>JAWNNJ010000194.1:0-1360000 GCA_035045125.1 Hypselothyrea guttata
TCGCTACGAACGCACGTCAGTCGGCTGCCGACATTTGAACTGAGAGCACTCATTTATTCGCGTTCTCCGTCCCATGCGCTCTTGTCAGTTTTCAATGCTGGCCTGCGATTTCTATTTTGTCTTTGTCGGCTTTGCTTGCTGATAAAAAGTTTCCACGGTAGTTTGTTGATCCTATCGTATAATAATATATATGGACATACATATATTCTGTTTCCAGCATATTTTATTTCAAATAATCGTAATGCTCGTATACAATTATTCATATTATTTTTTTAATAAATACATAAATTTATAAATATAAATATGTATACATACATATTTTACTATTAACAGTGATTTTTAAATATCAAAAGTCATAATATGTAATAAGAATTAGCTAAAGCAAGCGGCTGCTCTTAAAAACAATTTATTACATACTTACTATATTTGTTATTACTACATATACAGTAGAATCCGGTTATAGCGACATTCAAGGGACCGACGATTTTACGTCGTTATATCCGGCAGACGCACTATCCGAAAGGAGCAAAAAAAAAATTTTTTTTTATATTATGGATGCCATGTTCGTAATAGGTTTTAAAATAAAACAAATTAATTTTTAATCAAAACAAAAAATTTAATACAGTAGAATCCGGTTATAGCGACATTCAAGGGACCGACGTCGTTATATCCGGAAGACAAAATCCATGATTTTGTTTCTTTTTCGTATTGAAAAAACACAAAATCCATGATTTTGTTTGCTTCTTTTAGCATTGTTAAAGAAATCAAATTTTCCTCTTTAAAATTTTTTTTTTTGTTCGGCACGTCGCAATATCCGGTTGAATTGAAATGAAAAATTGAATTGAAATTGAAAAATCTCGTCGTTATAAGCGGTTTGTCGCTAAAAGCGGAGTCGTTATAAGCGGAGGCCGTTTCATATAAGTTTGTATGGGGACCAACCAAACCATCGAGTTTTCGTCGCAATAACCGGACGGACGCTATAAGCGGCGTCGTTATAACCGGATTCTACTGTATAATGCATTTTTTTTATTAAAAGATTGGTGTAAAAATATATATATTTATTTATATACATATTTGAATAATACATTACGCAGTATAATAAATTTATTTATTTATTATTTTATAATTTTTTGTATTCAAAGCCTACGACCTACTCACATATACAGATACAGTATGTATGCATAAGTATGCATGTGTGTATGTGCGGCAACATGCAACTTGTGCGAGTCGAACACGCAACCGAACAGCCGCCTCGAGACTGTATAGAAATGGTTGCAAGCGGGCTAGCTACGAACGCACTTGCGAGGCACGTCAGTCTGCTGCCGGCATTTGAACAGACAGCATGGACTTTTTCCCGTTCTCCGTCCATGCACTGTCCGTTTATAATGCTGGCCAGCGAATTTTATTCTTTTTTTATTTTATTTTATTCGTTTTTTTTTTTATTTAATTTTATTCTCACCATGCGCTCTTACCAGTTTTCGATGCCTGCGATTTCGATTTTGATTTTCGTTTCAGTTTTCTGTTTTAATTCTGAGCATTGGTCCTCAGAGAGTCCCACAGTTGATGATATTTCGATTTTCCCTATTTTCCGCTGTCACTAAAATAAACGAATTGAGTGGATAGAGCATTAAGTTGCGAACTATAACTATATATTTAATAAATTGTTTTTAAAAAGCAGCCGCTTCACTATGGGGCAAAAAATAGTTTTTGAAGCATTTATTATTAACTCAAAAACGAAGGAAAATTTTGAAATCTAGTTTTTTGATTTGTGTTTTTAAGATCAAAATGCATTTATTTTAAAGAAATGGGCGTGGTATTGCCCTTTACAAGGAGTAAGGATACCAATATCCTGAAATTCAAAAAACAGGCAGAATGTAACAAATAGTGTGTTTATTTATCTGTAAATTTCCAACAGTTCACCAGTTGATTACTGTCGATTGCCAATACGAAATCGTTGAAAATGGGATCTCCTCAAAACTGCGTTTCAACCTCTAATTTTTCCTTCGGTTGAGCCCCAAAAATATGTGGGACCAGGGAAATAAATAGAATGATTTCTCCATATTCCACGCTTATTTGAAATAGATCTTTGTGTCTTCGGTGGGATCTTCCTAGGCTGCCTCTCAAAAACCATATGTTGTGGCCACTTTGACCCAATGGTACACGTAGGTTGTGGTTTCTGTACGAAGGCTATGTCTAGAGCCTCTTTGTTCAACCTCCTGGTCTGTACTTTGGACGCCGCCTTCGTCCGATAGAGGTTGATTGGATTTGGTATTGGGGCGGAAAAGACATTGATTAGCAATAAAAATAGTTAATATTTTAACAAACATATTTTTTGTTTACCTATTCACCATTTTCTTCGTTGTCAAGCTCGATAGCGGTATCAAATTTAAACAGATCAAGTTCATCCAAAGTGTATTGATGATCTGAATTGATATTGTCGCTGTTTAAAAAAAACCTCAGGTGAAAAGCATTGCTGTTTTTTGTATTCGTATCCTTCTGTCTTGGTTTACCGACGAAATGAGAGGATCTGATGTCTCCATTGCTCTGTGGAATATGTCTCCAAAATTATTTTTCTCGACTGTTTTTTCCGATTGTACAAACGTAGCCTTTCTTTCAGGTAATCAATTTGTTTCTTATTGGGTCGGAAGGGGAAATCTTCAATTAGGCAAATGCTTGTGTTACAGGGCAGTGTGAAGTCCTTTGGATAACGACGAATCTCTAATTTAGTTACAATCGCATGATTAGTGAAGTCGATGTACACAACATTGTACAACTTATTTCTGGATTCAGTTCTCTCCTCTCCAAAATATCCTACAGGTAACACCGTGTTCTCTATGATATCTCTTGCATGTACAATTATTTTGTCTTAAAGCAAAATGTCTGAAATTTTGCTACATTAATGAGCTACTGACACGAAAGACGAATTAATATAGTTCTCAGGTTACAAATAAGTTCACAGTCAATGCCAGTTATTTTCGCAAACAGTATTGCCATCATTTGAACTCCTAAATCCTTCCACTTTTGGCTTCTCAACACTCAGACCCAGATTTTGCCAAAACAAATCTTGTACAATGTGATTTCTTGCAGAAACTTGTACTTTGTCGACTACATCTGATATTCGTCATTTTATAACTCCGACTTTATAGCTTGCGTGCAGTACTAATTCAAATAACCGAATCCAGCCGTGCAATGGACTTATTCCGTGTTTCAAGTGTTGAATCGAGACAAATTTTTTGCATTGGAAATGCTTGTTATTAGGAAAATCCGAAGGAGTTGCTTTGCAAATGGAACTGACTTGCGTTAACATGTTTCCCTCCAAGGCATTCAATACTTTGCCGTCTATAACAGTTGAATGCAAGCTGAATTTGTATGTATACATATTTTCCAGTGGGCAACCATTTTGCACAATTTCAAGTTTATTACTTGTTTTTGTAAGTCTTCATTTTCCGTTGAAATAACTTCTGTTGACTCTTTTAAAATAGCCAACTTCAAAGGGCGACAAAATCTAATAGATTGCGGTGTTCTGTTATTCCACAAAATGTTGGAAATTTGGATGACGAGTCAATCAGTCTCAAAGGAGTGACGGTGGTCGCAAATAAGTTGCAGATTAGCCAGGCAAAATGTAGCACTCGGGCTTCCTCCTGTATATCCATGCCATCGCGGATCTCCAAAGTCAGCTGTGGCAATAACTGTTGAATTTAAACATAACCCTTAGATTGCCCAGAGCTTCCATCAAATCCGTAGCTTAGAATTAGCGTTGTATTGAGCATGTCTGTACTTTGCCCTTTCGTTATATTATTAATAACACTGTCTTGTAATAAAACAATCCTGCTAGCTGTATGCTTTATCATATTTTGAAGTGACACTTCTACTTTTGTCTTAAATATTTATGTTGTCCGGTCTGCAGAAGCTTTTTTGATATGCTACATCTTTATGTGCTGGGAATACATCGACTTGTTGTTGTTTTGCTTGTTCCTTTATGGAGCAGAACTGTTAATGCGTAATGTATTATTCAAATATGTATATAAATAAATAAATATATATTTTTACACCAATCCTTTAATAAAAAAATGCATTATATATGTAGTAATGGCTAATTCTTATTACATATTATGACTTTTGATATGTAAAAATTACTGTTAATAGTAAAATATATGGACGGGGCAGATCAGTGGGACGGAGGCTACAGTCGGACGTAACCGACAGTAGGAGACCCTTTACTTTACTACAACTACTAATATATGTACATACAAACACAACCAAAGGCTCACACACTACGCTACTCGCGTATGCAAGGCACACCACCCCCCTCTGCCTAGTGCGGTGAATTGTCCGTTCCATATTTTCGCTGTTTCTTATCCGATCGAAACGAAATTCACAGGGTCAATAGAGAATATCATAAGCTAGTTACGTACCAAATAACAAGTCAATAACTTTAAAGCTGTGGCTGCAGTAGCTTTTTGCGGTTTGCGGGGGAAGGGGGGGAGGTATCCAAAATCTAAAACAAACTCGTGCTGCTCGCGAAATAGGAGAATCTAAATCTCGAATATGGTGTCTCTAGCTCTTATAGTTGCTGAGATCTAGGTGTTCATACGGACGGACAGACAGACAGACAGACGGACAGACGGACATGGCTATATCGACTCGTCTTGTCGTCCTGATCAAGAATATATATACTTTATGGGGTCTGCCACGCCTCCTTCTGGGTGTTACACACATTTCCTCTTTGCACTAAACTAATAGACCCTTTTTACTTTTTTAAAGTAAAGGGTCTAAATATGTATGTATACATATTTATATTTATAAATTTATGTATTTATGAAAAAAATAATAGGAATAATTGTATACGAGCATTACGATTATTTAAATATGTTTTCAAGCGACATAGCTCCGCGCGGAGATATGTCGTTTTCAATATGTTTTCAAGCGACATAGCTCCGCGCGGAGATATGTCGTTTTCAATATGTTTTCAAGCGACATAGCTCCGCGCGGAGATATGTCGTTTTCAATATGTTTTCAAGCGACATAGCTCCGCGCGGAGATATGTCGTTTTCAATATGTTTTCAAGCGACATAGCTCCGCGCAGAGATATGTCGTTTTCAATATGGAATCATAAAGAAAAAAAATCAACCCAAGATCATTAAACAAAACTTTCAAAACAAGTGTCCTAAAAAATGTAAACAAAACAAAGCCAATCAGCTGTTTTTGTTTCTGCCCGCTCCCCTAAAAAGCAATCGTCGGTAGGGTATGCAGGCACCATTCGCTCGCATAACAACAATAACAGCTGATTTGATTTCTCAACCACATAACATCAGTCGGTTTTTTTAAGTGACACCGACTGCAATATGCCCTGTTCCTATCTCAGTAGGTGGATTTTTATTCATTCAAATACATACATATGTATATGCAAAACATTTTGTTTAAAATTAAATTATTAATTTATTTATTATTTATTTATTATTATTATTTATTTACTTATTTATTAATTTAAATTATTATATTTTTTTCATTAAAATAATATTTAAATAAAAATTGAAGATTTGTATATTGCTGAAACATTAATAAATATATTATAACATATAATATTCTTATTTTTTCCATTAACCGAATAGTGAATATGCCCATATTGTTAGGGTACCTAGTATGAAAAATCCCAAAGACCAAATATTCTTGCTGGGTCGAAATGAAATGATCGCACACATGCACCCGTGTACGTGAATGCATGAACACGCATACATATAAAGAAGAATTCAAGCGCAGAGCAGCCTTTATCAAGATGCGCAACTCTGCGACTGAACGAGCGAACCATAGCAATCAGTGTCGGCATAAGAATGAGAGAGCGAGAGAGAGAGAGAGAAAGAGCGACGGGACGCGCTCACTGACGGGAGAGAGTTCGGGGCCTGCCGCTCTTTCACGGCCCTGGGGCCTGTCGCTAAGAAATTTGTGTGTCCATTTGCTTTGTATGAAATGACTAGTCTATATGATGTATGGTTAGTGCTTTAAGGTAGAACAGGATGACGTCATCTATGTTAGCGAAAAGCCAGAGCACCAACCTAGGCGTAGAGCTAACAATTCGTTGCCCTTGAAGAACGAAGAGGAGCCTGACAAAAGCGAGATGCTGCAAATGGGTACATCATGCTGCTTGTTTAACTTAACCGAATTGCTTAATCCTCCGCATATGTCGACGTCCGAGCTGAACTGGCTTTTGACCCGCTCATGGGAAAAGCATAATTCATGGCTTCGAATGCAGCAACGACACACTAGGCCTCTAGCATTTCGGATTTTTTCAGAAAATGCTCGATCTCCATCATAATATAACCGTGTTCTTCGGTACAAGTAGTTCAGAGTATTCAGCCACTAAATGGTTAGTACGAGATGTGACACAAGACTTACGCGAGAGCAGCCGTTGCTCCGACTGCTTCCGGCATTCTTCGGAATCCAACCAGTCGACCAATTCGGGACGAATTAGAATTTGCCAAGCAGAGCAAGTTTCCGCTCTGGCCTGCGAAGGTTATACGCGTCATCCAAAAGATCAACACTACATATGACGTATGGTTTTCCGGAGGGACGCATACCCGGGCTTTAATTCCCGCACGGGATATTCGTACGCTCGCTCGATGATGACTCAGCGGTTGTCAATTTACGTATAGAATAACGTTTGGTAAATTTTTGCTGTAGTCGAGCTGATCACACTGCAACATATCAACTCTTTTTACTTCAGAAATTTAATCTGTGCGGACTAAAGAAAATATATTAAGAAAGAAATGGAGCTGGAAATTTTGGATGCCAAATCTGCCAAGTCATACGGCAAAATCAGCGCCGCCTTCTCGGCCACCTCCATCGGCGAGCTGCGCGTATTGATAAACAAAACGCTCAAGCAGTCGCTGAATGCAAACCGCATATCGCTACGCCTAGAGCAGCGCGACAAGACGCTGAAAGACTCGGATTCGCTGAGGACCCTGAATCTAACCGATAGCGCTAAGCTATATCTGAAGGATCTGGGACCGGAGATCGGCTGGAAGACGGTTTTCCTAGCGGAATATATGGGTCCTCTGGTAGTTTATTTGCTTTTTTATGCTCGGCCGGAGCTGATCTATGGCAAGGCAGCCAGTAATGCCGTCTCTCTGACCACGCACATCGCCGCTGGATGTTACACATTCCATTATGTGAAGCGGGTACACCGTTTTTCCCACAACACGATGCCGCTAATGAATCTATTCAAGAATTGCACTTACTAATGGGGATTCACCGCCTACGTTTCGTACCCTGTAAACCACCCCCTGTACACCTCGCCCTGCATGTGTACCGTTTGGGCTGCCCTGGCTGCATTCGGCATTTGTGAATTTGGCAACTTTGCCATTCACCTGGCCCTGCGCAATCTGCGCCCCCCTGGCACCAAGGTCCGCAGAACTCCAATTCCTGATGCGAATCCATAAACATTGCTTTTTAATTTTGTGTCATGCCCGAACTATACCTATGAGATCGGCGCTTGGGTTTCGTTCGCGGCCATGACGTCCTGTCTCCCGGCTTATCTGTTTGCGTTTGCTGGAGCCTATCAAATGACAATTTGGGCACTTGGCAAACAGCGCGCCTATCGTAAAGAATTCAAAGAGTATCCCAAGGGCCGCAGGGTAATCTTTCCCTTTGTTATCGAAGGGGAAAAATAAAATTACTATTATTTTACTATATATTATTCAATTATATTAAATGGGTAGAAAGAAAACCCACTGCGGCCTTCCTCAGTTGACGGAGGAGTTGGCAAGAACTCTAAGCTGGAGCAGCTGCATCAGCAGCTCGATCAGACGAAACGCAAGAGATGGTGCCAGCTGTGCCTGAAGGAGGCAACAGTCGAGTGCTGCTTCACTGCCTCCTATTGTAGCAAGAGCTGCACTGTCGCGATATGCACATGCATCGAGCAGAAGACTGCCGACATGGTGAGAATAAAATTAAATAAATTAAAATAAAATTATAATATTAAATTTAAAAAAAAGAACAGAATTCGCTGGCCAGCATTGAAAACTAACAGTGCATGGACGGAGAACGGGAAAAGTCCATGCTGTCTGTTCAAATGCCGGCAGCAGACTGACGTGCCTTGCAAGTGCGTTCGTAGCGAGCTCGCTTGCAACCATTTCTATACAGTCTCGAGGCGGCTGTTCGGTTGCGTGTTCGACTCGCACAGGTTGCATGTTGCCGCACATACACACATACATACTTATGCATACATACTGTATCTGTATATGTGAGTAGGTCGTAGGCTTTAAATACAAAAAATTAAAAAATAATAAATAAATAAATTTATTATACTGCGTAATGTATTATTCAAATATGTATATAAATAAATATATATATTATTACACCAATCTCTTAATAAAAAAATGTATGTAGTAATAACAAATATAGTATGTATGTAATAAATTGTTTTTAAGAGCTGCCGCTTGCTTTGTTTAATTCTTATTACAGATTAAGACTTGATATTTAAAAATTACTGTTAATAGTAAAATATGTATGTATACATATTTATATTTATAAATTTATGTATTTATGAAAAAAATAATAGGAATAATTGTATACGAGCATTACGATTATTAGAAATAAAATATGCTGGAAACAGAACATATCGCTCGTTTACCAGAAGAGTGTCATAACTCAAAAAACGCGATATTGGATATTAATCTATCTTGTGTCAAAATTTCATTATTCTATCTTCAATACACACAGCGTGAGAAGAGAATATGTCGTTCCACCTTGTATGGAGATACACGGCGCTTGAAAACTTTAAACGCGTTTATCTCGAAACGCACTTTTTTGAGTTATGACACTCTTCTGGTAAACGAGCGATATGTATGTCCATATATATTATTTATAATATATATACAAATAATAAAGAATCATACGATAGGATCAACAAACTACCGTGGAAACTTTTTAGCAGCAAGCAAAGCTGACAAAGACAAAGAAAGAAATCGCCGGCCAGCATTGAAAACTGACAAGAGCGCATGGGACGGAGAACGCGAATAAATGAGTGCTCTCAGTTCAAATGTCGGCAGCCGACTGACGTGCGTTCGTAGCGAGCTCGCTTGCAACCACTTCGATACATTTTCAAGGCGGCTGTTCGGTTGCGTGTTCAACTCGCACAAGTTGCATGTTGCCGGGATATAATAAACATATAAGCTTCAATATTGTAAGTTAGATTTAAGATTTGCATTTCAATTTTGACTATTTTTACTTCAGAAATTCAATCGGTGCGGATTAAAAAAATATATTTATAAAGAAATGGAGCTGGAAATTTTGGATGCCAAATCGGCCAAGTCTTACGGCAAAATCAGCGCCTCCTCCTCGGCCACCATCGGCGAGCTGCGCGTGTTGATCAACAAAACGCTCAAGCAGTCGCTGAATGTAAACCGCATTTCGCTACGCCTAGAGCTGCGCGGCAAGACGCTGAAGGACTCGGATTTGTTGAGGTCCCGATGATTTGATCAAATCTATGCCAGAGGAGATGGAAGAAGAGTCTGCTGTTGAAATCCCCAGGATGACGGTGCGGGTTGTTCCGGTGGCCAGGACTAATACTTGGGGGACTCGTCTGCGTCCACGTACGACCAGAGTTGTCTACAGCGCTGAACACTCGAATAGATTATCACGCAAACAGCACGTATATACGTATATACGTCTATACGGAATTCGTAAAAATTCCCGAATTCAATTCGAACTTCTTCAAGGACTTCCGCGCTGCTTTGAGCCCGGAGCAACGTGAAGTGATCACTGATTTTGCGCTTTGCAACTTTGAGCAGGTGTTCAAATATCTTTCGGAACAGTTGAGGGTGACTGGATATAAAATTATAAATAAAATTTATTTATTTAAAAATAACATACACAAAGCTAATAAATTAAATTATAAAAATTTTAGAAACGAATTATTTAATTGCAAAAACAATACACCAACCAAAATGACCGGGCTTTAATTCCCGCACGTGATATTCGTACGCTCGCTCGATGATGACTCAGCGGTTGTCAAGAAACCAATTGCGGCCTTCAACGTGGCGATGAAAGAACTTCGATGCCATCAGTTGCTATTGTGCAAACCCATCAACGTATTTAGCTGATAGGCCACCAAGGAAGGCTCTGAAGCAGCTTTGTCCTACGCACTGTCCCACACGCTGGAATCCGATAAAGTAAACACCTTGAAGGAGATTCCTGATGTCCCGATTCCCACCAACGAATCAATGGCAATGGTTAACTTATCCCAGCAGGTGCAGCAGGGGACGGAGGAGTTGGCAAGAACTCTAAGCTGGAGCAGCTACGACAGCAGCTCGATCAGGCGAAACGCAAGAGATGGTGCCAGCTGTGCCTGAAGGAGGCAACAGTCGAGTGCTGCTTCACTGCCTCCTATTGTAGCAAGAGCTGCACTATCGCGATATGCACATGCATCAAGCAGAAGACTGCCGACTTGTGAAATTAAAAAATAAAATTGTGTATGCCCTTGGTGAGAATAAAATTAAATAAAAAAAATTTGTACGGGGCAGATCAGTCGGACTTTCCCGACTGCAAAATACCCTGTACCCTATATTCAAAATATAATTTTATGAAACTGTCACAAGAAGCGTAGCAGCAATATTTAATGGGATTAAATAAATACACTTGTATACATGTAATGAAATTATAATATGTCACTGTGGTAGAAATTACTACATACACAGTAATAGTAAACCATACAAAAAATAAAATCAACAATTTTATATTTTTACAAAAAAAAACAAGCAATACTTATTCTTCTTACTATTTTATATGTGTCAGATTTAGCGGCAGCTTAATACCGCTCAAACCAAACTCTTGCCAATGTCACACTCTAGATCCACAAACTAATGGCTTTGAATTTATAATAAACAAATATTTATTATAATAATCGCACTCGCCACTCCACTGAAGCGTCCTTGACACGACCTACCCACTTGACCACAAACACCACACTGTGATCAGCAGCACTGCAGCAGCTCTCGAAAATAAGAAAGAGAAAGAGCCAAGAAAACTCACCCACTAATCTGTGGTAAGAACTGTGGTGAGAGAACACATCGACTGCTCTCTGTGTGTAAGCTGCTAGGCAGCGCTTATCCGCTCTCCTTGGTGGCTCTCCAAGCATACCTCCTGCATTACTTGTAATGCAGCGGGTAGGCGGCTCGCCTATAAAGAACACATCGACCGCTCTTTATGCATTAGCTGCTAGGCGGCGCTGAGTCGCTCTCCTTGCTGACTCTCCAAGCATACCTCCTGCATTACAAGTAATGCAGCGGGTAGGCGGCTCGCCTATAAAGAACACATCGACCGCTCTCTATGAATAAGCTGCTAGGCAGTGCATAGCCGCTCTCCTTGGTGGCTCACCAAGCATACCTCCTGCATTACAAGTAATGCAGCGGGTAGGCGGCTCGCCTATAAAGAACACGTCGACCGCTCTGTATGAATAAGCTGCTAGGCAACGCTTAGCCGCTCTCCTTGGTGGCTCTTCAAACATACCTCCTGCATTACAAGTAATGCAGCGGGTAGCAGGCTCGTCTATAAAGAATATATAGGCCGTTCTCAGTGCATAAGCTCCGAGGCTGCGCTTAGTCGCTATCCTTGGTGGCTCTCCAAGCATACCTCCTGCATTACAAGTAATTCAGCGGGTAGGCGGCTCGCCTGTAAAGAACACATCGACCGCTCTCTATGCATAAGCTGCTAGGCAGCGCTTAGCCGCTCTCCTTGGTGGCTCTCCAAGCATACCTCCTGCATTACAAGTAATGCAGCGGGTAGGCGGCTCGCCTATAAAGAACACATCGACCGCTCTCTATGAATAAGCTGCTAGGCAGCGCTTAGCCGCTCTCCTTGGTGGCTCTCCAAGCATATCTCCTGCATTACAAGTAATGCAGCGGGTAGCAAGCTCGCCTATAAAGAATATATAGGCCGCTCTATGTGCATAAGCTCCGAGGCAGCGCTTAGCCGCTCTCCTTGGTGGCTCTCCAAGCATACCTCCTGCATTACAAGTAATGCAGCGGGTAGCCGGCTCGCTTATAAAGAACACATCGACCGCTCTCTATGCATAAGCTGCTAGGCGGCGCTAAGCCGCTCTCCTTGGTGGCTCTCCAAGCATACCTCCTGCATTACAAGTAATGCAGCGGGTAGCCGGCTCGCCTATAATGAATATATAGGCCGCTCTCTGTGCATAAGCTTCGAGGCAGCGCTTAGCCGCTCTCCTTGGTGGCTCTCCAAGCATACCTCCTGCATTACAAGTAATGCAGCGGGTAGCCGGCACGCCTATAAAGAACATTATGACCGCTCTCTATACAAAAACTCCGGGCCAGCGCTTATCTGCTCTCCTTGCTGGCTCTCCAAGCATACCACCTGCATTACAAGTAATGCAGCGGGTAGCCGGCTCGCCTATAAAGAATATATAGGGCGCTCTCTGTGCATAAGCTCCGAGGCAGCGCTTAGCTGCTCTAATTGGTGGCTCTCCAAGCATACCTCCTGCATTACAAGTAATGCAGCGGGTAGCCGGCACGCCTATAAAGAACATATTGACCGCTCCCTATACAAAAACTCCGGGCCAGTGCTTATCTGCTCTCCTTGGTGGCTCTCCAAGCATACCTCCTGCATTACAAGTAATGCAGCGGGTAGCCGGCTCGCCTATAAAGAACACATTGACCGCTCTCTATGCATAAGCTCCGAGCCAGCGCTTAGCCGCTCTCTTTGGTGGCTCTCCAAGCATACCTCCTGCATTACAAGTAATGCAGAGGGTAGACGTCTCGGCTCGCCCATGTCAGCATCATGGTCAGTGCGTGCTTGCTTGTTGGACAGAAAGGTTGTGTGTGGACGAATTTTTTCAAAGCCTTAACCCTTAAGTGCCAAGCAGAATGTCTTTTTGCAGTTGTTGTCGCAAGCACATACTACACATACATACACAAGGAGGCCAAAGTATTTGGACATAAAATGTTAAGTAAATGTTTTAGTCCAAATACTTATGCTACCCTTGAAAGCGATAATTTCAAGTATAATTAAACTAATATAAATAAAATAACATATTTCTAAAATTTCCAAATTGGTATTTTTATGTACAAATACAATGTATCTAACCATTAAAATTAAAAAAACCTAACATTTTTACTTAAAATCAGAAATAAACGATATTTAAAATGAGACAATTTTATGTCCAAATACTTTGGCCTACTTGTGTATGTGTGTGTATGTATGTGTATATTCACACTTGCACATACATACATACAAACATATGAACAAGGCAATAAATATAGCATAAATTTAACTAAAGCAACTTTAAGCCCCATGCACTGTTCTAGGGTTAATCGACGCACTATATAGCTGTTCACTCGCACGTACAGTAAGGGACTACGATTTGCTCGTGTTTTGCTGAGTGAATCACCTTGTATTATTGCATCATGGTTCATGCTGTCTGTTCAAATGTCGGCAGCCGACTGTTCGACTGCAACTTGTGCGAGTCGAACACGCAACCGAACAGCCGCCTTGAAAATGTATAGAGTGGTTGCAAGCGAGCTCGCTACAAACGCACGTCAGGCGGCTGCCGACATTTGAACTCAGAGCACTCACTTATTCGCGTTCTCCGTCCCATGCGCTCTTGTCAGTTTTCAATGCTGGCCGGCGATTTCTATTTTGTCTTTGTCGGCTTTGCTTGCTGCTAAAAAGTTTCCACGGTAGTTTGTTGATCCTATCGTATGATTCTTTATTATTTGTATATATATTATAAATAATATATGTGGACATACATATATTCTGTTTCCAGCATATTTTATTTCTAATAATCGTAATGCTCGTATACAATTATTCCTATTATTTTTTTTCATAAATACATAAATTTATAAATATAAATATGTATACATACATATTTTACTATTAACAGTAATTTTTAAATATCAAAAGTCATAATATGTAATAAGAATTAGCCAAAGCAAGCGGCAGCTCTTAAAAACAATTTATTACATACATACTAATTTGTTATTACTACATATATAATGCATTTTTTTATTAAAGGATTGGTGTAAAAATATATATTTATTTATTTATATACATATGTATTTGAATAATACATTACGCAGTATAATAAATTTATTTATTTATTATTTTTTAATTTTTTGTATTTAAAGCCTACGACCTACTCACATATACAGATACAGTATGTATGCATAAGTATGTATGTGTGTATGTGCGGCAACATGCAACCTGTGCGAGTCGAACACGCAACCGAACAGCCGCCTGGAGAATGTATAGAAATGGTTGCAAGCGGGCTAGCTACGAACGCACTTGCGAGGCACGTCAGTCTGCTGTCGGCATTTGAACAGACAGCATGGACTTTTCCCGTTCTCCGTCCATGCACTGTTAGTTTTCAATGCTGGCCAGCGAATCCTGTTCTTTTTTTAATTTAATATTATAATTTTATTTTAATTTATTTAATTTTATTCTCACCATGTCGGCAGTCTTCTGCTCGATGCATGTGCATATCGCGACAGTGCAGCTCTTGCCACAATAGGAGGCAGTGAAGCAGCACTTTACTGTTGCCTCCTTCGGATTCCAGCGTGTGGGACAGCGCGTAGGACAAAGCTGCTTCAGAGTCTTCCTTAGTGGCCTATCAGCTAAATACGTTGATGGGTTTGCACAATAGCAACTGATGGCATCGAAGTTCTTTCATCACCACGTTGAAGGCCGCAGTGGGTTTCTTGACAACCGCTGAGTCGTCATCGAGCGAGCGTACGAATATCACGTGGTGTATTGTTTTTGCAATTAAATAATTCGTTTCTAAAATTTTTATAATTTAATTTATTAGCTTTGTGTATGTTATTTTTAAATAAATAAATTTTATTTATAATTTTATATCCAGTCACCCTCAACTGTTCCGAAAGATATTTGAACACCTGCTCAAAGTTGCAAAGCGCAAAATCTGTGATCACTTCACGTTGCTCCGGGCTCAAAGCAGCGCGGAAGTCCTTGAAGAAGTTCGAATTGAATTCGGGAATTTTTACGAATTCCGTATAGAGCCATGTGGCGTAGAGGGTTGCCATTTCCTCGGCCTCCTCAGAGATCAATATTGGATTACCGCCATACAGAAGAATGCTAACCCCCTCGGGCAGACGCTTATAGGGTGCCGGGAATAAAGGTCCCCGATGCTCAAGTGTAGTCCATCGTAGCTGCGGCGCATTTACGTGCTGTTTGCGTGATAACCTATTCGAGTGTTCAGCGCTGTAGACAACTTTGGTCATACGTGGACGCAGACGAGTCCCCCATGAAGCCAGAAATGGGGCTTCGGATTATATCTTGGTACTAATAGCAGTTGCAGATTAGAAAGGCATAATGTAGCACTCGGCTTTCCTCCTTTTGGTCCACGCCCTCGCGCCTCTCCAAAGTCATCTGTGGCAAAAACTTCTCGGCAAACCCTACGAACCTTTCGTAGACGCCCTCGGTGTACGGTTCATATCGTAAATAGTGCATTCTTCTAAAAATCATTTCCAACTTGGTCGCAATTTCTTTTAAGTGCTCTTCATAGGCATCGTTATCCATAGGTGGTATGTTGCCAATTTTTTTTGTCATCCTGGGGATTTCACCAGCAGACTCTTCTTCCATCTCCTCTGGCATGGATTCGATCAAATCATCGGCCATGTTTTATTTATGATTTTCAAATAATGACCAAAACGATAAATAATTTAACTAATTAATAACGAAATTAATTTTAATTTTTGTAACCTATTCGAGTGTTCAGAGCTGTAGACAACTTTGGTCATACGTGGACGCAGACGAGTTCCCCAAGTATTAGTCCTGGCCACCGGAACAACCCGCACCGTCATCCTGGGGATTTCACCAGCAGACTCTTCTTCCATCTCCTCTGGCATAGATTTGATCAAATCATCGGGACCTCAGCGAATCCGAGACCTTCAGCGTCTTGTCGCGCAGCTTTAGGCGTAGCGATATGCGGTTAACATTCAGCGACTGCTTGAGCTTTTTGTTGATTAACACGCGCAGCTCGCGGCAGTATTGGCAGGAAGGAGGAGGTGTTTTGTTGAGTATGTGCTCGTGTGTCATTTTCGTATGTCCTAGTCTAAATCTCGTGTATAACATTGCGTATTTCCTGTGTATCTCAACTGGAATCTATGCTCGTTCCCTCGTTGGGTTGATTGTTTTATAGGCATGAGTGTATTTGCCCCAGAGTGTTTTCAAGATGTTTTTAGTTTACCAGTTTGCTTATGTCTTTTTTGGTATTGACATTGTGTATATGTAGGGGGGATTGTACAGCGATTTTTGCTGCTATGTCTGCCTGCTCGTTCCCTTTGATTCCTACGTGTCCAGGTGTCCAAAGTATTTTCAGCCTATTTAGATTTGATATGATTTTGTCTCGTATTTTGTTAATTGTGGGTTCATTGTTATTAGCATTTTTTATTGCTAGCAGGGTATAGAGAGAGTCTGTGCAGATTATGTATTTGGCTCTTTTTGTTTTTTCTGCGATCTCTACTGCACTGAGAATTGCCTCTGCTTCAGCTGTGAAGATGGATGTGTGGTAGGGTGTGATTGCTGTTTTCATTACCTCGTTGTCCTCTGTGGCGACACTGAAGGCTGTGATATCGCCTATTTTTTGATGCATCAGTAAATAAAAAGGTCCATGTTTTATAATCGTTTCTTATATTGCTGTAGGTTTTTTTGTAGACTTCGTTTGCTGTTGCGTCCTTTTTGTGTTGTGTGAGGTCTAGTAGGATGGAGTTGCTGTCGATTGTCCAAGGTGGGTGTTTTCCTTTGTATTTATTTTTTGGTGTTATGAATATGTTCAGGGTTTCGGCGTTTTTTTATCATCATTTCTAGGCTGGAAGGCTTTTTTATGGGTCTTTTTCTTTGGAGTTCCCTTATCAATACATTATGAAGTGAGGTTACGTAGGTGTTTGTGATGCTTTTAATGTTTCTGTTAATATTCCATTGGAACCTGGTATTGAGGTCAGGGAGTCCTGATTCTGCGAGCATGTTGTTTATGGGGGTGGTGCGGAATGCACTTAAGGAGGTTCGTATGGAGGAGTGGTAGGGCGTGGATAGTTTTTTAAGGTTGGTTGTATTTGTTTTTCCGTAAATGCAGAGGCCATAATCAATTTTTGAGAGTATAATAGATTTTGCAATATTAATAAGGGAGGCTGAATTACTTTTAAGCGTAATACTACTTAAACTTTTAATTATATTCAGTCTATTGATTAAAGATTTTCTTAGAGCTATAATATGTTGGTTCCAATTGTATTTATTATTAAATATCAAGCCTAGTATTTTATGATTTTGTGTTTTTCGTATATTTTGTTGAATGTAATTTCTATGTTGCTGCATTTATGTTTTTTACAAATGTGTAGGTGCGCAGATTTTTCTGCTGACATTTATAATGCCAGTTGTATCACACCATTTATATATTTTTCCAAGCAAATTGTTGATTTGGGTGTTGTAGTTGTTGTTTGGCTTAAATATGAGGCAGAGATCGTCCGCGTACAGTGTGTGTGTGAAAAATTTATTTTCGTTGATTAGTTGGCCTAGTTTGTTGAAGGCGATAAGGAAAAGCGTGACTGAGAGAGGAGAGCTTTGTGGAATCCCATTTTCCAGCTTGATCTCATTTGAGAGTGTGTTGTTAACTCGTACTCTGATTTTGCGATTGTTGAGGTAGCTCCGTATATAGTTAATGATTTTTGGCCCAAATTTCCACTTGTAAAGCTGTTGTATTATACTGTGGGCTCCGACTCTGTCAAATGCTTTTTCCATATAGATGGAAAGGATCGAAGTGTGGTTGTGGGTGGCAAGGCTGTTGCAGATATAGTTGTCTATTATAAGGAGGGGTTCTATTGTTGATCTGTTGGGTTTATAGGCATATTGGTTAGGGGAAAGGAGATTTTCTTCTTCAAAGCATCCACATTATTCTTTTAGATATAATTTTTTCTAGTGGCTTTGAGAGGCATGTAAGGAGGGATATTGGGCGGTATCCGTTCAAAAGGTGTTTTGGTTTATTGGGCTTGTTTATGGGAATTACTGTTGCTATTTTCCATTGCTGGAGAATTATGCTGGTATTGAAAATTGTGTTATAGAGTTCTGCAAGTTTATTAATGGCTGATGGAGGAAGCTTATTTAAAATTTGGTAGGTAATGTTATCGTGCCCCGGTGTGGATCCTTTGAGGCTATTTGAGGCAGGTTTGGATTTCGGACAATGTAATGGCTTTCTTTCAGTTTAGCTCTGTTTTTTATGGTGTATGTGAAAAAAATTTTCAAATCTAACTTACAATATTGAAGATTATATGTTTATTATATCCCGGCAACATGCAACTTAACCGAGTCGAACACGCAACCGAACAGCCGCCTCGAGACTGTATAGAAATGGTTGCACGCGAGCGCGCTACGAACGCACGTCAGTCGGCTGCCGACATTTGAACTGAGAGCACTCATTTATTCGCGTTCTCCGTCCCATGCGCTCTTGTCAGTTTTCAATGCTGGCCGGCGATTTCTATTTTGTCTTTGTCGGCTTTGCTTGCTGCTAAAAAGTTTCAACGGTAGTTTGTTGATCCTATCGTATTATATATGGACATACATATATTCTGTTTCCAGCATATTTTATTTCTAATAATCGTAATGCTCGTATACAATTATTCCTATTATTTTTTTCATAAATACATAAATTTATAAATATAAATATGTATACATACATATTTTACTATTAACAGTGATTTTTAAATATCAAAAGTCATAATATGTAATAAGAATTAGCCATTACTATATATATAATGCATTTTTTTATTAAAAGATTGGTGTAATAATATATATATTTATTTATATACATATTTGAATAATACATTACGCAGTATAATAAATTTATTTATTTATTATTTTTTAATTTTTAGTATTTAAAGCCTACGACCTACTCACATATACAGATACAGTATGTATGCATAAGTATGTATGTGTGTATGTGCGGCAACATGCAACCTGTGCGAGTCGAACACGCAACCGAACAGCCGCCTGGAGAATGTATAGAAATGGTTGCAAGCGGGCTAGCTACGAACGCACTTGCGAGGCACGTCAGCAGTGCTGCCAGATTTTTTGGGCCAGAAGTGGCTAAAATTGACGAAAAAAGTGGCTAAAAATGGCTAAATGTGTTTTTCAAGTATTATTTGTTGAAATACGACAAAATTTGATTAATAAGCAAAAAAAAAAAAAAAAAGGTCTTTCTTCACACAATTTGAAGGCACTTACACGAGTGAAGTAGTAAAATCTAGTCCCAATTTGGTTAAACGCAGCATTATCAAACCGAAATTTGTGTTCAAAAGTGCAAATGATCGAAATGGCTAAAAGTGGCTAAATGTAACCAAAAAGTGGCTAGATTTGTAGTGATAGCAATTTCAAAAAAAAAGTGGCTAACCCGATCAAAAAGTGGCTAGATCTAGCCACAAAGTGGCTAAATTGGCAGCCCTGCACGTCAGTCTGCTGCCGGCATTTGAACAGACAGCATGGACTTTTCCCGTTCTCCGTCCATGCACTGTTAGTTTTCAATGCTGGCCAGCGAATTCTGTTCTTTTTTTTAAATTTAATATTATAATTTTATTTTAATTTATTTAATTTTATTCTCACCATGTCGGCAGTCTTCTGCTCGATGCATTTGCATATCGCGACAGTGCAGCTCTTGCCACAATAGGAGGCAGTGAAGCAGCACTCGACTGTTGCCTCCTTCAGGCACAGCTGGCACCATCTCTTCCGTTTCGCCTGATCGAGCTGCTGTCGCAGCTGCTCCAGCTTAGAGTTCTTGCCAGCTCCTCCGTCCCCTGCTGCACCTGCTGGGACAAGTAAACCATTGTCATTGATTCGTTGGTGGGAATGCAAACCCCCTCGGGCAGACGCTTATAGGGTGCCGGGAATGAAGGTCCCCGATGTTTAAGTGTAGCCCATCGTAGCTGCGGCGCATTTACGTGCTGTTTGCGTGATAACCTATTCGAGTGTTCAGCGCTGTAGACAACTTTGGTCATACGTGGACGCAGACGAGTCCCCCATGAAGCCAGAAATGGGGCTTCGGATTATATCTTGGTACTAATAGCAGTTGCAGATTAGAAAGGCATAATGTAGCACTCGGCTTTCCTCCTTTTGGTCCACGCCCTCGCGCCTCTCCAAAGTCATCTGTGGCAAAAACTTCTCGGCAAACCCTACGAACCTTTCGTAGACGCCCTCGGTGTACGGTTCATATCGTAAATAGTGCATTCTTCTAAAAATCATTTCCAACTTGGTCGCAATTTCTTTTAAGTGCTCTTCATAGGCATCGTTATCCATCGGTGGTATGTTGCCAATTTTTTTTGTCATCCTGGGGATTTCACCAGCAAACTCTTCTTCCATCTCCTCTGGCATGGATTCGATCAAATCATCGGCCATGTTTTAGTTATAAATTTCAAAAAATGACCAAAACGATAAATAATTTAACTAATTAATAACGAAATAAATTTTAATTTTTGTAACCTATTCGAGTGTTCAGCGCTGTAGACAACTTTGGTCATATGTGGACGCAGACGAGTCCCCCATGAAGCCAGAAATGGGGCTTCGGATTATATCTTGGTACTAATAGCAGTTGCAGATTAGAAAGGCATAATGTAGCACTCGGCTTTCCTCCTTTTGGTCCACGCCCTCGCGCCTCTCCAAAGTCATCTGTGGCAAAAACTTCTCGGCAAACCCTACGAACCTTTCGTAGACGCCCTCGGTGTACGGTTCATATCGTAAATAGTGCATTCTTCTAAAAATCATTTCCAACTTGGTCGCAATTTCTTTTAAGTGCTCTTCATAGGCATCGTTATCCATCGGTGGTATGTTGCCAATTTTTTTTGTCATCCTGGGGATTTCACCAGCAGACTCTTCTTCCATCTCCTCTGGCATGGATTCGATCAAATCATCGGCCATGTTTTATTTATGATTTTCAAATAATGACCAAAACGATAAATAATTTAACTAATTAATAACGAAATAAATTTTTAATTTTTTTATGTAAGTAAAACTTTTACCTGAACGAAATCTATGTAATTTGTTTTCAAAAATATATATATTTAATTCGATTGTTACAGTTAGAGATTCAAATCTTTTTTTTACAATCGGTGAAAAGCGGTAGACAAAGATAGTCTCCAGCACCCGCTTCACATCATGGAATGTGTAACATCCAGCGTCGATGTGCGTGGTCAGAGAGACGGCATTACTGGCTGCCTTGCCATAGATCAGCTCCGGCCGGGCATAAAACAGCAAATAAACCACCATTGGACCCATATATTCCGCTAGGAAAACCGTCTTCCAGCCGATCTGCGGTCCCAGATCCTTCAGGTATAGCTTAGCGCCATCGGTTAGATTCAGGGACCTCAGCGAATCCGAGACCTTCAGCGTCTTGCCGCGCAGCTCTAGGCGTAGCGATATGCGGTTTGCATTCAGCGACTGCTTGAGCGTTTTGTTGATCAACACGCGCAGCCCGCCGAAGGAGGTGGCCGAGGAGGCGGCGCTGATTTTGCCGTACGACTTGACCGATTTGGCATCCAAAATTTCCAGCTCAATTTCTTTATAAATATATTTTTTTAATCCGCACCGATTGAATTTCTAAAGTAAAAATAGTCAAAATTGAAATGCAAATCTTAAATCTAACTTACAATATTGAAGCTTATATGTATATTATTGATTTTACGTGAAAAACGAATATAATATTTAAAAGAATTTATTTATGTTGGCCAATTATTTTTTTTTATTTAAGCTATAAGAGAAACTTAGAACATTCGAGCTTCAGCACTTATGTATTCCCCAGCTCAATATGGTTTCGCTAAACGCCCTTCTACAGGAACAAATTTTCTCGAGTTCACTAAGAACATCCATCGTAACCTTGCTGCTAATCAATAAACTGATGTTATTTTCACTGATTTCAGCAAAACGTTTGGAGTTATAACGATAATGTGCATCAAAATTATTTTGAAGTGCGTAAAAGATTTTGCTGCATTGTCAGCATCAGTTCAAATGTCGCTAGCCGACTGACGTGCGTTTGAAGCGCGTTCGTAGCGCGCTCGCTTGCAACCATTTCTATACATTTTCAAGGCGGCTGTTCGGTTGCGTGTTCGACTCGCACAAGTTGCGTGTTGTCGGGACGTGATCGTCGAGATTTTTGTGAAACCACTTTTTTGGCTGTTTGACGCCTCTATGTATTGAGTGTTTAGTGATTTCACTTTATCAGAGATAACAACATAAACAAAGTATTTCAAATTTGTGGTATTAACAACAAAATTTTAAGCAGCCCATTAATTGTTTATCTTGGGCTTTTTATTATACTCTGTACCCATTGAAAAATGGAAAAAACAGGGTTAACAACTTTGTCAGAATGTAGGTAACAGGAAGAAGGAGGCGGGGCAGATTACACAAACTATATTCAAGCTCTGGCTGTCTGTCTTTCTGTCCGTCTGTTTGAACGCGTCGATCTCAGCATCTGCAACTTGTGCGCATTGAACACGCAACCGAACAACCGCCTTGAAGCTGTATACAAATGGTTGCAAGCGAGCTCGCTACGAACGCACTCCCAACGCGCGTCAGTCGGCTACCGACATTTGAACTGAGAGCACGGACCTATTCGCGTTCTCCGTCCCATGCGCTCTTGTCAGTTTTCAATGCCGACTTGCAATTTCGTTTTTGATTCTCGTTTCAGTTTTCTGTTTGGTATATGAGCTTTGCCGCTCAGCGTAGTTGAGAGTCGCGATGTTAATACTCTGTCTTATTTCCATATATTTCGCTGCCCCCAGAAATAAGAAATTTCATGAATAGAACATTAGCTTGCGACGTTCAGTGATGTGTGGGACTTCTAAAGTTGTTGTTGGGTATTTCTGAAGAGTTGCGTACTTCGGCTTTGGGTCGGTCTTTGTGTGATGTTGATGTCTTTATCGGCTTTGCTAGCTACTGAATTCCTACGGTAGTTCGTTGATTGTGCGATCGCACCGTGGATTACATTGCGTGTGCAGCGCACCTGTTCGATCGTATTTTTAGACCATGCCACAATCCGACGGGAATGCGTTCCTAGCAGCGACGTTTCGGTCAAAAAAGGCAATGGTACGCCTTAGGCATTTCAGCCAGTCGGGAAATGCCAAGAACATGGCAAACTACCTCGCACAGGCCATGGAGTCGGCAGGCACAGCAGCTTATTACATATAACCATATGCCCGTCAAGGTTGTCTTAGAGCTAGGAGACTCATCCAATATTAACTATTGTTTGCATTTCATTCTTGATTCTGCGTCTTGATCCTACTTCTTGCTCTTTTCCTCCGGTGAGTTGCGTCATGACCTATAGTCTTTGGCATACAAGTTTACCAGCAACGACTGTGGACTGTTTGAAAAATAAATACTGGGCTTTATATTCCCCGGAACGGATTCGGGAACCATATGCAGATTAGAGCACCCACATACGCGTTATCGTATGCTTTTTACCGATTGTAAAAAAAAAGATTTGAATCTCTAACTGTAACAATCGAGTTAAATATATATATTTTAGAAAACAAAGTTTTACTTACATTAAAAAAATTAAAATTTTGTTCGTTATTAATAAGTTAAATTATTTATCGTTTTGGTCATTATTTAAAAATTACAAATAAAACATGGCCGATGGTTTGATCGAATCCATGCCAGAAGAGTCTGCTGTTATTATTTATTATTTATTAATTATTATTTATTATTTATTATTTATTATTTATTATTTATTATTTATTATTTATTATTTATTATTTATTATTTATTATTTATTATTTATTATTTATTATTTATTATTTATTATTTATTATTTATTATTTATTATTTATTATTTATTATTTATTATTTATTATTTATTATTTATTATTTATTATTTATTATTTATTATTTATTATTTATTATTTATTATTTATTATTTATTATTTATTATTTATTATTTATTATTTATTATTTATTATTTATTATTTATTATTTATTATTTATTATTTATTATTTATTATTTATTATTTATTATTTATTATTTATTATTTATTATTTATTATTTATTATTTATTATTTATTATTTATTATTTATTATTTATTATTTATTATTTATTATTTATTATTTATTATTTATTATTTATTATTTATTATTTATTATTTATTATTTATTATTTATTATTTATCATTTATTATTTATTATTTTTAATATTATTTATTAAATTATAAATAAAACATGGCCGATGATTTGATCGAATCCATGCCAGAAGAGTCTGCTGTTATTATTTATTATTTATTATTTATTTTTTATTTTTTATTATTTGTTATTTATTATTTATTATTCATTATTTATTTATTATTTATTAAATTATAAATAAAACATGGCCGATGATTTGATCGAATCCATGCCAGAAGAGTCTGCTGTTATTATTTATTATTTATTTTTTATTTTTTATTATTTGTTATTTATTATTTATTATTCATTATTTATTTATTATTTATTAAATTATAAATAAAACATGGCCGATGATTTGATCGAATCCATGCCAGAAGAGTCTGCTGTTATTATTTATTATTTATTAATTATTATTTATTATTTATTATTTATTATTTATTATTTATTATTTATTATTTATTATTTATTATTTATTATTTATTATTTATTATTTATTATTTATTATTTATTATTTATTATTTATTATTTATTATTTATTATTTATTATTTATTATTTATTATTTATTATTTATTATTTATTATTTATTATTTATTATTTATTATTTATTATTTATTATTTATTATTTATTATTTATTATTTATTATTTATTATTTATTATTTATTATTTATTATTTATTATTTATTATTTATTATTTATTATTTATTATTTATTATTTATTATTTATTATTTATTATTTATTATTTATCATTTATTATTTATTATTTTTAATATTATTTATTAAATTATAAATAAAACATGGCCGATGATTTGATCGAATCCATGCCAGAAGAGTCTGCTGTTATTATTTATTATTTATTATTTATTTTTTATTTTTTATTATTTGTTATTTATTATTTATTATTCATTATTTATTTATTATTTATTAAATTATAAATAAAACATGGCCGATGATTTGATCGAATCCATGCCAGAAGAGTCTGCTGTTATTATTTATTATTTATTAATTATTATTTATTATTTATTATTTATTATTTATTATTTATTATTTATTATTTATTATTTATTATTTATTATTTATTATTTATTATTTATTATTTATTATTTATTATTTATTATTTATTATTTATTATTTATTAATTATTATTTATTATTTATTATTTATTATTTATTATTTATTATTTATTATTTATTATTTATTATTTATTATTTATTATTTATTATTTATTATTTATTATTTATTATTTATTATTTATTATTTATTATTTATTATTTATTATTTATTATTTATTATTTATCATTTATTATTTATTATTTTTAATATTATTTATTAAATTATAAATAAAACATGGCCGATGATTTGATCGAATCCATGCCAGAAGAGTCTGCTGTTATTATTTATTATTTATTATTTATTTTTTATTTTTTATTATTTGTTATTTATTATTTATTATTCATTATTTATTTATTATTTATTAAATTATAAATAAAACATGGCCGATGATTTGATCGAATCCATGCCAAAAGAGTCTGCTGTTATTATTTATTATTTATTAAGTCTTACGGCAAAATCAGCGCCTCCTCCTCGGCCACCATCGGCGAGCTGCGCGTGTTGATCAACAAGACGCTCAAGCAGTCGCTGAATGCAAACCGCATATCGCTACGCCTGAAGCTGCGCGGCAAGAGCCTGAAAGACTCGGATTCGCTGAGGTCCCTGAATCTAACCGATGGCACTAAGCTATATCTGAAGGATCTGGGACCGCAGATCGGCTGGAAGACGGTTTTCCTAGCGGAATATATGGGTCCTCTGGTGGTTTATTTGCTGTTTTATGCCCGGCCGGGGCTGATCTATGGCAAGGCAGCTAGTAATGCCGTCTCTTTGACCACGCCGCTGGATGTTACACATTCCATTATGTAAAGCGGGTGTTGGAGACAATAAAAAAAAAATTTAAATCTCTAACTGTAACAATCGAATTAAATATATATATTTTGGAAAACAAATTACATAGATTTCGTTCAAGTTAAAGTTTTACTTACATTAAAAAAATAAAAATTTATTTCGTTATTAATTAGTTAAATTATTTATCGTTTTGGTCATTATTTGAAAATCATAAATAAAACATGGCCGATGATTTGATCGAATCCATGCCAGAGGAGATGGAAGAAGAGTCTGCTGGTGAAATCCCCAGGATGACAAAAAAAATTGGCAACATACCACCGATGGATAACGATGCCTATGAAGAGCACTTAAAAGAAATTGCGACCAAGTTGGAAATGATTTTTAGAAGAATGCACTATTTACGATATGAACCGTACACCGAGGGCGTCTACGAAAGGCTCGTAGGGTTTGCCGAGAAGTTTTTGCCACAGATGACTTTGGAGAGGCGCGACGGCGAGGACCAAAAGGAGGAAAGCCGAGTGCTACATTATGCCTTTCTAATCTGCAACTGCTATTAGTACCAAGATATAATCCGAAGCCCCATTTCTGGCTTCATGGGGGACTCGTCTGCGTCCACGTATGACCAGAGTTGTCTACAGCGCTGAACACTCGAATAGGTTATCACGCAAACAGCACGTAAATGCGCCGCAGCTACGATGGACTACACTTGAGCATCGGGGACCTTTATTCCCGGCACCCTATATGCGTCTGCCCGAGGGGGTTAGCATTCTGTATGGCGGTAATCCAATATTGATCTCCGAGGAGGCCGAGGAAAGGCCACATGGCTCTATACGGAATTCGTAAAAATTCCCGAATTCAATTCGGACTTCTTCAAGGACTTCCGCGCTGCTTTGAGCCCGGAGCAACGTGAAGTGATCATTGATTTTGCGCTTTGCAACTTTGAGCAGGTGTTCAAATATCTCTCGGAACAGTTGAGGGTGTCGCTAAATGTTGAAGAGACTGGATATAAAATTATAAATAAAATTAATTTATTTAAAACTAACATACACAAAGCTTATAAATTAAATTATAAATGTTTAAGATTTTGCTGCATTGTCGGTTGCAATTACAGCCGCCCATCGTCAATATGGCAGTCGGTCCCAAAAGAAAAGCAATCGGAATGGATGTCTATTGCTGATATTGAACATGAATTTTGTTAAAATACCACACTATTTATCTGTAGTAAACATTTTCATCGATCAGACGTGAAAAAACAAAGGTTAAAAAAATGCACGACCAAATATGGGAATAGAAAACATTTTACAATGTAATACTTCCGCGGCTACAGATATCAATGGAATGATGGAATGGAACCTGTCCTACGCAGTATAATACAGAGCAAAATAATATATGTATGAATATCAAAAGGCAATAGTTTTATGCGATCTGCCGAAGCCTTCAATGTCCCTCTCTTCAATATCCCTCCCTTTAAGGATCTTGTTTAATTAAAATCCCATAAGAAGGATATCCCCAGGAATTAAGGAAAGCCTCTACAAAAAATGTGCCATAATGGGTTAAAAGTAACTTTACAAACCATTATGTCTTTCAGATGATCTCTTAGTTTGACCCGATTTAACCAGGATAGTATACAAAATTTCGTTGCTGCTCTGCTTTCCAAACTTGGAAATAATACCAATCCCAGGGTACTCGAAATGCAATACTTAAATTCTACATGGAAAAAATTAACAATTTTAGTTTATGTTCCCGAAAAAATAATATTTCAAGTTCGGAATCAAGGCCTGCCAGCCTAGGCAATTGACAATTAAATCGAACACCAAAAGTTTTGTAATTATTATACTACTTTGGCGTTAATAAACGAACTAGAAGAGTAGAAACGAAAAACCAAAATCACATATAATTTAAAATATGCTGGTTATTTTTTTTTTTTTTTCAATATTTGTGTATTTGTTATCATCTACTGCAATAAATAACAGTAAAATTAATATAAAATACCAAATTTATTAAGTTAAATATTTACTTTCCCGCTCAAATTCAAATTTATTATCAGCTGTAGTATATGGAACAGGTGCTAACGTTTCGGGGTTGCCATACTTATGGCAAATGCTTGGAGCGCTACAAATTATCGTTTTATCGCTGAATCCACCAAGTGTATTAATGTATTGAAATATAAAAATGTTGTAATCTTCTATATTGATTTCATTTTTATTATTTTTTTGTTTGCCTTTTTTTATTGTATTGTTCTTAAAGACTTTTATTTAGATTTTTTTAAATTAAAATCTGCCTACTTCTGGCAACACTGAATTTCAGCTATTTTTGGTGCTTTTGGTTGGAAACTAGTATGTTCCAGTGTCGTGTCGGTATTTTCCCAATCAGACATCGATATACCCCGCTCCGATAAGACCAAACGCAATGTATCGATACACTGGCCACATTGCTCCACACATCGATAGGCGGCGAACTTTCTACTTTTGCGTTGAACTTTCGGCCGGACGTGTTGCGGGAGCGCGTTAGAAAATTGCTTCGAATCCATTTACCGTTTAGCGTTTAGCGTTTACCGTTTACCGTGCGTCTGCGTCGTCGTCGTCGTGTGAGCAAAGCCAAAGAAAAGCAAAAAAAAAAAACAAAACGAAAAAAACAAAAGTGTAGCAATAATATTTGAAAAAGGTAAATTGCAAGCAGCATTCATTTTTTTGCTATTTTTTTTTGTCGAAAATTGTTTAACCAAGAAGCAAACAACAAATTGTGCGTTAATACCAAAAAATCAAAGAAAAAAGCCCCAAAAACACACACACAACACTTGCTGCAAGTCGTGGAGCAGAGGGGGCGGCTGCGACGGCTCAGCCAGCAAGCCAAAGCAAAGGCAAAAGCAAAGGCAAAGG
Organism: Hypselothyrea guttata; assembly: GCA_035045125.1. Taxonomy (NCBI): domain Eukaryota; kingdom Metazoa; phylum Arthropoda; class Insecta; order Diptera; family Drosophilidae; genus Hypselothyrea; species Hypselothyrea guttata. Next base: position 28,939 of record JAWNNJ010000194.1, read on the forward strand.
CAAATGCAAAAGCAAAGGCAAAGGCAAAAGCAAAAGCAAAGCAGAAAACTTCTCAGCAGCCTCTAAAGCTGTGGCAACGGGACAAGCAACAAACACCAATTGGAAGCACACACACACATATATGCATACATACACTGCGATATGTGCATATGTATGTATAATTCCAATAAGAAACCGAACCACAAGTCGTGTGTGTGTATGTCAAAATCTACGAATTTTGTTTGTTTTTTTTTTTTTGGGTTTTTGTTTATGCCCAAAAGAAAAGAGTAATACTTGGAGAGAAAGAGAGAGAGAGAGCACAAACATCGGCTTAATGAGTTTTCCGTTTTCCAATTGGACAAACATCTGACAAACAAAAAAACATAAAAAACTCAAAAGATGCAAGATACCCCCACGATCCACACAACCCACGCGACCCACAATCCACACGCCAAAAAGTGCAACCCATAAAGAAATAACAGTGTGCCCATTTCGCCCATACACACAAATAGCAGCACATAGGCGCATATATATATGTGTGTGTGTGTGTGCTGCTGCACTACTCACACACGCACACATGTGCATATGTATGTATGCGTGTAATTATACAAACAATTTACATATTAGTCATTTTTAGGCAAAATAAGCACCAGCAGCACTATAATTGTTTTTTTTTTGCATGTGTTTGTGGCAAGACGAGAGAAACACGGAGAGAGAGAGAGAGAGAGTGTTAATTTTGAAAAAAAAAAAAAAACTAGCGCTGCTATCTTTCGCAATTTCGAAAATAACAGTAAAACTCAACAAGAGCAAAAGCTTATGTATGTATGTATGTGCCCACGAGGTACGAGCATATATGTATGTGCATGTATGTGTGTGCAAACAAGCAGGAGAGAGAGAGAGAGAGACAGCTGCATGTGTGCGTGTGTACGTGTGCTTCGCTCTCTCCGCGTGCGTGTGTGTGTGTGTGTGTGTGTGTGTGCACAGGATACCAAGCACAAGGCACCGTCGAAAATTTTCATGCTGCGAGCGAGAGAAGTTTGGAGCAGCATGTGAAGAGAGCAAAAGAGCGAGTGTGTGCAAGTGTGCGTGTGTGTGTGGGGGAGGGGGAGCTTATGGTTATGGTGGACTGTGGCTCTATTTGCCGGAGGGGGTGAGTAGGGGGCATAACTTTTTCAGCTGACGCTGTTATCGCTGTTGCTGCGCAGTCGCTAACACGTCGCACTGTGTCCACGATGCCAAGTTTTGTTTGTCGCAAAAAAAAAAAAAAAAAACACAATGAAAACAAAAAAACGAAAACATCAAAAGCAAACGCATTAAAAAGCAAAAAAAATATATACATATTTATGTACATAACTAATATGCTCTATATCTGGCTGATCTCTGCTCGTCCTTGAGCCGCACACCCTCGACTCCAACTCCAGCAGTGTCCCAGTGTCCCAGTGTGCGTGTGTGTGTGTGTGTTTTCATGGACATCTCCACAAGGTTTGCTCCAGCGTGTTTTTCTCTTATTTTTTATGACACATTGGAGCCGAGTTTCAAGGAGAATTTCGCTCTTCGCTGCTGCCAAATGCTAGCTGTTTGAAAGGGTCTGTGGGGGGGGGGGGGGGGCAAAATGCATTCAAATTGTATATTCAACTATATGTACATGTTATTCCCGTTGGTTCAGCAATCGCTAATCCGACACACAATCTTTAGCCCCAATCGTCGCACACTGATGACCCGCTTAGTTAAAACTATTTTTTATGTTTATTTTCATTTTTTAGTTTAGCCGTAATATATGGAAATATATACATACACGAACAACATCGCACGACTTGTAAAAATATGCAACATTTTTTTTTTTTAATGTAGCTTTAATTACAGCTTCTCTTTACGGCTTTATACTGTTGTTGGCGCAGCCAACTTTGAGCGTTTAACCCTTTACTTGCTATGAACTCCAATTTGCCCAATTCTTTTTGTGAGACAAATTAAAATAAATATATATATTTTTTTAATTTAATTTTGGTTTTTATACCCTGTACCCATTACAAAATGAGAAAAACAGGGTTAATAACTTTGTCAGAATGTTTGTAACAGGCAGAAGGAGGCGTGACAGTGCCCACAAACTATTTATGTATATTCTTGATCAGGATGACGAGCTGAGTCGATGTATAGGTGTATTCAGTACGCAGATCAAGTAAATTTTAAAAGGATTGTGCATAGGCGTATGGCGATTACGGGTACACCAAATTCAGGGTCTTCTACTGTCGGTTACGTCCGACTGTAGCGTTCTACGTCCTTACTGGTTTTTATATCCTGTAAAAGGCTAAAAAAAAAAACAGGGTTTTTTGCAGTTCGTTTGATGTTTAGGTAGCTTTAGGTAGCAGTTAAAACTTTTTCAAGTTTCTTCAAGTCAAAAATGTGAGAAAAATTAGAAGAAATGTTAAACCTAATTGGCAAGAAATATAAGGGATCGTCAAGGGCTTAACATGACTTATACTGATCAATAATAATAACAATAGGAAGTGTCTTATGAAACTTAAAAGTTTATTAAATTTAACCAAAAATGTACAATTTTGTATTTAGACAATTCAATCAAATTCTTTCTGAATGTATAGAATCAGAAGGCCAAAGGAATAATTTTGAAAACTCTCGACAACCAATTTAAAGAAATGCTTGTTTGATGATATAATATTGAATATAGTCATAAGTATAGGTCTAAGTCTACGCAGGTGTGGCCTTTGTTTAATTTCACATTGGAATTATTTATGCGGCTTATTAGCAGATATACTTAGCAAATGCCAATGCAAACTCAGGTCTATCGCACTAGAGACACTATATAACTATAATACATTCATACATACCTGCATACATTCATAGATTCATGTGTATGAATATGTAATCAATATGATATGCGCTTCATTTACCTTCGATAATCGCGTGTAAATGTCATTTAAGTATGTCTCTTCCGATATCGGTTTGTGTGGCCAAACAAAACCCAAATAGTTTGATTGATTCGTAGAAAAAAGTGTAAAACAAAGATTGCTTAAACTGTGTAAAAATAACTGATAAAATATAGAAGTCATTATCATAAAAAAATAATTATTTTGAAATGAAATAAGACATTAATCAATCACGTATATTACACTGGTCAGCGTTATAACGTTGACGAAACTATGTCTTGTTGTCTATGTTGGTAGTATTTTAGCTTCTTATTTATTCGTATTCTTATTCTTCTTAAAAGATTCGTCATCCAGGAGGATAATCGGGATGTTTTTGGTTTGATTTGCCAGGCTGAAATGTTATTATTATCGTGTGCCACTTATACATGCATCAAAATCTATGTATAATTTTGCAAAAGGACATATAATTAGACCAGAATTTCAATAAAAAAAACTCATGGAATAGGGTGTTTAGGGATTTTAAAATTCAAAAATTTCCAAATTTTCATTTTCATTTTATAAGAAAATGCAATATAGCTATCTATATTAATTAAAACTAGTGCAGCAAATTGTCCGTTCCATTATTTCCGTTTCTTATCCGATCGGAACGAAATTCACAGAGTCAATAGAAAATGTCATAAGCTAGTTACGTACCAAATTACAAGTCAATAACTTTAAAGCTGTGGCTGCAGTAGCTTTTTGCGGTTTGCGCGGGAAGGGGGGGAGGTATCCAAAATCCAAAATAAACTTGATCTGCTTACTGAATAGGAGAACCTAGATCCCGAATATGGTGTCTCTAGCTCTTATAGTTGCTGAGATCTAGGTGTTCATACAGACGGACAGACGGACGGACATGGCTATATCGACTCGGCTTGTCGTCCTGATCAAGAATATATATACTTTATGGGGCGTGGCACGCCTCCTTCTGGGTGTTACACACATTTCCTATTTGCACTAAGTTAATAGACCCTTTTTACTTTTTTAAAGTAAAGGGTCGAATAAACAAAAACAATTAACTTTATCTAAAATAATACATTAACAACATTGACAACAATTGCAAATATTAATAATAATAATAATAATAATATTAATAATATAATAATAATATATTAATATAATATATTAATAATATTAATAATAATAATTATGCCGGCTAGTGTATTGCGTTTAGAATAATTTGCATTTGCGGTCACTTTGCATGGAATGCAGACACTGTGCAGCAGCCGCAGCCACAGCCGCAGCATGCATGCAGCTGACGTTGGCAGCGCTGCTTAGGCAGCGAGTGCGTGCGTGGGAGCGCTCGCGAGAGAGAGAGAGAGTGAGAGTGAGGAAGAGAGAGCGTGCTTTTGAGAGCGTAATTTGGCAAGAGAGAGCGCACTGAACGTGCGAAATAATTGAAAGCAAGAATGAAAATAAAGCATAAATAGATTGAAAAGTAAAGCATGGCAGCGCAACAACACGAAGAACAAGATGAAGAAGCAGAAGGAGAGCATTTGCGAAACAACAAATACAATGGAGAAAATAGCATTGTTGTTGTTGTTGCCACTGTTGCTTTATTTGTTTTTGTTTCTGTACTCACATTGCGCTAATAATAGCGGCAGCAACTACAATACAACAACAACAACTGGCAGCATGTAGGTGCACTGAGAAAAATCACGCATGATTCGTTCTGCATAATAAAGCACAGATAAATAAAAAATAAATAAAAAACAATTGTAAAAATTTAAAAAACAAAAAAAGCCAAATGAAATAAATATATAAACAAATAAATAAATAGAACAAAACGTGAAATATTTGATTTTGTAAATTTAAACCTAATTAAATTCAATTTGGATTTTTTGTTGTGACTACTGCCATAAGTCTATACACATACAGTGGTTGGAAAACATATCCTGAATAAATAAATAAAATAGAATCGTCCATAAATTCGGTTTAATTAATGGAACACAATTTATTGAAATTGTTTAAGAATTTAAACCTTTGATGCTGCAAATTCTTGATGCAAACACAAAAACTGTTGATTTTTGTCTCAGTGTACGTATGTATGTATAAATGTACATTTCTGTGATTTGTATAAATCTAATAAGAAATACGCTGTGTACAATATACGTATGTACATGCATACATGCATACATACATACATACATACATACATACATACATACATGTATCGCTCTCTGCCTGTGTGTGTGTGTTGGTGAATTTAAAATAAAGCAGCGCTGCTGCTGTTGTTGCAATCGCTGACGCTGCCGCTGCCGCTACCGTTGCTTCTACATAAATGTATTTATGTATGTAAGTATTGCTATGTACATACATACATATTTACATATACAAACGTTTCGGGTCAATTGACTTTTAGTGTTGCGTGCACCCATACAAACAAACAACACGGCTGACAGCAGCAGAAAAAAAAAGCTCACCCAAAGCAGCGACAGCGGCAGCGACAGCGGCAGCGTCAGCGTCAGGACTCTGCCTGCGTCGGCGTTACACGCAACAATTCGCCTTTGCCTAAGCTCCACACACACTCACACACACACATAAATGAAGAGAGTGGGAGAGAGCGCAAGCAAGTGCACGTGAGTGTATATGCGTGTGTGTGTGTGTGTGTGGTGAGAGCATGCGGGCGCTTGAGCCCATCCTACCCTAACACACACACACACACACACACACAATTACGTACAGAGGCACTGGGTCGACGTTTCGTCACCGCACAGTGGCCTTAAAGCTCTGTTTGTCGCCTACAAAATTCGCTTGAAATATTTATAATTGAATTATAAAAAATATAACATGTGCTCACACATACATACATCAGTGTTGCCATCTTCCGGCTACCAAAAATGACCTGCATATGAAGGAGAAAAATAGACACGAAAATATCCAGAAAATAGAACAACAGGAATTGGAAAATTTTATTTTTAAACAGCATTGTCAATTATAGCCAGATAAAAATATTAATATCTCTTTGATTTTAATATATTTAATTAAATTTTAAAAATTAAATTAATATAGAATATAAAAACTAAATATTTATTTTCTAATAGATAAGCATAAATATAATTCTGAAACTCGCCAAAATTAATGCTGGTCTCTCTGGAACCTTCCGAATCGAATAAAAAACAACTACCAAAATTGGCCAGATTTCAGGACAATAGGTATTTAAGAAAAACACCAAAAAAAGGACAGATCTGTCTGAAAAAAGGCTGAATAGGTAACGCTCAGATAGTACATGTGGGCACTTTAATTCAATTACCAGCATAAAGCCAAATGCAACAGCTAAAAGCGCGTGCATCTATCCATGGCTAAGTGTATTATAAATACCTGGGCGCTATCTCTATGAAACCTAATTGATTTAAAAGGTTCATCCCACAGTTTTTCGATTTTCTACAAACATGTGCACATTCCCTCAGGCAAACATTCTGCGTACATTCGCTTTGCGCATTGAAACCGGTTGATAAACACAGTAGATATTAACGAAACAATATTGCAGGCTCGACCTTACAGAAAAGTAAGCAGAAGAAGCATTGCTGCCACGCAGTTTTAGAAAATTATATTTAAAATATATTGTACAGCGTATTTTACTGCTTCGCCCATTCTGGTTTTCTCAGTTCTTACCAACGGATTTATAAATGTAAACATTATTTTACATTTTACATTCACGAGTACATTCATAAACGTACATTCTAATTCTACATTTGTGATTACTTTCGCACTTGCTTTGTGCATATGCTTGTGTGTACTTACCAGCTCACTTACTTTTTCACAGACGTACATTCCCATGCATTCATGTATACATTCCCATACATTCATGTATACATTCCTTAGCTCGGCTCCTGCATGACATCAGCATCCCATTTTCCTGCCGTTTTAAGTGCTACTCTGTTGTCCTTTTATGCTCTTGTTGCTGTTGCTGTTGCTGTTGCCGTTGCATTTGACGTTTTGGCCAAAAGCAAAATAAAACAACGTGGCCGGCAGTTTGGCCTGCAATACATATATACACTGAGAGAAAAAGAGTTTTTGTGCTAACGTTCAATGAGCCAGAAAATTGTGCATTCAAGGCCGAAATTCATCAAATCCTCGTTTCTGTTTTTATGAACTCTTAGTATTAAAATAAGCTACGAATTGTACTTAATTGAAGCATTCTTTGTACTTTATTTAAACTCATTCTAGATTTTTATTAGCATTAAGTAAGTTTAATTCATTGACTGTTCCATTTTAATTACAGTAGAATCCGGTTATAGCGACATTCAAGGGACCGACGATTTTACGTCGTTATATCCGGAAGACAAAATGCATGATTTTGTTTGCTTCTTTTAGCATTGTTAAAGAAATCAAATTTTCCTCTTTAAAGTTTTTTTTTTGTTCGTTCACGTCGCAATATCCGGTTGAATTGTGAAAAATCTCGTCGTTATAAGCGGTTTGTCGCTAAAAGCGGAGACGTTATAAGCGGAGGCCCTTTCATATAAGTTTGTATGGGGACCAACCAAACCATCGAGTTTTCGTCGCAATAACCGGACGGACGCTATAAGCGGCGTCGTTATAACCGGATTCTACTGTATATAGTCCTGATGCTACAAGTAATTATGGCACGACAAACAATCAAAATTAAATTGAATTAAGTTTGGGTAAACAAAATTGAATTTTACATTAAAATTTGAATTCTTATTGGATCATAACGCAATTCAAAGCATCTGTAGCTTGTGGCTGTTATTGTGGGAGTTATCAAAATTCTAAAGCAAGATTGATATGCCTAAAACATAGCAGAATCTGCATACCCAAAATGTTGTCTATGGCTCTTATAGCTTGCGAGATTTCGATGCTCATACGGATGGACCGAGTCGACTCGTAGCTCTGATCAAGAATATATATATTTGTATATATTATATATTTTTTGGGTTCTGCCACGCCCCCTGCTGGCTGTTGCACACATTTCTCACTTGCACTCACTAATAGACCGTTTTATACTCTGTTCAAGTGCAAAGTCTCACAAGCTTTATTTTGTGGAACGAATTGGTCTTTATTTTTCTAAGTGTATATGTATATAAATCGAGTCATGTATGCAGCTATATGCTTGTATTATGTACAATAGAGAGAGAGAGAGAGAGAGAGCGAGTGTGCGAGCGAGAGCGACTGTCAGAGAGCCATCTTTATATTTCTTTCATTTGCATGAATTGTTGTTGCTGTTGTTGCTGTTGTTGCTGTTGTTGCTGTTGTTGCTGTTGTTGCTGTTGTTGCTGTTGTTGCTGTTGTTGCTGTTGTTGCTGTTGTTGCTGTTGTTGTATGCCAGCAACAGGATATTCGGCACGCACTCGCAACAACAACAACAACATGGCCATAATGACCGACTAACTGACTGCTTAGTTAAGTATGTGTGTGTGTGTGTGTGTGTGTGTGTGTGTGTGTCTGTGTGTGTGTGTGTGTGTGTTCGTGCATGCGCCTCGGCAGGCTGCCAAGCCAGCGGTCAGGGTTGACTTTTGCAGAAGGCGCCCCTTGCTGCCCTTGCTGCCCCTGCCCCTAAAAGCAGAAATCTCTTCACTCCCAGGCTCGCTCGCTCTCTTCCTGTCTCTTTCCCCATCCCCCTTCCCCTTCCCCTTCCCCCGCTCTCGCAACAAAATTAAGTGCGCCGAGGCAAGCTCAGTTGAGCTTACTTCATTTTTTTTTTTATTTTTTTTTTTCATATATTTTGATTATATATATTCTTATGGCTTTGCTTGAGCAGAAGATTCTCGCTCGCTCTCCCTTGCTCTCTCCCTCCCTCTCTCTCTCTCTTAGTCTCTCTGTCTCTGTCTCTGTCTCTGTTTGTGGGAATCGATAAAGCATACTTATTTGGATTTTTGGTGCAACATGCTTTAAAATACATACAAACATTACCTCACCTAACCCCACTTTGCCTTGCACACCACAAAAAGCTCTGCGCCTTTTGCACTCTCTCTCTCTCTCCCTCTCTCTCTCTCCCTCTCTCTCTCTCTCTCCCTCTCTCTCTCTCTCTCTCTCGGTCTGTGTTTTAGTTGAACTCGAGATTAGCTTCCGTTGGGTATACAAATCATCTCTCGGTTCGCTGCTCAAGTTATAAATATTAAATATTCAAAAGCGAGACTCTTTTGTGCCATTCCCACAGCATTAGAGCCAATACCGACTACCTCTTCCCCGCTCTTTCCCCTCCCCCGCTCTTCCCTTCCTCATCCTCTCTAACCAGGGCTGCTCCATCGGGCTACCCTTGGGTAAGCAACATTCTGCTTTTGTTGCGTTGTCCTTTCGCTTTCAGTGCGCGCTGCTTCAAACAGCTGCTCGCTCCCCAGTCTCCCCGCTCCCTTTCGCTCTTCTCTCCCCTCTCCCCATCCGCCATTCCCCATCCTACCTAGCAAACATTGTGTATCTCGTTACAGTTTACGCATGCCATACACTGCTGGCCATAAAAACCGCAACACATCATGCAGAGCACAAAACAAAACCTTTGCCAACGTTTTTCCTCACAGCGAAAACTTTAACTTTAGTTCTACTCTTTGTTTTTGTTTTTGTTTTTCCACCCTGTACTTTCAAAAAGCTGTGAATGGGTCTATAAAGTTTGTGCATTTAACAGTTGTACCCCTCTGTCTATTAAAACCCCCGAATCTCGCAAAAGCAAAAAATACCTCCCTCCCTTTTCCCGCTAACCTACAGACTTTTAATTTCATATGTATGTAGCCAATAGCATTCTCCATCGATGCTGTGAATTACATTACGATCGGATAGGAAACAGCGAAGATATGTTACGAACAACTTGCTTGATTTGTCAGAGGGAAGTAAATCAGCAAGAAGTAAGTAAGCCTTGTATAGTATATTCGGTATTTGAGCGGCAAAAAACTTGCATAACTTTGCAGGGGTCTGCTACGGTCGGGTATATCCGACTATAGCCTTACGTCCGACTGAAATGAAAAGAAAGAAAATTTTAATGTAATTCTGAATTCGGTGGTGCATTACTTAAATTCAAATATATTTAACATCTATGGTTTATTGCCTTTCATATGATCACATCTTTTTAGGATGAATCTTCTACTAGTATATTTCACTATTTTTCAATATTCTAAAGTTAATTTCGTTCACGATTTGGATAATCGTTCACAGTATGAATAATCTCCAGTTTGTAAGTTTTTTGTAAGTTCATTTCAATTTTTTCCAATTTGTATGAAAATTTCAATATCCAAAATATTTTCTTTCAATGCAATTATTGGAAGTAAAAAACAAAACATCCGCAATTAGAGAAATTTTATTTATATATCCTTGTTATGAGATTTATGCTATACATTTTCTGCTAATTAAAGTTTACAACTAACCCTTACTACTTGGAATTTTTCTCATGAATTGCAAAGTATCCTCAATCGATAAAAAAAACTAATCGGCCTGGTTTTCAAATTTCGTTATCGTTAACAGATGCAGAATCAATTATAGTGACTTCAACCGTCGGTTGCGCCCGACTGTGGCCTTTCCGACGGGGCTTTTGTTTTGTTTCAGTTTTTTGTTGCTCTTTGCTCACAAGTTTTATTTGCGTCCGTCTGTGCCACTTAACTATTTTTATAGCAGCGCAAAAGTTAGCCAAAAGTATTTTTGTTAATGCTAAAAACTTTGCTTTATGCCACGTTTTTTTTTGTTTTTGTTTTTGTTTTGTTTTTGTTGCTTTTGTTTTGTTGTTTTTGCCAGCTTATCGAGTGTCGAGTATCATGCGCTCTTGCTGCGTACAAGTTTTTTGTTTTGTGTGTGTTTTTTTTTTTAAGTGCACTTAGCAGCAGCATCAACTTTAGCCCAAGTCTTTGATGTTGCATAGTTTTTATGACCAGCACTGTAATGCATGCAAAGCTGCACTGCGGGCGTTTTACGGTATGTTTGAAGCTTCTGCTCTTCTGCTCCTCTGCTGCTTCTGCTGCTTCTTTCTCTGCTTTCGCTTCTTCCTCTTCGGCTGCTTCGTTAATGCACGCTTGCCACTTGAAAATGTGTGGAAATGCATTTACTACTTCTGAAGAGAAATCACATCAACATTTCAATCAACAATTTTGTTATTCTTGGAAAATTATAAAAAAAACCCCTTTTGGAAAATTATTTTTATAAACATTGTTCTTCATTACTAATATTAGGTTGTTTGGTAGTGACATACCGGTTTCTTTATTGATTTTTGACGACTATTTTAATATAGTTAGCAAACAACCTAATATATCCAATAGGAAATTAAAAAAATTATTTTCCACTTGAACAAAAAGTTATTTCTATACTTATTCCGGTTTAAGGCATATTTAATTACAAAATTAACACGAAATTCACAGGGTCAATAGAGAATGTCATAAGCTACTTATTTACCAAATTACAAGTCAATAGCTTTAAAACTGTGGCTACAGTAGCTTTTTGCGGTTTTCGGGGGAAGGGGGGAAGGTATCCAAAATCTAAAACAAACTCGTGCTGCTTACTGATTAGGAGAACCTAAATTCCAAATATGGTGTCTCTAGTTCTTATAGTTGCTGAGATCTAGGTGTTCAGACAGACGGACAGACAGACAGACAGACAGACAGACAGACAGACAGACGGACAGACGGACATGGCTATATCGACTCGACTTGTCGTCCTGATCAAGAATATATATACTTTATGGGGTCTGCCACGCCTCCTTCTGCCTGTTACATACATTTCCTCTTTGCACTAAGTTAATAGACCCTTTTTACTTTTTTAAAGTACAGGGTCTAACAATAGCATCATTTTTACAAAAGTTATTCATAAAATGTTGCAAAAGCAAGAAGAGAACACCACTTTTGGTACCACTGTGCACATTGTGGCAAGCGTGTGTTTTTCCATTTATGCTCCCCAACATGATTTGCCTTGGCCGCTGTCAGTAAGCTCAATTCACCCCCAGCTTATAACAGTGTTGTCTATATTATTATATTATTATATTATTAAAATAAAAAAAAATATATTAAAAATATGTTACAGTTTGAAATATTTGATAAAAAGAAAAAATTTCAAAAGAAACACAAAAAAGTAATATCTTATGGACATCAACGGGCATTAATTGTTTATAATTTGTAATTTGTTCTACAAATAACAATATATTAATAGATACTAAACCAAATTCCAGTTTATTCAGTTAAATTTCTGTAGCTTATAAAAGTTTGAATTGCAAAATGAATAGCAATGTTAAATATACAAATATTTAATTTAAAACCAGAATGGGCAGAGCAGATCAGTCGGACGGGCCCGACTGTCTTATACCCTGTGCCCTATATTTTTTATAAAATTTTATAAAACTGTCATACGCAGCGTAGCAGCAATGCTTTCTCTGCTACGTTTCCTATATGTGCCGCTTAATTGGCCGCGCTGCTAGTGAGCGAGCGCGCAACGCCTGCAATATTGTTTCGCCTATAACTCCTGTGTTTATTGATCGATTTTAATGCGCTTCTCAGGAAAGTTTAATATAATAGAAGAGAGTATATATACCGAATAACAACGTTCTATGTTCAATATTACGCTTGTTATTCAGTTTTTATGAATTAGGGCGTAAAAGGGGCGTGGCATCCAAAATTTGAAAAAAGCCCTATTTGCGCCTGATATAGACCTACGAACAACTGAAAACAGAATTTATATAACTCGATTTGTGTCTCTTAAATTGGCGAATGAATTCTTTTTATGCTCGTTGTGGGCGGAAGGGGAGTGGCATCCAAGATTTGAAGTAAACTTGTTCTGCGTATGGTATACACCTTTCAGAAATGACCAAAACGGCTTTTCTAGCTCTTATAGTTGCTGAGATCGACGCGTTCAAACAGACGGACGGACGGACAGACGGACAGACGGACGGACGGACAGACGGACAGACAGACGGACATGGCTATATCGACTCAGCTCGTCATCCTGATCAAGAATATATATACTTTGTGGGGTCTGCCACGCCTCCTTCTGGCTGTTACATACATTCGCACAAAGTTATTAACCCTGTTTTCCCATTTTTCAAATGGGCACAGGGTATAAAAAACATGCATTCTCCCAAAGTTGTTAACTCTGCTTTTACACATATTTAATGGGTATAGAGTATAGTTAATTTAAATAATAATGCAAAATATTTAAATTCTTAAAAAATACTCAATTTTCAAAATTTTAAACATAAAATTAATACAATACAAAACTTAAAAAACAGCTTTTCTAAACATTCACATTCGACGATTAACAGTCTTCCCACTTGTGCTTATAGTATGATTTTTTTTTTATCAATTGATCGATAATTATTTTTTGTTTTAATAATAGAACTAGAATCTTTAGCCTCAGCTGTATTTTTGTGTAACATTCATTATCCATATAGGATTTAGCATTGGCGCGAATGTAACATTTGGCTTGAATGTGACAGCGTAGAAGAAGGCGAGTAAGCTTTTTGGCGGCTTTTTGACGGCAAAAGAGCTAAGTTGGCAGCACAGCGCATACCTTGTCTCTGCTTCCTCTCTCTCTCTCTCTCTCTCTCTCTCTCTATCTCTCTATTTATTCCTGTACCTATGCCTTCCGCACATTGCGGTGAGTACACTAAAAGAAATTTCAAGAGCTGTTGTGCTACTAACTCGATAACTCGACTTGTTATGCTGATCACGTATATATATATATTTAGTGGTGTCCGCCACGCCTTTTTCCCATATATTTCCCATATGCAATAACTTGATAGAACCTTTGCGAATGTATGTAACAGGCAGAAGGAGGCGTGGCAGACCCACAAACTATATATTTTGTACAGCATCTATTAACTTATCCAAGAACTTGATTTTGTAGAAAATATCGTGCTTGATTTCTCTGAGTGTGGGAATGTAAGAATGTGTGCGTGATGCTGCACTTTTTGCTACGTACAACTTGACAGGGGATTTACAATGTATGTGAGTGTGGGTGGGTGTGTGTGTGTGTGTGTGTGTTTGTGTGAGCGTTTTACAGTTAATCCTTTTAAATATGCCGGAGCGAAGGCAAGTTGAAGGCTTTGGCAGGATTTGCTGCTTATATGCTTGGTTGTGGGTGTTGTGGGTGTTGTGGGTGTATTCGTGTTCGTCTATCAGCTGTTTTTGGCGTCTGTTGTTTTTAAGCAATTTGCTGCTTATTCATCTGAGTGTGTGTGTGTGTGTGTGAGTGTGTGTATATGTATATGTATATGTGTGTATGCATGTATTGTGTATGCTAATTGCCAAACGCGACAACAACAAAACTGTGAAACATAAACCGAAATTAGGTCGCAATCCTCACACACACACACACACACACACCCGCTACCCGCGCCCCCTCCCCTACCCCCTCATGCGGTGACTGCGCTGTCACACGCCTCCCCCTGTCGCGCCCCCACAGCGCCTGCAGCTCGCTATGAAAAAAATACAATTGCCAAAAATAATTTCACTCAGCGACAATATTCTTGCACTAAGCCAAAGAACAGCAACAAAAACAAAAACGAAAATAAAAAATAAAAATAAAAGACAAATGAAAATAAATAAATGAAAATAAATACCGTGGCAGACTCACTTGATGATAAATCGCGTAAAAATGAAAAACTATTTGACTTATTGAAGCAGACAGCGCAGTCGCTTGGCTAAAAAATCAGCCAAAAAAAAAAAGAAAATTAAGAAAATAGCAGCAAATTTGAAAATTTATTTAAAAAAGTTTGTAATATGTAATACCAAAACCCATAAAGCACCAACAATTTGTCAGTTCTGAGTGTAAATTGTTTATATTGGGGATTGTAATTATTAAAATATTTTTATAAATTAAACTGAAATTAAAAGTTTAGTCTTATTACAAAATAAGCCGTTAGAAAATTCAAATTTTTAGATAATGTGCAAAGTCTATTAAATTAATACAACTAGGAAATGTATGTATGTATGTAAGGAGGAACTTATATAGTATATCCTTAATCGGGACGATGAGTTGAGTCGATGTAGCCCTGTCTGTCCGCCTGTCTTTTTGATTGAATGCGTTGATCTCGGAAACTATAGAAGCTAGAGAAACTATTTTCGAGATGTAAGTAGGTGCCAAATGTTGGAATACAAACCCTATCTAGAATTTAATCTACCTGCATAAACTCCACAGTTCCTTAATCTATGCCAAATCTGAAAATTTCATTAAAATAATTAAGACATATGTATATGATGCATCAAAGTTTTGCTTATTGAAAATGGCTAAAAACAGGGTTAACAACTTTGTGCGAATGTATGAAATAGGCAAAAGAAGGCGTGACAGACCGCCCACAAACTATATATATTCTTGATCAGGGCGACGAGCTGAGTCGATCTAGCCATGTTCGTCTGGCTGTCCGGCGAGCGTAAAGCGCGAGCTGTGGAAACAGGGTATATTTATATCATTATCAATTTTTTTTATATATTTTATATTATTATTGTTTTTATTATTATTATATTAACTAAGCTTAAAGCCGTGTTCGTTGCTCATATAGCCGATCTGCGCACTACGCAACACAGTTATAATTTGGTGGCAGAATGTCGCGGTAACTGTACACTTTGTTTGCAGCCCTAACGGTAAGAATTGGCCAACAAAAAGCGTAAAAAAAAAACAAAATAAAACATTGAACGAGTAATTCACCTTATGTTATGCGAGCAGTCAGTAAGGAGACAGTAAGGGGGTGGTAAGGGGTAGGCTGCCCAAGTGTGTGTGTGTGTGTGTGTGTGCCCAACAAGAATTTCGCCTCAAATTTCGTTGAAATTTTGTTCTGGTTGTGGGTGTATTTTGTTGTGTGTGTGTGTGTGTGTGTGTGTGTGTGTGTGTGCGTGTGTGCGTGTATGCCTGGCAGAAATGTGGCGGCAAGTTGGTGGAGGGGGAGTGGGGCGGAGAGAGGGGGGACTATGACATGTGCATGTGAAACAATTTCGTTGTTATTGTTTTTCTTTCCCCCCCCCCCCCGGCCGCTCTCTGTCCCTCTTGGCAATGTGATTTCATCAGCAGCAGCATTATTAACATGATTATCATTAGCATTAACATCATTATTGAGTCTTTGATACTCAGACGGCATAATGCCGCACACACACACACACACGCACACACACGCACACACGTTGCAATTATTTCATGCTTTCTCTTTGATTTTTTACGCCTCTGCCTTTGAGCTTATAACAGAATAACAAAAGCTGTTGAACATTTCCCATAGTAGAAATTGGGCATATTACATATTGGACTGGGCCATATTATATTTGGCTTTCAGCAGTGTTAGAATTTCGATTTAGGCGCTGGTTAGGTTTATAGGTCATTGGGTTTATCGATTATTCTTGTATTTTCAGGGATTTCCCAACATTGTGTTGGACTAGGGCAACTTTTATGGCCGAACAAAGTCAAAATGTTGCTAGAAATTTTAATCAAACCGCAAGTAATTAATTAACTATTACGATATGTTTGTTATAGATAACGATAGCTAGAAAGGCGATTTTTAATGGGTTCAAATACCTACGAAAACCACAAGTATTAAAAATATGCTATTAAAAAAATAAACATTAAAAATATTAAACATTTATTTGAAATAATAGAAAATAAAATACAACAAAATACTGACTAATATTCACCTTAAATTCAATAATTAAATCTATCAATCAATCATTAAATCGTTAAATACATATTAACAGATTGAAAAAATTCGTAAAAAAAAACATGAAAAACAATGAGAATATCAGTTATATTTGTAAAATAATTCAAATATCGGAATAAAAAATAATTTATTTAAAAAAAATATTATTATTATTAAGGGGATTGTTGTACCGCGACCTAGTATAAGATCAATTGTACTCCATGCTGAACTTAAAGTACGTCCATTAGTCCGATGTCCCGAACAAAGTCGAGTATTTTATTCGGACTAAGGACTCCTACCTACTTTTCTGACACTATAAAAAATATATAAAAATTAAATATATTAAAAATTTAAAAATTTATAAAAAATAGATATTTTATGTTAATAACCATTATCGATATTTAGATTAAAAAGCCCCGACAGACAGACGGATATTTGTATATTTTACAATTTGAAGGCTATAAATGTTCTGATAATAAGAAATGTATAAGATTTATAGGAAAATATCAACATATGCATGCTAAAATAATACAAAAGAATATCGAGCCCTTCCCGCGAAAAAGACGTAACCAACATTTTTTCGATTTTCGGTTTTTGATGCAATTATGTTCATAATCCCCCAACTCATCTATACAAAAAATTTCATAATTTTATCTTGCGTATTTACTGAGATATCAGCCTGTCAATTATATCGCAAGCGCCAGATTTGCTGCGAATTTCAGACGCGTTCTCGCGAAAAAAACGTTCTCCTGTAAAATTTGCTTTTGTTGGTTACGTTTTTTTCGCGGGAAGGGCTCGATATATTCTGAAAAATTACATTAAATCTAAAATATATATGAATACTAATTAGGAAAAACCCCAAATAAAACACATTAAGTAAAACGTTTCAATTTTTGATAAACTCAAACTTTCTATAATTTGCAAACTCGTATGACGCCCCACTGTAATGTATGAACTAACTCGCATGACGCCCCACTGTAATGTATGAACTACATATATATACTATTAAATGGCTATGTGTGCGTGTGCGTGTGTGTAAGTATGTATAATGCATGGCTTATTGTTAAGTATGTAGTTTCTGTTGAAAGCCAGCAGCAGTTGAATCAGGAGTCAGAGGTTAGGGGTTGGGGCACGGGGCATGGGGCAAGGGGCGGGAGGTTAGAGGTTGGCAGAGGGGAGCTTGCCCCTAGTTAGACGGCGTCAAAGGATTGCCCGGAAAATTGGTTCGGCCGTAAAATGCGTTTGCGTGTGTAGCATTTCTTTGTTATTGTTGTTGTTGCTTAGTCGCAACGCATTTCAAACTTAATTATTATAATTAATTGGCAAAAAAAGAGCGACAACAACAACAACAAAGGGCTGGCAAAAGCACGACTAAAGCAACAACATAAAAAGGCATAGAAATAAAAAATAAAAAAAAAGTAAAAAGCAGCAAGCGAATATGCTTAGACACGCAACACGCGGCATGCCGCACAGTGGAGCCAAATACAGTGGAAAAGTGAAGCAATCTTGCGCATGAATGTCAGAAAAAATCAAGAAAAAAGCCAAGAAAATTGTATTAAGTTAATGGCGGAAGCTATCAAGATGTATAATATGATATATTGGATAGGATAGAATAGAGAATTAGTTAGGATAGTATAGGATGAAATGGAATAAAATTAGATGGGATAGGATGAAATAGAATAGAATTAGATAGACTAAGAGAGGATCAAATGCAATAGAATTAGATATGATAGGGTGAAATATATTGGACTTAGAGTAGTATTAAATATAAAATAATTAGTTAGGATAGCAAAGAATGAAATAGAGTAGAATTAGATCGGATAGGATGAAGTATAATAAAGTTGGATGTAATAGGAGATGCTGAAATAGTATAGAATTGAAAAGGATAGGAATAAATAGAATAGAATTTGACAGAATAGGATGAATTAGGGTAGAATTGTTTAGGATAGGATGATATGTTACGATAAAATAGGATATAATGAGATGATATAGGATAGAATGAAATATAATAGAATTATATTGAATAAAATTAAATAGGATAGGCTATGTTATAATAGGATAAAAGATAATAAAATGGGATGAATTAGATAGATTACGATAGAATATAATAATACGATAGATTCGGATGGAGCATATAAAAGAATAGGATAAAATAAAATGGAATGGAATAGAATATGGTAGGTAACTTTACAATAAAATACAAAAAGATAGGATAAAATAAGATACTATGCGAGCCAGAATAGTTAGAAGAGACAACAGCTTAGAAAGTAATTAAAGATGCGGCATTTAATAACAAAGAGAGATAAATAAACTAATAAATTAAAAGAGATTGCAATGGTCTGCAAATGACGGGAGAAAAATGGGAGCACATGTGGCAGAACAATTGAAACAAAGTCAGAGAAATAAAATGAAATTGAGAACCAGAATAGGAGCAACTCGGAAAGTGTTTAAAAGACTTTGAACGACGCTTTATTTGCCATATTTTTGATTGTTTTTCATTATGTGCACAAGTGTGCGGAAGGCGGGTAAATATCAGTTGGTGCCACGGTGCGGCACCTGCCACAAACGACGCGCCCAAAGTGCTCAAAGCCAAAGCCAAAGCCAAAGCGAATGCCACAGCCAGAAAGTGAAAAGTCGGAGAGGAGACCTAGAAGCGGAATAAAGGAATGGGAGAATAACAAAACTAGAAGCCAAAACAAAGCGGCAACTTTGCTATCGTTGAATAATTTGCAATTTAAAACCAGGTGCTAGGCGTGTGTGTGTGTGTGTGTGTGTGTGTGTGTGTGTGTGTTTGTGACAGTCGAAACCGTTTGAGCCAACAAATAAAAAAGCGAAAAGCAAACGGCAAAAACAAAAAACATTTGATAACAAAAGCAACAGTTTCAATGCGAATGCGAATCCAACAATGGCAACAGAGAATAGACAACAACACCAGCAACACAACAACACAATAAAGACAAATTGAAATGTATATAAATACAACAACAATGGCCAAAATATCATTTGCATATACCCTGTATAGCATTATGTATACTTATACCTCGCATTATGTAAATGCAGCCAATTACGCCAGCATAAAAGTACACTTAAAAAAAATAAAGTACAATGAGCTTATGATATCATAGTTATTGCTCGTTCGGCTTCAACTGCGATTTGTTTGCTTAATTTTGAGATACATTTCGTTTAGGTTTCAAATCAACTCTTTGTGCCCCGCGTGCTTTCGCCTTGCCACTTTCCACGCTTTGTTGGCTTTTTGTGGGTTTCAATTGATGTTCAATGGCAAACATTGAAAGGAAATTGCAGAAAGGGCGAGATGGAAGCACTGTGCACACTCTGCACAGTGGGCAGCGCTTCAGCAAATATTTATTTGCTTCATTATCAAAGGTATACTCGGATTTAAACTCTTAAATCTGCCGCAACTTGAATCTATCAACTGCAAACAGAAAATAAAAATCGCTTGAATTTGGGTAATCAAAATCAATGTAATGTTTTTCTCTCTTTTGTTCAATATGTCGAATTATTAGCGTTTCTTTTCAGATGTTACATTTGGGAGTTTAAATGTTACATTCGACGATATGAAAAAATTATTATTATATGTATATTATTATTATTTTTACATGATTGTGTAGAATAAGATAAAATTGGTTAGGATAAGATGGGATAGAATTGTATAAAAAATAACTGCTTAGAAGAATAGGGTACAATAGAAAGGCAACGGAGAGAATCGAGTAGAGCTGGTAAAAATCGATGTTCAACTTGATTTATCATTTAAGGTATATCGATATTTGTAACACGAATTGCCTTAATAATAATAAATAAGTGATAATAAATAATAAATAAACCAGTAAGGACGGAGCTACAGTCGGACGCAACCGACTGTATGAGACCCTGTACTTTGTGTTTTCTTCGCTGTTTCGTATCCGATCGTGATGTAATTCACAGAATCGATGGAGATTGTCATAGACTACGTACATGCCACATCCTAAGTCATTAGTTGTTAAACTGTAACTTTAAAACTGAAAACTGTTACTAATTTGGTTTTTCGATTAGTGGAAGAATGGATGGAGTTATCAAAAAACCCAAACTAACTTGATCTGATTGCTGCATAGGAAAACATAAATACCAAAAAATGGTACTTATAGCTCTTACAGTCTGCAAGATATAGGTGGCTTCTCTGTCTTTGCTATCTTCGCTGTTTCTTTTCCGTTGGCAATGTAATTCACAGCATTGACGGATAACGCCATAGGTTGCGTGCATGCCAAATCCCAAGTCTGTAGATTTTAAACTGTGGCTGTAGTGGCACTTACATACATTTATAAAAAAATGTCTGTTACATAACTTCGCTGTTTTATGTCCGAATGTAATGTAATGCACACCATCGACGGATAATTCTATAGGCTACGTACGTTCCAAGTTACAAGTCTGTAGCTTCATTATTGTGGCTGCCGTGGCACATATACGCATTTTGAAAAGAATTGTCTCTTGCATATCTTCACTATTTCTAATTCAAATCACAAATTAATTTATAGAATCGGTGGAGAATACCATAGACTACGTACATTCCAAATTACAAGTCTGTAGCGCTATTATTGTGGCTGCTGTGGCGCTTTTAGTTTTTGAGATTTTTGAGGTAGGTGTAGTTTTTTGATAATTCGCGGAGGAAGGAGGCGAAATATTAAACATTTAAAGCAAACTTGATCTGCGTAAGACATCGGACAACCTGAATTCCGAAAAGCGGCGTTTCTGGCTCTTTTAGTTGCTAAGATCTAGGTGTTCATACGGACACCAGACAGACGGACAGACGGACAGACGGACATGGCTATATCAACTCAGCTCGTCGTCCTGAGTCAGAATATATATACTTTGGGGGGTCTACCACGCATCCTTCTGCCTGTTACACACAGCTGTCATTTGCACTAAATTAATAGACCCTTTTATTTTTTTAAAATACAGGGTCTAAAAATATTCCCAACCGAATTAAATGAAGTAACATTATTATGCATATATTAAGAAACAAAAACAAACGCTTTTAATTTAAGATTTTGATAAGATTTAGAATTTTTCTTAGATAGTGGAACTATAAATTTCTCGAATGACTTATAATAAAGTTCGATGTTATTGTATATATTAGTATTTTGAAACATAAGGCAGTATCGATATTACTAATATCAATCTAGAATAGAATAGTATATAGGATAGGATAGGATAGATACATTAAATATCCCGATATGTTAAATATGCCGAATGTTAAATTCGACAATATTTTATCTAAAAGTTGGTTATCGCATAGAGTAATGGATTGAATAGCAAATTGATATGAGTCCTGTCCAAAGCCTGAAACTGATAATCTAGTGGAATATTTCATCTAAAATTCTCGTAATGCCTTGTGCTGTCGAGCAGACTCGGCTGTAGCCCTGCCGACTGGATTTTTGTGCGAAAATGCCAACAAGTGTGACTGCTCTTGTAATTGTTGTTTGCATAATTGTTAACAGACAACACACACACACACACACACACACACACACACACAACACACACACACACACACACACACACACACCCGCACACTCAACCGTTTGCACACATGCTTGAACAACTGTTGCTGTTGTTGATGCCGATGCCGATGCTGTTGGTGCTCGTGTCTTTTGTTCTTTGCCATTGGCATTCGACTTGGGCACAATTTTAATTAGTTTGCCACATTTCGCAAATAGTTAAACAACCACAGCAACAGCAACAATAACAATAACAAATATAATTTTTCACTTTAATTAGTCTCGGTTGCTCTGGCTGCTGTGTTTGCCCCTGCCGCCCTGTCTCTGTAAATATTTAAACTGTATTTTATTTCCCTTACCTTTACCTTTATCTTTATCTTCTCTTTGTTTTTCCACTCTTTTTTTTTGTTGTTGTTGTTGTGTTTTTTGGTTTTAATTTATTTTAACGTACAGTTTGTTCTGTTTATTGCAACCGCCGACTGCAACTGCTTAGCGATGTGCACGTGTCGTGAGCTCGATACTTGATTCGTGACACGAGAATGGGATAAATGGTTGAGTAAAAACGCATTTTAAATTGTAAATTAGTAGTGAGATCTATAGGAAATCGGATAGACTATTAGGCTATTATATTATAAATCTTTATCCACAATTTGTATTCTAAATAAAAGTTTTCTTAGGAAACTCTCAAATTGAACTTGAAAATTACCAAATATAAATATATATGTACTCCGAAAATTAGGCCATTTCTTTTTTTCTTCGTTTAAATAATATGTTTATTCGAAACAACTGGATATTACAAATATTGTCCATAATTTAAGACCTTAGCCTATCTGTTAATCAGTTTTGAACATTTATCGGAAAAATAGTTGGATTTTATAGATAATTCCGTTTAACACCCAAATAAACATTTTGCCGCAAAAAGCTGACATGGTTAGTAGGAAAATCGTGGTAAACCTACCGGAAAACCCACATATCCTAAAGATTGGGGTTTAGAATCATTTGCTTTTTGTGAGTTTCAAAATATTTGTAAGTGCAATAATAATCGGCCCGTATTCTTAATAGTCTTGCGATCGCTTTTCTCATTGAATACTTGCTTATTAAGTTATTAAATACACACACTACAGCACATTTAGTTGCAAATTTATTTAATTATTTATGAGAAACTACATTTTCAGCATTGAGCTATAAATTGTTGTCAGTTTTGTATCTCAATATTTATTCGACTCTAGGCTGTGGCAGTCATGAGTGCGCTACAGAAATACTGTATGTTGTTTGAACTGTGAATAGTATAATTCGTACCTGCTATAGATACTATAGACTTATTTAACATTTCACAGTAAAAACATTCATTATTATTATGTTTTAAATTTCATATAGATTTTTATATTCTCGGTATTTTTATTTATCTCGCTTCGTTGCGGTCACATACGAAATTTAATGACTTGGAAACTGAACAAAATAAATTTTAGAGAAATGCCGTGAAATATATTTTGCCATGTGTGTGTCGAATTGGCATTGTTCGAGAATTGCATTAGGAAAACCTGTCCAATGGGTGTGTGTGTTTTGTGACTGGCTGTGGGCGAATATTCGCCCACAATTTACCAGTGAAAAGAACGATGAAAATTTAACGATTTCCCGATGTAAATGATCAATACCTACGCTTTGCCATTAGAGCATTCCAAACTTTTATTTATACCCCAGAAGAAGGCGTGGCAGACCGCACAAAGTACCATATATATATATACTCTTGATCTGGACGTCAAACTGAGTCAATCTAGCCCTATTCGTTTCTCTAAATGTTGGATGCCACGCCCTACTGGTTTACAAATTGTTTATGGATATGTACTAATGACATTATTTTGATGAAGAAATTAGGAAAACAGTTTTTACATAAACTCCTCTTCATTAAAATATGGTTATGGCTGATTAGACCCTTTACTTTAAAAAAGTAAAAAGGTTCTATTAACTTAGTGCGAAGAGGAAATGTGTGTAACACCCAGAAGGAGGCGTGCCACGCCCCATAAAGTATATATATGCTTGATCAGGACGACAAGCCGAGTCGATATAGCCATGTCCGTCCGTCCGTCTGTCTGTCCGTCTGTATGAACACCTAGATCTCAGCAACTATAAGAGCTAGAGACACCATATTCGGAATTTAGGTTCTACTATTGCGTAAGCAGCACGAGTTTGTTTTAGATGTTGGATACCTCCCTCCTTTTCACGCAAATCGCAGCCAAAGGTTCTCCTACTGTCGGTTACGTCCGACTGTAGCGTCCGTTCCACTGATCTGCCCTGTGCATATATTTTTTTAACTAATTGAAGGGAATTCAAATAGCCAATTGAAATGATATCTTCAAATGTATTTTAGTGATGGTTTTTAGAGAATTTGTGAGAAATTAAAGAGATCAACTAACTTCTAGAACCCCCAGAAATGTGAATTTAATACCAAGATTCACATTTAACATTTAGCTGTGATTTAATTGCTGAAATGTCAGCAGATTGGCAGTTATACACAAACATATTATACTCTATTTAGCTTGTTGCTGTTGGTGCTCCTTCAGGTTAAAGCGCAGTATTTGCAAATGCAATAGACATAAATTAATATTGATTGGCATTCGATTACCGACAGAAAACTCAACTGCATTTCATTAAATCTGTAAACCGGTTCTAAAGTCTGCTCAAACGAACAGAGTGCATAAAATATGCAACTGAAAATTGATTCGACTGTGGATTTACTATATAACTATGGCCATGACTAGGGCTTTTTCTCTACTATATCTACAATTGTACATCCTTTATATCTAAATCTCATTAAAATTGAGCTTAATGGCTAGGGTTAAACGGTGGAAATGCAAATGGCACACAACTGTCAGTGCACTTGCCATTTTCCGTTCCATTTGACATTTTCGATTTTCCATTTTCCATTTTCCATTTCCAGCTAAGCAAATTGTGCAGCAAAATAATAACAATAATTAAATGAAAACATCGCATTTTTCATCGTTTAGAAATATGTCTAATGGTAACTTGCGGCTTAAGTTTGTTGCGCCACAGGAAATTAAACTGCGACGTTCAATATTCCTTAGGGTTTGCTATTCAAGTGAAAATTCCACGTGGTTTAGGACAGCATGGAAGGAAGAACGGGGGAAAAATGGATTGAAAGAAAGAACTAGAATGAATGGAATGGAGTAAGAAACAAAGAAACTAAGTTAAGCAAACAAAAACGCAAAAAAAAGTAGAAAGGTTAGTTGAAAATATGGAAGGAAAAAAATAAATATAGTATACTATATACGATATAAAGAAGAGGAGAAATAAATGCTGCAAGATCAAAAAGCAAGAAAAGGACGGTAAAGAATGAAAAAAAAAAAAAAAAATGAAAGAAAGGAAGGGTAGTACAGTAATAAAAAAAAATGGTAAAATAGAGGAAGGAAAAAAAGAAAGAAAACGAAAAAAAAGGAAGAAAAGGAGTAAGAGATCAATGACAACAAAAATAAATAAAAATCAGTCGGACGGAGGCTACAGTCGGACGTAACCGACTGTAGCAGACCCTTTACTTTACTACTACTACTACTACTATATGTACATACAAACACAATAAGAGGCACACACACTAAGCTACCCGCATATGCAAGGCACACCATCCCCCCTCTGCCTAGTGCGGTAAATTGTCTGTGGCATATGTTCGCTGTTTCTTATCCGATCGAAACAAAATTCACAGCGTCGATAGAGAATGTCGTAAACTAGTTAAATCCCAAATTACAAATCAATAGCTTCAAAACTGTGGCTACAGCAGCTTTTTGCGGTTTGCGGAGGAAGAGGGGGAGGTATCCAAAATCTAAAACAAACTCGTGCTGCTTACGGATTAGGAGAACCTAAATCCCAAATATGGTGTCTCTAGCTCTTATAGTTGCTGAGATCTAGGTGTTCATACAGACGGACAGACAGACAGACAGACGGACAGACAGACAGACAGACGGACAGACGGACATGACTATATCGACTCGGTTTGTCGTCCTGATCAAGAATATATATACTTTATGGGGTCTGCCACGCCTCCTTTTGGGTGTTACACACATTTCCTCTTTGCACTAAGTTAATAGACCCTTTTTGCTTTTTTAAAGTAAAGGGTCTAAAAAGAAGAAAGGATAGAGGGCAAGATATGGAAAATATCGGACGGATGGCTACGGGAGAACGTAACCGACAGTAGGAGATCCATTACTTTAACTATATGTATTTAAAACACAATCAAAGACACACACAAAAAGGCGCTAAAACTAATATTGGAGATTAAGCTATATGCCAAACTTTCTCCTGTAAAGAGAGACAGATAAAAAATATTTCAAGAAACAAAAAATTGTAATTATGTTTGATAAAAATGCTGCCTAAAATGTAGTTCAATATACCGCAACGTATTATAGTAGATGTATTGCAGCATACAAATGCTCTCAAATAAGAATTCTCTAAATATTTACACAATATTGACTTGGAACAGAAAATGCAATGCACGTACAAACTACAGATATTTGAGTTATATGTGTTATCGATAAATATTGATTAAAAAAATGACTGAGACTAAATTCGAACGGTAATTGCCGATAATTGCAAGTTTAATTTGGATGTAGTATTTAGCCGTCATTTGGCAACAATAGCACAAATTACTTGGAAGGCAGTTAATACATCGGCACATACACACACACACACACCGATACACACACAGATACACACACAGATACACACATGTAGGCACACCCCGTGCCAATTGGCACAATTTCATGTGAAACGTGTACGGGTCACGTTCTGCTGCTGTTGTTGCTGGCAACTCATCAAGAGCCTCGACTCCCACTCGACCCATAACCCCCGCCCTGACCCCCGCCCTCACCCCTGACCCCTGACCCCACCCCTGACACTGGGGGCCGTTATATCCACATGAGATTTAATAACAAGTGCTGATGTAATTACTCCGACATGAGACCTAAATATAGGAGAGACCGAGAGAGAGCATGGCAAATGCACGCTGGGGGAAATAATCTAATGCAATCGACTTAACTACAGCTAATTCCCTATTCCCTATTCCCTATTCCGTATTCCGTATTCCCTATTCCGTATTCCCAATAATGCCAGCACCAATTGCCGTATACCCTGCCCTCGGACTCGGCTCGAGATCAATGCGAATGCAAAATATGCCTATACTGATAACACGCCACGATTATTATCGCATGCATAATTGATTTTTAATTACCAGACAAATGTACACACTCTCACACACACTGGTAATTAAATTAACAAAAAACAACAAAAAACAACAAAAAAAACGGAACAAAACACATTGCAGAAATAAACAAGGCAAATTAAAACAGAACTATCTATTGTACATAAAAATTACCCTATGGAGTATAGAGGCCGAAGAGCCTATCAGTTCAACTGGCTGTCTGAATTTTAGATGGAAGTAGTGCGGGAATACTGTGGAATTCTGTAGCATGTACTGCATTGGCAATGAGCGGAACCTAAAAGTGCACAAAACGGTATTATTATATCGATGGGGCTTCCAAATTGCTTTTTTAGTATTGCTCAATTATCAATATTCTTGTTAGTATTGTTTTTTTGAATATAGCGAAAGGGGAAGATAAAATGTAAAACATTTGAATTTTCGCAGGAAATTGTAAAAAAGATATAAGCTAAGTATATCAAAATACCGTTTTTATTTCCGTATATGTGATATTTCATTTACG
Source organism: Hypselothyrea guttata (assembly GCA_035045125.1). Lineage (NCBI taxonomy): Eukaryota > Metazoa > Arthropoda > Insecta > Diptera > Drosophilidae > Hypselothyrea > Hypselothyrea guttata. The sequence continues at coordinate 56,594 of JAWNNJ010000194.1, forward strand.
GTCACACTTAAAATAATTTATTGACTTTCTGCATGACATTTTTAGTGTACAATATAAAGTTTGATATCAAAATAAGTGTGTGAAAATTACGAAAGCCACGACGAGTTGAAATAAAATGGTATACAAGTTTTCTTCTTCGTTTCTACCTCTACTATAAATACCCAGATCTCGGGAACTGCAAGTTGTGCAGATATTAAATTTGTTATATAGCCAGATCAATGCCCAATGCATATCGTATTGCTTTATATTCTTGGGTGCGCCGTTTAACAAGAGCGGAAACTGAGGTACTAGATTTTTGAATAGCGGAAACTATTATAAGTAAGGGTATTGCAGTTGTGTGTAGTTGCAATTTTATGAGCAACTGTACTATATGGCCCGTCTGGTTGCCAAATCATTAAAAGAGGAATAATTTTTACGCTTTGTGTTTTCTCATTTTCATTAAACCAACAGCCCCAAAGTTCCCTCCCCCTCCCTGCCCAACCCCCCAACCACCCAACCTCCCAACCTCCGATGGGCAGCCCCAAAACAGCGCTTGTTGTTGGTATGCGTGTTCGGTGTCTGTGTGCCGGACCCCTCTCCCTCTTGCTCTGCCCCTGCCCCTGCCCCTGCCCCTGGGGCAAGTTGGAGGCGGCATGTCGAAAATTCACTTACCACAGTAACGGCAGCGGCAACAACAAGGTGCAAGGTGTACTCGCTTGGCATGTGCCTCTTTTGCTAGGCGCTGCGATCGTGTAAACGCAAAAATATGCGCCAAGCGGCAATAAAAACTTAACAATGAACAAACAAATGGAATATATGCATGGAAATTAGCTTCGTGTAGGCACTGATAAAATGTTGTTTTCACTTGCCCCGCCGCTCCCCGCCCCACCACGCCCCTCTCGCTCTCCGGCTCAAACTTGTTTAATAATTCAAATATTAGCGCACACACACACACACACACACACAGACAGAAAACTGACAGTGTGCCATATAAATTTGCATACGCACGTTGCCTGTTTTTTTTTTTATTTTTTTTTAGTTTTATTTTTTTTTTGTGTATTTGTTTCTGGTGTCTCTCGTGTTGTCAAATTTATGTCGCAAACAGACAGAAATAAAAGAAAACTGCTTGGTTTTTTGCATGCGATTGACAGACAGGCAAGCAGTGGGCACAGTGCACACCTTGGGGCATAAATTCGCATAATTCACTGCGTTTATGCGTGCAATTTCATTCATGAATTGCTCACAAACGTGTCTGCATACACAGCAATTCATGAAAATTGTCTCTGAAGCAACGACTTGAATCCTACTCAACCTCTTCTCTACGCTGTTAAAATAAAATAATAAAAAAATTTATGTTGAATGTCTGGCAACTCTAATATTTTCCTATAAAATAAATGCAATTAGCCGCATAAACTTACTAAGAGATACAGAATTATTGGGAATATTTATATAAATATATATATAGTATATAAATATATATAAATATTCCCAATAATTCTGATTGATGAATTTGATAGAAAAATATTAGAGTTGCCAGACAGCCAACGTTATTTTTTGTAGGTCTATTTGTACACTTTGAACAGAATTTTGATCTTTTGTGTAGACCTTTCTTCTGGGGTTATGGAGATCTCTGTAATTTATTTTGTATACCCTGTTTCCAAAAAAATGAGTAAACACGGCATTATTAACTTTGGGAGAACGTGTGTAACAGGAAAAAGGAAGAAAAGTATTCAGAAGCTTCGAATTTAACTACATAATTGAAAGTAAAAAAAATTAACATTTGCTACCGAAGTGAAAAACTTGGTAGATTTGATAGATATGGATAGCTTTACGTTTTTGTAACAGTCAATCTTCTATAAATTTTAAATCGAGTATACTGAAAAGTATTCATACATTAAATATGCACAATAATGCTAAAATATGAAGAGTATTTTAATCAAATTTTATTATTTATATATTTAGACATTTATTTATGTTTATCTATCCATATTTGTTTTGATTTATATATTATATCTATATTTATTTATCAATGTCTATTAATATTTTTAAAACAAATTACTAAAATAAAATCGTCATTATCACATAACGAAAATGAAGTTAAAAGTACGGGAATGTTGATAATATAATGCGCCTAAAATAAATATATTTGCAAGACTTTTTTAATAACAATTTTAAATTTATGCCTAAAATTTTTGCGTTGTAGCCCATTGTGCCATGGCCTGACAGTGTCAGTACATGCAGGCAAATTAATGTGCGAAAAAATCATTTGCATTTTTCATTTGTTTGAAAATTTTGATGTATTATTTGTGCAAAATCTGGGTTGTTTATAAACATGCATCTTCTATAATATTTACTATGATAACTGCTATAAATCAATAAATATTGGTCTTGCCATAATAGTGCGTGTCTCCGCTACGTCAGCCTCTCGCTCGCTCTCCAATTATTAGTTGCTGCTATAAATTATGATTATGGCTATTGAACAACATTTGACATAAATAATTTTATTTTATTTGATTTTATTTTATTTGTTCTGTTGCTTGAACCAGTTTGTGCACGGGCTTCGTATTAGTTTTTGGAACCTAGCTAGAACCGGTTACGGCCACAGCAAAATACTAAAATATTGTATTAAAAATTGTTGTATTTGTACGCTTGCACATATGTACAGATGTATACATATATACGTATATATTCATTATCATGTCGGGCAGCAAAAATTCAATTAGATGCGACAAACTGATTAAAGCAAAACAAAGAAAATATAATATAATATGTGCATAAAAATCAATCAAATAAACATAATAAATCTGATTCTATACTGTTATGTTTCAATGATTATTAACATCACTACGTGTATATTTAAATGTTCTATATTGTCTCTTGCATATCTTCTCTGTTTCTTAGGCAAAAGGCTATGTACTTGCCAAATCCCAATTCTTTACTTTTAAAACCGTAGCTTCGAAATCGAATGCCAAAAAATAGCGTCTCTAGCTTTAATAGTAACTGAGATCTAGAGATCCAGAGTCAGAATATATTAAAATATATTATTATATATATTTGGATTACCATAAACTAAACTGGTTTTGTAACCCATAGATAAATTTAATTCTATTAATAATATTGTAGTTTTTGCGGCTAACATTCAAATTGATATTGAGCTTTACACAGAGAATAAATTAAGAATTTCTTACTTAAATGCATGATTATTTTTATCACTGCATATCTCAGTAAAACTTAAACTAATAACAAAATTAAATTAGAATCTGTATGAACAATTTTTACTCTCATATGAAATAAAATTAGATTTCGCAAATTTATATATTTTTTTGTGCTTGTTTCAAATGATTAAATTTCAATTTCCAACTTCTAGAGTTTAGTTTAAGTATCAATTTGTGAATCATAAACTATTCAAACGGTTTTAATAGCTCGTAAATATTATACTATTATAATATTAGTGCTTCCTCTTAGTAACAGTTAATCCAGAGATGAGAACAAACCCCTCCATGCATAGCAATTGGTGTCAGAAGTGGAGCCCATAATTCATTAGGTCAATTGAAAGTAGATCAGTTGAAGGAGTTGGTTGACCGAGGCTTGACAAGAAGTGAATTTACACTGAGAGAGAAATCAATCAAATACATAATTCTTCATTCAATTAAAATTAATTAAAAACGAAATTCTTCATCCACGAATAGAATAAACTTTTGTTTTCTACATATAATTTACAATTTATTTTAATTATTGAATTTAATTTAAAAAACAAATAACAATAAATTATTAAGGACAAATATTACATAACAAATATACAACCAGAATTTGGAGTTTGAATTGGTAAAACTATTGTTAATAGAAAATGTTTTTTTATTTGTTCAGTTTTACTTGTAATAAAAACCAAACGACTTAATTTCTCTCTGTGTATGCATTTGATGGCCATAATTCGATACTGCAGGCGGCAAGCAGTGCACTCGATATGGCGTGCAAGCAGTTGAGCTTTACCGGCTTCCGTTCAATTACATAATGCATGAATGTGTGCGTGTGTTTGTGTGCGTGTGTTTGTGTGCGTGTCTGTGGCAAGTTGCACTTGCAGGTTGCATGTTAACTTGCAACAGTTTTTCACTTGACTCTTGTTAAACGTATGCATTATGCATGTGTGTATGTTCTGCGGCCAGTGATTCGATTATTAACTGCCTGCCTTCCACCTTCCACCGCCTCCTTTCGTGGCACGCCCCCAGCTGCACACATGTGCCACTGTTTGGGGCACTGTGGGCATAAGCAGACATGTGGCATGTATGGAGCATTAAATTTTAAATTGCCGCGCGACGAAACCGCAACAAGTCAATATAACCAAAGCGAACCAGTTGTCTGTACCTATACAGGTATATATATAGTATATATATATATATATTTATGTATGTATATGTATATATATATATGTATGCATGTAGGCGGCTTTTGTTTTCATTCGCACATGTTGGTTTACAGGTCGTTCAATAGGTACATTTAAACACTTTTATGACGAAGCTTTATAGCTGTAAAGTTCATGTCGAGTTCTTCCAGTTTTACATATTTTCCACTGCGCTGTCTGGGATGCAATCCAGCAGGCTTGTAATTTCTAATTGGACGGTCCTAAAAAGCCTGTACCTTAAACTGCTAAAAGATCTATTGGGTTTACGTGTATATTGTCCAAAATGTTTAGGAATACCGTAATTTAATTACTGTTATCAATTACTGTTAAAAAACAGTCCAACAATCTGGCAACGCCGACAGAAATGTGCTGCGGTCACACTTATGTAATTGGTAAATAAATGAGATTCGAAATGAATGTATCTGTAATTGTAATGGGATTGCTTATCAAGTAAGCAAAACTTTGATGCAGCATATCTCTCTTAATTTCAAACATACAGAATTGGTAAATATTTATGATATTTGCCTACCTAACGGTATACAGAGTGTATGTAGATAGATGTGTATCTCTTAAATGGGCCAATCTATTTAATTAATGTTAATTGTGGGCGGCAAAGGCGTGGCATTCATGGTATTTAGCTTCTGCTATGCAGCAAGCAGATCAGATTGGATTTCCCCCATGCAATGTTAAATTTGTTCGAATGCAAATTGAAACTGCAGGGTCTGCCACTGTCGGGTGCGTGCGACTGTAGTCTCGCCGCCTTGTTTTTATTTGTGCGCTGTTAACACTGCTGGGAAGGTTCGACAGACAAACAGTTGATTCGCTGAAAGAGAGCGCCAGTCATCGTGAGAGTTACAACGGACCATGCCGGTCAGCGCAGTCTATGTGTGTGTGTGTGTGTGTGTGTGTGTGTGTGTGTTGTGTGTGTGTGTGTGTGCGAGTGTGTTGTGTGTGTGTGTGTGTGTGTGCAGTGTTTGGGGCGTTTGGCTACTGTATTATTTATTCAGGCAACGTTGATTGTTATTTTTGTTTCTTCGCTCGCAATCTGCACATATTAAAATTGTGCACTGCCAACAGACAGACTGTCACACACACACACACACACACCAATCACGTGTGTGTGTGCGTGTGTGTGTGTTGTGTTTAAATATTTATAACTGTATATACTGGGAATTTAATCAAATCAAGCAAAGAATAACAACAATATGACAGCCACGCTCCAAACAAGGACATGCTGTGGCAATTAACAGTTTTATGGCTGAAAATTGCCCAATAACTGTTACCAATTTGATATTAATTGATTTTATAGCAACGCGCGTTCATCTGGAGGCGATTTATGGCAACTGCAGCTGGGACACGCACCCAGGGCTCATGATGGTTACCAGTTATAAAACTGGTTTCAATTTCTTTCTTCTTCCAACTTATACGCGTATTTTGTTCTATTTGTATGCCCGAAATAACCAATATTTAATGTGTCTATTATAGCATAGTATTCACTAAGATTGCGAGGTGAAATTATGCCCAACCAAAAAAAAATTAAGAAATAAGTATACAAATTCACAATTAAAGTTCAAAATTATAATCAAATTATTAATTTGATAATTTGTAATCAAAGCAATACAAAATCAATAAATTTAGATTTCATTATTAAAATATATGGACGGGGCAGATCAGTGGGACGGAGGCTACAGTCGGACGTAACCGACAGTAGAAGACCCTTTACTTTAACTTTACGCATGTACAAACACAGTCAAAGGCACACATACTAACCTTCACGCGTATACAAGGCACACCACCCCCCCCTCTGCCTAGTGCGGCGAATTGTCCGTTCCACATTTTCGCTGTTTCTTATCCGATCAAAACTAAATTTACAGGGTCAATAGAGAATGAAATAAGCTAGTTATGTACCAAATTACAAGTCAATAACTTGAAAGCTGTGGCTGCAGTAGCTTTTTGCGGTTTGCGGGGGAAGGGGGGGAGGTATCTAAAATCTAAAACAAACTCGTACTGCTTACTGATTAGGAGAATCTAAATCCCAAATATGGTGTCTCTAGCTCTTATAGTTGCTGAGATCTAGGTATTCATACAGACGGACAGACGGACATGGCTATATCGACTCGACTTGTCGTCCTGATCAAGAATATATATACTTTATGGGGTCTGCCACGCCTCCTTCTGGGTGTTACACACATTTCCTCTTTGCACTAAACTAATAGACCCTTTTTACTTTTTTAAAGTAAAGGGTCTAATTATATAAAGTTCAAAATTATCCATTTAATTCCAAACATGAGTGGATTTGATCAGAAATTATGGTTTTATGAGTTCAAAAATGTATATTTGGTAGGATCTTACGCCTGATGTCCCAAATTGTTGGCCAAGGGTTGAAAGGGCTTTTATATTAAACGATTTTAAACCAAAATTATACAAAAACCCCAAACCTATTTGACCTATTTGGTCAAATACTGTGAATTCGAGTCGGAAGAGCAAAATTATCCATAAATAACAAAATGTGTAATATCCTAACCTAACCTAACCTAACCTATGTGTAATATCGATCTTAACATGCTATAAGTATGATATTATGTTGGCATTGGAGTCATGCTAATGGAATGCAATTGCCACAAAATCAATAAAAACTATGATTTTTTGATTGTGGATTGTTGATTGTTGATTGTTGATTGTTGATTGCTGATTGCTGATTGCATTTTAATGCGAAAGAGGGACTTTAAGCGTGATAAATGCGCGTGTCATTTGATTGTTTATGCGGTTCGGATTGTTACAACATTTATATTTATACTTGCGAACACGCGTACTTTTATTTATAAACTAATGATGGTGTTTTCTCTGCTTTCTGTGCCTAATTGCAGGTCATCGTCTGTTGAGCGCTGCGACGAGTACGACAACCGTTGACCGTTGACCTAACCGCTAACTGCTAACCGATAAACGTTAACCGTTAATCATTAGCCGTTGAGCGTTGCACGTGTGTGTGTGTGTGTGTGGCGTTGGACTGAGGAGAGGCTGAGGAGAGGCTGAGTCGCACCGACTTGGTCGACAGTCGACAGTCGAAAGTCTGGCAACATGTCTTCGCCATTAGCACAGAGCAACAACAACAACAGCAGCAGCAGCAGCCAACAGTCAGCAGCAGCAGCAGCAGCAGCAGCAGCAGCAGCAACAGCGCAGCAGAGTCAAAAGTCGGCAAATGCGAGCAGTGTAAACAACACACACGACAAGCATGCGGGGCAGGCTGGAGGGGCAGCAGCGGGGGCGGCAGGGGCAGCCACAACGACGGGGACATCGGCAACATCGGCAGCTGGAGCTGCTGCTGCCGCTGCTGCTGCCACAACTGGAGTCGCCTCCGCCGCCCCACAGAGCCCCACAAAACGTAGCACAATATCCACAAAGGAGCGTGTCGTCGACAGCGTGCCCTTCCCCCCCAGCCGCAAACTGACCTGCGCGGACGTGTTCGACGCACGCACCGGGAAGCCCCACCATGACGTACTTAAGCAGCACTTCATACTGGAGGGACGGATCGAGGAGAGCGCAGCGCTGAGGATCATCCAGGAGGGGGCGACGCTGCTGCGGCAGGAGAAGACGATGATCGACATCGAGGCGCCGGTGACCGTCTGTGGCGACATCCACGGCCAGTTCTACGATCTCATGAAGCTCTTCGAGATCGGGGGATCGCCGGCAACGACGAAGTACTTGTTCCTGGGGGACTACGTGGACCGGGGCTACTTCAGCATCGAGTGCGTGCTGTACCTGTGGTCGCTGAAGATCACGTATCCGCAGACGCTGTTCCTGCTGCGCGGCAACCACGAGTGCCGGCACCTGACCGAGTACTTCACCTTCAAGCAGGAGTGCAAGATCAAGTACTCGGAACGGGTGTACGACGCGTGCATGGACGCGTTCGACTGCCTGCCGCTGGCGGCTTTGATGAATCAGCAGTTCCTCTGCGTGCACGGCGGGTTGTCGCCGGAGATACACGAGCTGGAGGACATCAGGCGGTTGGATCGCTTCAAGGAGCCGCCCGCCTTCGGCCCCATGTGCGACCTGCTGTGGTCCGATCCGCTCGAGGACTTTGGCAACGAGAAGAACTCGGACTTCTACACGCACAACTCGGTGCGCGGCTGTTCGTATTTCTACAGCTACGCCGCCTGCTGCGACTTCCTGCAGAACAACAATCTGCTGTCGATCATACGGGCGCACGAGGCGCAGGACGCCGGCTACCGCATGTACCGCAAGAGCCAGACCACCGGTTTCCCCTCGCTGATCACCATCTTCTCGGCGCCCAACTATCTCGACGTGTACAACAACAAGGCGGCTGTGCTCAAGTACGAGAACAACGTGATGAACATCCGGCAGTTCAATTGCTCGCCCCATCCCTACTGGCTTCCCAACTTCATGGACGTGTTCACCTGGTCGCTGCCCTTCGTTGGCGAGAAGGTCACCGAGATGCTGGTGAACGTGCTGAACATCTGCTCCGACGACGAGCTCATGACCGAGGAGAGCGAGGAGCCGCTCTCCGATGACGAGGCGGCGCTCCGCAAGGAGGTCATCAGGAACAAGATACGCGCCATTGGCAAAATGGCGCGCGTCTTCTCCGTGCTGCGCGAGGAGTCCGAGTCGGTGCTGCAGCTGAAGGGCCTGACGCCAACGGGCGCCCTGCCCCTGGGCGCCCTCTCCGGCGGCAAGCAGTCCCTCAAGAATGCCATGCAGGGCTTCTCGCCCAACCACAAGATCACCTCGTTCGCGGAGGCCAAGGGACTCGATGCGGTCAACGAGCGGATGCCGCCACGACGCGATGCGACGCCATCGCCAGCGGAGGAGGGGCAGAAGTCTCTGTCGGCGGCGGCAGCGGCAGCGGCCAATGCGAATGCGAATTCAATCAATGGATAATTCTAAGTCAAGTCTTAAAGTCAGAACAAAACAAACAAAAAACAAAAGCAAAACAAAACCATCAAATAAAAGCTAAAAACTACGAAAAATAAAAAAAATTATATAAAATAAAAAAGCATAAGAGAAAACTATGGAAATTCAGATAAAATCAAGTCAGTCGAAGGCAGAGAGTGCAAGCAGTGCGCGCAAGCAGTGCAGGCAATCAGCAAGCAGTTCACAGTTGTATTTGTGCGATTGGGAGGGAGAAGCGAATCAAACAGTAAATAGCAGTAGATTTCAAGCAGCGGCAACTCACACACACACACACACACACATACAGAGAGACATTGACACACCCACACACAACACACACACACACTTGCAATAGCATAAGATTTCAGAAGAAGAAGAAGCAAGCAGCAAGATCTATTTTATTGGTATTAACGAAAACGCAAATAAATCTATATGAATATACAAAAGCAAATGCAGTTGATACGTATGTACAGACACTACATACGTGAGTAAATTAAATTAAATATATATAGACACATAAATATATATATATTGATATATCATCAAAATTTTCTGCAACGTTATATCAAAACCTAAATGAAAACCAAAAAAAAGAAAGGCTAAATAAAGCTAAACAAAGCCGCTGCTGGGCGTTAGTCAAAGCCGAAAATAAATTTAATTTAAAATTTAAAACATTTAAATGAATACTAGAATAAAATGCATGAAGCATAAGGCAAAACGCATTAAAACACAACAACTAAAAAGCTCTACAAGTCTCTGTATTTAAAGCAAATGCTAAACAAATTTTTACTACTTTCGTTGTGGGGCGACTTGAAGTCGGAGAGGAAAATAAAAACAGGAGAATAGAACAAGAAGAAGAAGCAGAAAATACAGAAGAAGAAGCAGAACAACAATAACAACTTTCTACAACAAACAGCAATATTTTACTACAATCTTTTATGACGAAAACTAAAGTTAAAACTATAACTAAAAGCTAAACAGACAAAAACGGCTGAAAGCGACTGATTCTCTCTCTCTCTCTCCTTCTCTCTCTCTCTCTCTCTGTCTCTCTCAAATTCTAGACTTGAGCTCGTCTCTCCCTCTCCCTCACGCGCTCACTCTCTAGCTGTCTCTGTCTCTCCATTATGCAACATGGAGTCGCCTCACTCGCTCTCATCTGGTGATTGTGTATGTGGTCTTTATATACGTGCCATCTTTGTCGTAGTCATTAGCTGAATACCTTATATATATATACATACATATATATATATATATACATATACATACGTATAAAATCATGCATATGATTAGCTATAAAGCAACAACAAGCGGACGCTGCAGGCGTCTCTCTCACTCACACTCACACACACATTAAGCCTAGCTCACTTTGCCATAACGGGCGAGAGAGCGAGTACAAACGATCAATCGCCTGGCAGACTGTCTCCCTCTCTCTCTCTCGCTCGCTCGCTCTGTTTCTCTCTCTCTCTCTCTCTCTGTTTGGCAGAGCCTGCTTTGCGCAAGCAGTGCACGCAAGCAGTGCAGGCAGGCGGTGCAGGCAAGCAGTCGAATCTCAATTGCAGCGCCCTGCGCCTTGTTGTTGTGCTATAAAAAACACACAACTTCCAGTTTATGGCAAACCCCCGCGCCTGCCCCTCGCCTGACCCTGCCATACATCGTGTTAATTCTTTTTATACTTAATCGAATTTTAGTTATTTGTTAAATTTATAACAATGTATCATAAATAAATACAATTAAACATACAAATAAAAACAAAAAACAAAAACAAAAAACAAAAATAAATCCTAAGTCAAACTGAGCATATGTGAAAGAAATTGTGTGAGAATTGGTTTTTTGTTTTGTTTGTCATATTTTTTTTCTCTTAGCTGTTACTAGTTCTTATACCTAATTAAATATATAAATATTACACTTTTTGCTTTAACACATTTGTTTATACATATACATACATATATATAATACATAAATGAATGAAAACCAAAATAAAGAAAGAAATTCAAAGAAACATATATTTATTGTAAACAATTGTAATATTTATGAATTAAAATTGTTGTTTCTACTCTACTGATCGATCGATGCCTATGTTTTTACTACAGCCCTAAGTGAATACGATAACGATAACGATATCGATATCGATGCAGAGTCGTCGATAAACGATTATGTAAAACGAGCGCAAGTTCTCTTTAAAACAAAACAAAACAAAACAAAAAGCAGCATATTATTATGATTATGATTATCTAATAAACAAGAAGAAGAAGAAGAAGATGCAGAAGCTATGAAATTATGAAATTTATGTTTAAGTTGAAAATGATGATGAAACATTCATAAATATATACATATAGCAAGTTGAAACTGTTATCGAGTGAGCAACAGTAAGTAGTCGAAGCCTATTGGGGAACGGTAAACAAATTTGATAAATACCAATTACAATTGAGAGGAAATGTAATACAAAATGCAAACATATAGCAATTTGAAAGTACTTTATAAACAAATATACCTAACATACAATGCATAGTTATATACATACATCAAAATACATAAGCATATATATTTAAACAAAAAAATCAAATGCTTGCAACGGCAGCAAGCAGTGCACATTGTCAACACACACACACACACAGCATGGGCAACAGCGAGAGCGGCAGATAAACAAAAATGGCGGCCGTTTGCCTTTGGCCTGCGCCCGAGACTGTACCCATGCGCAAACTACTTATCAACAGCAGCAAATAATAGCAAAATGCAAGCCAAATACAAACAATTTTATTATGCCTCACACACACATACATATGCATACATATTGATATTGTAAGCCCAGCATAGACAGTTTTAAACATTTCGATACGCTCATTTGCCCCAGTTGGAAGCAGAAGCAGAAGCAGAAGAAGAAGAAGCAGCAGCAGCAGCAGAACAATTTAAAAGCATAACCAAAGCAAACAATTTACAAGAGTTTATTGCATTTCAATTCCAAAAATAAAATATAAATACTTAAAATAAACAATTTAAACTTAACAATTACAAAGCGAGAAATTATACTATTATTTTAAAGCATATAAATATATATTTAATTAAATATATACACACACACACACACTATCAATGAATTTAAGCAGCATGTAAAACCCATACACACACACCCACACACACTTACTTTTCTGCTCCCCCTGCCCCCACTGTCTGCAGCCGCCCCCCTTTCCACCTACTAACACAAGCGATTTAGCGCGCTCTTCTAAAGAATAAGTATAAAAAGAATTAATAATGTTTAATAAGAAGCTAACATAAACTAAGCAAACAAAACAAAAACAACCAGATATATACAGATATATACAGATATATATATATTATATATGTATATTATACATATATAAATAAGTATATATAAAAGAAACCAATACTTTTATACTATATACACAAAAGAAAACTACAAAAATAACAACAACTATAAAGAAAACGTTTCTAAACTTTTTTCCAAAGCTCACAATAAAAACAAAAAACAAAAAACAAAAAACCAAAAGAAATGTAATACAAATACAAAAAATGCTCTTCTCCTCGTCTCCACTTTCAATGCATTCAAAAACGCTGCATACACACTTAACTCTTAACGGTAACTTTTTAACGGTACATTTTCTACTCCAAAACAGATTAAACATCAATTTACCCCAAAACCAAAAGAAAACCAGCATAAACTAATTAACATATGACATGAAACTACAACAAAATAAATTGTTAAAAAAAAATTAAATTGAATACATTTCAACAGCAGAAAATACAAAAATTTAAAGTTAAATTTAAATAAAAGAAATTTTATTTAAAATATAAACTAATTTTCTTGTGCCTATACTTTGGTTTTTTAAATGAAGATTGAACGTGTGAACGAGAATGAGTGTAAGAGAAATGGAAAGAGAGAGAAAGAGAAAAATTATAGTAATATATAATTTATTTCTATTTATTTAACTTATCTGAGTATTCTGGACTAGCATCAACTTATCTCATCCATTTTAAAACTGTTTCCGAATATCATAATGCAAATAGTAACTTAGTTTTTATTTTCGACAAAAAAAGTTTTCATTATATTCTCGGAACTTATCGAAAATATATATTTTCGTTTTATTCAAATTGCGATTAGAAATAGATCTAGCTTAACAAACTAAAGTGAACAAAATGATATTAATAAAATATAATAAGTAAATACATTTTGATGATTTTTACATTTCTTCCTGGCATAAATATATATATATATATAAAATTAGAATTCTACAACATTTCAATCGTTTTGTCAAAATTATTATAATATATTATTATATTATATATTATAATATATTCTGTGATACCATAATTCCAGGTACTTACAGTTTTGCTTTGCTTTACGATTCAGATTTAGATATTCTTCATTAAATGGTATAGCTTTTCCGTAAATCAAACTATTGTCCTTGCTTTATCTTCATGAAATTATAAATATATTTATGCCTATTCCGAACACCAAACCAATCTGATTTTATACAAATACAATAGTTTAAATTTTAATTAATTAATATTTTTTGTTGCATACCGTAGGGAGCTTGTTTTTCATATGAACCTAAATTAACTTAAATATGCCTTTTGGTTGAGAATTGGAATTAAGTTATTAGTTTTGTATGATATTCGTGATCAGTGGCAAAAATGGATTAGGGAAACTTGCTTTCAGGCCAGGACAGAACCGTAGAACAGCTGAATATAATTATAGTTTTTGTTGCCTTATGTTAAACATGCAAATCTGTTAACGTTGTTTGTAAATTAGCATTAATACTAAGTACAATCATGTTTTAAACAAACTACTTAATTTCTTAAACATGATTTAGTTAATGTTTTATCATTTATTATTCTTGCGTAAGTTTGAAACTGCAAATAAAATTTAAATTTTGTTTAGCTCGAAGAAGCTTTTGTCCCTGCATGTGTGAGTGTGTAAGTGTGTGAGTGAGTGTGAGTGTGTGTGAGTGTAAGTATGTGTGTTTGTATTGTTTAAAATAAGTTAGATATTTTCAGCATTGTTTTCGCTTTCTCCTTGATTTCATAAAAATCGACAGCGTCTTCATTGATTGAAGATCGAAGAGCGTATGGAAGAGAAGGAATCCCCTTTTTATAAGTATAATATTTGTAATGTTTGTATGTGTTAACTAATTTTTTGATACATGTATTTTTCAACATCTACTTCCTGCCCTCGAATGCTTTAAAACTTTACACAAGAAAAAGAATAAGAAATAAAATTTAAAAAACCAAAAAAACAAAAAAAAAAACAACTTAAACTTAAATATATATTATGAAAAGAATTAAAAAAAACAACAACTTTACCTTTTGGATAAATCAATTTAAATGCATATTTTATATATATTTAAAAACATTTATTTATATGCATATATATACATATATACATACAAATAAATTATATAAGTTGAATGAAACTTTGTCAAAGTCAAAGCAAAGCAAAAAGTTTATATACTTATATATTTAAAAATAAAACCAACAACAACAAAATATAATATTACATGCAAACATTAAAACAAATTAATATTTAAACAAATTATAAACCAAACAAAAAACAACATGAAAATAACAAAACAAACATCACATCTAGATAAATCTCTTAAAAATTTTGAATTTTATTATTAAAAAAAAAACAAAAAACAAAAACAAAACGAAAAACAAGAAAAACCGAAAATAAATAAATTAACAAATTTAACAGTGAAAGCATTATTATATTATAAATTTATAAATGTATTGCAAGGGCAGCTGGCTGGCAAGATAAATGCAAAACGCAAATTGCAAATTGCAAATTGAAAAAATGTAAATTTGCCAAAAGGACAAGCAACAAACAACAAATAACAAACAGGAGAATTAAAAATTTTGCAATTGCGCCGTTGTGAAGAATTATATGCAATCCAAAGAAGAATTAGAAGCAGCAGCAGAAGCGAAAGATGAAGATGAAGATTAAGAGATATGCTAGACAGAGAAGAAAGAAGTTTTAACCTTAAGTGAATGCAAAATAACAACAAAAAACAAAAAAAAACCAAAATGATTATCAATGTTATTAACATAATTAATATTAACAAAGCAAACAAAAAATACAATACAAAAAAAGCATTAAAAAAATATACAAGTACCTATCCTGAGAATAAAATGCGCGCACGTTTATTATTTCCTCTAAATGCTCGTCTTTGGTATACATATTCATACACGTTCATACATGTTCATACACGTTCATACATGCCCACATACACACATACATATTTTGTGGCTATTTCAGCGATGATTTTAAAGGACTGCACAGCCCGTTACCGTTACATCTGGTATTTTCTGGTAACTATCGATGTGTGCCAGCGCCAGCCATATCGAGATATCGATAACAGGCATACAAAAAGGCAGCGCAATGCGATTGAAAGCTCTGATGGCCGGTGTTGCCAGTTTGGCCATTTTTCGGTTATTTTTTTTATAGAAAACCACCCAATTCGGCAACAGTCTGTTATTCTGTCTATTTTACAATAACGGTTTTTTTTTTCAAATAATTCAAAGCTCTAAAACTTTTTGTAAATGATATGTTTGCAGCAAAGAACACTTGAATAATTTGTTATCAAGTATTTAAGACAAAAAAGCTTCACAAAAGTTCTCGGTAAGTTTATCAAATATTTACTTGAATCTTGGCCTATTGCTTAATTAAATAAATTTGTTCTTTATTGAAGATTTTAAAATTGTGTCCTTTAGAAAAGCTGAAGGGAATAAGTTGATTAATGACGTTAATTAATCAAGAAGACCATACCTAATTTACCGGGAAGGTTAAAGTTGACAAAATTTTCGACACCGTTCTTACTGAACAAATAGTAACTATTTTAAGTATATCTATAAATAATAAGATATTGTAATATATCTAGAATATATCTGAAGTCAAATTGGCAACTCTTGGTTTATTTGTTTATTTATTTTTTTGCTGGCACTTACGTCAGCGTACCGTGACTTCAGTTGGGCGACGTACGCTGCGCTCACGGTGGTATGTGGTATTTGGTATTTGGTATTTTTGCTTGTTGGTATTTCGCAGGTGGCGCAGGTGCTGCCACACTGCGTAGAATATCAATAAAAATAACGGTGAGGGAGGGGGAGCTGAAAATTCCATTGAGAAGCGAGAAAAAAAGAAAAAAGAACGCAGCAAGGGAGAAATTACGACGTCTGCAGGGCAGAGAAATAGCAGAGCAGCAGCCAAGACGTATGCAAAAAAACTCTGTGAACTTACGGTACACACATAATTGTTGTTGTTGTGCGTTACAGAAACAACAAACAGCAGCAGCAACAGCAGCAGCAGCAGCAGCAGCAACAACAACGAAAACAGCTTAAAATCTGCAAAAAGGTTGGCAACGCAGCAGCATAAAACAGTTAAAAGTGCGTTTTGCTGGCCAGCGTGCCTGTGTGTGCGTGTGTGGGTGTGCGCTGTGTGTGTGTGTGTGTGTGTGTCTGCGTGTGTGTGTGTGTGGAACGCTCAGCCAGCTTCAGCAGCGGCAGAGGCAGCGGCAGAGGCAGCGGCAGCGGCAGAGCTAAGGCCAAGGGGAAATGTCCTCGAGTAATCAAGGCGGGGCAACAAGTGCGGGGCGGGGCGGCGCCTCCGCCGCAGACGCCGCCAGCGCGCAGCACAACAACAGCAGCAGCAGCAACAACAACAACAACAACAACAACAACAATGCCATAGGCAACAACACGACAGCAGCTGCAGCAGCTTCGGGAGGGGCAGCGGCAGTGGCAGGGGCAACAGCAAGCAGCGGCGGCAGCAGTAACTCGAACCCCGCCCCCGCTGGCGATACCAGCCCCTCGCCCAAGGCGCACGGGGGGCACGTGGCGGTGAACACGAAGGAGCGCGTCGTGGACTCCGTGCCCTTCCCCCCCAGCCACAAACTGACGCTCTCGGAGGTGTTCGATCCCAGATCGGGCAAGCCGAACCACGAGCTGCTGAAGCAGCACTTCATTCTGGAGGGGCGCATCGAGGAGGCGCCGGCCCTGAGGATCATCCAGGAGGGGGCGGCGCTGCTGCGGCAGGAGAAGACGATGATCGACATCGAGGCGCCGGTGACGGTCTGCGGGGACATCCACGGGCAGTTCTACGACCTGATGAAGCTGTTCGAGGTGGGGGGCTCCCCGGCCAGCACCAAGTACCTGTTCCTGGGGGACTACGTGGACCGGGGCTACTTCAGCATCGAGTGCGTGCTGTACCTGTGGTCGCTGAAGATCACGTATCCGCAGACGCTGTTCCTGCTGCGCGGCAACCACGAGTGCCGGCACCTGACCGAGTACTTCACCTTCAAGCAGGAGTGCAAGATCAAGTACTCGGAACGGGTGTACGACGCGTGCATGGACGCGTTCGACTGCCTGCCGCTGGCGGCTTTGATGAATCAGCAGTTCCTCTGCGTGCACGGCGGGTTGTCGCCGGAGATACACGAGCTGGAGGACATCAGGCGGTTGGATCGCTTCAAGGAGCCGCCCGCCTTCGGCCCCATGTGCGACCTGCTGTGGTCCGATCCGCTCGAGGACTTTGGCAACGAGAAGAACTCGGACTTCTACACGCACAACTCGGTGCGCGGCTGTTCGTATTTCTACAGCTACGCCGCCTGCTGCGACTTCCTGCAGAACAACAATCTGCTGTCGATCATACGGGCGCACGAGGCGCAGGACGCCGGCTACCGCATGTACCGCAAGAGCCAGACCACCGGTTTCCCCTCGCTGATCACCATCTTCTCGGCGCCCAACTATCTCGACGTGTACAACAACAAGGCGGCTGTGCTCAAGTACGAGAACAACGTGATGAACATCCGGCAGTTCAATTGCTCGCCCCATCCCTACTGGCTTCCCAACTTCATGGACGTGTTCACCTGGTCGCTGCCCTTCGTTGGCGAGAAGGTCACCGAGATGCTGGTGAACGTGCTGAACATCTGCTCCGACGACGAGCTCATGACCGAGGAGAGCGAGGAGCCGCTCTCCGATGACGAGGCGGCGCTCCGCAAGGAGGTCATCAGGAACAAGATACGCGCCATTGGCAAAATGGCGCGCGTCTTCTCCGTGCTGCGCGAGGAGTCCGAGTCGGTGCTGCAGCTGAAGGGCCTGACGCCAACGGGCGCCCTGCCCCTGGGCGCCCTCTCCGGCGGCAAGCAGTCCCTCAAGAATGCCATGCAGGGCTTCTCGCCCAACCACAAGATCACCTCGTTCGCGGAGGCCAAGGGGCTCGATGCGGTCAACGAGCGGATGCCGCCAAGGCGTGACCAGCCGCCCACCCCCAGCGAGGACCATCAGCATCCGCATCTGCAGCACCCGCACACGCAGGGCAACAACGGGGCGGCGCACGGATAAATCCGAGGGCGGGGCAACAAGGGCATGGCAAACGGCAATGGCAGCAGCAACACGGGAGTCGGGATTCGGGATTCGGGATCGGATTAGCAACGGGGGGAGCGGCAAGGTCACGCCACATTTGGACTATTCCTGCAGCAATTGTTGTTGTCGCCGATCGGTTGTTGCGTTGTGTTGTGTTGTGGTGTTCCACCTCCTCCTCCATCCCCTCCCTCTCCCTACACATTCACACACGCACACACACACACACACACACACGGCTGCACACGCGTATAAGAATTAATTAATCTACATAAAAAACATAGGAGCATGATGAAGAGAAACATTATAATGTTGCAAAGATTTGTCGTTTTTAGCTAAAAATCATTCGTAATAATTCGTAATTGTAATTGAAAAACTAAAACAAAAAGAGATCTGATAAAAAAAATCATGTATTAGCGCTAGGATTAGATAACTTGGTAACTGGAGCAGATCGAGAACGCGAGAGCAGGAGCAAGATCGGTTCGAGCATGGTTCAAGAGCAAGATCAGATTGAGAACTATTGAAGATCACATCGAGAACAGTTTGAAAGCACGATCAGATCGCGAACTAGTGCCGAACTTCAGATCAAGCTCAAGATCTCACGATCAAGATCACATATTGGGGTCCAAGCCAAGCTCGCCGTGGCTCGCACAAGTTGCCGAGGTATCTCTGACACGTGAATACCCCAATGCTTACCCGAAATGTTAAGTGCGAACAGTTTAGCACGAACAGTGGATGAAAAGCGAATGAAAAACTGATGGAAAGTTGATGAATTGAATATTTAGGGCATAATTGTAACAATTTTTGGAACTCAACTGAAGTCGAGCAGGCAGGCAGGATATTAAAATCGTTGCATTAAATTCCTTTTCCTGAAACTTAAACTTAAGTCTGTATGTATAAAAAAAGAAAAATGCAAAAAAAAAAAAACATGGAAAAAACTTAAAAAATAAAAAATTCAACCGAGAAAAAACTAGCGCTAATTTGTTAAAAACATTTAGCAGCGCCAAAAAGAGAAGCCCACAAATTTAAAGGGATTACAACAAACTACACATTTAATGAGAATATCCATGCATACACTTGAAAATGAAATATGAATATGAAATATTGAAAGCGTCAATCCAGAAACATTTTCCAGAAACAATTCACATAAGAAAAACAATTTCAAGAACAATTTGCAATATGTGCCGCAATAGTCCGTAAATGTTCCTTAAAACATGCATGAAATATCTTAACTAAATCGATATATATATATATGAGGAATATATATATACATATGTATATTGTACAATTGTTTGTCTATAATTAAAGTAAACATAATTTTTTAAATGTTAAATTGTTGCCTAATATAAATTAACTTAAAAACTTAACTCTTAATTTTAAAAAACAACATTTCGCTGTGTGAATGTGTGAGTTATTTATTGTCAAGTTTCTTTCGATTTAATTCCCAAATCTATATCTGGTTTTGTTTGCACTTTGTTTATAGTTTAAACTATTACAATTAAATCTAAATCTTAATATATATATATACAAATTGAAATGAAGAAAAACTATTAAATACAAACTAACACCTTAGCCATGTTAAGCGAAATCAAAAACAAAACTTCTTTAAGCATTGCATTTTAAATAAATAAATATATACAAATATATTCGATCGAAAACATATAATTACAAAAATATTAAAAAGAAATGGCATTACGTTTACATAAAACAAATTGAAAACAAAATAACAAATACAATTTACCATTTAAATAGCAAATCATATTAATATTAATCTATATATTAAACTAATGAAATACATACTTAAAACAAAACTTAACTTTTAAATTAAAACACAAGCGATTTTTGTTGAACAAAATAAAAACAGTTTGCAGTGCATTAATAACAATAAATGCCACAAAAACAAAAGTAAAAACAAAACAAAAAAAAAAAAAAAAACGAAAAAGTTTACAAACATTTTGATTTTATTTATTTATAAAGAAAATAAAGAACGCACATTTCCCTATAATTTCTGCAAATTTGTTAGAGAAATGCTTAAGATCGTGGTATATACATAAATATATATCATACACTAATTAAGCACAATATATATATATTTACAAATATATATATATATATATATATTTGTTAGTCGGATGCTAACACTCTTAATCAAACCAAAAGGAAAATATTCTAAACTGAAACTGAAACTGAAAACTAAAAAACTGATAACTAAATTCTATTTTCCGTACTGAAATTTCATTTCCCAGTGCCATGTTCGAACTTTGTAGAGAATTCAAGAAGAGATCAAGAAAAACAAAGAAAACTCATTATATTATAATAGCTAATTTAACTAAAAAACAAAATACTCGAATTGAGTATAAATGAATATACATACATACATATATCTATTAGTATTTCGTATATAAACACAAAAATGCCTTCATCAAAACACCTTCAATTGTTATTTTATGTGTTACGAGTATTGTTGAGATTCTTCTAAAACTTCTAGTATTTGTTCTATCTGTTCCTCTATCAATGCTGTATTTTGCTTCAACAAACCCAAAACAAAACAAAACAAAACGAACAAAAGCTAAAACATGTACTAAACCTAGTTTTTAACTCGAAATTAGTCAACTACAAATTGCACGTATCGAACATGAATATATATAAATATATATATATATATGCATACATATAAAACTATGTGTAAAAAACAAACAGAAAAAAAAAAACACTAAGAGTATTTCAAGAACTAAAGAACTAAGTTAGCTTTTATAATTATAAAGAATAATTATTCTACTAAAAGGTATAACACTAAGTTTTGCAGCGGCTTTTCGGTTCGTTTACAGAGAATTTGAATTTGTGTTATTCCCCCGGCTTATGAATATAAAGTGTTATAACTGTTATACTAAAGTGCAAAAATTTAGTTAGATAATATATGAAAAGAGGACACCAAAAGAGCGAACAGGAAACACATGAATACGCATTACAATTATTCGATTGTTATACGAAGCCAACTGTCATACACGTATATAACAGTTTTGCATAGTCTATTATCCAGTGAAAACAAACTATTTGCCACGTGCTTCTCTCAGCTACAGAAAAGTCTTACGTCTGTTCCAATTGCAGTAATAATACTAACTATAATAATTATGTGCTAATTTATATATACATCTACATCTATATATATACGAATACTATATATATACTATACTGTATAACAAAAGTCATTTGTTGTCCACCGGCTACGACTAAAAAGTGAAAAACAAAACAAACAAACACAAGAAACAAAACCTAAAAACTAAAAAAACAAACGTATGTACTTAAAGTATTTCAAGATAAACACAACAAACGATCGTATAGATTTTGATAAATATCAAGGCATAATGCAACAAGCAGCGGCAGCGGCAGCAGCAGCATACACTGAGAGAAATGGAAAAATCAAAAGCAGAATTAAATAAAATACATGAAATCAATTTGCACACAATGCAACACGCAACATTCATTCATTAACACTTCTATGAATATGTACGCATCATACAAATGTATATGGAAACAGCATTATGTATATCTAAGACATTTCGCCTCTTAAAGCAATTCTAAAGGTAACAAATTATATATACATACAATACATATTATATAAACCAAATAAAATAAATTGTCGCGACTCTATGCCCAGGTGTTTGCTTCTTTGCAACAGCATTTGAAAGTGCCGCGCAGCTA
Source organism: Hypselothyrea guttata (assembly GCA_035045125.1). Classification (NCBI taxonomy): domain Eukaryota; kingdom Metazoa; phylum Arthropoda; class Insecta; order Diptera; family Drosophilidae; genus Hypselothyrea; species Hypselothyrea guttata. The sequence continues at coordinate 78,948 of JAWNNJ010000194.1, forward strand.
AATCTATCGATTACTCATGCGCATCGAACAAGCCTGAGTTCGCAGGCTCGCCTGCAGACGGAGAGCGCATTATGCACGACACTGTGCGTCTGAGCGAGTCGGACTCACATCGAACTTATCGACCAGTGTTGCCAGAAATAGCCAGATTTCAATTACAACTCAACTGAAGACATATACTAAAATAAATTAAGAAATAGCAAAAACCAAATCGATATACAATTTACAAAATAAATATATATTTTCAAATAGATTTGTGATATGCATAAAACAAATATATATATATTTGCAAACGAGCTAATTGGCAACGCTGCAGCCGACTGTATTTAAGTATTTTTCTGGTATTTGCGACTGCAGCCTATCGCCAACAACTCTGCCTTTGCGCGTGTGTGCGTGTGTGTTGCTCTTTCTTGTGCCGCCGAGAATTCGGATTTCCAAGCATTTGCAAAACATTTGCGGCCAATTAATTGATTGCATTCAACCAGCAGAGCCTTGCCGCATCTATTATGCTGTGCAGCAGCGACTAACAGCCAGCAAAAGCGACAGAAAAACGCCACGAGAGAGGCGCCCAGCCAGCGAGAGCGAACGCTGCATTTGAGTGAAGAGAGCGCCGTGTCCGTGCATGTGTGCGTGTGCGTGAGCGTGTGTGTCTGTGAGAGCGCGGTGCGAGTGTGTGCGTGTACGTGTATGAATGGAGCATGTGTGTGTGTGCAGAGCACTGGAAATTGTGTGATTAACTGCAGCCAGAGCCCCGTCGATCCGCATTCAACAGTAGAACAGTAGTATTAAAGGAACGGCTGTGGCAGCAACAGCCACAACAACAACAACAACAACAAATCACAGTAAACTTTGCCACTGCAATCGCAACCGCAGCGACAGAGACAACGAGAGAGCGAGCAAGAGAGAGAGAGAGCGACCAACACCCACGACGACAGCAAAGACAGCACGGGAAGATCTGCAGCCGTGGACAATAACAGAGTTTCAATTCCAGTTCCAGTTTCAGTTCCAGCTCCACCTTCACTTCCAGTTCCAGTTCCAGTGCGAGTTGAGTAATTGGAGCACAACATGGACAGCAAGGGCCGCAAAGTGATTGTTTGTGATAACGGCACTGGGGTATGTACCCCACCCCCCCTCTAATCGTAGCCCCTGTCCCACAAACCTTCAATCAGTCAATCGTTCAAGCCCTCAATCACCTTAGTTGCGCTGACACACATTTAGCGCCCATTGGGGCGTTGACGTCGTTGCGGGGGGTCGCCGCTCTGCAGTCTCAGCTTCTGCCGGTGCAAGCGACAACAGAAAATTGCATATGTATGTGAGAGTGTGTGTGTGTTGTGTGTTCGTGTGTGTGTGTTCGCCATAAGCGGCGCTTTAGTCATAAACAAGCGCATTGAACATCGCTTCGCCCCATAGTATTACTCACTCCAATAAAATCATAAGTTACGCATACTCTCACATATAACACACACACACACACACACACACACACGCCCACCCGTATGGGCTAGCAGAAAGAAGAGCCCAAAAAGAGCGCCACAAAACGAAACAACAACAACAACAACAACAACACGGGCAACGCCATTTCCAATCTTATTTTCTTATCACGGCTAAAGGAATTTGTTGTTGCTGATTACGCCAGCCTGTTATCGATTGTTCGATATGCAGCCTGTCGATAAACATATGGGCATTGCCAATCGTACTTTACCGCACTTCGTGCGCACCACGAAATGTAAACAAAATTCATATTACATCGTCGATCTCTTGTTCTGTGACCCTGAGCCCAGAAATGGGTAAAAACAGCGTTAATAACATCGGGAGAATGCATGTAACAGGCAGAAGAAACATGTATATTCCTGTTAAATATATAAATTCCTCATCAGGGCGACGAGCTGAGTCGATCTAGCCTTGTCCGTCCGTCTGGATAATCGCGTAGATCTCTGAAACAATAAGAGCTAAAGCAACTATTTTTGGTGTGTAGGTAGGGGTTAACCGTACGCACATGAAGTTTATTTCAAATGGAAAATCATCACTGAAATGTTTTCTTAAATAAAGTTTTTCTTGTTTTTTTTTCGAGCTAAAATAATTTATCAAAAGGGTTTCAAACCAGTAAATTCCATGTAGTATTTGTCCTGTGATTGAATTGATTGAACGACTGTTACTTTTTGAAACCTTGAAATGCTTAAAATGCGACCATTTATTAATATTATCTATTTACAGTTTGTTAAATGCGGATATGCCGGCAGCAATTTCCCCGCTCACATTTTCCCCTCCATGGTCGGACGGCCCATCATACGAGCTGTTAATAAAATTGGCGACATCGAAGTAAAGGTACGATCTGCGTATACGCCAATTGTCCTATAAACTATGTTATCAGTTAAAATTATAGATACCAGAGCATAAAACATTCAATAGTTACACTGTGCACAGAGGTCCATTGATATCGATCAACTCGTATTTTAATTATAAGTACTCCATATGATTAGCATTGGTCGAGATCTTAGCGCAAACATCAAATATCGAATACATACTCTCTATATATACATACTCAATATATATCTTAGCCATACACTGCCATACGTACTGTATGTTTCATATTCATCATTATTGCCCACATCCACATCCATTTCAATACCATTATCATTAATTTGCTTCACTTTCATTCACATTTTACATCTTAATACCCTGTGGACGGAACTTACCGTTTGGTGTGCCATTTGGTCTCTTTTGTTTTAGTTCTTTTATCACATATTCCTCCATTCCATACTGGTTTCGTATTCCCCTTTGGTTCTGGCATACATTCACTGCATTTTGTATTGAGTTGCGGCATTATCTACATCCATATTCACCTAGTTATATCTATAGGTTATTATTGGGGCTCTGGTGTTGGCGAATTCAAGTTTCAGCTTAGAATATCAATGTTAATTGATAACAATAGGTCAGGCTTTACAAACTTTGTTTACTAAAATTTATGTACCGATATAATTCGCTCAGTAACCTAGCTCTATCCGAACTGAATATGCATCCAAGTTACTAATGAGAACTATTCAAAAATGAGGCTGAAATTATATAAAACAGTTGAAGACTATTTAGGGAATTGCTAGTTTGACGATTCACCTATTTAACGAAAAGCGAAGCAGAAACTACGAACGAATCTAGAATTATCCGATATATGGGCATTTCCACAGAAAAGTCCACCGGGGCCAAAAAATTAAAATTTCTTAAAAATGATATTTTTAACATTTTTAACATTAAGAAATATTAAAATTTAACAGATTTGAAAATATCTATTATAATCTATTATAGTTTTCAAAAAATTCGAATGCAAAGTCGCGAAAACGCATTTTTTGTCATTTTGACGTTTTTTAGGGCATTTTTTTTTTGAAAACAGCTTCTCAAACAGAAGCATCATGCTCAGTCATTTGTTTTCAAAATCACTCCTGTTATGTAAAAATAAATAATTCCAATTATTTTTGTCAATTTAAAAACATTATAACCATTTGTCCCTTAAATACTTTCCAACAACAACAATAACAAAAACATACATAAAAATGGTCACGTGCCAAAAGTCACGTTACAATTTTTTTAAACTGAATTAAAAAAAAAAATGCAAGTCATCTTTGAAAAAAATCATAACCATTTTGAAGAGGCATCCATGCACAAGAGTTTAAAATTTGTTGCATTAAAATATTGCCACTGGATTCGCTAATATTGGCGATTGAATTGGTTGACCTCAAATGCCACTACCATTTTCGTCCGGTGACAAATGACTTGAATTTTTCAATTTTCTTAAAAATGAAAAGTTACCCAAAATCAATCTTTCCACCAATGAAAGACCTAATTAAATGATATATGTTAAGGCTTTAAAAAAAAAAAAATCGCTTCCTTTTTACAGTTATTTTACTTTAAACGCGTACGAATGTAGCGTGCGCGACTGTGGAAATGCCCATATGCAAAGGTTGTAGCTGTAGCGCACATCGTATCGTCTGCTAAATAGCATGATATTTCGCTTCAGGCTTTATTTTTACCAACTCAAACATGCCAATTTGATATCATAGTTCGTACCAGTCAAAATTATCGCCTACATTTAAATACAGCCGAATATCTTACATAGCCATTATATACTGTTATTGAGAATTTAATAAAGATTACTCAAATATGTTAGTTTAGTTTATTTACAAACATAAAATTTAATAAAAACAATCAACAAAATATATACTATGCCATAGGAAAAATCTTTGTTTTTTTAATATTCTTATAACTTTCTTTTCTGTTCTTTTTTGCATATTTTTTTGAAAACAAAATATTTTACAGGATTTACATGTCGATGTAAGTCAAGTCTTATAGTTTAAATAAAACCCAAAAACTAAAGTAAAAATTCAACAAATTCGAAACTAAGCAACAACAAATATTTAACAAAAGCAGCGAATATTTCAATAAAATGCACACAATTGTAAAATACGTAAAGTAAAGCAAATAAAATTATAGTTGCTAAATACATGACTTGAATTTCTTTAATTGTAAAATGTAAATGAAGATTGTAAGCAATTTAATTTCAAATTGTCAAACTTCCTGACTCGTTGCTTTTGTTGTTGTCTATATGCGATTGTACAGTTTCTAGCAGTTTATTTAAGTTATACACTTTGCTATGTTTAGAACCATACCTATGTGTCTTGTGTCGTCTGTGCAAATTTTTAATTGTAAATTGTTCATTGTGAATTGTTATTGTTTTTTATTGTTACTTGTAAATGCGACGCTTGCTTATTCGCTACTAGTTTTTCTCGCAGTGCATGATATGGTGTTTTTTTTTTCAACGTTCAAACTAACCATAGTTTCGATTACACGTTATATATATTACTCGTTACTTTAGCTACTTGCTAGTTATTCGTTAATTTAGCCACTTGCTCGTTACTCGTTGCTGGCCACACGTTATGTTATTCGTTGCTTTACGTTCTGTTAATGTGCCTGTTTAGATCGTAAGTGAGTTTATGTTAATGCTAACGCGTTGAGTTTACTCTAAACCCTTTTATCGATACGAAAGTGTACTAAACAATACCTCAGCTAAGCATTTATAGCTCGATATTAATGTAAACTTTGCGAAACAACATTTACAGGATCTGATGGTTGGGGATGAGGCTTCACAGTTAAGATCGCTGCTGGAAGTGTCGTATCCCATGGAGAATGGCGTCGTTCGGAATTGGGATGATATGTGTCATGTGTGGGATTACACCTTTGGTCCCAAAAAGATGGACATTGATCCGACGAACACAAAAATATTGCTGACAGAGCCGCCCATGAATCCCACAAAGAACCGGGAGAAAATGATTGAGGTAAGGTATACTAAAATATTTACATATATTGAATATCAAATTAAACGAGATCTGCCCATGTTTGTTCTAGGTCATGTTTGAGAAGTACGGATTCGATTCGACGTACATTGCCATACAGGCGGTGCTAACACTGTACGCTCAGGGTCTTATCTCCGGAGTGGTGATTGATTCCGGCGATGGCGTAACGCATATCTGTCCCGTCTACGAGGAGTTCTCGCTGCCACATTTGACACGGCGACTGGATATAGCGGGTCGTGATATAACGCGTTATTTGATTAAGGTATTTGGCGACACTGGTAAACGAAGATAAAGATAGTTATGCAGAAACTATGTAGATATGGATAGAGAAACATATATAGATATTATAGATAGATAGATATTTTACAACTTGTTGGGTTTGCTATGCTTGCAGTTACTTTTACTACGTGGCTATGCCTTCAATCATTCCGCTGACTTTGAAACGGTGCGCATTATGAAAGAGAAGCTCTGTTACATTGGCTACGACATTGAGATGGAGCAGCGACTGGCACTGGAGACCACAGTGCTGGTGGAGTCCTATACGGTATAGTTGAATTGATCACATTATCGTGTGTATATTTAAAGTAACATTTCGTTAATCCCTTAGTTACCGGATGGACGCGTCATTAAAGTTGGCGGCGAGCGTTTCGAGGCGCCCGAGGCGCTATTCCAACCGCATTTAATCAACGTGGAGGGTCCTGGCATCGCGGAACTGGCCTTCAACACAATTCAAGCGGCAGACATTGATATACGTCCCGAGCTCTACAAGCACATAGTGCTGTCCGGTGGCTCAACCATGTATCCCGGTCTGCCCAGCCGTCTGGAGCGTGAAATCAAACAATTGTACTTGGAGCGTGTGCTAAAGAACGACACGGAAAAGCTGGCGGTAAAACAGATCTAGACTGTGGCTCAAGCTTTCGCACATTTATATTAATCCAACTGCATTTCAGAAATTCAAAATACGCATCGAGGATCCGCCACGTCGCAAAGATATGGTATTCATTGGCGGCGCCGTGTTGGCGGAGGTGACGAAAGACCGGGACGGCTTTTGGATGTCGAAGCAGGAGTATCAAGAGCAAGGCCTGAAAGTATTGCAGAAGCTGCAAAAGATCAGCAATTAAACGATAGGAACAACCACAGCGCCAGCAACTGTAATAGCAACAAATCGAGCATATGGAATAAATGTTTGATGGATTGTTCTATGGATCTATGGCTTGGCTTGGCTTGGCTTGGCTTCACTGGCAATTCGCATTTAAGTTTAAGTTGGCAACATCAAAAGTCTTAGTGCAGTTTCAGTTTAGCCGGTTCCCGGTTCTCCTTCTTTCTGTTTAGTTTGAAAACTTGTAAATCCCCCAAATACATACACACAACAAGCACTAGAACTCTGCTAAAAACAAATTCTAGCTTATTGCCCAAATTTCTATGTATTGTTAAAGTAAAAGTTTAATTTATGCTCTATTGTTTCCCAACATTTGCTATACTTTATGTTCTATTTACTTTCCCTTCTTTTTTTTTACTAAATATATACATAGATTGTATGCATTATTTTTGTAAAATATTCTGTTTTATTTTCTAATCTAAGCGCACATCCCGAATATTCTGGATGCCGGCAGGATGCGTAGACGCAATTCAAAATTGTATTAATCGGATTAGAGTGAGCTGCATAGTTTAGAAAGAGACGGGCGACGGGAGCTGGCGAAAGAGAGTGAAAGCGAAAGTGCCACTCCCCCTTGCCACCTTAGTTATTTATAAATATATATGTATGCATATGTGTATATATTCCATCGTAATCCCCTGTTAACCTTTCGTTTGTCTGCCCGCGACTATTAAAGCTGTATAGAGTATATAGTATAGAGTATCTCTGATCTAACTGACGCGACTTCTGTTCAAACCGCCGCCAATTAAGCTCACTCCTTAGTTAGAACTGCTCACGTAGCTAATCAATGAACTAATCCACCCCATCCATCATAATTCTATCCAACTTTCGAGTAGTTGATGATTTTGACTTCCCATAGTTAGCTGCAATTGACACAAACCGAATACAACAAACCCCAAAAACAAAAAAAAAAACAATTTGCATTATTCAAGTGAGGCAAGAGAATACAAATCATAGAAGGTGCATGTGGTAAGCCAATTATAGTATGTTTAAGTGAACTAGTTGTGTGCATACGAATATATAGTAGCATGCATTAAGTGCGTAGTCTATATCTAAATCGTTAATACTATTGCATACACCACATTGAAGACATAATTACCATTTTTATACAAAACGAAACAGAAAACGAATAAAAATGCTCTTGAAAACGATACAGTTTACTTATTTTTTTTTTTTTGGATTTGGTGAGGACTCGAAATATTTTGACTGGGTTTATAGCGGGAAATATCGGTTCGGCAGCTACAAATTTATAATATATATTATTAAATTTAATAACATTAATAATTTATGCATATTTTTGCTTGAAAGCACTTACATAGATCGCTCTAGAAATTTCAATAAAATAAACAAGAATATATATACTTTGTGGGATATACCACTCCTCCTTCTTCCTGACAAATTAATAACCCTGTATTACCGATTTCTCAATGGTGTATACAAATCTAAGCTTTCGATAAGCTTTCTACAAGCTAAAGTTTTTATACCTTTTAGGCATGAATATAATTTCATTTCATGAGAATTTTGGAATTATGAAATGAGTGCTTGAAACCAAATTAGAACCTGAATTCAGAAAATCGTTAACCTCAATAAAACTTCGAATCAAACCGAACATCTAAAAATTTGGACGGGGCAGATCAGTCGGACGGGCCCGACTGTAGAATATCCTGTACCCTATATTTTATATAGTATAATAATTAGGAATTATACTAGAAGAGAGCATATATTCCAAATAACAACATTCTTTGTTCAATATTGCGCTTGTTATGCTGTTTTTTATCGAATAGGGCGTAAAGGGGGAGTGCCAGCCAATATTTGAAAAATTGTGCACTTGCGTATGATATAGACCTACCAACTACTGAAGGAAAAATTTATTTATTCAATATTTAATATTGAAATTTCTGAACTAAATCCAGTTTTTTTACTCCCAGAAGTAGTCAGTACTTTGGATCTCTGACAAAGTTTCTTGATTTGGCATCCATGGTAAACGAATTAAATATTTTTTATTAAATAAAGTAATTTAACCCTCTAATGCCCAAATCTAAGCTAATGAGGCAAATTGAACCAAACATTTTTTTCTAACGTAAATGGTGGCTTCTGAGTTCAAAAATAAGCTTAAAAAGTTTGTGGGAGCTTTGGTTTACCTGTAAGGTGACAATATATGGATGCGTGTCTCAAGACACGCTTGGGCATTCAAGCATATAAAGTTTGTCCGGATGAAAATTTATATTTTGGAAACTATAAGAGCTAGAGACACTATTTTTGGTATGTAAGTTGTAATATGTTGTACGGCGATGAAGATTATTAAAATTTTTAATATTTCCCCCTTTACCCCCCTTTTCGACAGCTCCCACCTTGCTCTTGCAAGCTTTAAGAGCCCCAGCAGGTACAATTTTAATATCTTAGACTTGAAATTCGGCATGTATGTAGCCTATGGCATTCTTCATTAATGCTGTGAATTGCATTGTTATGCGATAAGAAACACCGAAGATAGTTAGATAGTTCGGGTCGTAACTAGCTTTAAATTAAATATTAGCAGCTAGCAGTTTGTTTCCAAAATTTACAGTATAAGCTTAAATTGTAGACAATATTTAAGAATTAGCTAAAATAAATGTTTAAGCCACAGCCAGAACTTAAACATGCACGTGTGTTTGATTTTTCAAAGGCTATAGGATACAGTCAGCCGACGTTGCCAATTTTTTAGACCCTGTACTTTAAAAAAGTAAAAGGGTCTATTAATTTAGTGCAAATGACAGCTGTGTGTAACAGGCAGAAGGAAGCGTGGTAGACCCCACAAAGTATATATATTCTGACTCAGGACGACGAGCTGAGTTGATTTAGCCATGTCCGTCTGTCCGTCTGTGTGTCTGTGTGTCTGTGTGTCTGTCCGTCTGTCCGTATGAACACCTAGATCTCAGCAACTATAACAGCTAAAGATACCGCCTTTCCGGATTTAGGTTGTCAGCTAATGCAAGCAGATCAAGTTTGTTTCAAACTTTTAATATCTCGTCTCCTTCATCCGCGAATCATCAAAAATCTACACCTACCTCAAAAAACTCGAAAACTATAAACGCCACAGCAGTCACAATAATATCGCTACAGACTTGTAATTTGGCATGTACGTAGTCTATGGCATTCTCCACCGATGCTATACATTTATTTAAGATTTGAATTAGAATTAGCGAAGATATGCAAGAGACAATTTTTTTCAAAATGCGTATATGTGCCACTGCATCCACAATAATAAAGATACAAACATGCAATTTGGCATGTATGTAGCCTACAGAATTATCCGTCGATGTTGTGAATTACATTACAAACGGACAAGAAACAGCGAAGTTATGTAACAAACCATTTTTTTATAAATGTATGTAAATCCCACAACAGCCACAGTTTAAAAGCTACAGACTTGGGATTTGGTATGCACGCAGCCTTTGGCATTATCCGTCAATGCTGTGAATTACATTTCCAACGGAAAAGAAACAGCGAAGATTGCGCAGACAGAGAAACCACCTATATCTTGCAGACTATAAGAGCTATAAATACCATTTTTTGGTGTTTGTGTTTTCCTATGCAGCCATCAGATCAAGATAGTTTGGGATTTTTGATAACTCCTTCCATTCTTTCGCTAACCGAAAAACCAAATTAGCAACAGTTTTCAGTTTTAAATCTACAGTTTAACAGCTAATGACTTAGGATATGGTATGTACGTAGTACTATATGTCAATCTCCACCAATACTGTGAATTATATTACGATCGGATAAGAAACAGCGAAGAAAACACAAAGTACAGGGTCTCCTACCGTCGGTTGCGTCCGACTGTAGCTCCGTCCTTACTGGTTTTTAAATATATTTAGATTGTTTTTCTAGATTTTTGGTGAAAATTTATTTCATAGCACTTTATGTTTTATCATGTTAACAATTATATATTTCGCTATAAATTTTAGCTTTTATTAAAATAAAAAAAATTATTAAACAAGTTATATTTTGTTTTAAATTCATTTAATTTCCATAAAAAGGACAAATTAATTCAACGCATGTTATTTAACAGAAGGCTGTTAGACGCGCAGCGCACGTTTAACAGTGGACGTCAGCTTGGATCGACACCAGAACTGAATACACGGGCTGAGTCGATTTCGTTTTGGCTGGATACCAGGCGAACAGAACTGGATAACAAGCCTATTGTAAAATAAATTAGCCTGGTTTCAAACCAATCCTGTTGTAAAATATATTATCCTGGTTTCAAACCAAATTCTTGCTTACAGTCAGTATATAATATATAGTATACTTTCAGGCTGCTGCTAATATTTGATTTTTCTACGGCAGCCTGAAAGCAGGCTACATTTTTTTATACAGGCTGCAGCCAGACCTTGCTACCCAGTTCTGTTCGCCTGGTATCCAGCCAAAACGAAATCGACTCAGCCCGTGTATTCAGTTCTGGTGTCGATCCAGAACTGGATAACAAGGTCTGGCTGCGTAGAAAAATCAAATATGAGCAGCTGCCTGAAAGTATGCTATATTTTATATATTGACTGTAAGCAAGAACTTGGTTTGAAACCAGGATAATTTATTTTACAACAGGATTGGTTTAAAACCAGGCTAATTTATTTTACAATGGGCTTGCTATCCAGTTCTGTTCGCCTGGTATCCAGCCAAAACGAAATCGACTCAGCCCGTGTATTAAGTTCTGGTGTCGATCCAAGCTGACGTCCACTGTTTAACGTGCGTTGAGCGGCTAACAGCCTTCTGTTAAATAACATGCGTTGAATGAATTATGCCTTTTATGGAAATAAAATTAATTTAAAACAAAATAAAACTTGTTTAATAATTTTTTTATTTTAATAAAAGCTAAAATTTATAGCGAATTATATAATTGGTAACATGATAAAACATAAAGTGCTAAATTACACAAAAATACAACTAAAACTAGGTATGATTAAAAAAAATTGTATCGAATTTTTGCATAATGTATATCGAGATATATCAGCTTAAGGCTATATACAGTTAAAAATCAAGCGAATAAATTGTTTATTCTTTTCTCACTTTTCACTTTTTACTTTTATTGCATAGCTCAATAAGAATACAAGTTGTAAAAAGATATGTATAGTATATATCGTATATATAAGTTGAGTGTGTATAGTTTAGAGTTTTATAGAGAGTGTAGATAGAGTATCTAAGGATATGCGATATAGAAGTTGACTCCTCTTAACTTATCGGCTCCGTCTGTAATGATTATTGGCTTGATAACTATGTCCACTTTCAAGTTAAGGGTCAAATTCAAGATGTAGACATCATTCAGTGCGACTTTTAATGCATTTTCAAATGTCAAAATTATCACTTTACTTGTAAGTTGACATGACAATTCATCGTGAGATATAGCAGAATCAAACATATATAACTGTTGATAAATAATTAATTCCGATAATTCGAAGCTTTTCTGAATTAGTTTCCATACAATGTCCTTTGGGATTTAAATGTTCTTGGCCGATTTTTTTTTTATAACAAAAAACTACCATTTTGTATGGGAAAATTGTATGTAAAAGTTCGCAAAAGTAGTACACCTAAAAGCCCAAGCGTGTCTCAAGACACTCATAGGTTTTTCACTGCTGCACTGCACAATTTTATACATTCACATAAATAAAACTGCAATTAGTTAGTAAACAAACAAACCTTTAGGGAAAAAAAGGATCAACCTAATCAAGCTGACTAAAGTGTGTTTAAATAAACCAAACAAATCGCACTCACCAGCCACTACATTTCATGCGCGCAAAAAACAATTTTGTGTAAATGCCAAAATAAAAGTACCGCTAAAGCTTAAGTAAGCTTTATGAGCTTTTGATCATATGTTTGTCGTAGTGTTGGCTTACCGAAAAAAATATTAAATTTAAATTCTAATAAACCGATTGCTTTAAATCAGAGGTGCCCAGCCCATAGCTCTCGTTGCTCCGTAGATAGGGCTGTTGCTCTTTCTTATGGGGACATGTACACCGTATGTGTGAGCGCGCTCTCTCGTAAGCAAAGCATATTACACAAACAAATCGCCTTGGTTTTTCTCATTCCACTCATTTCTGCCTGCTCTCCCGACTCAGCGTCGCCACACGTCGTCGCTCCACAGTGGGCCATTTGGCTTTGCTAGCGGCATTTAAATAATAACTTGTAAGAAAAATCAAAATATTATTAGGTTTATAAAATGTTTTTACAAATTTTTTTTATTGTTTTTTTAATCCTTTTATTTTTTTTAAATGTTTTGTTATATTTTAATTTTTTATATACATATTTTTGTACATTATTATTTTATAAACAAATTAAAAATAATATTTACAATTGATATACAAATGATTGACACATTTTTGCTAATAAAATAAAAATTTCTTTGCATAAAATATTATTAATAAAATGATTTTAAAATTTGTAATTAAATGCCGCTAGCGAGGCTAAAACCCCCACTGTGTGCTCTCGCAAGCTAGGGTTTTTTTCTTGGAATTTCATGCGCTTTGTTGTTGTGTTGCCGAAATACATGCAGTGAGCGAAATCAATTCTGTTTATTTATTTCGATCAGAATGTGCGCAATCGCAGAGCACATTTAACTAAAATTAATGTAAATATAAATAATTTGTTGTGTGGATTTTAAGTTGATATTTCTTGATTGAAATGAAAATGTTTATTCTCGTTTCAAATTGGATCTTCACGATCTTTTCATTAAAAATATTCACATAATTTTTTTTCAGTGCAGCAAATTGAAACGAAAAAAATGCTTGCGTCTATGTATTGGTGTTTTTATTTGTGTGTATTAGTAATTGCTCTTCTGTATTCTCAGTTTGGGCACCTCTGCTTTAAATTAACAATTATGTGATGCGTGTCTTGAGACATCCTTGGGTATTAGAGGGTTAATCGGTTTCTTTCTAAGTGAGTATGGTATTATTAAATTCCAAATATTGGCGAATGAGCCTATTCTATATTTCCAAATACTTACTGGAGCCAAGCGAAATAAAAGTGCTTTTAGCTTTTATGACATAACACAATCATGCAGCATTTTATTTATTCATTGAAATCTTGCAGATTCGTATTTAATACATTTTCGCTACAACAATTCTATAAACCATTTTATATATTGTTTTTTGTTTGTTATTTGTTTTTAGTTTTTAATTTGGTTTTTTTGCGCTAGAACAGATATGCTGCAATGGTTCAACTGATGTTGTCGCACACAAATTGGTAGGTTATTTGTTTGAGTGTAGTGTACCTGCGTAACGGAACAACAAGACGAGGAGTATTACGAGCGGCAACATCAAAGATACTATCAACATCAACATTGAAACGTGAACATTACAATTACATACATTCCTCCTCAACTGCGATAAATATGTATACAAATTTGCATTAATTTATAAATGAATATCGTTAGTTAGTATAGATTTCTCGTTGGTTTTTGGCTGTTTTCTGATTTCGCTCGCCGTAATATACAAAAATATAGAGTTTCCACTTATATGCATCAAAAGGAGAAGAGAAATGCATAAATAGATAAATTTGTTGTTGGTTTTTGTAGTAGTAATTATGTATAATGTATGTATATATATTTAGTTTGGTTTAGTTCAGTTTGTAGTAGTACAATAAATTAGTAGAAAATACTGTTGTTGCTGTGCACACACAGGCAAACACACAATTTACATTTATAAGTTTGTATAAATATAAAAATACAAGAGGGTCCATGGGTTACAGCGTTGCAAGAACGGCTTCTGTTATAGCTGATAGTTTTCCATTTTCTCGGCTTTTGTTGCAGTTTTTTCATTTCACAAATAGTGCGTATATGCTTTTTGTGCTTTTTTTGTTGATCCAGTTGCAGTTGCAATTGCAGTGTCCTAAAAAATAAGCTGCAGATTCATTTAAAAAAGCAGCGCGATTCAACAATTAGGCGCGTTGCAACTTGTTGCATGCTGTCCACGCAACATGTTCGAGTTGGATCTGTTTGGGCAAGTGGTTCAGCAAGCAGTAGACGACAAGCAGTGCGATATAGCATGCTTTTATGCGCTGCATTTATTTGAATAGCATGTAACTCGGATTCGATGCTATAGCATGCTTTTGTGCGCCGAGATTATTTAACTGGTATCTTGTAACTCTGCATTATGCTAGTATTTGTAGTAGTATTTGTATATGTATATATACATACATCAAAAACTATTAGTAACAATTATGATTAGGCTAACAGTAACAACAACGCAAACAATACAAATAAAAAACAGAAGTTCCTTTGCTAGTTAAGACATTAAAAAATTTTTATAACATTTATTTGCTAATTACAATTACAGCTATAAAATTACAAAAAAAATTATATACACACACGGGCAGACTTGCATTCACACGTACACACACTCGCACTCACACTCGCACTCGCACGCACACTCACACACACAGATACACACGCATACATAGTTATATTAGTTCTAATGGGCTAACACATTAAATACATTTAAAGCCACAAATTTCCATTAGTTTCGGTGTGTGTTTTTAGTTTTTAGTGTTTGCTTTGCTTATGCATTACATTAACAGTTACTTTCATGTGTATATATATGTATATGCATATATCAATTAGGCTATATCGAACGTACAGACTACAAATAGTTATCATAGACAGTTACAAAAAAAATACAGTATTAATTACAACACTTACAGACAAACACACATACATACATATCTGGTACATATGTATGTATGTGTGCTCGGCCATGTACATATAAATATAACAATATGCTCCCCACTATGCTACCATACCACATGCCATCCCACCCGATCTCCCTCTCTCTCTTTCTCTCTATCTCTATCTCTATCTTTATCTGTGTCTCTCTGTCTCTATGCTTCCTTGTTATTCTTTTTACATATCACAAATGTTAGGGTTAACCTTCTGCTCCACTCGCTGCGCTAGCGACTCTTTCTCTCTCTCTCTTTCTCTCTGTGCTTCTCTCTTTTTCTCTGTGTCTCTCTGTCTTCACTGTTGTTAAATGCAAATTGTGAAACCATCTAGCGCTGTCTCTCTCCCTATATTTCTCTGTCTCTCGCTCTTCCTCTCTCTCTTTCTCTCTCTCTCTCTCTCTCTCCTGCCCTCTTCCTATTTAAGTTTCTGTTGTGTTGGCCGGATTGAAGTGGCTGCCACCGTTGGCATGCGTGGCATGCTGCAGCGACTCCTGCGACTTGAAGAGCGTCGTTGTCTCGCTGGAGTGCAGATCGCCCTCATCATCCTCCTCCTCCTCTCCCTCCTCCTCCGCCCCCTGCTCGTGCTCCTGCTTCTGCTCCTCCTCTTGCTGCCGCTCGCGCTCTTCTGCCTGCAGCTGCTCTTCTTGCGCCTGCTGCTGCTCATCCGTCGCTTGTGGCAGCTCCTCCTCGCCGCCTGCCAGCTCCCGCTGCTCGTCCGCTTGCAGGCTGTGGTCGTGCTGCTGCTCCAGCTGCGGCCTGCGTCCCGTATAGAGGAACACCTCCATGTGATCCTTGCCCTTGACGTAGACGCTGCCGCGCGGCTCGAACTCGTAGCCATCGGTCAGAAAGGGCAGGCAGTCCTTGCCCACTTGTATGCGGTTGGGCAGTCCGGTGGAGTCCATGCGGGAGGCGACGTTGACGGCGTCGCCCCAGATGTCGTAGTAGAGCTTGCTGGTGCCGATGACGCCAGCGGTCACGTCGCCGATGTTCATGCCAATGCGCAGGATCAAATTGAACTCGAGCAGGTCCTTGTTGAACTCGTTGACCACCTGCTGCATCTCGATGGCGAACTCCATCAGCGTGTGGATGTGCTCGTCGCCAGCGCCACGATGGGAGGGATCCAGGCCGCTGGCCGCCATGAACGTGGAGCCGATTGTCTTGATCTTTTCGACGGCACGAAAGCGCGGATGCGACAGCAGCTCATCGAAGTCGCCGATCAGCTCGTTGAGCACCCGGAGGAACTCCTTGCCGCCCAGGTAGCTCTCGTCGTACATCTCGTTGAAGTTGACAATGGAGGCGAAGATGATGGCGATGTTGTGATGGTTCTCCGAGTATTTGGCGGTGTTCTTTAGATGCTCGGCCACGTGCTTCGGTATGATGTTGTGCAGCAGCATGTCCGCCTGGTTCTTCATGTTCTGCACGCGAATCTTGTCCTGATTGGCCACCGCATTGCCATAGAACGTCAGCCGGTAGCCGATCTCGAACTCGCGATTCAGCAGCCAGACCAGCACCAGAATGAGCAGCAGATCCAGATAGATCTCCACGTGGTAGTCGCTGAACCATTTGATCTCCTCGTAAATGGCGCTGCTGTTGAGCTCTGTGGCTGCCGCCGCCGCTGCCGCCGCTGCCGCCGCCGCCGCCGCTGCCGCTGCCGCCGCCGCTGTTGCCATAGTTTCCGCCTCCGCCGGCGCATCCGCCTCCAGCTCGGCCTCGGAGTCGGAGCGATTCGAGTAGACCGTCAGCTGGGAGACGGCAATGCCGATGAAGCAGAGCGCGGCGAGAAACGCGAGGATGTTGCGCATCCAGCAGTTGAGCTGCGTAAAGTTGCAGAAGTGCACAATGCAGACAAAGATGAGGAATCCGTAATGGTACTCGAACGCCTCCAGCTGCGTGAGATCGAGCAGCAGAAAGTTGGCGATGATCAGCACCACCGGCATGGCCATTAGCACCGCCAGGCAGATGTGCCACGGATACCAGCTGGAGATGGCCTCAAAGATGCGATCCGCACACGATTCAAACTGTTGCGGTGTCGTTGCCGCAGCCGCTGCCACCTGTGGCGCAACTGCATCGCTGTTGGCCTCGCTGCCCTGCGACTTGGAGCGCAGACGCGTGCCGTGACGGCGGCACATCTGGCGCGTGAAGAGGAACAGGGCAAACACCTGGATGGCCGTGAAGCAGGAGAAGAGCGTCACCCACAGCCGAAAGCTGGGCGTCACGGTGTTCTGCGTCATCAGGAAGAGCGAGATCGAGATGCACAGATAGACGGCGATGCCCACAAAGATGTCGATGTACGTGTTGTAGCGGGGCGTGGCCAGGGTGGGCGGCCCCTCGGTCTCGTGCTCGCTGCCAAAGCGATGCGCCTTCGAGCGAAAGTCCCGCTCCAGCTGCTGCGACTTGAAGAACAAGCTGAAGCGCCGCAGCGGCGGCTTCACCAGATAGCTACGCTGCGAGCGCGCGTTGTCCCTGACGCAGCGTATCAGCTGGAGGTCGGACTGCTTGCGCAGCTGCTGCAGACAGGCGGCCAGCGGATCTATCAGCTGCGCGGACTGCTGGCTGCCACCCGGTGGCATGGGCTGTGCCAGGGGCTGCGCCAGTGTGGGCAGGGGGAAGGGCAGGCCGCCGGCATCGCCCAGATTCGAGATGCTCGACGTGGAGCTGGTGAAGTAGCCGCTGACGCGGTGCTGACTGATCGCCGACTGGTTGAGCGCATAGATCTGCTGCTGTATGGAGCTGCGGCGCGAGTTGCTCTTGATGCCCGAGTCCTTGCGCGACGTGGCCGACGGGCAGATGCTCAGCCCATCCGGCCAAATGCTGGAGTTACGCGAGTGCGTGGTTCCCGGATGCGTGCCAGGTGCTGGCAGACAGCAGGTGTTACTGTTGCTGTTGGCATGGCCATGGGCCTGGGACTGGGATTGGGATTGGGACTGGGCCTGCGCCTGGGCATTGGCACTGGTGCTGGGCTCTGTGCCCAGGCCGCGGCCTGTGCTCAGCGTGGAGGCGCGTGGGCGTGGCAGCGGCGACTGCTCCGGCGGCTGCGCGACACTGGGACCCGTCGACTGGCGTCCACACTGGGAGCGATAGCTGCCACTGCGTCCGAACGGGGATATATCGCTGCGGGATTGACTGATGTAGGAGCGCACATCGATGATGTCGTCGTACATGGAATACTGGCCGGGGGAACAGCAACTGCTGCCGCCCAGGGCACCGGCGGCGTCCGGGGAGCGCATCAGGCTGCTGGACAGCGCCGTCGATGTGGCCGCATGATGCAGCACGGGCCTGGACATCGCCATGGACATCGCCGGTATGTCCAGCATCTGGGCACGCGTGCTGCACGCGGACTCCACCAGCACGGGCAGCTGCTGATAGCCACAGCCGTTGCCCAGTTGGGCGGTTATGGGCGCTCCAGCTGCTGCTGCTGCTGCAGTGGGTTCTATAAAGGCCAGGATTTCATCTCCGGCGACTGGTAGGGAATTCGAGTGATTGCGACTTGGCTGCTTCTCCAGGTTGTTGGCCTTTTCCTTGTCCCTGTCCTGCTCCTTCTCCAGCTGCTTCTGCCGCTCCTTGCGACTGCCGAGCTTCAGGAATCTGGGCATTTTCCACACCTTCAGCTTGAGCTTGCCGCGCGTCTCCGCCTCCCTCTGCACCTCGCGCTGTGGCGTCGACTGCATCGGCTCTCCGCCAGCTGCCGACGGCTGCTCATCCGAGTCCAGGCTGCCCGGCAATGACTTGGTCGTAATGATGATCTTGGGCCGCTCCCGCACCACAATAACCGGCGGTATGCCCGTGGCCACTGGATGTATAATGCCACGCTCCAAATCCCGATCCCTATCCCGATCCCGATCTCGGCTATTCGACTGTGACTTCTTGCGCAGCTTCATGCTCAGCGAGGTGAGGCGTGGCCGCATCGACAGCACTGGCGACGACTTCAATGAGTTCGACAGCTGACCCACTGGGGAGGCGGGCGGCACATGTGGCTGCACCGCCGATATATTCGTCGCACTCTGCGACAACGAGGCAAATGCCCCATGTGCCCCTGGCAACAGCAGCGAGCTGCCTCCGGCTGCAGTGGCTGCCATGCTGGGGCTCAGACTGTTGGCACGGGAGACATCGCGACGTCGACCCACCACAAAGTATGTGCGATGACCTGTAAAAGCGGTAAGAGGGGGAGAAGATCGGTTTAAATCTGGCGGCGCAACAAACACGTTTCATTGCTGCTTACCAAAAACCTCCTCGCCCTCCTCCAAGTAGTAGGCGTCGCCTAGAAAACTGGACGTCTCCTGCGAGATGTGCACTTGCTCCGGCTTGCCCGAGGACTCCATTCTGTTGTGGTGGGAAACAATGAAATATTGTAGCTTCTATTTTGATTGTGAGTTTTAGACTCAAAGTTTAATTAATACCAATCAATATTGGTGGTATTCACCAGGTTACCGCTAAACGGATTGATCACCCGATAACCGATAAAATGCAACCCTTCATGGATCATAATTATGGAGCGCATGTATCATACAATTTGTACGCTGTATTGCTGTTTTTTCCGCTTTATTCATCGATAGTCGATAAAAACAGCTGATTTCAGTTCAAAATGTAAACAATATATCAAAAATAACTGTTCACATTTTGAAAATAAATTATTTCAAGACTTTCTGCATCCAAGACAGGTAACATGGAGCAAAGGATTGCATTTTATCGGTTATCGGGTGATCGATGCATGTAGCGGTAACCTGGTGAATACAAGCAATGTGATATATTATCGGAATCTGAAAATTAAATTTAAGCGTTTGGCTATAACCTAATTTGTACCCATTGAAAAATGAGAATAACAGTCAGATTGTAGTATGTAACATTTACTGAAGCTCAACCAAATCCAGGTACTTCCTCTTTACTTACTTATTGGCCAGGCTGACATCGTTGCTCCAGACATCGAACTTGACGCGTCGCGTGCCCACAATGCCGCAGAGCACGGTGCCGGTGTGGACGCCCACCCGCATCTTGACCCCCTCGTGGCGCTGGGCATCGAAACAGCGCATGGCGTCGATCATCCCGAGGCCCATTTCGACACAGCAGATGGCGTGGTCGGCACGGGGCTCGGGGCAGCCGGAGACGCAGTAGTAGCAATCGCCTAGGGTGGAGATTTTCTCACAGCCGCTGAAGGTGCAGAGATCGTCGAAGCGTTCGAACAGGTCGTTGAGTATCTCGACCAGTTGCTCGGCGGTTTTGGTGGAGGACATGCGAGTGAAGCCGACGATGTCGGCAAAGAGTATGCTAACGTTTTCCATGCTGTGCATGTGGAATGGGCGGAATAGACTCTTCACGTCGTGCGAGGCACGTGGCCGCATGTAATGCGACTCCGGTGGCTGGCTGGGGTCGATGCCGCCGCTGCCGCCCTCATTGAGCAGTATGGCAGCCACCTTGGGCGGCATCACCGAGTGTATCATCTTCTCCTTGAGCTGTTTCTCCATCTCCAGCTGGCGCCGCACCAGCAGATTCTGGCCGACCTTCATGAACGTGCCCCTCATCCGCACCAGGTTCATCACGAGCACATGCACGCCCACCAGATGCACGCTCAGATGCGCCATGATGCGCAGCATGAGTATCTTATGACTGGGATCACTTGCTCCCGCCTCAGCACTCCCTGCACCTGCCGATCCCCCGCCCGCCGCCTCATGCACCGCACTCACCACAATCACCATGTGGGAGACCAGCTCAAAGGCTATGGAGTAGCATATGGCAATGCTCGCTCCCAGCCACAATGGCATCGGCATCGCCGTATAGATCAGCAGCACTATCTCCAGGCATATGGCGAAGTGGCCCAAGGGACTGAACGCCCTGCCCGTATACGTGAGGAAGGCCAAGGAGGCACTGCACAGCACCAATGCTGTCAGTGCCGAGGTGAGCGTCTTGTGCTGCTTGTACAGGTCCCAATGGGTGAAGCACATGGCCATGATGGTCACCAGGGACATCATGGAGAACGATGTGGATATGGGACGCCAGAAATCCTCCGATCCGCCATCGACGACAAAGTACAGGCACCAAACAACAGAGCAGAGTAAGATGTACGATAAGGTAAATCTGGAAAGGGAGATTGAGAAAGCGAAAGAGCATTATTATAGCTAATTAGTATATGATTCATGGAAAACCACAATGGGCGGAGCAGATCAGTCGGACGCGCCCGACTGTAGAATATCCTTACCCTATGTTTTAAATACAATTTTTAGAAAAATATCATACTAGGCGCAGCAATGATTCTTCTTCTTCTTCCCTTGTTGTGCTTACCAACAGATTTCAATGCGCTTTCAGAATAGTTAAATACAATAAAAGATAGAATGTATATCACAGGCAGAAGAAGGCGTGGCAGACCACACAAGGTATATTTATTTTTGATCAGGATGACGAGCTGAGTGGATCTAGTCCTGTCTATCCTGTCTGTCCGTTTGTACGTCCGTCCGTCTGTTTAAATGCGTCGATCGAACATACAAAAAATACATTAATAAATTTAAGCTCCTTTTATGGCATACAAAATGTTTAATGGATATTTCATATTTATTTAAGTTGTAGAACATAAAAATATATCTACATTTTAAATTAAAAATATATTTTTTTTTAATTTTTCAAAAGCTAATTTGAATATTTCATACTTGTTTGAAATTCGTTAGCAAATCTTTGAAAGTTATTTTTAGAAATTAATTTCTTTTGCATTTGTTTTTATTTATTTATTGCATTAAAAATAGATAACGATAACGTTAATTGCTTTTTGGAGTTGGCATTTGTGGTATTTTGTATTTGCAGAGCTTTATAGTATTCCCGGCAGTACTGAAAATTCGGTTGTAGGTGTAGAAATTCCCAGGTATCCCGTTAATGCCACATATCATGTGGATGGCAACGCTAGCTGACAGCAGAAACATTCATACTAATTAGTATGGCCCGCTTAAAAGTCAGCAAAGAGAGT
Source organism: Hypselothyrea guttata (assembly GCA_035045125.1). Classification (NCBI taxonomy): domain Eukaryota; kingdom Metazoa; phylum Arthropoda; class Insecta; order Diptera; family Drosophilidae; genus Hypselothyrea; species Hypselothyrea guttata. Next base: position 101,071 of record JAWNNJ010000194.1, read on the forward strand.
AGCAGGAGGGATTGATAGGGGCAGGTGGCAAGTGGCAGGCGGCAAGTGGCAAGTGGCAGGTGGCGCCAGTAAATGGGAGCAGCTAAGGACAGACAAAAGTCCAAGGTGGGAAACTTTAATGCGATGAACTCATTCACCGTGGCTGTTGCAACTTTGCACTGTGCTGTGGCAGACACCGTGTTCATTAAACAGATTGCAACACTTCAGAGCAGGTGACACGGTTGCAGCTGCATGAGGCGAAGGGGCGCAGAGGTTGAGTTAAGTGTGCACTTTTAGCGCAAAACTCGTCAAATGACTAATAAAATATTTGCAGTGCAGGCCAAAGTTACGGAAACTGAGCCGTAAAACTATCAATAGCTCCAAGAGAGAAGAAGAGAGAGAGAGATAGAGAGAGAGAGAGAGAGAGAGAGAGAGAGAGAGTTGCCAGCTACTTTCATTCTTCCGTTGAATTAACGCTCATTTACTAATTTGACAGTTAACTCGCACTTGCGTTGCGAACCGCTAACAGCGAAACCTTTGCTAATTAAGATTTTTATTTGCGCCACAACTGACAATTGTTCTACGATTCGTAGGGGAGTAACAGATTTATAGATTTATATTAATAAAAACCAACTAAGGACGCAGCAGATCGGTCGAATGCGCTCGACTGTAGCCTGCAGCTTTCTTCTTACTTTTGCTAATTAGAGTATGAGCGAGGCAAAGCCTGCAATATTTTTTCTTCAACATCTTCGATTTCAATGCGCTTGTTAGATGTTAATGCTGTAAACTATATATTCCGAATAACAATAAAATACGTTCAATATTACAATTGTTATTCGGTTTTTGTTGATTAGGACGTAAAGGGGGGTATTCAATCAAACTTGCTCTGCGATACAAAATATTAAGCCCTTAACGCGCAAAAATCGTAATCGACAAAAGCAAATTTTACAGAAGAGCGTTTTTTTTCGCTAGAAAGCGTTCAAAATGCGCAGCAAATGTGGCGCTTACGATATATTTGACAAGCTGATATTTTAGTAAATACTTAGTATTAGATTTTGAAATTTGTTGTGTAGATAAGTTGGTTAATTATGTACATAATTTTATCAAAAACAGAAAATCGAACGGCTTGATATATACTGTGTAGGGTCTGCCACGCCTCTTTCTGCCTGTTGCATACATATGAAAAAAGGTAATAATCCCGTTTTCACCCATTTCATGGTTACACGGTATTAAAACTTAATAAAAGCGCGCTTGAAGATGGATTTCATAAAAATCGCTTCTAAGTGCGTATCATGAAATTATTTACGTTTTTAGCGTATACATCAAGTATTCTAGGATAGGATATTTGGGATAGATAGTCAGTTAGTCGGAGCAAAAAGTGTATCTATACATATATGTCTTTTTCATAAGCATAGCTCAATACACGGTAGTTTTATATTTAAAATTGGTGTCAATTAGATTATAAATGTAGCTGTTGTTATTATAATGCATGGAAGTGTGAGAGAGATGCCACATACTATATTACTGGGGCCATCTAGCGTGGGGGTGGCTATTAAAATAATAGCCTATGCTAGTTGACCTTATTTATGGCTAGAAATTGCCTAGATCACTTAAAGACTAAATTATTAAAATTGGCCAACTTTCGCAACGACAATTTGATTTGTAAATTTCCCTACGTAGCAACCCTCTAGGCTACCATCATGTGCGTTGTTTTCCAATGCAATTGAAATTTTGTTATGTTTTGCAGTCGTATTAAAAGTGCAATTTATGCTAGATTTATTTTATTAACCATTTTCAGCAGCTAGCCTCCCTTAACTGCAACAGTCTGGCAACACTGGCTAAAATATAATATTCGTAGCATTGCCTGCTGCGAAAATTGTGAACATTTTGTTGTGCTGCAATTGTTAAAATGTCCAAATGGCATTGACCCGCAATGCTAGCCAACCCCAAGACCTCCGGACAACCCTACAAACCAAAGCAAACGAGTCAAGTTAGCTCGTCCGAAGCACGCCAAGCGGCCATTTATGGTAGCAATTTCGCCATCCTGCGCAGCTCTCCAGTAATTTGCCTACACGCCCCCACTACCACGCCCAGTTACTCGTCCCCTATCCCTCGTCCCCTGTCCCCCGCATCGCCTTACCCTATGGTACCTGCTGACTTGCCCTTTGCGCGTAGCGCTGATTGCATGGAAGAGCGAGATTGAGGTTATGCATAGTGAAAATGCCAGCAAAAGTTCTGTTTGCCGAATTCGAATTCGAATTTCGATTTGTATGCAAGCGAAAGCAAATTAACCTCACTTCAACATTTTAACATTTGAATATTTTATTACAAATTGCGAGTCATTTAACTTAAAGTTTACTTGTACTCTAAATATCAAAGTCTGCCTTTGAAAGCACAACTGGGATTTTAGCTTTAAAACATCTATAGCTTGTAAACATCTATTGTTCTATTGAGCTATTCTTGTAAAACTCATAGTTTAAATGTTTCTCAATTACTACAAACATTAAAAACAAAAGGATTTTCATAAACAAACTTGTTGTAATGAAAGCTTTCGATTTGTTTCAATGCGGGTTAAAACAGTTTTACGATAATTTTAAAATATGGACAATTTTATGTGCCTACTTATTTTTTTATTTCATATATTTAAATTTGTATACAATAACTACAATTTTAAATGTAAGTAAGAATCGATCAGGTCTATAAGCTAAATAAAAAAACAAAATCGCGGGCAAAGCCCGCCTCCTTCTGCTGTTACATACATCCTGACAAGGTTAATAACTCCGTATTTTCCATTTTTTTAATGGATACAGGATAAAAAAATTTCAAGTCTGTAGCTTTGATATTGTGGTTGCGATCTACATACTGAATAGGAGAACCTAAATCCCTAATATGGTGTCTCTAGCTCTTATAGCTGCTGTTCATACAGATGGACAGACAGATGGACGGATAGATATGGCTTTTTTGACTCAGCTTGTCATCCTGATCAAGAATTTATATAGTTTGTGAGGTCTGCCACGCCTTCTTCTGCCTTTTACATACATTCGGGCAAAGTTATTAGCCCTGTTTCTTTCATAATTCAAGGGATACAAGGGATACAAATAAATCGACATATTCATGTTGTCAAAACTTCTTATGGAATTGAAAAATATCAAACTGTCTGTAATGAGATTGGGCCTGAGAGGGGATCAAACTAGTGAATTTTAAAGCTGAAATCTTTTTGAAAGCCGTACACTCACCTGTATCGCATGCGTATGTGCGGAAAGACGCTGGCCTGGAACTGCTCCTCAAGTACGGGTGAATCAAACTTTGGATCGAGCCATGATTTGGCGGCGGCACGCTCGAATGCCACCGGCAGCATCACGCTGCAGCAGGAGTGCCGCCTTCCGGTTTGACTTAGATACGTTTGTATGTGCGGCGCCAGGGCGATTTGTATATCATCGGTGGAATTGGCCCGGCTATCGTTGACTAGAACGCCCGGCGGCATTGCTGTAAAGCTGACCGACTGTCGACGTGACTGCAAAAACACAGAGCGGAAGCAAACAAGGAAATATTGTCAGTGAGCAGCAAAAAAAGAAAACATGAAGGCTGCAGCGAGTAGCTGTTATTCGACTGGAAAATATGCTGGAAATGTTTTTACACATTTCTGTTGCAAAGTACAAGGAATTCACAAGACTCTCCAGCACCTCTTAAGCTCATTTCTGGCTAGGGGCTATAGGTATCTTGGATAGCACACTCCGAAACAAATAACCAACTTTGCAAGTCGCCTTTTTTTGAAAATAGAGAATAGTTAAGATTAAAGCTCTCAATTCTGCTAGCTCTAGAGAATAACTACCTTAGTGAGCGACCTTCTGCTATAGCATTTTTGGACTAGTTTTATGCAAGCTATTTGTAATACTGGATCATTTTCAGTATAATTGGATAGGAATGGGAAAATTCAAAACTGCAAACTTGAAAACGAATTGCAAGGCTCTGCCATTTATAGTTTTAGGGATCTTTAAATAGTAACTAATATAAAGAGTTTTAAATTTGCTTATTCCATATATAACAACATGGTGGTAAACTCTACTGTTCAATGCCTACAGGGTATAATAATCATAATAGGCAAATGGGATAAATGAAAGAAACAAGAAACCAGAGAAACTAGTCATTGCCAGACCCAACACAAATTCAAAAATCTTTTGATATGCTATGCCCAAATATCAGGGCAAAACAATGTGTGTGTATGTGTGCACGTGGCTGAGTGTATGTGTGTGTGTGTGTTGAACGAGATAAATGGCGCCGCAAAGTATGCAGTAAAATGCGAGGAAGCAAGCCGAACACAAGGGCACAATTGGAGGACACATGCCTTCGACATTTGCCATTTCCTAAGTGGGTCAGTGTCTCTCGGTTTCTTTCCCCGTGTCTGTGTCTCTTTCGCATTCTCTGTGCTTAACTGTTTATCTCTGTGTCTATCTCGGCGTTTGTCTAGCTGTGCATCTTAAGGCAGCGCAACAAGTGGGCTTCTAGCTGACATTGCGCATACGCCGCGTGAACATTGTAATAACATAAATTCCACTTGAAATTGTTGCTGATAATGGTCACGCGACAATCTGGATTTTGATTTTGATTACTTTCCTATACTTGTCTGCTAATCTTATCGCTGCAGTAGCAGTAGCTAGCGCCAAACAAAAACAGAATGCAACAACATTCCATTGCTATAGACATTTTCAAGTTAATCAAATTAAGTATACGACCCGTTTGCCGGCATAGCAGTCACACAGATACATTAATGTGCGTTAATGTGTGGGTGTCGAGCTTTAGCATATAGAGCGCAAAAAAATGCTAACTGAATCATAAAAAATCAAGTGTGTTCAAGTTTTTTCGGAACGCGCTTCATTGGAGGCTGCTAATGAGCTCACGCTAAAAATAGCAAATGTAGCAAATAATAATATTTACATTAAAACTTTGACCGCGAATTATTGTACACAGCAGATAGACTCACAAAAAAGTCAACGAAATCGCAGCGGAGACAAATCTGATGATGTTCTTTATACCCAGCAACGAATGCGATTATATAGGGTATCAGCCTTTTTTGGGACACTATTCGTACAGAATCTTATAAAACATATATTAACTAACTACAGTTGATATTTCGTGTAGCAACTCTTTTAAAAAATGCATTTGTTAGGCCAAACAACATTTCTTTAAGATGAAAATACTTGGAATTGTTTTTTTGTTTTAAATCATGAATTTGTAGTTATTTAAATATACATTTTTTTGTTTTTGTTATATTTAAATTTTCCGATTTATATCAGTTTTTTCGTTTTTTTTTCCTAAATTTTCTATATTTATTGATTTTTTGGCTAGATTAAAAGAACTATGTTATATAATAAACAAAATTTTTCCATTTAATTTAATTTCCCTAACTTAATAGACCCTCTGGAATATTTTTAAGAAACAGGGTATTAACAATTTAAGTTTCAGTGATTTGGGCCTATTATAAATTGTTTTATGTCATATACAAGCTTGAAATTGTTGGTAATTTGTAATTTATGATACGTTTACATTTAAAATTCAAGCTTTATGTAGAAATCATGAGCGTTCCCATTTATTTATTATTTTATTTATTTAAAAAACCCAGTTTAACAAAAATATGCAAACATAATATTAATTGCTTGACTGAAATTACCAATATTAACATAATGCACATTTCATAGATTCTATTATTACATATTTTGTATTTGTTTATATAATTTAAATATTTATTTAAACTATATTTATTTGTATTTGGATATTTCTAATTTGTTTCTTTGATGTAAATATTAGTTTAAATTATATTCAAATTCTCTTTATTTGTTTCTTTATATTTAACATATGTTATTAATTGTGTATATTTAGCAGTTAATTTATTTTTTTTAATTCTATATTTAAATTTTTGCTTGATTAAAAATTTTTAATGGTTTTCTTTATATTTGACATATGTTGGTAATATTCTTTATTTGGCAATTAATTTAATTTTCTTAATAAATTCTAATTTTGAAAACATTCTGCTTTGAGGCTGAGAAGTGCCAAGCTCTGCCCCTTGAGCTCTTTTACTGTTGATACGTTCAGTCTGTTGCCGCTGGCATTTTTATGCATTTGCCATAAACATAAAATACAATATTTTCTTTGCGTTTTTTATGTTCATTTGCTCGTGTTTAGCTGTACGATAAAAATCGACAGCACCAATTAAAAATTCAAGTGTATTGCAACCGTTAAGAGTAACATACAAGGTTCACATACACACACACACCTCGATGTATATATGTATATACTATATGCAGTATGGGGTATTAAAATTTTAATGTTTTGTCGTAGTACATACCAAACAAATGCCATAAATATGCGATATGGCAACATTACTGGTTCAATGAATAGCCCAAAATAAATTCACCAAAAATATAAAAAATTATTCCACTTAGAACTTTGGCATTGTAAATTTCACAACTGCACAGAGCGAAGAAAACGTGTTCTAAAAAAATGCACAAATTTCCACAAAAAACGTCCAGCAAATAAAAATTGACAATGGCGAAAAGTGTTGTTGGTCTTTATGATTATTTGACTTGGATTTTCGATTTGATTTATCGTAATTTAAAGCAACGCCAACAGCACACGCACACGCTTAGACACACACACACACACACTTGGACACACACGCGAGCAACTACATCTACAACGACAGCAACAGCAACAACTACAACTACAACTACAACTACAACAACAACAGCAATAGCTAGACGAAAGAGTTTTTAAAGAGGTTCAACGGGCGCAAACGGCTCTCGATGTTGTCGTTGACGCGACGGGAACTGATTTAAATTTTTTTGTGCCGGACTCTGACGACAACGTCGACAGCAACAGCAACAGCAACAGCAACAGTAACAACTCCGGCGACAGCAACAACAGCAATGCACACTGGGCCATTTTGCCCGTTTTTGGCATAAAATAAACTCATAAAGTTATGGAGATGAAATCTGGTATGATCGACCATATTTAAAATTAAAATTATTGCAAAAATAAAATTAAGTGAATCGGACTAAATCCACTTCCATCACCCATAAAAGAACACATTGTGATTGTGTAATTTTCTCCAAATAATTATTATAATTATTATTATTATAATTATTAAAAAAAAAATAGTTGTAGCCCTAATTAATTTTTGTATGTGCTTAAATATAATAGGAGTACATGTAGAATAGTTTTTGATGAATTGCTTATTACTGAAAAACCATTGAATCAACATTAACGTGAGATACACCAACAAATTTAAAAACGTTATATAAACAATGAGAAAAATTTTATATATATTTTTTTAAATTAACGAATTGCAGCTGCATATGGGCAATAAGGGGCAAAAAGTGTTACTAACATTATTGAAACAAAAATATTTTGCGTAGTTACATTTTACCAGGAATTTGCCAAAATTTGGGGTTTTTCTGCTAAATACTTAGTAAACATATAATTTAAAATTGCAACTATATTATTCTTTGTAGAATACCCAGGCCTATTTGATTAAATATTTTCAAAATTTTATTGTATATTACGTGCCAAAGTTGGGATATTTTTCTAATCTATGCCTTCACTATGTGAGCAATCCAAAATAAGGTTTAATAAAAAGATCGATTTATTTATCGATTTGATATAGTACCTGAGGTATGCCCTTCGATGTTATTAAGTCAAATTTAAAATTTGTCAAAAATTTTGTTACCAAAAAAAAACGGCAAATGGCCCAGTGTGCAATGGCACGTCGATGCCGATGCCGATGGGCGATGCCGCCAGCCATGTTGCTGTTGTTGTTTTTGGCTGCACGAAAACAGCTGACGGCAGAGCAACAACAACACAACAGAACAGCAGAAACAACAGCAACAGCAGAAACAACAGCAACAGCAGAAACAACAGCAACAACAACAACTGTGCAAAACTAGGCAGCTTATCGCTTGAGCTGATAAGACTTGGCAGGTGAGACAGACAGATAGATAGAATAGATAGCAAACAGAGGCAGCGAATACGAAGTGGAAGAGAGAGAGAGAGAGAGAGAGAGAGAGGTTGATCGAGAGAGAGAGAGAGAGCGCTCAGTGTGCAGATAAATTACAGAGTATCAGTGCTTCGAGTATTGCCAAATTGAAACAACAATAACATCAGCAGGATCAATAGCTCGTTCGCACGGTCTCTCTCTTACTCTCTTTTTTTCTCGCTGTCTCTTTCTCTAGCTCGCTCTCTCTCTCTCGCTCTCTGTCGCTGTCAAATATGATAGTATAAATAGAATTTGCTGCTTGCCTTATATCAACTGATATTGATAAGATAAGATTGCCTTCTTAACCGTTAAGAATTTTCTTTGCGTTTTTTCTTGTTGTTGTTTTTTTCTGTTCATATTTATTTAATTTTTTGTTTTTGGCAATGCACTCGAAATGCCTTGAACTTGCCCCATACTTGCGCGTTGAACTGGCAGCGCTAATGAATGCAAGTGAATCAATATGAATACTACGAGTACTCCCAGCAAGGACATGCAAATATATACTAGCTGGCGGTATTTATTATTTATTTTGATACATGCTGCATTCAGTTGTTCAACGCAGAGCCTATGCATTATTTAACATATTGTTTTTATATCAAAATTTGCATAATTTAATACATTTCCTATTTGTATAACATAATATAATATGTATTTATACCCTGTACCCATTGAAAAATGGGAAATACAGGCAAAAGGAGGCGTGGTAGACCCCACAAAGTATATATGTATATTCTTGATTAGGATGATGAGCTGAATTAGCCCCGTCTGTCCGTCTGTTTGAACGCGTCGTTTTCAGCAACTGTAAGAGCTAGAGCTGACCGTTATGTTCATTTTTGAAAGATGTACGCAGAACAATTTTATTTCAAATTTTGGATGCCACGCCCCTACCGCGAACAATGGCCATAAATATAATACATTGATAAATTTAAGACATATAAATCCATCTACGTACATCCTGTATAATAATAATAATTTTGTATAGTGTACTTTATATAGTAAAACCCGAATGAACGGAGCAGATCAGTCGGACGCGCCTGACTGTAGAATACCCTGTACCCTATAATTTTAAAAATAGAATTTTAAAACATATACGCAAAACAACGCTGCTATAAAGCAAAATTGGATGTAACTTTACTAAATATAAATATTTTTCAGATGAATTCTAGTTTAAAAATTTATAAAAAATAAATATAATCATTGGTTCTGCTACAAATGCGCCTTACAAAAATAGATAAGTTTTGAACAAATTCCAATAGTTTTATAATTCAACAGATTTGTTTATTTTTTAATTTTTATTTTTGACATTTTGTTTAGCATAATTTCGCTAAAAATTCAGACATGGCTTTATTTAGTTAGACTTTGCTGAATTGGCTAAAAATATTTTCGAAATGAATCACATTTTAGTTAATAATGTGCATGAGTAAAAGTCTCCGTATGGAAATGATTTTTGCCTGTCATCATTTAAAGTACTCTATGCCCTGCTCTCAGTTCTCAGTTTTCAGCTTTCAGTTCTCAGTTCTCAGTTTGCAGTTCTCCAATCAGCTGACCCCTTGTGGGACCTTCAGTTCGCATTAAGTATTATAAGACTTGTGTAAGTTGTTGATTTTTGTTGTGCTGCTGTTGTTGTGTCTAATTGAAATGCAGCTGATGTTGATTACTCTTTTAATAATAATTCACTTGTTTTTCCCAGTTGATGGCATTTTCATTGGGATACAAAACTGTCTATAATCACATTAGCCAGAACATTAGATAACATTCGGGCGGCATCTCATATTTCGGGGCAAATTTTTAATATAGAATAACCCGATATAGATATTGTATTATAAAGATAGCATAGTATACAGATTGTTTGGGCACGCTTCAACCGGAAATTGCCAAAATGAATTTTTTATTTATGCTCATTATAATTTTTGTAAATTGATATTTGTTTTTATACAGTGGGCGCTACGGGCTAGACAGACTGACGCCAACAGTTTTCGGCAAATCGTAAAGAAGTTTCATTCATACTAAAGACTACTATGCTAATTAAAAGACTAGAAAATGGATACAAGTGGACTTATCGAAAAATATAAATAAGAAGCAACTGGATAAACTTAACTTAGAACTAGGCTATAGAAACTTTTGGGTTTCTCTCATACCAATTAAATTAAGAGGTATAAATAATATTTATATATAAATAATCTGATGTTTAATTGAAGAATTTTCATTTTATAATATTTTTAAATAATTGCAATTTACAGAGTAATTATTTAGCAAACGCTTGAAGTCAACGAAGAAGACTATCTAACAATCTGGCAAGCACTGGGAGTACTCGTATAGTTACCGAGCGTTAAACTAAGGTACGACTCTGACACACAATTGTTTCCATGAAATGGAAATGTTACCGCAAAGGCACACAAATTGTATTATGTCAAGTGCATTTACTGGTACCAAGTACAACCAAATAAGTGTCAACTGTGAACGTGAAAGTGAAAGTGCTGCGCTTGACATGCGAGCACAAAGGTAACCGAGCTGCCAGGCAGGTGGACGATATTGCTTCTGGTGTTTGCGAAGACGTACAAATATCGCAAAATATATATTTAGCTCAGCGGTAAACCAATTGTCAAGTGCAAATCCCAAATGGAGTCGGTGAGTCTGGAGCTTGCAGCAAGACTTGCAACTGCATTTTTAAGCCATTGCCACTGCAAGTGCGGTTTGATGATTTGACGTGCGTTTCTTTTAACTCTTGACGCTGCACTATGGTCCAGAAATACTTTATTTTGCATAAAGCTTACTTTTTTCATGGGTATGTATTGCATCCTGTACCTATAAAATGGTTAAGAAACATGGGTGTCCTAAGAAAGCAGCAATATTTATGAGGTAGGTGCAGTTTTTACGATTTGCGGGGGAAGGGGAAGAGGTATCCAAAATCTAAAATAAACTCGATCTGCTTACTGAATAGAAGAACCTAAATCCCAAATATGGTGTCTCTAGCTCTTGTAATTGCTGAGATCTGGGTGTTATTACAAACCGACAGACGGACTGATGAACGGACATGGCTATATCGACTCGGCTTGTCATCCTGATCAAGAATATATATACTTTGTGGGGTCTGCCACGCCTCCTTCTGGGTGTTGCACACATTTCCCACTTGCACTAACTTAATAGACTCGTTTTACTTTTTAGACCCTTTACTAGGCAGCTTAAGTGGGCGTGGTTCAATTCACTTGGAATTCATCCGACTTATTCAAATTGCATATAGTCGAATCTCTTCAGCGCTCTAGCTCTATTATTTTTTATGCTCAACTAAGGGCATTTGAGACCACTGTGCGATGCAAGGACTTCACAACTGCAGAGGACAATGTGGTGCTGTTGCCAGTGTGCTCGCTGGAGGCCACGTTAAGCCTTGCTGAGGCTGAAGCCAAAGCCAAAGCCAAAGGTACAGGTCAAAGGCAATGGCAGTGGCAGCAGCTGGAGGCGTTATGTGTACTGTGGCATTGTGTAATTGCGTCACAATGACGCCAAAGCGTAAATAACTGCTTACATTTTTAATGAATATGAACATACACAGACGTGCATGCAACATTATGGCCATAAGCAACTGGTCCAAAGCCCCTAGTGGACACACGTGGCATACGAGTGAACAGACCCCCAACTCCAAATCGAATTGCATTTACAAGCGAGAGAAAGAGAAAGAGTTTTTCTGTATATTTATGTATATGTATTATGTACATAAAACTGTGTGTCCGGGCAGACTTGATATCTATCAACGCACTGTCCAGATAATAACACCTAAAAATACATTTTTTCGCTTAAAAATCAGAATAATATTTAAGATAGCGATTTTCTTAAATGCATCCGCAAGTGCGCTGGGGGAGGTATACAAAATCTAAAACAAAAGTGAACTGTTTATTGCATAGGAGAACCTTAATTCCAAAAATGGTGACTCTTGCTCTTATGGTTTGCGAGATATAGATGCTCATACAGACGGATAGACGGACATGACTATATCGACTCAGCTCATTGTGCTACTTTGTGGGGTCTGCCACGCCTCTTTCGGGGTGTAGCAAACAATTTTCACTTGCACTATTTCTAGTAGAAAATAATTTACTGGATAACAGCCCATATTAAATTATTAGTAATACTAATCTTTTACAGTAACTCGATTTTGTTTAACTTATCATCAAATTTAAATTTGAACTTCATCTTAAAACATGTTAAAACTACGGTGGAATGCAGAGAAATTAATTCTCGTGAATTAATATAAATCTGTTGAAATTAAGTTGACTAGAATCTTATTAATATCTGGCATTCGATCTATGACGTTTAGTAAATTCAAAACGATTGTAATTTATGCATAAGACAAACGAATTCGATTTATTTCAATGTACCAAATATTTGTATACTTGTATACGTTATTTATTCTTCTTTGAATTAACCAAGGATATATGTGAAGCTGTTATACGAATCACGAGATGTATAAACTGTTTGATCGTTGCACCTCATACTGGCTAACAAACGCCACATGCCCTTTGCAAGCGCAACGGCGAAAGGAAATGTAAATGCGAGAAAGGGCAAGGTAAGCAGAGATGAAATAGTTCCTAAGTTGAAGGTCATAAATTGAAGTCACCCGCTGACCCATTTAAAAAAACATGAGCCACAGCTCAAGAGCAGATTGTGGCTAAGGCGAAGGTGCGTTGGCAATGCACAAAAAGTCGAGAAGAATACAAAAAACAACAACACCAACAACAAAAAGAAAAAAAAAAAACAAAAAAGGAAACCGAAAATGCGAGTAAATGCCAAAATGGCAGCAGTTGACATGGAGCACAGTCACAGCAGTTGAATGAAAGCGAGAAGAATGATAGCTTAAGGTACGCCATGCCTATGCCATATGGAGACAAGGGCGTAGAGCAGCGTTGAGCAAGGGGGATGGACAGAGAAAGGCGCCGCAGTTGCGAATATGCGGAAGCGAACAGCCACGATGAGTATTATAAAATGAAATGTAATCAAGTCAAAAGACAAGCGGCTCTGACTCACACACACCTCTATACGCACACACACACACACACACACACATACAAGTATAGCCAGTAGTAAGCAAAAAATTCGTAGATTGTTGGCACAGCAACAGGACTAGAGGTGTAGAATTGCTGCTAGCATGACAAATGAAAAGGACATCGACAGCCAACAATTGTACAGACACAACTCCTCCCTGTCTGACACTGATGCCACATCTGCTTTTTTCCCGTCAAATCTCACTGTTTTTGAAGAGCATTTGATAGAGAAATAGTGTAATCTTTTAATACTTTTTTATCTACTTAAAACGGTATAAAAGAGAGGCATGACAGATCGCAAATACGCAGATCGAGTTTATTTCAAATGTTGAATTCCACGCCCACTTATACGCCCAATATTAAATTGAATATAGAAGGTAGTTGGTTGCATAACAAGAATGCACATTGAACATAGAAGAACAAATATATACTCTTTACCATTTTATTTATTTTTCGTGTTTGGTTTGTCAGTTTTGGAACCAGCTCAAGACAAAATTTAAAGGGATTTCTCCATACAATACATGCGATTTTATGTAAAACTTGAAAGATTTACAAGATTCTGATCTCAATCAATGGATAATCTTAAGAGTATTTAAGTAGTTTTGTTTTTGCAAATTTTTTCAGTGCCCTTCCCGCAAGAAAAGAGTTTTTTCCTAATAAAAAAATTGGCAACACTGCTGTCTATCCACATTTTCCCAACCTTTCCGCTTTTCCTGCCTCTTACTCAGTTGTGTCAAGTCCGTAAACGAACAGCAAAACGAGCGCTAAACAATGCATGACACGGGACGTTGATATAATTTATAAATGCGAAGAAAATATTTTGAAACATTAATTTTTTATAACAGTTAAATTGCCATATTTACACGTTGAAGTTATTTCATGCAATTTGGTTTTGATCATTAAAATGTCTGTGTTTTACTTTGTTTACATTTATTCGATTCATCTATGCATTTATAACTTCATAGTTGCTTTTGTTAATATATCATTAGTTAAAATATCATTTTAAGTTTTAATTCAATTAATATATTGAATTTTATGTTGACAATTTAATTTATATTTTGAATTCTTAGTTTTATCAGTCGATTTAATGATTTGGTTATTTTTATTTCAATAAAACAAATAAAAAAAATGTGTACAATTTAATTTTAATTATCATAAATTGTTGTCTTCAAATTTGCTCTGCTTGGCATTTATCGATGGGAATATTCAAGCTTCTACTCTAAGACTATGTACATAATTATTCTGAGATACCTTTGTATCCGTGCCAGAAGTTTATCTAGTTGAACGTTTATACCAACTAAGACCACAAACAACCAGCGTCACAAAATGTATGTTGCTTTGCAGCTGTTCAATTAGTTGGATTGTCGTCATTTCTGATGTTTTTTCTTCGCCTCCCAGTCATAAACGATTAAAATTATATTATGTTTGAGCATCAAAGTAACAACTGTGCGCACACTGAGATAAACGCTGTTGGCTACTCGTGATGAGCTTGCTTGCTGGCGCTTAAAAGTATGCAATGGAAAATGGAAAATGGAAAATGGAAAATGTGCAAATGAATCGCATTTGGCTGCTAATGAGCACCGCCTTCAGCTTGGCTGACCTATGAGCTCCGCTGACTGATTAATTGACTGACTGACAGACTGACTGACTGAGCGAATAACGGGAGCGCGCATACACCGCCAGTAATAGCGGCAGGTAACAGCATTTCCGCTCACGTCAAGCGTACTTCCGCCATTTACGCTTCGCTGCACAGCAAGCCAGAGCGCTGGGGCCGCGGGCAATCGACTTGTACTCACACACACGCACACATAGACACAGTTAGCCATTTTTGCGCCATATCTCATATGAACAAATTGCAATGGCTGTTGCACTTTGATACCCTGTCCGCATAGCTTCAAATCGAAAGGTGTGTCAAGCCAATGCGCTTGACAAATTCTTTGTAGTTCATTTGCTTGACGCTTATTTTGATAATTTTACAGGGTATTTGCTTGTCGCCACTGTCCTGATTTACAGCTGTTTACCTGGCTAAAGCAATTTTGCTTCTTGTCAACATTTTTGTTCTTTTTTGGTATTTCATTTTTGATTTTTGTCCCTGTAATGCATTTGCTTTCACATTCTCTTCATGTCTGTTTGTCTTCTGGTTTCATGTTGTTCCATCAGAGTGTGTAGTTCCTCTTTTTTGTTGCGTTCAATGATGCCACGCCCACTTGGCGTAGCCTGGTTTTTTGTTAGTTTATTTTTTGTTACTTGTTGTACCTTTTTTGTTACTGCTTTCGACTTTCGTTTTTGAGCCATCAAAATTCGTTTAACAGTTCACTTTTTACTTTATTTTTGTGGGCGCTTATATGGCGTGTGTCAAGTTAACTTAGCACAAATTCAATTGCAATTGTAGTTGTAGTTGTAGTTGTAGTCGTTGCCAACATCAAGCCTTAATGCATCAATGGCGTTGTGAGTGCCAAACGAGTAATTGTTAAAGTTTGCAGTACTTACAGCAACAGGCATGTGTGGCTTTTTGTCACCGTTTAAACAGGCTTTTTGTGCACGTATGAGCCAAAATAATTACAATAGATCGGATTATTTATATAAGAACTACAGAACTCTATAACAAAATGTATATATATATAACAACATAAGGGAGTTTGTGTAGGTTGAGAGAGAGATTTAGAGAGATTTAGAATAGTTTAATAGAATAATAAAGAACAATTGGAAATATTTGAAATGAACGAAATCAAAAAAACACTATTAAAGCTATAAAGTATGGAGGGACTTCATAAGGTATTGTTTAATATCATTGAATTTCAAAACTGAATTATTTATTAGGTCATTTCTATGATTACTGTCATTCACAATCTAATCATAGATCTAATCAACTAAGCTCAGTTCATAGATATTAAATATGCTGGCGCCCAACGTGAGACATTTAAATAACTTAATAATCATATGAAAAGCTTTATTTAACTTTCGATTAGAAATACTCTGAGTTGGCTTAAACAATTATTATTATACATGCCAAAAATAAATATCTAAACTAATTAAATATTTGAATATTTAGCCTTACTAATCTTGATCTTCAAGTTATTCAACAAATATAAAAATATAGAAGTAATGCATATATATTATGGTAGCACCCATATCATCTAGCACGTCTTCAAACATTTTGCAAAGCGGAATAAATAATTGCACTTTAAGGGCAAAGCCAAAAACGGTGCATTTGGCAGCTTTCAATTAGCCTGGCTAAGTACAGTGAATTGGCGTAGTTGTGGCTGTTTCTGCAGTTCTATTGGGCTAATGAAATGCATGCCAAAGGTCTGTCCGCCTGTCTGCTTGTCTAGCAACTAAACGCTTGACAGCGCATAATGGCATATGATATTCGTAGCTGCATTTAGATTTGACATGCAGACCGTTTGGCAGTTTGACAGACAGAGAGACAGCTAGAAAGTGGGTATGCCAGTTGTAGCTGCAACTAGAGATGTGAAAATATCGATTTACACCCAAATATTGATAGCTACGAAACTTTTCCAATGAAGTTCGATAGGTTGTGATTTCTCGATATTCCATAAAAATATAAAATTTGTTTTTTTTTTTTTTATTGTTTTAATAAAAAAAATTTATATTTTATTAAACAATTAGAAAATGTTGAACTAAATATTGCTGAACCTTCAGAAATAAGCAGACATCTAACTTTATTGAACTATTTAGAATATTATTTTTATATTGGTGTTTTTTAACGATATATGTGGACTTCATATCGCCATAATCTAGCCGATTAAAATCCCCAGCTGCAACACTTGCAACACAGCAGCAGCAGCAGCAACAGCACTAGCAGTAGCTATAGCTTGTAACAGCAAATGCGCAGCATTAAGCATACGCCGCATGGGCCCAGATGACTTGATGGCTGCCCGATGGCTGTCCGTCTGTCTGGCGTGTGACAAAACGAGGCGATGCCGCTGGCTTTTTGGCGACCTTATCAGCACTCATAACAATAACACTACAACAGCATTACCAACAAATATTCATGCTCTCAAGCAAACAAGCGAAGAGACAACAACAACATCAAGAAAACGAGACACGACATGTTGGCTGTTGGCTGTTGGCTGACGGACGTGAAGCGCTTCTTGACAGCTAAAAAGATAAGCGATAAGATCGTCGTCGACGTCGACGGCGACGTCGGCGTTGGCAGCGCCTGCTGTGTGTTTGTCAACTCGACTGACGCGGGTGTTAAGGCACCTAGTGTGTGTGCCTGTTGAGATCTGATAATGAAATTGCATCTCTCGCTTTGCCAAATATTTAAATTGTTCGTGGATTGCGGCAATTTGTTGGCAGGCGAATGAGACAAAAGAGACAGAGGGCAACCACAACAACAACAATAATAACAACAACAACAACAGCGTATTATTTATGCTCTAATGGCACTTGCTTCAAGTGCTCTACGTACAGATGAGCATTTTTGAAGAGTTCAGCTATAATCGCTTTAGCGCAATTTGCTTGACTTAACTGAGGCTTATTATATGAACTCAAGCTTAAAGCTGAAGTTCCTCGTCTAAATGCGGCTTTAGCGCTCAGTTGTGTTTTAGAGTTTTTTTGCAAATGCCAAAAGCTCGCTTTAATTTCTAATTCATAAAATATAATTATTGATATTATTACAGCTTTGAAGCTCACAAATACAAACAAAATTTAAGCTTGTTGAAAGTTTATAAGTTATAAGTTAAAGTTTATAAACTACAAAATTGTAAAATCAGAATTAAATTCATCACAATTAAACATAAAATATGATTTACCATTAATTCATATTGGTGCGAAGAGAGAGCTTTAAATTAGCTTTGAGCAAATAGATTACGGTTGTGATTTTTTTATGCTTTTGTTAAAAACATTTAGATAAATAAATGAGTTAATAAAGATCATTAAGAAAATGAATACGACAAAATCTTTGCTTTAGTTCAATTTAAATAAAAGCTGCTTAAAAGATTTAAGCTGTAGCTAAAAGCTTTACTAGCTAAAAACCTGAACCGCATTGCTTTAATTGAGCTTTTGGCAAGCTTCTAGCAATAAGCTTGGAGTTGAATGTGCTTTTTTAGTAGATTGTTGAGTACAGCTCTCAGCTTTCGTTATCGTTTTTATTATTCTTTCAATATTTGGGTTTGTAGCTTTTACTACCACTAAACCACTAGTGAGACGTAATTTGTGAGTTAAGTTTTAAAGTCTCTTTTGTAGCTTATTTCCCATAATGTTGCCATTAATCAAAACATGTAAATGAAACTAAAACGTTTCCCATGTACGACTGCAATTACAGAACTGAATATCATTCACAACTCATTCAATGCTGAATATGTGTCAAATGTCGATCAAAATCAACAAATGTGCATTACACACGCAGACTTATTGGCCTGATGTGGCAGGAAGGGAGAGGGTGGGCGGAGAAAAGGTTGAAAAGCTGGGTTGTATTATCAATATAAATTTGCACAAACATTTGACAAGAGGCAAGAGGCAAGAGGCAGTTAACCTTTACACCTGTAGCTTGTCTGTTCTATGTTTCTATATTGTTTAGGCTTATTATTATTATTTTTTTCGATTTTTCGATTTTTATTTGCATGTTTTATTATTTAAATTTTTTTGTTGGGAAAATATTTTAATTTGGTTTGCTGGCAATGTCAGCGAACCCGTCAAGTGTCTGTTAGTTATACACTTGCCTCAGTCTCCCTCTGCCTCTCCCTCTCTCATTTTTCTCCCTTCCCATCTCTCGCTCTCCGCTTCAATATCTGTGCTCTGCACTTGTCTCCTCTCTCCAGGCAGGCTCCCGTGTAATGTTTAAAACACTTTGAATGACTTTATCGCTTTTTTATATACTTTATCGCTGCAGCATTTACCTGCTTGCCTCGAATGTTGTTGATATTTTATGAGCATTGCTCTCCACTTGGCAGATTTATGTCCACCTCCCTCCGTCCCACCGTCCCACCGTCCCACCGTCCCACCGTCCCGCCCCCTGCTCCAACTCTCCTTCTCTGACTAATACGGCACGACGCTTAAAAGCTGCTTAAATTCTATTAAATTGTTGCCTCTCGCCCCACTCTAAATTGCTTAAAGATTTATTATTGTTGTTGCTGCTGTTGCTGGTTTCTTTTGCAAAGTTTGTCACGTTGCTGTTACGTGTTGGTTCCAATATCTTTGCAGAATACTCGTTCATATGCGTACACTGAGCGAACTCCAAGCTCTACACTCAGAAAAATAAACGAAATAAAGCTGCTCTAGCTCTTAAAGTGTCTGAGATCGCAGCGTTCTTACAAACGGATAGACAGACAGACGGATATAGCTATATCGACCCAACTCGTCGTCCTCGATATAAACCTTTATAAACCTGGATACAGTGCAAGAAATGGTTGTATTGAAACTTATTTTGATCTTTAAAGTTCTTCAAAAGAAGTTATTTTTTTTCAAATCAAAAATTCCACTCTCGACTCAAGATATTTTCTTCTTATTTCAAAGTGCGAAAACTCCTGATATTTCTCTCAATGTACTTGGCTCTAATGAGGCAGGCACATTGCTGTGGTGAGTGTTCGGCGGACACCCTTAGGAACTCTCGGTACTCTCAGCTCTGTCCAGGAAGGTGGCTGCGTCAACATTGAGGAAATTGCGTGCCGCACATTTAATTGATTACCCAACAACAAAACCGGACACTGCACTGTCCGAGGGGGCAAGGGGACAAGGGGGCGAATAGGAAAACAGCAGCAGCAGCAAATAAAAGGCCAGTGACACATAAAAATTGCCAGCAATTGGTGTATTTATACTAGAGATTATACGACTGTGCGATATTATTTAAGAACTCTTTGTGGGGCTTAGTTGGTATATTTATGTAATATGTATACATACAATATAATTGTACACATCTTTGGCTGGGGCTGTTATTAAGGTGTACAATTTAATAAATGTTATTATTGCATACTAAATGTCCAGTTTAATTTCCTTTTCCTATTTTCGCTTCTACTGTAGTCCTGAATATAAATAAATCTATTATTATTATTGCTATTTATTGTGTTTTCCTATTTTAATTCTGTAGTTTGCCTTCTTATATAATTATACCCTGTACGCTGGAAACGGGTAAAAACAGGGTTAATTACGTTGTGCAAATTAATGTAACAGGCAGAAAGGGGCGTGTCAGACCACACAAAGTATATAAATTCTTGATCAGCGACGAGCTGAGTCGATTTTGTTCTGTCCGTTTGTTTGTATGAAAGCGTCGACGTCAGCAAGTATAAGAGCTTTCAAAATATTGGTAGGTAGGTATATAACATACGCAATGTGGGATTCCACGCCCCCTTTACGCCCTAATTGATAAATAGCGATTCAAAGGCGAACCACATTGAGTTTTTACATAGAAGTTTGTTAGAATAATGTAAAACCTGCACTTTCAGCATAAAATTTATCTATCTTAGAAAGCGCGATGAAATGTTTATACTCCTATTGGTTTTGTTACATATAATACCATTTTTCTTTTTCTCTTTCTCTTTCTTTTCCTATTTTCATTTGTACTTCAACTTATATTTTAACTTTTATAGCAAATCTTTATACTTTTTCTATTTCAAGTCCTATGCTGGGCCACGCACTCCAATGGGACGATGAGTGCTTTCTCGTCCAGGCGGTGCTCCGCCGCTCTTAGCGCGGCCTCTTAGCTCTTTTGGAACGCGACTAAGATAGAGCTCCGCCGTAGTTATCGACGCAGCTCATACAGCCTCTTCGCCCCACCAACCTCTATGATGCATGGGGCTGATCCCAGACATTGGCCTCCCGCAGAACCACCTGACCACTAGAGAGCGCCGAATGCGCAAAAGGCCCCACTTTGAAGTCATGCGGAAGCCTTTCCGAAGTGGAGAAGGCCTGATGAGAGGAGGGGTTTTTAGTGGGTGCAAGCCCCACATACCACATTTTGCGACGGCAGTGTGATGATGCGTAAGGCATTTTCCCCACCTCAACCCAAAAAAAAAAAAAAAAAAAAAAAAAAAGTCCTATGCTTCAACTTCCATTTCAAGTTTTAAGCTAATTTTAAATTTTGTCCGATCCATATCCATATATCCTTATCCATTCAATATTTGATATTCCAGATCATATTCATTTGTCAACATAGTTTTTGCATGATTTCCTTTCCCAATACCCCGCATATTAACTGACTTCTGATACATGTAACTTGAACTCTAATTCTAATATATTCATTAGACAATTACTTGCAAGCATCCAAACTCTCGGATTAACTGTTATGAAATGCCGCTTCCTTTGAAGCTGTGTCTCAAAGTAGATTACACACCAACGAGCCGGTTAATTGGTCTGGTCATCTAAATCAGTTCATGACTAGCAATTACCCTGGCTAAAATTCGCTTTCAGATCAGAGTTAATTAACTAGTATTTGCTTAAGCTGTTGCCAGCTGGCATTTGTCAAATTTAAGTCAATAACAAGCCATACTCATATCGGTTGGAACTATTGTTGGACTAACCCATTTTGGCTTGATGCCATTGCGTATTGATATTATTGGGCTGCTTCTGGTACTTGCCCTTGTCGTAAATTGTGGCCACAACGCATATAAATCCAATTAAATTAGTAACAATCTCAAGTGACCGTTCGATGAACGAACACAGAAAATGGAAAGGAGAAATGAGCAAGTAGAAAGGAAGCTGGGAAACGAAAGCCGACATACATATACTAGAAGTGGGAGTGGGGGATATGGGAAATTGTTAGCTGCTGCTTCAGTTACTTTCCACTAATATTATTTTCAATTTGGCTTTTGCCTGTCAGACCCATATAAGTGAGTACAGACACCCTTTTCCGCCTTTTTCCCTTAGCTCTCCACGTATGTATCTCTCTAGACCTCTTTTGCCAATCCCACTCCCAATGGTCATAAGTTTTTATGCGCAGTTTTCTTTATGCTCTTTTGGTTTGTGTTTTGTTGTTTGTTATTCAATAGAAAATTAGTTTGTTTGTCCCTCCGTCCGCTATCCTGTTTGTTTGCCCAAACACACTCGCATAAACTCCGGCATAAGAGCAGGTACTTTAGTCGCACTTGTATTCGCACTCATTCAATATTATTGCCCATCGCATTTGGCATTCAGTTTCAATACCAAATCCACTCTCAATACCAACTTCAATCCCCTTCTTGTCCTCTCAAATCGAAATGAAAATGCTTTTCCTCATTCCCAATTCCTGCTTTCCTTTCTGCTTCCCAGCTGCCCGCCCCGCCCTAAAACAAATGGAAATTAGCAGCAGCCCTGACGCAGTTTTAATGCGTTCTATGGCAGCTGCGCCACAAAAACAGTGCTCCATAAATTAAACCAACTGTTGCAGCACCAATTAAACGGAAAATATGCCGGCTTAAGGATGCAAACTAAGCCGCAAGCGAATTTAATCCATTCAAGGCGATGTTATTAATGACCAACCACGGGTTAATATCCGATTTCCGTTTCAGACTCTTCCAAACGAAGATAAAACCGCGTAATGGATGTAACAAACGTAGTTAACAAGGATAACTCGAATGATGATAATAATGACAAGGCGAAGGCGCATATGATATTTACAGCGACAAGGTTAAATATTAGGATAATGGAACTATAACAAATATTCAATTTATATTGATATTTACAATGCAATAGCGAAAACAATAATAATGCAATTTTTAATGAAAATTCAAACATTTATAGTGGTAATGATAATGATAATGCTACTTCTATATCATAATAATGTGTATGCAAACTGCAAATCGGTTGCCAATGACAATACTAATGAGAGGATAATGTAA
This sequence comes from Hypselothyrea guttata, assembly GCA_035045125.1. Lineage (NCBI taxonomy): Eukaryota > Metazoa > Arthropoda > Insecta > Diptera > Drosophilidae > Hypselothyrea > Hypselothyrea guttata. The sequence goes on from JAWNNJ010000194.1 coordinate 123,888, forward strand.
TTAACAATTGTTAATTGAAACGATGAACCTAAAACTAATAATAATTAATATTATAGTTTTTATTGTTCAATTGGTAATGATAATGCAGATAATCACAATGAGAATTTAAATAGATGTGGTTATAATAATAAATAATAGTTAAAACGCTAATTAAAATAGCAATACCAATGAAAAGAATGATAATACTAATGTATTGTCTATAAGAATATTTATGCTAATAGCAAAATTAACTGATTGATAGTTGCTAATGCTAATGGTATTAGCAATGATGCAGTTGAATGCGATGTAAATGGAAATTAATGCTAATTTCAATTAAATTGACAAGAGAACGACACCAGCAATGATGATTGATACGGACATTGACAACACTAATGATAAATTCTGCTATTTGCAATACTAATGACAACAATTGAAACGTATATCGTATATGGTATATTGTGAAATCCTCTTATTGTAACCATTTTGCATTGCGAGAGATGGAGAGAGAGAGAGCGAGGAAATTCGAAATGAAAAACCTTTTCATCAACTATGCATATGCGAAATCAAAAGCATTAATCAATTGAGATTTTCTTTGTTATTAGCGTTTGGTAATTCAATGTGCCATCCACACGAGCAGACTCATAATAAATTTGTATCAATTTCAACTCAAGTGGCATGCCACGATTAATCAAATGCTGCACAACAATCGATTATTTAAGGTCAGGAAACGATTTAATTGTATTGAATTCGCGATTAGACTTATCGATTATTTGACAAAACAATCGCAAGTTGAAATCAGCTTTATTAATGCAGTTCGATTAGTGATTTGAATCAATAAAAAGTAGTTTTTATTAGTCGCATTAACTGTGCGAGATGCGATTAGTATACCCTAAGCTATATATTATATGTGTTGTATATCTTTGCTGTTTCTTATTCGATCGTAATATAATTAACAGCTTCAATGAATGGATGCTGCTTAGCTTGTCGTCCCGATGAAAAATATATATACTTCTCCTTCTGGTGGTTTTAAAAAATACAGAAATATCTGCTATTTAAATTCTTGTTCGATTAATCGCGATCAAGTATCGCAAGCCCAAAATAAAGCATGTGATTCATCGATTAATGAATTTGCTTGCACGCGAGCTCTGATTTTGAATATGAATGTGAATTTAAATGGGGATTCAATGTTAATGGCAGCCCAGGCGAATCATTTGCGTGCGCTTACAGCTTGAAGCATGCAAAGACCCTTGTGCCTAATGCCCACACTCCTCCCTCCCCTCCCCCCCTCCCCCTCCCCCTGAAAGCCCCCTCTGTGCCACGCGCTCTGCTCTTTGCACTGTTTATCATTCAGCACTCGCAGTGCTTTTTTTTTGCGTTCTTTTGCTCTGGCATCTGGCATCTGGCAAATGACAAGCCAGCAAAATGATCGCCATGGCAGCAGGAGGTGCCTGGAGTGGAGGCGGGGCGAGGCCGGGGGCGTGGGCGGAGTCTGTTCTTAAGCCTGCAGCGGCAGCTGTAGCTGACGACATTGGCAGTGACAGTTGCAAGGTGAGAATGCAACTGGCAACAACAGGCGCAGGTGAGCGTGACTGATTGACTGACTGACTGACTGACTGAATGACAAACTGACTGACTGACTGACAAACTGTTGTACTGTTGCAGTCAGTCTACTGTGCTTTATGTTTATTTTTACACGAGTGCTGATTATGAAATGCTTAGATGACAAACGTCAACGTCAAAGTGTAGAACTCTACACTGTGCCAAAAAGTGTGTTACAAATTTCAATAGCTTGTAATAAGCCAGGTTTATTTCGTATTTATAATACAGTTAATAGTAAATACAGATACAGAGCGAGATTGAAAACTATCGGCTAACATCTTCGAAAGCTAGGCAAAATAAAATTCTCTGAGGCCTTTATAATAAGTTTTTAATAAGTTTTATAAATATATGATAAGTTTCCTTTTGTTGTTTATTAAAAGCTTCTACCAAAGTTTAGACATTTTGAATTAAGAACTGAATATTAGGAAATATTTAAATTTAACGAATATATTTGAAAATTTTTTTATTTAGTTTTTTTTTTGTAAATTAGAAAATTCTTAAACTTGTTGCAGTGTATGTTGATAAATCTGTACGCTGCTGACGCCACCCACATGTTAAATGTCAAAGGCCAACAATACAACAACCAGCAGCTGAAGAACAACAACAACAATGGCAACAAGTGATAAACAAGGAAGAGGAAGGAAGAAGGCGACACAGAAAGGAGGAGCTGAGGCTAACAATAAACAACAATCTGTCAAAGCTGTCAAAGCAACGATTATGCCAATTGTTTGTTCACATTCAGTGTATGCGTTAACTCCCCCTAACCCCCCCTCCACCCCCTTTCGACGTCACCGCATCCGTTCTGCTGCTGCTCCAATTCTCGCTGCCTGCAATATTGTTTGTCATGCGTGCAAGTTTTACGGCTCATTTGGCAAGCAGAAAGTAGCAACAGCAACAGCAACAGCAACAGCAGCAGCAGCAGCAGCAGCAGCAGCAGCTGAAGCAAGCACGGCTTACCTGGCGTATGCTTGATTTTATTCTGCGCTTCTGTTTGCACACTCGAGCAGCCACAAGCAGCACACTATGGGGACAAATACTGGATTTTGAGGCACTAATTCATTTTTCAAGATTATATAAATTTACGTTTGATTCAAATATAATGTTACGTACTACGAAAACAGAGAGCGCCGCTGTTATGTTAACAGATGTTCAAGTCGGCTATCGATAACTTTAAACACATGCTGCGCAATATCTTCGCTATTTCTCATCAGATCATAATGAAATTTACAGTATCGATGGAGAATGCCGTAGACTACGTACATGCCAAATTAAAAGTCTGTAGCTTTGTTATTGTGGTTGCTGTGGCGCTTAATTAATTATCCCTTTTACTTTATTAAAAATGATATAAGACCAAATTTAAAAATTTTGCTACGTTTTCAAGCTATTAATTAATGCCCTAAAATCTGGTATTTTTCCCCATAGTGCAGCAGCGGCAGCAAAACAAGCATAAGCCGTCTGACAGCCAACATGTGTCCTTAGCGCTTTTGGCCGCCATTTGCAGCTAAAAGTGTGCATATTTATGAAGCCACGCCCACACCCACACCCACACTCACGCCCACGGCCATGCCAGTTATGGCAACGCAAGTCACGCAGTTTATAGCTCATTATGCGACATAATTGTCGCCCTTTGACTCTGACTCTGGCTAACACGCATTATCTCTGTCCCACAGTTCCTCCGATTCTCGATTGCTTCCTTTGAGCTGCAGGACCCAGCGGTACCGATTATTAGTGTAGAAACATCGATGTTTGAAAGTTAAAACCTCGATAATTCGATGTATAACTGTTCGTATGTTGACAAACAAAAAGAGAATCAAGGATATAAATAACATCGAAATTTAAAGCCAAAAAAATAATTTAAGCGGATTTAATACTCATAAAGACTAAAAGTAATCAATTTTTTTTATTTCACAGCTGTTGGACTTTTTTGAAAATTCCTGAATACGAAATTTGTCTATTTTAATGACACGATACAGTTTAGGAATCTTCTGCGGGTTCTATAACGATACCTCTATAAAGCAGCAATTGTTTTGCATTACTTTATAAGCAGTTGTAAGTGGTTTTTTCACCAGAGCACATTCGGCTCTATGCTGTTGGGTAAGCGTACCTGAAACAGGCACAGGAACAGAAACAGGAGCAACAGCAGATTCAGGAGCAACAGGATCAGCGACGACGCATTCTTGCGAAACTTTTAATTGGAAAACTTTTGCATACGCACAGATAAACGCGTCGGGTGCTTGACATCAACATCAACATCAACACACACCCGCTGCTGGCATATGTAAATCGTATGTAAATCTATGGAACTACACGTACACACACAAACACACACGGACAGAGCGAGTCACAGTTAACTACAGACAAACAGTGTTAAAATATTTCCATAAATGCTTTATGTTAATTCCGCAGCTCAAGCGGCAAAATATATTTTTCAAGTGTAGCGGAAGAGCCCAACAACAGCCGCAGCAGCTCGGAAAGCCAACAGTCGAGTGTGCTGACACCTAGCATCATGAATTATGTATTAGACTAACAGAAAAATGTAAATGCAAGCAGTGCAATTTTTACAATCGCAACTTGTTTCTTCCGTAACTCTCTAGTTTTATATGCGTTTTATATGAAATTTGCACCAAATATTTACAATAAACTTCAGTTATCGTGTGTAAGAGCTCTACATTCTTTCTAGTAACTATGCAGAGTTTTGCAGCTTTTAAAATTTGTAGAGAAGTAGACGTAGTATCATCATCCTTAAACAATAATTTTCGGTTAAAGATGAAAATATTTATTATGTTTCGAGTGTCATATAAAAATTTTAAAACTTCCATCTAGAATAATTTAATACCTTCCTAACAGTTCATGCAAAAAGCATCGATTAGACTTGTCCTACATTCGTCGCAATTTCCATGCATATATGTATGTAAGTATACATTTCTTCTACGTATAATTAAATGATTTTTCGATTATCTGTTATACGCTTACGTTCCATCAAAATTCTGTGTATGTCAACGTGTTGTATGCCAGTTAATTGCAGCATTCTTTAAGCCCAATCCCCTTTGCCAACCTTACCAGACCGTATCCTCCCTTCCGCCTCGTCGTGCCACATGCGGCACGGTTCTATTCTGGCCTCGACCTTGGCTTCTTGCCTTGCCCCAGTGACAACGTCAAAGTCATGAATTCATAATGAGTCGCTGCAGCAGCACACAAAGGCAACTTGACTTGATTCGATTCGACTCGACTCGACTCGACTCGACTCGTAGGGAATTTCATATACTGCAATCGACACGTGACCATTGAAGCTATACTACTATCGAAGCTATACTATTCACATATTATGTATGCCATATCCATAATAAACAAGCAAATAAAAATGCAAATACTCTCTGCGAATTCGCACAGGGTATCCCGCCAGTTGGCACAGAATTTCTGTTCTGTTTCTGTGTTTGCCTAATCAATTTAAAGGGCTAGCCATGTTTAAAATGACATAAAATGTCGTTTGACTTGCGACAAAGTTACGAAAGTCGCTCAAAATTTGTAAAAGGGAATTTCTTATGAACTTATTCCAAGTCAACAAAAGTCGTGTGGTTCTTATTTACTTTTTAGAATTGTGTCTCCAGTGGCGGGACTGGGGTAGACGCATTTTAAAATTATCACTTACAGCACGAGTGTTTCATTAAACTTTGCCAAGTTCAAATATTTAAGGAAAAAATCTGTTGTAATAATTGTGATAAAAGTATTTTGTTTTATCATTTTTTGTAAGGTGTTTGTAATTTTTGATACCGTGGATATAAACATATAATCTCCATTTAATTTTTTTTATGTTACGCTACTTAATGTTTATCTCTCAATCCAGAAAGATGTCTATATAACTATGTCTCTATTTAGAGTTTGAGCTTAATCTCATTTATCTACCCATCTACTATCTATTGATACATATATAGGGACATATCCAAGCAACCCACATATGTCAACACAGCTCTTTTCTACGTTAGTGCCAGAGCCCAAATATGCCAACCTAGCACTTAGGAAACAGTAAAAACAAACTCACTTAAGAATTGATCATAACAAAGAATTAATCAAAACAAACTCAGCTCATATTATTATAAACATATGCAGCTGGATTTGCTTCTAGAATTTCCAAAGTGGTTTACGCAGCAGAAATCTAAGCACAAACAAAGATAAAAGCGCATAAAAAAGAGCTCTCAAGCTCCAAGATACTGCCAGACGTTTCCTGCAGATTATAGATTTAGATTTCATTTAGGTTTTAACTTTAAAAACAAATAAAGAATCAAGTTTCCTAATAAAACTTGAACAGCGAAATCGTAATTATATACATCTATGTGTATATACAATATTTTGTGTACTTATTTATTAACCTATTTATCTATCTATCCATCTTCTTCTGTATGTACAGCTTGTAGTACAGTGCATTCAATCTTTTCCCTTTTCCCAGACAATTGTTTTCCCCTGGTTCTTGTTGTTGTTGTTGTTGGTGGTATTCTAGGCCTTTGTTCTTTGGCTGTGACTTGACCCCATAGCGAATGCCAAGTGCGTATGGCCAAAAAACTCGAAGCCAAACAGAAAGCTGAGCGTAACCTGAGCCCAATTGAAGCGTGGCTGGCCTAAATGAATTGCCATAATTCCTGTGGCGCTATTTGCTCTAGATGTTGTTGCTGCTCTTGCCATTGCTGTTGTTTGTTGTGGCATAGTTTATGATTACAATATTTTTTCATAGCATACTTGCAGGCGCCGCGTGACAACTGCCAAACGGCATTTGCCATGTGTTGGGCTTTGTGCACCGTAAGTTGTGTTCATGTCTACGCAGAGAGAAAAGTTGCTTTCTTAAATTAAATGCGAATAAACTTAAGTTAAGCGTTGCCAATCTTATTAAAAAATTCTACAAATAAGTCTAATATTTATTTCAGTAAGATTGAAACTTGTAGTTCCAGAATTGGAAACACGTATAAAAATTGGAAACAATAGAAATCTGATCGTTCTCAAAATGAGAAATAAAAAATCAAATTGGAATTTTAAAATGTTCTAAGTAATATTCCTAAATATCATTTCTCAAATGTCTTGGTCGACATTCATTGTAAAAATTGTAAATAAATTTAAATAGTTAAAATAAAGGGCTTAACTTGAAACTAGAATTTTGGTCGTGCTTGATGTGAATTGTGAATCGAAATGCATCTTGTTGAGCACGGAATTCTCGATGAATTCTCGCAGTGTAGTTACTCAACTAGTTGTTGTTGTTGTCATTTGTTTGTTTGCCTGTTGTCCATTTTGTTTGCTCGTCGTAACTTTAGTGCTATGTCAATTTTCCAGGCAGCTCAAACCTAACAAAACACGCAAACACACAGACCGACTTTGACGATTTTCCATACTCGCTGGCTCTTCCTCTCTCCTGCTCCCTCGGCTCTCTCTCACTCTCTCTGTATCTGTTTATAAGTAGTATCTTCTGCCTACCTTTGCTAACATTTATCGCTTGGCTATTTATTTTTCATTTAGTTTATTGCAATTGAGACGCGTTGAGTTGCCAATTTGTTTACCAACGCTCGGCATAGCTGCTCTTTGGGTTGAGGAGGGGGTTGGGGGCGGAGGATGGAAGGTGGTTTCTGTGGGTGGTGTCATTCTGGCGCTAATGATTCAAGTGGCTGTTTTAGCACCTGCCTGTCTACCTGCCTGGCCCACCATCATTAAAAACGCATCAATCAATGAAATGAAAATCAATGCGCCCGGAAACAGATTGAAACAATTGTCGAGTGGCCGGGCAAAGAAACGGAAGTTTACTGCTTAAGTTAGCGCACTAATTGCCACAAATCAGTGGCATCATCAGGCGCTATCATCATTATCAACATTATCATTATCATTATCATTATCATCATAATTACCATTGAGCCTATAGAGTAGTATTGATAGCAGGCAGGCTAACATTTTTAAGCGCTCAGCTTTTGGGCTTTAACGATTCATGCAACATGCCACTTGACACATGCCACACGCTGTAGGCTTCAGCGTGTGCTCTCTTTTTCTCTTTCTGCTCTCAAAGTAAGCAAAACATTGTGAATTTTATTGTGTTGCACTGCGATAAGCTTGACGACGTTAGTGAAATAGCTTAGACCAGTTATTTTCTACAAACAATTCTCTACTCTTCTTTTATCCCATCTCTTTCTTTTGTGCTTCCGCTTTCTTGCGCCTGCTGCTGCTTCATTTTCTTATTATTTTTTTGTGTTTTATTTTGCTTTTATTTGTCTATTTATTCAGCTTCTCGGCTTTCAAGAAAACTCTAGCTTGAGCGCATACACTGCACAAAACTAGTTGACATTTTTTGCATACTGAGCTGATAGGTTTTTAAAATGCTATAACAAACCAAGACTCGACCAACTGTGAAATACCCTGATCTAAAATTTGATATGTAATAATAATAATAATAATACTAAATGCTAAATAATAAAAATATATATACTTTTTCGGGTCTGCCACGTCTCCATCTGAATGTTACATACGTTCGCACAAAGTTATTAACCCTGTTTTTACCCATTTTTAATGGGTGCACGAAATAAATATTTATAAAATATACGACGCGTAGCAGCAATGCTTCTTCTTACTTTATTGTCTGAACCATGTTTGCAATATTGTTTCTTTAATAACTTTTGTGTTTTTTAATCGATTCTAATGCACTTTTAAGGATAGGTCATGGTTGAGAGTATATATATTCTGAATAACAACCTTCCCCTTAATTATTACGCTTGTTATTCGGTTTTAATTGATTAGGGATATGGCATCCAACATTTGAAATAAACTAGATCTGTGTATGGTCTACACCTACCTACATTTTAAAAATGGCTGATCTAGCTTTAATAGTCTTTCATGTCTACGCGTTAATCCAGACGAACAGATGGATTGTCATAGCTACATCTACTCAGCTCGTCGACCTAATAAATTATATATATACGTTATGGTATTATATTTTTTATTTGATGAGTACAGGGTATAATTATCCAAATTCATGCACTTGAATTAAATAATGAAAACAGCTTTAAATGCGCTTCCAATAGGCTGCAGCACTTTGTGGCAATTACTTTTGGCTTTACTGCTCACACTTGATGGGATAGTAAATGCATCTCTGTGCGCACAATGCGTTGAATAATATATAATATTTGCATTTCACTTTTTAATTCACAAGTTGTTCAAGCACGCCACTGCCCATGCATATCTAGCTTTAGGTTTTTTTTTACGATTTATGCGGGATTTTTCAAGGGTATATAGCTTGAATTTGAAAAGAACGTATAGTATTTATTTCAGCACTGGAAATGAAATTTTCGGAGTTACGAAACCAATTTTATAAATGGGTTTAAATTCGTAGCTCCGCAACCAAACCATTACGTAGGCATTATTTAATTAATTTAATACTGGAGTACAGAAAACTTATAATTTAGCGCATTAGTCACAACGTAAATTAATGTATTGAACTTACAGAACTATTTTCACAAAAAGCCGCGGCTTAAACACAAAGGGTTTGGTTATTTTATTAGTACTAGGTTAGGTATGGGGTTTGTTTTAAAGTAAAATGTTTTCAAAAATTCTGGTATCGAAGCGGTTCAGTTTTTTAGTTCCTTCTTTGCCCGGATCGAAGCTCTGCAAACCAAAACTTTGGTTTATACATCCCATATATTCTTCGTCTAAATCAATTATTGGTTTATAAACTTTATATCTGGAATGCATTCTCCAAAGTTTTTGATACTGTACTGAATATCTTACATATATTTAATTTATACGAATTTAGCTCTAATGGTTTCCACCACGCCTGCATTTTGCCTGTTATATAAATTCGCACAAAGTTATAACATTTTCGGTACATTTTGGGAAATTTAAAAGTTTTTTCACTGTGTACGCCTGAAATGTATGCTATAGAGAAGCTAGTTACAGCTTCTGGGCTTTGTCTGGTGCACACGACTAGAGCATTGCGCTATGCACATTTTAGCTGATGGATAATATAAGGGTTTTGTTATGGCACAGGGTTAGCCGGTTAGCTTGTTCTTTTAGCTTTTATTTATTTTTTGTACATTTCGAGTATGCTGTGTGTTGTCCCATTGTTGCTGTTGTTGTTGTTGTTGTTGCTGTTGTTGGTGCTGTTGACGTTTGTCGATTGGCGTATGAAAATGTAAATTTCGTTAACAAAGCACTCGAACAATGTGTGCATAACTGACCCGTCCGTCCACAAGCAGCTGGCAGAGGGTTCTCCGCCGGAAGGCCCCTCCCGTCGGTTGATCCTCTGTGTGAGTGGCCGCAGGCTGAATGGGACTTGGTGGTGGCACAAGTGGAGCAGTATATGCGACACGCTGCATGCCACATGCCACATGCCGCATGCCGCATGCCACACACACCTGGGTGTGAGCGTGTGTGTTGACCCACTTAAAAGCAGAGCGAAACGAATTCGCATTGCTTTCGCTTCGTTTTGCTGCATAAATCATGCGCCAAAAACGCAAAGTCCTGCCACAGGACGCAACCAATACCAATACCAATGAACACACACACACACAGACACACACTAGCACACACCGGCACACACGTAAGTCAAATGAATTTGTAAACAGGTGCAAATTAGGTCAATATTTGTGCCGTGAATGGCGACAGCTGTTGCTGCCGTGCGAACCAAAGGCGCCGCCTGTTGCTACAGCCAAGTCTTTGCCCCAATACAGTACATCCATATGTTTCTATTAGGGTTACGCTTATTTGTGCAGCAACTCATGAGCATGCTCCTAAAATATGCTTACAATAAAAAGCACAGCTGAGATCGATCGGTTAACATTTAGAGCTCATAACTTAAGCTCAAAAGTTCACTTTTTGCTCAATAGAAGGAATTGCCTTGAAATAAATAACTGTCTATGTCAATGTAAATAATTTTCATAGTTGGTTTAAATCATATTTTTGTTTCAAATGGCATATATTGTTTAAATCGGTGCATATCAGAATTATAATTGATTGAAATCAAGTGGCTACTCTTTTCATATAAATTCTATATGCGCCTTTGGGTATGCAATATAAAATATGTGACCCAGTTTAAAGGAGCGTACATGATAAGTATTTTTGAAATCTTCTTTTTCTTAATATCCCTGTTTTTTATATACCAAGCAGCACCAGACATTCTTCGAAAAGTTCTAGAAAATTCGTATTTTTTACCCAAAATTTTGACTCCTAGTCCTAGTCTAATCGTTCACCGATCAGACCAAGACGAATCGCATATTTAAGGATTATGGAAAGATATACAATTTGGCTTTTTTTGCTTCATACAAATAAGCACATGCCTAGTATGTGTATATATTATATAGGTATGTGTAGGTATTGGTGTGTGTGTATCGCATACATAAACATGAGACATGAGACATGAGACGTTAGCGACGTCACTGACCCAAAATTTAAATGTTCATGTGGGGCAGATATAGAGACAGCAGTAGGAACTGAAAGCACGGAGTAGAAAGAAAAGATAGAGCAAACAGCATTCGACCACTGTTGATTTTCCTGCCCTTCTTCTTCTTCTTCTTCTTCTTCTAGTTGTGCCTTTTCTTTGCGAACATTTGTTTGTTGTTCGTGTCTCTGTTTCTCACATCGGGGGCAAAGTTCAAGCATTCATTTTGGCAGTTTATCGAAATTATGCCCAGAATTTACCATGAGTTTGAACAACAAACAAACATTTTGACCCTCAACCTATAAACAATTTATGCAAAATTTTATTTCCGATCTTTGGGTTTTAGAAAAAACTAAATAGTTTTCATAAATAAAACCTGTAACAATTGTTAGTTTGTCGTAGCTTTGTTTAAAGAACAACATATAATATTATAAATAATTGTATTAAATAATTGATTAATTGAGCGAAATGAAAAAAAAACAAAAACAAATTAATAGCATATTAAATGAAATGCAAATATTTTTATATTTGAAAAAATTAACAAATTATTCAAGAGCCTGATTTACAAAATATGCAGGAATACAAATTGGCTTACGAAGCCATTACCGTGGCAACTATGGGATGTATCTTTGCGCTCTATAGATTACATCAATTATCATCTAAGTACCCTCTTTTTAAAGGCTCGACGGCTTTTTAGCCAAGTTGCCTACAAGCTTCATTACTCGTCAAAGGAAATGTAATCAAGCGCCGGATGCTCGTCGGTTGTCAATTACAATTGCGTACTTTGTAATTCAGCCTTGGTTACAATATTTCGAGCAGAAATCAGCAATGGTAAGGCATCACTTTTTTGGGCAGAAAACTTGCTTTATTATTTCAGATCTAGTCTTCATAAATATATTTATAAGCCAAAATGCTACTGAATAAAATACTACAGCAATTTTAAGCTCAGCTACATTTTAAATATTTAAAAAATTATAAATCAATCTAAATATTGTACTATAAATAACTTTTAATCAAATGATATTTGAATAACGTTAAATGCAAGAGATATTACAAATCCATCTCAACATAATACAATAACCAGCATTGTTAATTATTTTATTTTAAATAAATGAATAAATAACCAGAATGGGCGGAACAGATCAGTCGGACGGGCCCGACTGTCTTATACCCTGTGCCCTATATTTTTTATAAAATTTTATAAAACTCTCTTACGCAGCGTAGCAGCAATGCTTTCTCTGCTACGTTTCCTATATGTGCCGCTTAATTGGCCGCGCTGCTAGTGAGCGGGCGTGCAACGCCTGCAATATTGTTTCGCCTATAACTCCTGTGTTTATTGATCGATTTTAATGCGCTTCTCAGGAAAGTTTTATATAATAGAAGAGAGTATATATACCGAATAACAACGTTCTATGTTCAATATTACGCTTGTTATTCAGTTTTTATGAATTAGGGCGTAAAAGGGGCGTGGCATCCAAAATTTGAAAAAAACCCTATCTGCGCCTAATATAGACCTACAAATAACTGAAAACAGAATTTATGTAACTCGATCTGTGTCTCTTAAATTGGCGAATGAATTCTTTTTATGCTCGTTGTGGGCGAAAGGGAAGTGGCATCCAAGATTTGAAGTAAACTTGATCTGCGTATTGTAAACACCTTTCAGAAATGACCAAAACGGCTTTTCTAGCTATTATAGTTGCTGAGATCGACGCGTTCAAACAGACGGACAGACGCACAGACGGACAGACGGACAGACAGACGGACATGGCTATATCGACTCAGCTCGTCATCCTGATCAAGAATATATATACTTTGTGGGGTCTGCCACGCCTCCTTCTGGCTGTTACATACATTCGCACAAAGTTATTAACCCTGTTTTTCCCATTTTTCAAATGGGCACAGGGTATAATAAATTGCTACAAACTAGTTGATAACACAGGGTAACAAATTTTTTTGAGTGAATTACCCTGTAAAATGTTTTTGACGATTCTGAAGCGTTTTGGGACGCTGATTTCAAAAATCGACTCCAAAAAATTATATTTCCGTACGTTCTCCAGATATCGGGCGATATATATTTGATCGATTTTTTTCAATGGTGGGTGCATTTAAACCACCATAACATCGGAACCACTAAACCGATCATCGTGAATTAGGGTTCAAATGAAAGATTAAAGATGCCCCCTCATATTCTTGATACATTGTAAGAAGATTGAACACATAGTTTCCTCCCTACATGAAAACTACCGCACTTCCAATCAAATTTTTTGCAAATTTTTCAACTTCAGACGAAATTTTTTTGGCAAGCTCGATTAAAAAAAAATTTTTTTTTTTTAATATCATAAGATATATCAATTTCACGTCATTTGGTATATCCCACGTCAATATTGGCCATTTAGTTTTTAAGTTATACGCGAATAACGAAAAACACCCGAGTTACGCTGCATGTATTTTGGTCGCGCGGAAGGGCTGTTAAAATTCTGCGGCATTCTGCGGCATTCCATTCTGTAACCAAAATACATGCAGCGTAACTTGGGTGTTTTTCGTTATTCGCGTATAACTTAAAAACTAAATGGCCAATATTGACGTGGGATATACCAAATGACGTGAAATTGATATATCTTATGATATTAAAAAAAAAAAAATTTTTTTTAATCGAGCTTGCCAAAAAAATTTCGTCTGAAATTGAAAAATTTGCAAAAAATTTGATTGGAAGTGCGGTAGTTTTCATGTAGGGAGGAAACTATGTGTCCAATCTTCTTACAATGTATCAAGAATATGAGGGGGCATCTTTAATCTTTCATTTGAACCCTAATTCACGATGATCGGTTTAGTGGTTCCGATGTTATGGTGGTTTAAATGCACCCACCATTGAAAAAAATCGATCAAATATATATCGTCCGATATCTGGAGAACGTACGGAAATATAATTTTTTGGAGTCGATTTTTGAAATCAGCGTCCCAAAACGCTTCAGAATCGTCAAAAACATTTTACAGGGTAATTCACTCAAAAAAATTTGTTACCCTGTGTAATTAATTGTTTGCCCAAGCAAACATAAATTGAAAATCCTTCTCAATTAATTATTTAATTAAATTTAAACTTTTGAACCAATTTTAAATCCATCTCAATAGATATTTATACAAATATGATATATATTTATTTCTATATTATAAATATTTCTATTTATAATAGATATTTAAATGTTTGCGAAAAAAAATGTATAAAACATTAAAAAATAATTAAACCATCTGAACAAATTGTTATGCATAATCGTTAGCCAAAAGAAACTTGAAGTGGGTCGAAAAAATAAAATAATTAAGTCAAATAAAAGTTGTAAAATCTTTCCATATCATATAACCAATCGTTGGCATGCCGTATGTGAAGGTAATTGGAGTTAATTTCGATTTTCTAGTAGCTTGATATGGCTAGTTGGGTGTATCCAGTTTTTTATACGATGTATAAATATATATTAGTTTATGAATATTATTACTCATGGGTGCTGTTGCCTTTACAATTTGCTGCTTGTAATGCATTTAATGTCTTAAAGGCTTTAAAATCGATTTTTATTGAATTAAAATGCGAGCGGCGTAAAAGTTGCTGCCACACTTTGCGGCACTTACCACACACTTACCTCAGACATGTTGCGTAGTCGGTACTGTATTTCTCACAGTGTTGAACTTTATTTTCTTGTTGTTTTTTTCGTAGTTGTTGCTGTTGTTGTTGTTGTTGCAGTTGTTGCTGTGGCAATACTGGTGACAGTTCAATTAGTTAGCGCGAGTTGCGAGCCAGTTATGTGGCAGGTGCTGCTGTTGCCACTGCAACTTGCATCAGTTGCAGGCGTGCAACGCATGGCGTATGCGTAACATGTTGTAGTATGCTTATGTTTGTGCGTCGATTTGATGCGAGTTCGTTGTGGTTGCTGCTGCTGCTGCGGCTGCTGCAACAAGTGGCACGGCATCGGCATATTCCCAGCTAAATGATTCATTGCCGCATCTCTGAGAAAGAGAGCCAAAAAGAGAGAGTACGTTTTAGCATATTATAATCAATCAATCAGTAGGACAATCAATCAGTTAATCAATCGCTCAATCATGCTACAATTTGACGGGTAACGGGCCCAAGTTGACGACCTTAGGCCATGTCGAGTTCAAGAATCTTTCGGGTGATAAATTTCCCGCTCGACAGCGCTGCACAGTGGTCAGTTCAATACGACAAAAATAGAAGAAAAAAAATAAAAGCAAACAAATCTAAAATTAACGATCATTTGATATATAAATTATGTTTTTAAAACAGTTTTATTTTGAAGTGTTACTTTTCGCTTTTTGAAATAAAATTGTTGGCCGATGTGGACAATTTTTGTATTACATAATTCAAATATATTTATACATTTTTGGTAAACGTTTCATAACAGTATCTGCACTATAGCTATTTTTGTCGCTCAATTCCATAGAAGCCAGACCACTGTGCGCTGTCAATGACGGCGGCTGTAAGTCTGGCTGCAGTTTGTTGCAATTGCTGCTGCTGCTGTTGCTGCTGCTGCTGCTTGTTGTTGTGGCTTTTGTTTATTAAGCATTGATTTCATTTTTACTCCGAGCGGCGTTTGATTTATGCCGTACATTAAAATACGCTAAAATTTAATTAACATTCAATTGTCAAACACAACGAAAGGTGTTATACATGTCTGCCCCGTACCTGACAAGCAGCGCGGCTATGAGCAGTTTGTGCAGCGCAGATGATTCGCATTTTCTTTAAATTATATATACCATAATATAAGCAACAAATGTCGGTTGCTTCCGACTGAAAAATAACAAAAATATGCACATGATGATGTATCAAATTTGAAATAAATTAATTCCGTTTAATGTCGCCAAAAATTCCATTGAAATGTGAAATATTAAGCAGACAGGTCATTGGTAGAGCTACAGACAGGGATCGCTGGAGGGAGGGGTGGGGAGGGGAGGGGTTATGGGGGCAGGGAGGGATGTGGTGTCAAAGGAAAACATAATCAGCATAATAAGCATAGCGATGATAATCGTGGGGCCATAATGTACATTAATAATATCATTGCCTGCCCTCGGCTTCCGCTCATATGTAAGTGAGGCACAACAAGCACCACAGCGGAGCTTTATTTATACACACACACACACACGCACACACACACACACACACAGACAGACAGAAAGGGATGCGACATACACGCTGGGAACAGTGGGTGAGCAGACGCAGCGGATAAATTGAAATAACAATCGAAATGGGAAATGGGAAATGCCATGATTATCATTCGGATAATGAGAATGATGCTGGTGCTGCTGATGCTGATGCTGATGCTGAGATGATGACGATATTTATGTATGTATGTATGTTTATGCTGCCTGCAGACGAGAAAGCAATAATCATCTATTACACATGCAAAAATTCCGCTCATATCAGTCCATCGCTAACTCAAAGCAGATTAACTGCGAGTGACAAATGGTATTATACTAGGTTTCTATAAAACCAGACAGCTAGTGAGGCAAAGTCTGCAATATTGTTTCTGTAATATATTCTGTGTTTATAAACCGAACTCAAGGAGCTCTTCAGGATAGATAAATATACATATGTGCACAGGGTATATATTCTAGATATCAATCTGTCATGTGCATTATTACAATTGTTATTCGGTTTTATTCGATCAATTTGAAATAAACTTGATCTGCGTATGGCAAAAGCCTTTTTTTGTGGGGTCTACCACGCCCCGTTTTACCTGTTGCAGAGTACAATATTAAGTGAACCTGAGACAAATTTGTATGAAAACAATCTAAAGATCCATATTAAATAGAAAAGTAAATTTATATGAAATCTCAGCGAATTACATTTTATTATTCCAATCTTAGTTAAAGTAAGCTTTAATGAGCTTTAAAGGTTATTAATACTAGAATTTTATAAAAAAAAATGTAGAAGCTTTCATTGTGTTATATGATTTTACATCTTATAAGTTTTAATTGGCAAACTCCGAAGCTAAAATTGTAAGACTTTTTAAAGCCAAGCTTTAGCTACGTTTTCTTGTACATTTTTATATTAATTACAAGTCTTCTACCTTTAACAGCTTTAAGATATTTAGACTAGCGCACTGCTAATTAATGAGCTGTGAAATAGCTTTAATACCTAGGCAGAGTTTATATTTCTCAGGCAGCTTTCATGAGCTTTGCAAGCTTTAAGATCTCCAGACTAGCGCAATGATAATTAATAAGCTTTGAAATACCAAGACAGAGTTTATAATTCTCAGGCAGCTTTCATGAGCTTTGCAAGCTTTTCGGATTATTGAAAGCTGCTCGTTGTAAGCAAAATGTTATTTGAAATCCGTGAAATGATATGATTTCATTAGTACGCTACTTATTGTGATATACTATATACTATATAAAGTCGGTCCGACGTGTTTGTTTCCAGCGCGTGCTCTGGTAATGAGCGCATGCGTGTTAATCGGCTAAATAAAGTTAATTGCATTGATTTGGCTCCAGATGATACGGGTATGTAATGAAGGCAGCCCAATAGACTCCGACTTGAAGCTTGAAGTATATCAATATATTGGAATGTCTGAGCTGCATGGAAATTGTAATTGCCAGCGGAAATTTGTTGAAGTTGTGTGAAATTGTGTGAAATGCAGTTCATCAAGTTCAATGCCAATCAGCGGAGTGCGAAGCAAAAAGCGAAATACATGGCAGCAACAAAATGTTTCCAAGAATTGTTCAGACTGTGAAATATTTGAAATTTGAATGTCGCCGCAAGTCAAAATCTGATGCGAATGTGTATGTCATTTGACTCAAAAAAAAAAAAAAAAAAAACTTTGAAATTTGAGCGAACAATTTGCAGCGGGACAAAGCGAAGAGACACAGCCAAAAAAGGAACAGCGAGACGGAGAGGGGGGAAGAAATGGAGAGTGAGCCAACACAGATACACACAAATACCTACAAAACATTTAGTTGTGGCTGCAGTAAAGCTGCATCAACCACAAAGCAACTAGCTGAAATGCCACGAAATAAAAATAAAACCAAGCGATAAAGTTGACACAATGAAAATGTTCGGCCAACAAATCTATTACTAGATGTAATCTATTGTACAATTCCCCAAAGCTTTGGCTTACCATGGCACAAAATGGAAACGCACACAGATACACACACACACACACACACACACAGATACGGGAGCATCTACAGCTTTTGTTAGCTTAGAATCAGCAGAGATCCACCGATATGCTAAAACCAATTCAGTTTGGGGTTAACTTTGCTTCAAATCCAACCAAACTTTTGTAAGTTCTACTGCTTCAAGTCTGAAATGTTAACATATTGTTAAGATTTAGATTTCAGATTGTTTAGCTTTTTTATTTAACTTTAATTAATAAAAAGCACACTTAAATTAGCTTCAATAAAAAATACTTCATTTAATAAATATGCTCGTTGTTCAAGCCTGGAGTTTATGCTGAATAATACAAATTTTAAAATACGTTTATTTGACTGTTCGCTTAAAAATATTATTGTTACACGAAGAACTCTGTATAGCGACCTATAAGATATATTGTACCCCTACTAGAGCATATACATATGTATCAATCCAAAGTCTCGAAAATATCGAGTTTTTTTTTAAGGATTAATAATCAGCATAATTAAAATTTAACACGAGCACAGACTAAAATTCTATTAAACTTAACGCAAAATGTAATAAGAGTTGCCAGGCATAAACAATAATTAATAATCAATTACTTTAGATCAAAATAAACCAGTAAGGACGGAGCTACAGTCGGACGCAACCGACTGTATGAGACCCTGTACTTTGTGTTTTCTTCGCTGTTTCTTATCCGATCGTGATGTAATTCACAGAATCGGTGGAGATTGTCATAGACTACGTACATACCATATCCTAAGTCTTTAGCTGTTAAACTGAAGCTTTAAAACTGAAAACTGTTGCTAATTTGGTTTTTCGGTTAGTGGAAGAATGGATGGAGTTATCAAAAAATCCAAACTAACTTGATGTGATTGCTGCATAGGAAAACATAAATACCAAAAAATGGTATTTCTAGCTCTTACAGTCTGCAAGATATAGGTGGCTTCTTTGTCTGATCTATCTTCGCTGTTTCTTTTCCGTTGGCAATGTAATTCACAGCATTGACGGATAATGCCATAGGTTGCGTGCATGCTAAATCTCAATTCTGTAGCTTTTAAACTATGGCTGTAGTGGCATTTACATACATTTATAAAAAAATTGTCTGTTACATAACTTCGCTGTTTTATGTCCGAATGCAATGTAATTCACACCATCGACGGATAATTCTATAGGCTACGTACATTCCAAATTACAAGTCTGTAGCTTCATTATTGTGGCTGTCGTGGCACATATACGCATTTTGAAAAGAATTGTCTCTTGCATATCTTCACTACTTCTAATTAGATTCACAAATTAATTTATAGAATCGGTGGAGAATACCATAGACTACGTACATTCCAAATTACAAGGCTATAGCGCTATTATTGTGGCTGCTGTGGCGCTTTTAGTTTTTGAGATTTTTGAGGTAGGTGTAGATTTTTGATGATTCGCGGATGAAGGAGGCGAAATATTCAAAATCTGAAACAAACTCGTGCTGCTTAGGATAATAGAGAACCTGCATATCAAGAAATGGTGTCTCTATCTCTTTTAGTTGCTAAGATCTAGGTGTTCATACAGACGGACGGACAGACGGACAGACAGACAGACGGACAGACGGACAGACGGACATGGCTATATCGACTCAGCTCGTCGTCCTGAGTCAGAATATATATACTTTGGGGGGTCTACCACGCTTCCTTCTGCCTGTTACACACAGCTGTCAGTTGCACTAAACTAATAGACTCTTTTACTTTTTTAAAGTACAGAGTCTAAAAAGAGTTGACAAAGAGTTTTCTTGCTTATCTCATACTTTTTCTACATTTTCCTTTTAATTGGTATGCGAAGTTTCATTGATTTACCTTAATTAAGCAACCTGAAACTTTTAATTGCCAGGATGCTCACGCTGTGCATGGAATCTGTTCGAGTCGATGGCAAATACTTTTAAAATTAATCGCCAGCCATGAAATTGTGAAAATAATTCCAAAGCTTATTGAAGTAGTTTTCAGCTTAATTCAATTGAACAACAACATGAAGAAGCAGAGAAAGATGTGTAAAAGAGGCGGATAAAAATAAAATAAAATAAAATAAAAAGCAGAGCCAGAGCCAGAGGCAGGGGCAGGGGCAGGAGCAGGGGCAGAGGCAGAGCAACAGCAAGTGCAAACAAGCGCAAACTGTGATGGCATTAATATTGCCAGCGGAATTTGTTGTAGGTGTTACCCGTTATGCCGTCATATCGCAGCCAAATTGCAATTGCCCTGAGGCCACACAGAGAGGCAGAGAGAGAGAGAGAGAGAGAGCGTGCGACTAAGAGAGAAAGATAGAAAGTCGAGGGTGCTCAAAGGGGGGAGCATTAACAGCAAACACTTCCTTCCTGTCGCTCGAGTATTTGCATTGTCATTGCAGTCGCTTAACAACGCACAGCCTCTCCACTCTCCACGCCACACTCTCCACTCACCACTCTCCACTCTGCTGCCTGTCAGCAAGTCTCAACTCTCAGCTTTCAGCAAGAGCGGCAAGCTTAATGCATATTGTGTATACTACGTGTATTCCCAGTGCTATTTGCCAATGCCCATTGCTGTGTGGAATACCCTGTAAACAGCTATGCAAATCGGTCCAGCAGACTACTTACTCCACATGCACAGACTCTCATTAATATAAATAAACACAAGCTGTTACACCACAACAGATTTACAACAAACTAGAGTCAGCTCATACCCTTGCAGTAGTCCACTTTGAGTATGCTCGACTATGCGTATTTAAGCATATCAACTTTAAACTTTGAAATCTATAAGATCATTTCTACTATAAGAGGATTTCTATAAGAAATCTGTTAAGAGCAGAGACTGCCTGCACCATATTATCTTGTTGGGTATACTTGATTTGTGGAAATTCATGCTTATGAAATGCTTAATGGGTATGTTTCAAACGATTTGCAAGTTCATTTAAATATATACCTGTAAATAGGTATCAGTTTAGATAAATTATAAATGATGTCTAATTAACAATATCTAAACCATTTTTCCGGATATTTGGTAAATAAAATAATTCCATTTGGTTTTAAAGTTCAAAACATCAAAATTCAAAACTTCATCAAAGTTTTAAAACTTAACCCATTTTACGACATTTATTTATCGATTTTAATGAACATTTTAGTACAGATAAGTATTCAATATTACGCTGGTTATTCGGTTTTTATATTATATAAAAATTATATCCCTTTGATATGTTTTCAAGTTGTTTTGTTTCTTATAGATGAATTTGTATAAATTAATAATTTATCTAAGCTGCAAATATTCATCACATTTGCAAAAAAAAAATAAAGTAAACTAAATTAATATCTGAAAATAAAATGAATTGTAATTCTTTTTTATTTGAAATTTTTTTTAAATCATGCAAAGGGTTTATATTTGCTAACAATTTATTACAAATCGGCCAATAAAATAATACAAAGTTCTGCGTTTCGTAAAGTTTTGAATTTTCAAATTTATATATTTATTTTATTTTACGCTTAATTCTAATTTGCACTTTAATTTTCTCTTTCGACAGGCGTTAGTCGACTTTAAATAAATAAATAGATGCATTTAACTACTTTTTTCAATAAATTTGGCACAGTGTATTGCCTGGCCCGCTGACGTCACGTGCATATTATCATAATTATTTATTGCAACTTGTTCAAGTCCAAGCGGAGACTGCCATACAGTAAAGAGAGCATAAAAAATTGTTTTACTTCCTGCATTAAAAAACGCAGCACTGTTGTTGTTGTTGCTGCTACTGCAGCAGCTGTCGTCGGTCTCAAGATCGTAGACGCTGTGTGCTGCAGCTCGTGTTTCACAGGCACTTGAGGAGCTTCATTGCATTGGCCAATGTCAGCTGAAGCTGCAGCTGAAGCTGCAGCTCCCCACGCGTCAACGTCGCCGTCAACGCCGCCGCTGACGCCAACGCCAACGCCAACGCCAACGACGGCATCGGCGCACAGTGGCGCAATCGTTAAATTTGGGGTGATAAAAATCATCAATTCACATACCGAAAATTGTGTTTCTTGCCTTATAGTTTGCTAAATCGAGTATTTTATACCGACGGAAATGGCTATATCCACTGAGTCGTTAGTTCTGATCAAGAATATATATACTATATACATACGTCTCCCATTTACTTAATAGACCCGTTTGTACTTTTTGAAGTACATTTCCATCGGATGGGAAACAGCGAAGATATTATATATCGAGCCCTTCCCGCGAAAAAGACGTAACCAACATTTTTTCGATTTTCGGTTTTTGATGCAATTATGTTCATAATCACCCAACTCATCTACACAAAAAATTTCATAATTTTATCTTGCGTATTTACTGAGATATAAGCCTGTCAATTATATCGCAAGCGCCAGATTTGCTGCGAATTTCAGACGCGTTCTCGCGAAAAAAACGTTCTCCTGTAAAATTTGCTTTTGTTGGTTACGTTTTTTTCGCGGGAAGGGCTCGATATGATAATATATATCTTACTGGTTTATATTTCTCTATCAAATAGCAGTACTCTTGTCAAATATTTTTGACAGCGGTAAACTATTTTTTGCACGGTAGAGCCACTATGCGACGTCGACGTCGGCGTCGGCGTCGGCGTCGGCGTCGGCGTCGGCGTCGGCGTCGGCGTCGGCGTCGGCGTCGGCGTTGGCGTCAGCGTCAGCGTCAGCGTCTTTTGTCTGAGCTGCGTCTACGCTGCAATTAATTTGTATCGGTTTGCGCTTGTCACGCCTACAGAGCGCGTTTTGTCACACACACACACGGACACAACGCCTGATATCTGTCCGCTCTTTGTCACTCGCTCTTTCTCTATCTCTCTGTCTCTCTCTCTCTCTCTGTGTCGCACTCTTGGCCCATTTTATAAGCAGACGTCGTAGAACTTGAACCCATTATTGTTTGTATAATATTTATGGGGATTATGTCATTTGACAGAATGCATTTCTTTGGTGCTTTGCTGGCGCCTCGCTTGTTAAATATGTATGCATGTTTGTATGTTTGTCTGTTTGTCTGTATGTTTGCACGCCGTATCAACACCCCTTTGGAATTTACAACAACAACGGACACGAACGGCACGAAGCGCGCGCTTAAGCTTTAGCCAGAGCACCGGAATCCCCCTGCAATGTTTGCTCGATACTATTTATCGATCGATTGACAGCCAGAAACGGCAGCAAAACAAATTTCTTATTAACTACTTAAACACAATAATTACAAGCGTAAGGCAAACATTACGTGTTGTACAAATGTATACAAACTGATAAGACGCCTAGATACTCTCTACGATAACATATCGATAGCATACAATGATTGATCTGTTCTGCACTTCGCAGCAAACTGTCATGTTAAGATAACTTTTCGATATGTTCTGCCTAAGCTACAGATTTGCTTAATAGCAATTATTAAACAATCAAGTGAATGCAATCAGTGTGAAGTCGTTCGATAACATATCGATAAGTTACCAATTCTTACATTTTTGAAAAAGTTATGCTTTTGATAAATAGACAAAAGATCTATGGCAAATCATATACTGTATGCATTGTAGGCATTGTATAATCGATAGCGCTTCGATAAATAGCTATTTTTGCACTATGCATGATTGATCGCTAACAAAGCGTGTATAATGTCCAACTGCATTTGTGTATCGGTATCGGTGTCGATTAAACATTCGTTTGGGGTTGTTGAAAATATATCGAATATATCTATATTATCTATTCAATTCTATTTTATTTTAATTTCGTTATCGTTATCGTTGTATTTTTGCAGTTTTGCTATAATAATCTATATTACATCATACTGTGGGGAAGATTATCAGATATCGATATCACTATATTGATATTTCCAAAAGATACATCAAATATCATGTTGATACTTTTTCAAAACAGAAGATATCATCGATGTAATATTTTTAAAATATTTGACTATCCTGTTATTTTTGTAGCTGCACAAAGGGTATATCGACGGTTGGGTACTCAGTGTTGACATTGTGGCAGTTGTTGCAACTAATTGTCGCACTTTGCACAGCTGGACGAAATAAAGGAGGGCGGTGGGGAGACAGGAGGGAGGGCCTGCGTTGTGGCTTGTTTTATGATTATGCATAAGAATCGTATTAATATTGGATGTGCGGGCATTACGAGTATAATGCCGAAGCAGCAGACAATGAGCAAGCTATCAACATGGAAGTTGCCCCATGAATTGTCGACTTTGCCACTGAACTGATTTTATTGCTATTATTACTAGTACTATTATTATTATTATTATTATTATTATTACAATTATCGCAATGCAAACAGGCAAAGCCTCCTCATAATACAATAAATTTCATAAATATTTCAAATAGCATAATTTCCATGCAACACAACGCAGGCGCAGCAGCTGCTCTGCTGCCTTCTGCAGTGTTGCCAGAAATAGCCAGATTCAAACTACAAAATAACTGAAAATATAAATAATAAAAAAAACAATAAGCCCACAAAGAATATTCAAAATAAATAGATTTACGATTAGCATTATTAGAGTTCAAAATTGCGTCTTGTGCACTGTTGCCAAATCAGTTTTTTCCCGTCAAATCTAGCTGTTTTAAAAGAGCTGCCAGTAAAAAATGTTAAAACTGTGGTCATGATTATCATGATTTTAGACTCCGTCATATCAATCAAATGGCATAATTTACAATAATTTTTAACATTAAGTGAATATTTTTTTTAAAATGAATATGTTTTTTAAATATTTGACATTATGCAATTTTATTTTATTTATTTCAGATGTATATTCCTAATGCTACAAGTAATTGTACTTATAAATTATTTGTTTTAGAATTTTAAAATTTTAGAAATGTTTACATTAAAACATTTAAATTTTGTACGGACGTAGAGCTGAACAAGTCCGTTGTCATTATTTTAATCAATATTTGCTCTAACCTCGTTTGCATAAAAATCCATACAGATATATATTTTGTATATCTTTTGTTGGCATGCGGTAGTTTTAGAGAAATTGTTCTACAATTTAAGCATTTGAAAACCAGTAAGGACGTTGCTGATCAGCCGGACGCATCCGGTTGCAGAATATCCTGCACAGTAGAGCTATAGAACAGTTGTTTTCCGTAGTCGTTTTCTGCATTTATTTCATCGAAATAACTCAGATTAATTCAATCTCTAAAATTTGTGTAGGTTCGGCCGATTTGAAAGCCCAGTTCGAGCTATAATTTGAAGAGAGTTCTGTGTATAATACTCGCAAAAAGTTATCTAACATTTTGTGAAAATTTGATGAGATTGAAATCTCGGCTGTTACGGAAAAGCTTGCGAAATCTTATGAATAACAATGCTATTCTCTGGCCTTTTTGGCCATTTTATTTGTTAGCGTTTTTTCCATGAGACAAAATGGGCAGCACTGGTCCTCGGGTCTTGTGTCTTTCAGCTGTAAATTGTTTGTGCGAGAGTGTGTGTTCGTGTGCACATATTTGCTAATCACAAGCTCAGCTGGGCCAAAGCCAAATACAACAGACTAAATGCAACAACAGGAGACAATGCAGCAGCTGCTGCTGGGCGATAATAATTCCATTTCCATTTACACTATTTCATTTTCACTTTCTGCTAAATATGCACACAATATAAGCCCCACTGTCATTGGCATTGTCATTGTCATTGTCATTGTGATTATCATTGTTACTGTTACTGTTACTGTTACTGTTATTAGCCTGTTCATTATCAGTGTTGTTATTAAATAATTAGGCGCAATAGCTTGGGCTTTAAATTCAATTTAATATGTGCAGAGAGACCACAGCATATTCGCACACATAGGCCATATGCTTTAGCAACAATAAAAGTAATTAACAATAAAAAAAATATGAATAAATAAATTACACACAATTATGCATAGTATATTAAAGCGAAATGTTTTTTCAGCGTTTTTGTGTGCTTACCCTTGCCGAAGGTTGCAAAATGTTTAATTGGAAAATTAATTATGTAAATAGCAATGAAAATTATTTTCAACACCAACACCTCAATTACTTGTGCACAATGATACCCTGTAAAAGTGAATATACAATATTGTGTGTATACAAATACATTAGCATGTTACAAACTTAATATATTTAAGACCGAACTAAACTTGTGCTGTATTTATAAAAAGTCTGATATTCCGATGTTCGACGAAAGAAATGATGCATAGAAACTGAACATCAGTATTAAAATTAATATCATAAAATATAAAATGAATATTAAATTACAAAAGAAATATAGGGACGGGGCAGATCAGTGTGACGGAGGCTACAGTCGGACGTAACCGACCGTAGGAGACCCTTTACTTTGATTATATGTACATACAAACACAATCAAACGCACACACTCTAAGCTACCTGCGTATGCAAGGCACACCACCCCCCCTCTGCCTACTGCGGCAAATTGTCTGTGGCATATGTTCGCTGTTTCCTATCCGATCGAAACAAAATTCACAGCGTCGATAGAGAATGTCATAAACTATTTAAATACCAAATTACAAATCAATAGCTTTAAAACTGTGGCTACAGCAGCTTTTTGCGGTTTGCGGGGGAAGGGGGAGAGGTATCCAAAATCTAAAACAAACTCGTGCTGCTTACTGAATAGGGGAACTTGAATCCCAAATATGGTGTCTCTAGCTCTTATAGTTGCTGAGATCTAGGTGTTCATACAGACGGACAGACAGACGGACAGACGGACAGACAGACAGACAGACAGACAGACAGACAGACGGACAGACGGACATGGCTATATCGACTCGGCTTGTCGTCCTG
This sequence comes from Hypselothyrea guttata, assembly GCA_035045125.1. Classification (NCBI taxonomy): domain Eukaryota; kingdom Metazoa; phylum Arthropoda; class Insecta; order Diptera; family Drosophilidae; genus Hypselothyrea; species Hypselothyrea guttata. The sequence continues at coordinate 150,749 of JAWNNJ010000194.1, forward strand.
ATCAAGAATATATATACTTTATGGGGTCTGCCACGCCTCCTTCTGGGTGTTACACACATTTCCTCTTTGCACTAAACTAATAGACCCTTTTTACTTTTTTAAAGTAAAGGGTCTAAAAAGATATTTCGCCAGATTTTAGCATTTTGTATACGGCAAAGCAATAAATCTTATTATAGACATATTGAGATGGAGGTTAAAAATATAATTTAATTAAATAAATATGAAATAAATAGCAAATTAAAATAATATATATTTTAAAAAAATCGATTGAATGCACTCAAAATTGAATTTCTATAAAAACATTTTTATTAAGAACAATAAATAATTGAATATAAATTAAATATCAAATAAAAATCTATATTTTTGGAGAAGAAGTTATGATAATACGAAGCTTATAATAATATCAAAATAAACATATGTTGTATCTTATTAATAAAACAAATAATTAATATAAAACTTCGCTATATTTTAAGAAAAGTGTACATTTCATTTAAAAAATCAACTTTTGGTTGACAAACAACATTAAAAAATAAACATACCAATAAAGTTAAATAGTTATTGAGAAGTTTCAGCAACAAAATAAGTATCTAAAACTATTACGACTCATGGCACTCAAGTACATTGTTTATTTCGACTTCTTTGCAATTTTCTATATAAATTCAAATATCAATTGGAACTGAGTACACTTGGCACGAAAAACGTTTTGTAATAAGAGGTATGCAAGCTTCCCCCCCCCCTCCCCCCACTTGGAGTCATATTGCCCCCTCTCCCAATAAAAACATAAACAATCTGTAGAGATTCTTGGTAAAGCAAAACGTAATGCGGCTTGCTTGTTAACTGGACTTGTGTGTGGCATTGAGTCGTGTCAAATGAGCTGAACCCAGACGTTATACTACATATATCCTAATGTCTCCCTCATTTGTAATATTCAGTGGGTAATATTTGGGTTTAAAGGCGGCAATTAGGGGCGTGCAATTAGCGTTAGTGTGCACACGGGAGCGAAATAAAATAAAATCACAAATAGCCAAGTTAATGGTGTAAACAAATGGCCGGCATTTTGATGGGTCTTGGGTGATTTGGTTAAATTTTTATTAATATTTTCCGCTTTTTTTCGTAAATCGTTGATTTTCTTCTCTTTTTATTTGGTTTGTTTATGATGCTATAGATTTTTATGGGCAGCTGCAACGAATCTGCGATTACGATCAGACTACAAACGGAAAACTTTGTTCAACACCTTTTACTATTTAATTTGTATTTTTATTGCTTCGATCGGCATCATCATGATTAGCATAAAAAGATTATTAAGTGTAGGAAAAACCATTTGTAGTTCGCTTTATTATGATAAATGAAGTCGTTAAATGTTTAATGACTGCTAATCGAGTGCTCGGCCTGAAATCTATCTATTATATCTGTGAAGAAGGCAGATATAGTATATCAACATCCGCAGGGAGAGCATATTAATTAGAGACTTGTAACTTTTACTTGGAACTGCGAAGAATACGCTTTAGAATTTATCCCTTGGCCGACATTGAACCCTGCCCTTGACCTTGGCACGCCCCTTTGTGCCCGCTCCTGCTCCAGATACACTTACCTAATCCCTTCTCACCCGGCCATAGACCCGACAGAGACCCCAAAATGCGAAAATGAACTCAAGCTGGCAACTTGTTCCCCCCGCAAATGAAACGAGCTCTGTCATTGCCATGGCGCTGGGCCATTGTTGTTTATGTTTTACCGTTGAATGAAAATTGAAAAATTCATTTTTAAACATTTGTTTACACCCAACACACACACACACGCACACCCATACTGACGAGGGGGGGGGGGGCTATATCGGCTCGCGTGCTCATGAACTTTAGGCACAAAGTCGAAAAGTTGAAAGATAAATACGCGCCAAAGTGCAAATAGGCAAAAAACAGCAACAACCAGTAGCATCGACGGCAATAAAAGACGCAAAGCAACAATAGAAAATACAAAAACAACAACAACAACAACAACAACAGAGGAAGAAGACAACCAAACAGAATGGGAATAACAAAAAAATGTTGAAGAAAAATCATACAAACAAGAGCAAATGCAATTAGCAATAGGTCGAAACTCAAATACCCTGCAATTAGCACCTGACTAGCGTTTATTCGCTCTCACGGTCATCCCATCTCATTTAATCTAAATTCGATCTCTAATCTTTTAATCAAGCTTCAAGCTATTTTCAATACAAATTTTATATTTCAACGTGAAGTTTTTTATGTGTCGCACAATGTAAATTCTTCAGATACAGCAAATGGTTAGTTACAGGATGAAGCTGCAGATAAAGATATCGATAACAGACAGATGTACAGATGCAGATAGAAATGTAGATACAGATCCAGATACAGATAATAATACAGACAGATCTACAAATGCAGATACAGAAACAAGGATTCAGATACAGATACAGATACATTTTCGCTGAATAGACAGATTCTGGTTAGCAGATACAGTTGAGATACAGTTGTATCTGTAGCTGCAGCTCAAAATCGAGCTACAGATACAATAACGAATCTGGATACAGATAGATCAACAGATTCATTAGATGCTGATTTATTTATTTAAATTTTTTGCTGATGTTGCTCAATCGGCGTGACGATAAGGCTGACGATAATCGCTATGGATGTCGCTCACATGGTTGTTGTTGTGATTGTTGCTGTTGTATCTGTTGTGCTTGATGTTGTTGATTGGAATTAAGCAAACAAATGCTGTGTGATGTATGAGAACAGTGTGTTTATTTACACTTGGCATACCAGCGAGGCATGCACGCTGATCAAATCCTAATAAGACGAATCGCAACAGCTGAGACAGGTGAGAGCTAGAGAGAGAGAGGAGGACGAGAAGGTGTCCGCAAAATGTTGCACGAACTGTGTGAAGCACAGAAGCGCAATCGAGCAGGCAGCAAGCAGGCAACATGAAACAGAAAACTTTTGGTAACCCGATACCGTCATTATCGGCAAGCAGCTGACAGCACAAGCTAAATAATAACATCAACAGCATCAGCAACACCAGGGGCATGTCGACAACTTGATAAAGTATCTTCGAGTCGTCGCCAAGTGGCCAAGTGGCCAAGTGGCGAAGTGGCCAAATGGCGTTTGGGGCAGAGTTCTTGAAATGTTCAACTTGGCTATTTTTAGTTAATTATAATTTATTTTCAAACAACTTGAAATAGGCAACAGCCAGAGCGTCCACGACAGAAGACAACTTTTGCAGTTACCACACAAAAACACACAAAACAAAATAAAAATAAAACCAGCAAGGATGGAGCGGATCAGTCGGGGGGAAGACTACGGTCGAACGTAACCGACAGTAGAGCACCCAGTACTTTGTGTCTATATGCACATACAAATAAACACAGATGTAAACACACAAAACTATACTAACCACTACACACACCCTCTACCGAATCGAGCAAATTGTCTAATGCATATCTTCGCTGATTCTTATCCGATCGTAATTCAATTTCCAGCGTTTATGGAAAATACCGTAAACAACGAACATGCCACATTGCACATCTGTAGCTTCTATACTGTGGATGCAGTTGGTTTTTGCGGTTAGTTGGAGAAGTGGGAGGTATCAAAAATCTTCAACAAACTTGATCTACCTACTATACAGGAGAACCTAATCTAGCTCTAGTTCTCAACGTGTGCGATACATACTTTGGATGTTACACACATTCCGCACTTGCACTAACCTAATGGACCCTTTTGTTTTTATCAAAGTACGGGTTCTAAAAAAAATAACAAGAACAAGCTCTCCCTCTAGCCAGAAGATACATTTCGTTTCCATGTATCTCAATGTATGTTCTACATATAATTGTAATGTATCTCGACTTTTGTTTACTTTCAATTTAGACACACTCATGTCCTGCCTCTGTGGCAGCACTGAAGCTTGAAGGATGCCACCCTAAGTGGCAAATGGCAACTGGCAACTGGCAACTGGCAACTGGCAACTGGCAAGCGGCAAGCGGCAAGCGGCAAGTGGCAAGTGGCAAACGGCCCAAAGTGACGGTGCACAGTCAAATCGCATGACCCACAAAATTGTTTTGCCATCGGCTTTTTGTGAATGATTGTAATTGATACTTGATCTGTTGAAGCGTATAAAAGCCACTTTAGGCGTTGCCATTACGTCACCTTGACTGACAAAGCCGCCAGTCGCATTCGGCTTTTCAGTTTCAGTATCCGAAACAGCATCAGAGTCAGAGTCAGAGTTGGAATCAGAATTTGAATCCGAATCAGAATCCGTATCAAAAATACAGCCAAGCGAAAAACAGCTTCAGTTTCAAACTTAGACGCAGCCCGGGCTTCGGGCAATTAGGTTAGAACAACAACACAAACTAACAGAAAAACAGCAAATAAATGCGAAAAAAAAAACAAAACAAAACACAAAATAAATAGAAATAAAAACCCAATACCAAAATAACAAAAAAACTCAAATGAAAATAAAAACAAAAACAGACACAAATCATATTTTGTCTATACAGATAAAAGCTAAGCAAATGCTGTATGCTCTATAAAAATAATTTAGAAATTCTATTAAAATAATATACTATCTATGCAATTAAATATCGTACATGCTTTAAAAAAAATTAAAACAATATATTGAAATATTTCTTAAATTTAATTCCAATTCTTTAAATATACATATCCCCACTAAATTATAAAAAATTTATTAAATACTACAGAAAATATTTTTAAATACTACTTTATTAATTCCATTTAAGTATATCGTTATTTCCGGTTAAATACTCTATTAAAATTTTTCTCAAATTCCATTGAACTACTTCATAAATTGCATTAAAACATTTTGAGCTTAATTTATTGTACATTTTCTGAAACTCATAAATTAAATTATCTTATAAAATCCACAGATTTCGTGAAGTATATTTAAATGTTTAATAAATGTAATTAACATACTTTACAAATTCTATAGAAATATTTAATACATTTTACGACAATATGAGAATTCTACAAATTTTGCAAATTCTATTTCGATTTGAAATACATATCTTTAACATAATTTATATATTCTGTATAAATATTTTAAAAATTCCATAAACATATGTAGGTATTGAAATACCTTTCAATTGAAGTTACGTCTAACTCAGCTGCGAGGTATTTCCTTTTATATAAGCTTTGCTGTAGCTGCCACCAAAAGGTTCATTGCACCTGTTATTAACATGATATTTGAGTTCGGCACTTGGATTACAATTATTCACTAGCGCTTATAATCAAATAGAAAATATTACATGTTTAATACATCAAATTTCATGTTACAATAAAACCTGTCTTCATTCATGTAAAGGCGACTCTAAAAGAGTTGAGAACATGAAAAAACTAGTATGATTGTGTAATAAAAAAGTACGACATTCAATGATTATGAACTTTGAGATCTGTATAATAAAACAACGGCAATAGCGTCATAATAAGAACCATAACTCCAAAAGCTGCTGGCAAACTTTAACAGTTAAATCTAAATAAGGCTTTTGCATTTAAAGTTCAAGTACGTAATAAAGCTATTAAGAGATATGTATTGAAAAGCTCAAAAATGATGCAGTATTTAAAACAATTAAGACTGCTCTTTTGAACCAACTCTGATTTGAAATCTCGCTCACAGAAATTTTTAACCTATTTACCTTCATGTTTGGGAGATAGAACTTGAAAACGGTGATTTTTGTTCTGTTCTGTGCAATAACAAAAAAAAAAAGTAGAATTTAATTTGTTTAAATTTGCTATTGATATTACATTAAAGTTTTTTTTAATATAATCAACAGAAATAGATAAAGTTCCTTCTTAAATATCATCTCAACCGAACACTTCATTATAATTAATTTAGTCTGGTATTGTTGTGTCCCCAATTTTTTTCAAGTTTTATTTTACCCTAGTTTAATTTAATCCCTGTAGTAAATTGAATGCTGAAATTATATTTGTATTTAAATTTTTTCTTTGTCGACCGAGCCGAGCTTAAAACAAGCCTGAAATAAGCTTTAAGCTCTGTCTCCAGCTTGACTAAAAGAAAAGCTTTTAGTTTTGAAACCTAAAATGATGGAATAGCTAAAGCTTGCCAATTATTTAAGTTAGGGATTTAAAGCTTAAGCTCATTTGATTGTCACAAGCTGCCTGATTAAACGGTGTTGCCTTTATGGCGTTCAGGAAGAGTATGCTGAAAACTAAATCGCAAACTGAATCACACTAAAAAGCGACATCCAAACAGATCTGAGCGACTGGCAGCCGCAATGTTGATCGCTGATCGAGAACGGGCAACAACAACAAAAACAACAACTACAAAGGCAACAACAACAACTATAACAAAAACCAGCTTGACTTTGCCTCAAGTTCGAAGCCGAACAGCTGTTTTTGCAGTCACTGTTAGCGTCGCTGCTGCTGCTGCTGCTGCTGCTGCTGCTGCTGCTGCTGCTGTCGCTTCACGCTTCGGAAATTTTTCGAGAGATTTTCAGCGACAAGCTCGGCATCTGAAACTGGTCTTAAACGCGTGCGTTGTCTCGCTGTCGTTGTCTCTGTCGCTGTTAGTGATGGCACAGCTACTTACGTAATAATCGATTATTTTGTTGCAAGAAACGATTGAATTCTATCGTACGAAGGGTTCCAATTAATCCAATGACTGATCGATTATTCGTCAAAATAAACGCAGATTTAAATTCGCTACGATATATTGGGGCAGTTCGATTAGCGATTTGGATCAATCGAAACTCCTTTTTATTAGTTGCATCAACTTTGATGCGAGTCAAGCTATTCTTAAATTCAGTATTCTAAAAATGCTATTGATCAGTATTAAAAACATAGGATATTGTTTTTAAATGCAGTATTGAATAAATAAAAAATAATAATTTTATGTATTATTATTGATAGCATTTGCATTACACCCACAAATTAAAATGCCAAATATTGCAAAAAAGAAACATTCATTCAATTAATGAACAATTGAACCACTGAACAATTTAAATTAATCAAATGATTTGATAATCGATTAATGCATTGGTTTGCCATCTCTAGTCGCTGTCTCTGTCTCTGTGTGTCTCTGTCTGTGTATAAATCATAAATTTTTTTATACAAGTAATTTGAAAAACAACGACAAGAACAGACAAAAGTTCAGCCAACTATTTGTTGCTGCTTGCTTTAATTAATAAGTTTTTACTACAAATACTTTTGCATAAAAGCCAGCCGCATTTTCCTGTGGTTAAGCCTTGTGCCCTCCCTCTTTTCCTCTCGCCCACTCTACTAAAATGACCCTTAAAAGTCTACGTACAGCCAGCAGACGTTCATGCACAAGCTAAACAAATTATATTGTAACCGCATTTTATTTTCTGTATTTTTGTATGTTTTGTACTTTTGTATTTTTGTGCTTTTTGTATTTTTTGTATTTTTTGTATTTTTTGTATGTTTGTTGTTAAGTTCTTTGAGCTTGTCAGTTGCCATTTGGCTTGTTGAGAAGAGCTGTTATTGTTGCCTGAACTTTGGCCTGGACTGTGACCAAAGTGAAACCCAAACGGACGGAAATATTATGAAAATTCTATGAATTGCATACTGTATTAAGGCTCTGCTCGTTTATTGCTCTTTTGCTCTGTTTGTTACAGTTGACAAACCACTTAAGCGCCCAGGGTATTCCCCCTGCCGGCCCTTCTATTGTAGTATCAAAGGGGAATACCCACAACAAAGCAACAAAACAAACAACAGCTGCAGCAGCGGCAAAAATATTATTGATAATAAATCTAGATCGTGAAATTAACAAGATTCAGCTACACATGTTGCTGTAGCTAATCAATGCGAATTTATTTGGAATTAATTTATTTATTGATGTTGCCAGTTGTAAAACATTCACAATTTACATAAACGGGCATTTTAACATTTGCGTGTTATGCTATGCGAGCGTCTGTAGCGCTTACCAGAGCTGTTGATAGCGCCTAACTGTGAACTGTTATGTTGCAGCGCTGATACTTTACTCTGTAAATCTAATCAGAGACAGTGTTGCTAGAACAACATAACTTGATTTTTAATAAAGAATAAAAATTAATATGCATTTAAATAAATAACAATAACAAAGTTAATTGCAATATTACAAATATATTTATATTGTTAAATAGATTAATAAAAACCATAAATAATATTCTTAAATCTGCAAAATTTAACAACAACAAAATTAACAGCTGTTTAGCTGCTGTTGTTTACTGCACAGCATCCTATGTTAAGTTTACCGTTTACCTAAGCCAATTTAACTCTGTTACTTTACAGTGGTCCTAATCAGAGACAAAGATTAGCAGCTGTTAAGCTGAAGCTGTAAGTTTTCTATCTGTTTTTGTTTGCTGCATTGCATTCTCTGGTACTTTACAGTAGTCTAAGCCAAGTTAACTCTGTTACTCTACAGAAGTGTAATTCATAGACTTCTATTGCTGTTGTTTGTCCCTTGGCATCCTCTGTTACCTCAACAGAGCAATTGCACCAACTGACTGACTAACTGACTGTTAACCGCAGCTTCAGTTTTAACAGCACTTCGAGCCGCCAACGTTCGAATAACAAACAGTTTGAATGTGGATCCAAAGCGGATTTTGATACCTGCTGATACGCAATACTTGCCGCTGCACGTTCGAGTCTATCTGTTGCACACAATGCGCTTGCTTTGCTTTTGTAATGGGCTGACGAGTGTCGTGCCACAGCAGCTAGTTGAACTGCACTTAAAAATACATTGCATCAAGTTGCAATGACGAAAATCCCACCAGCCTGCCTGCCACAAGCAAAACTGGAGAAAAGAGGAACAACATGCATACACACAAGTCAAGCATTATGGCCTGATATTGAGATGCTTACGCAAGTTAACATCTATTGTCCTCCCTCCAACCCCGCATCCAACCCTCCCTTTGAACGCCCTTAACGCTCGGTTGGGCGTTTCATGTGGTATTGAAATTCTAGACGAGATTACAGAAGTGCATTCCAGTGCAGATAAATCTGCCTTACTAAGTATTTCGAATATTTACTGAATATTGCAGCTTTACGAGACATTCACTTCAACTGATGCTACGAATAATACATTTAAGGAATCGACCCCCAATCAAACATAATTCTTTTAAACGATGTCCAAACTTATGCGATGATCTGTAAGTTTTCAGCACCCGCCAGTCAATAAATAAGTTGCTTTTCAATTCCTTTCGGCAAGAGCAAAATAGAAAAAGTTTTATATCTGAAGGAGGAAAAAGAACACTGGGAAAATCAAAGAAAGTGCAGCATGTAATGCTCAAAATAGGTTTCAATAGAAATAATCGAACAAAACTATAAACAATTCAATTCCTATAAACAAATATTTGCCTACACTCCTTATTAGATTTTCACAAGCCAAAAAAAGGTATGTTAAAAATTAAACAATTAATTTGCAAGCGATTTGAATTTAAATAAATAATACGAAATACTGATTAATCTTTATTATGTACCCCTAAAATAGGTCAAAATGGGGTTCATACTTTTTGTAAATGTATTTTTCAATACTGTTGTAGCTCAGTTTAAATTTTTTTGGCTTATTGATTTTATCAATTATATAAATACAGTTATCTATATTGTTTTAAAATATATGTTCTTATTTATATGTCGAAAATATATCTATATATTTTATTTTTTTTATATTATATATCATATCTGGCATAAATATATTTACAATTGTAAATGAATAAAATTTGAGCTAGATGTTTTCTAGCATAAAAGCATTTCATAGAATTTTAAACTGTTGAGTTTGAAAATGAATTGTGCCAAAAATCAGCAATAGAGGGAGACGGTAAAACTTGGGTGGAAACAGCTAGTCTCAGAAAAGGCTAACCAACATTTTTGTCTAAATTTTGTGCTTTTTTTCTGTAGTTTTCAGTACACTGTTTTTTTTTATCAAGTGGCAATTTTTTGCTAGCAAGTAGAGCTTTATAGAGCAGTCGTGGCTAATTTGTGGCTCTGAGAACCTTGCTGAGGTTTACGATGTATCCCTAAGGTAAACGCATTATATTTTTGAGAGAAGTACGATGACTAATAGGATAGGGGGAGCGGGGAATTTAGTGAGCTTACGCATCTGCCAGATGCAATATTCGATATTGGACTATCGATGAGATTGGCGTTGGCTACAGCAGGGGGCATGCAGGGCAGGGGGCATGGGGCATGCAGTTTGTAGAATCTTGTGTTATTGGGGTTTGTGTTTTGTGTCTTCGGTCTGTTTAGCTGCTTTTATGTTTTATGGTCAAGTGTCGCGGGCGCCACTAAAAGCCAAGACAAAGCGTTGTTTGGAGGGGGTTGGGGACGAAGGGTTTTGGCGGGAGGGGTGGGGGGCGGTAGGAGACTGCGTATTGTTAACGACTTGCAACGGGACACGAGGCAACTATAAAAATGCATTTTAATGGATTTGGCCAAAAAGGAAAGGACTAACAAGAGCGAGAGGGGGAGTAAGAGAAGAGAGAGAAAGGGAGTGAGAGAGAGAGAGAGATAGAGATGGAGATAGAGAGAGCACTTGCATTTGACATTATTAAATGTTGTTAAGGAAAATCGAAAAGCTTCAGCAAAGGTTAATAAAAGTCACTAACAAAAACACGACGCGACGTACGCCAGAAGCGAATGCCCCAAGAGAGGCTGTGGCAGAGACAGGGGCAGGGGCAGCGGGAGAGGGAGAGGGAGCCAAAGAGCGGCTTACTCAACTGGCAGACAGAGCAGTGAGAGCAGCGACTGCGAGAGAGAGAGAGAGAGCGTAAAACGATCATTGACGTTTGCTGCTGCTGCTGCTGCTGCTGCTGCTGTCGCTGCCTCTGCCGCAGTCGACGTCGCGCTGCGTAAAATGCAGCAAGAACAACAACAAAATAAATATGCGAAAATTGTTGTTGTGCTGTCTGGCTACGCGCTCTCTCGGTGCTCACGCTCTGCGGGAGTGTTGCCACATCCGCTTTTTCCCGTCAAATCTGGCTGTTTTTAAAGAGCAAGCGAGAGTTCTAGCAAAAATAATAAAGCTTTTCTGTGCTTTTGCTTTCATTATTTTGATCTACAACTACATATTTGTCATTCGATATTATTGCTGGCATTTAAACAGTTAAAAATTATATTTGCAAAGCAAAAAAAAAACAAAACAAAGCATTTGCAAAAATTATCAAGTTCTCAATAGTTCTTGATTGTTACCATTTTTACTTATTTAAGGCAGGTTAAAGAATTTATTGATTAGAAATAACTTAAAATGATTATAGCCATAAAGCTGTTTTTTGTTTTTTAAATAGTCATTTTTTTTTAATATAATTTTTTCTTTTGGTTTTTTTTTAATATGTTTATTACATTATCTACTATCTTTTCGTAATATATAATATTAATTTTTAAGCAATTTTATTTAAATTTTTTTAAGTTTCTTCAAAGCTGTTTCTGAGATATTTAGTGTTGGAAATCTAGCTATTTCTGGCAGCACTGCTCCGCACTGCAGCAGTCGGAGAGAAGGAGATCAACTCACCAATAACAGAGAGACAAAAACAAAGCGTGTCGCAGGTAAACTAATTAACAGGTAAACACGGCACAAGCACGGGCACTGAAAACAACACACAAAAAAACAACAAAAAAGGAAATACAAAAACAACAACAGCAGCGACACACGCACACACACACACGCACGCACACGCACAAACAAAACAGTAAGTAAAAATTAAATAAATAAAAAAATTGTTAAATTTACTTATGTGTATTTATTATAATTATTTTATTATTATTTGATTATATTTATTTTGGTAATACTTTTGATGCGGATTAATTACTTTTTGAGCCGCGCTTTGGATGCTGCAGGCAGCGCAAGCTTGCAACGCCAACGCCAACGTCGACGTCGATGTCGATGTCTTTGCCGCTGCCGACGCCGCTGCCGCTGCCAGCGTCGCGGCGGCGTTCGCTAAGAATGCAGCTGAGACAAAAACAAAAACACACACTTTGCTTCTTCTTTTGGTTGTTGTTGTTGTTGTAAATGCTGCTGCTGCTGCTGCTGCAGTTGTTGTTATTGTTGTTGTTGTTGTTGTTGTTCTTATCGCACGTCCCTCGGCGGCCACGTTCAGTTTTTAGTTTTAGCTGCAGTTCTTGCACTTATTAATTTTTAATTTTTGCTATAAATATTACTATTATTTTTTAGAATTTAGTTTATGTTGTTTAACGGCTTGTTTGAATTCTACGAATCTGACAGCACAAACACAAACAGAAACAGAAACTGAAACTGAAACACGCGCGCATTTTGCGGCACTTTTGCAAAACGTTGCGCGCGCGACCGTCACACGTCCGCCTCATTCGGCTTCGTTTTTGCTTCTGTTTGGCCGCTGCTCACTTATCGATGACGCGCGCTCGGCAGCGTGTTTGAACTGGCGCCTTGTTATCGATGACAGTTTTGTGCTCAACAGCGCTGTTAGCAGTGCCAATTCGAGTTTAACAGCGCGCGCAATGCACAGCCAGACTGTTAACCAAATGTTATTTGTGTATGCTGCTGAATTTCTGCAAAACAGCGAGCGAATTGAAAGAATTTAAATGTTTATACAATTTAAGTTTAAGTTTAAGTTTCAGTTTAAGTTTAATAAATTAGCAGCTTGGCTTAAATTAAGTAAATAGATTATAGAAAAACTGCCTGCTGGCCTCAGTTGCTCTGGCTCACACAATTGTAATTGTTGGGCAAACCCGATTGTCTTATACCCTGTGCCACATCTCACGCTGCACGCTCGCCCATGCAGTATAAATTTTTAAAATATTTAAAATATAATTTAATATATTATTTCAAATAAAATTTAATATATTAATAAATTGAATGCCAACCAAGATTTAAAATAAACAAGATCTGCGTATTGAATACATCTACCTTTAGCAACGCCTGCAATATAGCGTAGTCGATATCTCCTGTATTTATTGACCGATTTCAATGCGCTTTTCATAATAGGTAGAGATAATGGTCTTAAATATATATGCCGAATAACAACATTCTACTACGCTTGTCATTCAACTTTTTAAGTGTAATTTTTAAGTGGTTGTGTGGGTTTTATTAATATTGAGCGTAAACGGGGAGAGACATCCAACTTTCGAAACAAACTCGATCTGAGTAAGATAACTACCTACCTATGGCAACAAAAACGGCAGCTCCAGCTTATGCATGTAAATAAGAAACAGCAAAGATATGCAGCAGACAATGTACCCGACTCTTCAAAAGGTGAGGAGGGCAGTGTTATCCATAAACAAGCGCTTGTCTCTGTGTGTGTGTGTGTGTGTATTAGTGAAACAACGACCTTACTTGGTTAATTGTACAAAATGAGTGCAAGAGTGTCAACGGCTAATCAGAAAACGAAGTAACATAATTATTTGCGGAACCAAGTTCATTTCCGGCATGGGACCGCAAATTAAAACTCATTAGCGACGGACAGGAAAAGGACGCGACCGCTGCATCGGATAGCTGCTAATTGGGATTTTAATTATGTCCATGATCAAAAGTGATAAACTCAATTAATTATATCATATTTTGGGGTTATGACTAAGAGCGAAATTTATGAACAGAAATGCAAAAAAAAAAAAAACAAAATATATCAGCAACGATATCACATGCCAGAGATTTGTCAACATTGAGGCCATTCATCAGCGTTTGTCGAGCTGGCAAAGTTTATAAATCTCTCGTGCTGTCGAATTAAGTGCAGCTCCCACAGAGTCCGGCGCAGGCCTTTCCCGCTACCCTGCACCCTAGTTTATGGTGCCTCTTAGGGCCAACCAACATATTGAGGGCAATAATTCTTGCCACATCCCGCTGTCAATTAGAACTTGCTGCGTGTCAACTGACGAGCCAGCCTCCGCTGTCTGGATGCCAGACTCCGGAGTCCGGAATCCGAAGTCCGGAGTGCAGAGTACCGAGTACCGAGTACGGAGTCCAGAGTCCGTAGCACATTTGTCCATTTTGTCTGTCCTTTTAATAACGTAAATTAATTTTACACCACATTGAAAACTGTCATTTTGTGCAATTTTTTTGCGGCTTCTTTACTTTAATCTATTTACTTTATTACTTTATATATATGCTGCAGCCCGGCAATTAGGTCAATACGAAGGACACTCTGATTAATATGAAATGCAACGAAAATCTACACTGCAAAAAATGTATAAATCTTCATACGTTCAATTTAATTCGCATTTGGTTAAATTTTAAACTGAAAGCAGTCTGAAGATTGAAAATTATTCGTTCTACAAAATAATGCCTTTAAATGAATCTGTTATCTGCTACACTCAGAAAAATAAAAAATGATTCGTTTTACAAAATAAAGTTCTTAACTGAATTTTGATTTTATTTAATCTAATTATCTAATTTTTTAATCTCATTAAAGGTGAAAATAATAAATAAACGTTTGCATTTCGCTGAGTGTAGCAGGAAATTGTCAGGCGACACCTCAATTATGCACGTTTCTGCGTTTGCTTTGACAAAGCTGCATCTGAAATCGGCAGCAGAAATGCGAAATTCATTTTTGCAACAGGTACTCACAGCATGTGGCAAGTGGCATGTGGCATGTGGCATGTGGCAGGTGGCATCCAATTGGTAATTAGAGTGGCTTCAAGTTCTGCACATGTGGCAGGCCGATGCCGATGCAGATGCCGGTGACGCTACCGATGCTCTTGGCTGACTAATTAGCAAATGCCAACAGGTTGCATGCAGCAAGCAGCATGCTGCACGACACCAAGTGCAACATGGCTGCGTAATTGTGGCAGAGTCTAGGTAACCTGGCAACCAGCTGACGCACAAGACAGTCGAAGAAAAGAAGAGCGAGAGAGCGTCAAATTGTGTCTGTCGCCTATCAATTGTGGATAATTTACTTCTGACTGCACAACAGGTGCTGATGACAAGCCAGCGGCAGCCTCGTGACGTCCATAAACTTGAGCCGAGTGCAGTTACAGAAATAGACAAAGATTAGCATGTTCAGGGGCATAATAAAGCTGCTACTTTATAACTCACTATGGCTTATTTATAGCCAGGACTTGGTGAGGAATGCAGAGACAGAGAGCGAACGAGAGAGACGCGCATCTGTTGATTGGATTGTCAACATTTCTGTTAAGCTTTGAAATATTCAAGTCCTATATAAATACCGTAATAAAGCCGCAAGTTGTTGCCAACACTCAGAGAGCGCTAGAGAAACAGAGAAAGAGAGCGAGACTCCGTCTCTCCAAGAAAGAGAGTGGAGCTGAGATAGAGACGGCTGCAATTACATTTATGACTGGCGGACGTACGCGGCGTATGCGTATTTATTATGCAGCTCGCATAAAAGTATGCTATAAAATTTTGTGAAAATTTCAACTGCGACCCCGCAGTCCCAAGCAGCAAGTATAAAACCTTAAGCGCTGTGTTCTCCCATCATAAACTCTACACTTCATGTCTGCATATCAAAATTGTATTTAATGTTGTTGCTAACATATCGTGTGTGCGTGTGTGTGTTTGAGCATGTGAACACTATGAAATTAATAAATTAAGAGTGCATTTTTAAAATTGTAGAAAATAGAAATATAACTTTTACGATGTACTAAAGTAGTCAATATGTCACGACGGTTAGCGAGAGATCCGGACGTAACGGTTACGGCTTCTGCAACTACGTAGCGCTTACGGCTTCTACTTTGTTACGGTTTCTCTTAACGGTTTCTTTTTAAAAAGCAACAGCAACAACTACATATTTCTTTTCTGCTTTACGTAGAAGAAGAATTTTTACAAGGCTTCAATAATCTGCACGAAATATATATATTTTATTTATAATTATTTTATTTTATTAAGTGCAGAATAAGCAAATCGCAACATTTAATATTATGAACATTATGAATTTGTGTGTGTATTTACAGACTATATAAAAGATCAAAATTTATATGCATTATAAGGCGGCAGTTGGTGATAAGTGCGTGAATTCCATTTTATTTCGTTTAAGGCGCAACACCAAATAATTTGCACAGTCTCTCCCACTCTTCCCCTCTTTCGCTCCCACGCTTTCTCTCTCTTCCTCTTTTCCATTTCTGTGTGTCTGCCAATGTTGCCAGTTTGGCCTATTGTAGGCTAGATTTAACATATTTCAAAATGGAAAAGTTTATACATTTTGCTAACAGCTTGCAGCTATAAATCTAGAGTATTATAATTTATTTCATGTTGTTTTATTTAGATACTTACATATACATCATTTAAACAAAATATTTAAAAGTTTTTAAGAAAAGTTTGAATTATGAAATGTGTTCCTCATGACATCGTGACATCTGACGCCGATTTAGCTTGCATCAACAAAGCAATATAATTATTTAACTTAAACTGAATTACTAAAAAAAAATCAATAATAATAAATAAATATATCAAACAAATTAATAAAACATTTCTATAAAGAAGGAAAAATTCTAAATTATAACTATAATAATAAATTATAGTAATTGTTGAGAAAAGCGGCTAAGCGCTGCCTCGGAGCTTATGCACAGACAGCGGCCTATATATTCTTTATAGGCGAGCCGGCTACCCGCTGCATTACTTGTAATGCAGGAGGTATGCTTGGAGAGCCAGCAAGGGGAGCAGGGGAGGGGAGCGGAGGTATGCTTGGAGAGCCAGCAAAGAGAGCAGATAAGCGCTGCCTAGCAGCTTATGCATAGAGAGCGGTCGATGTGTTCTTTATAGGCGAGCCGCCTACCCGCTTCATTACTTGTAATGCAGGAGGTATGCTTGGAGAGCCAGCAAGGGGAGCGGCTAAGCGCTGCCTAGCAGCTTACACACAGAGAGCGGTCGATGTGTTCTCTCACCACAGCTGCAGATTAGTGGGTGAGTTTTCTCGGCTCTTTCTCTTTCTTATTTTCGAGAGCTGCTGCAGTGCAGCTGATCACAGTGTGGTGTTTGTGGTCAAGTGGGTAGGTCGTGTCAAGGACGCTTCAGTGGTGTGGCGAGTGTGATTATTATAATAAATATTTGTTTATTATAAATTCAAAGCCATTAGTTTGTGGATCTAGAGTGTGACATTGGCAAGAGTTTGATTTGAGCGGTATTAAGCTGCCGCTAAATCTGGCACACATTAAAAAGCAAGAAGAATAAGTATTGCTTATTTTTTTTTGTAAAAATATAAAATTTTTTATTTTATTTTTTGTATGGTTTACTATTACTATGTATGTATGTATGTAATAATTTTTACCATAGTGACATACATATTATAATTTCATTACATGTATACAAGCGTATTTATTTAATCCCATTAAATATTGCTGCTACGCTTCGTGTGACAGTTTCATAAAATTATATTTTGAATATAGGGTACAGGGTATAAGACAGTCGGGCCCGTCCGACTGATCTGCTCCGCCCATTCTGGTTTATTTTGCTTAGCTTATTTTTGCCAACACGGGGGGGTGCTGCTAAGACGGCGGGAAATTCTAAAAATGAAAACCAAAAATTACTTGAAGCGCAAATGAAATGCGACCGCATTAGGGTCAAGGTTCAAGCCGAAAGCCTCAAGCTCCAACTACCGCAATTACGAGTGCTGTGCCGCCTCTCGCTCTTGTCTCTCAAAATGCTTTTTTAATTTCCTGCTGGCAATACTAACTGTGCTCCTCCCGCCCCCTCCCGACCCCCTCTCAATGAATTAGGCTGCTCTGCTCAGTTCAATTGACAAATTGATGCCAATGATTTGTGCGCGTGTCGTTTGTGTCTCTTTGCCTTGGTCGTGGGAGGAGGGGGGAGGGAGTTCTGCTTTTGGCGGTTGGTACCACGCCCCTGTAATTAAATTAGGGCGTACAAGCGCGCACAAATGATGCACGTGATCCATTGATTAACATGAAAAACGAGTATTACGCGAGTCTGACGGCCCAGAAACCGAAAACCCAAAAACACAAAAACCCAAACAATAGGTGCCAAACAAATATATGAGTTGTGCCCCAGCCTTGCCACAAGGACGCACTACCCCTACACCTCCCCCTCCATCCAAGGACAGCGTGTCAGAGGTTGAGGAATTTAATATGCAGCCACACATATAATAGTCGAACACCTTCTTCGCCCCGGCATGCGTAAGCTCCCCAAAAACTGTTTTCAATCTCTATCATTCAGCTGAATTGTTTTGCTTGATTGAGCTCTTGATGTGTGGCTGCGTGTGGCCGCGCACGACTAACAGTTACCCTATAATATTCTACAAAATTGAACAAGTTAAGCTGCAATTCTCAAGCAGACTCGAAAGAGTGATCTTATTGCAGTCAATAATGGTTATGGTTTGGTTCAATTTAAGGTTTTAAAAATAACAAATCAATATTTTTTATATCGATGAAGTTTTATGAAGTTCCCAGACTTCCTAAAGGCCGGCCTGGGACAGATAGCCTAAAGCTCAAATTAATAAATAATACAAAATCGCATTTATGCGGTCCTGTGAAGTAGAGGGTTAAATATAATTTTTTCAGGCCAAGCTACACTAAAAACATTTAATTTTATTTTAAATATTATGAGTATTATTTAATTATTTTTAGTTAAAAAATTTAATATTAAATATACAGTTTTAACGCTTTAAAACACCTTTAAATAAATTTAACTTATACTTAAAATTACACAACAAATTATTTAACAGTTTTAACTAAAAAATGAAAAATTTTAATGTATCTAAAATGGTGTTAAGAAGCTAATTTTTTTCGCAAAGGCTTCTCTAGCGTTTGGTTTCTTTTAATGGGTAAAATGACCAAAAATCAAACATGTGCAACCGTGTTAGAACGGGCTTTTTAGCGTGTTAACAGACGTCGGGAAGATATTTTGAATCTGGTTGAATCAAGTCCGTGTTAAGCGAGGCCCAGCTGTGCATAGCCTTTTCCTGCTTGTGCTGGGCTTGGTACGAAATTAATTTTCAGTTCCAATTCCAATCAGAATGCAGTGCACGTTTGAGTACAACAATAACAATATTACCGATGCAAAAGTTTTGCAGCAGCCAAGGAGACAGCAACAGAGTCCCAGAACCAGAACCAGAGCCAGAGCCAGAGGCAGAGCGAGAGAAGGTGAGGAGCAGAGTTGAGGTTGGCAGTTTTTGGCTCCTTCTTCGCACAGCAAGCAGACCGTGGCAAGTTCAAGGTCAGCGCCACGGGGGCAAGCGACTGACGGACAGTCTGCCTGACACACAAGCATAACAAAATTTGTTATGGCTACAGAGAAAACCATACAAAAAAATTACGCAAAAAACGCACAAGAAATATACAACTACAAAAAGTGAAAAAAAAGGGAAACTCAATGGCCCAACGGGAAAACTCTGGACTGCAGAATTGTAGCTGGCCAGCAATTGACGTGGGACAATGCAAATAATAAATAAGGTGCGAAAAATAAGTAAGCAGGACAACATGTTTTTAAGTATAACAAGTCAACCAATTTATAGACATTTCACATCCAAATTTTTTTAATATCCTAAAAAATTTATTAAATAATTACCTAAAAATATTTAAACAAAATAAGTTAAACTTTACTACACCTAAACAAAATTATTGTAACAATCTTTAAGGAAAATAAATAAGTAGGAGATTTTCAAAAATGTTGTGTTAAATTGAAAAAAGAGTATAATATTTAAATTTTTTTGGATAGGATTATTATAAACTAAACATGCTTTAGATATTTATATATTCTACTGCATTTGCTAAATGCCAAACGTATTAAATATATTTTCTAAGAATAAATGTTCAACCAAATTTTTATATCAATTTCTAGCTAAACTTTATGAGGTATAAACATTAAAAATAAATACGGTTAATTTAATGGATGAAGAATGCCAGAAGCGGGTCAAAAGTCGTGTTATCAATAATTACTTGATCTGAACTGATCTGAGTTTCTTAATTTTAAGTAATTTTCAGAGAGCTAGATATACTATATTTAGGATTGATTTAGTTATTTTCTGTCTTGAATTAAATTTAGTTTAATGAAATCTATCCTCATATCTCTTGAATCAATCCTATTTTTGGCAGCTGGTAAACATAAAAAAAGTTAGCAGAAGAAGCATTGCTGGTAGGCTTTATTGTTGACATTCTTCTTTATTGTTGACATTATAAATTAAATAATTGAGGATTACAAGAATGTAGATATGGTATTATCAAAATACGTATATTAGGACTAAACCACACAGTTAAAGCGGCGATTTAAAAACTCTTATTGCTAAAATGCTGTTGATGATGATGTAACTGCGGTGTAAGGGGCGATGTTGTGATGTAGCTGTCTGTGTTTGCTTGTGTGCGTGTCTCTCTTAGTCTTTTGCTCTCTGAGCGGCAACGCCATCTTGCGCTTTTGTTGTTGTTTCTATTTGCCGGTCTCCGTCTCCATTTTGTCGTTGGAACCGTTTTCACTCTTGCTTTTGGCATCGTTCGCTTGGTTTGACTCCGGCGCCTTGACGCTCAGGTGAGCCGGACCGGTTTGTTGGATCTGGACGATGCGCTCCTGCTTGGCCTGCTCCTTGTTGGGTGGAGGGGGCGCCTTGAGGGTGAGCACGCCGTCGGAGGAGACGGTGGAGATGACGTCGTTGCCATCGTAGTCCTTGGGCAGCGTGTATTTGCGCACAAAATGGCGCTGGATGATACCGTGGCCATCTTCGCGCTCCTCGTGCTTCCCTTCGACGATGACCGTCTTGTCCACGACCTTCACAGACAGCTCGCTGTCTTTTAAAGAAATTTTTTGGACTATACACTCATCAGTTGGTCAAGAACTTCAATTCTCAGACGCGTACCAACCCATAGAAAGACAAAGACGACCGACTACAAATTGGCTATATAATTGAGAGCATGTATGTAATAAGAGTTGCAGCAATGCTCTCAATTATATAGCCAATTTGTAGTCGGTCGTCTTTGTCTTTCTATGGGTTGGTACGCGTCTGAGAATTGAAGTTCTTGACCAACTGATGAGTGTATAGTCCAAAAAATGTCTTTAAAAATTCTAGAAAATTTTTTTTTTATATTTCTTGATTTAGGAAGAATTTTAGTTAGACAGGCCTGACAGTAAAATACCCTGTCCCTTTATTTTATACATAGTTTTAATAAAATGTCACATGAAGCCTACCAGCAATGCTTCCAGCTGCCAAAAATAGGATTGATTCCATGAATGTCAAGAAAAATACTGGCTGAGTTTACTGAGACTACGCTTAAGCATTATTAAAGGAGACAAGAACGCATTTTACTGCTAATTTAAAAAAAATTTATGAAAAATATTGGCTTTTTTATGTGCCAGTTTCAGTGACATGAACTTTAAGATTTAGTTTGTTGTCAGCACCCTCATTAATATGTACGATTCAGCAAGGCAGACAATTCTAGCAGCACATGAGAGTCTTTTCTATCATCTGGGAGATGGGGGCAGGACAGACAATAGACCCGCTGACCACGCTCACCAGGCTGACCACGCAGGCAATCGAAAAGTCCAAAAAATAACAAAACACATTTGAAGAGAAGTGTTTGATGTCGTCGTTTGCAGTTGTTGCCTTCAACTTTAGCAACAATTGACAGCAGCAGGGCGACAACGGCCAGGGGGTGCCAGAGGGTGAGGGCGTGTCTCCCCGCCCAAAATGAATTACTGCGACGTGCGGTTAACTGAGAGAGTGTGCCACCAGAGAATGCCCGGTGCCCACTGTCCAACAGTGGGGTATCCACAGACGTGCACAAAGCCAACAAACGAAAGAGCAAAAAACAAAGAAAAACCAGCATGGAAGGCGCCGATCAGTCGGACGCTTCAGACCGTAGAATACCCTGCACCCTGTAAATTATATATAATTTGAAAATACACATTTTTCAAATATTAAACGACGCGCAGCAGTAATGCCGCTTCTTACTTTTTGTTCTGTAGCATGCTTTATTCGCCTCGTTGCCAGTGATCGCGAGTGAGGCAAAGCCTAAATGTTTATTGTTTAGAATAGATCAATATAATAGTGGAGTGTATCTGTTCTTAATAATATTCCTATTGTAATTCGAATTTTTATCAATTAAGGCGTAGAGGAGGTGGCACATCAAAAATTTGAAGCAAACCTGAGTTACCATACGCAACTATGTACCTACCTACATTCCGAAAATGGCTGCTCTAGCTCTCATACTTTGCGTTTGCACAGACGGATGGACGGACAGGCGGACAGACATAGCTATGGATGCCGACTCAGTTCGTCGCCCAGATCAAGAATATATTTTTATACTCTGCCACGCCTCCTTCTGCCTGTAACACACATTTGCACAAAGTTATTAACCCTGTTTTCATCCATTTCATGGGTACAGGGTATAAAAACGAAAATAAAAATAAAATGCACAGAAAATAAAGTATACACAACAGACAATACTCCTGCCACTCCGCCCTGTGGCATGCCCCTTTTGCCAGCTTACACGAAGCGCCATAAGAGCTAGTTATACATAGATTGTCCTGCATTTGTGTGCTAGAGTTCATTTGCCTGACTTGTCGCATCATATTTCTTCATTGTCCAACACTGGACAGCCTAACGATTGCTCTCCGTACGGCATCAAACCCATCAAACCACGAATCTCACGTAGCGTATGCGTAAATTACAGACCAAAATGACATTTCATTATACCTTGTACTTGTATGCCCATTTAACTCCTCTTACATACATGTATGCAATAGTATGCCCATCAGGTTCCATCTGTAGGCAGGCTCAGATACTATTTTCGAAATTAAGAAACATTTCCTTGTCATCTTCAACGTAATTTTCGGTATAGTTTTGCGGCCATTTGTAGCCAACATGCAGAAACAGAGAGACCACAAATGTTGCATCATTAATTCAATTGGCAGCACTTACACATGTCAGCAAGTTGGCAGCACTTACCATAGTTCCACAGAATATAAAAGTGCATTGAGGTTAGTTTAACTTATTTATAACAAAATTTAGCATATTTCAAAATATAGCTTATACATTTTTTGAGAAAATCTTGCCAACTGAAATCTTGTTTCTAAAGTTCAAAACTTCAGCTCGTCTCCCTGATCAAGAATTAATATACTTTGTGGTGGATCTGCCTGTTACATATATTCTTCCAATATTGTTAGCCCTGTTTTTACCCATTTGTAAGGGGTACAATTATTGTTTGATTTTTATGTATTTATGGGAGTTTTCACACCTGATATTTAATATGCCAAAATTATAAATTTTAAATTTGTATCTTAAACGATTTGTAGAGATAAATTATTGATAATCAATTTGGAATGTATCCGATTAGGCGGACGCTCCCGACATTAAAATGCCCTGTACCCTACATTTAATATATACATTTTATATACATTTTGGTCTTTAATAACTTTTCTGATTATAACCCGATTTCAATTGATGGATAAATATTACGATTAGCAGTATATATTCTGAATAATCATCTGCGTTACTCGGCTTTAAATAGGTTTTTATCGATTGGGCAAAAGTTAAAGGGGGCGTGGCAGCCACCATTCGAAATAAACGAAATGTGGCGTATTCGCGGTTTTTAGTGTTTTCGAATTGAAAACAAAACCCATTACAATCGAAATTGATGCGTCACACTCACACTTGAGCTGCAGTCAATACTTCAATGAACAAATCGGCAATTTCATTTGCGTGCGTGCCGCGATTTGTGGCATTTACAGTGGTCGTGACAGAGGAGGGTGGGGAGGGATGGCTGGGCAGAGGATTGCTCAGTGTAGATTAAAATTGAATTAGGCGAAAAAGTTGCCCCAACGTAGACGCAACAGCAGGCCACAAAACTGATGACTAGGCCACAAACTTGCCACAGCGAGTGCGTGTTGCCACTTGCGTCGAGTTTCAACTTCCAAATGCCCGCAGAATTCCGCAACTCAGCTGGCCAGGCCGAAAGGATCTGGTTAACAATGGAACTTGTCCGATGTCAGAAACCCAAAAAGTTGGGCTTCAAAAAAATACACAGCGAAGGACTAAACTTTCACACGTGTGTGTGTGTAAATGTGTGTGGGTGTAAGTCTATGTGTCTGTGGGGATGTGCGGTGTGTGTGTGTGTGTGTGTGTGTGTGTGTGTGTTAATTGCAATTTGCTTCATCATGTCAAAATGAAGCGGTTTGTGGACGTTTGCTTCTCTGTCTACATGCGGCCATTTTTCACTCCACTGCACAGTGGACAAATATCGCAAGTTCTAGCTTACTTTTCGTTCGAATATTATAAACAACTAAACAATTTTTGTATGACTTAGTTTTATCACAAATTTTATCAAATGTTATATTGTATTTTTTGTACAAAAAATCTATTGAAAATGGATAATAACAGAGTTAATTGTGCGAATGAATGTATCAGGGAAAAGTGGCGTAACCCCATAAAGTCTATATAAAGATATACAAATCTATCTACATTAATTATTTTTTTTGTAGTTGGTGTAGATCATTAATATCATAATATTTTATTTCATAATCATTAATAACATAATTATTGTTCCATAATTATGAGGAATACAATGCAAGATTGTCAGATCGCTGAACGTTGCATTCCAACGTTTGGAAATTTACAACTAATTATTGATTACTATTGTTTATACATAGTAAATATTTAAAATTAAATTTCAAACATACGGTACAGAGTCGGGCGCACTTGACTGATCTGTTCCGCCCATTCTGGTTAGTATTATTTAATATTAAAATTCTAGGATTTGGATGTTATTTTATTTCCCTGTTCAATAAAGTTTCGTGCAAAAAGCTTCAATTGCAGTGCGAATTCAAGTTGATTTTGTCTCACACTTTGTACAACAGATTGACAGCTTCGATACCACTGTGCACTGTCTCGTATACGTGTTATATTTGTTGGCTTGCGAAAGGGGTGTGCGGGGGGATGGGGTTTTGTGCAAACAACAATTGATAAAGTTGCTGCCTTCATGCTGCACGAAAAGTTGTCGAAAATGTTGTGGAAACTGGCGAATGACTGAATGAATGGCTGCAGCATTCAAATACACTCCGAAATATTTGGTAATAGTACCAGCCACGCCACGCCCACAAGCCAAATGACAAGAGGCTTCTGGGGGCGGGGGAAATTAAATTATAACGCACAATTTTGGCTGCGTGGGGAAAAGTTGGCATGAGTAATGATGTTTTCTGCTGATGATGAGGTTGGCTAAATTCAATTATCTGCGATTTGGCGCTGCTGCTGCATACCAGCTGCCACACCCACTTATCGCACCCCCTGCCCCTGCCCCTCCCACTTCCCCTGCCCCTATCTTGGACAGGAGTCTTGATGGCAGCCCCTGCCCCTACCTTGGGCAGGAGTCTACGTCAGGCAGCGCACTTGCGTCAATTGCCTGCGGTTTAGCTCTAAATTAATTTTCAACTGACTGCCGTTATGCCCTCCCCCCTCTCCGGTTTCCTCTCCTAAAATATAGAGACAAAACTCAACTAAAATCAAAGCTAAACACCAAAAGTTGCCCGCTTTTTGGCCACGCCAAGGCAATTCAATTTGCAGCCCGGCCACTGGACACCAGAGTCTTTAAGTGCTTGCCTCGGGATTGAAAAGGGGAGGAGGCGGAGCGAGTGCTGCATGAGGAACAGGGGAGTGGCAGTGCAAACAGTGCATTGACCAGGCAAAAGTAATCGATAGTCTGCTTTCTGCTATACCCCCCCCCCAACAGCAACACCTCGCAAAAATAAGTTTGTTCTCTGGTTTTGGTTTTATGACGCCCGCAGATGATGATGAACAACGGCTGCAGCATTGGGTGCCAGCTGGGAATCCTGGCTTATGCTCAGACCAAACAGAAACTGAAATCTATTGTATCTATTTCCACAATTTATGTGCACTGTCAATAGCTGCTCGATATTTCACCATCAGCGTGGAGTGTGCTTAGCTGGCATTTATGATACACAAACTAATCATAGCTTAACAGCTGCTGCAAGCTGCATGCTATGGCACTGGAAACTGCACACTGGGCACTGCCTCGCAGTTATCTGGCCAACTCGACGCAACATATACCCACTGCAAGCTGCCTGCTATACCACTCAGTTGCATCCAATAAATACTAGGTGGATGTAACTGGAGATGGCACGAGATTTCATTAATCGACTATTGAATCATTGCGATAATTAACATCATTTATCGAAGAAAAATAAGTTAAATCGCTAAATCGAATAATAATAATTTTTTAAATTTTACCATTCAGTAATTTTGGATATTTAGATACTTTACAAAGGTACAATGGAGTCTATCAAGTTGCAAATGGGCAATATGTGACCCCAAAAAGTATATATAAAATATATCTTGATCAGGTCGACGAGCTGATTCAATATAGTCATGTCCGTCTGTCTGTCCCACCCTCCGTCTGTCTGTCCCACCCTCCGTCTGTCTGTATGAACGCGTCGATTTTGGAAACTTGAAAAGCTGAAGTAGTCGTTTTTGTTGGTCTACCTACCTATACCATATATACCATACGCAGAGCAAGTTTATTTCAAATATTCAATATCACGCCCCCTTTACGCCCAAAACTCAATAAAACACAAACAATTTCGTGTTTTTTTTAACACAAAAAGTGGAATAACAAGCGTAATATTAAACATAGAATGTTGTTATTCGGAACATATACTTTCTTCTAGAATATTTAACTATACTGCGCATGGAAATCGGTTAAAAAACATACTATATACTATATATATTTATATATATATATATACATATATATTACTACTATGCTAGACACTCATTTTAAACCTACTTTCACTGTCTTCATTCGAATGTCGTACAATTCAAGGGCTATGACAATCAGCCATCCCCATCTGCGTCGAATATAAGCCGAGTACCATAACTATCAGTGCAACTCGTTACTAGTGTTATTATATAGAAGTTTGTTTGTCCTTATTGGACAGCAATAAGCTGCTTGCTGAAAAACTAGAACATTTGGAGTGTTTCAAGGCAGACTGGGTATACAAACATCTTGTAGCTGAATTCGACAGAAAAATATGCTTGGTATAAAATGTTAACAGTAATGTGATAGAGTCTAGTGTTATTGGAGTGAATACAATTCCATTGATACCTTGTTGAAAGCCAATGCTACGTAAATTACAAACACAAGCTGCTTGCTCTGGCAGTCTTAAATTTAATAGATATCTTATAAATTTCCGAACATAATGTTTGGAATATGGCCGATTCGTATTATAGTTGATATATCTACAAATAATAACAATAACAGGAAGCTAAGTGCTCTGAAACTTAAATAAGCCATACACTCAAAGCGATTCTCCACATGCCAACAGAACCAGCTCTTTCGAATCGAATCGGATTCTAGGGTAATAACACCCATTGGATCGAGACCTTGTAGTTTAATTAGAAAATGTGCACTTCATTAGAGCGTCGAAAATGACAGAAATTACGCAGCGCAAATGCTTTGGTAGCGATTGCTAACATGGGGTATGTAGCATGAGGCATGTGGCATCTGGCATGTGGCATGTGGCATTTGGAAGGTTGCAGGTGGCAGCATGGCAGCATGGCAGCATTAGAATGGATTCAGTTGAAGAGGCAAAAGGCAGTGAATGACAGGAATTGCGCTGTGCAGAGGTACAAGAGCAACAACGGCAGCATTTTGACAGCAAATTATCCGGTTTCCCGTTGAATGCAACACTATGTGGCAACATCAGTGCCCCCACGGAAGCACACAAATAGCACCTGCCAGTTAGTCAATGCCACAACAAAGACCAGCCCAAGCTGAGAGCAGAATCTGATGCTGATGCTGATTCTGAGGCCGATGCCGATGTAGCTCTCCCATTGTTATTGGGCCTGGGCCTTTGTTCAATCGGACTACATCGAAATGGTCGGCACCTTGCCACCTCGGCACTGCAATTACCTCGGCTCCTCAGGCTCCATCAAACGGAAAAGGAAGTAATGGTAATTGAGACCCTAACACAATTACAGCACACAATAGACCACAAATCTAGATGGTCTATCGTTTAGAAATCAATTTGCACACAAATGCTATAAACGTATTCAAGGCGAAATGTTCAAAACAAATGCACAAATAGTCCGATTAGGTTTTCATAATTGTTTTGTTGTTTTTTGTCTATTTGCGTAGCTTTAAAATAAATGAAAAATATATTAATTTATATCAAACATTTACGTGTATCAAAAAACTATCTAAAAAACCCAATTTTGTAAATAATTTAATTCAATTCAAAATAAATAACGCTTTGAAATGGTTCAACATTAAAAATAATATATTTGTAAATTCAGAACTAAAGCACACATACAAATATTGTGCACATTTAAATAAAATTCAACTTATTTTAAAACTAGAAAAATATAGAAAATTTCAATTTAGTCGAGTTAGTAAATTGAAGCTTATAATAATAATGAAAATGAAAATGGAGTTTTTTTGTTGGACTATATTTGTAAAACTGTTTGCATATATCTTGGGAATAAATTCAAATAAATTAAATATGATAATCCGAGTTATATAAATTAAAATGTAAGCAAATTAAAATAAATCGTAAAATTGCCAATAAAATAGTTTGTTAAAAATGTAATTTATTTGATAGCAAATTTTGCTAAATTGACTTATTCTTCCTCTTTATATAAACTCGAATCCTTTGCAGCAAATGCTGATGGATGAAATATTGAAATTGGATTTGGCATTGAGTTCGCATGGCCATCAAGGCAGCCAGCTGGTAGCTGGTAGCTGGTATCTAAATTTAGATATTCAGCTCATTTGATAGCCTTGGGCGATTGTTAATCATGGACATGTGGGCATGCCATAGCCATGGTTTGGTTAAGGCTAAAAACATACCAATACTGGCAAGTGAAACGCATCTGAAATGGAAAATTACATTTATGAATGTACTTACGGCAATTTCCAGCATTGGCATTGTTAGCATTATTACTAATAACATTCCAAAAATAATGAGTGCATATATTTTGGCATTTTCCAGTGAAATTTTCGTGCATAAATTGCGTCAAATTTAACGCACAATTAAATTGATATAAACCGGCAATATGACACGCCTCGACCCCAAGGCAAGCCACTCGTAAAGCACGGGTACGGACCCAGTATTTTTTGCTGATTTTTCGTAAAGAGTTCAAGTCCCCAAGGGGTCATGAAAGGGCGTCGCCTTCTGGCTCGTTAACAACTTGCGACGTTTTGATTTATATATGTATTTCTTTACGCAGTTTTTGTAGCGCAAGGCAGCTCAAGGCAGGGCCGCAGCTGTGAGCTAGGAATGCAGCTAATACAATACAAAATACACTAAAAAAAAAAATAATAATACACATAAAATTTAATTGCATCAATGCCTGATATGTACAACCCTAATTTAGTTTACTTTATTATGTTTAGGTTTCTTTAAGCGAATTAAATTTGAACATTTATTTAATAACATTTTTTTACAGTGCAGCAATTTACTGTTAGACACTCGTTTGTTTGTGTGTGCAACGTACAATTTGCCTCGCATGATTTCTTTATTTCACGCCGAAAAAACATCCCTGGAGGCAACAAGTGTGGCATGTTCGGCTGACATTAGCAACGAGTTCACTTTATTTAGAGGGAGAGAGAGTAAGGAGTAGTTGATTATGAATATATTTATGTTAATATAATTGAAAATAATAAATAGGTAAATAATAACTTCAATACGCATGTATGTCAGCAAGAGAATTGAGCTTAGCTCAGCTCAGTTCAGTTTATTTTCTGTTAGTTTTGACTTCCGCTTGTTTAGTTAGCATACTTTTGTGCTGAAATTTTAAATATATTTCTGCTTAACAGGGGATAATTAAATATTGTACTTGCATTGTCTTTGATATGTTTTGATTTACTTTAATAAATTTATGGCATTTGAAATTAAATAATAACTTCAATACATATGTATTTCAGCAAGAGAATTGAGCTTAGCTCAGCTCAGTTCAGTTCATTTTCGGCTAGTTCAGTTTTCACTTCCGCTTGTTTAGTTAGCATACTTTTGTGCTGAATTTTTAAATATATTTATGCTTAACAGGGGATAATTTCAATATAGAAGGAATCGTATAGTCCGTCTGAATATTGGTCTGCATTATTTGCATTATTTTATAAATATTTTCATTATAAATTATATTTATTGTAGTATAATATTGCATTGAATTGTTATGGTAAAAATTATATATTAACTTTTATTATTTATTTTAAATTCATATTTTATTTGTTTAGATTTTTCTAGTTAATTTGATTGGGTTTAGTTCACAGACGACTCGACGTCTATTTTAGCTGCTTTGCTGCCATGTTTCAAGACTTTAATTGCTCATCATCGGCAACATAATCAACATCATAGACAACAACGGAGCTGCTGCTAAATGGTGTTGCTTTTGGGCGTTGAACTTTGACATGTCCTATCTATATAGATAGAGTATGTATGTGGCAACTGCACAATTACATACTATATACATGTATGTTCGATTGCTCCAATATGTATTGTTAATCAGCCATCTTTCGGTCATGAAATACAATTATTGTGCGTTCATTCGAGCTCTGTGAGGCCGCCACAGTATTTATGTCTTATCATTGTGATATTACTATTAATATACATGCTGTTGTTGTTGTTGTTGTTGGAGTTGCTAAGCACGGCTAGACAGCTAATACAATTGCTGCAAATATCAATTAATCGAGCATTCCAAACAATTAATCATTTATTCGACGTTGTTCAGGGTAACTAAATATCTTAGCCAAAGAACAGCCATCATTACAAACAATATTTATAATTCTCAAAAACATCTATGTATATTCTGTCAAACAGCTCTCTCCTAATTTACAAGTTCAAAGTCTTTATATATCAAAACCGAGAAAAATTTGAAATGTGTTTCAATATTATTGAGAATGAATCAAAACATATCGCTCATTTACCAGAAGAGTGTCATAACTTGAGTTAATGATGCAGTAATGTTCGTTAGTTATTAATCTATGTTGTGTCAAGATTTCATTATCCTATCTTCAATACACAGAGCGTGAGAAGAGAATATGTCGCTTCATGAAAATACAAGGCGCTTAAAAACTTTAAAACTTAAAAACTTTAAACGGGTTTGTTAACACTAAACAATAGAAATAAATATTTAAAATAAATAAATAAAATAATAACCGTTTATTTTTTTTTTTTAGTGTAGCAGTCCCTTTAATATGCTTATTATATATGCAGGGTTAACCGATTGCTGACCAGACAGGCGGTTGCCAGGGAGTGCTCAAAGGGCCTGGAGAGGGAGGGCGATGGGCGATGGGCGTTGGCTATTGGGCGTTAGGCGGTTGCTAGGCAACCTGTTGGACCGGTCGGTGGCATAAACAAAGGCGACACTGACAACGGCGGAACCACAACAAGGCAACCCAAAGCTCGATAGGAAAATAATGCATATTGCAATATTCCAGGGCGTACGCGACAGCTGGAAGTCGTGTCCGTTGCCGGAGCAAATCCACAGCTGCCCAGAATGTCCTTCAAGGATGTGCGAGGTGAGTAGGAGCAGTTGAGCGTTGAGCGTTACGATTAATTGTAATCTGCGCTCCACAGATTTGGGAGAGCATCTGAAACTGTTGGGCTTTCCAAGGGTGTTTCCGCTGCAGGCGCTGGCCACCCAGCACGGCAATCTGGCCAGCTTCCATATTGTGGCGGAGCTGCTGCAGTGGCTGGCGGGGCTTCTGGAGCCGGGCACCGTGCTGGCCGGCAGCGTGGAGACGGAGGAGCAGCGTGTGCAGCTGATACGCGCCGCCACGGAGTTCTTTGTGACCAAATCGGCCATAAGGCTGAATCCGCGCAAGCTTTATGCCGCGGTGGCCGTCAGTGCCGTGGAGCTGCAGAAGATAACACGCCTGCTGATTGCGCCCACGCAGACGGAGGCGGAGGAGCGGGAGGAGGAGCGGGAGCGGGAGCGTGAGCCGTACAGAAGCCTCAATCAGGTGGACATTGGCGATAGGATGGAGGAGCTGCGCCGTGCGCGCGAACTCTCCTCGGACCTGACGCAGCGCGGCGCCGCGCTCTTCGATCTGCTCTCCCAGGAGCTGCTCAACAAGGAGGCGAGACTTGCCCAGGCCCAACGGCCCATGGAGCTGCTCAGCGTGGAGCGCACCATGAAGAACGCCATACAGGCCAGCCAGCTGAAGCTGCAGTCGAGTCGTGCACAGCTGGAGAGCGCACGCGTCGAGCTCAACGCGCTGAACTCCAAGCTGCAGCGCAAGCGGGCGGAGCTGGAGCGCACCAAGCAACGCCTGGAGGCACTGCAGAAGATACGACCCGCCCACATGGCCGAGTTCGAGGAGTGCGAGAAGGAGCTGCAGCAGCTGTTCCAGCGCTACTTCCTCCGGCTGCACGTACGCGACGCGCTGCGCACGCAGCTGGAGGCGCGCAACAAGCGCCGTGCCACGCCCATCTCGTCGCCACTGCTGCAGAAGCCGGCGGAGAACTCCATGCCCTTCATACCCGAGGGCCTGATCGAGGACGACGACGACGACGACGACGAGGAGGAGGACGAGCACGTGCCACGCCAGGGCAGCTTTGGCCTGGACTCGGAAATTCCCGACATACGCGACGAGGATCTCATGCTGCGACGCAGCAAGGCCGCAGCAGCGGCAGCTGTTGCAAGTGCCACTGCGGCGCCAGCCACCGGCAGCAAACGGCCCGGCACCGCCACATCACGCATACGTCCCACCACCGGACGCAGCCGACGCGCCACAGCAGCCGCCGCCGGCTCTGCCACGCGCCAGACACGCACCGGACGCGAGGCACCCGGCAGCAGCATGCTCAACCGACGCGAGATCGACGACAGCAGCTTCGGCAGCTCCGACAGCGAGCTCGACGTCGGCGACATCATGGGCATGAGCGGGCTGGGCGGCCATGCGGCAGCCCACGACGATGACTGTGAGTAGGCGGGTCCACCCAATAGGCGACCTAATCGGGGTTTCCCACGTCCGACTTTAGCCTTCCAGTAGGAGGGTCCCTCCAATAGGCGACCTAATCGGGGTTTCCCACGTCCGACTGTAGCCTTCCGCTTGGATGATCAGCTCCGTAGTGTCTGGTCCCTCCTCCAAATGGGCATCAATTGTTTGTCCAAAGTCGGAAAGGTTTGGTAGCTTTCAATCGCCCATCATAAAGTAAAACTTTTTATTCATTTCGACCACCATTTTTGATGTAGCCACCTTATTGGGTCACCCACTGCGGCGTTCATCTTGGCAGCTTAATCGACCTTGCTAAAATGTAATGCCTAATTATTGTTAACGATGGGGTAGAATCACCTTAGGTGGAATCCATCTTGGAATTAATATTAGTTTGACTAAGACCCTAAGCATGTAATCCCTTATCTCTAATCGCTAATCTACAATCCGTATTGCCATTGATTATTTCATGTGCTGCAGTTGATCTAAACTCCATTGATGACATCAGCATATCCAAGCTAACGGGGGAACTCCCGATGCGTCCCAAGACTGCCAGTAAACCGGAGCATCACAGCGATGAGGACTTTTAAAGGCAGACCCCAATTTTCTATGACAAAATGTAAAACAGTAAATGTTAATATGAATATTAGTATTAAATATTACGCCGTGTTTCTAAACTTGGGTAATTTCAAGCTGACATTGCGGGACTTTCGTACGACAAAATGCAATAAGCAAATAATTATAAAACCAGCTTTGTACAAAAATAAAATTAAGTAGAAGAATCGGCATTGGGAATTTAAAGATACTATAAGCGTAAATATGGAATGGCATTACAGCGACCAAAATATACATGTTTTTAGACCCCGTACTTTGAAAAAGTACAAAAGGGTCTATTAACTTAGTGCAAAGAGGAAATGTGTGTAACACCCAAAAGGAGGCGTGGCAGACCCCACAAAGTATATATATTCTTGATCAGGACGACAAGCCGAGTCGATATAGCCATGTCCGTCTGTCCGTCTGTCTGTCTGTCCGTCTGTCTGTCTGTCCGTCTGTCCGTCTGTCCGTCTGTCTGTCTGTCTGTCTGTATGAACACCTAGATCTCAGCAACTATGAGAGCTAGAGTCACCATATTCGGGATTTAGGTTCTCCTAATCAGTAAGCAGCACGAGTTTGTTTTAGATTTTGGACACCACCCCCCCTTTCCCCGCAAACCGCAAAAAGCTACTGCAGCCACAGCTTTGAAGTTATTAACTTGTAATTTGGTATATAACTAGCTTATGACATTATCTATTGATTCTGTGAATTTCGTTACGATCGGATAAGAAACAGCGAAAACATGGAAAAGACAATAAGCGTCAATGGGCAGAGGGGGGGTATGTCGCATGCACTCGCATACGTAGCTTGCCTCTATGTGTGAGTGTGTGTATGTGCAAGTGAGTGAGTGATACGCGTGTGTGTGTACATTTTAAACAAAGTACAGGGTATCCTACTGTCGGTTACGTCCGACTGTAGCCTCCGTCCCACTGATCTGCCCCGTCCATATATTTTTGGTTGACCTACAAAGTTAAAAATTTTTGCAAAGTGACAAGGTTACATTTTTTTAAACCGCCTTTAATTATTTAGATTAATATGGATTATAAATTATCCCCAATTGTTTTATATAAGATTTATACGGTTTTTTTTTATTCAGCAAAAGCATTGTTACGAGGCATACGTTACGGGTCATATATTTCTATCATTTCGCAATTACTGCTATCAAAACTTATTTAGAATTTTATTGTCATTATTTATAGCATTTTAATATTAGCTCTGGACTTTTTTTAAACAAGAGAATCTGAAGTTACAGGAATGACATTACTTACCACATAAGTTCATCGTATGTATGTATAATTTTAGTATTATCAGAACTTAATTGAAATTTTAATTGAATTCATTCCATTCACCTTCCACTCACTAAAATATGTAAACAGAATTTTCTTAGTGTATAGTGTATATTTTATTCGTTTCATAATTCAAAACAATGCCTAACAACTATGGTAGGGTATTAAACAGGGTTTATCAGCTGACTTGTTGAGTCGTATCGAAAAAAAATTTATATATATGTAGTTTTTTGAGGGAACTATTTACAAAAGTTGTGCAACAGATTCCGGTGCAACTCTACGGCTCTACGGCTCTACAGCTCTACGGCTCTACGGCTTAACAGCTCTACATGACGACATCCCGACAGACAATCTTGGCCTTAGAGGAGGCCCGAGACCCATTGCCCCCCGCCTGCTGCCCGTAGGCGTCGCTGTTGGCCGACGACGTGGACGAGGAGTAGTCAATGTGGCTGCCAGCCTGTGACTGCTCCTGGCGGGCCAGGAAACTGTCCGCTATGGCCCGATCCAGTCCGGTGTATTGGAAATTGGGGGCACCATCCAAGACATCCGCCTCGGACTTGCGGCGCTGACGTCGATTGGCATCCGATTTGCCGGCCCGACGACGCCGACGTTGGCCATTCAGCTCCGCCGACTTGGTGCTCTTGTGGGTGCGATAGGTGCCAGCCAGGCTGGCCGGATGCGCGTACACCACGGAGCCTGGTCGCATGTAGGGCAACGTCATGCCGCGATATTGGGCTGGGGGCACGGGTAACAGCATTCCGGGTCCCAGGCCGGGCGGCGGCGGCGGCGGCAGACGCGTCGGCGGCGGAGGTGCGGGCAGCTGCAGGAAATCCCAATAGAAATTAGAATTAGACGCTAATTTTGTTGTACATCATCAAAGTTTGCATCGCGAATAATATTAATAGTTTCTGGCTATCTAGGGTCAAAGAACTCCGATTTCAGACCTTTCCCTAGGCTCTTTCTATCCCGGTATCACTGAGGACCATCTCTGGTCTATGTGGAACCCTTGTCCACCTAACCCAATTTATATTTTATCAAAGTATACTATCCAACTACAGCTGAATATTTGCAGTCCATTAATCGATTTAATCGATTAATCAAAATAAATTCAATTTGCTTGAAAAAACAAACAAAAACAACTAAGAGCTGAGCAGATCCGTTGGGTGGAAGATTACAGTCGGACGTAACCGACAGTAGCAGACCTTGAATTAAAAAAAAAACCACAATTACATTGCGCGCAAAAATCGATTCTCAAAATAAAAGTATCGATTTAATCGCCGACAAAAAGAATCGATTAAATTGAATCGTAATCGAATCGAAGCTCAGTTTTACTTTGTACTTATTGGCATATTTTTTTGGCATATCGAAAATATAATCGATTTGTTATTTGCCAAATAATAATTAGGCGACGTTTTTCCACCAATTTAAACCATCCGTACCGTTTTGAAAGCATTCCAAAACTGTCTATAAAAATGAGTTTAAAAAATTAAGAACATTTCTCAATCCCAATATGAGATATCCCTCTATGGGGTGTGTAAGTGGGCGTGGTCCAAATCACTTGATATTTGTCCCAGTTATTCTACTTGCAAATAAGGTCGTCTCTATCAAGTTTGTGCTCTATAGCTATATTATTTTATTTAACAGGGACAGGAGTGATGGGGGGCAGGAGCACTTACCCCATTGCTGCCGGCGGTGGCGGGAATTAGCATGATGGGGCGGGACGGTGGGGTTAACTTGCGCACGGACGCTGGGGCCGCGCACATCCATAAGGCAGCAAGTTTCTCCTTGTTGAGCTGTAATACAAATAACGGTGCTTAGAAGTGGAATTGTGGAATCATGGGCAGGGATCGCAAGTAATAATTATGAGTTGAAAAAGTTAAAGATTTATTTGAATGATTATGAAAATAAAACGTGAATTCCATTTTCTATTGAACCAAGTGGAGTATTAAAAATATTTAAAATTTTTCGTGATCAATGTTTCAACGCTTTTCTGTGACATACAACTCTACTCAGTCATATTGGATTGTTTGATATATTGCTTGCACACAAATACTGCTTGTACTCGAATATTGTATATCGAGAAAATCAGAAAAAAAAAGCTGTTAAAAATGCTATCCAAACGAGAGCTAAAAGCAACACGCTACTATCTGGAAAGGGCGATAGCCATCTTCATTCAGTTTGCCGATCCTATGGTCGATAAGTCCGAGCTCCGCAAACGTCTGAAGAAGTGGTGCATGCGTCTGGAACAGCAGCACAATGGAAAAACAGCTGCCGCAAAGAAACAGCACAAGCAGTTGCAGGTGCAAATCGACAAGCTTCAAGAGAATGAGCTGGAGTTGCAGCAGAAACTGGTTGCGGCAACCGACGAATCTTTGGTCGCGCAGTTGACAGCCAGCAATGAGGAGCCCAACTTGACCATGTTGCAAGTGCAGTCTATATTCAATGCATGTGAGTACGACAACGAAGATTTGTCCAATCAGCGGTTGGGGAGCGTCGAGGAGGGCGAATGTCTGCGCGGGGAGAACCACGCCTTTAGGATGCAGATCGATGAGGTCTTTGAGCCTGCAGAAACTACGCAACTGCGGTCTCGCGTTGCTCAGCTGGAGGAAGTGTTGGCCGAGAATACTCAGATAAATGATCAGCTAATTGAGGATATGTGTGAGCTCGAGAGTCTCGAGCGACAGAACGCCGAAATCAATGAGGAGTTGCAGGAAAAGGTCAAGGAGAACACGATTGTCGAGGGCGAGCCGACGATACAAGTTTTGCAGCTGGACGTGATTAATGATGAAGTTCGGGACCTACTGCACGTAGCCAAGGAACATGTGTTGATAGTATGGCAAAATATGCAATCGGAGCTGCAAGAGCTCAGCGAACGTTGCGATCATCAAACAACCAAGCTGCAGGAAGATGCCAAGCAAATTGATCAGCTGCAGGAAAGCAACGCACAGCTCTTGGAACGTTGCGTCAAAGCTGAGGAGGATGCACGTTGCAAAAACCCTAAGGCTAAACTTGATGCGTTCCAGCATGATCATTTACAGAAAGTCAGCGAGAATGAATGGGAGGATAAGCTACAACCGCATATTTCCCAGTTCGATACTATGGCCGAGAAGTCCGAGCTCTGCAAACGTCTGGAGGAGAGGTGCATGCGTCTGGAACAGCAGCACAGCAAGGCTCTGAGTGAGCTGCAGGCGGAGTACAATACTGTGCAGCAGAGGTATCTACAGTTGCAGCAGGACTATGAGCTGATGGAGAGAAAAACAGCTGCCGCAGAGGAACAGCACAAGCAGTTGCAGGTGCAAATCGACAAGCTTCAAGAGAATGAGCTGGAGTTGCAGCAGAAACTGGTTGCGGCAACCGACGAATCTTTGGTCGCGCAGTTGACAGCCAGCAATGAGGAGCCCAACTTGACCATGTTGCAAGTGCAGTCTATATTCAATGCATGTGAGTACGACAACGAAGATTTGTCCAATCAGCGGTTGGGGAGCGTCGAGGAGGGCGAATGTCTGCGCGGGGAGAACCACGCCTTTAGGATGCAGATCGATGAGGTCTTGAGCCTGCAGAAACTACGCAACTGCGGTCTCGCGTTGCTCGCTGGAGGAAGTGTTGGCCGAGAATACTCAGATAAATGATCAGCTAATTGAGGATATGTGTGAGCAGATGAAGAGTCTGGAAGCGGCACTACTCGAGAAGTCGGTCGAGATCGAGAGTCTCGAGCGACAGAACGCCAAAATCAATGAGAAGTTGCAGAAAAAGGTCAAGGAGAACACGATTGTCGAGGGCGAGCCGACGATACAAGTTTTGCAGCTGGATTTGATTAATGATGAAGTTCGGGACATACTGCATGTAGCCAGGGAACATATGACGATAGTATGGCAAAATATGCATTTGGAGCTGAACGAGCTTAGCAAAAGTTGCGATCATCAAACAATCAAGCTGCAGGAAGATGTCAAGCAAATTGATCAGCTGAAGGAAAGCAACGCACAGCTCTTGGAACGTTGCGTCAAAGCTGAGGAGGATGCACGTTGCAAAAACCCTAAGGCTAAACTTGATGCGTTCCAGCATGATTATTTACAGAAAGTCAGCGAGAATGAATGGGAGAATAAGCAACAACCGCATATTTCCCAGTTCATGGAGCGCGGTGCGGCTGTCGAGAGTGAACTGACGACATTCAAGTCTACAACCAATGACCACTTCAATGATCTATCAAAGGAAAAGCAAGACCTGGAACTTCAGAAATTGCAAGAAAAGTGTGAACAACAATCTGTAGACTTTGAACAGCTGCAACGAAACTATCAGCTTGAGCTGGAGAAGCTCCATTCAGAGAGGAGAGTCCAACAGTCTGATCTCGACGATAAGCAATTGATAGTCGAACGCCTTAACCAGGAACTCCAGACAGCGCAAATGGAACGTGCAGCTTCAACTTGCCAACTAAACGCACTTGCAGAAGAGTTCAGGTTGGAAAGGCACTCCATGCAGCATTTGGTCGAGAGCCTTAAATCAAAGGTAACCTCACTCCAAGATGAACTTTTCCAGTCTAAGTCTGCCCAGCAAAGTCAGGCCAAAGAATTTGAAGAAAGGCAGCAGGCCCTACAAGCAGAGCTGGCATCTGAAGAGATTTCAACGAACCAATTTAAAGAGCAAGTGAAAACTTTAGGTTCTTCATTAAAAGATTTGCAAATCGAGCTAACGCAAGCCAACACGCACGCTCAGCATTTGGAAGAGGTCAACTTAGGTTACTCGAACCTTAGCTCATACTTCGCCGACCTAAAGAAAATCAATAAAGACCTAATCGAGGAACTGACGATGCTCAACCGTGATATGGTTATGAAGCAAGATGCTCTATGTAGTGCAAGCAATAATGTCTACAGGCTGCAATGCGAGAAGGATGAGACCCTGCTATTGAAACAGGACGCCGATCACAAGGTTGCACATTTAGTAGAAAAAGCGCAAAGCTTGGAGCAGAAGGTAGCTCGGCTGCTGAGTTCGAAGGCAGAGCTCAGCTTTAAGGTGGCCTCTTTGATACAGCGAGAGAGCGAGTTTGAAACATCGAATCATCAGCTGACGGTTGAACTAAAAAACGAAATAAACCTGTTGGAGCAAGAGCTTAATCAAAATGTTATATTAGAGCGCGCCAAGGCCGAACTGCAATCGGAACTGGGTGCTAAGCAAAAGGTCTGCGCCAAATTGCAACAGCAGCTGGATTCTCTTCGAGCGGTAGAAATTCCGGAGATGAAAAAACACAACGTTGAACTGGGCAATAAGGTCAAAGCGTTGGAATCTGAAATTGGTGGACTTCGCTCTCAACTACAAGCTAGCAAAGCCAACTTCCAGTCCGATCGTGAACCAATGATTGGCACTATATTCAGCCAGTTGGAGGAAAAGCTCTGCACCCCAGAGGAGGTCATGAAGAAGCTATTTGCGGATTTGAAATCAAAATCAAACTCCAGCAATCCTTTTGATTCGAATGCTTCAAACTCGCCCGGATCTAGTGTGGAACGTGATCTCAATCAGCCACGGAAATCGCTCAACTTGGAGTGTAAAGTACGCCGCAATAAAAGAATCCACGATTTTGATGAGCATAGACGGCAGTCGGGTTGGAACGATTGCCGTGATGTGCAGTGTATACCGGATTCAGACTGTAGTCCCGAGCCCGAAACCGATTCCGACTAACAACTACTTGGCTTCGGGGAGGTGGGGCTGACCCTGCTACATATCAATAGAGTTTTCCTTTCCATGTATTGCTAATTGTATTAAATTTTCATGTTTTCATAACTTAATAAAGCGTAACTTAATATTCGACCTGAATAGATGTGATGTGCTATATCATATGAAGAGTATTGAACCATAGATTACAAACATTCTTATTTTTTTGTGATATCCCAAAGAAAATTCAATCTAATTTTAATTTTAAATTAAATTCTAAGAAAAATTTAAAAGAACACTGAACACTACATTTTTAATAGAAATCAAATTTGATTCAATTATCCATATTTTAAGCATCATATTAATTACGATCCCTGAAGATAGGAAATAGTAGGTACCTTTTCGTTGCCATTTAGGGACATGGCCTTTATATACTGATCCACCTTTTGACGGTCCAGCACAATGCCCGATGTGTTCGACTTGATGATAATCTCGCGCAGTTCATTCTGGTCGGATCTGGCAAGTAAATAAATGAAAGTAAAATCAGCAATAGTGGATTTGAAATAACGGCCGCACTGGCGCCATCTGTGTGTGAATTTAGTTATGTGCGACACAGCCTATCGATACTTTGCGATAGTGCGACACACTTGCGCTGGCTGGCAAGCGCGCATCTCTAATAGCCCAGCAGCTGCTTCCTCTTCTATTTGTTTTTCATAGTTCGTCAGCAGGAGAAAAAGTTGAAATCGGCTTTAGCAAAAAGCCAAGATTCGGAGCGGCCAGTGCCAACAAGGCCAACAACAGTCAATTAACACACCTACTGTGCTTGTGTGCGTGCTGGGCACACACACGCCAACACATTGCCACAACAATTATTGATTTTTACACCTCGATAACACTGCGTGCAAATCTTTGCAAGCTGATCGATAACGATAGGCATTGCGGGAGCAAAGCAAATGCAAATTGTGTTAAATTGGCAAAGTGCAGATAAACAATACACAAACACACACAGACAGAGACACACAGATACACACACAGCCAGATAGAGAGAGAGAGAGAGAGAGAGAGACACAAACAACAGCCGATAGCAGGCGACAATCGATAGGCAGCACACAAAGAAACAGCGCCAGCGATAAACGCAAGCTGCTAAGCGTTCTAAACGCTCCGAGGCCGCAGAGATAACGCTGGCAGCGACTGCAGCAGCGACAGCAGCAGCAGCAGCAACAAGCCAGCTCGCCACGTCAGTGGCAGTCAGCCCCCACCACTCTCTGAGGCCCCCTCTCCCAGCGCCACTGGCCCAGTGCAGCTGCAGCGATGTTCAACAACTTCAAGAACCGCTTCATCTCGGCCATAGCGCCGGACATGCCGTCGCTGCCGAGCAGCGAGCGCGACCATCTGCGGGGCGGACTGCGGCTGGTCGGGGGGCAGCAGATGCCGGACAAGTTCCCCTACGCCCGCCCCGGCTTCCTGCAGCTGCTCAGCCTCGACGAGCTGCGCGCCTCCGCTGACCACAGCGTGCGGCCCATCATCGTGCCCAGGGACATCAACCTGCTGCCCTGGGGCACCGGTTACGCCGAGTGCGTCAACTCCGGCAAGTCGGAGTGGAACGAGGATCAGGCAGCGTTCTGTCGGTAAGCATGGCTAGCAGATAAGATGATCGGATGATCGGCCAACTTGAGCTTTATATGCACATATCTCTTCGCTCTTCGCAGGCAGGTGCTGTCCGATCCGGAGCACAAGCATCCCGATCTACCGTACACGTACTTTGGCATATTCGACGGGCACGCGGGCTACGGCGCCGCCTTGGCCGCCTCCTATCAGTTCCATCACATACTGCACGAGAAGCTGGTGGACTGCATTGAGCTGCTGCTGCCACGCGACGCGGACGGCGAGCAGGGCCAGCAGCAGCTGAACGCCACATTTCCGCATCCCATATACTTCGAGCGGCGCGTGTCCAAGGAGGAGCTGATCATTGGCGCCCTGGAGGCGGCCTTCTTTCACATGGACTCGCTGATTGCGCAGGACAGGGACCGCTATCGCGATGCCGGCGGCTGCACCGCCTGCGTCTCGCTCTTCATCGATGGCCAGATGTACGTGGCCAACGCTGGCGACAGCCGGGCCGTGCTCTGCCAGCGGCAGGCGAGCCCGGCTGCGATCACAGCAGCTGGCGAGGCAGATGCTGCGGATGTGAATGTTGATGTGGATGTGAATGTGAATGTGAATGTGGATGTGGG
Source organism: Hypselothyrea guttata (assembly GCA_035045125.1). Taxonomy (NCBI): domain Eukaryota; kingdom Metazoa; phylum Arthropoda; class Insecta; order Diptera; family Drosophilidae; genus Hypselothyrea; species Hypselothyrea guttata. The sequence goes on from JAWNNJ010000194.1 coordinate 193,289, forward strand.
CGTGTGTGTGCCGACGCCGTTCTCGGCTGATCACACGCCGGAGACGGAGCGGGAGCGCCTGATGAATGTGGCGCGCTTGAAGCCGCAGCTGATGGGCAAGCACTACGTGGCCATGAAGTACGCCAAGCGGCCGCACATCAAGGACATGGGCCAGCGCATTCTGTGTCGCCAGGGCACCATGAAGGGCTGGACATACAAGACGCTGACGCGCGACGATCTGCGCATGCCGGTGGTGAACGGCGAGGGGAAGCGCAGCCGCCTGCTGGGCACGCTGGGCGTGACCCGTGGCTTCGGGGATCACGATCTGCTGGCGATCAATACGGGCATACAGATTAAACCATTCCTCACGCCCCATCCCGATGTGCAGCAGCGCGATCTCAGCCGTGTGATCAGCATATCCGACGAGCACAACGAGGACGGCGACTACGGCATACTTGTGATGGCCACCGACGGCCTCTGGGACGTGTCGGAGAACACGGCAGTGGCCAGCACCGTATTCCAGACACTCTCCCGTTACCCCCAAGAGAAGCATCGCTACACAATGGTCGCCCAGGAGCTGGTGGCACGGGCGCGCGGCAAGGTCAACGACTCGGGCCACTGGCGACTGGCGGACAGCAAGGCGGCGGCCACCGTGGACGACATCTCTGTGATTGTGATACCAGTGCATCAGTATTACAAGGAGCACGTCGAGTGGACGCACAACTACACGCGCGAGCTGGAGCTGAAGCGACGCAAGGCGGCCAACGTGGCCCAGGAGGCGGTCGACGTGCTCAACGGCATTCTGGCCGTGGAGCTGAACGACGAGGCGACGCCCCAAGCACGCCTGGAGACGGTCAGCGAGACACTGCAGCAGGTGCGGCTGGAGGCAAGCGAGGCCAGCGAGGCAACAGGTAAGCCTGCCACAAACCCCCAACGCCGTGCAACCAACTAAAGCTCTATACCTTGCAGCTGCTCCCGAGCCGACAGCCGCAGCTCCCGAGCAGGCAGCAGCAGCAGCAGCTAAGCCTCAGCAGCAGCAGCATCGCAACAATCGCAAGGGCAGGGGCAACAAGCAGTAAAGAGGCAAGCCGAAGAAGTGGCAGCATTGGGAGAGAGTTGAAGCATTGCAGCAGCGGAAGCAGGGGAAGCAGAGCGGAAGCGACGTGTCCTTACTACGAACACAAACAAATTATGCATAATATAATAACTAATAATAATAATAACAGTAACAATAACGATAACGATACTAACATAAACATATATATATTTTTTTTATATATTGCTAAAGCGGCACGGAGAACGCTTCAAACATATATGGACATGTGGCATATGTGGCGTTCCAGCAACGTGCCCCAACTGAATGAATATTGCATTGTACTGTACAATAATTTACTGTATGTATGTATTTAAATATTGGAATATTGTATGTTTTGACCTCTGTTCGTTTTGTCGATATGCCTATTAGTTTTCTGCGCTTTCCAACTAATTTCCACGCATCTCAATTAAATATGTATTTTAAGCATTACGCTAACCGAACGCATTCAGCCAGCAGCAGCATAAGCAGAGCAAATCAATGATTCCAAACACCAAACAAAACAAAACAGAACAAAACAAAACAAAACAGAACAAGACAAGTCGAAAGAACTAAGTAGTATCCTAAGCTGATTCATAAATAACGACAACTGTTAAATAGCGAAAAACAAACAAACAACAAACACACATAAAAGAACAAATTACAAACAAACGCAACTGCTGTTTCCTTTGGTTTGACAAACGGTTTGACAAACGGTTTGACAAATTCCCATTTATTCTCGCAGCACAATTCAGTTAGATAAGGAAAACCAACCTACGGCCGGTCTGGGTTTTCACTACAAAGGCGATAAGCAATCGCCGGGCATGGCGTCATTTCTTGGCTCTTTCACCAAACTGATTACAGATCAGTCGGACGCACCCAACTTGGATATTGTATAATTTTAAGCAGGAGCAACGCTTCTCAGATCGAGCAAGTCGACGCCTGAAATATATAGACGGGGCAGATCAGTTGGACGGCAGCGTACAGTCGGACGTAACCGACAGTCAGAGGCACATGCACACAGAGCTACGAGCGTATGCATAGCACACCAGCCTCCTAATGATTAGTGCCGCAGTTTGAATGTGGCATATCTTCGCTGTTTCTTATCCGATCAAAATGTACAGCATTAGTGGAGAATGTCATAGACTACGTACACGCCAAATTACAAGTCTGTAGCTTTAATATTGTGCTTGCAGTGACACATACATACATTTTGAAAATAATTGTCTGTTGCATATCTTCGCTGTTTCTTATCCGATCATAATGAATTTTGCAGCATCTACAATTCTGTAGCTTTTATATTGGGACTGTTGTCGTGCTTAAAGTGGGCAAGATTCATGAGGTTGGTGCGGTTTTTTTGCGATTTACTGGAGAAGGGAAGAGACATTCAAAATCCAAAATAAACTTGATCTCCTTTTTGAATAGGAGCACTTAAATCCCAAATATAGTGTCTCTAGCTCTTGTAGTTGCTGAGATCTAGGTGTTCATACAGACAGACTGACGGACGGACGGACATGTCTATATCGACAAGAAATTGTCGGAGCTTCGAAGTATTGGTTCGAACCCCGTTTGATGAACGGTTTTAGTTGGGAAATTTGCTTCTTCAACTTTTGGGTTGGATATTGGTTCTATTATGTCAGCGTATTATTTTATTGATTGCATTGAAAACCAAAATATAGCAGAAACTTTAAAAATGCATAAATGAAATGTATTTAATGTCTTCGTTAGCTGTCCTTAAGTTTCCGGTTTTGAACCGGTTCGGCTTAAGCCAAGTCTGCGAATAAAATAAAGCATCTAAAATTTAATTGATCTAACCAAGCATTATAACTTGTCTTAATCAAATTTTGCCTCTACATTTTCTTTACAGAGTATAAAAAGATTCCCATGATGGTTTTCAAATTTTCCTTCAATAATTTATTCATTATTAATTTTACAAGAATTTAGAATCAATTAATTACAATAAAAGTGATTTTTTGTATCATTATTTCTTTTTTGCATTTTGTGGGCATTTTATATTTTGTGTTTTATTTTGGAAGCTGTAAAAATCTACTAAGAAAATATATGTAGCATTCGCACGGTGTACGTGTGGGAGTGTGTATGTGTGTGTGTATGTGTATATGTTCGCTTATACATATGTATTTGTGCCTTATTCTAGTACGCATTTTTAGAGAAAGTACAGTCCAGTCAACACTCATGTCACGACAAAGTTTCAAATAAATTTTAAAAACTTGGAAACACTGTCTGTAATTGTTCCAATTTTGAAATACATTTTTTGTTTTCATTGAATTTAAAAATAGTGGAAATATGTGCAGTTTTACTATAATTAAAACTTATTAAATATATTTCTTTAACTTTAGAACGCGGTTAAATTTTATAGGCTTATTAAAATTAGATATTGCTGCTGTCGAAATTTGCACTTTCCAAAACCGAAACTTGAAACATAAATTACTTTATATATTTTTGCAATTTTCATTAACTTTTCCTGATGTATTATAATCCTATGGAATTAGGAAAACATTGTTTTATTATTTGGTCATTGAATTTAGTTCTTAAATCATTTTTTGATAATTTTCTTATTGGTGAACTGAAAAACATTACCGAATATTTTACAATAATTACTGAATTTTAAATAAGACAAGAATACTTTGATTTTATTTAACCTTTAATTGAATTTTTAGAAACTGAGAAACAATTCAACTTTTTTTCGTAATTTAAAGAAATACAAAATAATTTAAGCATATTTTAATATTTTTTTTTGAGAAATTAACGTTTTGTGTTTCAAAGATATGTTTAAAAACAAGTAAAAATTTTTTAAAATCTTTATGCTTTTTATTAGTTGAAATTTATAAGTAGAAAAACTGGCAATATAAAGTTTTTATATGTATAGATCGGGCAGATGTTTCGAGCAGCTTCATAAGCTATATATATGCATAGATACGATTGTTTCAAAAATCGGTCACACTATTTGCTATAGCTGACATAGGAACAATTGTTAGACAAATTTGCTTTTAGTATGTTCAACCATTTCAAGTCTCATCGAAATACATAATCTCATAAAATTTCCCAGACATCAATCGATTGAATCATAAGACGAATCAGCTGTGGAAAATTGATATTTCGTGAGAGACCGATTTGAAAAAAATCAAATGAAATTCACTTACAGTGCCTGCAGACAATATGCGTACTTGTGTCTTATTTTGTCAGTGCGTGAGTGCACAGTAATTGTGTAAAAAACCGTTTAGTTTATGTTTAGTTTAGAATCAGCTAACTAATATACAATCTATATACAGGTGTCGCTATAGCTTGTATGTAATACATTCGATATATTATATATAGAGCTGCCTTATAATTGATTTTGTCTCGAGATTTTTGGAATTTTATCATTATTGTTTTTAACTAACATTTATTATTGTTTGTATTGTTTTTGTTAGCATAAGTTCAATAGCACAGCGCAAAGTGTTCAAACACCCACAACAACAAACATAACACTATCGAAGATCAGGAGAAATAACCGATCTTCATATATACATATAGCATATATCATATCAAGTATAGTCGCAAAACCCCGCCCTGCCCCCGACATGGACACACATACACGCACAACACTTGAAGAATTGCCACATAGGTTGATTTAATCGATACGGATATATATACTATATATATATACTATATGTGCTTGTATAGTATGTATATAGATTGTAGGTAACTAGAGTTGGATAGAGAGCTATATGCTTGTCCGTCCGTAGTCTCAGATTGTGCGTTTCATACAGAATGTATCTTGACTGTAGCTTAAATATACAGATGTAGATATATATATATATCTTCATAATCAGTTAGAAAGTTGCAGTATGCCTTGGGGTATATTAGTTATGTGCAACTTGCATCGCAAGCATCGTAAGGGGGTGGTAAGGGGTTAACACGTTCTGCCAGTTTTTGTTGAGGCAACAACAACAATTATGCATAACTCTGTGCAAAATATATGAATGTGTACGTTCAGCAAATGTTAATTATATTTTTTCTACTTTTCATGGAAGTTTCTCGGTTGCTCCTTTCAATCAGTTTTCGTGAATATTATATATCATATAGTATTTGGTATAGCAAATATGGATATTTACAGAGTAAATGCAAAACAACAGCACTTCCTATACATATAGGTATATAGATATATACAGGTGCTTTATAAGGTTTACTTTTTTCTTACAGTGTAGCGGGAGAAATTGACATTGTATGTACTTAGAGCGAAGAGAAAGCGAGCGCAAGCAAAGTAAAAGAAGAAGAAATGAAAACTTGTTAAAATTTGTATTTGTTTTTTTTTTCTTAATTTTGCTTTTTAATTTGTTGTATAATTTATAATTTTGCAGTTTTGGTTATTTGGTATGCTTTTGTTTTTGTTTAATTATTATTTAATTAATTGTATTTAATTTAACAACAATAACACGTGATGCCAAAAAATTTTGCTAAATTTAATAATTAAAATATTTTTCATGCCTTTTTAGCTTCAGCTTCGTATATCTGCTGCCTCTGCATGCGTGTGTGTGTGTGTGTGTGTGTGTGTATATATTTATTTGTATGCATTATAATTATTAATTATTTTAATTATAATTACATTTTTAAAGTTATTCTTTTAGCACGTTTTTTGGCCTACACTTAGAGTTCTTTTATCGCGTACTTAAGGAAAGTTTGCAACCATTTGCCTTAGGCTTTCTATATATAAGTCTGTATATGTGCGCCCATTTGGCTGGGCTTATGCACTGAGCGAAATAATGGCTGGCAATCAAAAACTATTCAACGGCTGTGTTTTATACAATATTGTTGCGGTAAGAATTGAAGGAAAACAAATTGTTTTTGCTTGGTTTGATTGCCCCAAAAATTGTTCATCGTTTCGCTCAGTGTATTGCCATAAACTGTAGTTAAGCAATGCTGTTACACACACGCCTACACAGACATATGTATGTACATATAGCTGCAGTGCACGCTCGATAGAGTGAACACCCGTTACAGTGAACCCTCTCGTTGCACTCCGTGTTGGGTGTTCACTCTTTCGAGCAGGCGCTGCATATACATATAGTTGCAGTTATAGTAGATATCGTATCATTTGGGTAATATTATAAAATAAATAACTAACACGTCGGATACTAGACAAAAAAAAATAGGGTATGCCGCACGCCAGTTAACAACAGCAGTACACAGGCTCAGTCGAGTGAACATTCGTTAGAGTGAACAAAATATAGAGGAAAATACATGAGATAGATTGCAAAAATATTCGATGGAGTAAACTGAATCGTTGAAGGGTTGAAATCAGGAGCACAGCTATAACTCTTGCCCTGAAGTTAGGACAGAAGTTGCATTTGATAGAGTGAACACTCATGGCCAACAGCCATTCGATTTGTTATAGTGAACACTCTACTTAAGAGTTTAAATGTAGATTTGATCTTGGAAAGTTATATTATATTTATATTAAAAACTCTAATTGAAGTGCTAAATCACTGATTCTGCTACTGTCGGTTACATCCGACTGTAGTCTTGCGCTCGACTGATTACGAACCTCCTTACTAGTTGAAGATAAAATTCAATTCTGAGAAGGAGAAAAAGTTAATGATAGGCTAAACACTAACACATTCAAGTGTCTTTTTAAAGTTTATGGAGTTTACGTTCGATAGAGTGAACTTGCAGAAAACGAAGACTTGATAGAGTGAACACTCATGCACAGCAAATGCAACAAATTCTGTCCATTTTCAGTGTTCTAATTTGAGTTTCTAAAGCTGACGCTCGACAGAACAGAACAGAACAGTTTTTGAAGTTTGGAGTTACGAGAGCTGCCATTCGATAGAGTGAACAGCTATTGAAGTTCTCGAGAGCGGGGAAAACTGAATGACGTAATGCTGCGTAATGCCTTATGTGCTTATCGTGTACTTCCCGCGAAAAAATCGTAATCGTAAGCGCCATTTTATCGATTTTCGATTGTTGACAGAATTGATCAATTGATCTACAAAAAATATTTCATGGTCTAATTCTACGTATTCACTGAGATATCAGCCTGTCCAATATGTCGTAAGCGCCACATTTGCTGCGCATTTCTTCTGTAAAGTGTGCTTCTGTCGCTTACGATTTTTAAGCGGAATGTGCTCGATATCTGAAGACTCCGACTGCGATTAGACGGGAAGATAATACTTGGTGTGCACACTCGCCTAAACCAGACGCAACTTGGCGCTGCAGTTGTTGTTGTTGTTGTTGTTGATGTTGCGTTGGCAGTGGCGCAGCTGCAGCTGCTGCTGGCGAGGCCACGCCCAGAGGCGCATCAGAATACTATAAAGCCTATAAACTAGTTGGATTAGCTGCCGCTTGGCCAGGCGATGCGGGCACAGCCCCGGCCAGCACAATTAGGAATGCACGTTGGCGCGATCCTTGGCCCGACGCTTGGCCAGCATGGAGAGCTCGACGGGTCCGACGTTGGCCGCCTGCGGTATGGCGATGGCACGGAACGTGGCATCCACAGCGCCGCGCAGTGCCATCGACTGATGCTGCTGCTGCTGCTGCTGCGCGCTCAGCGACAACTGTTGCAGGTGTTGCTGCTGCTGCTGTTGCTGTTGCTGCTGCTGCTGCTGCTGTTGGCTGCTGCTGCCGCCGTATTCCGTGAGCTGCACCTGGCCGCCAAACTGATCGCGCACCCAGCTGTGCTCCAGTATCTGGGCGACGGTCGGACGATTCTCCGGCACGATGTGCAGCATCTGGCGCAGCAGCTCCTTGACGGGGGCGCTGATGAGGGACCAGCGGGTGCTGCTGAAGTCGATGTGGCCGGATCCGATGCGCTTGAGGATCACGTCCGGCGAGTCGTTGGGCGTGCTGGCGAACGGCGTGCGGCCCGAGAGCATGATGTAGAGCAGCACGCCCAGCGACCAGATATCACAGGCCAGATCGTAGCCCTGCCGCTTCAGCACCTCCGGCGCCACAAAGTTGGCCGTGTAGCAGGGCGTCATCAGCAGTCCGTTGTCCGCGCGCAGCTGCTTGGCGAAGCCTGCAAGCAAGGGGCATGGGTTAGGATGGGATGGGTTCAAAACCAGTTACTGTAACCAGATCGCGCTTGGACTCACCCAGATCGCAGAGCTTGAGCGTCTCCGGCGTCTGCCGCATGCTCGCGTAGATCATGTTCGAGGGCTTCAGGTCGCGGTGCACCACGCCGTGCTCGTGCAGATAGGCAACGGCGGCGGCTATCGTGCGCAGCACGGCGCTGGCCTCGCTCTCGCACATCTGGCCGACGGCCAGGATGCGGTCGAGCAGCTCGCCGCCCTTGAGCAGCTCCATGACCAGGTAGGCGGATGTGGTGTCCTCGTAGACGGAGTAGAGCGTCACGATGTTGGGATGATTGCCATAGCGCAGCATGATCTCCACCTCCTCCCAGCAGTCGGCGGTGGCCGACGAGGCGGCCGCCACCGCCGCCTTCTCGATGATCTTCACGGCGTAGTGCTTCTTGGAGGCACGGTGCTCGCACAGCCGGCACACCGAGAACGTGCCGCGTCCCAGCTCCTGCAGCAGATTGTACTCGGCCAGGAAGTTGCCCGGCAGCACGCCGGGCAGACTGCGGGGCCCGGGTGCGACGGCCACGGCCACGCCCACGCCCACAGCCGCCGCCGCCGCCGTCGAGGAGGCGGGCAGGGCGTGCATGGCGTGCAGGGGACTCACGTTGTTGGAGCAGCCGGAGGATTGCGGATGGTGGCCCTGCTCGAGCAGCACGGGCGCCACGAAGCTGAAGCCGCGAAAGATCTCGTGCGCAGAGGCGGAGATGGGGCCGCCGGGCGAATCGCGTGGCGACTTGGACGTGTACTCCACATCGAAGTAGAAGGCATCGTCGCGACTCACCGCCGGTATGAAGGGCGGACGCACCAGCTTCCGCTCCAGCCGCACCCAATCGATGGTGGCAAAGAAGCAATGCGCCTTGATGTCCAGGATGCCCTGGGCGCCGGCGCCCAGCCGATTCAGGGGATTGCGCTTGAAGAGCGCCCGCAGCAGCGACTGCGCCTCCGGCGACAGATTCTCGGGCATGCCCAGCTTGGAGCGCAGTATCTGGTTCATGGTCTCCTGGCGCGTCTGCCCGTGGAACGGCAGATTCCCCGTCAGCATCTCGTACATGAGCACCCCAAAGGACCACCAGTCGGCGGCGAAGTCGTGCCCCTTGCGGTTCACAATCTCCGGCGCCATGTACTCGACGGTGCCGCAGAAGCTGTACGTCTTGGAGCCGTCCAGCGGCTGCTTGGACAGCCCAAAGTCCGTCAGCGCAATGTGGCCGTGCTCGTCCAGCAGTATGTTCTCGGGCTTGAGGTCCCGGTAGATGATGCCCAGCGTGTGCAGATGGTTGAGGGCCAGCGCCAGCTCGGCCAGGTAGAACTTGACGTCCTCCTCGGTGAACATGACCTCCTTGGAGAGGCGCGTGAACAGATCCCCGCCCCGCAGAAAGTCCAGGATCAGGTAGAGCTTGCCGGGCGTCTGGAAGGCGTAGTGCAGCCGCACAATGAACGCATGCCCCACATCCGCCAGGATCTTGCGCTCGTTGGTGCTACGCACGCGATCCTTCACCTTGAGCGTCGCCTTCTTGAGCACCTTCATCGCGTACAGCGTGCCCGCGTCCTTGCCCAGAATCTTGCGCACCAGGAACACCTTGCCGAAGCTGCCCTCGCCGAGCACCCGCAGCAGCTCGAACTGCGACGGATCCGCCTTGTCGTGCCCCTCCTTGATCACCTCCCGCAGCTCGAACTCGTCGTAGCCGCCTCCCAGGCCTCCCCCTCCTCCCCCGGCGCCGCCGTACGACTCCGAGTCGCTCAGCTCCATCTGCTCCGGCGTCTTGCTTGGCGTTATGTGATGCTGCTCCAAGGCGGTCTGCAGCTGCTGCTGCTGCTGCTGTTGCTGCTGCTGCTGCTGGCGGCGCTGCGATGACGTCACGGTGGTCACGGCGCCGCCCTCCTCGTCGGTGGGCGTGTGCTCCATGGGCGTCACCGCCAGGCTGCTGCAGCCGGAGGAGGTGATCTGCATGCGCTGGCGCAGCTGCAGCGCCATGCCGACGCCGACGCCAGCGCCAGTTGCTGCTGCTGCCGCTGCTGCTGTTGCATTATCTAGCTGCGGCTGCTCGGCGTTGTTGTTGTTGCTGCTGTTGATTGGCAGCTGCTGCTGCTGCTGCTGTCGTAGATCCTTATTGGAGTCAGCCAGTGGCATGACGGCGGCTGCACCGTTGGCGTTCGTGGGCGTTCTGGCTGCTTTCTCGCTCTGTTCGCCCCTTATTCCGCTCGCTTCTCTCCCCCGCTCCGCTGTTGCGCTCGCATCGAGTACAACGGACAACCAAATAATTGAAAACAATAAACCGACGGAAACGCGTGGGCGTCAGCGATGTGGCTGCTGCTGCTGCTGCTTTCGCTTTTCACTGTGTTGCTCTTTCTTATTATTTTCTATTTTCTATTTTCTATTTTTCTAGGTGTTTTTTTTTGTGTTTTTTCTTTTGGTTTGCGTGCGAGTTAGCGATGTCACTGCACATCGATAATTGTGGCTATCGGCTTATCGACAGTGCGCAACGTCTTCCGCTTAAGCCCATTCTTCACTTAATGGCAGCTGTTTTTGTTGAGTTTCTCATCTTCTTAACTCTATTTAATTTATTTGCAACCATGACTCAACGACATGCGGCACAAATCTGCATCGATAAAACTGCAACTTGCCCTAACATATCGCTGTTAAGCCACAGCACGCAGCGCCCCTGGCGGCAAGTTGTAGAAGTTCGCTGCTTGCTGCCGTGCACAGTTAAAGGTTGCAAACTTGGCTAAGTGGCGTGGTAAAAGTTTGAAGCAAGTTCCCCATAGAAATATGAAGCCACAGATCAGTTTGAGGTTCACAACTTTGCTGTCTCAGTGAAAGTTCTAAGCGAGGGGTGATTGACGAACACAGTTGGCACATAAAACAAATAAAAAATGAAACCTGGTCTCGGTTGACACTTGAAAAAAATAATATAAAATATCCAACACAAATAAAATAAATAAATAAAATGTGGGCGGGGCAGATCAGTCGGACGTGCCCGACTGCACAATACAAAAAAAAAAGCATAGCAGCAATGCTTATTTTTCTTACTTTTTTATGTGTGCCAGATTTAACGACAGCTTAATTTAATTTATTGGCTTTGAAATTATAATCATAAATAAATAAATAAATATTTATTATAATAAGCACACTCGCCACTCCACTTAAGCGCCCTAGACACGTCCTAACCACTTGACTTCACTGCACTGTTAACAGCAGCTCTGCAGCAGCAGTATTTATAGTGCTTGCAGGCTGCGCAGTCGCTGTCTCTTATCAGTTCCCGAAAAAGAGGAAATGAAAGAGCCAAGAAAATTCCCCACCAATCTGAAGCTGTGGTGCGATCGGCCGCTCTCTACGCATAAGCTGCTAGGCAGCCTCTCTCGTTGCTGGCTCTCCAAGCATACCTCCTGCATTACAAGTAATGCAGCGGGTAGCCGTCTCGCCTATAAAGAACATTCGACCGCTCTCTATGCATAAGCTCCGAGCCAGCGCTTAGTCGCTCTCCTTAGTGGCTCTCCAAGCATACCTCCTGCATTACAAGTAATGCAGCGGGTAGCCGGCTCGCCTATGAAGAATACATCGAGCGCTCTCTATGCATAAGCTCCAAGGCAGCGCTTAGCCGCTCTCCTTAGTGGCTCTCCAAGCATACCTCCTGCATTACAAGTAATGCAGCGGGTAGCCGTCTCGCCTATAAAGAACATTCGACCGCTCTCTATGCATAAGCTCCGAGCCAGCGCTTAGTCGCTCTCCTTAGTGGCTCTCCAAGCATACCTCCTGCATTACAAGTAATGCAGCGGGTAGCCGGCTCGCCTATGAAGAATACATCGAGCGCTCTCTATGCATAAGCTCCAAGGCAGCGCTTAGCCGCTCTCCTTAGTGGCTCTCCAAGCATACCTCCTGCATTACAAGTAATGCAGCGGGTAGCCGGCTCGCCTATAAAGAACATTCGACCGCTCTCTATGCATAAGCTCTGAGGCAGCGCTTCTCCTCGCTCGCTTTTGCTGGCTCTCCAAGCATACCTGCTGCATTACAAGTAATGTAGCGGGTAGCCGGCTCGCCATGGCGCTCAATTTCAAATAATATCGAATGCCGATCGCAGAGATAAACTGTACTTACTCTGTGCACATCTGAAGGGCGGAGCGGTAGACGGACACCAGGCTGACCACAAAGTGCAGAAACAGGGCAAACATCAGGCCATAGGCAGCCGAGATTTCACTGCGGGCTTCGATCAGTCCAGCCTGCGGGAAATCGAGCGAGAAAAGCAGAAAAGCAGAAAAGCGAAAAGTTAGTTGAATGCCAATGCGAATGCTCGGAGCTAATGTCTGCCAGCCAACTCACCCGATCGCCCTTCTCCTCGATGAAGCGATTGAGGTCGCGGGACAGACCCACGCCAGAAATGGCCATTGCCAGCGTGCTGCTGCCGATGCAGACCAAGCTGAGCGCCAGAAAGGCCGTTTGCGTTTTGCGCATGCTGACCACGCCCAGCGACCCGGTGACGGCGGCAATCAGACCCGCCCAAATGCCGCAGCCGGAGAGCGCCAAGGTCGCGTCGCGCACAATCAGCAGCGATCCCATCGCCACCAGCGCAATGGCCAGGAGCAGCTGCAGCGTGCCCAGCACGATCTGCAGGGGGAAGGCGGAGCAGCATTCGCTGCTGGCCCGCTGCTTGCGTCGCAGCTTCGCCGACGCCGTCGAGCCGCCGCTGCTGCCCCCGCTGCCCCCCTTGTACTTGATGAACTCCGGCGGACAACGCTGCTTCCGGCTGATGCGCGAGTCGAGCGTGTTCGCCAGGCTCTTCGGCTGCCCCTTGTCAGCGGCGGAGGCGGAAGCGGAAGCGGAAGCGGAGGCTGCTCCACGTGTGGCCATGGCATCCTCCAGCTGCTGCTTGAACTGCTCGTGGCTGATCAGCTGCGGCTTCTTGGCCGCCTCCTCCTCGGGGGGCAGCACGCTGGCCAGCAGAGTGGCCGCCGTGAGCTTCAGCGGCGTCACGGGCTTCTCGTCGTACACGGGACTCGAGTAGATGTGGCTCTGCGCGTCCAGCTGCTGGCGCGCCTCCTGCTGCAGTTGCTCCGCTGTCTGCTGCTGCTGCTGCTGCTGATCCTGCTGCTGCAGCATGGCCATCTGGGAGTTGGTGGCGTTTGTGCTCTGCTCCATGGTCGCCTGCAGCAGCTGCTCCCGGCTCAGGCTGCGGTCCACAATGGTGTCCAGGCTGCCCGTGGTCGAGTCATGCGAGTCTATGGTGCGGGCGGGCGAGGCGGAGTGTCGGCCATTGAACTCGTTGTTGTTGTTGGTGTTGCTGGGGTTGTTGGGGTTGTTGCTGCTGTTCTCAGTCATGTTGCGGCTGTTCTCAGTGGCTCATTGCTGTGGGAACAGTGGGAAAAAGACATACGGAGAACGTTACAAGTTGCGTGGGCAATGACAGGCTTATGGAAATTTATAGCATGGAAATTTACAAAATCTCCCAAACTAATGCACGATTATAAAGTATATAAAATAAATTTCATTGGGTCTTATATTTGTGCCGTACTTCTGCGTCTAGCAGCGTTCAGGGAAGTAGTGAGTAGATGTTATCGATGACAAGTATTTTTATGTCTTTTCATTAGTACTCGATAACTATTCTTATTACGCCAACCACAGCTCGCGCTGCGCGCTAGTCCTTACAGTATGTAATTTAAGACCAGCAAGGACGGGGCGGATCTGTCCACCCCTCTGCCAAGTTCAGCAAATTGTCTGTTGCATATCTTCGCTGTTTCTTATACGATTGAAAGGGAACTACAAGTTAGTAGCTTTCAAATTGCTGTAGTTGTAGGGGTACAGAATTTGGTAAGCATACAGCATAAAAGAATTTAAATACCATAAATCGTATCTTTAGCTCTCATAGTCTGCCAGATCTAGGTGTTCATAAGGACGCACGGACAGACGAAGAAACAGACATGTCTATATCGACTGAGCTCGTCGTACTGATCAAGAATATACATACATATGTACTTTGTGGGTTCTGCCTCTGCCTGTTATCAACCCCGTTTTTTTTTTTTTTTACCCATTTCATGGTTACTGGTATACAAATGTTTGCCGGTTGTTTTTCTAGGTATATTGCTTGTTTCCCCAACATACCCCATGCATATTTTGTCTTTACAACAAAGACAGGGTATTTAATAGTCTTGTTTTATAACAAGATTTTTACGCTAGATATTTGGATTTGATGCCCATGCGAAATAGAATGCGATAAGCGGCGTTTAATTTATTGATACGTTTGGCCATTCTGCGTTTAATTCACTCAATAATCACCTTGTCAAGCCATCAATCAATCAATCAAACCAAGAAATCTGCAAGCGACAATTAAATTGCCCAAGAAATGACAGCAGTTTTTCGAGCTGAAAGTTTTCTATGCGAACCGAAAGGAAATGAAAACATTGAAATCAGCTAAGATCTTGTGACACTTTATGAATTTTTTATTGTTTTTTTTTTTTTTAATCTATTGGTGTTGTTGTGCGCGTTGTTACTGCTGTTGCCTTGACATTTGCCAGCCTCCCAGATCTTTTTTATATTTTTTTCTTTTGCAGTTGTTCTGAACACTTTAACCGGTTCGCCGTTTTGTTGGCAATTAAATGAAGCAAAAAAGCATAAGTTTATATTAACCATATTAAATGCGACAATTGCTCTCATATGAACAGTCGGAGAGGGGAAGGTGGCAGCGGGGGCTGGCTTGCTCTTATGGAGGTCATAAAGGCTGCCCCTGTGCCAGTATGCCATATAATACTGGTATGCATGTTGCTCATACCACCTGTTGTGCTGCAAGAATTCGGCACTAAGAATTTCTATATAAAAGCCAAAGAAAATCTGGAAAACTAACAAATTTTTCAATAAACTGTAAAATTACCTAATGCATATTTGAACCTATTGAAAACTATTGGTTAATATGTATTATAATTTTAACGCAAAAAATAATAATAAAATACATACGTTATAGTATTTATAAATATGCCCGTCAAATATATAAAAATGTATTTTGAATACATAAATATCATATTTAATGGTAACAATGTTTGAATTATATTTATATACCATTATTTATTGATATAATCGTTTTAAGAGAGTTTAAATTAAGTACGTTACAAACAATAAATAATTAATAGCTTTATTAAATATTTAAAAGCACTTCACATCAGAATATTTAATTTTTAAAATAATTATTGTTTTAATTTAACAAACATTCTCCCAACGTTTTAAGCCTGTTTTTGCCCATTTCTATTGGGTACAATGGGAATATTTCTAATTAAAAATTGGAAATAAGAAAATGTTTGTATATTATAGACATATTATTTGCATATCTTTTAAATATTTGAATTTTATTTTATGCACGTATTTTATGTCAATTTTTTTGTATTTTCATAGTGCTTTGGGCTTGGCTGATTTATTTTTATCGCCACTGTTCGCTGTCAAGGCTCTTGGCAAATAGTCAATGTTTAATTATAGTTTTTTGTATCTAAGCTGGCAATTTTTTAATTTTTCATTTTTAAGTTTATATTTAAATTTTGTACATGCATGATAAAAGTGCCAGATCATTTGCAAACTGGTCTTTAGTGGGTCTCTGTGGTATGGCAAATGTATGTTTCGTCAGTTTTTTATGCTGACAACAACAACAACAACAACAACAACAACAACGACAACGACAACAACGACAACTTTAATAATAGCTGCAATAATACTTTCCAATATCCGTTCTCCTCTAGCTTAAAGCTAATATTGTCGCCTTGACAGCAATTAGGCGTAATTGACTAGACACAACAACACAACAAACAAACAACTTGAACAAACAAAAACTACAATTGATATGTATGTATTTATGTATATATGTATGCAGGGAGAGAGGGGGGAGAGTGGGCAGGCAGCTCTGTTAGTTGTCATTTAGCCAAAGACAAAAGACAAAATTGTTTGTCGCTTTGATTTTGGGCCATATCGTAGATGACCGCCCATTTTCTCACATTTCCCACACTCGCCACCTCCATTGTTGCCGATGTTGCCGATGTTGCCGCTGTTGCCGCTGTTGCTGCTGTTGTTGCCGCTGTTGTTGTTGCTGCTGTTGCTGCAGCTGCGCTTAAAAACCGCCCAAGCGCTTAAACCACGAAAACCGCAGCAGGCAAAAAAAAAAGCAGCAAATGCAGCATTTGTAAATGTCGATAAATCAGCGAGCAAACATTTAAACAATTGTGCGAGCATAGTCTTAAACATACCCTATAACCCGAGAAGGGTATCAACAATTTGCTCAAGCAAAACGACTTCAAATACCCTACATATACTAAACTCTTTGTCCTGAGCACTGCTTTTTTCAAGAAAAATAGTGACTCAGTAGAATAAAAACTATAGAGTTTTTAAACTTCTGTGGAAACGTGACAAGTCAAAATTTAAATATATGTCTATAATACACTCGAAATATTATTCCGCATGTATAAAAGTAAATTTTATAAAAAGATTTCGACATTTAAGAGATTGTGATCTCAATTGTTAAAGAAAAGCCCTGAAACTCTTAAGATTAACTTGAGTGTTTTCTGTTTTTAACACATTTTTTTAAGTTTTTTTCGTACACTTCCCGCCAAAATCAGATTTTTTCAGAGTAAACAATTTGCTCAACGGCCATCCCAAACGGCAAGAGTTCTAGCTGTTAACTGATAAGAATAAAGTGCACAAACCAAATAATTTACAATGAAAAGCGCATTTGTGAAAGTGTATACCCATACAGCATCTTTCGCTTTGCGTGGTAGCGAAAATGAAAATATCTCTACAGCAACAAAAAATGCCAAAGCAACAGGTTTATAAAACGGCCGAGCGTTTTCTAGTTATTGTTATTGCTACTGTTGCCTCTGTTGTTGTTGTTGTTGTTGCTGTTGTTGTTGCTGCTGCTGCTGCTGCTGCTGTCGTTTGGCTTGACTTTTTTTTCGGCAGCAACTAAAGGGCAGACCAAGAGATAAGACAGCGGAAACCACAGCAGCGGCAAAAGCAAATGAAAATGCAGCATGAATGTTGTCAAGGGAAACTCTGGGCTAACGCGGGGCAGACAGGGGGCTGGGGCAGGGGGCAGCGGGGCAGCTGCTGTCGATGGCGATGAGTTTTTCCTGAAAGTAAAATTACGCCGGTTTGGCCAGAGCACCACCGACAGCAACAATCAACAGCTTCATCCGCAAAACTGGACCCCCAGTTGCCGCCACTTTCACTTGTCGTTCAAAAACAAAAAAAAAAAAAACAAAAAAACAAACTACAGTTTAAAAAGCACACACAAAATTTGGTGTAAGAAAAAAATAAAACATAACTACGCGTAATTTACTGCAATTAATTTACAAAACTATTTTGAAAAGTTGAACGTCTAAATGGGGCCTGTCGTAGGATTTCCTCATATCGATTGCCCTGCCTTTTGCAGCGGAACCAAAAAAAAAAAAAAAAAAATTTATATTTATATATATAAATATGTATACCAACAACAAGCATAATTGTAATTGCACTTACAAGTACAGTAATAAGCGACCGCAACAACACTTTCGAAAGATTTTTGTATAATTTTTATTTCGATTTTATTTTCGATATGAATTGTTGACGCCTGCAACGAAAGACTTAGGCAACGAACTTGCAGCGACTGCCTAATTGTGGCATATGTAATTGGCTAACTAAACGTGTGTGTGTGTGTGTGTGTGTGTGTGTGTGTTGGTGTGGCAACTGCCACGCCCAGCAACTGCTATGTACGCCCGCATAAACACACCAAAAATGGGCCAGAAAATTGAAATTGTAAATTAGCTGAAGCAAAAACCAACACATGAAACATCGCT
This sequence comes from Hypselothyrea guttata, assembly GCA_035045125.1. Classification (NCBI taxonomy): domain Eukaryota; kingdom Metazoa; phylum Arthropoda; class Insecta; order Diptera; family Drosophilidae; genus Hypselothyrea; species Hypselothyrea guttata. The sequence continues at coordinate 211,211 of JAWNNJ010000194.1, forward strand.
GCTGCAGTCGTACGTGCGCGTTTATACCCTGTAAATAGCTCTGACAATGCAGAGTTAAGATCGAGTATTTTTACAGATGTTAATGTAGGTTCAGTGCAATCATGCAATACGTCTCTCTGTATGAACGCTGAGATCTCCGAAACTATATTAGCTGGAGCAATGATCGGAATAAAAATATTACGCAGATCAAGTTTATTTTCCTAATTGATAAAAACCGAATAATAAGCGTAATATTAAACGTAAAAATTCGTTATTCCAAATTTCTAGCACCACATTTGTCTAGCCTGAAAAGCGCATTGAAATCGGTTGATAAACACAGTAGATATTAAGCAAACAATATTGCAAGCTTTGCCCCGCTCGCCCTGCGGTTAAGCCTAATACTATATTTTATTTGCTCGTCTTAAAATTTGAATTTACTAATCAACTAACAATAATCAATGCTTAGCATAGAATTTAACCTCTAGGGTTAAAAATGGAAATACCCTAGCTTAGGCATAATATGATCAACATTCGAGTATCAATACAGTTGTTACACTGTGCGCTTTGCAGTACTCGTACTTATTGTTGCCAAATCCCTACATAATAGTATATGCCACTAGATATGGCGTATCATAACCCACATACCATATTTGGTAGCTGGCCAATAATTATAGCTTCATAAACTACAGGGTATACAAATATTTTGACAGCTCTCGTGTGTTGGCTTTAAGTTATGCATTGATTCAATGGGCAGAGCCCCCAAGAAACTGCAAGTGTCGCAAATTGTGAAGACTGCAGACAGTGGGCTGCCCACGCAATAATCATCGCTCTCCCTCTCTCTCTTTCTCTCTGTCTCTCTTTGTCTCTCTCTCTGTCTCTCTCTCTCTCTCTGTCTCTCTCTGCTGACTTGCTTTGCCTACTGTAATCAACAATCTGTTTGGCCAGCTGCAGCTTGAAAATTAAATGCAGTTTTTGGTTTTTATTTCTGCTGTTTTTGGTTTCCGACATTGCGCAAGTTTACCCCAAGTTTGTCTAGACAGATGCTCAGCTTTGACACAACTGTACATAAATTGGCGTTTTTTGTCGTCTTTGCTGTAATTATGTTTGATTGTGCACGCCTCTGTTTAATGAATGTTGCTAAAAACGTATGCAAATTATGTGCTGTATTATGACTATTTATAGAAGAGATGCACAAGATTGTGCAGCTTTTGGCAAGTGAATTTTGGTACAGATCACACAGCTCTAATAATAGAGTCAATCTTAGCAGTCGTTCCTATGACTATCACATACATTTTTACACCCTGTACTCATTGATTCTTTTCTGTACCTTTGCTTAATCAATCTCTTCTTCAGTCTAATCTTTGTTCTCTTGGTCAGTTTCTTCCCCAATCTCTTCGTTAGTCTATCCCATTCTTAGTCTATCCCTACGTCTATCTTTTCGTTAGTCTATTTACTATATTTTGAGCCCATTTAGTTGACTTCTTAAATCTGTTAAATCTGTAGACTTTGCCTTAAGACCTGCGGCATACAAATATATAAGTCTTATAGTTAACAATCGCAATTAGTTGAGCTAACAAAGTGCATGTGCACAATGCGGTTTTATTTTTTGTTTATTTTGTGTTCGGATTTTGGCATTACATAATTTATTGCCCTATTGCCTGGCAGCAGCTGTTCCGAGTTGCAGTGCAGAGCGCGTATTGTCTGTGGTGCATAGAATTTCGTCAATGGGCTGTGAAAATTCCCAGGCAATCACTGGCTAACTGGCTGACTGACTAACTGACTGATTGACTAACTGACTGACTGACTGAGTGAGTGGGGGAGTGGGGAATGAGTGGGGCATAGAGTGTATGATCTTCCGTCGTGTATTTCCTAGATGGGCGCACACAGCTCGCATTGTAGTTAATATAATTGTGGTCTATGAGAGCATATAGCATATATATATACCCTGTACTTAAAAATAGTACAAAAGGGTGTATTAAGTTAGTGTAAATGAAACAAATAGGAAGTTTGGTAGACCCCACAAAGTATATATATGCTGCATCGAGCTCAGTCGACATAGCCATATCCGTCCATCCGCCCGTCCGTCCGTCCGTATGAACACCTAAATCTCGCAAACTATAAGACTGTAGGACAACCCTAATGCTGTACGCCGATAAAGTTAGTTTTTGATTTTTAATACCATTTTTCTATCGATGCTCTGAACTGCATTACGATTGGATAAAAAACAGCGAAGATATGCACCAGACCATTTGTTTGACTAGGTAGAGGGGGCAGAGGTTTGCGGTTTGCGCTGCAGTGGTGTGGGGTCTTCTACTGTCGGCTACCTCCGATTGTAGCCCTCCGTCCGACTGATCCGCCCTGTCATTACTGGCACGTCTGTGTGGCAGTTGCACTTCATGGGGGTAATTAAAGCATCGCCTGCCGTGACAGACGCCTGCAGTTGAATTAAACTATGAAACAGCAGCAACTAACTGTGAAATGTGACACTGCAACAAGAGCAGCAGCAGCAACACTTGACTTGCTGCAACTTGCATGATGTTGCATCATCATCATCGTCATCATCCAATCCAACGTGCGTGGGCGTTCGCAGGGGCGTGGCAGCTAACTGTGCTGGTAAATAGAACTGCACAAATTGTCAACCAACTGCACTCCAATTGCGTTTGGCATTCGCTCTGTTTGCCAATCAGAACAGCATTGCACGCCAATTGGCATGCCAAGTTCGTTGCCTAAGTCTTTCGTTTTTTGCTTTGTGCCTGGTGCCTAGTGCCTGGTGCCTTTCTGCTCTGCCAATTAATTGAATGTTCAAGCGCTGCACTGTGATTTATAGTACATTCTGCATGCTAAACGCTTTTAGTAACAAGTAACAGTTGTTCTTGTTGTTGTCGCCGCTGCACCCCCACAACCACCACCACCCCCACCGACAATGGCAGCTGAAGAGCGCAGCGGCAGCCGTTGAGGTCTTGTCGCTGCACTTGCATGTTAATGCGATGCAGACGCATGGCATGGCTGTTCAATCCGACTATATGTTATATACGCACACAAATATATACATATATATAGTAGACATTATATACCATGCATGTCTTATTGCTTGACTTTGCCGGCAGTTGAAATGTCAAATCATTTAACTCGAGAATGCAGCTAATGACAATTTGCTTTGTTCAGCATACCCTAAAAGCAAATACCGTTAGGAAATAGTGGCTTAAAAGAATTTTAGATTCAAGCAGATGCAGAAATATCGCCTATTGATATTTTGTAATTTTTTTTTTAGCAAAAAAATCAATTTTTTCAGATTAGCGTTGATCAGCAGTTATTAAGAGAGCAAAAAAACTAATTTACTTTTTTTTTAAAACACTAAAATCATTATCATTATCATTAAATTTTAATTTATTTCAATATTTATTTTAATTTGTATTTAATTTAATTTAAAATATTTGAATTTGTAGTTCTCTTGTTGTGAATTATTTTATATAATATTCTCTTCATCCACAATATATATATACAATATACACTCGACTGGCGTGCTTTGGAATGTGTAGTTTGATCGTTGTTTGGCTATGATGTGTTTGGTTTTTTTTAATAGTCGCTTGTCAATTATGTCACAGCTGCTCGGCAAATTTGGTTGCAGTGTTGTGGACAAGTTGCGGCAACAATGGGTTAAGGCAGTCACAGCCAAAGCCCCAGTCTGAGCCCCAACAGCCTTCAACTTAAAACGTGCGTCTGTTTTTTTGGGCAGAGATTTGTGTGTTTGTTTTTCAACAATTTTTTCATGCAACGTATTTTTTCGTATTTGTAATTGTTATTGTTGTTGTGGTTGTTTTCCTAAGGAATTTAGTACGTGCCTGTTAATTTTTTTGGCCAATGGCACTGCGACATCTAGTCAGCATTATAATCTTTGTAATTTTTTCTTTTTATTTTTTGTAGATTTTGTTATCTTTAAGGCAAAGCCAATGACAATTAGCAGCTGCCTTTAACTGTTTACCTGCGGCTCGTACCTGTTGCTGTACGCTTTATAACAAATCCAAAACAAGGCGAATAAATTGCCAGAAAACCTCAAATATAATAATACAAATATTCAGCATGTTGTTGTGCCTTAATTTCTGGCACTTAATTACTTCAACTGGGCTTAAAATTCAGCTTAAGCTAAGGGGCAGATTTGTTGCTGTTGTTGCCCTTATTGATTAATTGTAGTTGAAAAAGCCTCAAGTCCAGCAAATTAATGTGATAATTAATACAAGCAATACATACTTTTTTAACAAATTGAAACAGACAGTCAGAGGTCAGTGACAGCAAAGCCGTTTAGCTTTATTTAGGTTTCAAGCATAGCTAACCTACTGTAAACATGTTATAGACAGAGCAGTTTTGATAAAGCTCAGAAAGTATTTGATGTGTGTAGCATAGTATAAAACGATCTATGTGCTTCATGAGCTTTCTAGCTATTATATGCGGCTATTAACATAGTTATCTATTTAGAAGGACATATAGATTTACAGTATAAAGACAACTTTGCTCGTTCTATTGCAAATACCCTAAACCCTATATTTAAGACTGCAATATTATTTCTTTAGAAGCTTCTGTGTTTATCAATCGATCCATATGTGCCTTTCAGGATAGGTAGATATAAGATATCTAGAGCTTACATATATTCTGAATAATAATATTTTTTGTTTTTATTGATTAATAATAAGTCGTTAAGTAAACTTGATCTTCGTTTAAATACACCTACATACATACTAAAATGATTGATCTAGCTCCTATAGTTTCCAAAATCTCATTGAATCTCATTAAATCAGCTCGTCGCATTGATTAAGAATATATATACTATATACATTTTGGACACTGCCATGCATCCTTCTGCCTGTTACAAACATTCTTCCAAAGTTATTAACACTGTTTTAACTCATTTTTAATGGGTAAAGGGTATCCAAAATGCAAATTAAAATCATATGTAATATAATATAAAAAATTAATTTAACATATTTAACAACTATTATCATTTAGAATTCCAAATGTTATTTTAATTTATTAAACTTGAACTTATCAAAGTTACAGTTTAAGATTAAACTTTGAATTAATTGAAGCATTTAGTTTATTAAATGATATAACTAATCAAAGCTAGGATTAATTACAGTTGATAATTAAATTGCTTATGTTATTGTTGTGCTACAATTATAAAACGAACTGAGCTAAATGAGTTGATTAAGATGTTGATCAGGTGTTTATTACACTGACTTGCCAGTTAACCACGCTTTACAACATTATTATGCAATTTTGTGGCAAATTACAGTTTGTTCACATGCGGCTCCGGCAGTGCCCCTCAAACTGTATGCAGTTCACATTTATGGCAAGTGCGAGCACTCGAAGCTCATTCCACTAACTAACTAATCTGGTTAAACAACAAGCAATGCAGAAATGAGTAAAAGCAGCCTCTAATAGACGTTCAACAAGTGGGGTGTATGCGCTTTGTGGGGCTCTGAGAGAGTTTTGTCTAGTGTGAATAGCCAAATCAATAACTGAACTTGAAAATATAGAAATGAATAAATAATGATTCGTTCTACAAATTAGAGCTTTTAAATTAATCTTGTTTCGTACTGAATTCAACTGAACTTCTGAATGGAATTCAGATAAAATTAGGCAAAATAAGATTTTAAAACAATATTAGGTGCAAACAATAAATAGATTAACTACGAATTGTATCTTATTTTGATCTTAAAAGTTTAGGAAACTAGAAAAACATGAAGGTAATTTCAAAAACGAACTTAAACGAAGAATTTTGTGCGTGGATAAAGAATTTTTCTGTTGTTTCAAGATAAATTTATTTACGAAAACTCTGTTTTTTTTTTTATCAGTGTAGGTGTAACAAACGAAAATAATTAATAAAACTGTTGTAGTCAAATACTTTTGTATCAAAAGTTGTATTAAATAACTTCTACCGTTTGGGCTGGGCAAGTCGGTCAATCAGGACAAAGAGTTTTAGGTACAACCTATAAATGAAATTAAACGATTGGCGCCACCTGGCGTGAGCTGTGGGCAGTCTGTAACTGTCTGTTAAATCGGCGCCCAACTATGAATCTGTTTTCTATAACCATATGGGCGAAGCACACTCGACTCGCGTCTGTTGGCATGTGAAAACAATTACAATTATAACAAGCGGCAAGGTCGTGGCATGAATGAATTTCAAATTAACATTTGAAAATGACTTAATACAAATTAATTGCAAGAAAACAGCTGAAAGCAGCTGCAAGGAAAATCACAAGAAGAAAATGCTAAGCTCGCAGCTGCCACACGCAGACCAGCAGATGAAAATGAAATTGAAAATGAAAATAGAGGGCAACGCACCGAGTGCAATACAAAAAAACTGGATGGTAACCCTGTTATTGGCGCTGGCTTTTTTTTATTTTTTGGCCAATTTGAAGCTGAATCGATTTGGTTTTGACAAATTGTAGCAGTTTGTGTCTCCAAGGTGAAACGTGCGGCTAATTTCGTGTTGGTTTGCTTGGCCTTTCGGCTGCATATCATTAAGAGCTGCCTGCACTTGCCACACTTGCCACACTTGCCACACTGTGCAGCGTTGCCTCTTCCCCCTTTCACTTTCAGTTTCAGTTTCAATTTCAATTTCCATTTTCAATCTCAATTGGCCAATGGGCAGCTGAACGTGTTTAGTTTATTATTTTCCGCCAGTATTTCAAGTTTTATTATTTTATTTATATATACACTATATATAATTTTCGCAATTTTTATTTTAATGCATGGCAAAACTTTCGCTGCATGCAATTTGTGTCTTTTATTTTCACTTCTCGGTCTGCGCATTTCCTGCCATTAAAACAGACCTAATAAATAAAGCAAAATAATATTATTATTTTGCCATGCTCGACTTTATGTAATTTCTGTGTAATTGGCTTTAATTTCCTTGCCTGTGAAATTTCCATGAATCTTACTTTGCAGGAAAAGCCAAACACAAGGGCAACACGAGGAACAACCAAAATTGATGACTTTGAACGAGTGCATAAAATAAATCCTATTAATATTGAAATCAATCGAGTATGAGCATAAGAAATACCATCAAATAGTCAAGAAAATAATCTATGTCTTTATTAGTGTTTGTTGCTCTTTTAATAGCGTTGAAAAATAACAACAACTTCATGTGCTATATATAAATACAATTAATTCAAATATATATAATATATGTGGAGTTTTTAGCTTCCTATTGCTGGATTTTATATAATATCAATAATGATTTCTGGCCTGCTATAAACGGAAAATGTGCAGAGTGCGGCAGCAACATTCGGTTTCCTTGATTTGCGTAATTAAACAAAGCCAAATATCAAGTGTATTTGTAATAAGCAAGGCTAGTGTATACCCTGTTCATGTGTTAAGTACAAAGAAAATATGGGCTAAGTTGGGGAAATGAGCAATTATCCATTTAATACAAGTAATGTACTCAGAGGCAAACATTTTGTTGCTCTGTAGAAAGATCTATTTATACCATACTCAGATCATGTTTATTTCAAATTTACGATACTACGCCCCCTTGACGCCCTAATCGATTAAAACCGAATAACAATGTTAGTATTGAAAATTGTTATTTAGAATATATACTCTCTACATTATGAAATCAGTTAATAATCACAGAAGTTTTTAAAGAAACAATATTGGAGGCAAAAAATTAAGGGTAAAACATTTTTAAAATTATTTTCATTTAATCCTAATATTATGGAATAAAAATATTATAACCGCATTTATATATTTAACACGCAAACATGCAATCGTATTAATTATATTGAATAAAAATTAAAATTAAATAAATAATATGACAAATTAAATGCCGCTATCGCATTCTATTTAAATATTTATTTATTTCTTTATTCAATACTGCAGAAATTTCTAACGCCACAAGTACAAAATATATATAATTTAGAGCATTAGTCACATAATATTTAAATTAAACTTAGATTCTAAAGCTTGAACAAAAAAATATATAAATATATTATACATATTAGTTTATTAAATTTGCCCACTTTCAGCTGATGGATATAAAAGTATATATCTGTTTAACTAATAAAACTGCCATGTCTAATGTTTAAATATATAATAATAATAATAATAATAAATCAATTAGTTCGAAACTATAGTTAAGCTGATGGCTAAAGTTTTTCCGGCATAAGTACTTGCCAGCAAGTACCGCAAACATTCGCTTGAAAAATAATAGCTAACTGAGCACAAGAAATTGCAATTACTATAAGCTCTGGAGTTTCATATCAAAATAAGCAGCTAAATATGGATAATTGAGTTATTTAGATCAAGCTGAAGCGATACAATGTATACAAAAGTCTTATTCGTTTTACGAGCATGTTCATTGCTGGCATACCAAAAATGTGTTTATAAGTGTGAGTGTGAGTGTGAGTATGGACGTATGAATACTTTCCATTTTGTATTCATTAATGTGGCATGTGCTTGGCTCTTGTTGCTGTGCGAGTACAATGTACTACTCTAATAATTGTTGTGCTTTATGGCCAAATAAAAACCACAAACACACACACACAAATTTGACATGACTTTTTAAAGAAACTGCACTGGTTTTAAGTAATTCGTGGTTATTTTTTTGTTTAGTATATTTTGTTTACGTATTTTTCTCTCGTTTTGGCCTAAATTGTATGTGCCCAACCCCAGACGCAGACTCAGACTCAGAGCCAGAGCCAGACATAGACTCTTGGCGCTGTTAGACTGCAATAACTGGCAGACAAGTGGCAGACAAACAGACCAAAAAACCTTTAAGACCAACTCAAGCGTCGACTATCGCTCAGTGATCGATGATCATTGATAGACGCAAATACTTCACTTGCCCTTCCCTTTTGGATTCTGACGGAACGCTTCATCAAATAATAGCTCCAAATACGTGTTTCAACGTCAGCTTGAATTTGATTTTCACAGAGTTTCGAGTAAATGATATCGCCAATCTTTCAACCCAAAGAGCTTCATTCGAGATTCACAAACGCCGATAGCATTGAACCGCTTTTTGTTTTGTTTTGTTAGATGATGGCATAATGTCATAATACTATACATAGCATTTCAGCATCGAGTTTGCTTTGAATATGCACAAATATCAGAACCTAAAGTGTTTAATTTAACAAATTTTGTTTATTTATTTGATTGTATTGAGGAATACAATTCTGGAGTAGAATACTATAAGCTAGAGCATGCGAGGTCAAATTTAAAGAATTATTTGTACTTATTCTTCACTTTATATTATATTTCCTTATATTTTATATATTTTTTTATAAAACTGCAGCTTACAATTTTTATTTAACTTAGACTGCTTCATATTTATTTATATTTATTTATTTATATTTCTATATTTTTCACATTTTAAATGTATGCAAAAAGAATCAAGTATAATTCTCAATTTTGTTCCAATTAAGTTTAAGCTTATCGATTTTGAACTGAATTTACTTTAAAGCGTTCCTTATAAATGTCATTTATATATTATAATTTCAAATTATATTTGATTAACAAAAATTTTAAGTTAAAACTTAAATATTATAGCCTTAGAATTAATTAATTAGGCGGCCGAAATGTTGGCAGAAGTTACTCAGATATCCGATAAAGTATAATATTGATTCAAGATGAGAACATATAATATTCAATGATTTATTATACCAAATCTCTTTTAAGCTAACCAACTCAACCCCATTTAATAGGGTTTTTTTGAGAAGTGCTAAGTTTTTATACCCTTTATAATAGTATAATAACTTTGTGCAAATGTATGTAACGGGCAGAAGGAGACGTGAATGAATTATATATTCTTGATCAGCAGGAGCTGATTCGATCTAACTATGTTCGTCTGAATGAGTTACAATCGATAAAAGCCAAATAACCAGCGAAAATTGTAATATAGAAAGTTGTTATGCATATTATATACTCTCTATATATCTATATATCTCATAATATTTAAGATTAAGGCTTATTAAACGTCCTATTGAAGTAATCAAGCAAAGGCATTTGGAGATTTGGTTAATTTGCAAAGAGAAGCCGCCACAAATTCCTCAATTCCCTGAATATTCCTAGTTTATGATGGTGGAAGATCTCAAATGAATAATACGGGAATTATGGCCAAATCAATTACCCTCATCATCAGCTGTTGCCGGCTGGCACAGTTTGACAAGCACTGCAGCTCGTGCTATTTTATTTTATTGTGTTTATTTAATACACTTTTTTTTGTGTGTTTGAACTCAACTTACGTTAATTGAAGAGGCTGTCGTTTCTTTTGTTTGGATGACGATATTTATTTTCGCCGGCGGTGATTGTTTGTTGTTGTTTTCGTTGTATGTTATTTATCAGCAATTTTCTCTTGATCCCGGTCTTTGTTGTTGTTGTTGCTGTTGTTGCTGCTGCTGTTGCTGCTGTTGCTGCTGGTGTTTTTCATTAGCAAGTTGAATAAAATGTCTGTTTCTGTTGCTCTCAGCTGTGGCTGAATCTGCGTGCAATTAAAATTCAACAAATTCCATTTCACTTTAAGCCAAACACACACACGCACACACACACAATAACAAAAACAAAAACCAAATACACTGCAAAAAAAGATGTGCTCTGGCGAAGCTGCGTGCGTTCAATAAAGGAAGCTTATCTGCCGGAGAGAGTGAGAGTAGCGCGAGTACGGTTTGAGAGTCACTGCCCTGGACACTCGACACTTGTTGCACAGTTTTGCTTGCTGCGCGCTTGCGCTCGGACCTTGCGCTCGCTTGCCACGTTCGTCACAGACTGAGCCAAGGCGGCAGCCGCAGAAACGCAGAAACAGCCGCAGCCGCAGCCACAGCGACTGCGCGCGCACGTAACGATGCGGCCGCGCCGGCCAGTGCTGCCAAACTAGCTTTTTTTTTTCAAGATATCTGGCTTTTTTGTGAAACTGCGAAAAGCGGAAATTTCTTGTCTTTCATAGTTTTTGCAACACTTAAACTATAGTGAGAAACAGTTGTAAATCTACATCTGTCGTCATTGGTTTGATCGCATTTAAAGCCAAATATCATATCATCTACACTCATCTTTGCTAAAACATGATCAGGAAAATGTTGTTTGAATTGTAATCATAATTATATTGTTATTCAATTAAAGAACATAAAGAAAACCAGTAGGGAGCAGGAACATAATGAATGAATGAATATAAATGGAATAAATCGACCTTTTGAAGAGATACAAATCTATGAACATAAATTCTTTAGTCTTGAATTCTATTCAGTATTCAGCAGTTGTTATAAGTCACAAATATATTTTGTGCTTTTAATCAAAATTTTTCCATAATCAAGTTTTTGTACATTATGCATATAGCTCATTTACCAGAAGAGTGTCATAACTCAAAAAACACTCTTCTGGTAAATGAGCGACTGTACTTTTGCCAATCATAATTGTAAGTGTCAACATTGCCAGATTATTCGACTCTTTTGTTCAGTGCGTTTGCAAATTATGTATGAATTTTATCACTTTTGCCTATAAATATTATATTGTAGAGAAATTATATATAGATATTTACGTTTAGGAAAGTTATGATAGAAATGTTCGAGCAACCAGTGGGAGATTTTTTTAACCATTTAGACCGTCAAAAAACGCCAACAAATGAAATCTCTGAAAGTTCTGTGTTTAGTTAGAGAGATTTTACACATTATTTGTAGCTTTATTTACGCATCGGTTTTAAAAAACATGCGCAACACTGACGGCGACGTCGACGTCGACGTAGTTGTTGTTGTTGTTGCTGCTGTTAGCAGAGCTTGAGCTTTGAGCTTTGCGCCAAGTGAGAGAGTGTGTCGCGTTGTTGTTGCCGCTGTTAACTTTACAACCTGTTCGCGTAAATCTGCGTTTAAAGAGATGCCGACAAAAAACGGTAATGAGCGTGCAGCGCATGTGCGCAGCCTCAGCAACAACAGCAACAACAGCAACAACAACAACAGCAATGTCGCTGCTTTCCAATTGTGCCTTTTAGCCTCGCAACGTCTTCTGTTGCTGTTGCTGTTGCTGTTGCTGTTGCTGCATGTTTTGAGGCTGCAGTTAACAGCATTTGGCTGTGACGTCAGCGGGCGCATTCTTTGCCACGAAATGTGAAACCAATTGAAAGTTTTTTAAGCATATTTTCCACTTTTAGACATGAACGTAGCAAATACCTGCACAAATCTATAACACACGCAGAGCTTTAACTCTGCATTTTGAGAGCTTTTTTGAACTCAAAAAATTTGCACAAAATACTAGTTTTGCGACTTAAGTTTCAAGTAAATTTTATTAAACATTTTTAATCACATGCCCAAATCATACCAAACATAGAAAATATATAAAGTTAAGGAAAAATCACAAAGAAATAAAAAAAAACTTCAAAAGTTTCTTATTCAAATTAAAAATTGATTTATAAACATACATAAGATAAGGTAGATTTCACGAAATAGTACATTTTTCTATAAATTTATAAGCATACAATAATTAAAAAATATATAAGTAAATTTACACTTAATAGGTTTACGTTTATTTTTGTTAATCTATGAATATAAATTACAACTTACAAAAGCAAACTAGTTCTGCATTTAAATAAAAAATGTATAAACAATTATATTTTATTTTAAAATTGTGTATAAATATAATCATATATTATATTTATTTTAAACATATTTGTATGTTTAGTAAAATTAAATTAATTAATATTGAAATTTAAAAGTAATTTAAAATAAATTTACTTACTCTTTGAAACTTTATTATTAAAGCCTTTTAAGTATTTTTAAGAATTACGTGCGCATAATTTTCACCAAATTTCAAAAATTCTAACTAGATTTTAAAAGATTTTTATGAATTCTCTAGGGCTAAGGACCCAATAAAAATCATTTAAGGGAAATTAGCAAAAAAAAAGATTAAGAATGTTATTGAAACTCCTTAGTATACCCAACTGCAATCTCTAATGTTCATACTGTACTATAGTGTGGCTCAAATGTTTTTTTTTTTAAGCTTTACAGGCAACTAAAAGTGAGCATAAAACTGTATGAAACTGAAACTTGTTTGACTAAAAGCAGGGACAACATGTTTGTTGACATTCTTGTTGTTTAATAGTTGCTGTAATGTTTGGCTTTATGTTAATTAAAAACAATTTTGTGGTGTCACAGGTATTACGTATATGTTCTGTTTGTAAGCCAAGCGAGAAGCCGCTTGGATGCGATTTGGCTATAGGATGATGTAAGCCAAACTGGTGCAGAGTTCATTATACTCGTTAAACGCTCTATGGGGAGCTTCAGCATAAATAGTCGTAACAGTTGCACTTAAACGGCACTATTTCAAGCGCTCGTCAAATGGAATTCAACATAAGCCCAGTAAATAATATTATTATAGGTCATTTGAAGCGAGTACCAAAATTCGAAACAAAGAAAGAAACACAAAAAATTGAGTAATTAAATGGAAGTAAGTTACACTGTGCAGCCCAGCGGCACCTTAACTAGAGCGTTCAACTTCATTTTGTGAGTGTGGGTTATATGAAAGCACATAATGAACTGTTATCAGTCGGAAGCGCAAGACTGAAAGATATGAAACTGCTCAAAACTGCGATAGGGCAATTATGATTAGATTATATGCAACATTTGCTTGACGAACAACCCGTTTCATTTAACATAACTCTCCTATTAGACCCTGTACAAAAACAAAGAGACTATTAAGTTGGTACATACGTAAAATGAGTGCAAGTGAAACTATATACACTCAAGTCATGTCCGTCGGGCTGTCCGTCCCTTCGTATGAACACTTGAATATCGCTAACTATAAGAGCTTGAAATACCATATTTGGTATTTAAGTTCTTCTATTCTACAATCAGATCATTTTTATTTTAGAATTTTGAACCTTTTTTCTTTTAATTTGAGTTCATATTTTAATTTAATTTTTTCCCAGATTTTCTGCGCTTATTTTTTAAACTTACATTTTATTTATTTTAATTTTAATTTTGATTATGCTTAATTTTAATTTGTAACCTAATTATCTTGGTTGACTGGTCTTAGTTAACATTTAAATAAATAAATAAATTTTTAGGGCATTTGCCTTTCAAGGGAATGTTTCCATGTTAGCTCGCTTACTTGGTAACAGCGCGAAGTATGGCATTTTAGGCCATATAACAAAAATATGACAGAGCTGCGTAAAATTCGCCGTAAACTTTACTTGCGTGCACTGTTCGCTAGTAAATCTGTTAGCTCTGCGTTATAAGTGCACTGTGCATAAGTTGTGCATGCATAATATTCAAAAAAAAAAAAAAGAAAAACATAACAGACAATGTTCGACACATTTGCAAAGTCTCAAAAGCGACACCGTTGATGTTGCAATTGTCTGGCTGAAAGAATGCTGAATAAACTCGTCAGGCTGGACAACGAAAGTGTTGAACAGAGATTTACGCAAGTTCGCCTGCATACCCTGTGAAACGGCAAGTGGCATGAGGCAAGTGGCAAGTGGCAAGTGGCAAGTAGCCAGTCACCGGTTTATTTTTGTTTTTTGCCTGTTTCCCTCCATGTGTCTGTCTGGCCTTATCCTAAGCAAAAGCTCGCCTGCTTTGCTTATTTATGTAAGTTGCAGCGACAAGTTTGTGTCTTAAGTCTTTGGTTTTGTGCGGCACTTTTTTTGTTTTTTGTTTTTTGTATGTTTTTGTTTTTTGCGCCCCACCGATCATAAATTTTTGCAGCCAAAATTGCGAAAGAGCAACAGCAGCACCATGATAAGCAGAATATATAATCAAATCGATGCATTAAACATTGCGATTGCAGCAGTCGCAAGTAGCAACAATACATATGTATGTACGTATGTTTTACGATGCCCAAGAAACCAATTAATAATAATAAATGCATACATGCTGTTGAGTTTCCTTTACAGGGTATTGTGCAACCACGACCATACCTAATGCTAATGAGCCAAGTACGCCAGGGTATGTGACAATCAGCCGTTTGCCTAACATTGTGAAGCAACTAAGCTACAAAATTTAAATTATATATATTTATTGAAAAATTTGAATAAACTAAATAAATGGGTTAATTTAAATTAAATGTATTGTGCTAAAAAAAATTTTATTGTATTGTATATTGAAAATTGTATTTATAAGTAAATATATGCATGGAAAAAAATAAATAAAAATATAATATAATAATAATATTATATATGATATAATTTAATATGATAATATTATAAATAAATAATTAATTATACATTTTTTAAAGTTCAAACTTAAGATCTATGCTGTACTTGGGATATTTATCCTTCAATAGCAAAAATTACCCGAAGAAACGGTTTTTTTTAAACCGTAATTTTGTCTTAATGTAAAGTCTTTTTAAAAGGGAAACCTTTTCACCTACTTATAGAGACACCGTTCATCAGTTTTTTTAAACAAATACTCGACTTCGTGCGGAGTATTTGACTGGTGGAAGTGCTTAATAGTTGCCGTACGCTATTCCTCAAATAATTAATATTAAAAAAATAGATGTATCAAATAAATTCCAGAAGCAAACAAAAAATTAATGTGCTCAAAAATATGTGCAAATATATGCGCAGAAGAAGGGGCTCTGTAAATTGACATATTTTGCTTAGATCTCGTTAAGTTATGCTAATACGTGGTTTTCATATTTATAGATGAGATCATGATATGGATAAATATACCAGGAAACAGGTAATTGGCCATTGCTAACTGTCAAGTGGTAAGTGGTAAGTGGCAAGTGGCAAGTGTCTCGGGCGCTGGCTCAAGTTCAGTTGATGTTGATTAATCGACCTGCAATTCGATAAAGCCAAGCCCCAAAAATGCCAGAAACCAGTGTGACGCACACACACATAGACTGGCACATATACAGAAAGAGAGAGAGAGAGAAAGAAAGAGCGAGAGAAGGAATGAAAGAGAGATAGAGAGCGAGAGAGAGACATTGTTAATCAATGTAAATATGCCAATGATCTTTCGCTGTGGCTGACGCAGCAAACCGGCAACAACTTACACTTTTTACCAACCACATTTTGACTGCTTTCACTCTTCATTGGATTCTTTCATAAACACAGACTGTTTAGCATGTGCAAAGCGAAAGACCGAAAGAAAGAGCCGAAGGAAGAGCGGAATAGCGTCGAAGATAACTGGAAACCAGCTACTGCTATCGCTGGGAGCAGCGGACGGGGCGTATGCTCAATGCGTCTGCCTGCACATGAGGAATTAGCGCTCAATTGACTCAGCCAAAAGAAGACAAGCAAGAAGAGGCAGGAGAGTGAAGAAAAGGAGGGGAAAGGGGGCAGATGGGTAACTGCCCGCATGACCAATTGCCATGCGAGATACGCGTATGATTAATGAACTTGGCCGCTTGCCAATTGTCTGCTCTCTGTGTGGGTAATTATGGCTATGAAACCATTCCAAAACCCGCAAACAGGATACATAACGGCGCACCCAAGCTGCTGAAATGACAAACTGACAAACTAACAAACTGGCAAACTGGCAAAATGTCAATAAAAAACTCTTTTTATAGCACACTCTCTCGAACTCTCCCTTACACTCAGCTCTCTACCAGCGACTCTCGTGTCAAGCAATAATCATCAAGCTGCCCACTTGTGGCTGCTTTCCCACAGCGCGGGTGCTGACCTTATAGCAGCAGCAGCAGCATCAACAGCAGCAGCAGCAGCAGCATCAGCAGCAGCAGCAGCAGCAGCAGCAGCAGCAAACAAATCTATTAAATATGCATAGCTACAGCCAAGAAGCAGCAAAAGCAACTACAACAGCAAACAAGCGCAGACAACGACTGTCTGTATCAGCACTCATCGATGAAAAAGAAAGTGAAGCTGGGCAACTTGGCCAAAAAAAACCAGTAAGTTCGGAACAGATCAGTCGAACGTAACCGACAGAAGCAGACCCTGTACTTTGTGGTTCAAATATCTGCTCTGTTTCCTATAAGTAATTCAATTAGCAGCATCGATGGAAAACATACATTCCAAATTATGGGGCTGCTGGAGTACAACAATTTAAAACCAACTTGATTCATACCAAAAAATGGGTGTCTAGCTTTTATAGTTTACGAGTGACAGACGGACAGCCGGGCATGACCATATTGACTCTTTGTACTGATCAAAAATATATATGCTTTGTAGGGTTTACCACGCCTTCTTCTGGGTTTTACACACATTTCTTATTTGCGCTATCTTAATAGACAATTTTGTGCTTTTTAAAGTACAGGGTAAACAAAATACAGCAACAAAAACAAAACACACGAAACGCTTCACTCACTTAGATGAGTTTTAACTCAACTCAACTTCAATTTCCATTTGTTTTATACCCTGTACCCATTGAACATGGGCAAAGACAGGGTTAATACTCTTGGCAGAATGTATGTAACAGGCAAAAGGAGGCACAATCAATAAAACTCACATAACCAGCGTAATATTGAACACAAAAAGCTGAATACCAAACGTAATATTAAACATAGAACGTTGTTATTCGGAATACATACTATACACTCTTCTATTATATTTATTAAGCTTTCTTGAAAAGGAAAGATATTAACGAAACAATATTGCAGGCGTTGCTTCGCTCGCCGTCTGACAGCGCGGCCATTGAAGCACACAAAAAGTAAGAAGAAGAAGCATTTCGTCCACGATTCGTATGATATGTATGATATGTGTCTACTTAGCTATGTCCGTCTGCCTATCGAGCGAGCTTTGGGAACTGGGTATATATATAGTCGGGCTTGCCCGACTGCATGTCAAGCGCACAGCGCGCGCGAGATTTTTTGACTGCCATAAACATGCCAAACATTGAAATAGTTGTTTACAGATTTTCTATGATTTTCTATTATGCAAATGCTGTCGTCGCTGTTGCCACGCTTGTGTGATGATTATGCATGAATGCAGCACAATACAACCAACATTGATTATATATAACTCTTTAGAAAACGAGTATTATGTGTTGCCAAGAGCAAACTTTAGAGCTAAACCATTAATTGTTTACTAATGACCTTACAGAATTTATCGTAAACCTAATAGGAGAATTAAATCTTTAAGAGATGCGATACTATTAATGTCAGTTAGCTTACGAGACTCTTAGCCTAAGAATCGTTTGATCTTTTATATGTGGAACGCCTCAGTCAAGGTTTCATAATTTTAATGTACACAAGAGTTGGAGTTATGTTAGCTGAGTTAATTTTATCAAAACATTTTAAATTTATAAATACTTCAAAGAGAATTTACTGAAAATAAGAAGTAATTTTTGAATGTTTATCCTATTTTAAATACCTTACGATACTATTATAACAATGATATTATATTTTCGTATTATTTGGTCATATAAACTTTTGGTAACACTAAACTTTTTTCTTTTCCTCCAACAAAAATGTAATATATTTGTTGTGCTTGATAAATAAATACAATATGAATAGATAGCTGAAGATGTCAGATTATATTAGCAAACGATATGTAAATATATTTTCTTAGTTTCTTTGGTTTACTTAAAATGCAGGCATTTCTATTTCAAGTTTATAGCACCAAATAAACCCAATAACTATGTATATACAGCTCTCTTTTGTATACATATGGACATATATTTTAATGTTGTTGCTTGAGCATTTGCATAAATTGGCGAAGTCAAATAGCTGTTGGCTAGAACTTTCCCCATGGCGAAACTTTCGGGCAGAGCGCCACCGAAACACCCGCACCCAAAAATAAAAAAAAAAAAACAAAATACCAAATGCCAAACAGCGCAAAGCTAATGCATATCCATATTAGCAGGTGTGTGTGTGTGTATAAGTGTGTGTGTGTGTGTGATGGGCACACTTCTACTCTTGTTACAGCTGAACTGCGTCTTACTTTTCACTGAAGCACAAAGCAAAGACCAAAAAACATATATAAGTATATATATATATATTCGGTATGCTATATAAACTAAATTGAGTGGAAACTCTTTCCATATGCACGGGAAAACATTAGGAAAATGCTAATTACAGTTGTTAAAGGCGCGCACCAAAAATTTAAATTGCTGATGCAAATGAAAATTTCAGCAGCAGCAGCAACAGCAGCAGCAGCAGCAGCATCTATAAACGAGAGCAACTGCAGCAGTAGCAGTGTTCGTTCTGCAGCATCGAGCAATACAAAGACTTAGGCAACGAACTTGCATGTGGAACTTAAAAAAAACTACAAACTAAAACAGACGTATACTACAAATTGTGGTAATGCGATTAACAACCACGATATTACAGTAGATTAACGCTAGCAAGAACTGGCAGAATGTTTGGCTAGTTGATATGACGAACTATTTCCGAATTCAATCGGAAATAGTTCAGCATTTTCAGCATTTATTTTTTGTTTAAGACCTTTTTTAATTAAATTCATTTTTCTCAGTTCAGTTCTCTCGATTCGTCTGTCACAAATTTCCATACATACATCTTCCTTTATTTATAACACTTACAACTTCTTTCATATTGTTGTGGAAACAATTTCTTTTGCTTGAGCTGCATACAAGCCTTCAGCACTCAACAACATACTACATCTACGCAGATTGCCATGAAGCTGTTAATACTGTAATTGCAGCTAAGTACTAAGTTATCTTTGCCGCTCCATCAGCATGCATGATGCAGTTCATTACTCGTATTCATGCGAGTATTCATATCCGAGTATGAGTGTGAGTGCGAGTGTGAGTACAACTTGAGGGCCACATTCGTCAGTGGGTGATGTTGAATGCATATAGACTGGCTGGCTGGCATGCCTTGCATACGCAATATAGAATACAAATACGGCTAAATGCTACACAGACGTATGCAAATGCCGAACACGAATTGAAAATGAACCAGAATGGGCGGAGCAGATCAGTCGGACGGGCCCGACTGTCTTATACCCTGTGCCCTATATTTTTTATAAAATTTTTTAAAACTGTCTTACGCAGCGTAGCAGCAATGCTTTCTCTGCTACGTTTCCTATATGTGCCGCTTAATTGGCCGCGCTGCTAGTGAGAGAGCGTGCAACGCCTGCAATATTGTTTCGCCTATAACTCCTGTGTTTATTGATCGATTTTAATGCGCTTCTCAGGAAAGTTTATTATAATAGAAGAGAGTATATATACCGAATAACAACGTTCTATGGTCAATATTACGCTTGTTATTCAGTTTTTATGAATTAGGGCGTAAAAGGGGCGTGGCATCCAAAATTTGAAAAAAACCCTATCTGCGCCTAATATAGACCTACAAATAACTGAAAACAGAATTTATATAACTCGATCTGTGTCTCTTAAATTGGCAAATGAATTCTTTTTATGCTCGTTGTGGGCGGAAGGGGAGTGGCATCCAAGATTTGAAGTAAACTTGATCTGCGTATTGTAAACACCTTTCAGAAATGACCAAAACGGCTTTTCTAGCTATTATAGTTGCTGAGATCGACGCGTTCAAACAGACGGACAGACGGACAGACAGACGGACATGGCTATATCGACTCAGCTCGTCATCCTGATCAAGAATATATATACTTTGTGGGGTCTGCCACGCCTCCTTCTGGCTGTTACATACATTCGCACAAAGTTATTAACCCTGTTTTTCCCATTTTTCAAATGGGCACAGGGTATAAAAATACAAAATGAGCAGAAGCAAAAAATTGCAATCGTATGTGGATCGAGGTTAATGCATGCTATAGCGACAAGTACGTATCGTACGTCTATAAGCCAGACAAGTGAAAACGTTCACCAACGCAACGAATCTTGAAAAACAAAATGAAAATAAATAAAACCGGCTACAACCATTCTGACTCCCGACTTCCCACTCCCACAGCCACTACGGTTTTTGTTTTTTTGTTTTTTTTTTAAATCTGAGTTGAGCTTGGCGCGCAGCTGAGACGGTCATTGACAGCGCGCTTGTTTAATTGTTTTGTCTCACTTTCACTGGACACAGGCCGAAACGTTCGATGTTTGTCGGCGAGTCACCTCAATCATGCTCATTATTATGATTGAGTAATCTCTAATTTGATTGAGCTCAAGTTGATTCTATCACAGGTGTTCTACTTAACTCACTTTCAATACCATCAAGTTGAATAAATAAATGAATGAATTACTCTTCTTCCCATTTATACATCATTGGATAAGCAATCAAACCAATTACTTTCCAAATCGGTTGGTAAGCGGCGTAAACTCTTCTTCTGTAAGCGCGTGTGCTCTAATATAATACATTTTGTACTTCTAATACTTATATTATGTGTCGGATTTACATAATATGTAATTCTATAATTTCTAAATATTACCTTGATGTGAATTAGTTATTTGTTATCATCGGATCTTTTGGATCAGTCAATTATAATCCGCTTATCTCTCTTCACGTTTGGTTCGCACTCTGCCGGACGATCGCCAACGGAGAAGATGATCGCTGATGCGCCAACTCACAGCATTGAAGAGGGAAGTGCTGACAAACGTGAGGTTCACTACCGAACCCACTCCTGCTCGACTGAACGTATGTTCCGAACTAGTGTGTTCCGAACTAGTGTTTCTAACAGAATGCGGCCCTTTGCACTCGTTGAGACGCTACCCCAGAGTTCGGCCCAAGCGCATGCGATGGTCAGCGGTGAGCGTCCACGTGCATCAGCTCATCAGTTCGTCTTGGATAGAAGCGAACTCTGACTGGCTTAGGCTAGGGGCTAAGTAGACGATGTACCACCATACAGCGCCTGATTGCAGCCTTGCGTGTTCTATCAGAGGCTGAGTTGGTGTCTCCTCCGATCCTGTATTAAAATCTGTGGGCCGCTCTCGCACTGATTGCAATAGCAGATCTTGCGCTGGTTTAACTGAACCACTTGCATAATTGACGTGGTGGTCGTGCGCGTATGCCCCTGCCATCAACGCCCAAACCAGATTAAATTTCCTCCTGGAAGTATGCAGCGAGTCATGCAAATAAAGTTGGCCCAAAAATTATGCAACACGCGTTGGGCTGCCACTTGAGCTTTCTGCTGCTGTCGTGTACTGGTCACACAAAACTCTTCAGTTACAACTGATCAGAGTTATCCACAATAAAATTTTAGGCGGCAATTGATGGATTTGAGCGAAAAAGCATAAGCTCCGAGCCAGCGCTTGGTCGCTCTGCTTAGTGGCTCTCCAAGCATACCTCCTGCATTACAAGTAATGCAGCGGGTAGCCGGCTCGCCTATAAAGAACATACCGACCGCTCTCTATGCATAAGCTCCGAGCCAGCGCTTAGTCGCTCTGCTTAGTGGCTCTCCAAGCATACCTCCTGCATTACAAGTAATGCAGCGGGTAGCCGGCTCGCCTATAAAGAACACATCGACCGCTCTCTATGCATAAGCTCCGAGACAGCGCTAAGCCGCTCTCCTTGGTGGCTCTCCAAGCATACCTCCTGCATTACAAGTAATGCAGCGGGTAGCCGGCTCGCCTATAAAGAACACATCGACCGCTCTCTATGCATAAGCTCCGAGGCAGCGCTTAGCCGCTCTCCTTGGTGGCTCTCCAAGCATACCTCCTGCATTACAAGTAATGCAGCGGGTAGCCGGCTCGCCTATAAAGAACACACCCACCGCTCTCTATGCATAAGCTCCGAGCCAGCGCTTAGCCGCTCTCCTTAGTGGCTCTCCAAGCATACCTCCTGCATTACAAGTAATGCAGCGGGTAGCCGGCTCGCCTATAAAGAACACACCCACCGCTCTCTATGCATAAGCTCCGAGCCAGCGCTTAGCCGCTCTCCTTAGTGGCTCTCCAAGCATACCTCCTGCATTACAAGTAATGCAGCGGGTAGCCGGCTCGCCTATAAAGAACACACCCACCGCTCTCTATGCATAAGCTTCGAGCCAGCGCTTAGTCGCTCTCCTTAGTGGCTCTCCAAGCATACCTCCTGCATTACAAGTAATGCAGCGGGTAGCCGGCTCGCCTATAAAGAACACACCCACCGCTCTCTATGCATAAGCTCCGAGCCAGCACTTAGTCGCTCTGCTTAGTGGCTCTCCAAGCATACCTCCTGCATTACAAGTAATGCAGCGGGTAGCCGGCTCGCCTATAAAGAACACACCCACCGCTCTCTATGGATAAGCTCCGAGCCAGCGCTTAGTCGCTCTGCTTAGTGGCTCTCCAAGCATACCTCATGCATTACAAGTAATGCAGCGGGTAGCCGGCTCGCCTATAAAAATCATATCGACCGCTCTCTATGCATAAGCTCCGAGACAGCTCTTAGTCGCTCTCCTTGGTGGCTCTCCAAGCATACCTCATGCATTACAAGTAATGCAGCGGGTAGCCAGCTCGCCTATAAAGAACACATTGGCCGCTCTCTATGCATAAGCTCCGACGCAGCACTTAGCCGCTCTTCTTGCTGGCTCTCCAAGCATACCTCATGCATTACAAGTAAAGCAGCGGGTAGCCGGCTCGCTCATGATCCAATAATACAAGGTGGTTCTCTCGGCTGCCGAAGTCGTTCGGTTTTGGTCCCTTATTGTCAGCATCATGGTCAGTGCGTGCTTGCTTGTTGGACAGAAAGGTTGTGTGCGGACGAATTTTTTCAAAGCCTTAACCCTTAAGTGCCAAGCAGAATGTCTTTTTGCAGTTGTTGTCGCAAGCACATACTACACACACATACACAAGTAGGCCAAAGTATTTGGACATAAACTGTTAATAAATGTATTAGTCCAAATACTTATGCTACCCTTGAAAGCGATAATTGCAAGTATAATTAAACTAAAAAAAATAAAAAAACAAATTTCTAAAATTTTCAAATTGGTATTTTTATGTTCAAATACAATGTATCTAACCATTAAAATTAAAAAACCTAACATTTTTACTTAAAATTAGAAATAAACTATATTTAAAATAAGACAATTTTATGTCCAAATACTTTGTCCTACGAATATCAATTCAACAACAAAAACAAAAACAAAAACTTATGTCAAACGCAAAATTAATAAAAATAAAATTATAAACGCAACAACTCCTGTCATGACTAAAGCAACTTTAAGCCCCATGCACTGTTCTAGGGTTAATCGACGCACTGTATAGCTGTTCACTCGCACTTACTACTCAACGCTGTTTCACTCGCACGTACAGTAGAGGGACTACGATTTGCTCATGATTTGCTGAGTGAACCACTTTCTATTATTGCATCATGGGCTCGCCTATAAAGAACACATCGACCGCTCTCTATGCATAAGCTCCTAGGTAGCGCTTAGCCGCTCTCCTTGGTGGCTCTCCAAGCATACCTCCTGCATTACAAGTAATGCAGCGGGTAGCCGGCTCGCCTATAAAGAACACATCGACCGCTCTCTATGCATAAGCTCTGAGCCTGCGCTTAGCCGCTCTTCTTGCTGGCTCTCCAAGCATACCTCCTGCATTACAAGTAATGCAGCGGGTAGCCGGCTCGCCTATAAAGAACATATCGACCGCTCTCTATGCATAAGCTCTGGGGCAGCGCTTATGTGCTCTCCTTGGTGGCTCTCCAAGCATACCTCCTACATTACAAGTAATGCAGCGGGTAGGCAGCTCGCCTATAACGAACACATCCAATGCTCTCTGTGCATAAGCTCCGAGGCAGCGCTTAGCCGCTTTCCTTGGTGTCTCTCCAAGCATACATACTGCATTACAATTGTAATTGTTCATTGTTGAAATTAAAATAAATGAATGACAAAAACAAGAACAGGGACACACAAGGTTACATAAACAAAACATAGCGCGTATGTAAATACAGTAGGCACATGAATGCGACAGACACATTTCTTATTTTGCAGTTAATAATCGCTTTTAAAGTTTTTTTTTAAAGTACATGGTTCCTCTGGCAAAAAAAACAAACTTAATTTACCTTTTTTTAAAGTACATGATAACAAGTCAATTTTCAATACACTCGAATATTCTTGAACCATAGCCAACTTCAAAGCAATTCGGGGGTTAGTAACTGTCATCGTCACGTTCCGTGTTTAATGGTCTGTAAATGTGCACAATTGCTCAGCTGTGCTTACACATATGTGTATGTATATGTTTGTCTTTTACACCCTTACAAAACTGACAACACACACAATCATACCCACGCCCACAAATCCGATTAGGTATAATTTTTTTTAAGTCTATATTTAGCTTCGGCAGTGGTCACGTGCCCTCATTTCGAACTGCAGCTTTAAAACTAACAACGTAAAATCCGATTTGTTGCACCCATGCAACCACTTTAATATTTGTAGTGCCTGTTGGAATGAAAGAGCTCTTAAAGTGTCTAAGAACCCAGCGTTGATCAAGACGGACAGACGAACCTGGCTAGATCGACTGAGTCTGAGTCCTTAATAGGGTCTGCCACGCTTCCTTCTGCCTGTTACATACATTCGCACAAATTTATTAATCTTTTTTTACCCAATAAATTTTCCTGGCCCTTCGACCGAGCGGTTTAAGTATAATATCTGTTATTTTTATGTATAAATTATAAATTTACATGTATAAATTTACATCTCAAACGACTAATAAACTAATAAAGTACGGCAAAGGCGCGTGGAAAATTGTTTTATTAAAACAATTCAGTTTATTTTGAAATTAGTTCAAGTGTTAATTGAAATAGTGGTCTATACTGAGGTTTATATTTTTAGATGAGTTTTAAAACAAGGCATAAAGATATCACATATCATTTTTATGTACAATAACTAAACTCAATTATGAGATTCGTATTTGGGCAAATACAGTTGGAGGCATTTCGTCTTTTATCTTGTATCATCTGGCATAAAATAAATATCACATTTAGGTAAACATCTAGCTATGCTTTCCGATTGCTGGTATAAAAGCCGAACGCACGTTTTAATCGCATTAGTTTAGTGCAAAATGTTGTGGATTTTGTTGCCCCTAATCGCTGTGGCTCTAACGCCTTCTGGTTTGCTGGCACAAACAACAACTTATTGTGATCCGTCGCTATGTGAGGATGCAGATCATATTGCTTGCGGCAATGATGGTGTAAGTGTATCCAAAAGATTTTTCGTCTCTAAATGAATAGGAATATTTAGCTGGACAAACAGTACAAATGTTGCCAATTAATTTTCAATGAGTACAGGGTTTAAAAATGTCAAACTATCTGTATACGGAACTAATCCAAGAATTCTAAGTCTAGCTGCCTGCACCCGTTCATCTTTATAGGTATACATATATTGTATCTTGAGGAATATTTATTGTATTAATATATTGAAGTGAAGTGACAATCTGTAAGCCTACATATATCGCCTTAAATGTGTCTATTTAGGGCTACAATATTATTAGTTTGTATGGTGTCTGGTATTGCACCAATATATTTAATATTAAGTAGTTAGTTGTAAGTATATAGATTTACAAAATATATCAATAGATCTATAGTATATACTACATCTACATATTGTATTATACAGAATCGACAGCTATATTTACCAATTTATCTACCTGCAACTCACTTAATTTTATGTGTTTTTCTCTAGTCCTGGTACGATAACTGTGTCGATGCTGTCCAAATTGATATGAATCAAGCGATGAAGAATCATTTGTTAGTCTTGCACAACACCAAACGCAACAATCTGGCCAAAGGCAAGGTGCAATCTCTTGGTTCTGCCGCTCGTATGGCAACCTTGAGATGGGATGACGATCTAGCCAAGTTTGCGGCTCTTAATGTGAAGCAATGCGCCATGGCACACGATGCATGCCACAATACGAAACAATTCAAAAATAGCGGACAAAATTTGGGACGCGTTTCGTATTCAGCCGCCAGGTCAATCCTTTCGGACAAGGATGCCATCACTCAAACCGTCAACGATTGGTGGTCTGAGTATTCAAATGCCAACATGTCGGCGATCAATAAATTTCCCATAAACTGGTTTGGATTGTAAGTGCTAAGCATAACATACTAGAGCTTCGATTAATCAATTGTTTCTTTATTCCCAAGAAATATTGAACGATTCACTCTAATGGCTCGTCAGTCGAACTATGCAGTTGGCTGTGCTGCAGCCAGATACACTGAGGGCTTGGACACTACGTTCGTGTTGACTTGCAACTATGCCACAGACAACATCGTTGGTCAACCCATCTATGCTCGAGGTCTCACTGCCTCGGGTTGCAAAACCGGTACCAATGTCAACTATAGGGGCCTCTGCAAGTTGGCCGAGGTTTATAAGCTCTAGAGAGTGCTTAAAATAATTCAAAAGAACTTAAAGCTAAGTTTGAAATTAGTAGTATTAGAATGGGTTTCTCATCCAAAATGCGTTATTTAGCGTTTAGTTCGCCAAATATCTTTTGAATGTTTAAAAATAAAATACAAGCCAATAAAACGAAAGATATTACCGAAACAATATTGCAGGCGTTGCAACGCTCGCCCCATGGCAGCGCCGCCATTAAACCTGGCACACATAAAAAAGGAAGAAGAAGAAGAAGCTACTACGTTTCCTGTGCCAATATAGGGTACTTTATTTAATTCTGCGCGTTAAACCGCGAACCCAGGCCAATACGCAGCCCACCAACCGCCCATCCGGCCGATGCCGATAGATGCCGGAAATTACGGGAAAGGTGTTGCAGGAGCGTCAATCTCTGCTGCAGGAACAAACCTGTTGTAATAGTCGCTCCTGAGTTGTGTACATACGCGTCGCCGGCGCCTGCGCCGTTGCAAATAAAATGAGACTTGGCTGAATTTCGTGCACCCTTTTAACCAAATCTTGCCTTTGGCTTCCTGCCTGGCAACAGTCTTTCGGCAGTAGAACAGCGTAGAGCACGTAGCAACGGAACAAGCAGCACCAAAGTTTCGACGAACAAAGTTGCTATTATTTTTTGTTTAGTGTAGTTCGCAATATGCATGATTATTCCAATGTGCCAAATGTGTTTAGAATCGCCTCCACACACAGCATCAAAGGTCTGGATATCATGTCAACGCTCAGCAGCAGAAATAAGCAGCAGTGTAACAACAATATCAAATGCAGCAAGAGCGGTAGCTACGAACCGCAGCACAAGCAGAAGCAACAGTGCAATAGCAGCGTGGCATGCATCAATAATACGCCCCGTGAGCCGCAAAATCAGCAGCAATCACCGCAACTAGCTAAACATCAGCTTACAATCAGCGCGTCTATCGAGTGTCCTCAACAAAGCATGCATCCACAGCAATCACCATATGCCACCCTTCCACGAGATGGCCAAAGACGGCAACAACCGCTGCAGACGGGCGTTATCAATTCAATATCCGGTAGCATACCCGCTACGGGGTTTACTTCATTGGCAGGCAGCCTAAGTGATTTGCAGATGAACAATCTGCCTCCACACAGCAGCAATATTATCAACAACAGCAATCACAACACCATCAACAACAACAACAAACGCCAACAACAATGTTACTCCCCATTTGGCTATAACACCAATTCACGGCAACAGCATAGAACAACAACCACAGCCATATCTGCAACAGTTGCTGATGCTCAAAACAGCATAACAAATGCCAACGTGGGCTACCTTTGGCTATTGACACCTGTTGCAGCCAGGTGAGTGTAAACTGCCAAATTTAGCAATGACAACCGTCATACGAGTACGACAAAAACTTCTTCAGTTATCTGCAATTTGAAGTTAAGTACGAAATTTAATTAGACCTTGCGAAAAGTACAAAAGGGTCTAATAAGTAAATGCAAATAGGAAAAGTGTGTAACACTCAACGACCCCATTAATTATATATGTAAGTTAGCAGAGTTAACCCGCGCAAAGCCAAAATCGCCTACTTCGCTATAAGACCTGATGCGACTGCATCTAAGTCTCTAGAGAAATATGGCTCCCGCATTCCAACACCAACCAAGTGGTCACTGGCCGGGGCGCACGGGCTACGTTATGTTAAGCTTTAGTTTTTCATCTTTAGTTTAGAAAATAACGGACATAATAGAAACAGGAAGAGTACGAAGATTTTGATTGGCTGCTAAATGGCTCGGGGGATATATAAGGGGAAGAGCGCTCGGCAACTACCTCTTTTACAACGGAAGCTCCAAAGCGGAAAGTTGGCGCCAACAAAAAAAAAATGCAAGGAAATTCAACCAACTTCGACGGCTAGTCGGCGCTGCTCGCAGCGGTTGCTGCAGAAGCTAGCCGACGTGTAGGAGTTGGATGCGTCATCTATTCTGAAGCAGACTGATAGCATGGGTGCTACCTAAGTGTAGAGTCCAGTTTACGATCCCCACCCAGTGACGAGAAAGGTTCCATGTCCGAGGCCTGGCTAAAGTGGCAAATGGGGCCATACGAAAAAAAATAAATTAGTTTAAAAATATTTTAAATTGTATACTGTACGGGATAGCCCAAGCTGTGGTGCATGACATGACGAACTGGCGAGTGCGTAGGCCGAGCTCTAAGTGAGTACAGGGTATACATAAATCCTGGCTTGCCTGTCTCTATAGTCGATCGCGTAGCCCGAGATTGTTTTCAAATTAAGCTTAAAATGTTTTTAAATTATATTTTAAATATAGTTTTCATGGCGACTGATCTTTTTCGCTCATTCTGGTTTTATGTTTAACTTAAAGTTGTAAATTAAATTTTTTGATTAATTAGGTTGGTCAGCATGGAAATAATTAATTAAATAAGGCACACGTATAGAACCAAAACCAACTTTTGCATATGTTTGGGTGTTTTTTATAGCATTTCTATGGCAATTGTTGTAGCCGCACTGGCTGGACCACAGTGGCTCTTGACCGAGGAGAAGTTGCCAAATGTTAACTATAACGGTACAGCTAACTTTAATGCACTCGACGATGGCGCCTACATAACCAAGTATACCAAGTCCAGCCTATGGATATTGTGCACAACATTGCTAGGTAAGTAAGTACTTGTCTGTGTGTATGTGTGTGAATATATGCGGAGTTTTTATTGAAAAATGGGTCAAACAAGGCTAAAAACTTTGGGAGAATGTGTGGATGTGGGGATGGTAGAATTCGTGGTGCGTGATGCTTCGCAATCGGAAAAACAAACTAGTGTTTTCTGCTGCACCCCTAAATATAAAAATTCGATAAAAAAAAAAAAAAAAACTAAGAAGCATTACTTTAGGATTTTAACAGATGTTGTATGTGTACTGTTACTCTTCCGACTAGTTTAATAATTTTCATTACTTACAGGCCTAGATATGGATACCTACAACTGCAATAAGATAGATTACTTTTCCAAAGAAGGGTATCAACCAGACCCAAACGACTCAACGCCAGCTATATCCTGTGAGTAGATTTTTCTGCTTTCTTTTTATTTGTCATATTTTGTAAGATTGTTGTGTAAGCTTCTATATTTTCCGAAATCTCAGATTTCATACAGACGGATAGACAGACATACAGTGCTTAATCGACTCAACTCCTCACCCTGAATACTTCTTGTGCCTGTTACATAAATTCGCTGAAAGTTAATAACCCTGTTTTTATTTATTTTCAATGGGTAAAGGATATAAAATCAATATTACATAATGTGTTTTTTTTACTCTATTTCACAGATACAGTAACCAAATCGTGTCCCATATTTTTGGTCGCAGCTGTATTTCTTCTTATAAGTTTTATTGTCTTTCTAATACCAACCTGTTCACACCGTAATAACCTGTACTACTTCAGTGCCGGCATCCTTTTCATCGTTAGTGGTAAGTTTAATTTTGAGACCCTTTACCTTACATAGAGGAGATCTATCCAGTTCAATTTACATACATATTATTGACGGATAATTTGGAAAACGATTAATAGCAATGTCAATTCTAATAATAACATTGCATTTTTTAACTCCAGGTCTAGCTATGCTTATTGGATTGATAGCTTATATATCGATATTAAAGGCTGAGATTGGCTCTAAGCTCCGACCACGCTCTACTTTGCAGCCAGCGCTCTTCAAAGTGACATATGGACAAAGTTTCTTTCTGTTCGTTGTTGGTTTCATTGCGACTGAATTCGTTGGCGTGCTCAATATATTATTGTACATACATCTGCAGGAATTCAGATATTACAGTGTAAGTATGCCAGCTTGTTGAACTTAACCACATCCGAATCTGTAATTGCAAGAGTACAATGGCTGTGTTCACGATTGAAGCGCCAGCCCCATTTTGCGAAAACTTCGAACCCGAAATGTAGTATAACTGTTAAATAGCATGAAGCGAATTTTACGCTCAATAGCTAAAATAATCCATGCATCGATAACCAATTACTTAGGAAATTGTGCAACTTGACCAAAAAGATTTGTTGTACCCCCTACTGAAGTTATACATATATAGCTCGCCCAGCAGTCCAATGTTTCTAATAAAGTCGAGTACTTTTACGTCAGCTTGTCCTTAAGTAGAATGAAGGACTTACCCAATTTGAGGGGTCTACTTCGTGTTAATACAACACACATCGTTAGTATGTGTTCAGGCAGAAGGAGGCGTGGCAGACCCCACAAAGCATATATATTCTTGTTCAGGAAGACGAGCTGAGCCGATGACTACCCATGACCAGGGCATTAATCTCTTTTGCGAATGAACCGCTTCATTTAACATTCAACTACCTTCACAACTAATTAGTTTTTTTACCTCTCGCAGCGTCTGCCCTGCTTTAATCTGATAAGTATCGATGCCAAGATCAAGGAGGAACAAGCGGAACATGCCTTGAGCCACTCTTACATGCGTTATAAGCAGCCAGGCAGCGCTCTAGCTCCAGCTGCATCTCGGGAAACGCTTCAGCTACAGACACGGCAAAGACAACCACAACAACACAAGCAGCATTTGGGACGGCATTTGAGAGTACAGACGAGCGGCGGAAGTCCGCATAGGGTTCATGACGTAGGTTGGGGTGTCAGACAGGCACAAACATTGCCATTAGGACGTTATGATGGGTCCAGCTTGAATCTCTATCTGAACAATGATCTAGAAAGTCGGTAAGTGTATTACTATTTGCAACTGCAGCGTATGCCCCTAATTTGCTGCTTTTACAGTTTTTACTTTGAGAAGCCGGCGGCGTCCAAGCTTAATTTACGCTCACGCAGCTTTGCTAAGTCGCTGAATGAGCTGTGCCCTTCAGGCACAAAACCGCCGCCACCAATATCATTAACAACGGCTCCGGTGGCTGCAGCACCATACTTGCCACTGCCCATGGCAAACGCAAAATTCGCCGATCTACCGCAGGAGAATCCTCTTACACGTTCCGTGTCAACGACAACAGATATTTATACCACAGCAGCAACCGCTGGCGCACAAATGCAGAGTAGTCAACGACGCAACATGGCCACCAACACCCGGCAGCAGGACGAGGACAATAAAGGAGGTGTGGCGCGCCTGTGTGGTCTGAAGAGGGGACTGCGTAAGACGAAGGATGAACTTCAAGAAATCTGTAAACCTGCCCGAGTACGTGGCAAGACTAAGAATAGCTACTACATATCCAGCAAGGACGCCAATGAGGATATGCAGCAGATGCGACGCAGCCACAACTACGGCAATATTAACGATGAAGGCCATCATGATGATGACGATAACGATGGCGATGAGCATGGTTTTCGGCAATTAAACGTGTCACCGGGTCTTGCTCTGGATGAAGATCATCTGTATGTGGTAGGAGGTAAGTACATCAATCGAGTGCCAAGGCGACCTAATCTTTTACTACGATTGTCTCTAAGATCATGCACAGCTGGTGCCACCTCGCCGGGCTTCAATGTGCGTTGAACCATCTTTGCATCAACGTAACCTGAACTTGTCCAACTTATCGCTTCACACGCCGCAAGCGGAGATTTTTCCCTGGCCATTACAGCATCATTTGGCCAGTGCGCACGGCCAAAGCCGCACTTTACCACGCTGCTTTCTGAGACAACCCGCCGATATGCAGGATAACCCAGGCTCATTGCAGAGCAGCTACAGTACGAGTCAGCAGAGTTTCTCACAGTTGATGCAACTGCATCAGCAGCAGCTGCAACAACAGAATCGCTATCTGTCCACGTCGACGCTAACGCTGCCACTGCCACATAGCCACCGTCCAAGCAAGAATCAATCTCAGCAACAAGGGCAATCACAACCTGTAGTGGAATGGCCAGCAGCCATACCGTCGTCGCCATCCAATTACGGCAACGGTTACCAGACACAGCCGCAGTCACTACATGCAACCAATTCCCACAGCTGCACCGCATCAGCTACACATCCAGCTAAATTCCAGCGTGCCTATGCCTTCGACGATGCCCAGCAACATGACAGTTTCGCCATCAATGATGCTTTCGACTTGGATGAAATGGAACGCGTACGTCGTCGCTCCCATGCCAGTCTTTTTGGCATGCCCCTAGCACAAAGCCAAAATAAACCCATGCGCCGGGAACAATACGATATCATCAATGGCACAGCTGTCTAACTACCTAACCTTCAATGTTTAACTGCTTTTTGTAAATGTATATGCATGGAGCGATAATTTTCGCAATGGAGCGCAAAAATTTTATGCTACATGCGCTCCACGAGATTTTACAGTTATACTACATTTAGGGTTGCAATTTCCAGCGAAATAATCGTTATCGATTAATCGCTCCATAAAGCACTACGTCCGTAAACGAAGCCAATGGTTGCATTCACCAGGTTACCGCTCCATGGATCGCTCACCCGATAACCGATGAAAGCAACCCTAATTTGCAATTTTATGCTGCATTAGGGTTGCTTTCATCGGTTATCGGGTGAGCGATCCATGGAGCGGTAACCTGGTGAATGCAACCAATCTAGTTTACTACTCATACGAGCAGGCTTTTCCTTTTGTTTGTTTTATCCTAATAGCAATACAAAAATATATATCACAAAATTCAACTTCCAACACAAGTCATGTTATGTATAATGTAAAAAATTTAAAATTAAAACGTATAATTTGTCCCTATCCGAGAGGCTAACAAAGCTAAAATGCTGCGGGAGAGCTCGAGTTTCGGCATGGAGCTATTGAAGTTTCCATCCTCGGACAGAGCCTCGGCGTCCAATGTGATGGCCTGCGGATCCGGTTCGATGTCGAGCACCTGCCACGCCCACGGTAGAGGCGTTTCCCCCCGGAACAGATGCTCGGAGAACTGCACAGCGTTTCAGGAGCATTCGCCGAAGAAGACGCGACAAGGGTCCTTGCTGATGTAGACCGCATTTCTGGATACGGGCGAGTCCGTAAGGATTCCTCGGCAATTCTGTTACTGGAATTGCAGTGAATTCGGGAATAGATCATGCCGTTAAACTCTTGGACCCCGATGTGGTTCTGGCTGCTCAGCTGGCACTGGACGGGCCTCACAGTGCTGGCCCGCATGATGCCGCTGTCCTGTAAGCTGAGTTTGCCGGAGAGCAATTGCAGGCTGGTGGCCGGAACGGCGGAGGAGTCGCTAGCAATCGAGTCTCCGCTGGCATTTGATTAATGGATTTGCTTCAGAGACTCCTCGCTGGCAATCAGATATTTGCGTATGGTGACTATAATGTTCCAGGACATTGTAGTCACCATACGCAAATATCTGATTGCCAGCGAGGTGTTCCTGCAGCAAATCCATTAATACCATGTAACATATCAATATTATATACAAAAAAATATATAAGGAATTAACATATGTATTAAAAAACTAACCGCAATGTTATTAATAATTAAAATAAATTAATTAAAATGAGCTGGGGGGTTTTGTAAGGCATGATATAAATTATTAAATGCTCCTTTTTTACTCCTATTGCAGTTAATCGGGTTAAAGTTAGTTGCCGTCCGAATTCAACACCTTCTCTTCAATATTTAAAAAGACCGCGCCGCTTCTCGCGTCGTTCTCACGTTCTTTAGTTCAGTTTGAGGAACCGTTCAATTGAACTGAGTCTGAACTGAACGATACAACCCGACTCGCCAGCAGCTTCGCTCTATTCCATTGCGGCTATAGCTTTCTCCCTCCCCCTGTAACTAACAACACATCTCTGTTTCACCGAACATCATTTTTTTGTGCCTATCTAATGTGAACTATCGATACTATTGGTGTGTGCATCACTATTACCGACTGCTCATCACTAATACGAGTGGCCATCTCTAAACAGCTGCGCGGCAATTTGCAAACAACTGAACTGCAGCTAAATTGTCTATTTTTTATAAATTTGTTTTACTTGTGTTTTAATTAATTTAATTCTACAATTAATAGCAAAATATTTCACACAACATAATAAACAACAATAATAAAACATAAAGCAATATTAATAAAAAAACAACAACAAAAATATCTACAGAGTCTCCAGCTGCACCTGCAACATTTCTGCTCGCTGCACATTCTCACTCCATCGTCGGACAGGTGCTTACGGTGGTGGTTGCTGCATGCGGCATGCCGCAGTTTCGTGCAGCTTCGAAAACGTACGAAACATGACGGACAATAAACTGTAGAATGTTTACAACATCAACAAAAACAACGCACGTAAAATGTGTGTAAAATTTGAGCTGAAACAATAGCGAAATTTGAAAACCGAAAGCCAAACTTAGGCCAATGCGCACCAAATTGCAAGTATTACAAACAAGCATACGAATAAATGAGAACCAAAGCAACCCAAAGCACAACGGAAGCCGCTAAAATCGGTCAACCGATTCCCGCCGCCGTCGCCGTCGCTGCCAGGCAGCGCATCAAGGAAGAGCGCGAGCGCAGGCATGAGGCGGCCAGAAGAGAAAGGGAAGCGCAGGCGCAGGCGCTGTCCAAGAGGAGAGCGGAGAAAGGGCCGCCGTTGCGAAAGCCAAGTCAGCACAGAGAGCGGCGGCAGCAACAAGAGCAACAACAACATCGGACAGCAGCTGCAGCAACAGCAGCAGCAGCAACAGATCGTGCCAAGCCGCAAGGCAGAGGCGCTGCAACTGCTGCTGCTGCTGTTGCTGCCGCTGCCCCTGCTGCCGATCCGACTGCTCAGGCTGCAACTATTGTGGAGGAAGTAGCGCAGTTGCAGTTGCAGCTGGAACACCTGGCGCAGCTCTCGCATCAGGACTTCGCAAGCGAATTCTGCAGATGGGTCACCGAGGAGGGCATTGGGAACCGAAGGCAATTGCAGCTGCGCAGGGATCTGATTGCCAGCTGTGATCCCGCCACGTTGGGTATGCGATGCGTGATGCATGTTCGCTGTTGCACAAACTAATCTATCTTCCTGAGCAGGCAAGCTGCTGGGCCAAGCACCAGGTGTGGCAGCGACCTTGGCGGTGCCTCAACCGGAGCCATCGCCCCTGGTACTGGCGCTGCACACCATGGTGGCGGAGTTTCTGTACGTTCAAAGGTGCCACTATACGCTCTCCGTTTACTGCAGCGAGATGTCGCATCGGCATGCCCTGCCCCACTTTGGCGGTCGTGAGGCGTTTCGTTTCAACCACCATGAGCTGCAGCAGCTGCTAAATGCCGTGCTGGGCGATGCTGATGCTGATGGCATTAGGCGAACGTTGCAGCAGCGCTATGCCGAGCAGCGGGAGTCCTTGCTGCTGGGCTTTATCCAGGCGCTAAGGACGCCACAGACCCAGCTGGTCAGCTCCATGGCGCAGACGAATCCGGTGACCCTTCTAGACATTCGTGGCGATGTCGACACCAATGGGCTGTACCAGGTGGATGAGCTGATTGCCGGCGCCAATGGGTGCTCCGTGTACATTGGACCTCGCATCTCTCAGGCACTGCACAGCGTGGAGCACCAGCTGAAGCAGCTGATGCACTATATGCGGGAACTGTGCAAGTCCTGCGCGCCTCCCATTGAGATCATCTCGCAGTCCGCGTTCGAGCAAATGTTGCAGCAGGAGCTGGCGGAGCGTGAACGTCTGCAACTTGCCGGAGAATTGCCCGTGCCACCGGGACAAACGGCCATTAAGTTACCAGAGCAGAAGCAAAAGGTTAGGGACAAGGCACATCGCCAGAGGCACAGTCTGCGGGAGACGACGGTCATATCGCCCGTTGGCCCAATTCAATTGCCACCGGGTCCGGCCTGCGTCCCAAAGTTACCGCACCTGCATATGGAGCAGGTGGCCAGTCTGGCCATGGTGCAACATGCGCTGCAGCAGTTGCAAGCGAAGTTGCAACATGGATCCGACGGCATATATGTTGGCCGCACTGTGCAGCACACGGAGGCGCTGCTGGCCGAGCTTGGCAGCTGCATACAGACCTTGAGCAATGTTCTCAATCTGGTCATGGAGCAGGAGTTTGCTGTGGGCAGAAACAATGGCTATAAGCTGGGCTATCGCGAGGGCTTCGCCCATGGACACTTTATGGGCATACAGGAGGGCATACAGACCATTACGGAGCAGCAGAGAAAACAAAAGGCGGAGGCGGAGGCGGGCGAGGCGAACATGGAGCGAACGGAGCACAAAGATCAGTTGCAGCAAACAGATAAGGAGCAACCAGAGCGGCCTCAGACGCAGGATGCAACATGCCAGACGCAGCAGCTCAGGAAATCCGTGAGCAGCCAAACCCCACCGTTGCGCCTGCGCAGCAAAGTGTCCAGCTCCAAGTGCAGATTGCTTGATCGCTCCAAGAATGCCACAACCCAGACCACGTCATCGTTCGCGTCCGCGCGAAGCTACGAGCAGTGGATCCACGAGATGCTCCACAGCAGCAGCGGTGAGATCTTTCTGGAGCGCGTGGAGACATCGCTGCGCAAGGCACTGAGGCTGCAGCGGCAGAGTCTGGAAGAGCTGTACCACATGAAGTTGCAACATCAGGCGGAGCTCTTGCGTCTCAACCGCAAACAGAATTCCTGGCGAGTAAGTGCCGCACGGCTGCTGCCATGCCAGCTTATTTTAAACGACTTGTCATTTCTTTCAAGGCATTGTGCCGATACGTGGAGCAGGATGCACACTCTGTGGAGGCGCGTGAGCTGGTGAGCAAAATCTTTCGCTTGCTGGAGCACTATGAGGCACACCAGCAACTGCTGTCTGAGAGGATGCAGCAAACGGAGCAGGCAGCAGAGCAGGCATCCTGCATGCGTCCCTGCTGGGAGGCGCACGCGGATGCAGCTGGCGAGGGGATGATCGTGCCGCCCACATCCTCTTCGAAGTCGCTGCCTCCTGCCGTGCTTGCTGCGTCATCTGTTTCTTCGTCTGCCCCTCTACCCGCAGCTGCCGCCACCACCTGCGCCTCGCAACCGCAGAAGTTGCTCATCTTGGAAACCTCCTCAACCGCTGTGCAAACAGTGGAACTAATGGACAAGCCGCCCATGCGTAGTGTGGCTACCAATACGCAGCCTGCGCCAAGTGCACCAACCGTACCGAGCCTGCAGCCGACGTCCGGGTTCAATGATGAGCTACAAAGGGCCAGGTACCTTTAAATTCCGCCTAATCCCTACTAGAAATTAATATAACTTTTCCAATTAGAAGTCGCATGCTGCAGCTAGAGCAGGAGAGCAATCTGCTGGAGCAGAAGCTGCTTGGCTACTTGGACAGTGTGCACAAGACGGAGCACGAGGAGAGTGTTCATGCCAGCTGCATGCAGGAGCGTCAACAGCTGCATCATACCATGGATGGGTTTCGGAAGTGGCAGCAAGTGCAGTATGATAACCAGAGCTTGCAGCAGAAGAAGATATTAGCCACAAACGCCATCGCTCCATTGATGCCCAATACTTCCGATATGGAAGTGGATCCGGACAGCTATACTTTCACAAATGCAATTGCTGTGGCACGGCACAAGCTGCTCTCGAAGTTGCATAGCACCTTACGAACGCCTCCGCTGCCTGTTGCAGATGCGCCAGTGCCACCACCAGAGTCACCAACAAAACTGTTCATTCTTGATCAGGTGCAGACTGAGACGGAGCAGCTGCTAAGCCGAGTGGAGGCAACATTAGCCAAAGTGTCCCAGCCTAGCCTTCGGCTTTTGACAGCGGAATCTCAGGTGAAATTCGAAATAGAGCTGGGACTGGTTGCAGATGCGAGTCTAAAAGCCTTCAGTAGTGCCACATCTGTTGAGAAGTTGGGCGATGGCGTTGCCAGCCTAAAACTGCAACGTTCCATGGCCAAGATGGAGCAGCTGTTTGGATCCCACCTAGAGAAGCCACGTCCGTCCGTTATACGTCCCTGGAGCGCACCCGTGTGTAAACCGAATGCCCATTACCTGCCCACTCTGCACCGACCACACACTGCACCCTCCAGTCTATTAGACCTTCGATCCACCATCACCACCAGCACCGGCACCAGCACAGGAACGGGTGGTGCAGCTGATGGTGCTGGAAACTCGAAGGGATTGCTGGATGTCATGAGCGACATCAGCCTAGATACAATCGCCAATTCAAACCACCTCGCGAGCAGCCCCTTGGATGTGCGACCCAATTCCATTGCTGAGGTGTACGCTCAGCTTGTGGATGTAGCTCTACCTACTTCTGCGTCAGACCCTGCATCTCCATCATTGTCGGCATCTGGCTCCAGATCCAAGTTGTCACATAGCCAACAATTTTGGACACGCTTGAATCTATAGCGAACACTTGTACCTTTTGTGCAGCCCCTTGCATGACGCAATAAAATGAGTTTTATCAAAGACTATAGAGTATACGGATTTTGCACGCCCCTACAAAGGCTGTTTCATTTTCGTTTCAAGCTTTCAGGTACGGGCACTAGAGCAGTGTTACCAGGAACTGAGCGCTCACATAGACTAGATTTTGCATAAAAATAACCAAAATAAGCTAAAACTATAAATAATATGCTGAAAATCAAGCTATACATTAAAAAACACAGAAATTTACCAAATCATACGAATTTTAATGTCTTTATTCAATTATACAGGTTACAAAATTATCAATTTCTTATTGAGACCGGTATTCTGGTTATATTAATACCAAGTTTATGACAAATTTCCTGCATTATCCTTCGGGACTTAGCAAAAGGATCTGCGGCGCTCATACGCGCAATTCGCCTAGTAATTTTGGGATCCGTTATTTTGACTATATCTCATGTATTTTTTTATACCCTGTACTATCCATTCCATTTTTGGCATATAGGTAGATAAATAACGTACGCAGATCAAGTTTATTAAAAATCTTTGATGCCACGCCCCTGTCGGCTATAATGAACATAAATAGAATACATTTACCAATTTAAGAGACACAAATCTAGTTACATAAATTCCGTATTCAGTAGTTGGTAGGTCTATATCATACGCAGATAATGTTTATTTCAAATGCTGGATGCCACGCCCCCTTTACGCCCTAATAAACAGGAGATATAATCTACGCAATATTGCAGGCGTAGGATCGCTCGCTCCTTGGCAGCGCAGCCATTAAAAAAGAATTGCTGCTAAACTTTGTGTTACGGTTTTATTAAATTATATTTTTAAATAAACTCAATTATATTTAAAATAATAATAATAATAATAATAACTCGAGCAAGCATTGTTTATTCCTAATATGTAGTTGCCAAATAAATGCTCTTCTCAGCTGAGCAAAAGAGCAAAACGAATGCCCAACATCCAGAATCTAAATTTTAGATTCTAAAATAGCGCAATTTTAAGCGATGGCAAATCATCAAAATTGACATCAGTAATACACACAAACATATTAGGCCATAGACAAGCATGCATACATATGTAAGCATGCAAACGAATTGGAAGAGAGAGAGAGAGAGAGATAGAATTAATGAAGACCAATAACAGAAAACAATGGCAGGCGCACGCAGACCTTGCTTTCAGCATTCTGTTAAATAACAGCGAGCCAGATCCGGTTGAAAATCTTCAATCGATATCGATGACAGTAGGCGGTCGCTACGTCTCTTGGTTAGTTACTCATTTTTTCATTTGATTTGATTTCATTTTAGTCATTTTTATTTGCGGGCATTCTTTAATTTATTAACTGTAATATGCAGCTGTTTTCTATCGATATGCAACTTTTTTTATCGCATCGAAATAACTAAGCAAGACACAGCCACACAGCCACAAGAGCTGCTTAAAACATCTGAAAACATCGATACATCGAGCTAACAGCATCGACGATGTTCGATACATCGATGCTTTTTAACGTTTCTATTCATTTCATCACTCGGCAACAATTACGCAGCATTTAAAACTGGCAAGGCAAACGCATTTCATCGTCCATGTCGCACATCGACAATATATTTAATCTGGTGCGTGGGCAGCTGCAATCGCAGGCCGTCAAGCTATGGGAGGAGCCCTACTATTCTGAAGGAATTGGCTGCATAGAGGCGTCAATGGAAGTGAGTAACCTGATCCCAAACTTGGAATTTCGAATACTACGTTTCATGTTATACTAGCGCCTATCCGAGGAGTACAGCGCCCAGCTTGGCATTGACGCCGCACGCTGCAAGCATGTCCTTACTGAACTGCAGGAAAATGCCTTGCGGAAGCTGGCAGCACGCCGCGAGTTTACTGAGACTGGCCTGGCCACCTTCAAGGTGCGACGCATCGACAACTGCAGGGGCACCGTCAGTATTTCGGATGTCAAGTGCGACCTCAATGCATTGGGCTCCGCTCTGCTGGAGGCCATTGCCACTAAGCTGCAAGTCAGCGATTCCAAGCAGATCAAGTGCATCTCCGCTGGTCGCATCATTATGCCCGATGCCACACTGGTGTCGCAGAAACTACAGAACCATCAGCAGCTGCTCGTCATTGTAGGCCCAGGAGATCGGTCAGAGGGAACGCTTCATGAGCGCATCAGCAAGATTAAGGCCGACGTTGACACTGTGGTCGCCTCCAAAAGTCGGCTAATGGAGGTAAGTGCAACGGCATAAGCGTTTAACAAGAAGTAATCCTTGTCCTGTTAGATGGAGGATCAGGATGGCAATCTGGTATTTCTGCCACCGAATGAGAACCGCGCGCTGCTGACGGCCATGGGATACTGTGAGAAGGCGCGTGCCGCAATGCATCGGGAGAATTATGAGGAAGCGCTGTTGTTGCTTCTCGACGCAGACGATCAGTTCAATAGCTGCAACTCTCAATTTCTGGAGTCTGTGGACAACTTTGCTCTGCTCAATTTGGACATAGTGTGGTGCTATCTTTGCCTGAAGAACGTCTCCCAGCTGCCGGATGCGGAACGCCGCTTGAATATCTGTGATCGTAGTTTTAGGCGCAGCTATGGGGAAGATTACTCCCGTCTCTATGCGCTCAAAGGCCGACGCTGTCCGGAGCGTGCGCTGATTATGCGGCTGCAGTTACTGCAAGGCGTAGTGCTGTTCCATCAAAATCAACGGGATGCGGCTTATGAACGCTTCGAAGCCGCCTCCGCGATGCTGAACGAGTTGAAGGTAAATGAGGATCAACTTCTACAAATGGTTGAGATGGGTTTCGAAATAAGCGAGGCACGTCTCGCCCTGCGCTCCAGCGCAGGCAATATGGAGGAGGCGATTCAGGTCATCCATCAGCGCAGACAGCAGCTATCAGACGCACGAAAACAATCAAAGACGGAGCGAGAGATGCACCACAGGTACACTAAGGAAGCTACCAAAGACTGCGATTGGGTTAATCCGCGCAGCGTTTGCACCTTACGTGAAATGGGCTTCGATGGTCGTCTGGCTGCAGAGGCTCTACGACGCACAAAAAACGATGTGCCCCGCGCAGTAAGTGATAACCACTAAGACACAGATCCCATGATACAAGTTTGCTTTTCCCTGCAGCTGGATCTGCTGCAAACCAGCTCCGCTGAACTGTACGCCTTATTGCCCAAAGCAGAGCAGGCGGATCAAGTGAAGTTAGCGGTTCTTCTTCAACTTGGGTTCGATGAGTCAGCAGCACACGCAGCGTTGGAAAGCACATGCAACAACTTGGAGCAAGCTACCGACTTTCTGCTGAAGTCCATGCAAAGCGAGCAGGAGCTGACGCAAACCGTTGAGCGGATGACAGAGTTGGCTCTTAACACTGACGCTGCAGCCTCAGCCTCAGCTTCCACGTCCACTTCCCAAGCATCTAGCTCTGCATCCCCGCTCAAGTCTGTGTTAAAGAAGGTCAGAGCTGAGGTGAAGGCATATGAAGCTTACAAGCGGCTGCATGCGGATCTAACCCACAATGACCAGGACTATCTGGACTTGCCACTGCTGCAGGAGGAGAAGCTGCTGCTCGAATACCGCAACATGCTTGAACGGTAACCAAATGGTTATTGCAGCCGCAGCTGATGCGGTGTGATAAACTTCAATTCGGATCTATTTCTGTATTTAACAAAGCTTGCAACAAATGGACTTATCTGTATGCTGCTCAAAATTTAACGGTTTTTACAAGTCTAATCTGGCGATTAGAGTATTCAAGAGAGTGTTTGAACGAGTTGTTTTTTGCTAAACCGAATTTACTCTGAAATGTAATAAACAAAAAAACATGTTGATCAACTACATACTTTATTATTTAAATAGCATTGATATAGATTGCTTTATTTATGTTAAATATTACGACCTGCCTCAACTTAAATGTATTGTCCTATATCTGTCTCGCTTTTGCATGCTTTAGCTCACTAACTTACTACGGAAAACAATAATGAAGATAACACTTGTTGTAGAACCTTTGTAGTTAGGCCTTATAAGGCCCATTGTAATACCTTCCTATTTAGCGTAGAGAATAACAAGACCATCCAGTGGCTTGGATGAATATTGAAAGCTATTTGGAAGCTATGCTAGAAAGTTTTGAGATATATTTGAGTAAGTAAGATCCCAGAAATCGATGTCTGTTTTTACAAAAAGCTGGGCAGACTTCCACAGAAGTCGTTAAAATTGGGACGTAGTCAGGCCTACTATTCATTGACCGTCGATGGCGCGAATTACGTGAGAGAGCAGGGGTTGGATTGAGCGCATGAGCATGTGTTGGATTAAGCGCACCGCCTGGCATTTGCTTGTTTCTCCCTAATTTACAGCTAGCCATAGCTTTCCTTATCCGGAAGGAGAGCCATGGTAGTGCCATGTTTTGCTGGCTCGTCTGTTGTGCAATTACATAGCGACATATCTCCGACGACATAGAGAGTTACAACGAGTAAGTCACGCCCTCCAACAAAAATGAGAGCGAGTTAAAGTCCAAACCATGATACATATGTTAAGTAACAGACTGGTGTTCATAACAGAGTAATTTTAACAGACTTGTTGTACGCAGCGTATATTAATTTGGGTATTTGTCTTGATCTTGTTATTCTCTACCTCTGGCTTTGCATTACATCTTTACAACAAGTCAAAGAGAACTAGAGAATGGGGTAATTATAAACGTAAACTAACCAAATACAACCGAGAAATCAGAAAGACCAAAAGGAACAAGTACAGGAACTTCTGTTAGTCCATAGAAACAACACAAAAGGTCACATAGGAAACTATGCGTCCAATATTCTTATAGTGTATTAAGAATATGTGGAGGCGACTTTAATCTTTCATTTAAACCCCTTAATAACGATGGAAAAAATCGAACAAATACATATCGCCTGATATCTGGAGAACGTACGGATACTTATTTTTTGGGTGTCGATTTTTGAAATTAACGTTCCAAAACGCTTCATAAACGGAAATAAAAATTTGAAGGTCTCGAACTTCATATTAATTTGTCGGCCAGTGTAATTAACCAACGAACATTTCTGCATCATTAACTCAAAAATCGTGTTTTATTAGTTATGACACTCGTCAAGTAAATGAGCGATATATTCTTGATCAGATCGACAAGCCGAGCCGATATAGCCATTTTTTCTGTACTTCTATCCGTGAGTCTGTCCGTTTGTATGCACATCTAGATCTTAA
This sequence comes from Hypselothyrea guttata, assembly GCA_035045125.1. NCBI lineage: Eukaryota > Metazoa > Arthropoda > Insecta > Diptera > Drosophilidae > Hypselothyrea > Hypselothyrea guttata. The sequence goes on from JAWNNJ010000194.1 coordinate 255,702, forward strand.
CAACTGTAAGAGCTAAAGACACCATATTCGGGATTTAGGTTCTCCTATTCAGTAAGCAGTACATATTTGTTTCAGATTTTGGATACATCCCTCTTTTTCACCGAAAATGATGACTCCTCTCATTTCTATGCTATCCGAAATACCAATTTGGTATTAGTTTTCAATTTAAAAGCTAAAGATTTAGGATATGGCTTGTACGTAGTCTATGGTAATCTCCATGAATGCTGTGAATAAAAGTACGATCGTATAAGAAACAGCGAAGAAAACACAAGGTACAGGGTCTCCTACAGTCGGTTACGTCCGACTGTAGCTCCGACCTTACTGATATTTTTTAATGTATTTGTTCAATGATTATTTTGTTTAATTTAACATAAAAGATTGCTAATTTAAGATATATACACATGTGATCAAATCTACTATGGGTGTAGTCGATTTAAATACACACATAATAAATTTAAATATGGAAAATATTTACTGCGAAACTCCAGAGTTTAACAAATTCGTATTCAAATTTATTTTAAATAAAGTCTACGTCACATTAGTAATTTCAGTGCTGGGTTGCCTTTTATATCCATACATTTTCAATTGAAATACGAAATAGCTACATTTATAACGTTTTTTTTCTGGGTGTATCCGAGAATCACAGTGAATAATAGTAAATATACAAAACCAGTTAGGGCTTCCTTGATATTAAATGTATGCAAATTTTGACTTGTGACTTTTGATACCAACTAGTTTGTTTTCGTATACCCTGTACCCATTAAAATAGGGAAACCAGGCTTAATAACTTTTTGCGAATGTATGTAACAGGCAGAAGGAGACGTGGCAGACCCCACAAACTATATATATTCTTGATCAGGGAGACGAGATGAGTCGATTTAGCCCTGTCTGTCTGTCCGTCTGACCGTCTGTATGAATGCTGAGATTTCCTAAACTATTAAAGCTAGAGCAGCCCTTTTTGGTCATTATTGAAAGGTGTACATCATACGTAGTTCAAGTTTATTTCAAATCTTGGATGCCGCGCTCCTTGCGCCCACAATGAACATAAATAGAATACATTAAACAATTTAAAAGACACAAATCGAGTTACATAAATTCTGTTTTCAGTAGTTGGTAAGTCTATATCATACGCAGATGAAATTAATTTCAAATGTTGAAAGCCATGCCCCCTTTTACGCCCTAATTGATAAAAATCGGAATATATACTATCTTCAATTATATTTAACTACCCTGAAAATCCCATTAAAATCGGTTAACAAACACAGGAGTTATAAGGAAAACAATATCGCAGGCGTTGTCTCGCTCGCCCCCTAGCAGCGCGGCCACTAAGGCGGCACACATAAAAAAGGTAGAAAAAGCAGCATTGCCGCTACGCTTCGTATGACAGTTTTATAAAATAACATTTAAAATATAGGGTACAGTGTATTCTACAGTCGGGCCCGTCCGACTGTTCTGCTCCATACAAATTCGTATATCCTTTTATTAGAGTGTTGCTGTAATATTGTGGCCGATGTTGTGCTTATAATTATTGAGATGAATAAGGCTGATGGGGTTTTTGTGTGGTTAGTGAACAGGATATTGATACGCTTGAACAGCGTAAGGTAAAGGATGTGGAAACTGATAGACTTTGCGGAAAAATAACGGACTTGGTAACAATGTGCCTGATAGACATCGTTATTTAAAAATCACTATCGCATGTTTCAGCGTTTGTGTTGTTCGTTGCGCACGACTGATCAGCAGGGCGCACACTATTTTAGTTTTGTGCGTTTTTGATCCAAAGTTCAAGCCCTAGCCAAGCTGCAAGCGCTCTCTGTGTAGCCGATTCATGTGCACACATGTACGTATGTACGTACATACAGTTAGAACAGATCACAGAAGATTTACACACATACGTGCATACGTACATATGTATGTACGTATTCGGATGATCACAGTAGGATGGTTGGTGGGAGGAGAGCAGCGGAAACAGCCGGTAACGGCGATAGCCGATCGTCGAAATCGCTGATTTGTTAAATGGCTGCCGATGCGTTGCTACTGCTATGCTTGGGAATAAAATCATTTTCCGTAAGATTGTTTGGCGAAGCTCAGTTCAATTGAGCCAAGCGCTCGCAACGGACGTCTCTCTAAAAACGCTTCAGCCGAACTTCGAGTTGCGAGTTTCAGACGCCGCGCCGTTCCAAGCGACGAAGAAACATAATAAGAGACGCATGGAAACAAAACAAAAGAAACAGTCGGTAACATCAGCAAGCAGCAAACAGCGATCAAATGCAAATACAGCGCAAGCTTCGAATAAAACAAAGAACCTGAAATACAAAATTGAAACGAACAGTACTGCGTGTGCGTGTGCGTGTGCTTGTGCCTGTGTGTGTGCTTGAGCTTGTACGTGTAACTGCAGCAGCAGCAACAACAGCAACAACAACAACAGCTACAACAACAACAACCAACGGAACGTCGATCACAACAAAACGTCCCAAAAGTCAACGAAAGTAAAACTCGACAAACGAAAGCATAATACCAATAACCGCAACCAAAGAAAGGCAAGGTGAAAAGCAAAATCCAAAAGCAACAACACGAAATTACTTTGTTTTGTTTGTCTGTTTTGTTTTTGTTTTGTTGTCTTGTTGTTTTGTTGTTTTATTTTTGTTTTGTGCGAAAACAAAGTGACTGAAAATAAAATACTTGTATTTAAACTTTTAATTTAAAAGCCGTATCGTCTTTGGAGCAAGTGCTAGAGCACGTTGAGAAGGGTTAGTGTGTTAATTTAATAACGTCTAATACTAGTTTAACTACATTACGTACTCGTATTCACGCATACCCACATACATACTCACATACATACATATACAATAGCAACAACAATTTACAGTGGGTCACAGCTTAAAGTGTGCAGTGCAAATGTTAGACTTTAACACTTTATAGATATTGATCAAGTAGCAGTAACTTCAAGGAGATGTTAACTTAAGAAAAAGTTGTCTTTGTTCACATAGTTTTTTTTTTTTTAATTTTTATTCTTTATTTACATCTGCCCATGGAGCAATTAATTAAATTGTGTCATACATTGAGGGAGAGAATAGTAAATGTTTTTATAGCGAGTCTGGAGGGTAAATGGTAAGGGGTTGGGCTATAGGACTCTGAAACGGAGATTACATAGTAACTTCAATTATTGTCTAAATTATCTTTTAATTAACAAAAATAAGGAACATATAAAAATACTGCTGTATTTTGGTTCACAGCTTATTGCATGCAGTATTAGATTTAATCAAAAATATTAGAAATATTCATTATTTTTTAATGTTTTTAATATTTGATATGATATCCTTTGTTGTCTACCACAGCTTGCAGCGTTTTGGTATTGAATCCACAAGTTTTTTTGGTCGATTCGATTGAAATGTTGCTTCACTCTTTCACTAGAGCCTCGTTCAGGTCGTTTTTGCTCGAAATATTGTATTTGCGAATCTTATTTTCCAATATTGACTACCAATTCTCAATCACGTTGAGGTCGGGAACAGTTATATGTATGTATATCAACCAAGTCTGCACAATACCCGCCTTGAGCAGATTTAATAAAAATTTTATTAAGGTATGCACTGCACACTTTAAGCTGTGACCCACTGTAGCACTAAAACCAACCAGTGTTGAGGCATTAATCGTAATATCATTATTTTGATGCATGATGTTTTGAAAGTAAGGTACTTAGCTAATTAAATCGCATCATTTTACATTCTCTTTTGGTTTTGGAAGTTTTTTAAAACGAGTACAATAAAGAAGAATAAACGATTTAACAGCGTATGTTCTTTGAATACAATTTTTGCTTTTGCAGTAATGCCCATATACTTCTAAACCCCCAACCCATTAAAAAATGGATAAAAACAGTGTTAATAACTTTGAACGAATGTATGGAACAGGCAGAAGGAGGCGTGACAGACCCCAAAAATTATATATATTCTTGATCAGGGCGACGAGCTGAGTCGAATGATCCCTGTCTGTCTGTCTATCTCTCTGTTTGTCCGATTGTTTAAACGTATCGATTTTGTAAACTACTATAAGAGCTAGAGATCTCATTTTTGACATGTAGGACAGAAGACTACAGGCGAACGTAACCGACAGTGGGTTACTTATCCAACCGTAATTTACAGCGTTAAAAGAGAATTCCGTAATACCCTAACAAGACACTACAAGTCTATAGCTTTAAAACTGTTTCTGCGTTGGGTTTTTGCGGGAAGGGGAGCAGGTATACAAAAAACTAAAACAAACTGGTACATACCAAAGATGATGTCTTTAGCTGCAATTGGATAAATGAACTATTTTTTAAAACAGTCAAAACGGGACAGATCAGTCGGTCGAAGGGCAACAGGCGGATAAACTGACTGTGGGATAACCTGTACTTTGTGTATATGTACACACACAAACACACACACACACAAAGTTATGCATATATGCATTTGAAATATGAAATGAAAGTACAGGGTCTAAATAAATTCTTTCAAATTATTTTTCTTAGCTTTAACAACTGTTTGTGAAATAGCCAAGAAATTAGTCACATCAACTTAAACTCAGCTGTAATATCATACTCGCATCATCGCATTACCAGTTTACCTAAAGAGGTAGCTCGGCTTAATTACATTGCACAATGGGGTGGATCGCAACAAAATTGGATTTCATTAAAAAAATTTTATGGAAATAAAACTATTTTTATACCCTGTACAGAATTGATATATGATTTGTATTTCCGTTAATATATTTTTGTATGTTCATTGTACATTTATACATTTTTTAAAAATTATCAAAAGGGGTGCTCTAGCTTTTATAGTTCCGGAGATTAACGTGTTCGAACAGACGGACGGACTCAGCACGTCTCCCTGATCAAGAATATATATACTTTGTGTGGTCTGCCATGCCTCCTTCTGCCCATTACATACATTCCGACAAAATTTTTAACCCTGTTTTTCCTATTTCTTAATGAGCACAGGGTATAAAAAAGGATAACGTCTTTTGATTCGACGATATACATGCATCTATGCATTATCCTTACCAACAACATAGGTCTAACTGCATTTTTGGTCCTATAATCACGGGAAATTCGCTCCTAGACGTACTCTATCAAATTAAACCGGTTATCTCACCCGGGCCTGATGGCATTCCATGTGTACTTAAGTACTGTGCTGATGCTTTATATCAAGTAGAGGTCCACGGAATTTGATTGAAATTTATTCTCTTCGCTCTCCGTGAACTCAACTGGGTTTCCGGTGCTGATTTACCTCCCTACAGCAGTAGACTTCTCCTAATTAATCTTGCATCTCTTACTAGGCTTGCATCAAGATAGGCTTGTAATATAGTATTTTAGGTGTTTTATATTTCATTCGCATCGATTTCAGGCGTGTGATTTCATTATACCAGTTTATGCTAGTTGTGTTGCGATCCAGCCCACAGTGCATTGCGAGTATTGCGCTTCGACCTTGCAAAATGCTTGACAAGTAAAAAAAAAAACAAACAAGTAAAAGAGAGAAAAAGCAAGTATGTATATACATAATATATAAATATTTTTTAACCAGTGTTTTTATGAGTATTGGCAAAACTTAAAATATTAATAGAAACTAACGTTGAAAATAGAGTACAATAGATCTTTCGGGTCGCAGTACACTAGTTCCCCATAATAATAAAGTGGAATCCATGATATGCTAATAATTACTGTAATATATAAATAGCTACAGATTTGCCGAACCGAATCGAATCAATTCGATTGTTTTGCTAAATCATGCTGATTCGACAGTCTCATTTTTATTTACGCTTAAAAAACAATAACAGTAGAAACACAATCCTAATAAAATAGTATGTAGTATGTGTATAAAGTATGTATCAAAATGTGTATATAATAAAGTTGGTGAGCGGAGCCAATTCATGTGTGTATAGATGTACAGATTTATAGTTGAAGTATCAGTTTATAGTAGTACTTATAAAGTGAGCGACAGCCGTGTCAATTGAAGAAGATTTTCCGCTAATTCCGTATTACACTGAGCTGCGTGCTAGCGGAAGGCGAATTTGTAGACCTTGAATTATTTTTAATTAGTAGAAAACTATTGACAGGGTCTAATGTGCGTAATACAAGCTACATAGTATATATATTCTTGATCAGGAAGTCAATCTTTGTTGATACAGTCGTTTGTCTGTCCTTATGAGCACCTAGATCTCGCAAATTTCAAGATTTGTATACTCTGTATTCATAAATAAATAAAAGTAGGGTATAATCATTTTGTGCAAATGTATGTAACAGGCAGAAGGGCGAACCGAGTAGAATTAGCCCTATCCGTCTGTCTGGATCACCACGTAGATCTCGGAAACTATAAAAGCTAGAGCGGCCCGTTTTGGTACGATTCTACCATTCGCCGATCTCGTCTATTTCAAATCTTGAATGCCACGATCCTTGTGATCACAATGAACTTAAATAGAATACTTATTTAAGAGATAACAATCTATCTACAACAATGTAGTTTTCATAAAATGGTAGATACGATTATGGTGGTATATGCCCTATCTCGCGAGCCGGCAATTTCCCGGCCCGGCCTCTGTTGACACATTGATCGATTGCATGCTGATATGGTTCGGCATTACGCTTCGGGCCGTTTTGATTGTAATTTTGCGCTCTCTTTTTTGGCTTTATTGAAAACTGAGAAAATCAAAATCAATTCAGTAGCAGATCTACCATCAACAAGGAAAGAGCTTAGCTGCACAATGAATAAAATGTTTGACGAAGATTGGGAGATGCAATTTTTCTTCATTGAAAATAAAGATGGTCACGCCTATTGCGTGATCGTTTTCAATTTTATAATATCAATACAGGGCCAAGTTCGGATATATAGTTACCGACTTGATTTAGGTTATTAGATTCTTTATGTATTGGATTTGATTTTCCTATATTATTATTATATCTTGTGTTTCACATATATATTAGAAGTTTGGTTCAATAATGTTAATTTGCTTAGAATTTAGGATTTGTTTATTTATCACTAGCTCTACAGATTTTTGCGATATCTTCGCTAAAAACTGAATTATTTATTAAATCGATTGGACTGGTATTTATGCTCGATATGGTGGTATAATGCTATTGTAGCAGACAATGGCGCTATAAACATTTTCTTGAATGGTATCACTATTGGTTGAATCTCATATGTTCGTTTAATGCTAGATGTAATGTCTCTACATCTGAATTGCCGGTTATCTTATACTATGCGGTTATAAAGTGAATTTCGATATTGTTTTCTGTTATAATCTTTTTTCGGTTTTCCCAAATATTGTATTCTTAATTTTATTGCATTTAAAAATGATATTCAAGATTTATCTTTGGGGCCGTTGCGTATTTCTACATTTCATCTATAGATGCCAAATATCTATGTGGCTTATATCATTAATTTTGTTGGGCATTTCTGTTACATTATAATTATATTTTATCGGATTCTTATCGTATTTAGCTAAATTAAAAATGTTGCAATTATTATTATAATTTTTTGCATAGTTGGATAATAATATTTCTGTTTTATTGGGGCTTGTGTGTGTTTGTGAGTATGTGTTTGTGTTTCCAAGAGCTTAAACATACAAACAAACGCATCTGCTTACTAGGCCAAATTTTAATTAATAAAATTTTCTTTATTATTGACCGGTTTTGATACAATTTACTGAATTGGTAGATATTACCGATCCCTAACAACTAGTAAGAACAAAATTTACATAGATAGATTTGCATCTTTTTATTCAAGATATGGGTTCTCCTATTCAGCAAGAAGATCGAGTTTGTTTTTAGAGTGTTGTGCCATGTATACGGGCGTAGTTCTGTGTGTGATTGTATTTGGATGTTTTAGTTCTAATTTACTCTAGTTCCAATAGTTTCGGAAATCGGAACATTTGTACAAACAAACAGAACATTTGTACAAACATTTGTACAAACCAACAGTCGTACGGTCTGATCGCGTATATAGTATATAGTATTTTGTGTTACCTCAAAACGTTTTTCTTTGTGTTACTTTCATTACAAAAAGCATTTTTATATTGGTTTTACCTTTTTTAATGTTATACATTATTTTGTTATAAATTTCAACTGGTTTATTTTACTTTTTTGCAGCTAATAGAGAACTACAATATGTCTCCTTGATCTCACAGTTTCGCCAAGATAAAGTTCAATTCATTGTCTGGGAAATTTAATCATCATCATAATGTCCTTCAGCATAAATGAGGTGAGGTCCTTACTACGAAAGGACCTTTTGGTGCGATGGCGTCAGAAAGGTCTGACGTTAACGATGTTTGCTTGGCCAGTAATAAGCTTTATGCTGCTCTACATCATACGAATGAAATATGGATCAGAGCAAATGGATGCATGTCAGTTTCCCACTCGTCTCTTGCCCACAAAGAATCAAGTACTACCCGGCGCATTTTCCTATATCTGCAGCATTGAGAACAAGTGTCTGAAGACTGAACCTTATGAAGAGTACTCCAAATGGCAGGATGCGCCGTAAGTCTGAAATCATTTTCTTTTAAAAACTCGACATTGATTTATGCTCTGTTTGCTAGTTTACATTCCGCTATTGATGTTATCAACATTTTTGTAACGGACGATCGGCTGTACAATGCTCTCATCGAGTTACCAGAAAAGGCGAATTTTGTGAGTGCTGTCACGACGCTAGTGACGAGCAATAATTTTGATCTCATCCGCAGTAAGTAGGAGCTTAAAGTGTAACGTTAAATACTTAAATATTTTTGTTACTTCACAGGCAATATAAACGATATTGTTTCGCTAGTGCCAAGAATAGAGCAGCTTATGAATTATAGTTTTGATATTACTAAACTGTTCTCAAGTAAGAGCTTACTGTACAATAACGACCGACCAGGTAACTTGAGTATACTAAAACCACTCTTATTTAGATCGCGAAACGTTTGTCAAGTTTGGGGTATTGCTATGTGGCCATCCTTTCCCCAGCACAGAAAGCATACCCCTTGTGAATGATATACTATACTCTGAGGACTTTAGCGAGGTGAATGACGATGAGCTACAAGCAATGCCAAGTAAGTGCAAATTTTCAATCAGTTAGTTGTAATAACCTGCTTACATATATTGACATACTTTTTATACCCTGAAAAAATTCGAGATTCCCAAATAAGGGCTGGGCAAATCAGTCGAACCGTCCAACTATAGCCTTCCGTCTGGGTTATCTGCCACGTCTACATATTTTTCGTTGCAATCACTAACTGAAAACCAATAAGAACGGAGCAGATCAGTCGGGCGGAAGGCTACAGTCGATCGTAACCGTTAACTTTGTGTTTTAATAATCACTGCACCACTCCCCTCTCAGCACAGACGAGCAATTTGTCTGTTGCATAACTTTGCTGTTTCTTAATCGATCGTAATGCAATACAGCATCGACAGAGTATGCCAGACGAATTTCCTAAGTACATAAATGCCAAATTACAAGCTTGTAGCTATAAAAATTTTGTGCGATTACCCGGACAACCATTTAGCCAAGGCTAAATAGACTCATCTCGTCACCCCAATATATATACACTTTGTGGGGTCTTCCACGCCTCATTCTGTCTGTTACATATGTACATTCTCCCAAAGTTATTCAACCTGTTTTTACCCATTTTCAATACACGCTATACATTATTTATACATAATGCTTCTTCTTCTCACTTTTTGTGTGTGCCGTGTAATTGTATAAATTACAACTGCAAATGCACTTGGCAACGAATTGTGGTTTGAGTAGAGAGTAAAAGCTTCTTTCTCGTTTTGCTTTTGATTTGAATTGAGTATAATTTGATCAGTAACTATAGCAGACGCTGTTATTCTTTACATAAAGTTTACAGAGTTTTAAAATTTAATATCAATACATTTTAAGTAATACAATTTGGTATTTTATATTGTTTAATTCAAATGCATTACAATTTCTTGCGATAAACACGATAGTTGTCGAGAATAGATTTATTTAGCATTGGCGGCAAGCCGATGTGCTTGACCTTTGCACATAACAGCGACAGCTGACCAAAGAGAAGTCTGAGCAAGGTGACTTGCTACATACGATAAGCTGCAGCCGCAGCTTTGCTCAAGCGACAAATGAGAGAGCGCTGCAGTGCGACAAACTTCAAGACGCGCTCTCTTCTGCAGTTGTAGCTTCTTTTAGAGCTGTGCTGCGCTGCCTGGTTTGGCGTATAGCTGAACAACATACTACTTGAAATACTGAAATAACCAAACATCGAACTAGTGTATAGAACGTTTGTACTATGTTCTAAATTTTGTTATAATTGTTGTCGCTCTCACTTTACCCGGTCTCTGTGAACTGTGTTTCGGTACTGTATCCGCTGAACCGTTCACTAAACTTAATCTTTAGTTTAGTTTGAGTCAAACTGTGTCTGAACTGAACGATACAACTCTAGTATTCATCTGTCGGTTGCGCTCAAAGTGTGGCCTTTTCGAATTTTAATCGATAATTTAATTCTAGCTAAGTACTGTAAGCGTTTGTATCTGGATGTTACATCCACAAATCAGGGCAAGCTCACCTGGAACTTTATCAAAACCATCATACAGGGCAAGATATTATACACGCCAGTCAATGCGGATACCGAAAGAATTGTTAAATATGTAAGTGTTGATGGGCACCATATCTAATAATCCTATAATAATAATTCATATTCTCTTCTAGGCAAACGCCACATTCGAGGAAATCGGTCGTTTAAAAAGCTTGGCAAAGGCCACTGCCCAGATGCTGACCAACCTGCGTACAAATGCCACTTTTCAGGAAGCTTTTGATAGTCTGCTGAAGCTGGCTAGGTCGCCACTGGTGAAGAGTCTAGTGGGGGAAAGCTTCGATGTGAATGAGATAGAGCGCATGATGGACTACATACGCAGCAATGAGCTCATTTATCAGATACTGACCACAATTAGCGATCTGGTAGAGTGTGTTTCCGTGGATAGGTTCGAGCCGTTGACCAACATAGAGGAACTTCATCATCGTGCCTATGAACTCAATCGAAAGCGACTATTTTTGGCTGCACTTAATTTTGAAAATGTCACAAATAATCACGTCACATATAGATTACATATGGATACAGATAACACACAACCAACATTTGAAAATAAGAATCGTTTCTGGTTTCCGGGTCCAGCGGCCAGTATGCTGGTTGATCTCAAATATCACCGGGGATTTGTGCAGATTATGCAAATGGTAGATTTAGGCATCATTAAGCATAAACGTCTGGAGTTGGGTCCCATTGAAGAGCCAGAATCTGAAGCTCCTGCACGTCCTGTAATTAGCGTAGAAAATGTGGATGATGATCTTTTTGATGAAGACGATGATTTTGATCTAAATGAGGATAGCTCTGTGAAACAGAATTCAACGACTGAATTCGAAGACGAAACAACAACTGCCATGGCTACTGACCAGGAAACAACCACTGAGCAAGCTGGTACTACAATTAAACCTGAATATGTGTTTCCACTGGATAGCGTGGATTTGGAACGTGGAAAACGCGTTAGACGCTCATATATGCTAGATGACTTTGACGGTATTATAAGGCAGCTTGATGCCGTTGTCCAAAAAGATACTCGCGATGAACCCAAAATTCGTCGTAAGCGTCAAGGACTCTTGGATCTACTGAGCAGTTTTGGTGGGAGCCCCACTGCATCAACGAATCCCAAATTTGAGATAGACTCTATGCAGTTTTACACCAAACAATTTCCTTATCCGGCCTATGTTAGCGATGAGTAAGTTGAAAATACTAAGTAATTTACTGACTGATTGAATTCTGACTTGGAACAGTTTCAAGCGTGGTATATATCTGGCACAGGCTGTACAAGTATCCTACTGCCTGGGCATGGTAATAGCCGTAGCCATCTGCGTTCGAGAGCGAATATGGATGAGAGAAAGTCGTAACAGCATGGTAAGTACAATTCTGGCATTACTTAATAATCATTAGTTAACCCAAAACCGCTTGCAGCTAATGCGTTCCATGGGTCTGCATGCCCACTCCGAACTAGTGGCCTGGATTATAGTTAGCTTTGTGGAGCTCTGTGTCATCTTCACGCTGATCAGTGCGGTACTCTACACTGGCGGCATTCTGGCTTATACTAATTGGTTTTTCATGATGTTCTACTGCCTGGTATTTGGTGCCTGCCTTGTAACATTTTGGTAAGCGTTGTCCAGAGCTAAAAGTGCGACCATTTCAATCTTTTATCTCTTTTTCCAGTTACATGTGCTCCAACTTTTTTGTCTCGGCTAACATTGGAGCTGTTGCTTCAGCTCTGTTGTTTTTTATCACACTTTGCCCGTACATTCTTGTGCTGTTGTTCGATGCCAAATTGAGTCTCCTGCAGAGCTTCTTGTTGGATCTGTCCTTTACGACAGCCTTTGCCCAGGGTTGGAGCGAACTGATGCGTTTAGAATTGCAGGAGAAGTCTTTGACCGTTAGTCATCTCTTCCAGCAGGGTCCAGCCGGCAGTGAATGCGCATTGGCGTTGCTCATGTTTGTGCTGGACATACTGCTATATGCGGTCATTGGCTATGCCTATCAGCGCTATAAGCAAGGTATGCAGTTAGCATCAATGCATCTCATTGCAGCTAAACATGTCTCTTTTATGTCTAATTACAGATAGTTACAGATTTGTGCGTGTAACGCGTGCCCAATTGGATGTTAAACTTGGCGCTTCCTTGAGCAGTGTGTCCAAGATGTATGGGAATAAGTTTGCACTGTCCAATCTGACGCTGGACTTTGCCCGCAATCAAGTGAGCTGCTTGCTGGGCAGGAATGGCGCTGGCAAGAGCACGCTGATTAAACTACTCACGGGACAGACTGTTCAGACCACTGGCCAGGTGCTATTGGCCGGTGAGCATAACGTAGGTGTTTGCTGGCAGGATAATATACTAATACCCAAGCTAACCGCGCGTGAACACTTGGAGTTGTACGCTCAGCTGAAGCTGGATGCAGCCAATCCTAGCCCACAAAACTATGGTGATCAGCTGCCCACAGGTACAGCTAAACAGGAAGTCGAACGCACGCTGCACAGCCTTAAGTTTGGCGAATATGAGAACTACTTTGCTTATCAATTGTCCGGTGGATATCAGCGTCGTCTGTGTGTGGCTCTAGCGTTCATTGCCTCGCCCAGTGTGGTGATACTGGATGAGCCCTGCAATGGTGTGGATGCTAAAGCAAGACGGGACATATGGCTTCTCATCGAGCAGCTACGCGAAGGACGCGCTGTTATCTTTGCCACACATTTTCTGGATGAGGCCAAATACCTAAGCGATGCGCTGTACATCATGCGACAGGTCAGTTTACCCCACTTGCTGTACATTTGAAGATGAAACAAATAGGTCGCTTCCGTTTTAGGGTCATATCGTAGCTCAGCATAGTCGGAATTCGCTTCAGAGGCTGTGCACCACTGATTACCGTATCGAGATGGATTGCCTGGACTCTACTGTCTATGCAGCGGTTGTGCAACAGGCAGACCAGCTGCTCCACGAGTGTCACGTGCTGCCTGGACGCAAGCCACAGAGGCTCATCATCAGCGGCAACTACAGCAAGAATTCGACCACCCAGGCCGTGCAGTTGCTGGAACATCTGCAGGAACTGGAGACAGAAGGCAGTATTTGTGATCTGGCCTTAAGCAGCAGCCGCAGTCTAGAGCAGGAGTTCGAGCAATTGAATTGTGGGAATGGGTTGCAGACAGTCCCCCAAACCGGCTCAGCAGCAAGTATAGTTTGCAATCCAGCGGATGTGTGGGAACAACCTATCAGCTGTTGGACTCAATTCCAACTGCTCTTGGGAAAACGTTATCGCCATCTGATACGTAACTATCGACTGCTACTCTACGTGCTACTGCTGCCCGCAATTTTTGAGTTTTGTGCAATGTGGTTCATTAGCTATCGCGTCGAAGATGACTTTGATACGATACTGCCGTTGACCCGTTCCCTCTATCCACATACCGCACAGCTGCTCAGCCGAGAGCGACTTTCCGACCGATTCGGCGTGCCGCTCTACGAACATCTACATGAGGATTGTGACAGCAGTTATGAGTGTACGGCATTCAATAGCTCGAAGCATGCCTTCGACTGGGTGCTCAATAGTCTGGATGAGTATCGTAGCCGTCGATACGGTGGATATTCGCTGAATGGCACCGGTGCCACCGTGTGGTACAACAACAAAGGCTACCACGCTATGGTCGCCTGGCAAAACGATCTAAACACCCAGCTGTTGCGCACCACCCTCAACCGCACCGACTACGACATACGCACTGTGAATGAACCCTGGAAGCTGGGTTATGCTGAACTGAGCACAACATCTGTACTGCGGCAGGCCGGCGACTCTTGCATGGTCTTCATACTGTTGATCGCGTTTGGTCTGGTTGTTGCCGCTGGATCTGTCTACCTGGTCAATGAGCGCATCCGCGGCGAGAAACTTCAGCAACGTCTCAGCGGCGTTAGTGGCGCTACCTATTGGCTGGTGGCATTTTTCTGGGATTACCTTATCATGGTGATGGCGTTGATTGTTTGCTTGTGCATTGTACTGGTTTTCAATTTGCCCATTTTTATGGATCGCCAGCAGCTGTCAGGTATTGTGGCGCTTTCGCTGATGTACAGGTGAGTCAAGCTCTTCGACACGAAAACAAGATTAAACTGGAGAACAATTTTCAAGAACTTGAAGAAGAAGAAGAATTTTGGTGGTAGGTTCGAAAATGGGCCAGTGGGTGCAAATGGGAAATGTAACACCCAAAAGGAGGCGTAGTAGAAAGTATTTACACATATTTATATATATTTAATCAGGACGACGAGTAGTTAGAATATAACCTTGTCCGTCTGTCCTTCTTAATGAACACCTCTATCTTGCAAACACGAACAGCTAGAAATGTGATTTTTGATATTTAGGTTTCCCAATTGTTTTTAAGTTTATTTGTCAACCAGTAATATACATATATATTATATTGTTTGCTATTCTTTAGTTTTGCTTGCGTACCGGCAGTGCATGTGGTAGAGAAGATATTCAGCGACTCAAGCATTGCTATTGTGTCAATATTCTGTGCCAACATCATCATACCCTTGGGAACCATGGGAGTTGTGCTCATTCTGGGCGTTATTGGTGAAGGCAGCGACTTGGACAGTTGGCGCCATGGCTTAAATAGAGCGTTCCTTGTCTTTCCGCAACATGCTCTCGGCGATGGTCTACTCGAGCTATGCAGAAATTACATGGTTGCTGTGGCCTTTAAGCGTTACGACATCGACTCCTACAAGCAACCACTAGCTAGTGATCTACTGCAGCGTCACTTTATCGCCCTGGCATTATTGGGCATAGCAGGTCTTCTGCTCAACATGCTCATCGAGTGTCATTTGCTTGGTCACATGTGGCACTACGTCTCCAGCCAATTGAACTGCCAGTACAGAAAGCAGATGCGCGAGCTGAGCCAGCTCAAACTGATCAACATACAGAGCATCTTCAAGAGCTGTGTGGGTGGCGATGAGGCGCTGCGTGTGGAGAACCTTTGGTTAGCTTATCGACGAGGCCGGTATGCCGTGCAGCAGGTGCACTTTGGATTGCAGCGCGGTGAATGCTTTGGTCTGCTGGGGAAGAACGGTGCTGGCAAGTCAACAATATTCAAGATTTTGACGAGACAGCTTTTGCCGAATGTGGGACACATTTACTTTGAGCATGTAAGTGTACTGATCATAACTACCCAGATATACATATACTTACAAGCGAGGATGTTCAATATGAAGCCTCGAATAGGTTGATTGAGGAAAACCTTGAAAAATTATGCTGAAGTTTAAGCAAGTCAGGTAAATATGCCATCAATCAGAAATGTTAAAACTAACTATGGTCGTAGTTAAGTTTTTTACTACCGAAACAACCTTGAATCGAATAGAATTTGACCACAATCGTATTCCATATCGATAATATGCATTAAATTAATTTAATCAAATATGGAAATTTTTAATTCATGCAATTAACTTTAATTCAAATACGAAAAAGCTCGATTTGACTACAAACATATCGAGCCGTTCCCCGTAAATAAAACAGAAACAGAAATATCCCACAACAACTTTGAGGAATCCCACACATCACTGAACGTCACTAGTTGATGCTCCATCCATTCAATTGCTTAATTCTAGTAGCAGCAAAATATACATATGTACATATATAGAAATTAGAGAGTATCAATCAATTTTATTTTACAATTTTTAACTATCCTGAAAGGTGCAGTCAAATCACATAGGATAATAATGTAGCATCGTATTACATCTTTGGTGTAAACTCTTGCACCATGTTTTCGAATAATCTGGTTAGTCTAACTACGGTATTGCTCTATGCATTGGAGCATAGAGTAACAAAGAGTCAGAGAGGAAATCACTTCCGCTAACAAAAATGAGAGCGAGTTAAAGTCCACACCACGGTACATCTGTTAAGTAACAGACTGGTGTTCATAACATAGTGTTATTTTAAAGGAACTTATGTTAAGCAGCGTATGTTAATTCGGGTATTAGCTTCAATTTTGAGAGCAAAAAAAACTTGTTCGCTTTGTTTTCGGTGGCTCCGATTGCGTTTCTTTCTACTTTTGCTTGTAATTGGCTTGTGTGAAGATGTATGTACATACTATAAGTATATTCTGACAAAGTTATTAACCATGTTTTTCCCATTTTTAAATGGGTACAAGGAATAATTAAAGTTAATAGCTTTTTTTTACAATATTCATATTGTTTTTTTTAATACACAGCAATTAATGTTTTATTTTTAGTTTTTTAAATGCATGCGACTGTACTACGCATTTATCGAGCTTTAATTGAATTTTTTGACGTCATTTGTGTCTAGTGCGAATGGAATAGAGTAAAAACAAATTTAACGTTTAATTACTGGTTTACCTCCACACCAGCAAGCAAAGCCAAAAGACACAAAACAGAGCCAGCCGAAATACTCAAGGCCGACCGAAAAACAAAATACGCAAAAAAAAAACTCATAAACACAAGCAAGACCACACAACGTCGCAAGTGAATGCTCTTTCTTCAATTCTTTTATATTAGTGGCAGTGGAATATATGGAAATTAGGGAGTGCATCATCTTCGAGAGTCGGTATTGAAAACTGACAAGAGCGCATGGTACGGGGAACGCGAATAAGTACGCGCTCTCAGTTCAAATGACGGTCGCCGACTGAAGTGCGTTCGTAGCGAGCTGGATTGCAATAATTTTGGTACAGTTTTAAGACGGCTGCTCGGTTGCGTGCTCGATTGCATAGTGGTTGCCCGTTCGAGTGATGCAGCGAAAATTTCTGGAAGCGCAGGGAAATGCTTGATTTGGTCGCCCCCACACTTTTCCTTAATTTCATCATCTTGGCTTGATTTTTGTACCCTGTATCCATTTAAAAATAGGAAAGACAGGGTTAACAACTTTGTCAAAATGTAATTAATATACAGAAGGAGAATATATATATTATTATATATCAGGGCTACGAGCTGAGATAATGTAGCCCTGTCCTTCTGTTTGGATGAACGCGTTGATCTCAGCAACTACAAAAGCTGGAGCTGCCGTTTGTTGCTATATCTGCTCACGCAGATCAAGTTTGTTTCGAAAATTGGATGTCACGTCCGTTTACGCCCAATATCAATAAAATTCACACAACCACTGCAAAATTGAACATAAGAGGCTTAATAATAAAGGTTATATTGAACATATACTAGACCATAATCTCTACCTATACTGAAAAGCGCATTGAAATCAGTTAATAAATACTGAGCAATTTTGAAGGCGTTGCATCGCACGCGCCTTGGCGCTGACCTGACTGTACGGTTGAGCGCGGCAGCACTTGAATTTGTTTAGCTTGTGTGAATGATTACAGTTTTTTACGTGTACCATATGAGATTGTTATTAGTTACATGTCTAAATAATGACACAAGCAATACCCACTCATATATATATATTTATATATTTATTTTATATTTCACCAACAGCCAAGTTTGGCGTATTGCCCCCAGACGAATCCATTGGATTCCCTATTGACCGTGGCCGAGTGCATCCAGCTGTATGGAAGCTTGCGAGGCGTCAAGCGGGTGGACGAACTGCAGGACCGAATACTAGACACGTATGAGCTGCGCAACTATAGGGATGTGCAGGTGAAGAAATTGAGCGGCGGCAATCGGCGCAAGCTGACAGTTGCCATCACTTGTTGTGGCTACGCTCCGACTGTTTTGATGGACGAGCCCACCAGTGACATGGATCCGGTGACCCGTTGCTTTGTATATCGCACCATCGAACAGCTGAAAGCTGCCCAACGGGCTGTGCTGTTGACATCACATTCCATATCGGAAATTGAGCATTTGTGCCAGCGGATTGTGGTGCTCAAGGAGGGCCAAATTGTGACGAGCGATAGTCCCGCCCAGTTGAAGGCGCAATATGGAGGCTGCTATACGGTTACCTGCTTCTGTGCGCCCCTACAACAGACGGCGTTAGTCAAATTTTTGGCCCAACGGCTGCCGGGTGCCACTGAGTTGCAGCACTTTGCGCATAGCTTACGGTTTCTGGTCAACACCCGACAGTCCAATCAAGAAAGATTGGAGGCAGGCGGCATGCAGCGGCATCCCACACTTGCCGAGCTTTTTGCGACAATGCGGGATACAGCTGCTATCCTGGATGAGCCGGCGCAGTTCACCATCAACCGGTGTCGCTTTGAGACGATCTTTGAGCGTATTTTGGACAGCTGTGAGCCAATTTCCACAAATGAGGCAAATGGAGATCTGCCCAGCAAATCGACAGCTGTCAGCGGTTCCCTACGAACGGGGTACGTGCACTCTGGCTACGAGGAAACAACTACCTGAATCGACTGGATTATGTCTTCATCTAATAACTTAGGATGTTCAAGCTAGTGATAGATCCTTCTTAATTTATCTCTCTGCTTGTGGGTTTCTTCGATCTAAAACTGCAGGTTTCTTTCTCTTGGGTGACTTTGAATTTGGTCGTAGTTTCACAAATTTTTTATTTATGTAAACAACCTAAAATGGATTGGTTTGGATTCCTTTTTTTTTAAGCTATTTCCAATGGGTACAGGGTATACAAATGTCTTATGGCTAGGTTATATTTATGGCTTTACTTTTATTGCATATACATAATAGGTTATTTATTTTGCGCCGGCAAGTGCAATGTGTATAGCGATGGGTCTATTATAAACAGCACTACTAGATTATAAACTTAGTTGAATGTTCATAATTAATTAATTACATCTATGCCAATACACGTACCATAACAATAACTATATGGTAAGTCTGTTTGTACTTAGAGCACTTAAATTCTGTTATCTACTCCAATTGACAATAAAGTGATAATAATACGTAAAATAAATGTAATGAAATTTACAATAAACAATATCGAAAACTTGTCTTTTTATACCCTGTACCCATTGAAAAATGGAAAATTCAGGGTTAATAACTTTGTGCGAATGTATGTAACAGGCAGAAGGAGGCGTGGCAGACCCCATAAAGTAAATATATACTTGATCAGGGAGACGAGCTGAGTCGTTGTAGTCCTGTCTGTCTATCTGTCTGTTTCAGCGCTGAGATTTTGGGAACTATAGGAGCTAGAGACTTTTTTATTGCTATATGTAGGTGTATTCAATACGCAGATCAAGTTTATTTTAAATCTTTAAATTTGAAGGAATTGTATATACGAACCTTGAAAGCAGCTGTTTATGATTAGTTTTACCTGCTAAAGCTGAAATGGTTTAAACACCTTCCATTGGTTAAAGAAAACAGAAAAATACGGGTTCTCAAATTTTACTAAATTCTATTGACAAAATAATATCAACTGTGTTGAGTGTATAGTTTTTCACAATCTTTGCCTGAATTTAAATCAATGGTGATTGAATGCAATTTGTTTGTTACGGTATAAAATAAATTGTATTTGCATAGTTTTATTGTATGTACTATAGAGTATTGAGTACAATATACGATATGATATTCGTTCTGTAAATATTATTATATTGAAAGCTTTTTTCTAAAGAGATTATAAGATTTGGAAACTATTGAGAATATACGCTCTATAATCCAGCTGTAGCTGCTCTCCAAATGGTGGATCGCTGGTGGTTATTTGCCATTGTACATGCCTGGTGCTTGGGTGGGGTAGCTCCTGGATCCACCGGACGAGTAGCCATCGTTGTTGTTGCCACCACCACGAGAGGAAGGATTTTCGCTAAAGAGGCCGCCCAAGTTCTTGGAATTAAATATCTCGCTGAGGCCACTGCTACCACCACTGCTGTGGCCAGTACCAGCACCACCACCGCCACTCAGTAGGCTGCCCAAGAAACTGCTGGCACCGCCACCACTATTGGCACTGCCACCTCCACCACCACCACCACCACCAGAGAGTACAGATCCCAGTAGCCCTCCGAGAAGATTGCTACCCAAAGAGCTACCACCACTAGAGCCAGATTGTCCACCGCTGGGTTGATAGGGTGCATTGGCACCAGCTGGGTTGCCACCATTGGCACCACTGGAACCACCTCCCTGCAGCTGTTTGGCGAGTTGGCCTGCAATGATACCGGAGACCGCTTGACTCACCGCCGGATTGGAGAAGAAGTTGGAGAAGAAGCCACCGCCTTGTTTATCCTTGGGTTTCTGACCACCGTTACCGCCATTTTCATAGCCCGGGGCTGGTGGTGTGTATCCGGGAGAAGGCTGATAACCACCATGTGCTGGTTGTTGAGGGTTATAGCCACCCTGAGGGTTATAGCCACCTTGTGGGTTGTAGCCACCTTGTGGGTTGTAGCCACCTTGTGGATTGTAGCCACCGTACGGATTGTAGCCAGCTGCACCACCACCACCACCCATATTATTGTTGTTAGGGAGTGAGGGATAAAGATTATGACCGCCAGCCGAGAATCCATTACCATATCCACCGGAGCCGCCGCCAGCACCACCGTTATTGCCATCAGCGCCATCCGGCACAGGTGCACTAGGCGCATTTGGTGCATAGGAATTGTGGGTGTTGCCACTATTCACTTCACTCGCCACAAGTAGCAAACAGTGCAGCGGGCAAAGCAGCAACGGAAGCAAGAATGTTAGCCACAAAAGCGAGAAATGAAACAAAAACAGAAAAGAAAGTAAGAAACCGAAGACCAAAAAAGCATTTAGTTAATGAAACAAATACAATCAAGTAAAACACATAGTTGTAAGAAACAATAACAGTTAAGGGCCCATTAATGTATTACGTAATTTGGTAAAGCGTTTGGGAGGGCCAAAAGTGGTTATTGTTTAAAACTTTGATTATTGACATACAGCAGGTAAGGTTTTAAGATAATTATGTAATCATTAATGATGTTTTCGCGATTTAAAATACTGTTCAGAGGTATAAAAGATGCAATTTTAAATACATCCAATGACAAAAAACATAACTAAATGGTAAAAAAAAAAATATTTAATATTAAAATTGGTTTCGCGTATTACCAAGTGCTAGCTTAAAAATCGATAGTAGCACAGAAACTTTAGTTGAAGTCGGACGGAAGGCTACAGTCGGACGTAACCGACAGTAGATGCAATTTTTACAGGATTTTAACGCAAAAATCAACATAATTTGTTATTTGTATGATATATGCCAATCAAAATTGATACCACATTATTATATTAAATACGAAATATACATGAATTGATTTGTTTTTGTATGAGGGCGTGAGGAGGGCGTGGTCTAATAATAATTATTAATTACATATATAGTTGCCCATAGTGCTGTGAAATTTTTTATAGCACCATACAAAATAAATAACATAAAAATTATCAAAATTTTGGTTACGCAATACATGACAGGGCAAAAATAGAAAAAAGAAAATCGGGAGTATGATATGGAACATTGCTTAAATTCTTATCTCTGCACAACATGGATTATTAACCAACAAATATTTCTGCATCATTAACTCAAAAATCGCGTTTTTTTTTTGAGTTATGAAACTATTCAAGTAAATGAGCGATATGTAGTTTATAAAATGCTTTTAATATTTGTTAATGCTTTTTACATGGTTGTTTTTTGTTAGATGAGATTCCATTAAAATTCAATGTGAGTATTTTTGAGTGTATTTAGAATGGAATTAAATAAATAAAATTCAATTAAATTATCACGGAGTAAACGTTACATTTACCATGTGTCGGTTTTTGTTACAATTTTAATAACTCTTTTGCATGTTTTTTTTTTTTTTGCTCAATTTCAAGTTTATTTATTAAAATTTATGCTCAAATAAATCACGTTACATAGTGTATACATATTAAAGCCAACACTAAAATGCAGATCATAATCAATTAAAAACCAGAATGGGCGGAGCAGATCAGTCGGACGCGCCCGACTGTAGAATACCCTGTACCCTCTATTTAAAATATTATTTTAAAACATTAAAAACATCCATCTCTTTTACGCTTGAAATTGCTGCTTACAGTAAAATTTGATTTGTAATTATTGACCGATTTTGATCATACATATATGCAGAATTGGTAGATATTAACGATATCTACCAACTACTGAAATTTACAGAATTTACGTAGATAGATTTTTATGTCTTAAATTTGATAAACTTGATTTGTTGCTGAGATCGACGCGTTCAAACAGACGGACAGACGGACGGACAGACAGACGGCTTATCAGCTTATTCTGATCAAGAATATATATACTTTGTGGAGTCTGCCATGCCTGCTTCTGCCTGTTACATACATTCTCCCAAAGTTATTAACCCTGTTTTTCCAATTTTTCCATGGGTACAGGGTATATTAAAATCAAATTACATTGCGCGCACTCGAGAGTCACACATGTGAGTGTTAAGTTTTGGAGGTAACTTATGATTAAATTAATTCAATTTTATGAATAATAAAATATATAACATTGTACATAATTAATTAACTATTTTTGACACATTAAGTGTTGTAAAAAGTTTCGGTATTGAATTTGGCTGGTTTTTTTTATACACTTGTTGAAGTACGTATTGTATATAAGTTCATAATACTATATTACTTTGATTTGTTTTCTGCAGTAGAGAATCATCTTAACACTTACTCGACTTAGGTTGTATTTTAATAATATATAACCTTAACACTTAAACATGTTTTACTTTTTTGGTTTTTTATTACTTTTTATATTTGATTTGTGCACTTTTTGCAATATTTGATGCTGTTTCAGATGACTAGCATTTACGTTACTTCTATTGGTATTATTAAATTAGTGTAAAAATTTAGCCAGATTTATTTTCTGATTGACATGCATGTTTAAGTATATGTGCTTCTATATATGTAATTACGTACGTATCTACAAAACTCTGCTCGTATTTTGATTGACACCAACTGCAGCACCAACAACAACAATCATAATACAAAGCATTAAAATCAACATTGACAATTAACATCAACATCAACTTGTTTGTGTGTGTTGGGCTTTGATCAATACAATGGGCCAAAAGCTCGTAAAACATAATGCAAACGAGAGTTACCTGAAACATTGCCCAGCAAAAAAACACTCCCAAACTTTAGAAATTAAATGAAATAAAACGTCCCACAGTGCTCGGACTTATGTAGAAGCAAGTAGGCGACAAAAATAGTTATAGTTGAGATATGTTGATAGCTGAACATTATAAAATAAAATATATATTTTCACTCATTTTTAATGGGTACGGGAAAAGTAGGCGACAAAAATAGTTATAATTAGTTGGGATAGTATGTTGTTGGATGAATCATTTGCGAGCCGAATTTCTGATAATTTTTTTTTGCATTAAATAAACACATTTTTATACAATTTACATACTAATTTTTTCCCTTTTTTATAAAGATTACAACAATAATATATATAATCGCTAATTTGCAATTAAATTTGGTCATACTAAATGTTTAAGAATCCTACATCTGTAATACCGTAGTTACACTGACCAGATTATTCGAAAACATGATGCAAGTG
The DNA here is from genome assembly GCA_035045125.1 of Hypselothyrea guttata. NCBI lineage: Eukaryota > Metazoa > Arthropoda > Insecta > Diptera > Drosophilidae > Hypselothyrea > Hypselothyrea guttata. The sequence continues at coordinate 279,633 of JAWNNJ010000194.1, forward strand.
TTTACACCAAAGATGCATCACGGAAACAGCTGTTCGGCCACTCAAAACGTAAACAAACAAGAAAACACTGAAATTTATGTGCATCTAGAGAGCGAACGAGACAAAAGCTGCAAAATTGCAAAAACAAAAAAAATATACTAGATTGTATCGAAGTACTAGGCAAGACATAGCCGCACTCCCCGCGCAATAGTCGCATCTTGAAATATGCGGCTCTTCGTCTACCCTCAGAGGGCTTATGGAAAATACGTCGGGCTAAGCTATTTTGTGATGCATCATGCAATCTAAGCACGGTAAAAAAAAGCATACACGTAATACAGTCGAAATTTTTACCGACAAGCTCCCCACACATCGGAAGCATAGCGAACAAGATTAACTTGCGCTCATTGCTCATAGCTCTTTCCCAAAATTTCCCTATATCTTTCGGCAGCAGCATACAGGGCAGTTTGAAAGAGTATCTACGGTGCGGCTGTCCCAACGAAAGAGAGACAAACTCAAAACTCAGAAATATGTAAAAGTCATGCGTAAACCTCGCCTTGCGCCACTTGTATGCCTTCGAGTGGGTAGAGAATAACGAAATCAAAAAAACACCCAAGTTTTCCTACGTTTCTTGACTTATGTATGTATGTAAGAATGGGGTAATTCTACATATATGTATGTATGTATGTATGTGTGCATGCATTTGTCGTTGTGTATGTATTGTTTATTGACATATTGGACTAAAACTTCTTATTATTTCCATACCCTGTACCCCATTGAAAAATGGGAAAAACAGGGTTATTAACTTTGTCAGCATGTACTATGTAACAGACAGAAGGAGGCGTGGCAGTACAGGTATACATATTCTTGATCAGGATGACGAGCTGAGTTGATACATATTTATTGATTGCTTGAATGCGTCGATTTCGGAAACTACAGCAGCTAGAGGTGGCATTTTTTTGCTATATTGCCTAGATATAATAATATACGCAGATCAAGTTTATTTCAAATATTGGATGCCTCACCCTTGCCGCCTACAATGCATGAAATAAAATTCATTTGCCAATTTAAGACATTCCAAATTTATTTACATAAATTCAGTTTTTAGTAGTTGGTAGGTCTATACAATACGAAAATGAAGTTTGTTTCAATACTTGGATGCCACGCCCCTTTACGCGCTAATCGATAAAGCCCGAATAACAAGCGAAATTTTAAATATAGAACGTTCATATTTGGAATATAAATATATAGTTTGCCAATAAAATTAGCAAAGAACGGTTAAAAACTTTTTAACTTCTTTTTAACAATTGGGAGGAGGCATCGATAGTTCGCCAAAACTATCGTAATCGCGCTCGGAAACGAAAGAAGAAGCGTTTCAACTCTTAAACGACAAAGTCGCAAATAATGGAAATGGAAGTGAAAATGTGTTATGAATTATAAGTATGTGGAATATAAATGTACGAAAATAAAATAAAATTTAGTATGCTAATAAAATTGTATTTTAATTATTAAAAAAATAACCCTGTATTTTCCATTTTTCAATGGGTACAGGGTATTAAAAATGAAGTATTGTAAACGGAACTTTCTCTGCCACAAACTGAGCAACTGATGCTTCGTTTGACTATCGTTTGAGGGTGTTTTGGGGACAGTTTTTCTTCTCCAATGTTCCGCTCAAGTCTCGTTTGCGATATGTTTTCCGAGCTTTTGGTCCAATGGGAAAGTACAGTCAGTTGCAGACTCTAGATGTATTTTTGCTAATTGCATTTATTATTATTATAATTATTAATATTATTAACCTGTAAGCAATTATTGATTATTTGAAAATACAGAGCTTTCAACCTATAGCAAACATCTGTAGAGGACCAAATAGTAAATGCTGCGCTGCTTATCACACTAACCGAATAGCTCATACGCTCATACGATCAAAATGAGCTATAGAATGGCGTCATTTAATGCCAAACATTTGTTTTTTGTATTAAAAAATTAGTTAATTTGGTTTCCTTTAATAGAACACAATACGTAAGTATTAAAAAAAAAAATATTGCTTTCAGATTAAATTCGAGTAAATTGTAACATTTTCAAGCAGCAACTGTGGCAGTTACGATTGCTGCTGTTGTTGCGCTTGTTGCTCTTATTGCTGTTGTTGCTGTTGTTGTTGTTGTTGTTTTCTTAGCATAACTTAAGCTATTTGAAATAAAAACTGGAGGAGACACAAGAACAAATGAAACAAAATGAACATTAACCAGGGATTTCCGCGTGTTTATCGGCGTCGTCTTGCAGTTTTTATGTTAAGGGGTCAAAGGGGTCGCAGCTTCTGCCGCATCTTACTACGTGCTGATGCCTCTGTTAGTTAACATAATCAATAGGGCTGTTAGCAAAGTCAGCAGTTTGGAACTTGTGTCGCCCAGTTGTGCAGCTGCCGATGGATGCGCTTGTGTTTGGCGATTGTAGGGATTCTGTTGGTTCTGGTTCTGGTACTGTGGCGGCGGCTTGTTGTACATATTGGCATTCTGATGATGCGTCTGATAGCCTTGGTAATTGCTTCCATACGGTGCCAGACCGCCACCGCCTCCCCCAAGGATCCCAATGCTGGAGCTGGGCATACTGGCACCGCCTCCAGGCGGGCCGCCAGTGCCAGGGGGACCCCCGAAGAACGGATGTTGGCCAAATACGAACGGTGGATTGTAGGGGTTCACCGGCTGTAGGCCATGCATGGGATAGCCCGGATTGAGCACGCTACCTGGATGATTGGGTTGAGGAAATTGTTGAAACGAAGGCGCTTGCGTGGGTGAGTTATATGGAAATATTGGCATATTCGGTATTAGCGGCATATGATTCTTTGCTCCGAACACATAGTGTGGATCGACGCCTGTCGCTGATGCGCCGGCAGCCCCGTTTGCCCCGCCCTTATCTGCGTTACTATTCTGTGCGGTGATCTGGCCGCCTGAGGATTGCGGCATGTTGCCATTCTGGTGCACGTTATTGTTGTTGTGATTGTTACTGTTGTGATTGTTATTGTGATTCAAGTAGGTGAATGTGTTAAGTGTGGGATTCGATGAAACGGCCGCAAAAATCTTGTTTTCAGGTCCTGTATTAAATGTGGATCCTGTTAGTAAGCCAGTGTCATTGATGATAAATGAGACACAAATGTCGACATCGAAGCAACAAGAAATAGAAACATGGAACACATTTGGTTAGTCAGCGCCATAAATTCAACACGAGCTGCTACAGCTACGATTCGCGCATATTACTTAAGAACGAGTTAACAGTGATCCAACAGGAAATGTTAATGTTCTCAAGAAGGTGGTAGAACATCGTCAATATTAATATCAATTTGAGTCTTTATCGATATTCATTTTGAGCATATCGATAATTAATTTATTTTTAAATAACCGTCTAATATTATAAATTTTAAATATTCGGGCAGATCAGTCGGGCAGAGGCTACAGTTGTATCTTAATTATGAAAATGACTGCTTTAGTTCCTATAGTTAAGGAACTCATACAAATAAGCAAACTGGCGGATAGACGGACATGACTATATCGAATCAAATCCTTTTGATCAAGAATTTTGAGCACACTTGTTTGTCACATATCTTTGCTTTTTCTTATCCAATCGTTATAAAATTTACAGCATTGCTGCAGAATGGCATAGGCTACCTACATGCCAAATAATAAGTAGGTAGCTTTAAAACTGTGGATAGTGCAGTTTGCAGTTATCGGGAGAAGGATGTCAGGTATAACACCTAAACAAAATTGTTAAGCTTACTGCACAGGAGAACCATAATACCATTAATTGTGCTTTTAGCTCTTATAGTTTGCAAAATGTAGTTCATACGGACAGACAGACAAGGGCATATTGACTCAGCTCATCGTCCTGACGTGATCGTGAGTTTCATGTATGAATTATGTTGTTAACTTTACCCTCAATACAACATTTTGAAATATCAAAGATCGATATAAGCAATATCGATGTTTTACCACCTCAAACTCTTAATAGTGGCGAATGCGAATGCGCTACACCAGCTAGTGTTTGGTCGTCTATGTATGATTATCGATCGTATACAGGTGTATGAGCGAAAGCATTTCAGTAGGAATGAAGGCGAATGAAGGTAGAATGAAAGCAATTGCATATAGCAACGCAGACTGGCCAATGAGACTGTGAATGAGTGGGCCTAGAGCGAGTGCTACTGCTACAGTGATAACCAAAAAGTAATGAGCGAGAAATAGATAAATCAAGTACTAAATACTAAGTTATTGGTACCCGATTGTGAGTACTACAATATAATACATATGTTACGAATTTTCCAGTGTATTTTGCATGTGAGTTTCATTGTTATTGTTTATTTTTGTTTTTTGAAATTTTTGAAAATTGCACAAATCGAAAAAAAAAAAGGCAATCTTGTTTTGGTCTTTCGCTTGTCCGTCAAACTTAACCACCCAAAAGAAACCAATAAACGTAAATGTATACGAAAAGAAGAAATAATACAAATAAATACCTGACGGATTAACAGACGACGACGAAGATGGGGGATTTGCCTGATTTGTGTTCGAACCGCTCTTGCGTTTGCAGGTAGGATAATTGCCGCAGTCCTTGCCATCGCGCTGGTTGTAGCTGCACGAATCGCTGGTGATCACGCACTCCTCGCTCGGCAGGCAACCGATGTCGCCACAGCCACGCCCATACTCTACGTGGCCGAAGGAGGTGTAATCGAACATGGACGTAAACGCAGTATTTGGTGTTGGTGTTGGTGTTGTAGTGTTTGTTTGTTGTTGGTAGGGTGGGTAAAGGGGGAAAATAATAGCATAAGTTAAATAAAAATTGGGACGATGATATCGGAAGTTGATCGTAGCGATGTTCATGTTGATTATGTTCATGATGATGTTGATGACAATTGGATGGTGATGATCAATCATGATATTATTAACACAATATTTTCATGTATAGGGAGAAAGAAAAAGAGAAAGAGAGAGAGAGAAAGACAGAGGCAGAGAAAAAAATAGAAAGACAACGAGCAGAAACTCGAAATGTTTGCGCAGTTTACAAGGAAAACAAAATACAAAAACATCTGGTTTTACTGGGTGCTACGTATACGTACTGGAATAGGCATCCACTTGGCCCAGGTGCATCAATGCCCCCAGCAGAAGCACAAAAGAGAGGCGTGCCACGCCCATTGCGGATTGTGGATTGTGCTGCGACTGTAGTCAGTACTCACACTCTGGTATATCTGACTGGTAATTGCGGCGCCTGTTATTGCTGTTGCTTCCTCTCTCGTTATGTTGCTGCAAAGAAAGAAAACAAAGAACAGAACAAATTCAGTATTACCAAGTTGGCGACAGATTTACAAGTAGGAAACACGAAACTATTTGCCTAGACAAGTATGTTCATCTCATTAGCAGCTAATACGTGTGTTGCGGATACTTCCCACTCATCTTTCGCCTTGGTCACACTCTCTGACTCCTACTTTGCTTTTTCGCTTTTTATATTCTTTATATAGAATATGTACTACATATACTTTATACTCTTTGTATATAACTTGTCTATAACTCTGCCTCTGCCGTTTTGCTTTATTGTTCGCATACGATACACACACACCATAGCTCTATTCCATTTACTCTGGGCCCACGGTAATTTGACTAGCTGCGTTTGTCCCATTTATTCTCATCCGCTCCTGAAATAATTGTTACATTCCCAAGGGTTCATGCCGCACACTAGGGCATACTTTTTTAAACTTGTCGTTTGATTCAGTGAAACCTAAATTAACCATTATATTCTGGGAGTTAACATACTACCGCGAACCCAAAGTCCATACCCAGCCCACCACCCGCCCATCCGACTGAGCTGCGCACCGCACATCGACCGGAAAAAATGCAATAGGTTGCGAAAGAACTCTACAGAATAGAATATACAAATTTAAACAGAACCAAGTATTCTAAATTATACACTGTGTGGGCGAGCGCGCAACGCGAGCTGTTGCACAGGGTGTAAGACAGTGCGGCTTGCCCAAAATTATTTTTGGCACGCCAAAACTAGCGAATGAGCAATCCATCGGCCTAAATCTTCAGAATTGCAAGCTTCTATGTTCAATATATCACCTGTATTTTGGATTAGGGCGTAAGATCCCGTGGCATTTGAAATATACTTTATCTGAGTACTGTATACATCTACATTCTGGAATTTGCTGCTCTGGCTTTTACAGTTTGCGAGATCTCAGCGTTCATACAGACCGACTGACATTGTTTTCACCCATTTTCCATGGCATAAGAATTTTAATTTCGTATGCAAAACTGTGACATGGCTCGATAGTCACGCACCACATGAAAATGGTGGCAATAGTGGGTGTGACCATTGTTAATAATGATGCTGATGGCGATGATGATGATGTACACCGACAGATACTTTTGCCGTTACCCAACTTTACAATTTCTCAGGCTCGTGATTTTGTTTGCTGATAGGCGCAAAAAGTCAAATTGAGGCAGCCAATTAACCGCAACCAGACTTACCCGGCTGCTGCCCCACTCTCCCACACCCACTCCCACTCGGGGGCATCTGTTCACAACTCAAACAAGAAAAATTCACAAACACACACACCGACACGGGTATACAGTGCACACTGGTCCCAATGTTAAGTTTTTCTTTCCAGAAGCTAGAAAAATTTAGATATAGACGTAAGCAAAAATTCTGTCCGATCGGACACATACATAATTATTTTCCATTTTAATTTATGTAAAAAAAATTAAGTAAATTTAACGCAAATATTATCTAAAATGTCCGTTAATTTGACGAGCGAAGTTTGAGGTAAACGATCAGCAACTTCCAGTGCTGCCAAAATTCGCAGGGATCCATATACTAAATTGAAAAACTATGATATTAAATTGCTCTATATATTGCTTTATCACGCCAAAATATTGTTTTTCCATAACGCTTAAAAAAAGTTGGATTCTTGCAAACATTTTCAGCTTTGGGACCAGTGTGAAGTAGACATAAGGTTGCCTCACTCTGCACGCAAAATGGTGCAAGCTCGTACACTCAGGGAAAAGTAGCCAGAATCTTTCTTGATTGTCATGGATTAAATCAATCTAAAAAATGTCGTTTCTTACTTGGATATTTCCTGATTTTAGTAAGAATCTGGCTTACATTTGAAATTAAGAAATATATTTTATGTTTTAAGTCAGAAACACTTAAACTAAGGGACATCTTACTTAACGCAAGCAAAAACACGCAAATAAAATAAATCGAAAAAAAATCTGATATTTTTTGTATTATTCAATCCAATTACGATTGATTTAAAAAAAAAAACAGGATGAATTGAAAACAATTAGGATAGAATTAAATAAAAATAAAGTTTAATTCAAGACAGAAAAGGTTTAAATCAATCCAAAATATTCCTAACTATCCGAAACTTACTTAAAATCAAGACATTCTGGATTACATGCTTATTACTTATATGAAGTAAGTTCATACTCAGATCAAGTAATTTAACACGACTTTTGACCAGTTTCTGGATTGAATCAAGTAAGAATGGTTTGATTTTTTTTCTGAGTGTATATAAAGTTGACAAAAAACATTTGAGCTGACGATAATCATCTGCAAGTTGTCCGCTATCAGCGGCGCACACGCATACTTGCACACACAGCATAACACTGACACACGCACTGACAACAGTCCCACACCAAGGCAAATGGCAGGAGAAACCAGTGAAGCGTGCCAAAGATGAGCCTCAGCATGGACATGGAAATGGCAAGGGTAATTGCCATTAGCAGTGGTCGACACTGCCCCGGAAATTTCTCTCCGTTAGAGAACATGAGCGTCCTACTTCGTATTCGGTTCGTTTTCGATCACTGTTGCGATAAACACTGTAGATATAAGCAACGCAATATTGCATGCATTGCATCGCACTGGAACTATTTTTGGCCACCTACGCCATGCATAACAATCCACTGTGCAATGGCGCAATACGCAACAAAATAATAATAGTGCGCAAGTACACATGGTAGTCGACCCTTCCTTCTTAAAGGTCCTTAAACCCACTCAAGCCTCAGCCCATCATCGGACGAAGAGCAGTGGGGACTGACATGAAGTTCCTAATAGACACGGGTGCGTCTAAAAACTTCATTCGACCTCATGGAGGGGTTGAGCGGCGTCCGCTCTGTAGAATCCCCCTTCTTAATTCATTCAATTCACGGCACGACAAAAATTGTTTTTTAGTTTTAATGTTTGGTCTGAAGGCGACAATTTTCATTCTGCCCGACCTTTCGACTTTTGATGGCAATTTTGGGCTCGATTTGCTCACCCAGCAGCTCAGATGGGGTTCGCAGGTTTTAAAAATCTCATTCCACACCTGCGCCGACGTCAATTTCACTAATGCGGATTGCTCTGATGTATCTTCGACAGTGAGGGATGCATTCTTGAAAATGTTAAGGGACAAGAAAAAAGTATTTGCAGACCCTAATAAGGCCTTGCCTTATAACTCCTCAGTAGTGGCTACCATAAGGACCATAGACAGATAGGCTCCTCTATCTATGCCAAGCTCTACCCATGCCTAATGGGAGCAGCTGATTTTGTTAACAGGGAAATCCAGAGCTTCCTATAGCCCAAAACTGTATTTGACAACTTTAGACCAAAATAAAATAAACAATTGTGACAATAACCCAAATTCAGTAATATTCTATTTAATTAAAAATCAAAATCAAAAAACAGATCTGAAAAATCTTTGCTAGTTAACTAGACATTCGAATTTTTCCGCTACATGAGCTATTTCGCCCACTGTGTAGCGGTCTGCAGAAGAAGGAGTGGCATATACTTATCATCACATATATACATAAAAAGTTATTATATGAACAATCTATTATATCGATGGTATCAAGAGATTGTTTTTTCTAACATGGAAAACATCGAGGTTTGCAAACATCGACATTTTCACACCACTAGTGTCAGGAAGAAAATGTTGCTAGTCGGCGACGAGCTGCATTTGAACTTGTAACCTCAGCGACTCAAGAATGTTGAAAGGAAGTGGATATTCAAGAAGCTTGCTCCATGGTCTGAATAGGTCAGGTCACGGGAAGCCAAGGGTGGGTTCGGAAGGAAAAAGGCGGACTGCCGAATGCCAAAACGTGCTTAAGTTTACCTGCCAAGACCAGTCAGTTGTCTGTTTAAAAGCGCCGACAGCTGAACAGTCAGGAACAGACACAGTTCAAGACGGACAAGGAGTTCATGTAAGCGTCTAAACAAACAGCATCATAGGAATTATCATAGCAATCCGAATTAATTCAGTCAATCAATCGTCAAACTGGCAAGTCACTTATTGTGTGTTCATTTAAGTAAATTTATTTATTGGCTAACTAGTAAAAAAAAAACAAAATTTTTTATTAATAGAAAACTCAAGCAAATTATTATGACAATATCACATAAACAAGCAGGAGGTAACGTAAAGTCTGAACGTAAACGACTCAAGATGATCATATGTTTTGCAATCAAATGCAATAAGTTCAATAAGTCAAAAAGTAAACAACATCAAGATCAGCCACATGCAAAGCGACGCCCATTGTTAAGGCAATACTCCCTATCCAAACTTTTCACCCCAAAGCATGACGATAGATCGTTAACGTTTAAGGAAAAACGATCGAAATTGGTTCGAGCATTGTTGGCAAAATATCCGGCATTTAAGATGCAAAGGATAATGCCACCAAAAAAAAGAGTTAAGGTCTCGACTCGAAAATCGTTGGTAGAACCATTTTCTCCGAAACACCTTTATAAAAAGGGACTGGCCGGTGGACAACAAACATTGTTGTCAAGCCCATTGCAGCATTTCAATGAAAAAACCACAATCTGCCGCAAAATTGGAGCGGAAAATAGTGAACTTAATGATGACAACACTAACTCTTCAAAGTCGAATCGAAAGAATGCTAATATAGAGGTTCCACTAACGAATCGGTTGCCCATTATCGATTTTATCTCTACCGACGAGTTTGCTCGCATGCATAAATCGAAAAAAGGATTAAAGCATAGGCTTTTTTCAGACGGTATCGATCAACCCTTATTTGCTGGCAAGTCACGATTCAAGAATTAAATTAAACGGGGTTTTGTTTTCCAGAATTTTGTGTTTAAGCCGTAATCTATTGCCATGATTGTCGAAAAATTTAAATAATAAATATTTAATAAAAATTAAAAATATAAAAAGATCTTATCAATATTACGCATACTTTTTATTAACAGATAACGAAATATTTAGTTGCGCTTTAAATTTTACAACGAATTTTCAATTCTGTTGCGATAATAAATAAATAAAATAGGGACGGCTCCGATCAGGTGAATTTGATTGACTGTAGAATACCCCGAATTTGTAGAGTACAAAGGGTGTATTAAATTAGTGCAAATCAAAAATGTGTATAACACCCAGAAGGATGCGTGGTAGACTCCCAAAATGTTATATATTTTGCCTAACATAAGAAGTATAGTCGATGTAGTCATGTCCCTTTGTCTGTCCGCATGAACATCTTGATCAAGGGTGTCTCACCTCTGCACTTATTATTACATGTAAATAAATTGATTAATTTGTCCATCAATCTCTCATCCGATTTTGATATAGTCCAGGGAACCTTTCTGCGGTGTAGGCTGTCATATGATTTAAGATCAGCTCCGCACAGAGGAGACACACGGCAAGAATCAATGGTTGTATTTATCAGGTTACCGCTGCATAAATCGATCATCCCATACCGATAAAAAAAAAAATAATTTCGCTCCATGTAATCTGGTGCATGCGTTTGATACATTTTGCGCATAGATATCCAACGTATAATAATTACAAAGCCATACTTAATATTTGGTTTATTTTTTAAACTTTAAATCAAGAGATTATATTTGGAGCCAAGGGAAATCGCAACCCTCTACATCCATACTGTCTATGTATGCTGCCTGAGAATGCCGAAAGCATCTGAGGTTGGAAAAGCTCTTACTCACAACAAAGGAGATATTGGGCATCAATCCCATAAAATAATCTACATTGTTATGGATCTACGGATGAGCAGTAGGTAAAGCTCTAGCAAGGGGTGCGCAAGATCTTTTTGCCGATGTGCACAGTAGCCTATCTTAAAAAAAATAATAAAGAATTCAATTAATTCTTTATTTAAATCCACATTTCTATCTATGTTTAATATAAAGCTTGTTTTTAATTTATTATGTTAAATTTTACGATGGTTATGTTTGTTTTTTTTATCTTGGGCGTAAAAGGGGCGTTACATCCAATATTAGAAAATAATTTGATCTGCGTATGATATACACCTACCTATGCCACAAAAAATGCTGCTCTGGGTCTTTTAATTTTCAGTATCGACGGGCATAGGACATAAACATGGCGTATCATAAATAGATACTAAAATATACAGTACAAATATCTCCGCCAAGCTAAAAACGACATATCTCCGCGCGGAGATATATTCGATTGTACTATTTATTTAAAGTACATAAAATACTAATCTATAGATTTAGAAATGTTTTGAATACTGTTTACAGCAGTCTGAAACAAAATTGCGTTTGAGCCAGCAATAATCTAAATGACTATTGCATAGTGACTTTGGCGATAACCGCTCTGCAGGTCAAGTGTAATTGAGTGTACGAATCTAGGAACAAATAATATACATATTTATATAGCACATAACATACTAGTATACCACGTGTGTAATCATTCTATTGATACGACTGCTGATGTTGTGTAGCAATTCAAACGTAATTCAAATTGCTTTCATTGTCATCTTTATACCCTGTACCCATTGAAAAATGGGAAAAACAGGGTTAATCATTTTGCCAGAATGTATGTAACAGGCAGAAGGAGGCGTGGCAGATTCCACAACATATATATATTTTTGATCAGCGCGTCAAGCTGAGTCGAGTATGTCTGTCTGCAATATATACTCTCTTCTATTGTATTTAACTATCCTGAAAATCGGTTAATAAACACAGGAGATATTAACAAAACAATTATGCAGGCGCTGCCGCGCTTGACTTCCAGCATTGCGGCCGTTAAAAATGGTACACATAACAAAGTAAGAAGAAGAAGAAGATTGAATAAATTGAATACGTTTTATATGACTGTTTTATATACATATGTAATTATATTAAACATATAGGGTACAGGGTATTCTATATTCGATATACAATTTAAATAACAAGCTTCTAAGTTTAGTTTTACGCTTGTTCTTCAATATCTTGTGTCCAGTTTTACGATGATTACGTGAGTTTTATTGATTTTTGGCGTAAAGAAAGTGTGACTTATCAAAAATGGCTGTTCTAGGTCTCATAGAGTCCGAAATCTCAGCGTTCATACAGAACGGACAGAACGGATAGACGGACAGATGAACAGACAGACGGACATGGCCACATCGACTGGGCTCGTCACCCTGATCAAGAATATATAGTTTGTGGGCTCTGCCACGCCTCCTTTGGCCTGTTGCACAAAGTTATTAACCCTGTTTATGCCATTATTCAATGGGTAGAGGGTATGGTTAGTAAAAAGTATAAGGGAAACGTACAATAATATCGTTATACAACCGAATAGTTAGTTGAGTTTATTTACGTAAATAATATACACTGACCTGACCTACTATCCGGGTGCAGTAGAACAGCAAAACGATGGATGGGGAAACGGGCACAGTTGCACAGCGGTGGCGGTAGAAAAGAAATTTATACATTAGTATTATGGTACACACACACACACACACACACACACACACACACACACACACACACACACACACAAACAGATGGGTATATGTACATATATTGCAATATGCATAACAAAACAGCAGCGAAATTGTTAAACAGCAAACAAGTTAAGTAAATTACAAGTACAAAATACAGTAGAATCCGGTTATAACGACGCCGCTTATAGCGTCCGTCCGGTTATTGCGACGAAAACTCGATGGTTTGGTTGGTCCCCATACAAACTTATATGAAACGGCCTCCGCTTATAACGACTCCGCTTTTAGCGACAAACCGCTTATAACGACGGGATTTTTCACAATTCAACCGGATATTGCGACGTGCCGAACAAAAAAAAAACTTTAAAGAGGAAAATTTGATTTCTTTAACAATGCTAAAAGAAGCAAACAAAATCATGGAATTTGTGTTTTTTCAATACGAAAAAGAAACAAAATCATGGATTTTGTCTTCCGGATATAACGACGTCGGTCCCTTGAAAGTCGCTATAACCGGATTCTACTGTATTAAATTTTTTGTTTTGATTAAAAAATTAATTTGTTTTATTTTAAAATCTATTACGAACATGGCATCCATAATATACAAAAAAAAATTTTTTTTTTGCTCCTTTCGGATAGTGCGTCTGCCGGATATAACGACGTAAAATCGTCGGTCCCTTGAATGTCGCTATAACCGGATTCTACTGTAGTACTATATTCATAGAAATATGACTGTGCAAGTGCATGTGTATGCATGCATACATATATATAATAGGTGCATACATATGTACATTGCACAATGGACCACATGGCGTGCAAGGTTTGAAGTCGGTTTAGGGTCCTGCTGTTTGGTGGTTTAAATAGAACTGGAACTGGAACCGACCGGAACTCGTGGTTCGCAATCTTGTAGGGGCAAAGGGCAGGGGCAGGGGCAGGGGCAGGTGCAGGGGGTGGCGAAAAGTCCGGCCACATTTGCCTGACGGACTTTTTCGTGTTCTAGATGGAGCCAACGACTATGATGTGATTTGTTGCTCAGTTTGTTGTTGTTGTTGTTGTTGTTGTTGTTGTTGTTGCTGCTGCTGCTGTTATTATGGCTTCTATTTAGTATTCTATTGTACTGTATTTTATGCGGTTTAATAAAGCACAGCCACTTGGAAACCACTTCAAATTGACGCTACTTAGTTCGGGCAATGTTTATTATTATTTCTCATTCCTCGTTCAAGTGAGGCAAGCGGCGACTTCTCCAGAACAGGCAATATTTTGACCTACTCGAATTACTTTGAAACTCAACACTAGCAATTAAAACAAAAGCAATCAAGCCACAGCATATGGGCACTTCCATAAAAAGGTCAACTGCTTGCAAAAACTTGAATCGATGTATATATTTATATATATATAAATATATATCGCTCATTTACCAGAAGAGTGTATATATATTTTGTATAGGGTTTCCATCGAGTTTTAGTTAAATTTAAATTTTACATCTATTTATAACACGTTCCAAAATAATCAATATATTTAAATATGCAAATTGAAACAAACAAAAGAGCTATGTTTCACATGTTTCACATATCTATTGAACGTTTTGTTTTGATTAGGGTTCTTAATAAGATACATTATGTGTTGACATTTGCTTTTCAACCCTGTACTTTGAAAGAGCACAAAAAGGGACAGACGAGTTTCGATTTAAAACTGTGGATGCAGTGAATCCTATTAGTTTTGATAGATAAAGTGACCCGTAAACAGGGTTAATAACTGTGATACCATAATAATAATAATAACTGTGATACTGTAACACCCAGAAGGCGACGTGATAGACCCAACAAAGTATATACATATAATCTTGATCAGAGTCACGAGCCAAGTCAATATAGTATTCATATCCGTAATCCGATTTATAACACGCAAATCAAGTTTATTTCAATTATTCAGTTATTTACGACCAAAGCCAATGAAACCTTCATATCTAGCGTAATTTGTAACATATATTATTGAATAACATGAGTAATATTGAATATACTACTAGAAGGTTGTTATTCAGCATCAAAAATACACTCTCGATTATATCTACCTATCCAAAAAAAAATAAATAAATAAACATTGGTATTTATTTGAAAATGTTAAATTAACTTTTAAAACGAATAATTCAACGATTAGGCAAACTTAAAAAAAAACCCCAGGGTATTTCCAGATTTAAACGTAAATATTCCATTATACTAAGAAAAATTGAACAAAAGATGCCTTAATCATAAGCTGCAGTATAATAACAAAAACAAAAAATAAAAAAATAATTACACAAGCTTTGTAAAACCAACAACAACAACAACAACACTTTCAACTTTTGTCAAACAATTTATGTATTTACTCAACTAGAAAGCTTTTGCATGCGTCATCGGATTATACATCTTTGTCAAGATTTTAATAATTTTTCTACCAGTCAATGAAATCAGCAACGAAAATAACAAGGGATAATTCGAATCAATGCCGATCAAATGCTGCTCGTGTCTCTCTCTCTCTCTCTATCTCTATCTCTTTCCAGCTATCACATACGCGGCACAAAACAAAATTTTAGAAAAAAATGCTTATATGCATACTCTTGTCAGATTTTACAGTATTATTTCAAATTTAGTTGGAACAGAGACGACACACTTGAAAATAAATCAAATAAAATACACACACAAGTCCAAAAATTCTATCAGTTCTATACATATTCATACATATATATATATACTAAATATATAATCTATATATATATATATGCTATATATGTTATATACATGTGTAAACAGCGAATGTTTGCATCATTAGCACTTGTAGTTAACGGTAGTAGTTAATGTTATTCGTTATTTTCGTTATTTTCAATGAAACCCGCATAAAACAATCCCCGTGATGGACAACGTACGTCAAAAGATTCGGCAAACAAATGCGAGAAACCAAAATACGGAAACGACGAGACGACGAAATTCCGCAAAGCGCCCAACACCTTCAATGCTATGATTCGCACTGAGGCGCTAAGACAAGATTAGCAAAAAACCGGTCGCCATCGTTTCGCACTCGTCGGTTGTCGTTCGTCATTTCGTGACGCACTCGTTTCAATAGCTCGTGTTTCCGCAGTCAGTGCTGCCAGGTTTTGGGCACGCGCGTTAGCTCAATGCAGTGTTGCCAGCTAGACTAGATTTTGCGTAAAAATAGACCAAAATAGGCTAAAAAATAAAAAAAAAGATGCTCAAAAACAAGCTATATATTGAAATGCACGGAAATCTACCAAATCATACGAATTTTAATGCCTTTTTTCAATTGAACAGGTTAAAAAATGTTCTTGTAAGACAGATATTCTGGTTATATTAGTGTCAAGTTTTTAACAAATATTCTCATGTTTTATTTTCCTAAATTAACAAATGTTAGTTGCTCTTTCTAAATTTATTTTAGTTGTATACCAAATTCTTGGAAAATTTCATTATAACAGCAAGGCTCTTTTTCGCAACCGGGCAACGCCGTCCACTACCCATTTTAGATTTATTAAATCAATTATATAATATACCTTAATAATTTAACAATAGTTAAGCGAAAAAGCCACGAAAATTGGAATCAGATGTCCCAATTAAAAAGTGTGCTATTTGTACGGCCAAGCCAAAAGAACTCTCTTGAGCTTAAATTAAGATGAAATCAAACACGGTGAAATATAACGTAACGTTTGTGAATGATTTAGAATATAAAACTAATCATTTAAGACCAAAATTATGAATTTTAGATGTATAACAAGCGAGTTATGATCGGACATAGTAATCAATTTAAAGTGTGCTATTTCAATGGCCATGGCTGTATATAGTTTGTGGGGTCTGCCACGCCTCCTTCCCCCTGTCACATACATTCTAAAAAAGTTATAAACCCTGTTTTTTTTTTTTTTTTTCATTTTTCAATGGGTACTGGGTATAAAAATATGCTATAATATTAAAAATTTATTAAAAATATTCTAGATTTATGGCTATATGATATTTACAAATTGTACAGACTATTTCAGTTTAAAAAATGTTAGATCTAGCTTGAAATTGGCTGAACTGGCAACACTGGCTCAATGCGAATTATATGAATGAACAGCTAAATTATTCGTACATATTATATTTTGGTGAAATTTTCGCCAAATTCAAACACAAAAACAAAAAATCAATCTTTTTTATGTTTTCATTGGGAAAAACCTTATTAATATTATGTATATCACTTGATGTAATTATATATAATTAAATTATCGGAAAATTATGGATTGCAAGAATTTTGGTTTCGACAAAATTCGTATCTGTAAAACTTAAAATAATATTGCAACTGTTTTGTCCAAAATTTTATCTAAAATTATGTTTGCTATCGTGGGTAATATTGGGTTTCCCATAGGTATTCCATACACTTGGCTATATGTATTGTCGTTGTATAGCATATAGTTGTTTTCTACTAATATAATTTATAGCCTATGCCCATTTAAAAATTGGAAAACAGCCTTAATAACTTTAGAAGAAAGTATGTAACAGGCAGAAGAAGGCGTGGCAAGCCCCACAAAGTAAATATATTCTTGATCAGGGAGACAGCAAACAAAGACAGCAACATTACACAAAGGTCGAGTACGCAACTCTTCACACAACCGAAACAGAAATATCCAACAACAACTTTGAGGAATCCCACACATCACTGAAGGTCGCAAGTTCAATTGCTCAATTCTAATGGCAACGGAATATATGGAAAATAGAGAGAGTATCAACATTGCGATTCTCAATGTGCGTTGAGCGCCAATGATCAGCATCCAAACAGAAAACTGAAACGAGAATCGAAATCGAAATCGCTGGCCAGCGTTGAAAACTGACAAGAGCGCATGGGGGACAGAGAACGCGAATATGTCCGTGCCCGACTGTCGTGTTTGGCGCGGATGGCAAACAAATTAATATAAAGCGCGAAAGTAATTTAAATCAAATATTGTCAATTCGATTTAAATTTGTTGCTTATACTTTTGTTTATTACAGTCGACGGTCAAAAATGGACACACAACGCTACAAAACAATTGCTGAGCGCGTTTTTAAAATGTTAACAGTTATTTTTGATATAATTGTTTACATTTTGAATTGAAATCAGCTGTTTTTATCGACTATCGATAAATGGAGCGAAAAAACAGTGAAGTAGCGTACAAATTTAATGATCCATTTGATTCATGAAGGGTTGAATCCTATCGGTTATCGGGTGATCGATTCATGGAGCGGTTAACTGTTGAATACAACCATAGTTTTAACTTTTATACCGCAGTTACACTGACCAGATTATTCGAAAACATAAAGCAAGTGTTTACACCAGTTGCATCACGCGTTGTACGGCCACTCAAAACGTAAACAAACAAGAAAACACGCCAATTTATGTGCATTTAGAGGGTGATATTTCTACGGTATTACCTACCCACAGTGTGCTTATGGCAAACGCGACAGAATAAACTCTTTTTTAGATGCAAAACTCATCATTTACTGCGTATAACTCGCCTCTTTTTGTTGGAGTGCGTGACTTCCTCTCTTACTCTTTGTTACGCTATGGGTTAGCGATAAAGAGCTGCAATGTCCGTCCATTTTTATCGATAGCAATAGTTCTTCAACCGAAATTGGCTCATTCTAAATAAAACACGGCTTGCTTACATAACAATGTTATCTTAACAGATTTAAAATACATTCGCCAATTGAAGAGACACTAAGATATTTACATAAATTTTCTCTTCGGCAGTTGGTAGGTCTATATTATACGCAGATGAGGCTTTTATCAAATTTTGGAAAAGCGCATAGAAATTGGCTAATAAACACAGAAGATATTAACGAAACTATATTGCAGGCGTTGCCTCGCTCGACTTCTAGCATCGCGGCCGTTAAATCCGGCACATATAACAATCACTTGGTTCAAATCTTTCTTATTTCGATCCATTTTATAAAATGTTAAATCTATGCGTTATATGCACAAATTTCAATTTTGTAAATTACTCTTAAAATTCACCTTTTGCGCAGCATGTGTTTAAAGTTATCGATAGCCGACTCTACCAGCTGTTAACATAACAGCAGCGCGTTCTGTTAACATTCTTGGTACGTAACATTATAGTTTCATTTTATTTTAATAAGTTCCACCAAACCCTAAAAGCCTCAAAATCTGGTGTTTCTAACATGTAGTTGCAAACTTAATACTCTTTCATAATTGTTCTCATTATTTGGGGTTGGCCCAATATAAGTATATAAAAAGAGTATTAAGATTGCAGCTAATCCGCCTGGTGAAAGAGCTTACTCTGAATAGTGCGGCGAGTCTGTTAAACAGCATTCTGTTAAATAACAGCGAGCTGCTCTAGGCTGAAAATCTTCCAACGATACTGACGACAGTGGGCGGTCGTTTCATCTCTTCCAGTTAGTTACTCTATGAGGAACCGTTTAATCGAACTGAACGATAACATGCAATATATATGTATCGATGTTTCAAATTGTTAGGCTTCAAACAGATAGGCAAACAAATATTTGAAAACATAAATTTATACGTTAAATATAGCAACAAATACAAATAAATACAAGTTTCTTTTGAATCGATAAACAATTCGACGATTGGGCAACGCTGCAGCCACTTGATTCTTTATCAGCTGCGCCCGATCAAAGTGACACTGAGCGAGCGAGACAGAAAGAGTGCTGATAACGTGAGCATCTCTGATCTGCTCTCTCTCTGCCATTGTGAATGCTTTGGAAAATTAGTGTGCGGCATGGCCGAGCAGGAGCAGCACGTGAATCTACCGAATTATCCCATGCTGCCGACGCCAGTGATCACCTATTCGATGGTACACAATCTGGACAGCGCCCAGAAGGGCAAGGTGACCGTAAGTATTGTATTGTTTATCTGCTGTGACCGTGACCTTGCGACACTGATAAGGCCACATGGCTTATCGATTGTTGTCCATAGTTGCCAGATCCCATTGATGGCGTTGTCAGCATGGCCACCTCGGCATCATCTGTGAGCGCTGCCGAGCCCAAGCCGGAGAAGGAGGTGAAATACGCATGGAAATCCCCACGTCTGATGATTGTCTTCGATGGCGGGGACTTGAACTCGGCGATGCATCACTTGATTGTCTCATTGCACGATCCGTTTGCGGAGAACACGGTGGCAACGCTGCTCATACAGGAGAGCATACGCGAATCGTTCATCGATCGCCTAATCGATCGACTGCATCAGCTGGACGCGCAGGTGGCCAATCATCCCAACTATGTGCGCAGTCTGGCCAAATTGCAGAAGCTGAAGGCCGAGACAATTGTGGGCAATCCGAAGACGGTGCCGGCGAATGCCACGCCCATACTGGTAAGCGATCTAGCGCACAGCTTTTTGGGTGAGGGTCCCACCGGTGTCATCACCATGCACACCTTCCGCACCCCCAAAGAATCCACCCAGATCATATCCAAGGAGTCCCTCAACTACGGTTCCGTTAGCATCTGGAACGAAAAACTCTCCTGTGCCTATGAGATCTGCGCTCTGCTCAAGAACACCGTATTCATGATCAACTGCTACAACGTCGACCTGGCACCCATCCAGGACGCCTTCAATGCCAACGCGAACGACGTGAAGATCGTCAAGGGTTATCACTACGAGACCCTTACCATCAATCAGAAGCGCAAGATCATTGTCTTTGCCGTAGGCACCATATTTGCCAATTGATCAAGCAGGAGGAGCGCCTACCCCTACACAGAGCTATATACCTCAACTTGCCTTTACTAGATTTACGTACACCGTATAAATCTGTTTATTATATAGATCATATTTGGCTATATCTAGCTGTGCTGTATGTAGTCTGTCATTTTGTGTCTGCAATACATTTGTTCTAAATTCAATTGCCCCACGAGTTCTGTATTATCTCTGGAATTTGAGGTTACGCTAGGGCGTTGTAACATCCAGTTGTAGTTCCTATGCGGGGAAGAAGAAGAACCTCTTTGGTCGTCTTCTGAATGGAGCATACGCCTTATCTAGTATAAATGTGGTGAAGTTCAAGGTCTTCAGATTAGGGATACCGTCTACTTTCTATCACTTTGTGAATTTTTACTAATTAAGTACTAGATAGAGCATACTTATCGTGTATGTAGAATCAAGTACTTGTAGCTGTCTTATTATTTTTTTGGGGGGTGTGTATTATTGTTTTCTCAGCTGATTTTGTTTATATTTTTTGGCAAGTTTGTTTACCCCAACATTCAGAATAGGGGCCTAGGCATGTTATCATGCTTTCTTTGATTAACAATATCTTCATAATTTAACAAATGCTGACTCAGCAGATTTTGCGTTTGCCCATGAATTGTACGTCAGCTAAGATCTCAATCATAGTGTAGCTGAGTCGATATAACCATGTCCATATGGTATGATTGCGTTGATCTCAGAAACTATTAGAGCTAGATCAGCCATTTTCAGAATGTATATAGATTGTGCTAAAATTTGCAGCATCAGTAATCAATCATGACATAGATTTGCGATGGACTTAAAATATTCAAACCATTAATATATAATTTACAATATGTATATAGAAGTTACCGAATAATAACTTTATGGTAGATCTAGTTCTGGGGTTTTAAACTTCTGCGTTTTACATGCCTTTGCACAAAGTTATTATACCCCTTTATAAGCATATTCCATGGGTGGCAGATCTTATACACTAACTAAAAAGTGCAGTTTTGCAATATTAATTTCAATAATGGGCCGAATTTCGGTTTTGTTTCAGGCATACACTAAAAACCAGTTTAATATAAATTCGCATAATTTAACTAAATGCCAAAGTTTGCTATAAAAGTAAACGTAGAACCAACCTAAAAATATCATGTTTATTTCCCTATATTAAATATGTATGTAGTTATTTGTAACAAAGGCTAGATTAGATAGCGTTTTATTATCTCGAATCATAAATGGTAGAGAGAGAGTGAGAGAGAGAAACTATGTCAACTAGTATTAACTAGTGGAGTTGTAAGCGCATACACTGTGATTAATTCGAATTTTTTATGGTAAATTTGAAACTTATTACCAAAAAAGAAAAACTTTGCATTTTTCTTAAAATCAATTAACCTTTAAAAGTTTTTTTTGTATAAGCTTCAAAAATTATTTTAAACATTTCTATACTTGAAATTTTTTTTACAAAATGCATTTTTAAACTTTGAAAACAATTATTGTTTAAATTTATAAATTTTAAAAACTTTTTCAAATTACAAATGTTTTAAAAATGAATTTTGTTAAGTTAGTTGCTCTCTCAGTGTATGCCAAGCTCATTCTAACTGCAATTTAGCTTGTTGCGCGTTTTATAAGATATGCGCACACACATACACATACACATACACACACACACAGTATGTGTGTGTCGGAAACTAAGCAGTATATCTGAACAATGCTTTTTGTACTTTTACTTCTCTTGTGCTCTGCAAATTGATGACGCAGAGCGAGAGAGCGCCAGAAACTTTTGGTGGAATCTATTGTTGTTGCTGTTACTATTCCTGCTCTACTTTCTCAAGCTGCTGGACTGGCAGTGGGAGCGAGCGCGCTGACAAAAGCACAGCGCCAAAGCGAGAGAGCGTCGCGCACACACTGAAAGAGAGAAAGAGCGTGTGTGTGTGTGTGTGTGTGTGAAGAGAGAGAGAGTTGTGGTGACTGATTGACGGGTTTAAGCAACAACAACAAGAAGCCGCTGCAAGAAACCGTTTCGGTTGTTTAGACTTAGTTTTGTTGTTGTATTTGTTGGTGGCGCTGCCGCTGCCGCTGCTGCTGGCGCAGAGCAGAGCAGAGCAGCAAATTACGGCGCAACGCGACGCTTCAGTCGCTGCCCAGTCGCTGCTCCGGCTGTTGGTGAGTTGTCGTTGGCCCTGGTTTGGAGCATGAAAAAACCGAAAGACAGAGAAACAAAAAACAGAAACCGAAACAGAAGCAGAAATCAAAGCGCATTGCACAAGAACTAACAACAAAATACGTATACAAAAACAAAAAAGAAAGGAAAATTGGAAACCGCAAAGGCGTACTGAGCTAAAACTGCCACTGGAACTGGAACTGGAATCGCAACTGGAATTGAAATTGAAATTGGCATTGGAACTGCACTGGAATTGGAGTTGGGCTGGAATAGTTGGCAATGCCGCCTCACAGATGGACAGACGAGACGCGCGATGCCAGCTGTTATTATGGCAACAGCGTTGGCGTTGGCGTCGGCAGAGGCAGCGGCAGCGGCAGCGGGGGACGTTTCGCCTCCGACGGGGACGCGGATGCGGATGACGATGATACGGAGGCGGACGATGAACGGGGGGCGTTTTGTGGCGGCGATCGTCCGCTTATACCAGGTTAGTGCCAACCCCCATCCCCCGTCCCCCTCAACCATCCCCTATAAATACTCCCCCCAAATGTATCTCGGCTAGTGTTGTGATTGTTTCGATATCCACTCGATATTTCCGATATGTACGATAATTATATATTATCAGCAAAAACAAAGCAATTCAATTATCATAAAAATTATTTAAATATTCGAATAAAACCATAGTTATATTTTCAAACAACCGATTATTTAAATCCTTTAAATATTTAAATGCTTAGATAAAAACAGAATATTTTAATTCTTCAATTATTTCAATGTTTAAATAAAGACAGTAATATTTGCAAAATTTTAATAAAAACAAATTATTTAAATTCATCGACTATTAAAATATTTGAAAAAGAGTAATATTTGCAAGCATAACAGCTTTTTTAAACTCTTAGCTATTTAAATATTTAAATAAAAATGGAGTAATATTTTTTTAAACAACGGATTACTTAAGTTCTTCAACTATTTAAATATTTACATGAAAACAGAGTAATGTTTTCAAACAGGTCATAAATTTTTAAACAGAAACAAAGGTTTATTTTCAAAGCTATCCATATCGGCGCAAAGACCTTGTCGATAAGGTCGATATCAACTGCTTATCGATAATATCGCTACTACAACGATTTTATCCCAATACTAAACTTTTAAACAGAAACAAAGGTTGATTTTCAACGCAGTCTATATCGATAAGCGCAAAGACCTTGTCGATATCAACTGTCTATCGATAACACCGATATTAATCACTTGCATATCTCTGCTTGTTTCTCCGACAGCTGGCGACGAGGCTGGCGGGGATGAGCTGGTGCAAACCCGTCATATCTTCGGCCTGATGGGATTCCTTGGCTTCGCGGTCGTCTACGCGATGCGCGTGAATCTCTCGGTGGCGATCGTGGCGATGGTCAACCAGACGGCGATACCGCACAGCAACAGCTCGGTGCTGGCGAATGACACCTGCCCCATGCCACCGCCCAATAATGAGACGCTGCGGCAGCACGACTTCTGGCGACCTCATCCGGATGCCACGCCCATCGAGGGCGAATTCGTTTGGGACGAGGCGACGCAGGGCCTGGTGCTGGGCAGCTTCTTCTATGGCTATGTGCTCACCCAGGTGCCCGGCGGCCGGATGGCCGAACTCTTCGGGGGCAAACGCATCTACGGCTACGGTGTGCTGATAACGGCGATATTCACGCTGCTGACGCCGCTGGCGGCGCACTGGGATCTGCCGCTGTTCGTGCTGGTGCGCGTGCTGGAGGGGATGGGCGAGGGCGTCACCTATCCGGCGATGCACGCGATGCTGGCGCACTGGATACCGCCGCTGGAGCGCAACAAATTCGCAGCGATTGTGTATGCGGGGTCCAACATCGGCACCGTCATCTCCATGCCGCTGACGGGCTGGCTCTGCTCCAAGCAGTTCATGGGCGGCTGGCCGTCGGCCTTCTACATCTTTGGGCTGATGGGCATCGTGTGGTTCGGCTGCTGGATGTATCTGGTGTACGACAAGCCCAGCCTGCATCCGCGCATCTCGCGCAAGGAGCGCGCCTACATTGAGCGCGCGTTGCACGTGCATCTCGAGCAGCTGGAGGAGCACGAGGAGGCGCCACAGCACGACGAGGAGCCAGAGTCGTGTGAGGAGTCCCAGCAGCTGCAGCAGACGCAGGCTAATGATGACCATGATGCTGATGATGATGATGATGATATACCCTGGCGTTCGTTGCTGTGCAGCGTGCCGCTTTGGGCCATCCTGCTGACGCAGTGCGGCCAGAGTTGGGCCTTCTACACGCAGCTGACGGAGCTGCCCACGTACATGAGCAACATACTGCACTTTGACATACAATCGAACGCGCTGCTCAACGCGATACCATCGCTGACCGCCTGGTTTGTGGGCATCGCGTGCTCCGCCGTGGCGGATTGGATGCTCTCGCGACGCTACATCAGCCAGCTGAACTCGTACAAGCTGTGGAACAGCATATCTTCGGTGGTGCCATCGCTGGGCCTGATCGGCATCATCTATGTGGGCTGCGATTGGGTCTGGGTCACGTTCATGCTGGCTGGCGTCGGCTCCTTGGGCGGCGCCGTCTATGCCGGCAACCAGATGAATCACATCGCACTCAGTCCCAAATATGCCGGCACCATGTACGGCATTACGAACTCGGCGGCGAATATCTGCGGCTTCCTGGCGCCCTATGTCATTGGGCTGATCATCAACCATCGGGAGACGCTCAGCCAATGGCACATCGTTTTCTGGCTGGCAGCCGGGCTCAATGTCGCCGGTAATTTCATCTACATCATCTTTGCCAGCGCCGATGAGCAGCCCTGGTCACGGCGACGACGGGGCGCAGGGGGAGGGGGAGGACGTCCATTGAGGATCTAGCGACTGCTTCAAGTACCTACCAAGGCGACGTTAATCAGTTAACCAATTAATCAGCTAAAGAATTTAACAGTTAATCCGTTTTAGCGCATAAGCATGTGTGATAATTCCATGTGGAATCATTATTTAGTTCCAAGATGACCAGGTGGATATGGATGTGGATGTGGATGTAGTTGATGACGAAACGCAGTATTCCTTGTGTGTGATGTTGATAAGCCGGTAGAACACACGTTTCCATTGCAGGCAATCAGAATTATATAGTATATTCCAAATGTTCTTCTAGTGACTGGAAGTGACAGATATTCGTATTTTAGTTACTTGTAAGCTTTCCATTCGATGGCTTCCAGTGCACTTGGTTTGCTTCTTAGCCTTCCCGTTAAGTTCCAGCGCATCTCCCATTACTTTCAAAGTTTTCCAGCGCACTTTTTATTTTCCAAAACTCAAATATTTGAATACTATTAGTTTGCGCTCTTCCAGATGATCACTTTGCAGCTTCCAATATCGAATATTTCCATAGTATACTGTCTATAGTTTGATCAATCTGTGACCTCTTCAGCCTACTTTCTCGTATTCCATTGTTCTTCTGTTGACTGGAAGTAACTGTTATTTGTATTTTAGTTTCTTGTAATGGCTTCCAGTGCACTCAGTTTGCTTCTTAGCCTTCCAGTTGAGTTCCAGCGCATCTCCCATCACTTTAAAAGTATTACAGTGATCTTTTTATTATTATTTTCGCCCTTCCAGATGATCACTTTCCAGCTTCCATTATCGAATATTCCCATAGTATAATTCGATCGATCTGTAAGCTCTCCAGCCTCACTTCCTCGTACCCGTACTCGCTTTTAGCTATGGACTGTTTTGCTAGATAAACTTTTTTTTTATACGATATGTGTAAAGTGTATAGGATATATGCATATCTGAATGTTATACGATATATATAGTATATATACAAATTCAAATACAAATACATATGAGTAACTAAGGTCTGCGCTAGACCTATAGACATAGCTTTAGAGCGGCGCCTTCCTGGTGACCCAACGAAATTTTACAAAATAACAAATATACTGTTATACACAAGATATATTACGATACATATATATATACAATATATATAGTGAGAATAGCTGAATGTAACTATACAATAAATAAAATCGCACAAACATATCGCATATGACTTGCATTCACTGGCTTTCAATGGAGCATGGGATTATTTCCAAGTAATATTCAACTTGAGCTTTTTATACCCTGTGCCCATTTGAAAAATGGGTAAACCAGGGTTAATAACTTTGTGCGAATGTATGTAACAGGCAGAAGGAGGCGTGGCAGACCCCACAAACTATATATATTCTTGATCAGGGAGACGAGCTGAGTCGATTTAGCCCTGTCTGTCTGTCTGTCTGTCCGTCTGTCTGTCTGTCTGTCTGTATGAACGCTGAGATTTTCTAAACTATAGAAGCCGTTTTGGTCTCTTTTGAAAGGTGTGTACCATACGCATATCAAGTTTATTTCAAATCTTGGATGCCACGCCCCTGTAGCCTACAATGAATGAAATAAAATACATTCGCCAATTTAAGAGACACTGAGCTATTTGCATAAATTCTGTCTTCAGTAGTTTGCAGGTCTATGTCATACGCAGATGAGGTTTTGTTCAAATTTTGGATGCCACGCGCCATTTACGCCTTAATCGATAAAAACCGAATAACAATCGTAATATTGAACATAGAATGTTGTTATTTGAAATATATACTCTCTTTCATTATATTTAACTATCCTGTAAAGCTCATTGAAATCGGTTGATAAACACAGGAGTTATTAGCGAAACAATATTGCAGGCGGCAACTCGGCCGTTAAAGCTGGCGCACATAACACAGTAAGAAGAAGAAGAATTGGTGCTACGTTTTGTATGACAGCTTTATATAATTATATTTA
The DNA here is from genome assembly GCA_035045125.1 of Hypselothyrea guttata. Classification (NCBI taxonomy): domain Eukaryota; kingdom Metazoa; phylum Arthropoda; class Insecta; order Diptera; family Drosophilidae; genus Hypselothyrea; species Hypselothyrea guttata. The sequence continues at coordinate 306,946 of JAWNNJ010000194.1, forward strand.
AAATATTGGGTACAGGGTATTCTACAGCCGGCCCCTCCGACTGATCTGCTCCGCCCATTCTGGTTATCTCAAGGTTAAGCCAAGTTCCTAATAATATATGATTCAAACAATTCAGATAAAAACTTTGTGAAAGTCTAAATTCAGTAGATCGCGTACTGAGTCAGTTTTTAGCAGGGACCGTAACGATTATAATTTTTTAACTGAAATTAAAGCTTATTCTATTACCAAATTCGCCGTTAAAGGATAAGTTATCTGTTAATTCCAATTTTTTTGGGCTTCAATTTGTAAAAATCGTAACTATAATTTACGATCCCTGCTTTAAAATATGGTATAATAAGGCTATATATTGAGTTTACGCCCCTGTAGCCTTACTAAACTTTGTACTTTGCAGTCGAGTGCGTACGACTGTAGCCTGAGCCCCACTTAAATACAGATACAAGTACTAATATTATGCATTAACTGGTATTTCAGAGCGTTATCGACTTCTTGAGCTTCGTTTATTTGACTTTATTAAGAATATTAATGCCGTTGGGTTTCTTGTGGATGGGGAATTTGTGGGGGTATACAGCAGATACGTGGATTCGTTGGGAGTGTGCTCGCTATATAGTATAAATATATATGTAGATATATATTCTTGATACATGGCATTGATATTACAATACAAATACAAATACAAATACAATTAGTTACACAGTATACAGTATACTATGTCTGTCCGTACTATCGCGCTATCTCATAATATAATTGCTAAAACAAACAAAAAGTACATATTTTAATAATACAGAAAACATTAAAAACAAAAAACAATGGGAGAAAAAAATAACTGACGCCTTCAATTGCTCAGATATATATACGTATATATATATATAGTATGTGTGTATGTATAAAATTAAACTTATATAATGCATGCCGACTACCAGACACTGCATTTATCCGCCGGATTCATGGTGGTGCCAACGGCACATTCGTAGGCTTGCGCAAAATCGCGTGAATTCGATAACGGGCCAAGGACACGGACAAAGCCCGGCGAATGCACCGATGAACGGATTTTGGTTAATGCATCCTCCGGCCTCATCGATCCGCACCAGATCTGGGCATAGTTCAGAAAGAATAGCTGATCGTGCGTCATATTCAGCGCCGGCAGCTGCAGCTCCTTGCCGTGCAGTTTCTCCCACTTCTTGTATGCCTGCAAAATGTATCGATAGTAGACGATAGATCGATAGATTAGTATAGTACAGTATAGTATAGTATAGTATAGTTAAGCTTAAATTTGTGCTTTATAGTTAAATTCTTCCATTCATTAGTAAATAAATCAAATCTGTTATAAATATTAACCAGTTGAACAAATTGTTTGTTGCATTTCTTCGCTGTTTCTATAAATTAAATTATAATCTAATGGCATCATGACCATGAGAGAACCTAAATACCAAAAATTGCGTCTCTAGCTCTTATAGTTTACAATATCTAGATGTTTATAGGTACGGCTCAACAGACGGGCAAGGAGCTATATAGACTCAGCTTGTCGTCCGATCAAGAAATACTATATATATACTTGTTGTGGTCTGCCACGCCCTCTTCTGGGTGTTATACACATTTCCCACTTGCACCAACTTTATAGACCCTATTGTACTTTTTTGATGTGATAAGTAATTCTATGTAATAAAGTGTTTCCGATAATCAGGGAGTTGGTAAACCCGAGTCGGAGAGTGAGTGAACCGAGATTCAGAGTCGGTGAATGAAATTCAAAGATTACGTGAGCGAGAATCAAGAAGATATAGCTGCCGTACTCACCCGAAATGCCTGCTTGAGGCCACCGTTATCGGCAATATTCTCCCCCTGGGTCATGCGACCATCCATGTACATGTCCACCTCGTTGATCTTGTAGCGGGAATACTGATCGATGACGCACTGTGTGCGTTCGCGGAATGCCTCAATTGTGGCATTATTCCACCACTGCATCATGTTGCCCTCCTTGTCAAATTGTCGCCCCTTGTCGTCGAAACCGTGCGTGATCTCGTGTCCAATCACCACGCCAATGCCCCCGTAATTGAGGGACTTGGGAAAGTGCTGGCTATAGAACAGAGGCTGCAGTATGCCGGCGGGAAATACTGTAGAATGCAAAAGATGGGTGTAGCATATAGAGTATCATTCATTATAATTACGGCAGCAAAACCAATCAAAATTATCGGGGATCCGAAGAACTGGTTCAAACCCCGATTAATGAATTTTTAGGATTTATCATGCCTCCTTCCACCTGTTACATACAATTCTCTTTAAATTTTTAAACCCGTTTTTTAATAATATATAAATTTGAATATAGGATTTTGCATGATTTGATTTCAAAACGATTTATCAGATTTATGGTTATTACCTATATCATTCTTGTTGGGGTTGTAGAAAGCATTGACCACCGCCGGCTCTGTGGTCCACTTCTCCTTGTCCACCGGCTGTCGCAGCAGATGCAGCAGCTTCTCCGATTCCCACTGCAAGATGCTGAGCACATTATCGATAAAATTATCCGGCACGATCGTTAGCTAAACGGCGAAAAGTGAGTGTGAAAGTGAGTAAGAGTGTGAGGCACGATAATCGGTCACATACATTCACGTACTCCTGTTCCAGTTCGGTGACATTGGTGAGTATCTCCGGATAACCGATGCGTTCATTCATCGAGTCCGCCTTGTCTTTGGCCACAGCGCGCGTCTCATCGTCCATCCAATGATTCTCGGCGAGCAGCTCATTGAAGGCGGCCCGTATGTTGTGTATCATCTCGAGAGCGACCTCTTTGCTGTCCTGATTGAAGTTATCCCGGATGAAGAGGGCGCCAACGGCCACGCCCAGCTTCTTGTTTGTCCATTCGACGCACTGGGACCAGCGTGTACGCTCCGTCTGTATGCCCATCAGTATCTTACGGAACTCCACCCGCTCCCGCTGATACTCGTCGATCATGTGCGTCATCAGCGACATGACCAGACGCCACAGCATATAATTGTGCACCACGCGACGATCCGTCTGGTCGAGTATGCGTCCCATTTCGGTGAGATAGCTGAGACCGTAGGTGACCAGCGGTTCGTTCGTCTGCAGCTCAATGTCCGCACCCAGGGCCGTCTGCAGATACGTGGTCCAGTTGAGTTCCGGCACCAATTGCTGCAGCTCCGGCAGCGTCATCTTGCGATAGACGACGCTCGTGTCGTGTCGATCGGCCTCCGCCAACGATACATTGACCAACTGCGTCTCGAAGTGCACCACCTGTTCCAGCTCGTCGGCTGCTGTGGCCGGATCGGCACCCAGCAGTAGTGAGATCTGTGTCATGTACTTGTGATACGCCTGACGATCGTTGGAGCTGCTCGCCTTCAGGTAATAGTCCCGTGATGGCAGCGCATACTGCAGCTGATCCATTTGCAGTATATTCACCGAGCTGTTCTTGTCATCCGCACCCACATACAGCTCGATCAGCACCGATTCGCTATAGTTCAGACGCAACTGTCCCATCAGCTGCTCCACGCTCAATCTAGCCGGCGGCTGCCAGTTCCGTTCGATCACCGGCCAACCGCCCAGGGAGCGCAGCACTTGCTTCAATCGACCCGTGCCAATCTTACGGATCTGCCCTGTAATTTGGCAATAGACACACTATTGAAGCTTCAGTTAAATACGCCGGAACTTGAACCCTACTCACGTAGATCCATGCAACTCTTGAAGAACGTCTTTGCCTTGATGGTGGCTGCGTTGTCCCGTTCATCGATCGGCTCTTCAAGAACGCCGCGCAGCACGAGTTGCTGTTGATCGGAGAGCACCTGGGGAACATAGAATATGGGAAAGTTATAGATAAACGATAGATATATGTAACATAGATCAAGGGTGCACATAAAAATATAAATTTAGATAATTTGATGTGTAGCTTTTAGGATGATTTTTCTTGTTCTAAATGAAAGTATCTTTTTCTGATATAGATCTAACCATAAATATAAACTTAGTTCGAGACATGGATGTAATACAAGTTAAAGATATAATACTTTCGATTCTTAACATGTATTTTTGCTAGTGTATACATACCTCAAATGTGCTTATTGAGCTACGATCCTCAGGTATGGGATGCACTTTGTTCCAGGTGCCGCAGGCGAATTGAAAGAAATCCTCGCAAGGATCGGCCGCCAGGTCCATAGCGGACATCAAAGAGGCAGCTGTAATGGTAAAAATGTCAGCGCTTATACCCAGAACATATCCATTAAACAACTTTTCAAATATTCGCGTAATAAATCAAACATTCTTATCTATTGTATCTGCGGATGGGAACTCGTTCAGCTGTTGAACTAATTGAAATTCCCTGTCATAATTCATATGCGTTTCCAATCGCGCTTGGATCGAAAAAATCAATGCGCAAAAACTTTTACCGTAATCAAATAGCCTTAACCCTCAACCATCATCCATTCCGCCACTTTAGCCACATTAACCCCTTTGCCCATTCACAGCTAATTGTGACAACTTTTTGGGGTAGTCCTCAGTCAGGGCACAAAACTTTTGCCAGCCTCCCGCCGAAAAGAAGAAGTTGCGGCATTGTTGGGTTAAATGATAACGTAGGTAGAGAGAGGGGTCTCGATTAGGGTTAAGTTAAGTGAGGTTAGGGCAACGGCAACAGCATGCATCATAAATCAATGAAAACTATGCAGGTAACTTATGTTCTAGGTGTTATGTATGTGAATTTTTGCGAAACTTGTGGAACTTGAGTTTAATATTTATCTCATTAAAATTCGTAAAAATTTAAAATGAGGAAATCCGATTAATCAAATAAGACGGAGCTCTTTAATTTCGAAAATTGTAAATCTCTTTTATACAAGTTTACCGGATGCTTTGTAGGAATGAAAAAATCTCAAAAAAATAATGGGTTTCTTCGAATCCAAAAACCACAAATCCTTTATTAATAGGGTAACATTCATTAAACAGAACACGCTATAGACCATATATAGGATACATTGCAGGACAAACGAAAAACAGTTGTGAAAAGAGAAGAATCAAAAATTATTCCTTCGGTAAGGGTTTCTGTTGAACGGACGTATCTAGGTTTTATCCACCCCGACTAATCAGTATAGCAGAATTTAATATGAGATAGCTTCGATAGCTTCGGATACACGCTATAATTTGAACTGAACTAAATTGACTAATTGGCTTGCAAAATGAAGGCGTGGTTATAATTGAGCTGCCACATTTCGGGGCACTCGGAGGCCAAAGTGAAGTACCACGTAAAATAATTTCAATTGTCTGCAGAGTTACGTGGGCGGAGTGGGCGTGCCGGAGGTGCAGGGGTAATGGCAGCATTAACTATTCTAAGGAGACTATTATGCATTTGTTATGCATGCATGCGATGCGATATGTGGCATGTGGCAAACGGCACATGTGGCAAGTGTGTAATTGTGGCATCAGCCAAATGTCACATTCCCATCACAATACGTGTGTGTGTGTGTGTGTGTGTTCCTGTGTGTGGCCCATAAAAAGGTCGTTAAACGTTCTTTTGGGCAGCTCTTGTGAGGCGACTTGACGACTTTTGGCGAATGCATTTGGACAATAACCATGAACAGACTGTATCTCCGTCTGTCCTTCCGTCTGTCCGTCCGTTTGTGTAAATGTACATGCCATATATTTCTATATATATATATAGTATACGCTAGCATATTCAGGTCATATCGGTGGCATACAATCAACATCAAATGTAGCACTAAACCGCACGTTAATTGCTAATAAATAATTGAAAACATTTGCAAAACCCTCCGCTGGGAATGTGCGCTTGTCTTTACGTTGATTGACAGTGACTCATCATTTGGGAGGCCCATCACTCACCTGTTCGCACACACTCCTGTGTCATGCAGATGTTATCCAGGCCCACGGTTGCCAGACCCATTCCTCGATTGCCTCCAGTCGGCGGCGTCTCGTAGTCACCTGCAATTAGAGTGCGACAGAGGGGGGCGGGGAGAATGTTAGAAATTAAGTTAGACGCGTATGTTGTATGCCACTTGTCTCTACGATTGTCGTGGCTTCGATTTAAAAACCACTCAAGGAAATTGAATTTGAATTTAATATTAAAAGGATTTGCGCAAGTTTAAATAAAGTTGTGAATGGCACAGCTTGATGACAAGCAGCACGAGCAGATACCCTACAATATCGCGTGCATAGCGAGTCTGCTACAATTTTAAAGCTAGGTGATATAACATTTTATTTCTTGGAAAAACAAAAACATTCGGCATCCAAAAGCTTGTTTATTTTGATCATTTGATCAAATATCAAATATTGGGGTTTCTGCTGGTTTATCAGGGCTATAAACATGGCTAACACTCAACCAGAATTCAAAAATGTTTAACTACACTACACTAGACTAGACTGAATCTGATCCCGATTCGTAGTTTACTTTAGGTAAAATAATTGAAGTATTTCTTTCTTTATTTCTAAACTAAACCCATTTGTAAAATGGGATCTCCGACCTTTTTGAATCTAGTATAATCAAGCAATTGTTCATCCGAGTTAACCGGCAGAGTGTATACCCCATGATACTGTATACCCTGTAGCGGCACATGTTTGTTTACTTGCACAAGTTTATTGTATCCCGTTTACTGTCCATTTGAGGGTAAGCACAATAACAACGTCGCCCTTAGCACCTCCTATCCCTCCATCCCCGTCGCATTAGCAAACAGTCCCTGTGCTGGTTAAGGGGGAGCTAGGAGCGAGGAAAGCCCGTTTTCTAGGGAGAATAGCACGTTTTTTTTTATGATTATTATTAAATGAACATAACGAGAAGCTGTTGGTGAACCTACAGCAGGTCGATAGCTCATCGATTGGTTGGAAATACGATACATGTTGCATGTTCTTCATTTTAAGAGTAATAATACTTGCCTCCCCTGTTCCCTCCTGCCCCATCGCCTGCTCTATGTCCCATTAAATAATTATAATATATATTTGCAAGTTTTCAGCTTCTAAATCGCGCACGTTTGGCTTCCTTTAATCCCCCGAGTTTTCTCCCTCTCTCTCTCACTCTTTCCTGTGTGCTTGGGACGCCTCATACTCGTGTCTGCCCCGGATGTATTTCCACACGGTGTTGCATGCCACTCGAGGCAATATTGTAAGCACTCTGTTAATTGTATAAAGATACGGCTCTGCTCCATTACATGCGCCTTATTAAATTTACTCTGATGTTAATTAATGAAAATGGCAAAACATTTAAGATTTATTTAAAAATGAAAAGCACTCAATTGAAATTTATTCTCATGAGCTTCCAAGTCTCAAGCTATAACTCTGAATACATTTTAGCTTTAAGCTTGAAGCATTTATTATAATTAGTCTGCTGTTTATGTTATTAAATGCAAAACATTAATTCTGCAATCTTTAGCTTAAACTTTTTGCTATATATTTGATAATGCAGCTTAGGAATTACATACATCACTGAGCTTTAGCTTAAAAGCCAGCTTTAATATATAAACTCAGTGTGAATTAAACAAGCTTTAAGCTTAGCTTTAAGTTTAAGCAACTTTAAGCTGTAAGTCAGATGGAACATTTTTAAAAAGCTAATCTACTGCCAAGCAATTTGGGCTAACGATAATTCAATAATCACAACCCACAAAATGAAACCTTATATCTAAATTGAAAAGGGATATGTGAATGGAAAATAGGAGTAAGAAAAGTTATTTTTAACAGACACAATGCCATTCACAAGGAATACACCTTGTATATTCAAAATTGATGAATGTGAATGAATGAATGGCACATGAATGAAGAAGGAGCTAACGAAAGTCTCTCCTTTAGGCCGTACGCCACTGTCAATAAAGCGATATAAGTATTAATAGCTGCTAAAGCTTATTTTTAAATGTTATAAAATCGAAACATTTATACGAGAGTGTGAATGTGGGGTAATGAGGTTAACTTGAATGAGCATGAGTGTGCAGGAGAGTGTGTATAGGCTTTACTGGTAGTAGGTTAAATCAGAAGGAGTTTAATGGGATGATGAGGAGGTCGAAGGAGGAAGGGTCAAGAATGAGAAGTAGTTTAAAGAATATAGACGAAGGGATAAGTAGAAAGAATGGTGAATGGTGAAGGAGGGGGAAATGGGAAGAAGCTTGGAAAAGAGGGATAACAGGAAGAACGGGGATAGAGTTTATCACCTAGTTCCCCGTTCTTCCTTTGTAATCGTCTTCTACAGGAGTGAAAAAGCAAAACTAAGAAGATAAGTAGAGGGTATGCGGAGAACTCAGTGGAAAAATAATCGACGAGCGGGAAGAGACGATGAAGTAGGGATAAGGGGAAAGTTAACGAAAGATTGAGAGGTAAATCTAAAGAACGCAGGAAACACGCGGTGACGTTGTGAGAAGAAATGAATAGGCTGAAGACCTAAGGTGGGTATACCAAGGGGGAAAAGTCAGTTATAGTAGTAATCAGGAGAAGGGAAACGGAAGAGGAAACTGCCGGAATGCCTATGAATGAATTAGTCTATTCACTCATCCCTCTGTCCCTACATTTATTTCTTTTGGCGCTAAACATTAAAAGCACGTTTTACAACACATTCTGGGTGAGCACGTTTAGCCGCAGTTGTGAATGGATGTTTGTGTTTTGTGTCTGTGCGTTGTTCAATTAAGCAGACAACATTCGGTCGCTGTGAATCGATTGAAAAGCTTTATGAAATTCGCTGGGACAATTGATTGGGTTTTTCCTTATGTTGTGGCATTACTTGAACGAAAATGTAAATGCGTCGGGGCAGTGAAAGGAGCAAAGAATGTGAGGGGCAGGGGCAGGGGCGGGGATCTGGTGCTGCTGTTGTATGCAAAACAAGTCGAGCTATGGGCAAAATGAGAATGCTGCACAGGGAGTGAGATTTGCTATGAATGAGGAATGTGCTCTGCGAGCTGTTGTTGCTGTTGTTGCTGATGTTGCTGTTGTTGCTGCCGCTTGTTTGACATATTTTGTAATTGAATTTCAGCATTTAATGCAGGCAGGAAATGAGAGGCGCCACATCCACCCACACCGATAACCAGGGCCGGTTTATAAGTTTTTCATAACAAAATATTACTCAAAAATATTTATAATAATATTTCAAAATATTTATAAAATATTAAACGAAGCGCAGCAGCAATGCTTCTTAGTTATCTCTTGCTTTAAGAGCCGCGCTGCCAGAAAAAATTGCAAAAATTGCAATAATGTTTCTTTAATAACTTCTGTGTGTATTATAGAATTTTATTGCGCTTTTTACGATAGATAAATATAATGATAAACAAGCCCGACTGTCTTATAACCTGTACCAAAGATCGGCCTTGTTGGAACAGTATTCTATTTAAAATATATTTTGAATCTAATTCAATTTATATTGCGAATACCAACTTTCTACTGTTTATCTTTTGTGTATCGTATAGTGTGAATGGTATATCGGGATATTATTATATGTAGCATAGCCTACTACTACATATATACATCAAAATTATAGTTAAAATTAAAAAATATAAAGATTTTTAATTAATTATAATTCTTTTAATAATGGACCGATTTAAATTGAAATTCGTAAAATTGGTAGATATTAATCATCTCTACAGTTCGCAGAAGAAACAATTTACTTAGATAAATTTATATGTCTTAAATTGATCAATGTATTATATTTATGGCCATTGCTTGCGGTAGGGACATGGCATCCAAAATTTGGAATAAACTTGTTCTGCGTATGGTATTTACCTTTCAAAAATGACCAAAACGGCTTCTCTAGCTCTTATAGTTGCTGAGATCGACGCGTTCATACAGACGGACAGACGGACAGACAGACAGGGCTAAATCAACTCGGCTCGTCCTCCTGATCAAGAATATATATACTTTGTGGGGTCTACCACGCCTCCTTCTGCCTGTTATATACATTCTGACAAAGTTAATAACCCTGTATTTCCCATTTTTTAATGGGTACAGGGTATAAAAATATATATTCCGAATAACAACATGTTAAATACAATATTGCGCTTGTTATTCGGCTTTTACCGGTTCGGTTCCAGCCGGACGGACGGACGTGTTATAGCCCAACGGGCAACGTCATAGAAAAGTGCCCAGAGCACCTGAAGACTCAAAATACCGGCCCTGCAAACAACCTTTCACCTCTCTCCCCTGCCGCTTACACAGTTGGCGGCAAATGGCAGCCTGTTGCTGCCGTGTAAGAGCATGCGGCTGCAAGGAAATTGAGTTTAGAGTTTGGCGGAAATGCCACGCCCACGCTGCACGCCTACGCCCACATGGAACTGAGTTTGCATGACGACGGATGGCACTTGATTGCCTGCTGACCCAATTGCAGTTGCAGTTGCAACAGTTGCTGCTGCTGCTGCTGCTGCTGCTGTTGCTGCTGTTGCTGCTGTCTCTTACCTGCTTCCGTTAGCTGATAACGTTGACAACGCTGATGCACGCTGGCAAAGTAGATGGCCAAGGCACCAATCGCCGCACCAAGCACGGTGAACGCAATCGCCAGCACCAGGAGACGGCGACGATGTTGCGCCTCCTTCAGCAGCAGCCAATCGCTGGCAACAGCAGTTGTTGTTGTTGCTGCTGCTGCTGCTGCTGCTGCGCCGCCTGCTGTTGCATTTGCGGCATTCCGTTGCAAGGCGCTGCCCACGGCACCGCTGCCATCGGGGCTCAGGAAAACCACCGTGGGCAATTTGTGTGGTTGCTGTTGTTGCTGTTGTTGATGTTGCTGATGTTGCTGATGTTGCTGCTGCTGTGGTTGCCCCAGCAGCGGCGACACTGCCGTTGCATTACGCTCATCCAACTGCAGATAGCCGTTGTTCAGCGTGGGCAGCTTGTTGTCAGTGTTGGCCGCGCTGCCGCCGCTGGACGTGGCCAACATATCGCTGATAGACGCGGACAACTGTTGCTGCTGGCTTTGATTCCTTATCACAATCTCTGGCGCTTTGCAGTTATTGATTTATGCGCAGCTAGACAGACGGAGAGACAGGCGGGCAGACAGTTGGACGGACGGACAGACCGACAAGGCCCGTCCACGCTGCGGCTTTGCCCGTTAAGCTTCCTCGTGCTCTTCCCCCTTCTCCTGCTGCTTCCCTTCACAGTTGGCGGTACAAACGTGACGTCGGCACTGCAAAAAATAAAATTTATCAAAATAATAATAAAAATATTCAGACGGGGTTCAGTGGGACGGAGGCTACAGTCGGACGTATCCGACAGCAGGAGCCCTTTTTCGATCGTGATATCCATGAGGTAGGTTTACTTTTGTTGAGATTTGAGAGGGATGGGGGAGAGGTATCCAAAATCTAAAACAAACTCGCACTGCTTTCCAAATAGGAGAACCTAAATCCCGAATTTGGTGTCCCTAGCTCTTATAGTCGCTGAGATCTAGGTGTTCATACTAACGGACAAACTTGGCTAGATCGACTCAGCTCGTCGTCCTGATTAAGAATATATATACTTGGTGGGGTCTGCTACTCCTTCTGGGTGTTACACACAACTTCTTTTTGCACTAACTTCATAAACCTGTGACCGCAAAAATCTAACTAATTACCGCGTTTTACAACACTTTCAAATCTTCAATTTAATCATTGTACACGGAGATATGCTTTGCTTTAATTAACCTTTTTAAGACATGGCGATTTTGTTTAATCATCTTCTTTCTCTGTTGGAGATATGCTTTAATAATATTTCTTTTCTAAAGGGGATTTGCTTTAATCTTAGTCTTTCTCTAAAAAAGACTTGGTTTAATCGTATTACTTCTCACAAGGAGGTTCCTCTTAATTAACTTTTTTCACTCGAGGAGATTTGCTTTAATCATCTTTCTTTAAAGCAGATTTGCTCTAATCGCCTTTCTTTACTAAAAGAGATTTGTTTTAATCACAATTTTTATTTAGTGGAGATTTGTTTTAATCATCTTCTTCTGGGTAAAAACGGGGTTAATTAATTTGGGAGACTGTTTTGTTCCTCTCAAATATTTTGACTAAATTATCCTTTCTGTATTCTTTCTTTTTTTATATTCCTCTTCTAACGGCACTTGACTGCAATTTTTTCTTTCTATCCACTAATTTTTATCTCTTATATTTCCTTTATAATATAATATATATCTTAAAATATATAACATTTCTTTCAAAGTTGTTGAAACGATTTGCTCCCCTGCTACCTTCGTATTTCATTCCATTCACAATATATTAGTTATACACAGATATGTATAGCGAAATGTATAATATAGGTTCCATCTATGGCAATACTACCTGTATGTAGATGAACTAACGTTTCGAATTTGTTAACTAACAGATTAGATAAGTAAATGATATTCAAGTTAGACAACATTTTAAATACAAATTGATCATTGAAAGTTTGACAGGCCAGATGAGGAATGAGCTGAACTCGTTCGAAATGGAAATGGAAATGGAAATTAAATTGCGAATGAAATTAACTAATTAATTTGAATTAAAACTACAACTAATTCAATAACGAGCTTAATTTGCCACTGTGCCAGACACGTGCCCGGGGGTTCTACAATCGTATTGTACTTTTTTTCTGCTTTTTATGCCAGATAGATGGGGTATACGATATGATATGATATGTGTGTATTTGAACTTATAGGTGCATAGCGCAATAAATACGAGCTGTTAACCGATTTACGCCTCAAACTAACAATTTTTGTAGTTTAGTTGCTGTAATTATAATCGTAAAAACTCTACCTCTAAAGGTGGACCGCAAAAAAGCTAGAAATAACAAATTTTAGGAGATGATGTATGTTAAAGCTTGGCAAAACTGGATTTCGTATTATTTAATATTGTTAATGCGCGAAGTAAGAACGTAAACGTAAGGAAATTTATGATTATTCATTAGATCTTTATACTTAGGTCTTCTAACTATAACAATTTAGTTAATTTTTTTTTTTTTGTTAATACAAAACGTGTTTTTTAATGACATCAGCCAGCTTTTGACGTATGAAATAACTTAACTAATTTTAACAGATATTATATTTAATAGTTTGTGTGTGCCAAAACACACGTAAATGATGCTAAATTTACATACATTCGGGATTCCATATTGGCTTAAAATTTAAAAAGGCTTTAGATTTAAAAGAGAAAACAAATAGACAGAATTTGCAATATAGTATAAGAGTTTTATTTAATTAAAGTTTTATTTAAATAAAAAAAAGTAAAAGGATGAATCAGATTGAGTTTCACTTAACCGTTTTGCACTATGTGTAATATTCAATAAATAAATAATAACAAAAATAACATCATTTTATTTTAATTTTCTTTTATATTATATAAAACTGAAAATTTATAAAGCTATAAGGAATAGATGGGTTATTTAGATCTAACTACCCGCTAAGCGTGTTGCATAGCAATTGATATACATTGATATGTACATATCTACCATTAATCGTATAAATATTGATCTATTATTCTATATTTCTGTTGGATTTTAAAAATAACACAAGGTATTCATATCAATTAAAAACAAAACCCCTTACAGCACAGCAAAATTAAAATTACTAAAATTATTCAATAGTAAAATTATTTAAATTGTAATTGCATAAAATATTGATAGGTTTACAACATATAAAACTTATGTTGATTTCAAATTTTTGGTGTCTCGCCCCCTCCGCCATCACAGATAAAAATTCTATAACTTCCAAAGTTTTGAACATAATTTTGCAAAAGTTATTATTAGATAAACAATTGAACTTTCGACTGCAGCCTACCCGTTGGCTTGATTTTTGGTCCACCCTAATGCTGCACAAGCTGCAATTGAATTGCAAAAACAAAGACGGCGCCTAGACAATGATAAGCCGGCTGATCAGCTGGCTGTTCAACTGGCTAACAGTCGCGATCATGGCCAACACGGTGGAATCGGCACGGCACTGTAGCCGTGTGTAGTTCATTAAAATGTTTATTTTAATTGAGATTTATGCGAAATTGGCTGAACTGAAACTAGTTAGGCCAGAATATCGGTATCAATATAAAATTTAATATCAATTTCAATATCGCAAAATTGCGTGGTGGGCAGGGGAGCAAGAGGGGAGGGGCTGCGCAGCCTCAGCCAGCGGTTGGATGATCTGAGGTTAAGCCGGCATTTGATCTCGTGTTCGGTATTAAAATCTGTTTAATAGCGCCGCAATATGCAAATCTATTCCTGCCAAAACAACAACAAACATTCACAAAAAACACACTTGAAAAAACAACAACAACAATAAACACTTAAAAAAATGTATTTGTGATTTGCATTTTAGCCGAAATGAAGCTTCACTTTTACTTTAACAAATCTATTATTTATCTATTTGTTATTATTACTTTTCGCTTGTTTGATGTTGCCGGACTTTTGTAATTTGTATTTTTCCTCAGCGCCTGTTTCGCTTGGTAACCTTTTTTGTTGTTTGTTTTATGATTTTGTTTTTGTTTTGTTTTTTTTTTGTATTTTGGTTTTTAAGAACAGTTACATTCGACGAGCGAGAGCGTTATTGTTTGTGTTTGTGTTTGTGTCGTACCGGCAAACCGCGCGAGGCGACTTCTCGTTACGAACTGAACGCTGCGAGCTGTCCTTAGCTTTCGAGCTGGCGGCAACTGCGGCAGCGACGCCAGCGCAGACGGGCATAAAAACAAATTTGATAGCGGCAGCAGCCACAACAACAACACGCACGCACACACACACGCACACACACACTAAAATAAAAAGCTCTTGTTTTTTATTTTCGATTTGCCTTGGCTTCTGCTTTTGCGTTGTTGCTTTCAAAAGGAGCTGCAAATCACTGTTGCCAAATCCGCTTTTTCCCCGCCAGATCTGGCTGTTTTTGAAACTAAACTTTCACAAAATTCATACATTTTAGAAACATTTATAGACCAGTTGTCATAATTTTGATCGCCATTTGCCCACAATATCTTACTTTAGTATAACTTAGCTGTTTTCTGCCTTTTAATTTGCCAATTTTTGTTTAGTTTGCTTTTGTACTCTTGCCGCCAAAAAAACGGCCTTTTTCTTGAAATAACTGGCAACACTGCAGCAAATACAGTTACACACGCCCACTTACAGACATGCCGCCGTTGGCAGGTGTCAACTATTTCAGCGTTGCCAGTTCAGCTTGTTTTCAGAATTATATTTATTACAAATCTATTTGAAAATAAATATTTATTTTTTTTTATTAATATAATAAAATTATAATAAAATTTTTTATAATTTATTTATTTAGTATTTGTTATACTTATTGATAGTGTTAATAAATATATGTTTAGTTTCTATACGTCACATTGATTTAATTTATTTTTAATAGTTTATTTTCAAATATTTAATGCATTTGTTTTAAGATATTTTTTCAATATTTGATTATAATTTTAATCTATGTATGTCTGCAACACCCCGTACCATATGAATTTTAATTCAAGCACAGTGGTTTTTAATAAAAAATAAACTAAACGTGTGTTACAAAAGTTGTTAGCTATACACAGCGTCTATTCTTTTTATTTAATTTATTTAATTTTCTTGTTTTGTTATTGAATGCCGTTTTATTTTATTTTTTTTAATAATATTTTTTTTATCAATTTATTTTAATTGAATGTCAAATTTTCTTTTCACATATCTAACGTACGCGGCCCACTGTTCAGCGATTCAAAAGGAGAAGCAGCAAACGCCAAAAGGCTGCCAAAGCCGCCATTTGCTTTTGCGCCCGTTTTAGAATTTGCTTCTGTTTTTTTTTTTTAATTCGTCATTCTTCATTGTTCGTTTTTGGCATTATCAGTGCGTGATCATCGTGTCATTGTCATTTGTCAACAAATTTCGTGTTGTTCATTGGCCAAAGTAAAAAATTAATTACCAGTTGTTTTTCGTGATAAGCGCCAAGCAGCAGCAACTACAACCACAAATCGTAATAACAATAATACCAATTATAACAGCTGTTTATTTTGGGTTAGATTGATCACACTCCACAGTTCTTATTGATGCTAGACACTTGAGTTTACTTGAGTTTTGATTTGATTGATAAAAATGTTTTTCACGTTTTGTTTGCTCTTTGATCCCCAACCACCTCCAACGGCTACAATTTAAATTCGCGGTTAGCCAGCGATGAGCGCCACAAGCGAATTTCAAATATGATGAGCATGCGACGGTCACTGTGCGCTTATCGATAACATACGCTTATCGTGAGGATAAATAATTGGTTTCATATGAGGATTGCTTCAGAATAGTCTTTTTAACGTAAAACTGCACTTGAAAACTCCCACTGTATTTTTACCCTAACGGCTTTCACTTGAATTCGCGTTTTGATGGCGATGAAGCATATTTAAGGTATATTGAGCATGTTTAGCGATACGCTTAACGCTAATATGCAAGATATGTGTATAATACTTGCTTATCGTAATTATGTAAATCTTGTAAATACATCTAAAGATCGAGTGATACAAATTCTGCAATATTTCTTCGTTAATATCTTCTGAGTTTATCAGTATATAAGTATCCTTCCTTCCTTTAATTCAACCAAAGTGGTTCGCAATCGGAATTAGGGAAATCACGAAACCCGAACTTGGTTTAAACATACCTTTTTGGATCAATTCAACGAACTTTATTTATTAATTAATTGAAAATTATCATCATGATGCAAGACAAACTGACCTACGTATTTTCGCAATAAAACCATTTATCAAACGGGGTTCGCTCCAATAATTTAGATCTTTGCTTATAATTTTTGCTGTCTAATTTTAAATATTTATTTACTTTATTTTATATAATAAAGTTTTTTTTATAAATTATTATGTCTATGCAAGTCACATATCTAAAAACAAAAACTATTCACTAAATTTACTAAACGGGGTTTGAACAACTGTTTTTAGGGCTTATAATTTTCGTCCTAGTACCTGTTCGTAATCCACATCGAAAAGAATTCAAAGCCTGTGCATGCTTGAAAACCGTATAAGTTTTATACTATGCAAAAATGCGGCAAATCACGCAAAAAAATACCGCTGGGGTGGTTTTGGTCTGCGGATGGGGACCCGTCGGGCGGTACAGGACAACGACCGTTGAGAGTCGGCATTACCTTTGGTTAGTTCGTGGCGCAACAGTCGGCTGCCACGTGCGACGGCGCATATTTAGGCGCCATATGCTAGTCCTTAGTAGGGATAGGGGCGAATCGCAGAGAACATATTGTACGTTTTTAACCGACCAAAACAATAGAATTGTATTTTATTAACATTTGTTTGCGCGACACTTGTGGGTTGCGTTTTGTGTGCTGTTGTACTGATTGTGTGATTTTGTGTTTTATGTAAATAATGTTTATATAATTTTTCGGTTTCGTTGTAAGAATGTTGATCCGTCACATTGCTAGTTCTTCAAGCGACTGAACACATTCAATTTCGTAGCGTGTATAAAGCCAAGTTAATCAGACACAATGCCAAGCGTTAAGCCAACGTCGCCAGCGTGGGTTGAACGCTTGGCCGGTTGGTCGGTTGGTCGGTTAGTCGGTAGGAGGTGAGCTTTCGCTTGCCCCACTCCATAAAAGTGTATTATTAGTTAAAATTTATCAGTGCTTTGATTGTTGATTGTCTTGAGGCTAAAAAATGCATAGGTTTGAGTAATTGCCATTAACGCATGGAAAATAAACTACTTACAATCCAGAGTAAAATTAAAAGTGTTTGTGAATAAATATGTTAGTGCTTCATGAATGTTATCCGAAAACTTCTGTTTATATTGTTGGAGGCTGCAAGTGAGGCATAATACCAAATCGCACCTATGTATACAAAATTCAATTAATAGATTAGTCTATATTAATGATAATTATTCAATACAAACCGACGCGCACAGAAATTTGCATGATTTTATAACATCCATATTGATCAAGATATTATCGAAAAAGTTCTTTATATAATAACGAGTTTCAAACCATTTAGGATGACATTTACGATTCTCAGGATCACCTAGAATCGCAGCAAATACATTCACAATTATATATATTTCTGGCTGAACTTCTATCTGGTAGTTTGTTGGCCAGTGCACACGCTGAACAATTTCTAACGCCTTTGTGATCTGCGGAATATATTTGAGTTACAAAGAATATCTAAAAAATCATATTATTCAGGGCTACAAATCGAATTTGTTGGAATCATTCTGAAACTGGAAAACCTTCTATATAGGGTGCTGGTTATTATAGAGTTGGGCACGTTAGACTGATCGTCTCCGTCCCTACTGGTTTGTTTTCCTATCCATTGATAAAATAATACCCAGATGTCGGCAGAACCGACAATGTTAATTGAGTTTGCAGACCTGAAATTAACACACTTACTACATCATCGTCCTTTACAACTTCTGGCACCATTATGCCGGATATATTCTCTATGGCAGCAAGGAGTAGCACATTGCAAAGCTCATGATTTTCGTCATTCAAACTATAGAGTGGGGTGAGTATGGTAAGCAAGGAGTTGACCCTGTCGATGCGTTCAATGTGAGTACCCCGCACAAGTGTACTGCAGAGATGGAGAGCTATTTTCTGTATTTTGTTCTTTGGTAATCCCGTCAGTAGCAAGGCCACATTTGGCAAGATGTTGTGGGTATCAACGGAGATACCAATCAGTGTAATTAAATTGGCATTCATGATGGCAAATTGATATAGCTCGACTATTTGATTAAGATCAAATGTGAAATAATAATTTAGGAAATATTTAATTTCTTGACACATCTGTGGAAATATAACTTATTTTTGGTAGAATCCCACAAACAGACGTAATACTTACCTCTGCGTGTGATTTAAGCTCAATTCTTCCGCCTTCGATCAAATCGATTAATATGGAGGAGCCCCGAACAAAATCTTTGAGATCATCCCGTGAAAATTTCTTCCATACAATGTGTTTGGATAATGCGCTATAGCCATTGTTGGTATCTCCATCAGTATCTTGACCCATAGCGTTATTGTCAGTATTATGATGTTTTTCTTTTTTGATATAACGCATATCTTGACCCATAGCGTTATTGTCAGTATTATGATGTTTTTCTTTTTTGATATAACGCATATCTTGACCCATAGCGTTATTGTCAGTATTATGATGTTTTTCTTTTTTGATATAACGCATATCTTGACCCATAGCGTTATTGTCAGTATTATGATGTTTTTCTTTTTTGATATAACGCATATTGGTATTATTGCCTTGAAACGAAACTGGTGGGATTTCAATCAAATCCAAATCACATTTCGCGCGTTTTGGGCGTTTCGTATTGCTCGGTTCCATATTAGTTGAACAATTTTCTTTTTTGATATAACGCATATCTTGACCCATAGCGTTATTGTCAGTATTATGATGTTTTTCTTTTTTGATATAACGCATATCTTGACCCATAGCGTTATTGTCAGTATTATGATGTTTTTCTTTTTTGATATAACGCATATCTTGACCCATAGCGTTATTCTCAGTATTATGATGTTTTTCTTTTTTGATATAACGCATATTGGTATTATTGCCTTGAAACGAAACTGGTGGGATTTCAATCAAATCCAAATCACATTTCGCGCGTTTTGGGCGTTTCGTATTGCTCGGTTCCATATTAGTTGAACAATTTTCTTTTTTGATATAACGCATATCTTGACCCATAGCGTTATTGTCAGTATTCTGATGTTTTTCTTTTTTGATATAACGCATATCTTGACCCATAGCGTTATTGTCAGTATTATGTTTTTCTTTTTTGATACAACGCATATCTTGACCCATAGCGTTATTGTCAGTATTCTGATGTTTTTCTTTTTTGATATAACGCATATCTTGACCCATAGCGTTATTGTCAGTATTCTGATGTTTTTCTTTTTTGATATAACGCATATCTTGACCCATAGCGTTATTGTCAGTATTATGATGTTTTTCTTTTTTGATATAACGCATATCTTGACCCATAGCGTTATTGTCAGTATTCTGATGTTTTTCTTTTTTGATATAACGCATATCTTGACCCATAGCGTTATTGTCAGTATTATGATGTTTTTCTTTTTTGATATAACGCATATCTTGACCCATAGCGTTATTGTCAGTATTATGTTTTTCTTTTTTGATACAACGCATATCTTGACCCATAGCGTTATTGTCAGTATTCAGATGTTTTTCTTTTTTGATATAACGCATATCTTGACCCATAGCGTTATTGTCAGTATTCTGATGTTTTTCTTTTTTGATATAACGCATATCTTGACCCATAGCGTTATTGTCAGTATTATGATGTTTTTCTTTTTTGATATAACGCATATCTTGACCCATAGCGTTATTGTCAGTATTCTGATGTTTTTCTTTTTTGATATAACGCATATCTTGACCCATAGCGTTATTGTCAGTATTATGTTTTTCTTTTTTGATACAACGCATATCTTGACCCATAGCGTTATTGTCAGTATTATGATGTTTTTCTTTTTTGATATAACGCATATCTTGACCCATAGCGTTATTGTCAGTATTATGATGTTTTTCTTTTTTGATATAACGCATATCTTTACCCATAGCGTTATTGTCAGTATTATGATGTTTTTCTTTTTTGATATAACGCATATTGGTATTATTGCCTTGGAACGAAACTGGTGGGATTTCAATCAAATCCAAATCACATTTCGCGCGTTTTGGGCGTTTCGTATTGCTCGGTTCCATATTAGTTGAACAATTAAATATTTACTGTATACGTACGTAGACAAATCCTAGTGCGACTGAGAATGGAATTTAAAATTAAATGCTATGTCTCTATGTCAATGAGAACGATATTAAATAATTGAAGTTTAAGCAACAACTAAATTGACTTATCGATTGTTACGTTGCCTGACAAGCGAGTTATGTCTAAAGGTGGCAACGCTCGCATATGCATTGCCGCAGCAGCGTTGCCAGTTCAGCCGGTATATGAACTGCTTTCGTTTTTTTCTTACTAATATTTTATAAATTTATTACCATTTTAATTTTGTATATTTTTGTTATTTACTTGTATGTAAATTTATGTTCATTTGAAGCTATTGTGTATGTGTTGCAAATTTGGTGTTTTCTGGCAACACTGTGCCGCTGTAAAACCTATCGCACAGCTATCGATAACAAATATTTGCTAACAGCTTCGTGTGTTTGCAAATGGCGCAACTGCGTCATTCATACATACAGACATACATATTTGTGTGTGTGTGTATGTATATAAATGTATGTAATTGCGGCTTTCATTATGACAACATTTTCCTCATTTGTATTTAGCCTGTTCGTTTATACGTGCAACGCGCGTGTGATTTCATTTGATATGTTTTAAATTTCAAACTGTAGATTTTTTAGTTTTTATCCGAGGTTCTTGACAAATCTTTCCCCCCCCGGAAAAATGCATAATTCCCATATTCTGTTGCTACCGCTTCTACTTATTCTGCTATCGCAACAAGAACAATTGGCAGCTGCCGAAACAGCTGATGCCATATCTTGTAGTTTCCTAGAACGTCATGAAATCGAGCCACGCCTCTCCACGAAGACGCCATATCGTGCAATTGCCAATTATAATGATACTCCGCCGATCTACCAGGGTATGACAATTGCGTATTCTAATTTTAAACATTTGGCATTGGTTGCAGTGTTGCCAGAAAAAGCTAAATTTGCAAAATAAAATATCTAATACACAAAAAGTAGATTAAAATGCAAATAAATTAATATGCAATATAAAATATTATTTATTTCATTTAAATAAATCTATAATAAGTCTGAATAAAATTATAAAATGCGCTAAATTGGCAACGCGTATTGACTACAGTGTTGCCAGAAAAAGCTAGATTTGCAAAATAGAGTATCTAAAACACAAAAAATTGATTTTAATTCATGGAAATAAATCAATAAATCTGTAATATTTTAAAATTAATTTTGTATACTTAATTAAATCTATGATATGCACAAATAATATTACGAAATACGCTAAATTGGCAACGCCAGACATAGCTTTGGATAGAAAATATATAAATTGCATAAAATAATCATAAAAAATAAAATAAAAATATATTCAACAGAATTTTAAATTTTTTAACAGATCTGAAAGTTTCTAAAAACCCGCTAAATTGGCAACACTGCTATTGGCTATCAATTCAATGGCACAGCTGTTTTTGCTTATACGCTCTACACTGCTCTTCGCTATTCATTTATTACCATTCACCGTTTCGTTGCAAGGTTGCCACCCAACGCGAATATGGTCCATCGTGCGTCATGGCACTCGAAATCCCAGCAAATCTGTGATTTTGGATGCCCAAAACCGTCTCAAGCAGTTGCAACAACGCCTCTTGCAACAAAAACAGCCGAAACTATGCGTCGAGCTCCAGGAGCAACTGCGTCACTGGAGCTGGCAGCACCTTCAGCCCGATGATGAGAAATTTCTAGTGGCCGAGGGAGAAGACGAGCTCATTGAGCTAGCCGAGCGCATGCAATTGCGGTTTCCTGATCTGTTACCAGAGCTATACGATCCCGAGTGGTATTTTATGAAATATACAGCCACACAGCGCACGCTGAAGAGTGCCCAGAGCTTTGCCACCGGGCTCTTTGGACGTCATCGCATACATGTCGTAAACTATCCACAGCCAATGAATCGAGATCCTGTCCTACGCGTAAGTTGTGCATTAAATTTGGGTCTATTTTTTTTTTTCAGTATATTGTTAAATTTAAGTCATATGTACAAAAAATTATCTTGACAGTTCTACCGGATAATTAGCCAAAATATATTTACACATGCAAAAAAAAAAAATATATACCACAATAAAAAAATAAATTTATAATAACAATCCTCTTTGGTAATTATATTTACTTATTAAATCCTAGAAACTACGTGGTTTTTCGATATAAAATTTATTTTTGAAAATTCAATTGCATATTGAAAACAAGTTTGGATTCTTTTGATACCGCGACATATTTGTTATATTATACGTCTGAATGAAATTAGCTTTTACCTTTTTATTTGCAAGCTTTGCTATTTCGAAATATTCTAAATTTAGCCTGTAAAAAGCCATGCTGGCAGCACTGTTGAGCGGTTACAAATTTAGATATTTTTCTAAAGTTAGTTTGAACCCATGCTTAAGAATAAATGTACTTAGGTTTTTTTGTGCAGTTCTTTGCTCGATAACAATTGGCAGCACTGAATTACACATCAATTTGAATTGGCGCCAAACTGCTAGCGCCTCACGTGCATAGTTTGGCAACGCCGCGCGCAAAGAAACAGCGTGGGCAGGCAAACGGAGAAAACGAAAATACACAGATTAAGAACAATCGCAAAACGTAGAAGGTAATGCGTACTAATTCATAGCGCGTGGTTGGAAATCCATTTTCTGCGTCAAATCAATTCAAAGAATTTGTTTGTTTATTGTTTGTTAACTAATTGTTGGAGTTGCGAACGGTGTGAAAACAAGAAGAACAAGAAAACGTGCAACGGCACACGCATAATGAGAGACAGAGACAGACGCTGCTAGGCGTATAGAAATCGTTAAACTTAACATTGTCGTTGTCCTTGTCGCAGTCGCAGTCGCAGTCGCAGTCGCCGTCGTCGTCGTCGTCGTCGTCGTCGTCGCAGTCGCCGCTGCCGTCGTCATCGTCATCGTCATCGTTGTTGTTGTCGTCGTCGTCGTCGTAAGTTAGTTTGGTTATGTGCAACAAAATCGGTTGTTGTTGTAGTTGTTGTTGTTGTTGGTGTTGCCATATCGCGCTGCGAAATGTGCATGTGCAACTGTAATAGAGAAATTACAACTGTAAATAGACAGACGATATACGATATACGATAGTCGATAGTCGATAAGCGATAGACGATACATGAGATATATATGCAAATACGTAGTACAATCAAATAGAATAAAATAAAGATGATGGAATCGCTATATAATGAGCGCCTTGCAGCCCTTGCCAGCGACAACAACAGCAACAAGAAGCCCAAAGCCAACAAAACCAACAGCAACATTGAAAACAACAGCCAAAGCAACAAATCCAACATGAGCAGCGTCGGCGTCGGCGTCGGAGTCGGCGTCAGCAGCGGAGTCGGCGTCAGCAGCGGCAGCGGCAGCGGCAGCGGTAGCAACAAAAATGCCGTTTTAAACGATACTTTAGCCAAATTAAACAATCTCGATCTGAATCCGGCGATGCTGCTGGAGCAGGCGTTCAAGCAGCTGGGCATGCAGACATCCTACTTCATGCACGACCATGAGATACCACTTAGTTTCAGCGCCAAGCGGCATCAGGAGTCGATAGAGCCGCTCAGCTACGAGCGTCATCCGTGGCGCCTCAGGGAGCGCATGAAAACCGCCAGCGTCGCCTTGGTGCTCTGCCTAAACATCGGCGTCGATCCGCCGGATGTGGTCAAGATACAGCCGTGCTCCCGTCTGGAATGCTGGATCGATCCCAGCTCGGTGTCGGCGCCCAAGGCGATGGAGCTGATTGGCAGCAATCTGCAGATGCAGTACGAACGCTGGCAGCCGCGGGCGCGCTACAAGAAGTGCCATGATCCCACCGTGGAGGACGTGAAGAAGCTGTGCACCTCGCTGCGTCGCAATGCCAAGGGCGAGCGCATACTGTTCCACTATAACGGGCATGGGGTGCCCAAGCCGACGGCCAATGGCGAGATCTGGGTGTTCAACAAGAACTTCACCCAGTACATACCGCTGAGCATCTTTGAGCTGATCAACTGGATGGCGGCGCCTTCGATTTATGTCTATGACTGCTCCAATGCCGGCATCATCATCAACTCGTTTCAGCCCTTTGCCGAGCAGCACGAGCATGATCTGGAGAAGGCGCAACTGGCGGCCACAGCTGCCTCACAAGCCGCCTCCCAATCCGCGTCCGCCTCCGCCGTTGCCGCCGCCGCCGCCGCCCAAATGGTCAGCTACAAGAACTGCATACATCTGGCGGCGTGTGCCGCCAATGAGATACTGCCCATGAACGCGCAGCTGCCGGCGGATCTGTTCACCAGCTGCCTGACCACGCCCATCAACATTGCCCTCAAATGGTATGCCATGCAGGAGAAACTGGGCATGGTGCCCAGCATACAGAGCGATCTGATTGACAAGATACCCGGCAAGGTCAACGATCGCCGCACCATGATGGGTGAGCTCAATTGGATCTTCACCGCGATCACGGACACCATCGCCTGGAACACGCTGCCCCGCGAGCTCTTCCAGCGCCTGTTCCGGCAGGATCTGCTGGTGGCCAGCCTCTTTCGGAACTTCCTGCTGGCGGAGCGGATTCTGCGCAGTCATGATTGCACGCCGGTTTCGCTGCCGGCGCTGCCGCCGTGTCATCGCCATGCCATGTGGAAGGCATGGGATCTGGTCGTGGACCTGGCGCTGCAGCAATTGCCCGATATACTGGAGCACCAGGCGCCGTATCGCCAGCTGCCCTTCTTCGAGCATCAGCTGACGGCGTTCCAGGTCTGGCTGGACAGCGAATCCGAGTCCCGCACCCCGCCCGAGCAGCTGCCCATTGTGCTGCAGGTGCTGCTTTCGCAGGTGCATCGCCTGAGGGCGCTGGAGCTGCTCGCACGCTTCCTGGACCTGGGTCCGTGGGCGGTTAATCTCGCCCTGGGCGTTGGCATCTTTCCGTATGTGCTGAAGCTGCTGCAGAGCTCGACCCGGGAATTGCGTCCCGTGTTGGTCTTCATATGGGCCAAAATACTGGCGGTGGATCCCAGCTGCCAGGTGGATCTGGTCAAGGAGTACAAGTACTTTCTGTCCGTGCTGCAGGACAACAGCGTGAGCAAGCAGCACCGCACGCTGTCCGCCTTTGTGCTGGCCTCCATCGTGCACAATTTCCTGCTGGGACAGACGAGCGCGCTGCAGGGGCCGCTGCTGTCCATCTGCCTGGAGCAGCTGAACGACAGCAGCTGGCTGCTGCGCCAGTGGCTGGCCATCTGCCTGGGCATGCTCTGGCAGAACTTTGAGAAGGCGCGCTGGTCGGGCGCCCGCGATCTGGCCCACGAGAAGCTCTACGTGCTGCTGCGCGATGCCATTCCCGAGGTGCGCAGCGCTGCGGTCTTTGCGCTGGGCACGTTCATCAGCTCCGTGACGGATCGCAGCGAGGAGCAGGCGAACAACATCGATCGCATCATTGCCATCACGCTGCTGGAGACGGTGGGCGATGATATGTCGCCGCTGGTGCGCCTCGAGCTGGTCGCCGCGCTCCAGTGGATGGTGCTGCTCTTCGAGTCGCAGTTCGTCACCGTCTACATGGCGGAGCACATGAACGGCAGCCATCACTCGTGCGGCGGAGAGCGCAGCGCCAGCATCACCCACGGCATGCCCAATGCGCCCAACACGCACAGTCTGGAGCGCTTTGCGCCGACCATACGACGCGGCGTCAGCTCCAGTTCCATCTCCAACATGAGCAGCTCCTCCGGCCAGGCGGGCGCTGGCAATGCGGGCAACGCGGCGGCCAGAGAGGGCGGCGCCGCTGGTGGCGCCACAAATGCCATACCGTTTCAATCGATATTCACCAAGCTGTGGCAGGGCATCTACAATCTGGGGCACGATCCCTATCCGCTGGTGGCGGCCACCGCCCAGAAGATCATCGGCCATGTGCGCGAGGCGGCGCTCTGCATGATCACCGCCAAGGAGGCGACCAATGCCACGGCCGGCAGCAATTGTGGCACGGGCGGCGCTGCCGCTGGTGGCAACCTGAACGCCGTTGGCAGCCGCGATCTTGAGAAGCTCAACAACAGCAGCCTGAGCGTCAGCCTGCCGCCCAGCCCGAACACGCGCTGCAATTATCTGACGCACAGCGGGGAATCCCCGCCGGTGCTAAATGCGGCTGTTGGTGGCGGTGGCGGTGGCGGGGGCGTGGGCGGCGTCGGTGTTGCCGCCAGTCAATGGGTGCAAAAGCTGCGACTCTCTGGCGGCAATGCCAACTGTGATCCGCAACGCAAGCTGCGCACCAGCTCCATGAACGACGAGCCGGATGCCGCCCATCATCATCATCATGCGGCGCATCATCATCACCATCAGCATCATCACTCCGCGGACGCAGGCGGCAACAGCTCAGCGCGCAGCAGCGGCAGCGAAACGCTGCCCTACGCCGACGGCAAGCTGTCGATGCTGCAGCCCATCGTGCAGACGCAGTTCATCGCATGGGCCATCTCGTACTTCACGCGTCCGGGCAGCCAGCGCTACAGCAGCTGCGACGGCGGCACCGAGGAGGAGGAGGGCAAACAGCGCTGGCCCATCGATCGCAACTCGACGGAGCTGCGCACGCGCGAGTATCGCTATCAGCGCAACGATCAGATACGCCAACGCGCGTTCCGGGAGCAGCGCGAGCAGCGGGATCAACGCCGGGATCTGCAGCGTCTGGATAGCTTCAATTGGGTGCGCAAGACGCAGTTCACGCCCTCGCTGGTGAAGCTGCTCTCCTACGAGCCGCAGATCGCTGTCGCCTACAA
Source organism: Hypselothyrea guttata (assembly GCA_035045125.1). NCBI lineage: Eukaryota > Metazoa > Arthropoda > Insecta > Diptera > Drosophilidae > Hypselothyrea > Hypselothyrea guttata. Next base: position 334,276 of record JAWNNJ010000194.1, read on the forward strand.
GGAGAAGGTGCTCGTCTACGACTTTGTGCGCAACACGGGCCTCAGCTACGCCAGCGATGCGGAGCAGTCGCAGTCGCAATCCGTGGGCAGGAAGGGCTTCCGGCTGGAGACGAGCGGACTGAGCGGCTTTGAGCGTGTGAGCAGCTTTGAGCTGATCAATGCGCAGGATGCCAATCTGATGCTGGTGGCCCATGACGATGGCGTCATACGCGTCTGGCAGTCGGTCAATGGCATGCAGGACGATGGCCAGCCATCGACGACGCGTCTGATCAGCGCCTGGGACGGCATGCCGCGTGCCACAAGCGTCGCCTCCTCAACCGGCAGTTATCTGCATCGTTTTGGCAAGGCCGACACCAGCGGCTGTTCCGGCAGCGCCAACACCAGCAGCTCCGGCATCAGCTCCGGCAGCAGCTCCGCCGGAGGCAGTGCATCGAGTGCGGGCTCCAGCGGTTTGGGCGGCAGCAGCATTGTCACCGCCTGGCAGCAATCCAGCCAGCATTTGGTGGTCGCCGGCAATGCGTATCGCTTCCTGCGCATCTGGGATGTGGAACGCGAGCTGAAGCTCAACGATCTGCCGCTGGGAGGCGAGACGCGGGCGCGCGTCCTATCGCCGTTTATGGGCAATCAACGCTGTGATATCATCGTCGCCGGCTGTGTGGACGGCAGTGTTAGGCTCTTCGACAAACGCCTCTCGCATCACGATGCCCGGGTCCGGGTCTTCAGGGAGCAGACGTCGCCCATCATCCATGCCTGCCTGCGGGCCAATGAGACGTCGCTGGTCACCGGCTGCAGTCGGGGCAAGGTGTGCGTCTTTGATCTGCGCTCCTGGTCGGCGCACGGTGGCGTCAATGGCATGTCCGGAGGGGGGAGCGGCAGCAGCAGCAGCCGTAGTAATGCCGATTGCCCGTATGAATGGAAGGCCGGTGGCGATCTGACGGCGATGACGACACATCAGATGGCGGACGCCATTGCCTGTGGCAATGCGTCCAAGATCACCATCTACTCGCTCAACGGCACCATACAGAATGTGGTGCGCAGCAACGAGGGATTTATGGGCTCCAGAAATCCGCATCCCACCTGTCTATCCTTTCACTCCTACAACGTCCAGCTGGCGGTGGGCTACGTGGACAATACGGTTGCTGTCTACAGTCCCACACCAGGTAATCTATAGGACTTCATATATTTATAGCGTTTATTCGCCACTCGCTGCTATGAACACCGACGAGTTGGCGATTAATTCCTTTTCGTATTGGTATTAAAGACTAGCCAGCAGCTAGTCTTATTTTTAATCATTGCTACTCGCTGTTCGCTTTTCGTATTAACAAGTAGGTACCAGGTAATCTTATTTTTAACCATTACTCGCTACTCCCTGTTATTAATATCAACGAGTTAGTGATTAATTCCTTTTCGTTTTAACGAGTAGCTACCAATTTATTTTATTTTTAACAATTGTTTGATATTCGTTGTTGTTGTACTCGCTATAATTCTGCAACGAGATGCTATCAATTTTAATATTAGGAGTACAAATAAGTTTGAAATAACTTGGCTGAAAATATTCTCGATCCATTGATATGACTCTTGCCATCTGTTTAGAGAATTTATCCATTTTGCAGGTAATCTTGTTAAAAACCCAACAAAAAAACAAACAGTTTTAACAATAAAAGTGATGAAGTAAAAGGTCGTCGTTTAAATGTAATTAATTGGTTAGTCTAACCATCAATGTTTTACGTCAATATTTACAATTAGAACCATTATAAAATGCGGCTTGAAGTAATTTGTACTAATAAAATTTGAATTAACGAGTAGCTAGCTGAATTCAGACGTGTAGCCAGTATAATTCGAGCGAGCATCTAGTACAGCTCGAGCAAGTACCTAAATTGATAAATTAATAAGCGGGCCAGAGTTGGGCCAGTGAGAGTTGAACCAGCGAGAGTTGAACCAGCGAGAGTTGGGTCAGCGAGAGTTTGGACAGGTTATGTACTAAGTTTATTGATCGCTTAACATGATTTCGCTTATCACGCGATTTTAATGGAAGGTAGCTCGCATACTAAATGTTGTACTAAATGTCTTACTCTTGCTCTCGTTACAGTTTTATAAACTCTGCAACCGCTGGAAAACGGACGTCGATAAGAATCCTGAAACAATGTTTTATGCACGTAGCTTCATTGCGGAACCGGCGATGCAATCAGCTGTGGAGCATGTACGGGCCAGCACAAATTTAATGGACCTAACCGCTGAGGACATTCAACTAATGTATACGGTTTGTGCCTTTGAGACGGCCTGGCAACGCCGTAAGCCGCCGTCCGTCTGGTGTCATTTCTTCGATGTGAATGCCTTGAACGCCTTGGAGTTTGCCGAAGATCTTGAGTATTACTGGAACGACGGCTATGGCTATGAGTTGACCCATCGTATTGCCTGTCCGGCCATCGCTGATATATTTACGGCCATCGAGTGAGTAGACAACGAGTAAATTGTAACGAGTAGCGAGTAATGAGACCTTAACTAATATTCATTTCTCTTTAACACAGTTCGCTTACGCCGCGCGCCAATGCCACATTTTATTTCACGCACTCGGGCACACTGCTAAAGATGTTAGCCCATCTGGGCGTGGCAAGGGACGAGCGTCCGCTGACACATAAGGATTTTGGCAAGCAGCGACGCTGGCGTACAAGTGAAATCGATGCGTTCGCAACCAACTTGGCCTTTGTGCGTTATGAGTGAGTATAAACAGCGTTTATTTTTGATTGGGAATAATATACCGCTACTTAAAAGATCTACTGTAAACCATACTTGAGCTGTAACTGTAGTTCTTATACCTAAACTGCTAAACAAATGAAGTATTCTTAGGCTACAGGAACAGAAAAATTGAAAATAAGGGACAGAAAACATGACAATAATTTTACAGCTTATTCATTTCAATTTTGTATTTTTTACTTATATATTGGAATGTTGTATACCGTAAACCTAATGAAAATTGAAAGAATATATTTATGTAACAAGCACAAGTTTATATACATACAGTAGAATCCGGTTATAACGACTCCGCTTATAGCGTCCGTCCGGATATTGCGACGAAAACTCGATGGCTTGGTTGGTCCCCATACAAACTTATATGAAAGGGCCTCCGCTTAGAACGTCTCCGCTTTTAGCGTAAAACCGCTTATACCGACGAGATTTTTCACAATTCAACCGGATATTGCGACGTGCCGAACAAAAAAAAAAACTTTAAAGAGGAAAATTTGATTTCTTTAACAATGCTAAAAGAAGCAAACAAAATCATGGATTTTGTGTTTTTCCAATACGAAAAAGAAACAAAATCATGGATGTTGTCTTCCGGATATAACGACGTAAAATCGTCGGTCCCTTGAAAGTCGCTGTAACCGGATTCTACTGTATTAAATTTTTTGTTTTGATTAAAAAATTAATTTGTTTTATTTTAAAACCTATTACGAAGATGGCATCCATAAATTAAAAAAAAATATTTTTTTTTTTGCTCCTTTCGGATAGTGCGTCTTCCGGATATAACGACGTAAAATCGTCGGTCCCTTGAATGTCGCTATAACCGGATTCTACTGTATATTCTTTATCAGAACGATGAGCTGTCCGTCTGTCCGTCCGTATTAGCACAGATATCGCAAACTATATGAGCTAGAACTATCATATTTTTTTTGGTATTTAGGTTGTCCTATGCAGCAAGCAGATCACGTTTGTTTTCGATTTTTGATACCCAGCAGCTATTGAAGCTATAGACTTTTAATTTATAATCTTCGCAGTTTCAATAATCGTACATTATAATACAATAATGCAAATCATATTCATCGATTATCGATATCAGATTGTATAAGAAGTCGTCTGCAAACATCTACAAATGCCTTTCTGACAATAGATATAGATAATATTTGTAAATTAATAATTAAGCTGCCAACAATAACTAAAATATCGCTTTAGCCTAGGTAAAATTAGTTTAAGATCTATGAGCTTTAAAATTGTTGTCCTGTTTTCTGTCACTTTTTGCAAACTGTTTGTCCCTTTCATCCATAACTTTTCCTAAAAATCTCGGTTTTTTAGTGCCCGAGGGATGTTTATTTAAAATCGGTTTTTAATAGATGAAAATTTCCCGCCAGTTTTGGGATTTGTTACGATGTATCATGTATATCATGTCCAATAGCTGATGCACTTGGTCTGTTTTTCATTGTAGCTGCATGGATGAGGAGCCGCGTGTGCTGGTAATGCACCAGGAGCGAGTTGTGCGTCTGCCAGGTTGTCCACAGGATGAGGATCTATGTCCGCTGTCCAGGTTGCGGCACAATTATGCGGACAGCGTGGAGCGTTGTGACTTCGAGGCGCTGTGCAAAGCAGATTGATGAGCTGATTGACTGATTGGCTGATTGATTGAACGCTGCCGCTTCGCTAACGCAAACTATGTGAAATTGAACATGATCACGGATTCGTCGGAGTTTTTGAACAGTGGAATTTGGAGATTGAATGGAGAAAGAGCTGTCAGAGAAAGAGAAAGAGATAAAGAGAGAAATGAGTTATACTTAGAGATAGGGATAGCATTAAGCAACAATTTGAAGCGGTACAAAAAGCAACAAAACAAACAAAAAACAAAAAACAACAAAGCAGAACCGAACGGAAGAGAAGCGAATTTGATATATAATTTTGTAATGTGAATTGTCAAAATTTGGAAAATTATTTATGTGTTTAGTATGCCTTAAAACCAATGTGGACCATCCAAACGTCGTAAATTCAGCTGAATCAATGAGAAGTTGCTTAAGAGCACGTTGGAGAAATGGAAGAAAGAAGAGAAAGAGAGAGAGAGAGAGAGAAAGAAAGAGAGATAGCTAGAAAGAGAGCAAAATTGAAAGGATTGCTGGAAGGTAAAAGAGCGAGCAAATTCAGTGTACAGTTTTGAACGTAGAGGTAAAACGCGAACCCAAAACAAATTGTCTATTAAGCATATATGTACATATATATATGTATATATATACACTATATACATATTCTAGACACGCCTGTACTATATAGAATTCTAACCTCAAAATGTATACTCCATATGCCGCTAAGCTGCTAGCTATAACTAAACTATATACATATATAACATAATCAATTTGTTTATTGTTTTTTTTTCTATTTCTATTTCGCATTGTCCAAAAAAACTGTTTAAAGCCATAAGTTGTATTCCTTTTTTTTTCATATGATTAAACCTGTATATAATTATGTAAAATTAATAAATATTAACTACGATGTAACAGAATTCGCACTTCTTATGAATATAGAATTGAATACGTTTGAAGTAAGCCGAACATTGATTAGCTCTAAGTGTATTTTGTATGTGATTTTGTTTCATGTTTTTCTTTTTTAGTTCCTGCGCTTGTTCAAATAATAGCAATAATACTTAGTACACAATAACAGTAAAAATACTGGAAAACAACAACAAAATACTAACTGTAAAGCGTGTGTAAACAAAAGACGTAATTGTAAAACAAAGCGAAGAATTTGAAGTTGTCGCCCCCATAACAAGATGTATATCGAAATAGCTCTGGCATATAGTATATATATATCTGTAAACCTGAACTATATTGCATATACACTGACGAGCAAAACTGTAACACCATTGTGATACTCTGACTTCAACTGTCTGTATCTTCTCTTCTATTGAATGGATTTCAAAGATCTTAGTGTTGTTTTGTTTGTCAGTTAGTCTACTATGTTTTCTCAAAATTTGATGCCATTTGAGAATACCGAAGAAATATGTGAAATCAAAATGTAAAAAAAGTCACGTGTTACAGTTTTGCACCCTGAAAATATTTTCAAAAAAAATTTTTTTTTTATTTTTCTGTAATGAGTTTACAGTTTTTTAATTTTTTTTAGTTACTCTAAACAATTTGACATAATGTGGGTGTACAATTATCCCAATTTAGCGTACCATTCGTCCTTAGTCCTCCCCCCAACCCCATAATACCACCACGTGGGACCGCAAAATTCCCTAGCTGCCATTTTACTTGGACCCAAAATTTTTTAATTGCATTCCCATCGGGAGATAGTGTCGTTTACTTAATAAATAAAATTATTTGTTTTGACATCATATTTGGTCCACAAAGGACGTGCCTTGGGTCAGTTACTCTCAAAAAAGGGCGTTTTTGGGCAAAAAGACCCATTTTTCCAATAAAATTCTGGAAGAATCTATTTTAAAAATCATTAAATATTGCTTCTTTTACTTTATTCTATCAATTAAAACCAAAAAACAACTGTATTTTTGTTAATTTCAGCCAAAAACCAACATTGACCTGACACCCTGCCTGCTGATTTGCTGCGCTTAACATGGTACATGTAAATTGTATGTAAATTGTATGATACACGTGAAGTGCAGCAAATCAGCAGGCAGGGTGTCAGGTCAATGTTGGTTTTTGGCTGAAATTAACAAAAATACAGTTGTTTTTTTGGTTTTAATTGATAGAATAAAGTAAAAGAAGCAATATTTAATGATTTTTAAAATAGATTCTTCCAGAATTTTATTGGAAAAATGGGTCTTTTTGCCCAAAAACGCCCTTTTTTGAGAGTAACTGACCCAAGGCACGTCCTTTGTGGACCAAATATGATGTCAAAACAAATAATTTTATTTATTAAGTAAACGACACTATCTCCCGATGGGAATGCAATTAAAAAATTTTGGGTCCAAGTAAAATGGCAGCTAGGGAATTTTGCGGTCCCACGTGGTGGTATTATGGGGTTGGGGGAGGACTAAGGACGAATGGTACGCTAAATTAGGATAATTGTACACCCACATTATGTCAAATTGTTTAGAGTAACTAAAAAAAATTAAAAAACTGTAGACTCATTACAGAAAAATAAAAAAAAAAAATTTTTTTGAAAATATTTTCAGGGTGCAAAACTGTAACACGTGACTTTTTTTACATTTTGATTTCACATATTTCTTCGGTATTCTCAAATGGCATCAAATTTTGAGAAAACATAGTAGACTAACTGACAAACAAAACAACACTAAGATCTTTGAAATCCATTCAATAGAAGAGAAGATACAGACAGTTGAAGTCAGAGTATCACAATGGTGTTACAGTTTTGCTCGTCAGTGTATGTATGTACCCATATATCGCTATCAATTTCTATATGTTATATACGAATATATTTCTGCTTTCACAACGAACAATAACACAAATTTCTTTAAACTAACAATGACTTCAATTTCGCCAACTTTTCATATTTTGTTTCAACTTAACAAAAAAATCAACAAAAAACAAAAAAAAAAAAATGTAAAAACTACAAAAAAAAATAAAGTGAAATCTGAAATTGTAACTGCGGATGGATTTATTTAAGCTGTTTCTTTTATCAATAGTGTTGGAATTATATCGATATACACCCGAATCGACATTTCTGATATTTTTGACTTATATATCATTAATTATCGATAATATCGATATAAATTATATACAAAATTTAACAAAAACAAAGTACTTTTATTCTCATTACAAGCAAGGGATCTTCAACTATTTAAATAGAATCAGTAATATTATCAAACATAATAGATGATTGTCGATATCAACTTCTTATCGATTATATCGATATTGTAACGATATTACTTCAACACTATTTAGCAAATAATTTTGGATTTATGCCAGGCAGAAAGGCAAAAACAAATTGATTTCCCCCCTCCCCATCATTCTTGACAAACTTCCCGTCTAAATTCAGATAATCGGAGTTATTTGCATAAGCTTAACTATGCGGAAATCGTTGCTAATACATATTTACACTGGAACTTGGATGCCCCAGAGAGGAACGCGAGAAATATTGTCAGATTAAGATAGAGACAGCGATACTTGTTGAACCTTGTTCCGGCTGGAATCGCATCTCATCTTTCTATAGCCTTCTCTTACGAATTGACGTAGTACCAGAGTCTGAGCTTTGGAAATTGAGCCTAGCGTTAAGTTTTCATCTACGTAGACGGTATGGGGGAGTGGCTAGCATGACGTGTTTAATTACGAGTAGTCTGACTTTGTAATTTAATACGTCCATTATAAAGAACAAAGTCAGTACACAGAGCTCATATTTTAATACATATTTATAAACTTAGTAGTTTAGCTTGATTTTATCAATTTTTCCTCAATTTAAATATTACAATATATATTTAGTTTAATTTTAATATAAGCAAGCTCTTTGTATATTAATCACAAATAATAATAATAATAATAATAACAATAATAATATCTTCAATATACAGATAGTGAGAAAAGAATATGTCTCATAGTTGCTGAGATCTAGGTGTTTATACAGACGGACAGACGGACATGGCTATATCGACTCGGCTTGTCGTCCTGATTAAGATAGATATACTTGTGGGGTCTGAAAGTTATTAACCGTTTTCCCATTTTCAACGGGCGCACGGTATAAAAAGCAATACGTAAATAAAGGCTATTATTATTATTATTGGGAACTAGTGTACTGCGACCTGAAAGATCTATTGTACTTCCTGCTGAGCCTAAAGCACGTTCATTAATCCAATGTCCCGAATGAAATCGAGTAACTTTAAATAAAGGCTAAGAATACTATAAAACAATCCAGATTGTAGATTAGGTAAATTTAGTAATAAAATATAAAATTTTGTTTTTATAGATAATAGTAAACTTTCCCATGAAAAGACAAATTTGTATTTTTTTAAATAATATAGATTGCTATGTATTTAATTTAAAAATATTTGATATTTATTTGACACTATTTACGTGAAATTTGCCATATAAATATTAATATAGTTTTGTCGCGATCTATGGAATATAGAATTTCAACTTTGCTTTTTTAGTGTACTCCAAGTTCAGCTCAAGAACTTTGAGTTTGTTTGTTGTTCGCACTTCTCGCTCAATTGCAACTTTTGATGCAATAAAGCTACAATGCGCAAAATTGCACTAACAATAACAACAATAACAACAAACAACAACAACAACAACAAACAGCAACAACAACGAGGGGAACACTGAGCACCAGTGTTGCTGTCTTATACCCTGTCTTATATCTCCTGTGTTTATTAACCGATTTAAATGCGCTTTCCAGGGTAGTTAAATATAATAGAAAATAGTATATATTCCGAAAAACAACATTCTATGTTAGAGATAAACATAAGCATCAGATAAACATCCAACTTAATAAGTTTAACTAAATATGTATGTTCTATTTGATTTAAATTAATGCAATTAGTCAGTGAAGATGATTTATCAATTATTATATTTAACTTACCTTAATTATATTCATTTGGGTATATTTATAATAGCATTATTACCATTAGTGCTGTCAATAATAGTATAACCATTAATTGATTAAATTCCTCTTCGTTTAAATGGCTTGGTTCCATTCTATATTCCTCTTCACCTAAAAAATTGCAAATGTGAAGGATTAGCCACAGTTTCATCCTAAGGCGCACAAAATTCAATTGACGAATCTGATGGTATATAAACCGCATTAGTAATAGATTTGTTAAAACCATGATTATAAATTGAACAAATTTTTCGTTCGATTTCAGTGCCTTTACAAATGCCGACTGACGAAAAAGTAAAATAATTGTGTTTGAAATCACTGACAGGAACTGCAAAGACTACGTCTGGACTCTAGAGTTATAAGCTCATTTGCCAAATTCCCGTTTTGGTCATGTTTGAAAGGTGTATACCATACGCAGATCAAGTTTATTTCAAATATTGGATGTCACGCCCCTACCAATTCAGTACATTAAATCAAAATCGGTTTATTTAAAAAATAATTATGATGATTTAAACGTTTTTTTATACCATTTTTCAACGAGCACAACTTAAAAGATCGCGAGATTATTATTTTTATTTAATTTTAATTATTTTTAATGTTACTTAATATTTACTTTATTAAAATTCTTAATTTTCGACTGCGGCGCTTAGATTTAAGCAATCCTTCATATCACTTTTTTTTTAAGTATTCAACATTTTCTTTGTATACTTATATCCCGTATTATTTTAATGCATAAAAAAAAAAAAAAAAAATGTATTTGAAATGTAGAATTTAACAGTAATAGCAGAAGGCATGAGGAGAAAACAGATATGGGGCCTTATTTCATTTTAGCATTTGGGACTTTATTTGATCTTAGCATTTGCGACCTTATTTTATATATAATATTGGGCTGATATTTCAATATTAAATAATATACCAATTTTACTTATTTTTATAATTTTCCTAACATATGTATGCTCTCCAAAATCAGCGAGATTTGACGGGAAAAAAGCGGACTTGGCAACAGTGCCGAGTGCTGAGTGCTGAGTGCTGAGCTGCAATGTGCACTAGCAACAACAAGTGCGAGAACGAGAGAGCGCGAGAACAAGAGAGCGCTAAGGAACTATTTGAGCTGAGCGCGAAAGCTGCAGCTTGTGAGCTTTTCGCTTGAGACGCGGCAACAGGTACAACCCCTAAAAGCTGCTGCCAGCTTTTTGTCGCTCAACGGCAACAACAAAAGCTATGCGAGGATGCCAGTGAGAGCAGCAGCGCGCAGACGTTTGCTGTCGACGTCGACGGCGACTGCGACTGCGACTGCGTTGTGTATGGCTTTTGGCTGCGGCAAATGGCAGCGTTGACGGAGGCGCCAGGCAACAGCATTTGGCCAAAAAAGTTTTCAGTGCGCTTTTTGTCGTTGCGCTTGGCGCGTTGATGTTAATACAAAAAAACAAAAAACAGCAAAAAAACAGCAAAATAATAATAATAATTATATTAATAAGCACAAAAAAAACAAAAGGCAAAAATCGACAAGAAATAAAAGAAAACAATTGAAAAGTGTTGTGTCTTCATGCTGCATTGTTAGTTGTTGCTGCTCGTTATAGCCAAATTAGTTTATTGAGTTATCGTTTTCGCTTCCGTTTACGTTGTTGGCGTTGCCGTTTCCGTTTCCGCTTCCTTTTTATTTGTTGTTGTTTCTGTGCTGTGCTATTCCTGATCACCTGATGCGGCATTGTGTTCCCAATGCCAGGCAACATGACCTAATTCGTTTTAGCCACAACGCCTCAGCCTTAGCCACTGTCTCAGTCGCAGCCTGAGCCTGCCAGCCCCCAGCCCTTAGCCAAGACAAGAACCCACCAAACTCTTAAGCACGGACAATCACCCCAAGCAGCAATCGAATCGCATCGAAAGGCATCGAATCGCAGCGTTTCCCTGGCTTCCCTCTGCTCCTCTGCTCGGCGCTATTGGCAATTAGCGTTGGGGCCCTCGGAGTCCTCCCCATCCAATGGAACAGCTGTGCTACGTGGCTCTCAGCTGCCTGCTGGCCATCGTTGTTGTCTATGGCCTCCTGGAGCTCCACTATTTCCTGCGCATGTGCCTCTGCGTGCTTCTGGCCCGCTTCGTCAAGCGTCGCTGCCACATTCTGGACACCACCGTAGTCAACGGTAAGCGTATTGTGCCTTACGTAAAAAACCCACCCCCGGCCCTAGACATACACTGCGAAAAAATGTACATAGGTCTAAGTTTGATTTGGGTAACTTTCGACATTCGTTCTTGAATAATAAAATCAAGTTTTGTTTTTAAGTTCTATTATATTAGTCGTATCGCAATAAAAACTATTTATATTTAATAGGTTTTTTTTTAAGTAATGGCGAATTTTTGAATTATTTTTTATTAGTTGATTTGATACTTTCGTTAGGGCTTGTCTAACTAAAACTTATTTAACAATTAATTATTAAAATAATAATTGAAAAAGGCCGATATAAAGTTTTAAGAATATTCATCATTTCGTTTTTGTTTTATTAATCTAGAAGGCTTAGATTTAAAATTCCTTCATCAAGAGCATATCTAAATCAAAATTAATTACAATTAATTGAAAAAAATGGGTAAAAATATTTTTAATGATTTTTATCACTTTGGTCTTAAATCATTTTAATAAGCACTGTTCGTAAATTCTAATAAGAACATTTCTAAGAACATTTTCAACTTAAAATAATGAAATAAACTAAATTTAATTAATAAAAAATACAGGTTAATATGTTTTGTTTTTAATAATTTGAAACATTTTATGCTTAATTAACTTAATTACGTTTTGTATAAAATTCATTCATGTAGGGCGTTGAAAATTAAAAAATTAGCTACAAAATTATAATAAACAAATTAAAATAGACCGTTACCAAATTGTATTTATGAATGAATTAAAAAAGACCGGTCTTACCATTTTGTTCTTAAAATATATAAGTATGCTTTTCTTGGCGATTCTTATATTTGTTAAATTTAGATCATATCAAACTTAAAAATTAATGAAAATAAAATAAATTAGTTGAAAGAGAACGGTAAATATATATTAAACATTTTTTTACCATTTCTATTTTGAATATTTTATTTACGCTTTGTGTTAAATTCTTGAATAGTTATTATTTGAGTGGTAGTCAATCGAATTAAATCGATTTGTTTTTCTGAACAGGTTTGGACAAACAATCTATAATGAGAGAACCAGAGTAAAACATTCTTACGCTAGTATAAAACATTCTTGACCTTGTCTTTAGAAATGCAACAAATACAACAACGTTCTCGACAAGCCCAATAAAAAACTGTCGAAATTCAGCGTCGCCTAAGATTGGTTTTGGTTCCGGTTTGGTTCTTAATTTAATTCAAAACAAAAATATTGCTTTTTTTTGTCTGATGACGTTAGCAGATGCTTTGTATATACATGATTTAATTTGTCCATTTCTAGCCAAATACACAATAATAATATATTTTATTTAATTTTGATAAATTATATTAATGAATCAAGGGCTTTTAAATTTTTATAAAAATGGTTCTATTATTTTGATTTCCATAATAAAACAAATTGAGAATTAATTGCATGGAATTTATCGAATTCAGATAATTTTTAAATTAGTTTTCAAGTAAAATAAATCGTCCAAATACTTAACATATCATACATTGTTTTTTTTTTTTAATTATTATTATAAAAATTTGCCTAACAAATGAATTAAATATATATCTTACGCCAGGTGTGTGCCTCAGCAACGATGTGGACACCTTACTTTATCACATGAATAATGCCCGATATTTTCGGGAGCTCGACTTTGCACGCGTCGATTTCTACGAACGCACCAGTCTTTATCGGACCATCACACGCCTCGGAGGTTCCGTCTTCCAGGGTGCGGCGACCATACGCTATAGACGCTTCATACGACCCTTTCGTCGCTTCAAGATTGTGTCGAGGGTGAGTAGAAACTGGGGTGTACACAGAAAGAAAAATAGTGTTGAATGATGTCAATAAAAGCATTTTTAAGCTTGCAATATTGTTTCTTTATTAACCGATTTCAATGCGCTTTTCCGGATAGATAAATGCAATGGTGGAGAGTACATAGTTATATGTATCACAAAACATCCTTCTAGAACCTTCTACCTATTTACTATTAAATTTTATATATTAAAATCCTTTTTATGCATTTATTAGCTTTCGGTTCGTATGAACCTTAATTTCAAATCTCAAAATTTATAGAAATTCAATTGAATCCAATTAACCTAAACGTTTTACCTTGCCAGATTATCTACTGGGATGAGCAGTCGCTGTTCATGGAGCACCGATTCGTGCGTCCCTCGGATAAGTTCGTGCACTGCATTGCCATCTGTCGACAGCGCGTGATAGACGTGTCCATGGATGCGGTTATGGCCGAACTGCTGCCCAAGAGCTCGACCACGCCCCTTCAGGCCTCCAGACACACGCTCAGCTCCACAGCCAGCCTGCAGCCCGTGGGCATGGGCATGGCGACGGCAACGGCGGTGCCGGCGTCAGCGTTGGAGGCGGCGCAGGCGGAGAATGGACATGTGGCGATAACCACAACGACGACCACAACGACGACGACGCTGACGACAACGACGACGATGGCGATGGCGATGGCGACGCATTGTGGCAAACTGAAGCCGGCGTTGCCGCCAGAGCTGTCCAAATGGATCGAGTACAACGATATGTCCAGTAAGAATCTGCGCAGCGGGTGCTGACCGCTGGATCGGGTGGAATGGAGGATACGACTAGGATACGAGTATGTTAGAACAATTAGAGCAACGCACGCAGAACTGAGTCAAGAGCCAGAGCTAAGAGTGAAAACCCGTGCGGCAGTTAAACAATTTCCAGTATGGACTCAACTAATATTCTAGAAATAACACTAAACACACACATACTACACGTTTCGGAATTGAATTCCGTAAGCGTTTCCGCTTTAAGTACTATATACATATATATATATATTTATATAATGTTTTGTTGTATTGTATTTTTTTTTTGAAACTCTTAAGTATTTTTTCTAAATCAATATGAATGTGCAAATGTAAATGTGTGCGTGATTGTGTGAATTGTAAACTGTGCAAATGTTGACGAGTGCTTTAACTTTAGCCTTAAGTTGTCTAAATGTAAATGGCCTAGTCAAGTAAGTGCAACTATCCCTGACTCCATCTAATGTAACTATACGATAAAAACCCAAATGTACACACACATTTACACATTTACACATACACACAAGACACCTATACAATTTTGAATAGTCACTAATTACATGCTGTGTGTATGCTAGTCTAGTAAATATGTGCTTAACTCTATCAACTTCAAAAAACGCGCTCGATCTTATTCTTACTCTTCGATTTGATTTCAGGCGGCGCTTTTGCGGCAGTGTTGGAAAATGCTTCAGCTATTTTGGGAATCCATTCCAGCAGATCATTCCATTTTCGACAATTTTCAATTCGTTTCGGATACATTCCTATTAGAGCTGGTAACAGGAAGGAAACAGGTATTCCTCACTGCCTTTACTAGAATAGGCACTTTTCTACGTTCCAAAGATTTCAATGTTTTTCCTATCCGTACCACATTGTGCAAGAAATGTGTTTTATTTCCGATCCGTACCGCATTCTATCCGCATTTTACAATTCCGTTGGCTATTGGTTGCGTCCGACTGAATATAAATCTTAAGCAGAGCTAGAAACAGAAAATGGGTATTTTTTGTTACGTTGCACCCGAAATTTTCCGCTTGTTCGGTTATTGGATGCGTCCAACTGAACGGTTGCCTCCACATTAGAGCTGGAAACATCAGATTAAGAGGAATACCTTCCAAAGATTTGGTCGGTTTATTTATATGTAAGTAGTATATTAAATACGTTTTTTTCAGACATATTGTTGTTTTAATTTTGTCTCCAAAATTATTGGAGAGTTTTCCGCTATCTTAAGATGCTGCTATAAGGTCATATGCATATTCTTTTCTGACGAATAACCAGTTTTAGTATTAAGGGAAGTTGTTCTTTTGGAAAGTCATCTAAAACTCCAAGTATTTCCCATTCCCATCTTATATCTTATCTTGCAATAATCTGAGATGTGTCGATTGCACTTGAGTTCAAGTTCCGTGCAGGAACTTTTGTTTTTATAGGGAAATTGCACCTCGCTTTTGTAAATTGTAAATATCAACAGCAGATTAACAATTACTTGGACTCAGATCTTTGCCGAATTCACACTTCTGGAAATTACTTGCCAATAAACTATTACAAGAGCCTAAAACATATTTGTTTTTGTATTTATGGACACCGTAATTTTGTCATTTCTGGAACCTTAGGGACAGGCACTCAAGTTATTGATAAACACATGTAAGTAAATTGTTTTGATTGATTGAACTTGTAAGTAAATAATTTATAAATAGCATCTGGCAATCGGTCAAAGCTTAAAACTGCTGTTTCGTCATGAGAAAGTGAGGTAGGAACAGTTTTCCAATAGTCACTTCTAGCCAAGGTTGCTTTTTACCACCTGTCAAGAATGTAAACAAACTCTACACCTGTAAAAATTTGTACACAAACGGCTTGAAGTGTTGTCCGTCTCAAAAAATTGCACTTGGCGCTGTTAAGCTGTCGTCACTCAAGCAATGCGCTACCCTGTAATATTTAAATGAGTTGTGCTTAAAGCCATAATATACTAAGCAAGTGAATATTTGAAGCAATGCGTAAATACTGCGAATTTACAGGGTATTATAAAGTTATTATGTGTTTAGGTGTATTTAATGCCATAATAGACGCTGAGCTAATTAAATACTACAACTACATACACCACAATTTGCAAATACAATTATTTTACAGGGTGCTTGAGGTCATTAAAATCATAAAAATTTATTTATTAACTTCAATTCAGAAAATAATTGATACATGAGCATTTCCATAGTATCAAATGCGACAATCGCACGCATGTAAAGTAAGAAAACATTATTTTATTTTAACAAAAGGAGAAACTTGATAATTTGATAGGTTCTCTATACAAATGGGTTTAGATAAATATTAGCATTAATGGAAATGCCTATATATATTATAATTGAAATCAATTGCAGAATTTTTGATATAATTTACAAGGTAATCGATATACCTAAAGCATAAATACTAATAATTAAATTATATTAACTAGTATAACGGCGATAAATATTTTACAGGGTATGCCAAAGTTGCGCATCAAACACATTTGTATAATTGGCTAGTGTCATAACTGTGCATAATACGAAAACTGGGAACGTCGAATCGATCAAGAGTAAGTACAGGTGCTTAAAGCTCTCTTGCGTAGCGGTCGCCCCTTCTCTCACCGGTGTTGCAAATTTTATTATTGAGAAAAATTCCGTTTTTGGCAGGAAGGGTATAACAATAAAACTGAATAAATCTGCAAAAAATAAAACGAAAAACCCAAAAACAGCTAAGGTATTCTTAAGATTTTTATTTATTTGTTATTGCATAACAATGTAATTGTTTTTGCTCTAAAAATAAATAATAATAACTGTATTAAATCAGCACAAATATGCAATTTAAAACAAACTGTGTATTTGCTATATGCTTGTTATTTTATCGTGAATTTTTTAAAATTTATAAAGAAAGCTGACAGAAAGCTTTATTATTTAAAACAAAAGCGAGAACTCCCGGCTTCCGCATTTTCTTGCAAATGCTTTTCAAAAACAGTCAGATCTGACGGGAAAAAAGCGGATTGGGCAACATTGACTCTTACTGAAGAGACGCTGCAACAACTGCAAGCTCTTTCACTCAAGCTCGCTCATTGTCCATTGACCACTGCACTATGGGGAAAAATACCAGATTTTTAGGCATTAATTAATAGCTTGAAAACCAAGTAAAACAGACGCTCTGTTAACATTCGTGGTACGTAACAGTTTAATGTTATTTCAAAAAGGTTTGCCAATGCCAAGAAATTGAGTATTTTTCCCCATAGTGCACTGTTGCGCTCTCCAACGCTCTTCTTGCTGAGAGCTTGCGTGCGTGCGTGTGTGTGTGTGTGTGTGTGTGTGTGTGTGCATAACTTTCGTTTTGGGTCTTTAAGCTTGCTTTTGCTGTCGTCTTCGCTTCAGTTGCGTCCGCTCGCTTGTCCGCTGAGGGTCGTCTTTGGAGGCAGTGGCGCTGTTATCGAGCTTGTTATCGACGCTGTTATCGGATTGCGTACTTTGCGCAAACGGTATGTTTGCATTTGCATTAAGCATGGGTTCAATGCATCTATTGACACTGCCAGGTCTTGGCATAAATCAAGCGAGGGCCAAAGTCTGAGGCAAGACTTTCGCCGCTAACGGGTTTCTGCTCATTGCTCTCTTCCAGCCGCTTCTTGTGGACCGTAGCTTTTGGCCGTGTGGATCGTGAGCTGTGTGGATAGCGTGATGTCGTGGCTGGTGCTGCTTCTGATACTGTACATCATCTGGGATGTCAATTATTTCATACGCGTCGTCTTCACGGTGCTCGGGGGTCGTCTGTTTCAGCGCAAGCGCAAAGTGACGGACACGACGACCATATACGGTTTGTGTACGTCCCAAGATGTGGATATCTTCCTGCGCCACATGAATAATGCCCGATATCTGCGGGAACTTGACTTTGCCCGTTTCCACTTCTATTCGCTGACCAATCTCTATGAGCTGGTGCGTCGACGTGGCGGGGGCGCCGTACAGGGTGCCAGCAGTGTGCGGTACCGCCGCACCATACCCATATTCCATCCGTACAAGGTGCAGACGAAGCTCATCTGGTGGGACGACAAGGCCATCTATCTGGAGCAGCAGTTCGTGACGGTCCTGGACGGTTTCGTGCGCGCCGTCGCCCTCTCCAAGCAGTGTCTGACCAATTGCAATGTTCACGATCTGCTCAAGGCGTATCCGGAGGCGGCCAAGCGACCGGAGATGCCGGCTGAGCTTAAGCTCTGGCTGGATTCCATCGAATTGTCTAGCCAAAAGCTTCGCAGAAGCTGAGCCTGCCCCCTTGCCCCACCGCAGCGTTTGATACATAATTTTAAGTTTCATTTCTTACACAACATCTGCATAATTTGGTTGCGTTTCTTTCTCTCTACTTATTCGTGCTTTGACATTTTTTTATGAATTTTTTTTTGCATATTTTATAAATAAAAACTTTTTTGTACATATCATTTTTTTGTATGAGGCTAACAAAGAGTGTTCTTTATTTTTATCGTATCGTGCCTTAATCCTCTTTATCACCATCATCATCTTTATCATCGTCATCATCTTCGTTATCTTCATCATCTTTGTCATAGGCATTATCTTCATAATTTGTATCGTCTTCAGACTTCTCATAAGCTATGTTTGAAGATTTATCTTCATCATCTTAATCTTCATTATGTTACGGTCTTCCAAATTGTTATAGAACCCCAGAGCTACATATACGTAAGTGTATTACATTTCCCATTTATAGACGTCAGCGTTAAGTTGTACTACTGGGTATTTATTTCCAGATATCAATTACTTAAAGCTCTTTGGCAGCAGAGCTTTAAGCACAGCGTATATCGCTAGAAAACCCAACTTAATTGGTTTGCCTAAGTATATGTAGCTGCTTGCCCAGTAATTTATCAAGTTTTTGCTATTTTAATAGCAACAGGGCTAAATCATTTGCCTTAAGGCAAAGCTTTCACCTGCCTGAACTATAATCTTAAGCTTTGACTAATGTCATAATACAGATTTATCAAAATTAATGATAGCATAGTTAGTTGGCTTGAGTAAGCTATTGCATGGGCATTATAGTGGTAGTTATATAACAATCTGCATTTATACAGGGTATCTGGACGTTGCATACCTGTATAAAGATGATGGAAATAATAAAAATGGGGAGTTTACACGACTTTTAAATTCATTTGTTTAGATTTTGAAAGCGCCTGCCTCACATTCGCATTGA
The DNA here is from genome assembly GCA_035045125.1 of Hypselothyrea guttata. NCBI lineage: Eukaryota > Metazoa > Arthropoda > Insecta > Diptera > Drosophilidae > Hypselothyrea > Hypselothyrea guttata. The sequence continues at coordinate 353,434 of JAWNNJ010000194.1, forward strand.
ACCGAGTTTTTAATTAAGTATAACTATTTAAAGCATATATTGAAACGTCTATTTAATTGTATATACATATATAATAGGTCAAGATCAAACAAATATTTAGTTGATATTTATGGTTTTTGCAAAGCTCATTAGGTTATCTTCATTAATTTTAATAGAATTGCATAACAGCTTAATCGTAGCTGCTGCACCAACCAGCAAATTGTTATATAACAAATCTTGCAATAAATAATAAATAAATAATAAATATATATATATTTATATTAAATATAAAATAAGATATATATAAAATAAGGAAGCGAACAGATGGACATGGCTATACCGACTCAGCTCGACGTCCTGATTACAAATAATATGTAGCTCTCTCTACACACATTTGCACAAAGTTATTAACTCTGTTTTTACCCATTTCATGAGTACTGGGTATATAAAACATGTATAAATATATAAAAAACCCTTTATGCTTTTTTAAGTGCATCGTCTTATAGCTCTATCTTTCCCTGACAGTCGGACTAATGCGGCGTATGCGCAATTTATGCATGCAACCCTGTACGCATTGAGCAGGGTTGCTCAGCTAGGGAAGGTTGCCAGAGCGGCACAAACAAGATCATTGCTCTTTTTTATGTTTTGTTAAGCCTCTGTTTGTCATTTCGTTGCTAGGTTTTATGGTGCTTTTTTTTGGAGTTTTGTTTCTTTTTTTTTTGGGGGGAAATGTGGATCAAAACGTGACACTGAAATCTAAACATAAATCTCATTCATAAGTATGCAGGTCGCAAAGCAGCAGCAGAGAAAGAGGGGGAGAAACAAAGAGAGCGGGAGAAAGGAAACGAGAGATTGCAATTGTGCGCCAGCCTTACTCTTTCTCTCTCTCTCTCGCACACCCCCTGGCCATCCTGCTTGGGCAGCAGCTGCAGCCAAACGACAGCGACAACAACAACAACAACAAGAGCGAGACAACATTGTTGTTGTAATTGTTGTCGTCTCGTGCTCGTTCGTGCTCAATTGTTCGTTCGGCTCGTTGCGTTGCACAGTGGTTCATTGGCCAGATTTGGCGTGCCAAAAGTGATTTCCCGCTAAGCGAGTTGCTTAAAGTAATGCAATCTGATAAAGAAATATTTAAAACTAATAGAATCGAAATTTTAGTTAATTTGAATAATTAATTTAAAAGTTACAGCCTTTCAATGTTTAACTGTTTTAAATAAAAATAATAAGTACATTTTTAAAAATTTTTTGTCAGAAAACAGCTATTTAATACGTTATTAAACATAAATAATTTATTCATTAAAAAATAATATAAGTATTTTATTGAAGTACAATTTAGCTTTTTTCCGCTATAAAACTCAACTTTGACAGCTTCTATATGATGTAGTGTTATAAAGTTAGTTTAGTTATTATTTATTTAAATTTAAGCATTTTGCTATGAAACACAATTTGATTCAGTAGCTATGATTTTTGGCACACCACATGCGCCGATTGAACCACTGTGCGTTGCTGCGCTGTCTTCTTGACTATTTTTACCGCCGACTGCGGAGAATTTTCAGTTTTCAGCTTACGGTTTTCAGTTTATTTTGAACAGCCGCTGCGAGCGCATAGAACTACGCGACGCGAAGAGGAACAAAATAACCCAAAATAAATATAAATAAAGCGAAATATATATATACATATATATATTTAAAGAGTCTATTAAATAAACGCGATTTTTAGTTTGATTTTTGTTTATATTTTTTGTTGTTTTTGTTTTGTTCGCGCGCTGCCCGAGGATAAAGGAAAAGCCAAGCTTAAAGCTTTGAGCTCACAGCAAATGTATGTGATCGTAAGCAATATATAAATAGCTATAAAACTTGAAATATCAATATATATATAATACTATAATACCAAGTTTGTATGGAAGAATAGCGTTAACTATGGCTTAGAGCAAATGCAAGCGCAGTCTAAGCTCAAACATGCAACATCAAGTGCTTTGAATGTTGTTATTGTTATTGTTCGATCTAGACTTGTGGCTATTGAGGATATTGTGTGCAGGCACAGCAGAAATAACAATAACAACAATATCGACAACAACAACAAAACACACGACTTTGCAGTTTATTGACAGAAGCAACAACAACAAGAGAAAACCAGATTCCACAACAGCAACAACAGCAACAACAACAGCAACTTCAACTTGAAGTAATTTGCAACTGAAAAGAAATGCCGCAATGGACAGCAGTTTGCTCAGTGTATCCGAGGGAGGGGCAGGGAGCAGGGAGTGGGCAGGGGCAGGGGATCTGGCACAACAACAATATAGACATAGATTGCCTACCCGCCCTTCCCCCCCGCTTGTCTGCCTGTCTTTCTGTCTGTTGGCTCTCTCTCTCCCTATGTAGATTCAGCGCAAAAAGAGAAAACTTTCTGTAAGCGCGACACTTTGTAAGACAAACAATAACAACAACAACAACAAACAAACAAACAAACGTACAACTTCAATCACAACAACAACAACAACAACAACAACATTTGGCATCTGGTCAGCGAAGAGAGCTGCAAATGTTGTATTTGGCCAAAAGCCTGACAACTGTTGGCAATGAAAATGCTCAGCGGCTAAAAGATCAACGGCATCGTGCCCACTTACATTTTTGCCCACTCAGAGTTACCCAGCGGCGCAAAAGGTTCAAGTCGAACCGGTTCGAAATCCAAATTGCCAAGCATTTTAAATGCAAACCAATTTTCGAATCGAAGTCCAGCCGAAGTCGAATCTTCTACTTCGATTCAAAGCGAACTCTAATCGCACTCGGTTCTTCTTTTACTTTTAGTTAATATAAAATCCAAAGTTTTCAATCTGGAAGCTTTAATTCACTACATTTCTTATATTCTTATCTTGTATCAACTAGTATTTAAAAATATAAAACAATTTATTTTAGTTCATCATTTAATTTAATGAACCAATATACTAAAACCGGAACAATACCTGAACTATTTTTGAAAACGGATTTGAAACAGTACTTCAGGTTAAGTAGTAGAAAATAAAAAAAACAGTAAGCACAGATAGTAGAAAAAGGTATAAAAATATTTTAAATATAATTTAAATAATCGTACAAATCGCAGCAGCAATGCTTGTTCTTACTTTTGTGCGTGTATAATTCTTAATGATGAGCGATCTAGGCAAAGCCCACAAAAGTGTTTCTTTAATAACTTCTTTGTTTGTTATTCAATTATAAATCGCTTTTAAAAATACATTTATATAATAGTTGAAAGTATATATAGACGTAACGGGGGCGTGGCATTAAAAATGTGAAATTATATGCGTATGATATAAACTTACCTACATTGCAAAAATTACTGTTCTAGCTCTTATACTAGTTATACGAAATATTAGCGTTCAGACAGACAGGCGGACAGACTGATATGGCTACATTGACTCAGCTTGTGATTGAGAATATATATATATACTTTGTGGGGTTTGCCACGCCTCCTTTTGTTTAGTTTGCATATATCCATTTTTCAATGTGTACAGGGTTTAAGAATTCAGCTTTTGGCACAATTGAGCCCGATATTTTGGCGATCGAGAAGGAAAACGAACTGCTTGCACTGCTTGTACTGCTTGCACTGCTTTGTTTGTTCAAATTAAAGCCAACTTAACTAAACGTGCATATAAACAGTTTGTAGATCTTTAATTCTGTGAAATTAAACAAGTTTTGAGCATAATTCTAGTTTATGCGAAAAACTCATGCTTTGTTTTGGCTGGGTATTAGGCACGTGTCTTAAAGCAAATACTTGGAGATGTGGTTCAGTTGGTCCAACTGGGTCACCAGCAGCAACAATCTGTTGCCCCTTCCCCCTCAGCGTGCCCCTCCCCCCCTGCCCATCCTCCTTAGCTACTTTGCTGCCCTGTTTAACCCTATGGAACTGGACGGCAACTGGGCAAATGGGCAATTTCCCTGGGCACATAAATCACTCTCGCACATCCGCACACACACACACACACAGACATAAATGCACATACACACATATAGTGTATAGTTTGAAAAGGGGGCGGCAAAGCGTTGTGGGCGTGGCAGAAGTAAATCGCAAATTTCCAGCGCCAAATGGCATTAAGTCCGTCGCGTTATTGAGTTAAATTGGAAAATAAGCGAGCGACAGTTATAGTTATTGTTGTTGTTGTTCTTGTTGCTGTTGTTATTATTTTTATTATTATAGTTGTTGTTGTTGTTGTTGTTGCTGGCGGACAATTGTTCGCACTTTGGCTCTCCGAGAGATCTTCACTGGCCTCCATAGGCCGCGACCCCCAGGCGTTTGCCAGGGTTGAGCGCAGTTTTTGTTCTTTCTTTGCTTATAATTTTGCAACTATTTCATTAGTTTCCAGCTCTATTATCATTATCGCCATCTCAATCATCATCATCATCATCATCATCATGATCATCATCTTTAGCATGCTTCTATTTCAATTGAAGGATCTCCAAAGTAGCTGGCGCGTGCTGTCTATTTTCCATTCCCAGTTCCAATTCCCACTTGAAATCTCTCTCTCTCTCTCTCTCTTTTATCTACTATATCTTCTATTATGTTAGTTCTAATGCAAAATGTGGGTTAAAGGCAGCAGTAGGCGTGGCAGACCCTGTATGGTACATATATATACTCTTGATTGGGCTGACGAGCTGAGTTGATATAGCCATGTCCGTCTGTCTCTTCTAGATATCGCGATAGGAGAAGTTACAGCGAAGATATGCAACAGACAATTTGCTCGAAAAAAAGGGAGTAGTTTGCCTAATGGAAGCGTTTCGTGTATTCGATTTGTGCATAACAACACAAAGTACAGTTTCTTATGCTGTCGGTTGCGACCGACTGTAGTCGTTCTCCCGACTGATCCGACACGTTTTTTAGCCCAGCCAATTCCAATAAAGTAGAATAAACAACAGTTTAAACTTTTATAGTTTCTGACTTCATTCCCTTACATTGTTAGAGCCCTAGCAAATTGGGCACGATCTTAACATAAAAAAAAAAAATAATATACCCAAGCCACAGACATTCTTACTGCTCAGACAATAGATTTTTCACAACAATGACAACCTGTTGTGTTTTCTTGTTTGGCATGTTCGTAATTTGCATATTTTCAGCTTTTCTTTCACATGCAAAAACCACGAAAAGTCCCATATGATGTATGGGTTGTTTTGACAGCGATTATTTCAGATTTCTATACCCAGTCATTTAGTTGTCAGAGTGGGGTATATAATTTAGTTATTTGCAAGATCATTTAGTATAATAGTCGTTGATCAGGTCTTTGCAGTAGGCCTAAGATAGATAATAATATACATAAAGATTGATAAAGTTATTTTTTTTTACCTAACGTTTGGCAATACGCAGAATGGGACACTCGTCAAAAATGTATATAAATAATGGTTTTCATAATTTATTGTATATAAAATACAGGGTATTTTTGCAGTCGGTCTACAACAACTTTTCATCTGATTTACGACTTTGGATTACAGCTTTAGAGCAAATGCAAAATCTAATGAAAGCTAAGCAAACTCAATTCCTTCTATTGGGGTCAACTGTACGCTAGTTGAAATCTTTGGACTGACCTACGGCATTATTAAAGCTAAAACCAGACGCAGCTAGAGCGAACGAGTTGACATAGTATGTCTGCAGAGATATACGACAGTGGACGTCTGTCAGTATGTCTGGTAATTTGAGCAGTTGCAGTATTTGCTAATATACTACATATTTATACCCTGTTTTAAAAAGTACAAAATGATCTACATATTAGCTTGTGTAACTCAAAATGTATAAGAAAAAAAAAAAATAGACGAGGGTGTGACAGACCCCACAAACTATATACATATATTCGTGATAAGGATCAGCTATCGGTCAAAATATATAATACAAATATTAAAGCTGTATGAGATTTAAAGTTCAATTAATATTTTTCGCATAATCGGCTCTTGGTTTAGTTTCAAATATTTCGCTTACAAATATAATTTTTAAAATATTATATTATAAATAATTACCAAACGAATTTTATATTTATCTATATATTTATATGTCTATCTATGCTTATTTTTCCCAACGTTATTTGGCTAAAGCTTGACAGATCTTTTATCGATAATCGACATCTACGATTTTCTTATAGTATTAACTATTATTAGAACGATTTCAAAACTCTCAGTTAAGGAATATTTTAATTTAGGAAGCAAAAAAAATCTTTTTTTCGGAGAATAATTGTTTAACATTTTTCCGGCTGCACCAAAAAAATAGATGGATAGATCTAGCCAAAAAAAAAAAGAAGAGAATTGGCAGCATTGACCTGGATGAGCAGCTACTTCGATAAATCTCTCTGTCCGTCTCTTTGCCTGCCTCTTTGTCTGTTCATCCATTGGGACATATAGAAGTTTTGGATACATTAAATACGATGGTGTCCAACTGCAGCTCTTTGGACTAGCTGCAATTTGCTTATTAATTTTTTGCAAGTCGTTAATTTATTAAACCCTAAAAAATATATAGAAACATACATATATGCAACAGCTGCATTTTATTTGCTTTTGTTTTGTATTTTGTGCCTAGGCAATTACTTTATGCATGCTGTATATACATATATATTATATATGTTTAATGTGTATATATGTATGTGTATGTATTTATATAAACAGATATACACCCCGCAGACACACAGAAATAATTATCCAGTTACATGAAACAAAGGAAATGATGCTTTGGCACTAAAATAAAAATAACAAATACAACTAAAACAGTCTAATTTGCTGAAATTTATGAATTTGAATTTATTCACACAAGCTGTGTGTGTGTGTTTGTGTTTGTGTGTGTGTGTGTGTGCATATTATTTAAATAAAAAGCTACTTAGAAATGTATCTAATGAATGCAGCAGAACGCAACGCCTAAACCAAATATCTGCTATTTAAACTTGTGATTTATATCAATCTGTTGCTTTTTGCTCTTCTGATATCGTTGTCTCTCTCTCTAATTCAGTCTGCCTCTCTCTTTCTGTCTGTCTCTTACAGTTAGCTGCTCAGCAAGATGGGCAACGCCGGCTACACATGCATCCGCCGCACCTTCTGCTGGCTCAACATCATATTGTGGGTGAGTTTGCAACTGGGTGATGCCACACAGCTGCAGCAACAGCTGCCACACGGCCGGGGCGGATATTCAAGCAACAACAACAACAAAACAACAATAATAACAATAACAACAAATGGAGCAACATCAACAACAATGGCAACATTTACAACAAATCGATGCGTTGCCCGCACATAAACAAAATTCCCAAAGCCTTCGTCTGCAGCGGAAACGTCAAAGTTGCCACATTGTCTCTCTAGCTCCATTTAACAGTCTCTCAGTCTCGCCGTCTCTCCGGCTCTCCGTCTCTCCGTCCGTCCCCCTCGCCTTATCACTCTCTATGTCTGTGTTTCTGCACTTCCGCCTGTCTTGAGCTTTTGTTGCAGCAACCAACCACCTGGCAACTCTGTCAATGTGGCAATTGTGTTTAGCCGCCACTTTGAAATTGCAACTCATGTTCGTTTATCGTTAATCGATATTCATAGCTCTCAAATTTAATGGCTTCCCAAAACGCCATTACAAACGCCATATTTTCATTCACACAATTTCAAGACAAATTTGCATTAAATAATTAAGTTCATTTCTTAAAAATTATAACTTGATTAAATAAATTTATTAACTTGAACTGTCTCTTAAATAAAGAATAATTTCCTAAAATTGTTTACTGTTTTCCCTACCCAATTTAATTTATGCTCTATTTACACAATACAAATTCTAATTTGTCGTCAAGAAACTAATTAAATAAGCTGTCTCAAAAATTGCAATTCATGTTCAGCTATCGTTAATCGATATTCTAGCTATCAAGTTTTATGGCTTCCCCAAACCATATTTCAAAATCTAGCATTCACAATTCATGCAATCAAAATTTCAATTTAAAGTAATTAATTTAAAAAATTGACTTAAACTGTCTCTAAAATTGCAATTCATGTGCATTTATCGTTAATCGATATTCATAGCAATCAAATATTGGCTTCGCCACGTGGCCAGGGCTGCATTCGCTCAATTGAAAGTCTAACCTAAAACCTCGAGCGGAAATGCCATTTTGTCATTATATATTTAAATGCCATTTGTTTAAATTCCCAAGTTATCGGTTGACTTAAACTAACTCTGCGGGAGCTTGACTTGGAGAATTGTTTTTAGCTGGAATGCGATCTAAACTGATTGTCAAGGTTACCGTTTTCCATATGTAGTACCTACGTACCATATAGTATTTGAGCTAAGCATAAAATATTCATATTACCCCATGAACATTTTCAATTTATGTAATTCAGCTGCCCAATTACTATCTATTAGACTATGTAACACAGTTGCAATGATACCCCTATAACTGTCGTAGTTTAAAACTGTGTTTAACTGCAGATTTCGAATGGGTTTTATGTAAAATGGAATCGCCAGCCAGCCGATGTGTAGCGTTTGGAATTATATTTTATAGCCAAAAAGTGTCGATTCAAATTGATTGCATTGTCTCAATTTTGCAACCAGCGATTAGCATTCACATTTAATAAGAGCTTATAAAACATAATATTACATCACAGCCCGCAAATTCCAAAAATAACCGCTTTGATATATCATTAAATTAAACGCACCATCATTTTTTATGCGGTTTCTTGTGGCTGGCAGCTTTTAACTGTCAGCACACCTTTCTATGCAATTACTTTTTCAATTACTGTTGGCAAATAAATACGAAATAGCCGAAGAGAACTTATCTTATTATTATCATTGATGGGAAAACTTGTACTGCGACCTATAAGATTTATTGTACACCCTACTGATTCTACAGCTCGTCAATTAGTCCAAAGTTCCGAACGAACTCGACTAACTTCAACGGACTTAGGCATCCTATGGTCTCTTTTGCAAGTACCTTTTAGTGAATTATACAAATTTTGATCGAGACGGATCAGTCTGAAGAAAGGCTGCAGTCGGATGTAACCGACTGTAGATGACCCTTTACTTTGAGTATGTGTACTTAGAAACACAATCAGAGGAACGAACACTAAGCTACCCGGGTATGCAAGGCACACCACTCCCCATCTGCACAATGCGGTAAATTGTATGTGACATATCTTTGCTGTTTCAATACTTTAAAACTTTTTGTGATTTGTTGGGGAAGCGGGAAAGGTATCCAAAACCTAAAACATACTCGTTCTGACAGACAGACGCACAGATAAACATGGCCACATCGACTCAGCTTGTCGTCCTGATCAAGAATATATATACTTTGTGAGGTCTGCCACACCTCCTTCTGGGTGTTACACACATTCCCTTTTTGCACTAGCTAAATATACCCTTTTTATTACATATTTAAAATAGAGGATCTAAAAAGAATTTAAATGACCCCAAACAGAATATTTTCTATATCCTATTATTATCCTAGCATTATTTCTTTTATAACTTCTGTGCTTATTAACCTACATATTTCAATGCGCTTTGTTCTGCCTGTCTCATCATTTGCATAATGTTACTATCCATGTTTTTATCCCTTCCATGGTTATAAAGTAAAAAAACATTAAATTGAACCCATCAAAATTATCAAAATTTCCCCATATTATAACTCTGCGATTGATCTTGCTCCTATTATCGATTAACCCCGTTTTTCTTTCCGATTAAAGCTCTGCAGCTGCGCCTTCCTTGGCGCCGGTTTGTGGCTGCGCCTCAGTTACGAGGGCTACGCAACTCTGTTGCCACAACACGCAGGACTTAGCGCCGACACGATCTTTATGTGCATCGGTGGCATTGGATTTGTAGTCAGCTTCTTTGGCTGCTGCGGCGCCTGGGTACAGTCCCGCTGTCTGCTAGTGTTGGTAAGTGTGTGCAGGTATTTCAGTAATTGAAAGCGTTGTTAATTTAACTTCACTTTGACAGTACTTTATGCTAATTGTCTTGCTGTTCATGAGCGAATTTCTGGTGGGCTCCATAGCGTTTCTCTTCCGCGGCGGCTTGGGCCGAACGCTGGCCAACGAGCTGCGCTTTGGCATTGAGCGGCATTACAATGCCAGCGATCGTGGCTCTTTGGTGGCGCCATCTGTCGCTGCCATCTGGGACAGCGTGCAGCAATCGGTGAGTTTTGGTGAAAATATCGATATTGATGTCTTAAAGCATAATCAAATAAATTAACGTACATATGATATCGCTGTGTAGATCGGCCGATGTAATTAAAATCTATATAAATCGATATTGGGGAAAACATTGATATTACAAATTGAATTAAAGAGTATATAGTAGTATAAAAAACCGCAAAAGTGCATAAAATTTAAAAGTATAAGCTATATATGCGTAATCGGTTGTATTGTGACGATCGATAGGTGTATCGATAACAACATATTCACGCAATTAACGTATTTCCTGTTGCAGTTCGAATGCTGCGGCGTCTCCTCGTACGAGGACTGGTACGACATACAGTCCTGGAGTGGCAAACGCTGGGTGCCCGACTCCTGCTGCCGTCAGCTGTACGACCAACGCCAGCTGCTGACCGAAGGATCTGGGGATGGTGTATTACGTGTCGATTGCGGTCGCTCCGAGAATCCGGCCCTCTGGTGGGACAAGGGATGTGCCCACTCGCTGCAGAGCTGGTTCAATGGCCAGCTGAATGTGGTGGGAGCCATCGGATTGGGCATTGCCTTTGTCCAGCTCTTTGGCCTGATCACCTCGATGTTGTTGTTCTGTACGGTGAAGCATAAGCGTGCATCGGATACGTATAAATCGTATTCGCCATCGATCGATCCGCAGACGCGCACCAGCAGCTGGGAGGATTGAACTCGACTCTAGCGGGGAACGCAAAGCAACACAGTTATGAACAACGTACTCGGCTACACTGAGCGAAATTTTCTAAAGCAAAGCAACATTTGCAAATTATGCTTTTTATTTTCGTTTATTTTTTAGTTCTTTATTTTTCTGCGAAATGTGCCAAAAATTAATTTAAATATTACCTTTCAATTATATGTATTTTTTTTTGTATTATTAGTGAAGAAATCAAAATTAAATAATACTCGTAATCGCCTTAAAAGATGAACAAATTGTGACCCCAGCTGAATTCACGCACCCAGTAATTTGTAATCGATACTATCGATAACTAGCAGATATTTCGATTTTCTTTTCTTTTTTTCTTGTAGTATTTCTGGCAGTATTTCGTGGTGAATTCAGTTTGATTTTGGTCCTATCTTTGCAATTAGTTAGACGCGTATCCATATTGTGATGTGCACCCTAGTTAATATATAGTCTATATATCACGTAAATCTTATCAATCAGCTCTCGCGTCTCACTTTCTGCTTCAGTATTGTGTGCACAAAGAGAACCGTTAGTTAGCTAACTATCTATATATCATATCGAGAATGGAAACCTTATTTTATGGCATGTAGTATTCGAATTTTTAACAAAAACAACTGCCTGCAAAAGATTTTCAAGTTATATATACGATATATTTATATATATGCATACATTCCTAAACAATCAACAACTACAATAATAGCGCGTAAGTTACACAATAAATTAAACTATTTATTTAAATAAAAGTTATACAAAATACGAAAAAAAATGAATTGAATTACAAAAAAGTTACTTGATTGTTCAAAATTGTTGGGAGGGTTTTGTTTAGAGACCAACGAGTTTGCCGCCAATTATGTCCAGCTGGGCGGTTATACCTTTGGATACGGTACGTGCCAGTTGTTTGGGTTTCTAGAGAAGATTCAGAAGAACTTTATAAGTAAGAATTATGTAAAAATTACATTTATTCATATTAGGTAAAATACAGATAATAGTATGTTTCGGTCTTAACTCTCTGGATATTGGCTCTAAAGACATCAAATTTAAAATGCATATATATATAAATTACATTTTATTTTCAAAATGTCTTTATTTGATACAATACAAATTGTCTGTCTTGGCTGTTTTTTATCCGATCGTATCGTATATTACAGCGTCGTCACAATGTCATAAGTTTCGAGAATTACAAATTACAAGCCCATAGCTTTGAAACAGTGGCTGCGGTAACCTCCGGAGGACGAGAGAGAGGTATCCCAAACTTAAAACAAACTCGATCTGCTTACTGAATAGGAGAACCTAAATCCCGAATATGGTGTCAATAGCTCTTACAGTTGCTGAGATCTGGGTGTTCACACGGACGGAGAGACAGACAGACGTTGTAATCAAGAATGTATATATTTTGTGGGGTCTACCGCGCCTCCTTCTGGGTGTCACACACATCTCATCCTTGCACAAACTTAATAGACCCATTTTACTTTTTTAAAGTAAAGAGTGTATAAAGTATTATCATTTAGTTTTGTATGTAACATTTGAATATTTGTTTGCTTATTGCATTAGGTATTTATTTTACAGACAGACAGTCGGACAGACAGAGGAACGGACAAATTATTAGTTTGATCCATAATGCTTCTAATTGCCGACTAAGCAATGGATCTCTCACCGATCATACAAATTACAAAATCCATAACAATTGTGACCTTCAAGTGAGGCTTGCATAAGACATTGCCGTTATTAATTGTCACCTCTTTGAAGCGGAGGAGACGGACCCCAAGTAGCTGAGTTTTTAGATCTTGTGCAAGATAACGTGCCAAGTAACAGCGCAATTCACAACAACAAACACTGGAGATGTGTGTGTGTGAGAGTGTGTGTGTGTGTGTGTGCACACTCACCTGTATGAAACTGTTGAGGAGATTGGAAAACGCCTCGTAGCCGTTGACGAGCGTACGCGAGATGCCATCAAACTTGTCGCCATTGTTGCCATACTTCTCATGCTCGCTGATGCCATCCAAAATGGGCACGGGCTGCCGTCGAGACATAACAAATGGATATAGTCGTATTTGTAACAGATGTAACAATAACCATAACAATAACAATCATAACTCACATGCGAAATATCCGTTAGTTTCTTCTGCGTACTGTCATAGGCGCTCAGAACTTTGGATGGAAATGCCTCATGCTCCAGATTCACTGACTCCGCTGTCTTGGCTGGCGTCGGCAGCAACGAGATCTGAGCAAGAAATATATATTATTTAGCAAAACCAAGCTTGACTTTATATAAAATTGGGATCAATTCAAAAATATCCGAAATGATTCTTAAAAATAATGATATTTATTAAAAAGCGTTCAAGATTTAACTTAAGAATAAACAGTTTTGATAATTTTGATTAACCTATAACTTTATTTAATATAAATAAGACTTCAAACAATGCTGAATATTAAAAATTTACTTAAAATCAATTAATTATTTATTACATGGGGATCACTTAGGTTAAGTATGTTCTTACACAGATGAATTCTATTATGAAAAACGTGACAATTGATATGTTTAAGACTTGAATCGTTGTGGATTTTAGACCCTATACTTTGAAAAAGTACAAAGGGGTCTGTTAAGTTAGTGTGAAAGGGAAGGCCTAGCAGACTTCACAAAGTAAACATATCTTTTATTGGTCAGGACGATGAGTTATGTCGATATATCCATGTCGGGCTGTCTGTCCGTCGGTATGAACACCTAGATCTCGCAAACTCCAAAAGCTCCATATTTGGTATATGGGTTCTCCTATGCATGAAGCAGATCATGTATGTTTTTGAATTTTATTGACTTCCCATCTTCCACCCTTAAAAAACTACAGACTTGTAGAACTACAGACTTTGGAGAAACAGCGAAGATATGTATATGACAGACATTTTGATCGACATTGCCGGAGCAATGTATGCATATCCGAGCGCTTTGGTATAGAATTTGTATATACGTGTCGGTTACGTGCGACTGTAGCCTGCCGCCCAACTGATCTGCTCCGTCCCTACTGGTTTTCTGAGTGTAATTTCAAGTTTATACCTTAAATCCCGCCTCGCTGGCTGCTGTCTCAGATGCCTCGGCTGCATCTTCGGCAAAGGCATCTAGAGCACCAAAATCTGCAGCTGAGACTTGTGCATCAATGGGCGTGGCGCCGTCCAAAGTTGTGGGCGCTATGGGCAAGCCCGCCGTAAGTTGCAGCAACAGCAGCAGCAACAACAACGGCAACAACGACACTTTCAACATCATCATACGACAAAAAAAAAAAATGATTGCGAAATATGTTTTGTGTTTTTTCTGTGTTGTGCTTATGAAACGAAAGCAAACGCGTAACTCGAAGAGTTTCACTTGACTTGTGGTTCAGGTATTTATTTATTTATTTATTTTGTAATTTTTTTATTTGGATTTGGGATCGCTTATCCGGTGCGAATGGTCTGCAGTCGACCAGGTTCAATTTTAAACTGAATCTCTTGCGTCTGCGCAACGATTTGATTTGATTTTTGTTTTATTTTTACTGCGTTTTTTTTTAGTTTTGGTTTCCAGCTTTTATTGCTTTAACATGAACTCAACGCTTGGCCGTTGGCAGACATGTATACATACATTTATGTAGACATATATAGGTGTGTGTGAGTTTATCTGTCTATATGTATTGCTTTAATTTCGCCTATGCAGAGTGCAAAGTATGATGCACTTAAAGCAGTAATATCAATAAACTTCAAATAAAATATATACCAAAATGTTAAAAAAAATAATAATAATATTTCTGTCACCCAAAATATTTTTAAAATTCACACAAATTTTCTGACATAGTATTTATGATACAACCTAAATTTTCTTTCTTTTACAATATTTGCTAAATTCGCTTCACTTTAAATTTATGCATGTAATTCGTTTTATGCATGTTTGAATTATTACAAAAATGTTATGTATAAAAATTTCCTTTACAGCACAATTTAATATATAATACATATTTTTAAATTATTAACGGGCATAAAGTGGACAACTTTTATTAAACAGCCGAAAAGTATGCAATGTTTTTGCTTGTTTTGTTTACTTAGTACGAAATACAATTTACTAAGCTTTAAGTCCCCCCATCTAGTACAGAACACCAGTTCGTTGCTGGTGACTACTTAAAATTACATTTAGAAAGATTTTTCTGATCTGTTTATTTATTTTCAAAAAAAGTTTAAGTTACAAAATTCTTTAAAATTAAAACTTTTTTAAAGTAAAGGGTCTAATAAAGGGCTTTGTTGGTTTCAGCTTTTTGTCTTTTCACCTCGCACTGTTGCACTGTAACTTTTAATACTACTGCCGGAAAGTATGCAACATTTTTGTAATTTCGGGCCTCTAAGTTTAGGGTTGTGTCTCGTATAGCTGTGAGACTACGTCCGAAGCTTTGATTTCCAAGCCTCTGGCATGGGCGCACTCGCGTCGGGTTTTCGCCATGATGTGTGTCTAGAGTGTAAACTCAACACTGGTTCGTGTCTAGGCTAGTTTCTATTCATTTTTAGGCGTTTGTGGTAAGGTTTAGATTGGTATTGAAGCTTTTATTGGTTTTTAAGGCAAACTTAATATGTTGTACATAATCAAGTAAGATATAGAAATTCAATATTAGTGAACAAACTGTATTGTATAATCTAGATAACAAAATAAGGCTATAACAATTAAATGTTGATGGAGTTATGTAGAGCAATAGAGATGTCTTAAGTTGCAGAGGGTTCACTTATAAATATAATTACTAAAACTTGAAAGATTAAACTTAGGTATTAAAAAGATTTAATTCACTTTATATGTTAGTTCCAGTTCCAAATAATCCTAGAAGCTCTATAATTGGGAAAATATTGAATCCTTATTTTTTCAGCAAATAAACCCACACATCAAATCAGAATATCTTCTTGCTATAATTAATAAGTATATATTGCCTTGCATTTAATAATTCTCTTCAGTAGATAATTGAACGTGAAAATATTAAATTTTCGTTATTCACAAACCCTTGTTTACAAATAAATAAGTCAGATAATGTACTTTACATGCTTTATTTATTTCATGGCATTTAAGATTCAAGTAATTCTGCAAGCTCCATAAATCAGGGCATATCTTAAAGTTCCAGTTCCAAACAATACTTAAGGCTCTACAAATAAATAAATATTAAACTCTCTTTGTTCAAAAGTCTATTTCACAAAGCTTAAGCAAATAAAGCCAGCAATCAAGTCAGAATCGGTACTTAATACACTTTATTTACTTTGTTGCATTCCAGACCCAAATAATGCCAAATTAAATTAAGAACCTTCCGCTGATTGTCTAAATTTGTGGGCTGTCACGCATGCGAGTATCCGAATGGATCTGTTGTTTCTTGGCATCGAAAGATGTACATCAGATGTGTGTGTACATCTCGGGTGGTACATTGTGTTTGGGCATTTTCAATGGGTCGTAGGGTATAAAAATTCCCATCGTTTGCGGCTGGGGGCTTACAAGCTCTGTCACAGTTTGATGTCGAACACACGGGGGAACAACTGGCGAACAACTGGCGAATTATGATCGCTTTGACGCCTAACGACTAACGGTACTGGGGCCATTAGCAATGTGCTGAACTAAGCCAAGCTGGAGCAATCATCATCAGGCCAAAAACATACGCAAAACTATAAAACTTGCTGTACTCGTGCTGGAAAGTACCGGGACTTGGCATCGGCATAGTGTTTGTTGTTGTCTTGTAGGAAGTCGGAAGTCGTGTAGAGCGTACGAGTTCACTCGCAAATCAACTGCAAACCAAATAATCAGCGATCTTAATGACAAGAATTTTTGATTTGATCACGTTGAAAGTGTGACAGTGTGGCAGTAAAATAAAAGTACAAAAACTGGTGAACAATGTATTATGATTACCAGGTCAATGTGCCTAACAAACACCTAAAGTGTGGCTCTCACTTTTTGTCAAATTACAGGGTATTATCTGCCCGAATATGCCCAAAATACTTCGCGATCAGACAAATTTCAGCCAAACGAAATGAAACGAATTGAAACGGAACGAAACGATATAATGATGCATGCCGATTTTCGGCTATTTCGCTGCGTTCATTTGCATTTTGGCCAAGAATACAAACAGACATTTATACAAACATACTAACGTACCTACATACTGGTACTTCAACTATTGAGCTTATGTAAAAGGTCAATTCGTCAATGGGAAGAAAGCATCGCATTGTCGGTTTTCGTTGCTTTCAATCTTGAGTGCAGTATCTCGTCTTTTATGCGATTTGTTCATAGCTTTTATGGTAATATAACGGTTTAATGCACTTCTCCAGCTGGCTCCTAGCCCATGAGATTCGCCTCGTTAAAGATGCAACGTTCATCTTAACAGTTCCTCAACTCAGCCAAAGCAATTTGTATCCACATATCCATACACATACTCATATCTGCGGGTTGTCCCTATGCTGCTTACGGTACTCCACAATCTACAATTAGCGTCAATTGAAAACAATGCGAAGATGAATCGTTTGCGGCACAGGTGTTTTTTTTTTTGTATACCCTGTACCCATGAAATCGCTTAAATTAGGGTTAATAACTTTGTGCACATGTATGTAACAGGCAGAAGGAGATGAAGGCAGACCCCAGATATCCGTTGATCTCAGAAACTATTTTAAGAGCTAGAGCTGCCATTTGCAGATGATATATTTATATGCGCCATACGCGTATCAAGTTTATTTCAAATGTTGGATGCCATGCCCGCTTTACGCCCTAATCGAGAAGAAACAAATAACAACCGGTTGGCATTCGGAATATATATTCTTTCTATCTCTTTTCTTATCTATCCTGAAAAGCTTAATATCGGTTAAGTCCTTGAAGAAACAAAGTAGAAAGCATTATCTGACATAAAAGTAAGAAGATTCATTGCTGTTGCGCTTCATATTTAATATATGGAGTACAGGATATTCTACTGTCGGGCGCATCCGACGGATCGGCCCCGTTCTTACTGTTTTTTTGATGTCCCCTTCATTCCCTCTACAATTGAATGTAATAATGTACTGTTATTATATTCTGTAATATAAATTTCTATGTATCTTGTATATTATTTTATTTATTTATTTTTTACATAAAATTGTTCCTAGTGCTACAAGTACAAAGACATAATTTACAGCACTAGTCACATACAATGTTGAGAAATTACATACATCTTAAAATTCTCAAATTTAATTTTTTTTTAATTCTTTTAAATAGCAAAAAGACTTTTATAAGATTTTAGACAAATACTTTAATTAGTTATAGAAGTATAAAGTAAAACTCAATAAGGTATTACAGATGATAATTAATTTAGTTATACTAAAAAATCTTATTTTCAATATATTTATTTTCAAATCTAAATTTCATAATTGAATTTCTCTTGCATTAATTTGTATTTGATCTTATTGATTTTGTTTTGTATAGCAAACATCCTGTTATCGTAGTTCCGCTGTTAAGTTGCCTTATCGAATCGACACCTGTTCATAATTGATCTGGAAACGGTTTCCGCAGTCAGCACAAAAACACATACATATGAACATATTTATATAGTATATATATATATATAGTACAAACAATCATTAGAAAGGTTTGTTTACTTTAACTATGAGACTTGACCAATCTGATCTGAAATACTTGCTATTAGTGCTGCAAGTTTTCTACACCAAACACACACACACACACACACACGCGCACGAGCTCCATTTGGGGTTTTCAAAGTATTTAACTTTTACTTTCTCCCAATGATTATACTTGAACATTGTTTGTGCCACATTAGGAAATTACGTCTCGTCGCCAAGAACTTTATATTGAGTTGTTGCGGTTGCTGTCGTTGTTGTTGTTGTTGTTAGTGGTGTTCCTCTAACCCAGATCGATTCGTATACTAAGCCAACCAAAATTTTGTGCATTTCATTTAAGCCATAAATGTGAAAAAAGCTGATTTCATTTTCAACAAAAAAAAAAAAAACGCTTATAATTTGCAATGATTACTTGTCTGATTGCTACGGTGCTCCCAACTGCCCCAAAACATCATTGAGACCAAGCAATCGGCATAGATCTTCAGGCGACTCACAATCCATATGTTTGTGTATGATCAGTTCTCGTTTTTTTGGTTTTTTTTTTTATATTTCTTGGTTGGGAATCAATCATTTCTCGTGCCAAATGCGCTAAGAATGTGGGCAAGCGGCAGATTAATATCGCTTTTAGAGCTCTTCAACAATTTGTGGGTCATTAGAACAACTGAAATTTTTCTAAACGCTCTTTAATTTATATAATTATGGCTCGTTCAAGGCATAAGCATCTTTTAAACGTAAACTCTTGATTCAATCCACTAAATGCAACCCTGGGCTGTATGCTGTGATCTCGATCTTAAGCTTTTAATCAAGATTTGTTTTCTCTTTGTGATTTGGGGTATATCAAATGGACGTGTAGCTGAACTTAAGAGATTGCTATGGTTGAATAAATAATAATCAAATAAATAGATTAAACTCATATATAAATAAACAGTAAGGATAAAGCGGATCAGTCGGACTACAGGCAATGGTCTAATACTAACTAATACTTAGATACATATATATAATTTGTAAAAAGAAAATAAATAAACGCATAATGATATTTTAAAAGTCTTTAAATAACCCATCTTGTGTTTTTAATATGTTATAATTATATATGAAACATAGAATTTGTGCTTTTAATTATGATTAAATTTGTTTAATGCTCAACGCTATTATGTGATTAGTTGCTGTCTAAACTCAATTTCAAGCGTAGAAAGTTGAGGCCATAGAGAATTTCCAACAGTTTAATCAAATTTAATTTGGTTAATTTGGTTGCTAGTGAAAATTCTGGGGTATTTTATTTAATTGAAAGCGACGTAAGGTAAACAGAAAATAATTTAATTAAATAACGATTCTTGAACAGACATACATACATATGTATGTATGGTAGATGCTGCATTGTGTGTTTATTTTGGGTTCTGGTTTGTGGATTCTTGTTGAGTCAAAGTCGAAGTCGAAGTCGTTTGGAGCCAGCATGCCATTTATCTTTGACCTTTTCGGTATGTGTTTTGGTATTGTGGCTAAATGGGTCATTCGTCAAGGTAACTTTCATTTAGACTGGAAAACTCAACGAACGTAGAGCGCTTAATCATAATTTCATTCGCTCATTTTGCTTCCAACAATTTTGTTCTTGTCATTGTTTCGCTGGCATACGATTCTACGAGTCTAAGAGTCTAAGAGTCTACGATTCTACGGGTAGTTAAAACGTTGAACTAACACTAACAAGCCTCCCCGAAGAGAAACGTACCGCCGCTAACTAATTGGATCATTGCATGAATCTTAGAGTTAGGCTCATCAGCACTATATATGTATGTATGTATGTGTGTGTGGAAAGGGAGGGCGAGTTTTCTTTTCTATTTTTTTTTGTCGTGTTTTTTTTTTTTGTATTTTTTGGAGTCTTTTCAGCTGTTTGAACGTCTGGGCGTCGAAGCATGCCATCTTGTCAAGGATGTGAGTCTGCTAGATAACAACGGTAAATTGAGCAGACACCTTCCTCTGTCGGGGCAGCCAGGGGGCGATCGGATCGGACCATTAGCCAGCCGAATGCCCAAGAGGGTCAATGCTAATTTCAACCTTTTGACAACTCAACTTCAGCTCGCTTCAGCTTAATTTGTGCCTGAACAACTGTGTTGGCACTTGGCACTCGGCATTCGGCAAACGGAGTTTGGATTTAAGCTGGGGGCTGGAGGCACACATTCTATGGATGCGAATCACTTTCTTGCATTAAGATTGTAATTTGGCTTAATTGAATTTTCGTGCTGCTGGTCAAAAGCATTGCAATGCCCCATCCCCATTCATCGAGAGCCATCAGCGGCAAACTCTAATAGCCACCACATCCGTCAGTGGCTAAGCTGCGACTCTCGACTCTCTACTCTCGACTCTCGACTCTCGACTCTTTCATTATTTAAACTGCAATTCCGGCAACATTTCTTGCATTTCTCCAATTCATTTGAATTAATTTTCATGCTCCTTATTGTACAATAAATACCAAATAAAAACATATCATTTGGCATGTAGCGAATTTCGCACAATTACGGCAAATTCAAAAAGAAATACATTACCTTTCGGTAGGTTCGGTAGGTTCATCAATTTTATGGTATCACAAATCAAACAGATGCTGCAGTTATGACATTCAGATTTTAAGCGGAAGCATCTAGAATTATCGCAACTAAGCTTTATATGCGTTTTTTATGACAATCCAAAATTAGCCTGGCTATGAAATTAGTTCGTTAAGGTTTGATTAACCAGGCATATGCGATTAATACACCAATAACAGAATATTGACTTACTTTAACTGACTTGGTCAAATCAAAAATGTCTAACGGAAGCTACTGAATAACTCGCTTGGGAATTGGGTCAAGATCTATAATTACAAGAAAGCACAAACTGTCTAGTCTTTCTCTAATTATGCTGAGTTAAATACATTTAACACTGCTGCTTTTATAATACATTTTAATATAACTTTCCAAACATGAATAATATTTTTGGCCAATTTGACATGATGGTTTGATATCGATAACAATAAAGACATTGAAGCTATTGCTGCTTTTTTTTTAAAGTAATTAAATGCATGATGTGTTGGAATCTATAATGAATTATCAAATTTAAGCGTTAATTTTCAACTAAAATTATCTGTTTGTGGATTGGGATTATATATCCCAAGATTGTCGGTTGTGTTAATGCTTTGCATTGGCATTTGCTTCCACAGGAAAGGGTTTAATAATGGAGAACTTTCATTAGGTTTTGAGCGCAAATTTCCATTATCTACATAGAAATGTCACGTCAATATCTTCGCCGAAACTCTTCTTGAACCATCTCTCGCTTAATGTCATTCACCAGCTGAGATGTGCGCTCTGCACTGAGCCTGTCCAATGGTTGATTGTCTTTTAACACAGCCACCTCGTAGTAACTGGCGGGGAGTGAGGTGGCGACCATCATAGCACGCAGGACAGTCTTAATGGCATCGGTATCTGTGGTGGCATGATCCAATCCAGCCATGTCCTTCTCCAGATAGGCTTTAGCAGTCTCGCTCATGCGACCTGTTGCACTGGCAACCCACTCGTTGAAATTGCCTGCTGGATCAGTTTCGAATAGTTTCGGCTTGCCCTCCGTGAAGCCACCAATCAGACAGCCGACACCAAACGGACGGATTCCATTGGTTATAGCATAATGATGCTTAAGCTTCGCAATGAATCTGAATGGAATTAAAGCTGAACTGTGAATCTGGCCGAACTCCACTTGTCACCTACCTGGTTATATATTCCACCGAAGCTGGTTCCCCGCCTACCTCGTGACATTTTTGCGCTTTTTTTCGGGCACTCTCTAATAAAACCCGTGCATCGGCTGTAATTCCGGCAAATGTCGAAATCATGTGATCGTCTAATGATTTGATCTTTTGCATCGTACGTGGCGTTTGCAGAGGGTGTGTGTACTTCCTCTCCGCGCCCATCACAATGCAGTCTTCGGTGCAAATTGCCACCTGCACAGTGAAGCAAAGCCATAAATCATGTCGTATATTTGTGTACCTTATCAAATACTTGCCACTAAGCAGCTCTTCTTCACCGCCTGCCGAGCGAAATCCACTTGCTGCACACTTCCGTCCGGAGAGAATCCTGACATAATGTCCCCAATGTCATTCGCCATCGTTCTAATAATATGTTTAATAAATTGCTCTAAAATCAAATAAATTTCACGTTTTATTTATATGTATTTTTGTCAGAGCATGTTTTCATTCGATGAAAATACTACAAAGCCCAAGTCCAAATTCAAATTAAAATACTACAAAGTTCAAAGCTTGCTGATGGTGAATTGTTTTAAGCCGATAAATCGATATCGATATTCGTTTCAGCATCAGTTATTATGACGATCTGGACATAATTTTACATTGAATTCTTGACAAATATGTCTATATAAAAATCTATAAATCTATAGATAAACAGAGCAACGCCCGTATGTATGGCTCACCATCCTCTTGTGCCAAGTGCAGCAAATTGTCTGTGGCATATCTTCGCTGTTTTTTAGCCGCACATATGCCCTTGATCAGTGTGATGATCTGAGTCGTTTCAACCTTGTTCGTTTGTCAGTTCCGTTCGTCCGGACAGGCTGAAGAAGCCATTTTCGTAATTTCGATAGATGGATGTCAGATCAACATTGTATAAAATGTTAGATGCCACGCCCGCTTTACGTCCTAATTAAACGTATAAGTTTGATACTACGCCCCATACGAAATAGTATAAATCGTGCTATATATTTTTAATTGACATCATTGGTTTAAAGTATGTATGATCAGATTATCAATATTAATTAATAATGACATATGATTAATGTATTGCTTTTCCAGGCTCTCGGAGCTTTTGCTTTGTTATCGATTATCTCTGCTGTCGAGTAGAGTCGACTGCAGTACGTCTTTAAATACAACTTATAACTTTAAACTGATACGCACTCTTGTGGTAGGCTTCGCACTGAACAAAGATGCATCAGTTTGGATTAGCCCGAGGAAACAGCCAGGCCTCTATGTGTGTTTACTGCAGTCATTCGCTGTTTGAGGTATTGTTTGTTAATTGTAGTTCTTGATGATGTTGTTGTTGCAGTTGTTGCAGTTGTTGCAGTTGTTGCTGTTGTTGCTGCTGTTGCTGCTGTTATTGTTATTGTTATTGGGCAGCTTTCGTCACGCCGCCAAAGCTGTTAGAGCTGCCAGAAGGAGTCGAGCCCAGTCAGCTGCAACATGTTAATCATTTGGCGCGTCAGGCCGTGTCAGAGATGGCATCCATGGCGGATCCAAAGCCTGGCTGGTGTAGTCAGGGAACAGGGATCAGGGAACAGGGCACAGGGAGCAGGGAACAGGGCACAGAGCCAGGCCATCCATGCTTGCAGTTGCAGCCTCAATCAGAAAAGGAGCTGAATTGCACCGCAGGCGCTTGTTACAAATTTTGATGGACGTGGCCTGTGCCAGAAATTGATTGACTTTAATGATAATAGCCAGAGTTGGGCTTCTACTCTTGCCAGCCGCAGCCAAATGCGTGAGGTGTGAACTCCGAATTCCAGGGTATAACATCTGCCAAAGTGTGCGGAAAAGGAGCGAATAAGGCAAACACACTTGGATGGGCAGGCAATTTGCTTCACAGTAGTCGGCATGTGCCTGCCCCAAGATAATAATGATCTTCATTATGATAATGCTCTGCGACTGATGCGCAGCTAAGTGGCAAATAAATCTAGAGCTGAACTCGTGTGTGCTATATGATAATAGGCAGACATTTTTTTCAGAGTTCAGAGACAAGCTTACATTTGTAAAAACTATACAATTCCTGAAATCTCTTTAGACTCTGTTCTTAGAAAATTATTAAATATGTTTTGGATGCAATACAAAGTATATAGTATTATGATCAATATTAGTTAGTTAATCCAATTCCAATTAATCTGTTAATATATACACAACAATAAACATTGTAGTTTTAGCCTGGTTTGAGGTTTCGTATAAACCAAAAACCCATTGAAATCTCGGCTTCGAAGCAATTTGCTGGATTTCAATTTATATCGATAAATTCATAAATGAACTTTTTGCCGCGATATTTTGATTGATTGACATGTGACGCAGCGAAAGCAAAATTTGCTCAAGAGTCGCCGTAATTTCGTATTGAGTGCAAAGCGATTGCAGCTAAAATTTAGTACGACTTGCAGCTAATTTGCAACAAGTTCAGACTCAAGGTCAAGTTCAAAAGTTTTCACACTTTCCAAATACACTGAAATGGGGGTCAGAGGAATAGCAGCAGCAACAACATACAATGTTGCAACTCATTCCCAGCGGCAGTAAATACACTCAGAAAAATGAACTTCCTAAACTCATCCTGTTGTGTTGTAAATTTCAATTACAAATCGAAATTGAATGGGGAACGAATTCAAATAAACTAAAGCAAATCAGAATGGATACACCCGACTGTAGAATACCCTGTATCCTATACTTGAAACATAATTTAGAATTTTTATTAATTTTTGTTTTGCAGCGCAGCAGCAATGCTTCTTCTTACTTTTTTGTTCATAAACCGTTTTCAATGTGCTTTTTGTAATGGTAAAACATTTAGACTCTAAATACCCAATGTTTTTTATCAATTAGGGAGTTGAGGGGGCGTGGCATTGAACATTTGAAATAAGCTTGATTTGCGTATGGTAACGTATATACATACAGCTCATCCAGACAGACGGACAGACAGGCTATATCGACTCAGTTGTCCTGGTGAAGAATATATATACTTTCAGGGAGCTGTCACGTCTATTTCTGGGTGTTACACACCTACTCACTTAATAGATCTTTTTGTCCTATTAGTAAATAAAAATCGGATTAGAATCCTGAATAAATTCACATTAATTAAAGGATTATGTGCAAAGAATGATTAAATTAATCTGTAAAGTAAATTAAAATATAAATAAGAATTAAAAGAACGCGAATTTTCTGAACTTTTGACAGCGCAAATTCTTGATTCGAGTACGAAAATCGTTGATGTTGTTTCTCTCAGTGCATAACTATAGTGTATTATAATACGTATATATATATTTATGGAATTGCAGTTAGTGTTTGATGACTGCTCTCACCTGACTTTGATGAAGGATGCCCAAAATACCGCAAAGGCAATTTCCATTGTTGTTGGTGTTGCCGCTGCTGGCATAACGAGCATTTTTATGGGTCGACATGGTCAGGTTTTCTCTTCTCTCCCACATGTTGGCCAAAAGCAAAACACAAAAAACAAAAAACAAAAAGATGTTGCCGTTGCTGTAGCTGTTGCTTATGTCTTGCGATGTCGTCAATGTCCATTTCCTGGGCCACTCACAGAGACCGCAATCTGTTGCGTTTATCTATGGCTTGGGCCAAGCCGCTCTCTGTCTCTGTCTCTGTCTCCGTGCCTCTCTGTCTCCCTGTCTCTCTGTCTCCCTAAACCTCCGTGAATCTCTGTCTCTGTCTCTGTCTCTATATGTGTGTGCGTGAATGTTTCTGCATAATTTGCAAAATTATGGGAATCGAAATTCAAGTGCGCCAGCTATCTAGCGAGCGTCTACAAATGCCAGTTAACCAGTGAAGCTGCAACAACAACTGCCTCCGCCATCCCTCTCACTCACTCTCTCCATCTCCATCTCCCTCTCTTTCTTTTATTCGACCCTGTACTTTCAAGAAGTTCAAAAGGCTCTATTACGTTAGAGCAAATGTGAAATGTGCTTAAAAGGCAAAAGGAGGAGTAATAGACCCTAGAGAGTATATATATTCTTGATAAGAACGATGAGCTGAGTGGATATAACTGTAAGTGCGGACATCATTTTCAGTACGTCCTAAGCCGTACTCTGGTAATAATTTGCCTTAGATTTTTTATATATTTTTCTACCTTCCCCTAACCCCTAGAATCCCCAACAGCCTTATAGACACAGACTTGTAATTCGGCAAATACGTAGATTATTAGATTCTCCGTTGATACTGCCAATTGCATTACGATCGGATAGGAAACAGCGAAGATATGTAAAATGGAATTTGCTCGACTGTGTATTAATGAAACATTAAGTACACGGTCTTCTGCTGTCGGTTCCGTCCGAGTGATCTGCTCCGTTTTTACTGGCTCTGACGCTCTCTCTCTCTCTCTGTCTCTTCACTTATTTAGCTGACCCCGGCGCATTGGCCATGTCTAGCAACTCCTACTCTAGGGTAAACACAATTGCCCAGCCAACTTGATCTGCGGTTTTGGACTTTCACAAACGGCCAACTGGCAACTGACTGAAAGAATTTACCTGCAATGACAATGAGCAGTCAGAATGATCAGGATGATGTTAATGATAATGATAATGATAATGATAATGGTGATTTGAATGATGATAATGATGTTGTTGCTGGTGCTGCTTCTGCAGCGACTGTTGTTGCCATTTTATGCTTCATTAGGCCAAAAATTATATCGTGGCATCAAAGCAAAGCTCTTAACTGCAACTGCAACTGCAACTGCAACTTCAACTTGCAACTTCAACTGCAAGTTCAACTTCAACTTGCAACAAGTGACAGACAAGCAACAGCCAATCCGCAGCTAAACTGGCAACTAAATGACCCAAACAACAACAACAACAATAACAATGACAACAACACACACTTGGTACTTAAGTACCTTGGCCAGTGGGGTCCAAATGGTTCTGGTTCGCCATTTAGATATTTCTCTGGCCAATTTCGTTAACTTCATCATCAGCAGCCCAGGCGACCTATACCTCATTTGTCGTCGTCGTCGTCGTCGTCGTCGCCTTTGTCTTCAACCTCCGCAGTTTTCAATTTGAAAATTGATGTGTTTTCTGATGGAAAACTGTCCGGCTGTCTGCCAGACATAAAAACCTTTTACAATTTCTATTGTCTTCAATTGTTAATTTGGCTTAATTGCTTTAATTATGCGCTGCATGTTAAGCTTTAAAATGTACTCTTTGCATCTAAACCTCTAAATTACTTGGAAATTTAATGGTTGCAAAAAAAAAAAAATAATAATAAATAACAAAAATAAATACAACAAAAAACATCTAAAGCCAATAAAAACGTGCTGGCTTAATTGCAACAGAAAAAGAATAAACTAGCCAAAATTAAAAACAGTGCAGTCCCGATATTACGTGCTCCACTAAATCGAATATCCCAACTATTTCGTAAAAATTGATTTCGCTTTAAAAAACATAATGTATTCTCAAAAACACTATATACTATTTTGTACTCTCGTTCATTCGTAGAATATTTCGCAACGAAAGAACATACAATCTTATAAATTAAAATTCTGTTTCGTAACCTCTTATATTAATGAAACATAAAAATTTTTAACAAAATAAAATATTGAATTCAGCAAGTAATATTTAAACAACATATATTGAAATTCTGTTTCGTAACCCCTCTTAAAATCAAATATTCAAATCAGCAAAGATTTTTTGATAGTTATTTTTTTTTTATTTGGAAAACTTGATAAAACTGTAAATTTCATCAAAAATGAGATTCCTTCTTATAAGCAACAATTCTATAAAAAAAAGTTTATTAAAATTTTTCTTACGAGTATTGTTGCAACCGTTACCTCGTTGCTGCCTGTCTGTTAAAATATTTTACTTATTGCAAAGAGATACCAACTTAAGTAACTACCAAATAAATGCATCCAATTACAAAACTATTATTTATTACAATTATTTTTGTTTCAGACATTGGTGTAGATTAATTGTCCAGTTTCCTGTGTTATTAATATTGTGTTTTGTTTGTTTTCTTTTTATTTCTTTTGCGGTTTTGTTCAGTTATCAGTTAATTTGAATTTCTATCTCTGATTTCCATTTGTTTCTGTAAATGAATTATAGCTTATCATATTTTATGCGTTTTAAAGACCCTTCCACTTCATGTCTTTAACGTCATTCGTCAGGCCGATTGATGCCAAATAAAGCAGCTAAGGTATAAATGTAATCTAGCGTATCTATAAAAAATAATGAAAATATTTAAAAACCAAATAGGTAAAATATTGAAACAAAACCTACCAATATTTTTGTATATTTATTAAAAAGGTTCCAAGTGATTTTGTTGATTGTAGAATTAATTATTTGCAAACACAAATTATATTCCTGCATATTTCTTATCATAGACCACACAATGAATGAAGTTGTTGATGTAATTATTCACAATGGTTCAAATTGGCACATCACTATGATCATCAGATTGAATAGCCGATCACAAAACCAGAAAGCAAATCCTTCTAGGCAAGCCTCTCAGAATGCAGAGATATAAGATGATCTTGTACTATATAATTGTCCAATTTGTTTACCAGTCGCGAAGTTCCGGCAGCCAACAACTATGAACTACGGCCAAGTGTTTTGTAAGGAATTATTATTGTTTCATTTGCTGGATCATTTTTATTTGTTGTTTCTTGAATGTTTTTTTTAACGTAATTTCGAAAGAAATAATTATTATTTGATGTCTTCTAAACTTAAAAAGTTTAACTAAATTTGTACGTTCTATTTGATTTAAATAATGTAATTAGTTAGTGAAGATGAATTATCAATTATTATACTTAACTTACCTTATTTATATTTATTTAAATAGGTGTGTCTATATTATCATTAACACCATTAATACTATCAATAATAGCATTACCATTATTTGATTAAGCTCCTCAGCGCTTACATATAGGTCCATTGCATTTTCCTCTTGACCCCCACAAGTATTTTCCTTGGCACTTAAATTGTAAAAGTCCTCTAGGATTTGCGACATCTTAATGTGGAGAATATTGAATAGACGATACAGATGGTAAATAAAGTGCATTAGTATTGTTAGAAAATTCATGATTATAAATTGAACAAATTTTTTGATCGATTTCAGTGCCTTTACAAATGTCGACTGACGCAAACAGTAAAATAATTGTGTTTGAAATCACTGACAGAAAATACAGAAACTGCGTCAATAGCAAAATCCCTTATTTTTTTCTGTCAAATCTGTTTGTTTTGGAAAAGCATTTTCTGGTAAATTGGTCAAACTTCCGGAAGAAGCTTTCAAAAATAATGCAGTTTTCTGTCAGCTTTTTCAAATAAACAAATAACCGCCAAAAACAGCTTTTTGTGATCAATAAAAATTGGCAACGTTGCTAAAAAGAAAATAACTAGTTCGGAGTACTAACTTAATAACTAGTTCGTGCTAGTTGAACGTGTGGCAACTGAAAACCCACCAGGACACGCAACAACGACGATCGTGTTTGTTGCCAGAAATCGAAGATATAAGCAAAGATTACACAACATTTTTTCAGTGTGTAGTATTAATAAAGAGTGCATACGCGCACAATTTGTAGAATTTTGCCTGGAGTGGCCAAGCTTATCTTCGCCCGCAGTGAAGTTGGCAATGTTTGGTCATCTGTCTGGGCATCGAGAATTGGGAATCGGGCATGGGGCATGGGGCATGGGGCATCTTGAGGCACCCGCATACTTATTTACTTATTAGAACTGCACTGAACTCGGACCGAACGGAGCGAACTGCGTGAACTGAGCTGAAGTGGACTGTATCTATGTGGATCTTTGGAGCACCATCACGCATTGCTCTCAGCTTGAAGTTAGCTCTCAATAGAAGTGCACAAAAATTGTTGATCGTTTGCAACTGAAGCTCAAAACTGGAGGATCTCAGATGGCAGTGGGAATGGGAGTGGGAATGAGTCTGAATATGAAGGCAGACAATAAATGCCTTGAGCTGCAGTCGGTATGATTGTTTGACTATTTGACTGATGGACAGATTGATGAGCAGTTTCAAGTGTGAGCACAGTCGTAGTTCGTAGTCGCCGCCTGTCAGCCAGCATCAGCATCAGCGAAGCGACAAATGAGCAGACGCTGCGAGAAATGCGGACGGGCCAACGAGCTGCAGATCGCAGATCGGTGTGGATGGTAATGGGATGTGGATGGGCGATGCACCTGGAAAAAATTAATTATAAAAAAATAATTAAATAGACAAAAATAAATATAATCGAAAATAAATGCCCAACAAGTGCTCTGTTGGAGCCGTTTAATGCTGTAAGAGAACTTTGAATATTTGTACTTTGTACTTGAATAACTGAACTTTTAAATATTGATTTATTTTGATAATATTATTTTGTGCTGAAATATAGTATATGCTGTGTTGCTTAAAAAATATCAAAGTGTTTAATGATTTAATTGTTTCTAATATCTTTCAATCTGTTTCTATAATGTCAACTGTTAAGCTAGCTTAAAAATGAAAGTTCAACCCTATGCCATTCGAATGCAAAGCTTGATTATGAATCATTATAAATTTGTTCTTTATTATACCAATTTCATTATATATAATTCATAAAATTAATTAATTATAACATTAAAATAAACAACAATTGTTTTAATAAAATTACATTTAAAATGAATTTTTAAAATTTAAAATAAATGAACAAACAATTTAAATGAATAAAGCTTCTATTTAATATATAAATTGTTTTAAAATTTAATTACAACAAAATAATTATATATAAATTAATTTAATTTAAAAAAGTAAAAAATGAAATTCCCATTTAATCTACAAGTTTTATTTAAAATTCACAGTTCCACAAATAATTATAAACAATAAATATGTAATTAATAATAAATTAAATAGCAAAACTAAGCAGCAAATAAAATTTTAATATAAATTAAAACTGTAAATTTTATTTAAATAACTAATAAATATTTTTTTCTTTTGTTAATCCTGGGCTGATAATTTTAAGCAAGTAGTAAGAATATATTTCATATATATTTAGTAATAAAAACTTGCATTGAAACAACGCCACTAAAAAAAAATTGATGCTTTTAAAATTAGAACCGAAATTTTAGATTGATGTATTGATAAATTGGTAACACATATTTTTAACAGTTCATTAATAATTTTATTATTATTTGATGGGTTGCAGCATTTCGTTTCTCGCGGTGCATGGCTTGGTATGAGAACCACAGACCGCTCGATATACCCAAGTCTTCTGGCTTGTTACTTGGCATTAGGCGATCAAAAACAGAACAGTTCGGCTCGGAATCTATTGCAAAAGTGGAACCACAACACTATGCAGCTCAAGTGCCAACTCGTCGTCCACGCTCGAGTGTGCAAAATGATGAGTTTTCAATGCTCCTCAGCCTTGGCCTGAGACGCAGCTTCTGCTGAATTGAACCAAAACCGAAGCGTATTGAATGGGCTTACCTCAAGTACTCGTACTTGCTGTAGCTGAGAACATACATATTTCAATTATATTTCACATCCGCACTGGGAAACTGCGTTTTGCCAATGCAAATTATGCTACAAACGCAGAGAGTTCATCAAACCCTCAAACGTGAGCCTATAGAAATACTATGGTACATTTAGAGCTGCCTCAGTTGTAAGCTTGAATTGAAATAATAAAAGAATAAAGCTCAGAGCGTACGGTTTTTTATTAGCCAAGTGAACCTGAGTTGCTCAAATTAATTCTGTCATTTGCTAGGCAATTATTTCATACCTCAAAACTAGGTCGTAGGTTTGCGTGTTTTCACATCTTATATGCCAAGACTCCGACTAGATACTCACCACACGTATCTTCATGCATCATTCACGAGCTTCAGGTTAACGGTTCAACAAGCATACACTGAGAGAAGTGCTTTTGCGTGCCCTTAAATGCCATCAAGTACTACGCACAGCTGTCACTCTGAATGCGACTTTGCCTCTTACTCTGACGGTGACTGTGATTGTAACTGTGACTAGAGATGGGCAATTAAATAAAAAAAAGTGCACAAATATAAATTTACCATTCAAATAAATATTATTTATTATATATAAAAATACAAATTTAAATAATGAATAAAATTTAAATTAAAGAATTTAATTAAATTAAATATATAAACGATAATCTGGGAATCAAATAGGTAGACGAGGCCTGACAGACCCCACAAAGTATATGACAGGCATAAGAATATATATATAATATATACTATATATTCTTAATTAGGATCGGGTTTGCCTGACTGTGTGTCAAGCGCGCAGCTTCCGAGATTTTTGTTGAATTTTTTCGGGTTTATTTGAATTAATAATAATGCTTTTCTGATAAATTTAAAATTTGGAATTTTAAACATTTTTTTGCTTTCCCTAAATTAAATTTTTTTAATAAAAAAAGAATGCATTTTTTTTTAATTTTTATTTATTTTATTTGCTATTTTTTGTATACGTTTTTTTACTGTAATCGATAATTTTTTTTTTTGTAATCTAACGAAAACATTTAGTTATGCTTAATGCAATTTGCAAGAAATGAAAAGTTATAATTCGTGATGGAATTATTAGGTAATGCGTAACAGTAAATGCTCAATAATTTAATATAACTGTACTTGGCATCTGGCTCGAAGATGGGCGTGGTCGCATCACCGAATTTTGTCTTAGCGGCGTTTAGTACGCCCGTCGTGAAAATACGGCAGCGGATAATGGTTGGAGGGCGGAGCATAGGCACAACCCGAGTTCAGCTCATGTTTGGCGCCCAAGTAGGCGCTGGGCTCGAAGCGCGCCTTGCGCAGAATGGAAACGATATCATTCTGCTCATCAAATTCGGGATTGCCAAAAACGAATGTGGGAATGGTCTCATCTATATCCGCATGACCCGAATCCTCGCAACCCAGGGCATAAGCTGGTGTCGGCTGTTGCTCCTGTTGCTCAACTTGCTTCTTGGCCTGACGGAGGGCATGGCGAGGAGGGCGACGAAAGCCAAGGCCACGGCCTTGACCAGGAAACTCACCATGCCCCTGACTGTTTCGATGGTTTAGGATGTCGCTGGCACAAGGCTGCCCCTGATAACCTCCACATTGCTTCAATGTTCCAAGGGGCCGCCCATACCTGTGTGAGGGTCCCTGAAGAATGCCATCAGCTGCTACCAGGCAGAGGCTCATCAAGAACACGGTCACCAGCATTGCGCGTCTTTATTGTAGTAAGGGGGGAATTTGTTTATATTTTGGAAGTATTTCAATAAGTAAAACCACTTACGTTTTGATGAATCAAAATCTGTACAGTAGTTTCGATGAACACTTTTCACAACCTTGATAAGTTTGGGAAACCTGACTGACAGAAATTTCCAATCGGGTATTTGAACAATGAATTTAGTGCAAAATGGAAGAGCAAGAATGGAAGAGGCGTTGTAGACACCACATCGTATGTAACGTTTATATTCTTGAATAGGATCGCTGAGTTTTTTGAGCTAGAGCAGCCATTTCCGAAATGTAAATAGGTGTATACAGCTCGCAGATTCAGTTTATTGCCAATTTTGAATGTCAACTTCCTTTCGCATACAATGAACATAAGTGAACGAAATTCACCTACGTAAAAGTTATAGAACTATTGATCTAAATTCGGTATTTAGTATTGAGCAGAGATCATTATTATCTGGCTATTCCGTAAATCTGTTAATCGATCCGTAATTTGGAGCGATATGATGCATCAAAGTCTTGTTTAACTGATAAGCAATCAAATTTGTGAAAAGATATTTACAAACAAGCCCGTTTCATATTTTTGGGTCCAATGCTTAAATTTTACCATCTCTAACTATATTTTTACATGAGAAAGAGATATGGAGAGAGAGAGAGAGATATGGAGAGAAAGGGAGAGAGAGAGATATTCGCTCTAAAAGAAAATCAGCAAATCAACATCAACATCACAATCACATCCCGAATAAACATCCAGAAACAGCATTAACGTTGTTCGTCACGCCAAACCCTCGCATAAGGTAACTGCTTCATTGTCTTATGTCATTTAATTTTCTCTAATGATACCCTGTAAAATGCCTCACTTTATATGCATATATCAATTTGTCTTCTCTACTGAAGTAAACCAAATTTCAGCAATAGAATTTTACGCATAGCTGACTTCAGTAAGTCAGATCAGTTGCTCATTTAATTGACTTTAATTTAAGAGTGTAACGAAGCAAAAGATTCCATTACAATTTAAAATTTACAATCGAATCCGAGGTCAGTTTTACTCCATAACGTATCCCACAGTTATTGAAATTTAACGTAATATGTTATTGATCTTGCGAGCCGCAAAATTTCAAATAATATGATATCTGATAGTCGTTGTTAGGTGCCTTCCGAACCCTGTACCTATACCGGCTCAATAATAGTTACACCATTAATCCTAATATATATTAAAGTTAAATGGAAAAATATTTCAAAATATGAATAAAAATAAGATGACCTTCTATATTATTAAATTGCAAAGGGAGCAATATATAAACATATCACTTTAGATCTATGTGGGGTCTATACCGATTTAACCTATAAACGTAGGCTTATAGTTTCTAAGGGGTATGTGTTAGTTGAGTACTTTGCTTTGCACTTGTTTGCTGTCGTAAGACAGCTCTATTCTGCTCTATTTCTGTCACGCTTGAAGACTGCAATTGAGCCAATTGAAGATGCTGAGGTCTTCAGTCTTCTAACTTTATTCTACAGCACACAGTCCACAGTCCACAGTCTTAAGTCTACTGTCTGCAGTCTGCACAGGGAGTATTGCGGCTTAAGTTGGAGGCGTGTGAAGAGCGCAGCACATTAGAGACAAGTCGGAAAACAAAGCACAACGAGACATACGTCTGTCCTATACATATAATCCATATATACATACGTGCATGTATATGTAAATCTGTATATGTGTATGTCTATATAATGGTATCAAAACGAGCACAACGACACACGGTGACAAGAATGGCGAGGGAGGCGCTTCAGGAGAATGACTAATTATACGTTTGGCCAAGGGGGTCGGAATGGCGGGGGGGAGGGTCGCGTTGGCGAGGGGCGTGGAGCGGGCATGGGCGGGTCAGGTAGGTAGGCAGAGCCACATTAGCCACATTGGCAAACGGGGCGCGCTTTGCATTGGTAGCGGTGAATGGTAATTGCGAACCGTTATAATGCGAGAGCGCGCGCATAATAAGAGCAAAATGAATAGGCAGACTGACTGAAGAAGATGAAGAGACGAAGAGAGAGAGAGAGAGAGAAGAGAGAGAGAGGGGGAGGGAGAAGAGATAGCAAGAGGATCGTCTGTTTGCCGCGGGGAGTAGGCTGAGGCCAGTGGCAGGTTGTCAGCCCTCACGCGCATATTTGATCCCATTCCGCAAGGCAAATGCGACACTCGACACACACACACACACACACACACACTTACTCACACACACACACACACACATGGAGAGCAAATTTGCCTAGGCATTGATGATGACGTTGCTGACCCAGTTGCAAAGTAGCCGCAAACCTTTGTGCTGCATGCATCCAGGCTGTGGATCTGTGGATATGGATGCATCTTTTGTTGCACGAATGTGTGTCAGTGGTTGATGTTCCTCTGGCCTGCCTTTGACTCTAGTTGTTGGCTATGATCAGTGTTGCCAATTTTACTATAGAAAAAAAGCTGATAGATCACTTCAATAAAGCTAACAAAAAGCCAAAAAGTTATTTGTAAGTTATTGTTTTTCGAAAACAGTTCTACAGTTGATTCCAAAAATTATCGCTTATACTTGTTTAACTTGTGGGATCCTATTTTGATCTTACGATTTGGCTCGAACTGGTTTCAAAATCGGTCATATCCCACAACTTTATGATATATATATATATTTATATTATTTTAAATTTTAAAATATATTTTGCTTTGCGATCAAAGTTATGACAAGAGAGCTATAATTGTTTCACATGTTTGCATAAATTTTTCAAAATGCAGATAAGAACTGATTTATTTATTTTTGAAGAAAAAGCTAAAGATGCCACCAGTTTCTATTCAAAATTGACGGGGAAAAAGGCGTATTTGGCAACACTGGCTGTGGCAATGGCAATGGCAATGGCTGTGGCTGTGGCTGTGGCAGTGGTGTCGATGCCACAATGCGCTCATTTGTTGCCACACAAAACCAAAAGTTGCCAGCTTAAGTTGCAGCTGTTTGCCGAGTGCCTGCCATTGCTAAAGGTGTCACAGACATCTGGCCATATTTGGTTACCACACAACCAGCCGGGTAACCAGAAATACAGGCAACCATGCCAAACTACGCCATCCAGCCTCGGGCACAGCATTTGACTCTGTTCCAATATAAACGACAAATTGCAGGAACTAACCCATTTCGATGACTTGACAATGTTTAATGATGCGAACTAAATCAATCCTGTCATCCACAAGCTGTCGGTTTGATTCTACAAATCGATGCGTGAGATACAAGGTATAAGATTAAAAAGAAGTTATAAGATATAGGATTAAGAAATAAGGTATGTTATCATATTCTGTACTTTAGAAAAGTACAAAAGTTAGTGCTAATGGGATATGTGTGTAACACCCAGAGGAAGGCGTGGTAGAGCCCATAAAACATATACTATATTATGGTTCGTCTCAACTTCTGTACGTCTATTTATCTGCTCGTCTATATCACGTCTATATCTCCTATATCTCGCAAATTTTAAGAGCTAGATGCACCATTTTTGGAATGTAGCCTATGCTGCACACAGATATAGGTTGTTTTCGAATTTGTATACCTACCCTGTTCGTCCTTTAAATGGAATAAACCAAAGTTGCCCCAATTTTGAAGCTACTAATTTTGAAGCAATTGCCCATATTTGATTTTATATGAATGTACAGCATATTTGCAGATTTTTGACATTAAAAAATAGATTTTCCTTTGTACAAAATGTCAAAGATATTAGCAGATATGTACATATATTTTTGAAGCAACTATTTGAAGATTTTAGATAGCACATAAGTATGTTGTCTGGGGATGCGATTAGCTTAGCTGTGGATTTTGGTTCCAGAACTTTGCTCTGGTTAATAGACAAGCTGTACGTAGTAGATGTACCTCAGTTGGTGTATGTTTTTTTTTTAGCATTGTCGTACCGATTTAGTTAGTTAACTCTAACAGTTAATGAACACAAGCATAGGAACATTTATAGGTACTGTTCACATAAGACACAAGACTCTTCATGCTTCGCAGCTAGAAGAGTTTATGCGATGTCAATGTCTTTTTTGTAGTTAATCGCAGATCGTACTGTTTCGAGTCAAGGCCTTGGAAAATTGCCAACAGTATGTTAGATGATATACTATGTATGTATGTATGTATGTATGCATCTGCTGATGTAGGTATTCATATGATATCATAATGCCGGTTGCAGCAGCTGAAGTGAACGCATCTAACTGTCAATTGTCACAGAATGTTTACATGAATTTGTTCGCTTGGCTGCGGTTCCGGGTTGATTTGTATGCCGTCTAAATTCCGTAGCTCTAATAAAATTATTACGATTAATGCAAACTGCAGTTGCATTTGCAGTTACAGCAATTACAGTTGGAATTCTTTGCTGGGCATACACACACACACACACTTTTTGTCTGTCTGTCTCTGTATGGGTATGTCTGTCTATCATCTTCCACAATTTTGGTGATTTTTATTGAGTTCATGTCAGTGCCAGCGGTGGCTTTCACTGACCGCCTGTCCACAGCCAATTTCAAGAAATCACTTTCCTTATCCCAGCCCCAGAAGTGGCTACATGCTCTGGCAGATGATCTAGCACAGATTTACTAAGGGTTCCAGGGCTTAGCTAAGACTCACAACCAGGCTCAGACTGAGGTCTTGTCTTAGTT
The DNA here is from genome assembly GCA_035045125.1 of Hypselothyrea guttata. Lineage (NCBI taxonomy): Eukaryota > Metazoa > Arthropoda > Insecta > Diptera > Drosophilidae > Hypselothyrea > Hypselothyrea guttata. Next base: position 391,370 of record JAWNNJ010000194.1, read on the forward strand.
TGAGACTGTGCTCATTCTGTGTTGGGAAAATGATTGTAATGGAATCTGCGAATGAAGAGAAGAGAAATGCAATTACTTGCAAATGATCAGCTAGCAGATACCCTGCACCCAATGATCAGCAACTAAGCAGCCAGCCCTGGCTGCAAGTCTAAGTACTAATTTATTATGGTTATGTATTATGTATTCTATTCCATTTCAAATTTATGCAATGCACATTTTTAGTTTAATAAAATATATGAGATTCCTTAAAAGACTTCTTGCCAGTTTAAGGTATTCCCGTCTGCCGCATGGAGGGTATTGAAACCAAAAACCAAGAAACGTGAGCCCCTCAGACATAAACTGTGCGGAAAAACCATAGCAAAAATCGAAAACTATTTTTCACAGCCTTTTATTTGGCCATGGCCAAAGTCAAAGATGCTGAGCCCGCCAACGGCGATAAAACGTATTTAGAATCATTTTATTTTTCCTTTTGTTTTATGGCCTAAGAAAGTTTTTGCTTTTTTTTCTAGAGACCCCACAATCTTAAACATTTTCAGATGGTTTAAGGGCTTCTTTTATTTAATTTTTAGACCCTTTACTTTAAAAAAGTAAAAAGGGTCTATTAGTTTAGTGCAAAGAGGAAATGTGTGTAACACCCAGAAGGAGGCGTGGCAGACCCCATAAAGTATATATATTCTTGATCAGGACGACAAGACGAGTCGATATAGCAATGTCCGTCCGTCCGTCTGTCTGTCCGTCTGTCCGTCTGTCCGTCTGTCCGTCTGTCCGTCTGTCTGTCCGTCTGTATGAACACCTAGATCTCAGCAACTATAAGAGCTAGAGACACCATATTCGGTACTTAGGTTCCCCTATTCAGTAAGCAGCACGAGTTTGTTTTAGATTTTGGATACCTCCCCCCCTTTCCCCGCAAACCGCAAAAAGCTACTGCAGCCACAGCTTTAAAGTTATTGACTTTTAATTTGGTACGTAACTAGCTTATGATATTCTCTATTGACTCTGTGAATTTCGTTTCGATTGGATAAGAAACAGCGAAAATATGGAACGGACAATTTGCCGCACTAGGCAGAGGGGGGGTGGTGTGCCTTGCATACGCGGGTAGGTGAGTGTGCGTGCCTTTGACTGTGTTTGTAAATGCATAAAGGTAAAGTAAAGGGTCTCCCACTGTCGGTTACGTCCGACTGTAGCCTCCGTCCCACTGATCTGCCCCGTCCATATATTTTTTGTTTTGTTTTTTTGTTTTGCTTCGCTTGGCTTGGTTTTTTTTTTTTGTGTGTCTTCATTCCAGCAGATATTTTGTATCCACAACTAGTAGTACGTATTGGTCTTAGTCTACGTTTTGGTTTCTTTTTGGACCCTGAACTTTAAAAAAGTACCAAAGGGTCTATTAAATTAGTGTAAGTGGGAATTGTTTGTAACACCCGGAAGGAGGCGTGGCCGAGCTTACGAGGCATATATAGCGTTTTCTTGATCAAGATTGTCGTTATAACCATGTTCGTCTAAGAGCTAGAGAAACGATTTTTGGCTTTCGAGTTTGTTTTAAATTTTTGATATTACCATCCCCCCCTCCATCTATTTCTCCCAATAAATACTACCTACATACGATATGGTAACTATTGAAATCCAAAGCACAAGGTCTCCTACTGTCGGTTACGTCCGACTGCAGACTTCCGTTCGACTGAGCTGCTCCGTCCGTTCTGGTTTTTGTTATTTTCGTTTGTCTTAGTCTTTGAATTTTAGTTTGGGCTTTGGCCTTTTGTTCTTGCTGCTGCTGTATCTGTATCTGTATCTGGAAAATGCTATCTAACGGCATCAGTTACACTACATAACTGTTCTCACTTTCTTGACTGCGCCACTGCCGCTTAAATTTATTGTTGTTCTGTCTCTCTTGCCGCATATCCGGTGACACGGATGGTGTCCGTAGACATTACGATTACTTAGAGCGCATTACATGACTAAGACTGAAACAGAACAGAACAGACAAGGAAACAGTATCAAAATTAAAACCAGAACTACAATTACAATTTCATACACACACACACAGAACGAATTAGCTTAAAAGCAAAGACAACTTCATTACCTAAATACAGATGCGAAGACACAAGCGAGTGTACACTGAAAAACAAAGCGTTTTCGAACTTAAATCGAGCACATTTTAAATGCACAATGGGCCTCAAAATTCTTGATCCAAACGCGATATTCGTTATTTAAGCGCGTTCATAAAGCATTATTGTATATATATTTCCATACATTTTTAAATTTTGATTTCATTGCTATTTTTTGCCTTACTTCAATCTGAATTTTATTCCGATTTTGACTCGAATTTTCAAACAAACCAAGATTCATTGAAAAGCAATATTTTGTAGAACGAATTATTCTTTATTTTTCTGAGTGTACTGCCTTCTATCTACCCAGATGGCATATCTTTCTGCTTATTTGAAGCAAGGGCTCCCAAATGGATCTACAATTTTTTTCCATTTTCAGTAAGATACGAGACTTTAGGAAAATGTTGACCTCAAGCCAAGAGGCAAGTTAGTTAATAATGTTGAGAGCTTCTTTATGGTATCATAGAGCCATTTCTATTGACAACAATTTTATCATTTTATACAAATTATTCAAAATGCTATTGGGAAGAGGCATAGACCGAGAACAAAGCTAATGTCAAAGCCAAAGTCATTTGTCTTCAGCTTAGCACTTTCACCTATGGATAAAGAAGGGTTCTTCATCTCCTTCTCTACGCAGATCAAGAGCCAAGCGGCTTCAGTCTTTGAGCTGCATAATAAATGAGCTATACATTTCGGTTGATAGGAAAATCAGGCTAAGAATTTCCATTGAATATCTTAAAAATGCAAATAGCTCACTTGGAAAACAGGTTGAAATTGATAGAACACATGTCAGAATTTAAGTTGATGATATGGAAAGTCTGGCTGCTTGCATCGAGTGTGTTTTTGTAGCAAGTGAAATCAACTATAAAAAAAAAACAGACTGAAGTTCGTAAAAAAATTGTAATGAAAGTAAAACCCATTAGATTCAATGAGCTGCGATGACCATGACAAGAAAGCAGACGTACGACACGTGTAGACTCGTACCCAAACTACTTACAAAACTTGATGTCCAAATAAGTACCTGCCTCTGGCCAGACATTCCTCGGCTCTTCTTAGCTTGCCCACATGGGGCGACATTAAAATAAAATCAACTTAACACGAAAAATTGTAGAAAAGCAAAAAAACCAAAATAAAATGAAAAATGAAAGAAAGGCCGAATCTAACAACAACAGCAACAAAAACACAAATAAGTCCGTCTAAAGAAAGATAATAGAGGACAGAGACGCTCAGTTTAGTTTACTTCACTTCATTTCATATCAGCTCGGCCTGAGCCAAGTTTGCTACAAGATACGGAAGCTCCGTTGTGTTTTGACTTTTGTGCCTTTTCTTTAAAGTGAAATTTTACCTCAATGCCACAGAGGCTATATGCTATAATACGCCTCGAAGAACCGAAGCCGCAACACACTAACGCAATCAAAATATCCAGCATTAATCGAAAGACTTTCGAAGATGTTCTAAGTTATGATAAGCTTAAAAATAATTGTAAACTATTTGTAAATATTAAAAAATAATATCTAATACGCTGTCTAGTTTCTATATAGGACCATTATAATATGGGGTTCAGTCAAGTGTTACATTCGCTGTATGCACATTTATAAGACCCCATGTAAAAGGTTGGGAATTTAATAAGGTTGACAGACATAGGGCAAAGACACACGACGACGACGACGACGACGATGATGACAACAACAGCGACGAGGGTTTGACATGGGTAATGAAAAGTGCGTAGATCATTACTTGTTTTCCGCTTTTATCATATTCTTAAAACACAATTTATTTTGCGTTTAATTGCTTTAATTGTGAAAATAATTTCGTTTTCATTTTCGTTTGCCCAGTGAAATCTTGAACGTCGGCGCTTTATGATGTTTATACGGCTGACGATCCCCCAGGTAGACAGTTAGCGCCTAACAAGTAACGAGTACTACACGATATCCATAATTAGGAAAATCTGCGGAAACATCAAGTTACGTTTTCCAGCGAAAACCTATTATAAGTACAAATCTGTCTTAAGCTTTTTGGAAAATGTTCAACGTATATAGTAGTTTGTCGCAGCTTTCATGTAACATATAAGCGATTTTATTTTATTTATAAATAATCAAAGCCTGAGAAAATCAACTTGAAATTGATTTGTATTTAAGTTTTTTTTTTGTGGTGGAAATAGAGCTTAATTTCAAAAGATTTTCACAATTCATAGCACAATGACCCGTTATTGACAAAGGTTTGGGATCACCAATCATTGAATAAATAAATTAAATTTAAATTTACAAGTAATCAAAATTGTAGTAAGAACTCAACAAAAACGTGCTTGCAATATTATTTATTTCATATTTTTTAAGTTTAAGAGCATTTTATATGCTGCATTTAAAAATTCTTTTGTAGAGAATGGACTTAAAAATGTATCAACAATTGATTTTAATAATCAACTGTTAGAGATACTGTTCTAGTATTAGTCTGCTGTGAGTTGATGGCCAGTACAACAGGTCGCATGAGTGAAACTGGTGAATATTGTTTGGAGAAATGACAAGATTGGTGCAGGTACTGATGCCATTAAGAATGTCCTACGTGCTCTGATGGTCGCCACCTGACTACTAGCCAATTTCTACGAGATGGCTGTACTTAAAAACAATCAACAATTGGACAGGCTCAGTTCAGAATGAATTTCCCCGAATTTCTCAGATGAACCCTCTCCATGTAGATATTGAAGATTTTGAAAGATTAATGGAATTTGTCCTTTATATTGGATTTTTTCTTTCGTATATGAACTTTTAGCCGCTGCTCGTAGAGGAAGTTGAAAACCATTCATTCAAACGCCAATTTGGATATATATTTAACTAAGAAAACTCGTACAAATATTTGATTTCAGTATATGTTCATGTATTCTATGGGTTAATATTGAGACTTATGTTTTGCAATTTATCGTAGATGATAATAAATTTGTATTTGCCTGTGCCCTTCTCAGCATTTTATCTAGGACTCTCGCACTGAGAGCTATAATGTCATTATTGTTATCGATACCAACTTATGCTGTCAGATTGGCAATTAGATCTTCTGAAATGAAACGCGAATTTATTGGCTCTAGATGTTATTCTAAATCTGGGTTTTTTTATCAATCGTTCCACATTTTATTTGAGCTCAGAAATGCAGAATATTTATTGAATTTTTGTTTCAAACCGTTAGTTTTTTATCCACCCTAGTTTCCATTTAATAGCTTAAGAATAGTTTGTTCTATATTAAGCCATGACTTTTTGGAGCTCTAACTGCTGTTGAGCGCTGCATATTTCAGTTGACAGTAATGACTGCTACTTGAGACGCCACTCGAGCAGTAATCACTTGACTCAATCAGGAATTATTTGCACTCGCGAATACCCAAAACTGGCAAATAGAAAACGTAAAAGCCAAACGCAATCACAGCGAAGCGCTCATTCAATATTGGCCCAAACTAAACATGGTCAGTGGAATAACTGGCCAGAATGCTAGAATGGAATGCCAGCTGATGGTTTTTGCCAAAATGTGCAGAGCACAAGCACCAAATCAGATGAAGACCAAGATGACGATGAAGATGTTGAGGTACAAGGGGAGGTAGACCCAGAGAAAAACTCGTAAAACCGAAATTATGCGCGTAAATGGGAAAAGGGGGAAGACAGACAGACAAAATGGGGAGACGGTAGCCAGAGTTACGAGTTCGGTACGACTTGAGCTTTGTTGTCGGAGTTCGGGCAGAGCAGAGACGTAGGAGACGTTGCCAGAGACACACACCGTAAGGCAGATTTGAGTTTCAAATCAAAAAGCTAATGAAAAGGTTATAAATGCCGTTATGGCACACACATACAAACACACACAGAGTCAGAAATTATGCCAATACAAATAGAATTACGAATACGAATGGAAATGGAAATGGAAATGAGCATACGAATAGTAATAAGCATAGGAATAAGCGATGCAGCTAAGCTCGCGTAGCTCTTCTAATATCCACTAAGTAAGCTGAGCCCAAAACCAAATGAATCTGTTTTAGCGGCTACACTGCAAACAATTTAAGCAACTGTCGGAACTATTTCCAACTATCTATAATAACTTCATTTAAATAAATCCAATGGGAAGAAAGAGGCATGGCAGAGCTCATAAAGTATCTATATACTATTATATATAAAATAGGGCGAAGGGTATGTTACTGCTGAGTGCGCTCGACTCATCCGATGTGTTCCAACAGGTTTAAATTGATTTTACAAAAACGCTCTCTTATTTATATGTATATGCAATGGGAAGAAAGAGGCGTGGCAAATCTTATAAAGTATTTATGCGCTCGACTCATTCGCTATGTCCATTCGGGTTTGAACTTTTGTTTATTTATATAAGTAAATAAAAATCTCGATCCCAACTGCATACCATACTTGTACAAAATAAGTCAAAAAATTGTGCTCTGTGATTAAGTTTGAACGAACTCAATTTAAGAATTTTCAATATTAGCAAAAATTCTATAAGTACATATATCATAAATGTGAATAATAAAATATTAGTTTGAAGACGTTTTGTAGAATGTTTTATATATAAAATAATTTTGAGTAATTTAAAAATAAATACGTATTTAAACAAAGTTTTAAGAGTATTATAAATTTTATTTTTTAAAATTTAATTTTTAAAGTTTGTATAAGCTTGAATCAACTTGATATAATATCTGTTGACTTAATTTAAACGTTTTCGTTCTTAGCGAGATATCAAGTTCGAAATGCATTGTTTTAAGAGCGGAATACTTGATATGTGCTCTCCGTGCAGATGTGACTAGTTTTCTTTCAGTGTATTTGCTTGTTTCTAACTGCTGCTCCCCCTCTTTTCCCCGCTTTCTTTCTGCCTCTAAATCTAGTGGAATGCTAAACATGCAAGAGCAGGCGCATACAAGCTCGAGCTTGTCCGCAGCTTGTGCCATCTTGGCCAGGTTTGCTTCACACGCTGACTGGCGATGCATCAAGCAGCGAATTGATGCCGCCGATGATGATGAGGTGCCAGTGCCATTGCCATTGCCATCGCCATTGCCAGCTCAGTCAGCCAGGCATAATGAGAGTTACCAGCAGCGACTGCGACGCGACTGCGGCGGCGGCTGCGGCTGCGACTGCGACTGCGACGCTGGCGCATTGGCAACGGTGAGGGCAACTTGGCTGAGATTATGTTAATAAGTTGGCGCTGGAGTTGCCGGCAAACGGTATTGGTAACCAAAGTCATGAACGCGAACGCGAACGCGCAGCGCGCCACAGACAGAATCCCAAACCGCTGCAAGGCAACGACACATAAAACAGAGAATAGAACTGCAGCAGCAGCAGCAGCAGCAGCAACAGCAGTTGCAGCAGCACACTATGGGCAAAAATACTACAATTTTGGGCATTAATTCATTTTGAAAATTCGGTCAAATTACTTGTATTTCATCAGAATAACGTAAAACTGTTATGTTACATACGACAATATTAAGTATTGCGCACAAATGTTAAGTTAGCAGCTGTTAAGCCCAGCAGTTGTTATCGATAAACACAAGTTGCTAACAAATTCGATTTTCGTTGGCAATTTCAAAAGCATGAAATTAATATTTTTGGCAATAAAATATGAAATATAGAGACGCCTATACAAAGTGTTGGTAAGTATTAATATTAGAGCTTGGTCGTTATGTATTTAAAATTATGTTGCAGGTATCCAAATTGGTAATAAAATCTTATGTTTGAAAATGCAAAAAAAGTCGATCCCAGTCCATGCATTAAATATATTTAAATTAAATAATTTAATATTGTAAAAAATTACATTTTTAAGACAACATTATTATTGAGTATGCAGGATAGCTCGTTAAGTACCTATTGCTTGATATCTGTATCTGTATCCAGTGAGAGTTCGGCCAGCAAGAGTTGGGCCAGCGAGAGATGGTTCTGCGAGAGTTTGGCCAGCGTTAGTTCGGCTCTCGAGATAATAATTGGTGACACAAAATCTTGTGTGTTTTGCCCATAGTGCAGCAGCAGCAGCAGCAGCAGTGACAGCTTGCAGAACAGCAACGGAACGGGCAGAGACAACAGTAAAAGCTAAAGCTGCATTCTAGGTCAGTGACTACCACTAGAAGCGATGCTGCTGTTGCTGCTGTTGCTGCTGTTGCTGCTGTTGTTGTTGCCAAGTTGCTTTTGGTGTTGGCCAATGTCTCCATTCATTTATCAAGCAGCCAGGCCGGCCATGTACTAGGAGCAAGCCATGGAAATCGGTCAATTGTTGCCTGGTCAAACGTCAGTAATGTTTTTGTATTTTTATTTTTGGTTTTCTTACTGTTTTCCTACTTTGCCTTTTTGTATATTTTCTGGCATATTACGACTACGTGTATGACCTAAATGGTAATTTGCCATTGCTTAGCCTATAAAAATGGCAACTACTTTTTAATGCAGTTCCACTGACGCCCACGCCGTATAACTTACAGCTCAAAAGACGCTCCAAATTTGAAGCTATTTATTTTCTTCAGTCATAATTTTACCAAAAGGTCTATTAGGTTAGTGCAAATGAGAATCGAGTGTTCGTCTATATGAGCATTTGGATATCGCTAGAGACACAATTTTTGATAATAGGTTCTCCTATTTAGTAAGTATATTATGTTTGATTTAGATCTTGTGCAGACGTAATTTCACAGATTTGTAATCTATGGCTTTATTTGTAAGCTTATGGCGTTCTCTAATAATGCTGGAAATTCCATCACGATTAGATAAGACACAGCCAAGATATGCAACAGACTATTTGCTGCAATTGGTTCAAGGATTCCCAGTTTTTGTTGAACGCACATTTCTAAGCTATAAGCCACAATTAGAAACGTTACAATGAAAGAGAATATAATGAATACTGGTTAATTTACCTATAAAATAATCATATTCAAACGGAACCGAAAAAAAAACAAAACGAAAGAAAATTATATTTCATTAGCGTTGAAACCCCGTTAAAAACCATTTTTAAAGACAATTCCGAACTACCTTTTTAACAGCTTTTTTTATTGCCATTTCAGCTTTTAAATTGAATTATAAAAAGTACATCAAAATTTTATTAACCGATTTAGCTATTAATTGATTAATAAAGAATCAGAATACATTAGATTTCCAAGACATAAAAAATTTCCTGATTTATGACAAAGACATGATGGAAAAATCAGTGCTTACCCAACATGTTAATGGCATGACAAATTTTCAAGCCTTTACAATTCAATTTATAGGTGTATAAAAATCAATTGTTAATAGTTCCGATGGAAGCTTTGATGGAAAACTTGTTATATGATCAGATAATAATTCTGGTTAATATGAGTGTGCGTATCGCGTACGAACATCAAATCAAGAAGATTTATTTCAATTAGAAATTTAGCACAAAAAAATAGAGTTGGGAATAGAAGAGAAGTGAAGTGTGAAGAGAAGAGCAGAGTCTGGGGTCTGTCATCAGTGGACAGAAAAAAGTGGGAAATGTGGCGAGTCAATGTCTGGTGTTTTTACTCATGACGAGTATCTGTAACTTGAAATTTAGCTATAGCTGTTAATGTATCTGTATCTATATCTGTATCTGGATCTTTACAGTTGTTTTTGTGCCGTTGTCGTGATCGTTATTGTTATTTTTGCCAGTTGCTAATGCTAATGCTAATGATAATGTTAATGATAATGGTCGCACGTTAATCATGGCAACAGAATCCAGAGAACCTAGAGAACCCGAGAGAACTGAGAGAACCGACAGAATCGAGAGAACCGAGAGAACCGAGAGAACCGTCCACTAACTGGACAGACACTCTTGGAGAATTTGTCGCGTCTTACAGATTACTGCAAATTACGGTAAAATTAGTGACAATTTAACTTAATAGAAACGTCTCTGATATATCAGACCTCCCAAGGTATGTTTGACGACACGATCAATCAGTTGTAACAGTCGTCTCTCAATCTGTTGAACCAATTTGCTTATTAGCATGTAGCATAGAAGCTGACTCATTGTGTCTGCAAACGCCTCCATGGATCATAATGGATCCACCTACTGTCACTCCTCGATGCTTTCTGCAGATTGATTCGAATATTAATTAGCATATTTTTTCAGCGTTCGATTTCGGTATAATTTGAATGTGGGCGGGGGCATGGCCAGATGAGGCGTGGGTCTCTGGTCTCTGGGTCGCGTATCACTTTCATATTGATAATCGCAATAAATCTTCAAGTGGTTGTGTTATTTCTATGGCAACCAAATGATGATGATGCCGTAAACTCGTCAAATAAAGTTCTCCGATTCGTTTTGTTTGTCATTGTTGTTGGTGTTATTATTGTTGTTGTTGTTGTTGTTTTTAGCGAGCGAACGAACAGTGGAATTAAAAGCAACAACAAACAACAGCAAAATGTTGACCCAGTAAAAGAAAAAGTTTATTTTTACACACATTTTGTTACCCCTTCCCTCAATTGTTGTTATTCTATTTTGCTTTTGTTTTTCTGTTGGTTTTTTGCGGCAACATTTTGTGGCCAAAAAAGCGCTGTATAGTTATTAATTCTTAACGGTTTTTACTTTCACGTTAGAACAATATGGACACAGGCGATAATTATTTCTAAAGACGCCGCAACCTTCAAGCATCCGTCACATCTGAACGCATCACGTTGCGTTCGTTGCCTATGTCTTTTGTTTGCTCTTCCGCTAGTCCGAAAAAAGCAACAACTAAATAATTCCACAACAACTACTACTACTACTACTTCTACTACTATAGCAAAATAGAAACAGCAGCAAAACTCCCTGACAAGTTCAGCCCAAATATGTTATTTATATGGCCAACTAACGGTTCGAGAATGACGTGCAAACTTTACACTGTTTGTATAAGTTGTTGTAGTTGTTGTAGTTGTTGCTGTCTTCCTCTGCCAGTTCCTTTTCTTTTGCTTTAACTTTTACGAAACAAAGCAAATAGAAAAACCATACAATAACGAAAAGCAAAAGCAAATATACACTTAAATGGAAACTAGAACATAATGCAAATTACACTGGACAATGGCCAACAGAGATTAGTTTTGGCTTTGGCCGGGGTGAAACCTAAAGATCGAATAACAACAAAACCCAAAAGAGAAAAACACTAAAACAACAAAGAGCACTTCGCTTGTTTGATATACTTACGAGCATTTCTATGTACATTTCTATCTATTCGGGTTTTGTAAATAATACTTTGCAGAATCTTTCAATATTTGCCGGTTTAAAAAGCAACTCAAATTGGGAACAAGCTGAGGTGGATTGGCGTTAACCTATGGCTGAGGCTAAGAAATTATTAAAAAATGTTTAATTCAATATCTTTCATTTAATTATAATTTGAATTGAATAAAAATTTAAATTGATCAATGTTTAAATATTTATTTTTTTCGTTATTAAACAAATAAAGATGGTTTTAGATTGGCTATATAATAAAATAGGCATTATATTTGTAAAGTCCATTTAAAATTGAGACAAAATAAAGAAAATATTAAGAATATATTAACCTTTTGAACAAAAATATTTTTGTTAAGCCTGATCCTCGAGCTAGCTGGTAATACTTAAATAAATAATACATATTTTTAATTAGAAGCAATAAAATGATGTACACATTAAAATGTCTTAAGGAAATATATGAATTAAAATAAAATAAAGTAGGTTAATAAAATAAGAACATAAATCAAGGTAAAAGTTATACAAATAATTTAGCTTAACTTTATTGTAAAATTTTGAAATATATGAAAAAAAAAATATATATATTACAAATTGTAAAAGAAATTTGGCTCAATTTGTTAGAGAAATTGAAAAATCCATGCAACAGGATCTTTTGCGTTGGACATGAAGCGGGCTTGTTTATTAAAGTGCTCTAAAATCTCTTTTACTGCCGACCATTTGAGAGATTTGGGTCATGTGTATTAAGCTGATAGTGCCATTATCATTATCAGCCATTATAACAAGCAGCACATGGCATGATTTTTGCGATGAGCATATAAACAGCGACAGGGGCTTTATTTGATTTTCCTTCTAGCGTGTGGAAATGTGTTTTTGTTTTCTGTTTTCTTGTTGTAGTATGACGTGCTTTGTTTTTTAGTTTTTTTTGCTGTCAATTTACTCAATAATTTTTCTCAGTTTTCGTACAACTTTCACATGTGATGTCTGATGTCCGACGTCTGCTGTCATCACTTCCCCACCAGCAACAACTTGGCCACCCGCTCTACCCCGACCTGAGCTAATGGCTAGACTGCTTTAGTTATTACAACGTTTTTTTTTCCTCCAGTGCCTTTTTTTGACGCTTCATTATACTCTATAAAGCCTGCAGTTGCGCTGCTGTGTGTGGTTCTTTTATAGTAGTCCAAGCTCTATATTTTATGATGAGCTAAAGTAGGGTATGAACTGTTCAGCCTGCATTGCCGGCAGACGTTCTCACTTGTAATGCTGTTGCTTGTTGCTGCTAGCTGGCAGAGCTATAAATTTAATTTCGATGCAAAGTTACAGCTTAATTCTAATGCCCAGCTACGATGGACACGACACAGACGTAGACGTAGACGAAGACGAAGACAAAGACAAAGACGTTCATCATCATCAACGACTGAAGCTGAGGCTGAGGCAGCGAGAAAATCAGAATTCCAGAGATTGTGCGACCGGCGGTGCCGCATCGTTTCGCCACTGCCCCCAACAACTTGTTGCAGGCATTTCACTTTTTTCTTTTTAGACCCTGTACTTAAAACAAAGTACGAAAGGGTCTATTGAGTTGGTGCAAATAAGAAATGTGTGTAGCACCGAGGAGGAGTCGTGATAGACTTCACAGAGTACATATATTTTTGAACAGGACGAGAAACTGAGTTCATTAAGCCAAGTCCATTTGTCCGTCCACCCAGATCTCGTAAACTATAAGAGGTAAAAACACCATGTTTGTCACGTAGGTTCACCTATGTTGCACGCAGATTAGGGCTGTTTAAGATTCACAAGACTACAAACACGTATGACATTCTACATCGATGCTGTGAATTGCAATACGATTGAATAGGAAACAGCGAAGATGCGCAACAGACAATTAGCTCGATTGTTTTTTGGAGGTGAGGAGGAGTCGTTTGTGCATACGTGCATAGCTTGCATCTGTATTTGAGGCGATGGTGCAGTAATTATTTAAACACAAACTACAGGGTCTGCTACTGTCGGTTGCGCCCGACTGATTTGATGTGTTCCTACTAGTTTCTTTTTTATTTTTTTTATTTTTATTTTTTGTATTTCGTGCCGCAAATGATGATCGATGTGCGCGTCGCATGTCGCTGTTGCTGCTTGTTGCTTGTTGCTTAGTGCTGGCAGCGTTGGGCTACGTCGAACATTTCGCCAGCATTCAAATTGGCTAAATGTAAATGCCGCTGACGTCTTGGCCCCCTGCCCCGATGCAGTGTCTCGGTTTGTGACAGGCGGTGCCAAAAATTATTAAGATAAATGCCAAGAATCTCTCGGAATTGTTGAAAAATTAATTAGATACTAAATGGGCTCGCCTGCCAAACTGTTGCCATCCTGCCCAGGATTTTGCCTGTTCCCAGACAGCACAGCTCAGCTCTGCCATCTCTGGCTGACTAGCACAATCCTACACTAATCACCAGCAGCGGCTCTGCTGCAATCAGCTAGAGCAGAGTCTAATAAATGACCATGCTCAATGCCAAGTTGCTCTGGCTTTAGCTGCCGGCGTCCGCGGTCTCCGTCTCCGTCCCATCGCCACCTCCATCTCCATCTCAATCTCAGTCGAAGTCGAAGTCGAAGTCTGAGTCTAAGTCTAAGTCTCAGTCTAAGTCGTCAGGCATCGCATCTTGTTAGCTGCACGGCATCCAAGGCGCTAATTAGCCACGTTGTGGCGCTGGTAATGGCTTCAGCTACAGCTACAGCTACAGTCTCAGCTTCTATTTCTAATTCTATTTCTACGAGTATCTGCGCTTTAGCTTTGACTTGGACTTTGACTTGGGCTTTGAGGCTGACCAAGCGACACGACTAACGAATTGCTGCCAACTCTTTGAGTGGCAGAGACGCCAAATGAGGCCTTGATGACAATAGATGGGTCGCCCTGCCCACTCTGCGCGTCAGAATGCGAGATAGATGGGGCCAAAGCGTGTAGGGAAATAGAAAGCCATATAAATAGGCACCCGCATTTTAGCAGTCTCTAATGAGCACCCATCGTCCCACACCCCTCACCCCTCACCACCCTCTGTCACAGCCTCAGCTCTCGACACCCGCTATAAAGAAAAGGGAGAAAAAATGAAAAGTACCTTTTACCTTTTAATGAACTTTTCTTATAAATGGTGCGGGCTGCTGAATTGCAGCGAGCATCCCATTATCATCATCATCATCATTAACAGCATTACTCGTATAGAATGTAACAAAATCAACGCCTAATGGTAGTAGCTAAGCTGCGCTGAGCATGATAAACACAATCTGCATATTAAGCTCAAGATTAACCCAGAATTCTAGCAGCAGCAGAGAGGGAGAGGGAGAGTACTAGATGTACTTACCAGCCAATCAAAGCCGAAACGCCCAACAGGGCTTGCAATCATGGTATCATATCCATTTTGATTTTGATTTTGATTCAAACAATCGTCATAGAATCTATAGATATAATTATATTTCTTGAGCTGACAATATACAATTTTAAACACCTTACATATAACTAACTATGTAACTACCAAACCAATTATTCAAATTCACTAAAATTTCGTTCTGCCGAGTTTTAAACATTCCTCTATCAAATAGCATTACTTTTATTAAGCAACTTAATTGGCAGGAACTCATTTTATTCAATGTTCACCTAGCTCTTCCAATGCTTCCTGTAGCTCTCTTGCGGATCCTCGAAAATTCGTTCCGTTGTCGGACCAGATGATCTTGAAAGGACCACGCCGTGCCATCATCCTGCGAATCGCTTAAATTCAAGCTCCTGTATCTAAAGATCTCAATGTCGAGGAACACGGCCACACGGGATAATGCGATCTCGCTGGGTTCCTTCACAATTGTCTGCACATGATCCAATTTTTCAGAAGTGGTATATTCAAACCTTGGAAACTGCGAAGTTGTCGTTTGATTAATGTGTCCGTCACAAATTTTGGATATACTGCAAAGAAGACTCAATGTATTGGCTGTGCTGGGCGCTCCAACGCCACATTTTGCGCGCTTCTGTTGTTGTTGTGGACTGCATATTAATGGTGCTGATTTGTAACCAAGCGATCCGGCTCGAAGGACCACTTTGTTAATTATCAAAGGCGGCGCTTGATTTTAAATAATAATAATCAATTCAAACTTTATTTTGCTTTTAAATCTAAGCACAATAAGATATTTGTTTTCTTCAGTGGTGGGCAACGCCATCAAAAACCCTATCGATATCTTATACACTTCACATGCACGATTTATCGATTACAATATGCACTACTTCAACGTGCGATTATTTTGCTACGACACACATAAATATTTTATGGTTTCAATATTCTCACATTGGCTAATATGGGGATGTAAATTAAAATAAACATGAATAGATGTTTAGAAAGTTGAGCATCGATGACAGCCGATGTATCGCAGCCGGTGTTTCCAAAATTATTTTTTCCATTCAAATTTAAACAATTTTAATCCTTTTTCAACATTTTTAATAACAAATTGTATTAAATTAAAATTTTATAGTTTGATTTTTATTATTATAGGTTTATTTTTGTACAATTACCAAAATTGTTTATAAATACTGTTTAGAAACAGAATATTTATAAGACGTTCCGCCTTGGTTGTATATATATATTTATTGTTTTTTATAACGAAATCTGTAAAACAATAACAATAATTGAATATATAACCTAATAATGTACAGACAGTAAATACTTAACAGCCAAATTTAAGGAACGGTTGAGATCTCACGAATTCACGTAAGCAAAAATTCAAAACATCGTTTGAAAACATCGATGAATTGACAATACATCGACCTCCTAAAAACATCGGTAAACATTAATATATCGAGCTAACACCATCGTTGATGTTAGTTATATCGAAGGGTTTTTACATCCCTAGGCTAATACGGTATTTGTGTTATTTAACAAAATGGATTTTGCAGTGCAACTAACTCGCCTGCTGGACATTAGGGGAAAGCTGTTGATAATTCTGGATAAGGTGCGCAATTTAACAGACGCCGAAAAAGCTGATGGGCGTCAAGCCGTCCTACAAGACGAAGCAGCTGTACTGATGACCGAGAACTCAATGAACCTGGGTGAACACCCCGCGGAACTTGAAGTGGGCCTTGATATAATTGTGGCATATTTGAAAATACGTTGCCCAACAGCAAACCATTAGGTGCAAGGTGAGTTAAATACGAGAATCTAGCATTTATTTTAACTAACTAATTTGACTTATAGCCAGGGACTGCAATCGAATTGTATATTCGATGTTCACCCACATGAACAACCTGGTTCGGATTCCTTAACATAATTTAATATAATACACAAGAGTAAGTACAGTGGAAAACTTGGTATTATTCATTACTACAATGCCTCAACATCAATATTTTAGGTCCTAAACGATTAGTCACATCCCTGAGGGAAATACAAACAAATACAAATGATTTCCAGCGGGATAAAAAACCAAACCAAACCAAACCAAACTAAACCTTGCAAGCAATTTAACAAAAAATACTTGAAGCAGGACTTGGTATTATCGTTCGGCGATTCGATCTCAACTATACTACACAATATCTTAAATTCAAAGCAGCATATATCATTCAATGATTTTGATTGTAAATTGCAATAAGAACACACAACTTAACATCTGAATGTATTTGCCAAAATACTTATGTCTTCTTTAAAAAGCTTTAATTTCCAAAACAATCAAAAAAGAAAAAAAAATAGAAATTATATATATCTGAAAATTTTCGAGTTGTTATTTGTATATACATATATATATTTGGGCACACTGCAGCCCTGGTAGTGTAGCTCTGTAACCCTAAAATGGTGAGACGAAAGTAGAGATGGGCATAGCCCGGGCTTTTTTCGTGCCACGGTGTGCCACGATGGGCCCACACATGTTCGTGTTAAAAATTTAAATTTGGCCCATGGGCTGTGCGTGTCGTGCCGCGCAATAAAAATGTTTTGCTTCCACTAAAAAATACTCAACATTTTAAATGTATTGAGAAATGTGCACTAAAAAATACCCAAAGTCTGAAATAAACTTAAAAAATTAGCACTAAAAATACCCAAATACCCAAAATTTGCGCAAAAAATACCCAACATCTAAAATGCTCTGAAAAAATTAAACTTCGTGTTGGGGAAATTTTTTAGCTATTCGTGTTAGACAATTTTCATTTTCGTGCCGTGTTGGGTCGTGCCGAAAAACTTCAGCCCATGCCCATCTCTAGACGAATCTCTAGTCGATAGTCGAGAAAAGGAGTTGAGTTGAGTCGTTTGTGCAGAGTTGTCGAGTCATAGTTGCAGGTCGTAAAATAAATTGTTTAAGTTGTCTGTCGAAAGAAGACATTGTTAATTTTTTACACTTGCACTAAGCCAATAATCTGCATTATTAAATAAATAAATCTACATATAATAATAAATTTACAAATATATACAAATATTGTATGTACATATACAATATACAATATTTATTTCGATAACAGAATTGGGCGAGTCTGGGTTCAACATCAATAAGCTTAGATAAAAATTAAAATATATATATATTATTATTATTGTAATATTTTGTTAAATTCAAATATGAATAAAGCAAATATTCGGCTGCTGTTTTTCACATCAAACTTAGGAACTCGATGAGTCTTGGAACTACCCACAGAGCTCTTATGGAGTTCATTAGCGTCAAGATGTTTGAAATATATGTATATATGTACGATACATATATATATGGACTTGTAAAGTGGATGAGCTGCTTGGATGAGCTGCTCGTGTTTCGAATCTGTTGATCAGTTCATTTGTTTGGATCATCGCTTCAACCACTTCCGGCCATACGATTTCAAGACCTTAGTAGTATGTTCTGGCTCACTTTGTTTATTCTTGTTCTTCTTCTTCGTCTTCGGCTTCTGCTTTGTCTTCTGCTGCTGCTTTTAGTGTTTCTTTTGGGCAGCAAATTGAAAACTCGGTGGGCGCATTGGAAAGCTAACGGTTAATTGTTGCTCTCTATGATTAACTGGGGATGTATGATAACAGCTAATTAGGTAGCAATCAAATCGAATCACAAAGCACACAAACATTATTAACTATTCGCCCAGGGGAAGTGAAAGGTTATGCCGACTCCGCTGTCTCTGCTCTTCGATGGGGGCCGGAACAGCCAGAACTCAACTGAACTGAACAGTACAGAACCGTACAGAACCGTACAGAACAGAACAGAACCAAAGTCAACTGAACTGAACTGAACTGATTTTCAACATTGTAGCAAAAGTAAAAGCTGACAGCACCAGTTACAGAACTAGAACTGGCCACAGATTCCAGAACTGCAGCCATAACCAGTAGCATAAATAGAACCACGCCAAAAACCGCACACGAACCGAATAGAAAGGCTGTCCCGCACCACAAATGACCAAAGCTGAACAGCAAATATTTAGAACAAACCAAAAAAATGAATAAAAGTAAATAAAACCCACACAGCAAACACGTGTTAGTTTTTTCTTCTTCGTGTTTTCTTGTTTTCTTGTTGTTTTTGTTTGTTTTGTGAAAAGCGCTGCGTCAGCTGTAAAGCAAAAGCCTCTCATAACCGCTGCCAGGCCATCGCATGGGACGCGACTGTAGCTGGACCTGATTGCGTGTTAACCAGTGTTGCCAATTTTTCATTGATTTTGGCAAAAAATGCACGTTAATGAAGCTAACAAATTTACCAAAAAAGCCCGAAAACAGCTAAGCAATTCTTAGGGTTTTCCATAGATTTCCTCAATTGAGATTACACTTTTATAAATATCGATTTTTTTTTTAGCGAGTATATTGACAAAATCTCTTTGAATTACACCATCATATATATATATATATAATGCATTTACTTACTATGATATCATATAACGAATAAACATTTAAATATTTTTACCTATATATTGCTCTATAATATACCAAATAAGTAAATCAATTGAATTTGATAATATATAAAACAATATATTCGGCGAGTATTTGACTATCGTGTCACGCGCACATCTCCATCGCGCAAAAAAACAACACGAGAGGCGCTGCATCAGTGTTGCCAGAAATAGCCGAATTTAAATATATAAAAATAATTTTTAAATTAATAAAAATGCAAATAAGCAAATATTAAAAAGGATTTAATTATGAAATATTAAAAATAAATGTATATATTTTGAAATAAATTTATTATACAAATAATGAGGAATTGGAATCCAGCTAAATTGGCAACGCTGCCTGCAATGCGCTGCTATTGCATTGTGGAACAACGGGGCTTTGCGATTTTTACAGCTGTGACATAGAGCAGGGAACAGTAGGATAGTGTGCGGGGCAGGGGGCGATATTGTGCGGGTGTACTAAGCAGCAGCAGCAGCAGCAGCAGCAGCAGCAGCAGTGGAGCAGCAGCTTAAGTAAGCGGAACCCAACGCGTCAAGCAATTTTCTTAGTTTAAGTGATTTCTTTACGCTTTCGCGTCAGTCGCTCCAGCTTTAACAGCGACAGCGACGCCGGCAGCGGCAGCTTGTGCCAGTGATGTCCGATGCGCTTTTTCCCCGTCAAATCTGGCTGTTAATTGAAGAGTATTTTATGGCTTTTTATAGCGCGTATTCATTAAAAATGGTTAAAAAAAAATTATTAACTTTGTGCAAATGTACGTAACAGGCAGAAGGAGGCGTGGCAGATCAAATTGTATATATTCCTAATTTAGCCCTGTTCGAAGAATGTGGAATGTAATTTATGTTTATCTGTTTAAAAATTAATGAATTTTTTTAATTCAATATTTACTAAGTTAATTATAATGTAACCAATTAAGTAGCAGATAATCGCTGAATATAAATAAATAAATGAGATAAATAAATGTATACGATTGTGATCTGAATGAAACTGAAAATATTAACTTGGCTATTTTATCGCTATTTTGGCAATATTTTGGCAATATTTTTTGTCCTTTTTTAAGAGTGAAAGCAAAGCAAAAGCAGCTTTTTTCTTGAAAAAGTATGGCAACACTGACTTGTACGCTCTGCGCTCCAATCTTAATTATTGTCGCCTAAGTTGTCCAAGTTGCAAGTTGCAGGTTGCAAGTGGCAAGCTCTCTCGTTCTGCATTTGCTGTTATGTCAAGCCGTTGAGGCCCAGTTGTTTGCTCAATTGATGCCGCTCTAATGAATTATGATTGCATTTACAGACTCTCGCCAAAAACTCTACACTGACTGCAGCGGCTTAGCAGCACTGTTAAGCTGATGTTATGTTAACAGCGCCGTCAGCAGCATGGCAATGACCTGCGACTGCGTAGAGTTTACTTGGCTAAATTCTCATTACACACACTGCGCAGTCGCAGTCGCTGTCGCAGTCGCAGTCGCAGTCGCAGTCGCAGTCGCTGTCGCTGTCGCAGTCGCAGTCGCAGTCGCCGTCGCAGTCAATTTTAATGTTTGTTTTCTTTATTTCTCGCTGGTTTATTTATGTTTCTGCTGCTGTTGTTGCTGCCACTTTTCTCCCGCCAGCTCTGTTAATGAATAATGCAAATACGCATACATGCAGAGGTGCATATATGTATACATATATAGTATATACCCTATACATGATTGTATATATGTTTACATAACGGATGCGAAATTTGTCGCCCTTTGCTCTGTTAATTGCCAAATTGATAGCACTTTCATCTTGTCTCAAAGCGACGCATGTGCAAATTCCATCAATATTGATTTTAATTTTTAAAAATATCTATTGGTGCTATTATTTTACAATTATTTTGGTTTTTTTCAATTGATTATGGGGAAAAGATATTTTGCGCACTTAAAATATTTGTTTATATTATTTTTCTATAGCTTTTACAATCAAATATATAATAAATTATTATACAAAAAATAAACTAAAAAACATATGAGCGTTACGGGACGTTTGTACAAAAAATTGTATTAAAAAATAACCAAATTCAATTTTTCCTTAGATTCCAAACTTTAGATTCCATTTATTAAAAGATTTAAATCAAAATCCAAGTCACAAATAAGTTTAGAAAAGCTTAAAAATGAAAAATTGAATTCTTTAGCTTACAGCAGTTTTAGCATCATATGCATCAGAATTAAAATACAAATGATATTCAAAAAGCTCAAAAGCAATTAATTTTCTTTGTTTTCCATAACAATACGCATATTTCATTATCAATTCAATCTCTTGGAAATATCATTCTTCAGCTTACAACACTTGGCTTGAAAAATGCTTGTAATCAATATTAGTATTTAGTTTTTCCACAGTAGACCCAAGAATCTGTGTTCATCTAATGACATTCACAACATTCCGAAGTTTACCGCCTCTGTGCATTAGCATAAACATCGCCCTTAATTACAGATCAAAATCAAAATCAACAACGAGAACAAGATCACGCTGCAGAAGGGCCGTCATGATGATAAGCTTATCACACAGCCAAAGCCTACTAATGGCCCTAATGCCCAAAACCGCCTAATCCCCTTAATACGAGGCCCACTCTTAATACCCTCAAACGGTAGCCATGCTAATCGAAACTGCGCACAGTGGTCAATTCTGCCAATGTGGCAGGTAATAATGAAAAAATTAAAAGTGAAAATTTATATATACATATGTACATATGAATGCCAAGCAATCGTAAGCGAACAAAACTTGCGATAGTTTTCTGCCAATTCCCTAATATATAATCGCTTCTTTTTTCTGTATTTTGATCTGGGCTAGTTGGTATACATATGTATGTATATAGCGAACTTTTATCCATTTGATAATATGATCGATTTGTTATAAAATTTATTGATTTATTTAAGATATGTATTCATAATACTACAATTATATAAATTTATAAATTATAGTTAATCTTAAGAAAGTACCTCTTTTTTTAAATCAATTGATCTTTCGAACGCTAGTCACGATCTCTAAACGTTATTTTATTGCCTTGGTTTGTATGTAAAATTATGAATATTTTTCAAAATTTTTCACACATTGATTTTGTATGCCGGATCGGCAGAATGGACCACTGTGCTGCGCTGTAACAGGTGCCGTTGTCTCACAATTCGTGTTCAAGTTCAAGACTGCGGCAGAGCAACTGCTGTTAATGTCAATGCTGGCTGTTAATGCTGGCTCTTACTGTTACTGTTCCTGTTGCTGTTGCTGTTAATATTGCTCTCCACTCGCTGTTAAGCTTAAGGTCGCGGCGAGCCAAGTCTCCATGGGAGAGTGCGGAGTCTTGTGGCGTGCGTGCGTTGCTGTTGTTGCTGAGTGTAGAGTGCGCTCTCTCGCGTTCTTGGCTTGGACTCTTTCTTGTTCTGCAGAAGAGGCGAAACGTTCGCTCGACCGTAGCTTCGTCTCTCTCTCTCTCTCTCGCTCTCTCTCTCGCTCTGTGTGTCTGTGTATGTGTATGTGTGTGTTTGTGTAAAGTAGAAATGGGCTCGCGCTTTTCTTCGTTTCTGCTTCGTGCGTCTGCAATGCCGTTGCTGCTGATGCCAGTGTTGCCAGAGTTTTGGCTTTACAAGTGGCAGAAATTCGAAAAAATAGTGGCTAAAAATGGCAAAAAAATATATGCAAGTCATGGCTAAGCAGAATTCACTTCTTATTATTTAAATGTATATTTTTAGAAAAATAATTCAAATGTTTCAAGCTTAACGCCTAAAAAGACAAAATAAATAAATTTAAAAAAAATTAATAATAATGAATATCTTAAAAACTTCAACAAATTTTAAAATGTCTTCAAATTCATTATCATGGGCATCACAGTAGGTTTTTCATACCCAAGGTTGATATTAATTTCTTAGAGCTAGTAAACGCAGCTCTTTGAAGCAGTTCAAATTCCTGCACGAATAACTTAAATATAAGTTCCGATATACCATTATCAATTTGTTCAAAATGATGTAGTATACTAATTCGAAAATTATTTAAAACCGTTAAAAAAAAGACTGTAGATTTAATTTCCACTTGCTCGTATTTGCTGTTAGACTTTGGAATTAGTTACCTTATAATTTTATATATATTAAGAGCGCAATAAGATTAAAAATTAAATAGTCTTAATATTTAGAAGCAAATAATTTATAAATTTAATATTTTAAACCAACAAATTCTGATCCTATTGTATTTTATTGTCTACTGTTTTTATCTCAGATATCTTTATTTTTATAAAAAAAATATAAATCAATATAAATATGAATAAAAAAAATAAAAATCTTGGACATAAAACTTAATAGCTAAAAAAAACATAAAAAGGCCGAAAAGCATTTCTAAAAGAATGGTGAATGACCAGCTTTGAAAACGGCTAGATTTTGCCACACACAGGCCAAAGTGGCAGCACTGGCTGCTGCTGTTACTGTTGCTGCATGGCTTTCTTGCGTTGACGCTGCCGCTTTCTCTGCCGCTCAGTTCGGTTCTGTTGCGCTCTCCCGGCTGATTCTTCTTCGGTCGTGGAGACCTCTGGGAAAGGCATAAAAGTGGCGCACTCGCTGGCCCACCAGCCATTGCGCGTAATGCAATTGAAGTGCTAACAGCGTCGTTCAGTCAACAGCAGCGATAACAGCGTCAGCAGCAGCAGCAGCATTAGCAGCAGCAGCATTAGCAGCAGCAGCGCAACAAACACACACACCGTGGAAAATACAATTTCTTTTTTTTTATTTGTTTGACAATAACGCATTGATGTGCTCCTAGTGAACTTGCAACAGCAGCGTGCAACATTACAACATTTGCAACAGCAAACAGCAAACACAGCCAACAGTCACATTGTTGGCATATCTAATATTTGGAATTCGAGTAAACAGACTCAACTCCTGCCGCTAAGTGTTCGAATTGTGAAAGTGCAACCAATTTTTTTTCTGTTCAACAACAAATTCCCAGTAAATTCAACAACCAGATAACACGCGAAAGGATTCTCGCAAGTAAACATCAACAATCCCATCAAAACAACAAAAATCCAATTCACAAATAAGGCAAGAAATTTGCTCAAAACGAATACTAAAAATAAACAGCAAAAAGGACAAATTTACAATCCGATCGAACGTGCGATAAATACACAAAAAAGGTAAGATTATATTTTGGAAAGTGATACATAAAAACAAAGCTTAACAAAAATTGAAGCAAAGCATCAATGAACTATTTTTTGTTGTCTAGAAATTTTGTTTTATGCTTAATTAGTAAAAAGTGTTGCAAGAAAGATAGCAAATATCAACAGGAATGAAATATATGGCTAAATTTTAATTATAATAAGTTCGAATAACAAATTATTAATAAATTTTGAAAAGTAATCCAATATTAATTTAAACTAGTTTTTATAACAAATACAAATAATAATAAAAAAAAAATAAATAATAATAATAAATAAACTTAAAAAAATTTATTGAAATAATATAAATTGTAATAAATTTATAACCAATATTCATAGATGAAAATAATAATTTTCTGAAAGAGTCGTTAATAAACAATATACCAGTTTTAATGTTCATTAAAATTTCAGTAATTTATGAAGCTCAAGAAACAAATTTTCATTCATTTATAATAACTTTTAAAGAGTTATATATTATACATTTTTTCTATTATTATTTTTTTAATATTTGCATACATATTTTAAAAATCTATAAGGCTCAACAAAAGGACAGCTATCATTTTTAGAAGTTACTTTAATGGTAGTAAGCTTTATAATGAAACTTATATGATTTATTGAGTTGATTAAATCTATGAGCTGAAATAATTATAAATTATATAATATTAAATTAATACAAAAAATTATTAATATATATTGTAAAATTTTATATAAATACATCAAAGTTGAAATAACATTAATAAATTAACTTCATGTAAAAATTGGATTTCTCATATTTCTCAATGACGCTAAGAGCTGAAAGAATTATAAATTACGATTCCCAAATGCATAAAAAGTATTTATTTATATAAACTTTAAACATTAAAAAATAATATAAAAAAAATGTTTAAAGAATGCTAACTTTTTAATAAATTTTGAATGATTTAAATATGGTTTAAACTGAGCTAAATTCTGAAAGAAATATGAGCTATGAACTAATATTACAAGATAGATCAGTTTAAGGCTAACCGAACTGTATGTTTGTTAGTTATTATTTATAATGTTTAAAATTGTTGCTCGTACGTTAAGGCAAGGCAAAAGTTAGTTGCGTTTTGTTTGTTTTTGAATTTCATATGCACACGGAAAACAAAAGACTTAGACAACGAACTTGGGTCATGCTATGCATGCTAGGCAAATAAGTGCTAATTATGCATTAGTGTGTTGGCTTGTGGCACACATATACACATGCAAGTACAAACACACACACTCACACACAACAATAACAACAATCGAAGACTTTTAGCTATATTTAGCTTGTGTTTTGCCTGCAACTGACGACATTTGCCATGAGAGAAAAGCTACAGGCCACGCTGCAGCAACCCCAACGCTGAACAATGTTGCCCCCCAGCTGGACACGCTCTCTATTTCACACACACACACACACACACATAGATAGAGACAGACACATATAGACATGGCATATAGACAATGGCACATTTAATGCTCTTTCTTTTTGTCTAGTTTAGTTGTTTGACTTGACTCAACTTATTTTTTTTATTATTATTTTAATGCTTGCGCTTTATATTTTCTGTTAAAGTCATTAACGCAATTAACCGTTATTACCGGGCCGCCATCGTCGTCGTCGCCGCTGCTGCGGCTGCGGCGGCTGCTGCTGCTGGTCACCCAATTCATTAGGAAAGCATTTAGTGTAGGAAAAAGTAGCAGCGAAAAGCAACGGGCCGAGAGCATGAGAAACGCATTAAAAAAAAGCGAACGCAGCAAAAAAAAAAAAAACAACAGCAACAAAAATGAACTTAAATGCGGAGCGACAGCAGCCCCCAATGAAGTAAGAACTGGACAGCCCCGCCCCCCACTCTGTCCCGCATTGCAGCTGCCCACTGGCCATTCAGGCCGGCGTCTGGCTTTATATCATTTCATACACTCACACACACATACACACATACGAACAGAGTGTGCACATCTTGGGCAGAAGTCAAAAAATGTTAGTTGACTTTGTTGAAATTAAAGTTTATAGTTTTTGTTCTTGTTGTTCTTGCTTTTTACCTGTTGTTGTTGCTGCCGCTGCTGTTATTACTATTCTTGTGCCGCCCCGGAAATAACGTAATAATGTTGCATAAAAATGACTTGTTGTTTTATAATCGAATCGTAAAAAAGCCAAAAGCTAGAGAAGCTGTCATGAAAGCAGCCGCCTTTGAGCCGAACGTAATGCGCTACATGCTGCGCAATCAAAAGACTTAGGCAACGAACTTGCCGCCATATGTGCTGGGCAGCTGAATGCAAAAATTCTCACTCGAATCTCTCGCTGTCTCTGTTTCTCAAATCTCAGCTAATGCATAAAGTTTCTCTGTTTATCTGTTTCCCCTCTATTTGCCGCAATATCCCCCTATTTCCCCTCTTGAGCTCTGGCCACCGGCGCCATTTGTACAATGCGTGTCGGTAGACCCCAAAACTGACCCAAATCTGCCATCGAGCGCTCTGCCCCCACGTCGAAAGTCAAACGGCAGAGGCAACAACAACAACCAAACCATGGAAATTCAAAGAGTATGTAATTCGAAAAGAGAGATGCCAGCAAATGCAGCAATAAGAAGAACCATTTTAGCTAAATTTTAAGCGCTAAAAACTCGCTTATTTATATTGTTGCTGTTGGCCCACTTTTCGATCTATTTGCTTTATTTTTGTCTGCATTTCGTTGCCGTTGTTGCTGTTGTTGTGGCAATCAAGTTGCCAGCTTTTCGTAGCGGAAATTGATGAATCGATTTTCATTAGATTAGAATAAGCGCAATAACAGCAACAGTGAAAACAGTTCTCCATATGAACATCAACAGTTTAAACTTTAAAAATAGGGACTCTGTCTTAGCCCTGGGAACAGATTGACAAAATAACGTCAAGGTAAGCATAGAAAGCAAACAAATGCTGAGGTAAATAAGCAGATCAGTTTGAATAATGTATACAGTTTCGGAAATGGAACCGAATGATTCGAGTTTCATAAAGCTTAATATAAGCATTTTTAAAATTATGATTAAAAGTAATTATGATTTGTAAATAGTAACTGAATAAAAATATTGTTATTTAAGATGCATGCAAATAAAAGGAAAGAGAAGAAAACAAAGTATTACAAAAATTATTTAAGAAAATATCTAAACATATATATCAAAAATGATGCATATGCACATGCAAAGAAATATATAGTAAAAATTAAATCAATATTGAATATTAAATATAAATATTATATCTTTTTTTTTTAGCTTATTTTTAATAAGCATAAACAGAATTTTTGTTAGATTGCTTTCTGTATTGAATGATAGAATTTTTAATTATTATTATTATTGTATTCTTTTTATACCCTGTGCCCATTTGAAAAATGGGAAAAACAGGGTTAATAACTTTGTGCGAATGTATGTAACAGGCAGAAGGAGGCGTGGCAGACCTCACAAAGTATATATATTCTTGATCAGGGAGACGAGCTGAGTCGATTTAGCGATGTCCGTCTGTCTGTCCGTCTGTCCGTCTGTCCGTCCGTCTGGATGAGTGCGTAGATCTCAGCAACTATAAAAGCTAGAGCAGCCGTTATGGTCTCTTTTGAAAGGTGTATACCATACGCAGATCAAGTTTATTTCAAATCTTGAATGCCACGCCCCTGCCGCCCACAATGAATGAAATAAAATACATTCGCAAATTTAAAAGACACTGAGATATTTACATGAATTCTCTCTTCAGTAGTTGATAGGTCTACATCAGACACACAGATGAGGTTTTTTTCAAATTTTTGATGCCACGCCCCCTTTACGCCTTAATCAATAAAAACCGAATAAAAAGCGTAATATTGAACATAGAACGTTGAAACTCGGAATATATACTCTTGTGTATGGTAGTTACCTATCCTGAAAAGCGCATTAAAATCGGCCAATAAACACAAGAGATATGAACGAAACAATATTACAGGCGTTACGCCGCTCGCCCTTTAGCAGCGCAGCCTGTAAAGCATGGCATTCACAAAATGAAAGAAGAAGAATTGCTGCTACGCTCCGTGTGATAGTTTTAAAAAATTACATTTAAAATATTTTATACTGTATACTCGAGCGCGCAGCGCGAGCTTTGGCACAGGGTATAAGACAGTCGGGCCCGTCCGACTGATCTGCTCCGCCCATTCTGGTTTTTATTATTTTATGCATGATAATAGTTACTATTTATTAAAACTTCTTGACCGATCAAAGAGATTAAATTATCAATTGCATTCCTCTTGCCATTCATACACCAGCAAAAAAGGAAGTATCGCTTGGCTTCTTCAATGCGATTGAGCATGCTAAGTACTAGCACTGCCTAGCACTAGTTTTAAGTGTTGATAAGTGCAGTGAAGAGCAGTCTCTGGTTCAGCTGGTTCACTTTTGAGCAGCATCGGTTGGTGCACCCATTTGGCTGTGCCGCTTCGTTGCGGCAGAGTTGTAACTGAATGCGGCATGGCACAGTTTTCGTTGCTGCCTCTAAATAATTTGATTGTTGTTGGCTTTTAGTGAGCATTTTTGTGGCTGTGGCTGTAGCTGTTGCTGTAGATGTGGCTGACCCACATTGAGAGCAGCTGTTGAAGCAGTCTGGAGAAATGAAATCAACGAAATCAGCACCTGTTTGCGACAATAGATTCGCACATTGAAGAGCAGGCAGCGAGCTGTCTTAAGTGAATACTTACGTGTGAATAAACAAACAAGCAGAAATAAATACAGGAGAAATGTATGAAAAAACGAGGGGAGAAAAAGAAAGAAAATTGTAAACACTTTGGAGTTATCGGCGCTTCAGTTCTAATTTCTGAGCTTCGTCCAGCAGCTGCAGTGCGCGTGCGGACAGCTTGAAGAGGCTTGTTGAATGGTTAGCGATATGAGTGTGAATGTGAGTGTGAATACAATTGAATACGAGTGAGTACTTACTTTAATCACTTCAGCACTCGTTGAGTCGAGTTGAGTTTCAAATACTTAACTGGCTTTTTGCAATAACAACTGTTCCAATTCACAATTACAATTCGGCTTTGGAACAGAAACATCATCATGTTGTTAATGATGATCTGGCACTTTCAGCGTTCCAGCTGAAATATTTTCGTTTTCTTTTGGGGCAGCTAAAGGGTGCCCCATGTCTGCGCTATCTGTGCTAGTCAACGGTGCTTTTTTATTTACAGCACGGCCCACTGACCATTCACAGCGCACACAATAAGAATATAATATAATATAATACGATACCTAGATATGGCCATTCTAGTATATCAAAGCCAAACGCCCGGGCTTTGTTCGCATTCAGCATTATGAATTCGACTGTCACATCTTGTTTCTGACTCACTCCCAAACAGAATGGGGTCAACAAATTATGCAGCCTCCCAAAAGAAACGAGAGAAATGCAGGAATTCCTCGAACAAACGAAAGCAGTTAGGGAACCTAGTATTACCTTGTATGAAACCCACAAATATTCAAATGTATAATTCACAATACTGTGAATTTATATGCACGCTCTTTTTGTTGTTTCATTTTTGTTTTTATTTGTATTGTTAGGAATCTTTTTGTTTTTCTAAGCCAACGTTTTGTTTGGCTTCTTAAAGGCACTCCAGCGGCCAAGCAGCCCAATAAAATCCAAATGCTCAGCTTGATTAGCACCCACTGTTGACTGATTGATTGAATGAACGAATGAATATGAGTATATATGTTATTCATAATGATGCTCAAGTTGATGATGTGTTTGTTTTTGTTGTACAGTGCTGTATTTGCCTCTTGAGGGACCCTGGGCAGTATGTCTATGACAACAATTGATTTTCAATTAAATTTTGTATTTGTTTAAATTGCGAATTTATCATAAATGTTTGTTACTTATTTCTATGCATTTTTATTTTATTTATTTTATATATTTTGTAGTGCAAATCTAGCTATTTCTGGCCACACTGGTTTCTTGTAATTTACATGACATCTGAATTCATTTCGAGTTCATTCGAACTTTTATAAAGATTGGGGATGGCAAATAATAATTTTATTTTCTTTTCGAAAAGTTTGGTTGGATCTGAGTTCATGTTTTTTAATCAAATTAAATTGTTCACTGATATTGATGCATATTTTGGCTTGTTTAGTTTTCATAAACAATTTCGTGGTCCCGCCCAATGGAGGCCCGCGGTGCAGAGTGGGTACGCCGGCCCTGTGTGCAGGCAATGTGTGAAAGTGTTCCCATTTCGAGTGTCATTGCGAGTTGCGCTGCTTGTGGTGTCTTTTATGTATGTTTCTTTTTATTTTTTGGGGGGAATTTCGACACGTGCGTCTGTCATGATATCACTGCACTTGACGTGGCAAGAGCAAACTTGTTGGGCCTCTGCTGAAACTTGAACAGTTTTAATGAGCGCCCAAACTTTAATTAGAGTTTATGCGTATGCAAATGTCTGTGTGTAGAATGTATAAAGTATAGTAATAAAGTGTGTTTTTGGAGTGTGCGAATCTGCTTGGCTTTGTCTGCCAGCTCTCTATAGAATTCTGTATGGAAATTGGAGCAACTGCAGCAACACTGGCATCATTTTAATAAAAATTTCAGCCACGCCCTCTGCGGCTTTGGCATAGCTCAGCCAGGCGTTGCAGATTTGCATAGGCCGCCGCCATCGCCATCGCCATCGCTTAATGAAACTGCCGTCCAGCGTGGCCAAGTTTGTGTCTTAAGTCTTTTGTTTTGCAATTCGGTCAAGTAATCAAAAAGAAAGCAAACATTTATGCTCGTTGCCGCTGCTGGCACTGATTGTTGCCTATGGACCGCTCTGTTAGCTGGCAATATGTTTTTTATCCAGCCTCTTTAGCGATGTGGTTGTTAGAAGAAAAGTCATGTCCATGTCGCCAACTTTGCCTGTCGCTCGCTCTCGCTCTCGCAATGCAGCTTTTGTCTTAGTCTTATTGTTTGTGTTGTAGCTGTTAGCTTAATTACTCAGCATGTTGTTGTTGGCATGCAAATAATTTATATATATGCATATCTTCCATATATATACTATATATATATGTACATATCCGCTGAGCTGCTGCTTGCCACATGCAGCGCCAACAATTTCTTTTTGCACTTTCCACTCACTGCGCGATGACTTTGCGACTCAGCGAGTACTCGATACACTCACACACACGCACACACCCAGGCCGGCCAGGTGGGCTGTTGGCCAGGTCTGGCTGCCAGGGGTCGGCAGAGGCGTGGCATGTGCATAGTATTTTTTGCTCCCCGCTTCTTTCTCAGCCAGTCAGCGCGTATATCAATAACCCATTAGAAGCTCCAGCTCCAGCTCTAGCTCCAGCTCTGGCTGCAGCTGAAGGCGAAGACTGAGAATAAGAACAAGAGGCAGACGCAGCCCTGGCTTGCTGCTTGCGAGTAGTAGATACCGTTACGCAGCAACTTTTCAGTCAGCCAGCTGGCATTGGGCAGGGGCAGGGGACAGGGGGGCTGAGCGCTGAGAGGTAGCGGTTTACAAGCCAAAGAACATGTTGTTGCCTCGGCTGCAAACCAGAATGAAGCAAGCGGGCAACGGCATAATGAACTTAATGATGATGACAATGGTGTTGCCGTTGTTGTTGTTGTTGTTCTGCTGCTGCTGCTGTTTCTTCTTCTTGTTTGTTAGCTCTGGCAAACGGTCAACAGCAACTAGCAACAACAGCTCACAGCTGACCATCAAATAAGTTCGAATATTCATTCATACACACAGAGAAAAAGCGCTTCTAAGATTCAATGCCGAAATTCATACATATATTTATTTCGTATCAAATTAAAAATTAACGAAAATGCTCCTTAAAAATGTGTGAATTAAAAGATATGTGTTCAATTGAGCACACATATGTAAATAAATAATAAATAACCAGCTAACAAAACTAAAACATTTTCAAGCTAGCATGAAACATATGTAAATTTAATGTCTTCATATTTAATTTCATTTTAATTTTAGCTTTTTTATGTGCAGATTATATTTAACCTTTTTATTTAAAAATATTCTTAAATTTAACTTTATACTTGTTCTTAATTTGTATTTCAAAATTCTCTGTTGACTGTTTAAATAGGGATTAAAAAATAAACATGTGAATAACTTTTAGGCTATACTTAATTTAGGTCAACATAAACTTGAATTGGAAATTTTTTAAATTTGCTTGAAACATTTTTCGCTCGATTTTTTTTTTGAGTGTAGCTGCTGCTGGCTCCGAAAAATAAAGCAGATACCAAAACTGAGAAAAGTTTGAGAAAAGTAGCTTAAATTAAAAAAGTATCTGAGCAAAACAAAAAACCCAAAACCAAAAACTTGTTCTCCCATGCAGCATGCAGCATCTTCCCCCCTGCCGCGCGTATTTAGCTGAATAAAAAAATGCATTTCTCTCAAAAGCTGATTGTTATTATGATCAGATTCGGGCATAACTAATAATTAAGGCGCATTGTTTGGCCAAAGCGTTGAAAGATCTGCCCCAAGAGTAGCCGCAGTTATGTGGAAAATCCAAGCCAAGACGACATGTTGATGAAGATCAAGACATAGGCACAGCAGTTGAAGGCATAACAACTCCCAAACTCTCAAACTCTCAAACTCTCAGCTGGATGGCAATAGTAGTCGTTGCATTTGATTGTGCGATTGAAATTTATTAGAGATCAACTTAAGCCAAGTGCTTTAGAAGCCTCACAGGCCGCCTTTGATTCAGAGCTGAAAACGCAAACTAAAAAAGAAAAAAAAGGTCTACAAAATAAAGAGCTTTTTTTTTGGGATGAGGCGATTAAAAAGTTTTTTTCTCTTCAACTTAAGTGAAACCCTGAAATAGTTCTGTAATGAGCTTCGTAAATTATATCACGAAAATGGCAGGAAATTGAAAATCAGTTGGGAAAACGCCAATCAATTTGTTGGAGTTTCAATTAAGAGTTCTTACGGTGAATGCTAAATGAAATAAAAGTTTCAAAACGAAAATTCAATTTGAATTTCTAGTGTATGCTCTTGGTTTAAAAATAAGTTTTTTTTTTTAAATTTATATCTTTGTTATTTTTAAGAAGAAGATTTTAATTAATTTTCAAAATATCTGGAAAAATATAAATACAACAAATAAACAATAAATAATAATATTATTATAAATTTACATTAATTAAATTAAAATCAATAAATCCATTCGAAAAATAAAAATACAATTCAAAAATTTAATCCAATGATTGAATGATGATTTTCAAGATCTGAAATAAAATCAGTTTATATTAAATTATATAAAATTTATGTAAATGAAATTAAGCCATGGAAATTACATAAATTTAAGGCACTATAGTTGTTGTTATGTGAAAAGAATATAACTTTTTTTAATAATAATATTTTTTTTATATTTTTCCCAATGTTGGCTTGAAAATATCCACATAGCGAGTGAAAGTGCTTAAGTCCAGCAAGTACGCTTAATCAAAAAACAATTAGCCCAGTCTGAGCACAATTTCCCTTTCTCATACGCGCAATATTTTATTTTAATCCATGCTAAGCTGCCAAGGTCTGATTGATCAATGGTAATACAAGACTACGGCAATGACTCAACACATTTTCTAAGCATACCTGGAGAAGTAATACTTTCTCATTGCCAGATAGCCTGCAGCATGTTTGGCATTGAAACTGTGTCAGAAATCCAAATACTCGTAATGAATCTGAATCTGAATCTGACTTCGACTAACAAACTTATTTGTATCTTTTGTCTGCTCTCTTTGCAGTGAGGACACTTTCAGCTGCCACAACTGAAGGTAAGTTGCAATGCCGATGCCGCACTTGAAGCTGAAATATGAATTGCATTGTTTAATTCGATTTGTGCGCAGCTTAGCTGCTTTTAAAGCCAGAAATCAGCGTCAGGTGGCTGCCTGACTTGAAGTACCATTGCGGCCTGACTTGTAGCTAAAGTTGCTAGGCCGTGCCTATTTATAAGCCAAAGCGTCGCACTGCAATCAGTTGGCAATTAGTCACTCAAACTGACTGACTGACTGACTGACTTGCCGGCAGCCAGTGCTGCCAAGTGCGCTTTTCCCCGTCTAATCTGGCTGTTTTTTTTTAACAGCTTTTTCTTATATTTCACGATATAGATCATTTGTCTTTATTCTTAGCGTTATTTGCTCCAACAACCTTAATTTAAGGAACAATACCTTCTATAAAGTGAAAATCCATAAAGCTGAGCTTTATTTTAAAGAGATTTCTGTGAATAATACACGCGAAAAATTATAATATAATTTATTTATTTTATTAATACTATATTATATAGTATTATTTATATCTTAAATTCAATTAATTGAGATTGCCATCTCAATTGTTGAGAAAATCTTAGGAATATCTTTGCTGTTTTCTGGATTTTGTTCCAAAAAAGTTCTGACTTGTTTTCGTGCGCATCCCGCTGAAAACAGTTTTGATTTTTTTTACTGAAGGTGAGAATTCGAGCTCAACGTCTAGCAATGGGAGATTTTTAATGGAAAAATTTGGCTTAGGTCAGATAGTACTATTTCGAATGTTGCCAACATTCTCATCAGCAATTTAGACAGGAAAATTGTCAAACTTGTCTGTATTTTTTTTTAATAGAAAATTGGCAACAAATTTGAAATTCAAATTAGCTTTATAAATTTTCTAATGAAATATTATTAATATTTAAATAAAAAAACCACTGAAAATTTTTGAAATAATGCTAGTTTTATAGCATGCTATAGTTTTATAGTTTGCAAAATACTTAAGCTTTTCCAATCTGAAATACGCCAAATCTGGCCTGTATTAGCTTAAACTGACAACACTGCTTGCCACAGTTGCCACTTGCTGCTGTTGCTGGCCATACATTTACAATTAGGGCGCTGCGTGGCTGCAGATAAATGTCAGTTGGGCTTTGCTAGGCCAGGATAATTGACGATCAGCAGCCAGGAGCAGGAGCTGGAGCGGGGAGTGGGAAGCGGGTGCAGGGCAACATTTTGCTTTGGCGGCAGCGTTGGCGGCGTCCAATGACATTGAGTAATGCGAGCAACGCTTTAGCTGCAACAGTTGCAGTTGCAGTTGCAGTTGCAACCATTAGGCATGACTTTTGATTTGTTTGAAGCCGCAAACTGTTGACTGTTGACTGGCCAACAATTAAGTTTTCTTTGCTGACAAAACGAAAATGAATGGCCGCTTTCAAAATAGAAGAAGACAAAAGCAGGCGGCAACAATTTCCAGGCAAACAACGCCCCGAACGTTCAGGCGTAGCAACAGCTTAGCCTGGGCGCGTCGCACAGTGGTAAAAAAACAGGTAATCCTTAAACAAATTTGATTTGTCGAATCGATAAAGAGTTGACTTGTTACTGAAATCAAAAATATTGTATACTAAGAAAATTGAATCAGAATGTAATGTAAAGTGTATAGAACTCTCCGTTCTGTAAAACTATTTCTCTTCAAGCTTTCGATATGCATCTGGTTGCCTAGATATTGTCTATATTTCGAAAGCCGTAAGAGATAGGAAAAAAATTTAAAACGTTAGGTGGGTTCAATACGAATATCAAACCTGCCAAAACTCGATAAATTATGTATAACAAGTGCTATTTTCAGCGCAGAGTTTTGTAGTTTGTCACAATCAATTATTAGCAATATACTGATCTATCCTGAAAAGAGTTGAATATAGATGTTATTAATAAACAAACTTCAAAAAGAAAGAAGATGAAGCATTGCTATACCCGATATGTCTCAAGCTTGGCACTATATATAATAATCTTCAATTGTATAGGGTGACAATTGGTTTAAAGCTAAGAAGCCTTGTCCAGTTAGATTGGCCGTTTTGACCACTGTGCGTCGCCAAGTTAAACTCCAACTCCCCGCTTCTTGCCACTTCGTGCTGCCTGATCATGCTTGGCTGTGTCTCCATGGCCATCGCCATCGCCAGCTTTATCTCTAATTTATTATCCGATGCAGCTGGCAGATGCACAGATGCTCAGATGCTCAGATGTTCAGATGCACAGATGCATCTTCATGTGGCTCAGCATAGATGCCCAACATGCGCAGCGCTGACGCCGCGCCTAGCGTCGAGCTGCGCTGCCATTGCAATTAATTTGTATGTCTATTTTTAATCGGCCTTTTGATTATTGTTGAGCTTGTAACGGTGCTTGTGCTTGTTTGTGGGCGTATGCGCCACATTTTACCAATTGCAAGCCAATATATACATTTAATATTTGCCCAACAAAAGACCCTGGCAACGAACTTGCCATGGCAAACAAATGACTTAGGTAACGAACTTGCCATTGCACACCAATGACTTTGACAACGAACTTGCGCGTATTTGTGCACTAATTCAATGGTGCAGTGCATTATGGGGCAAAATACTACAATTTGTGGCATCATTTTTTTTAAATTCGATAAGTTCACTTTTGATTTTGTTGTAATTTTTAACATTTAATTGTATGTATTTTGGCTATGTAATTATAGAATTCTGTGTTTAATACTATAGTTATTATAGCGTTTTTATTTGATTCTACAGGGTGTAAAGGAGGAAGGGCGTGGCACTCAACATTTTAGATATACATAATATTGCTATACTTACCAGTTGAAATAAATTCGATTTGAACGCATAAACCCAAATCAAAAACCGAAAATAATAAATTATTCAGCGTTTTTTTTAGTAATTAATTAATGCCACAGAATCTGCTAATTTTTCCCATAGTGCAGTGTGCCCCCACCTCACCCGCCTCCACACCCTCATCAACTGCTGCTGCTGCTGCTGCTGCTGCTGCTGCAGCTGCTACTGGTATGAGGAAGTGCTGGCTGCTGTATCAGCAGCTCAAATCTCAGTTTTGCCACAATTCGTTGACCATTCTTAGCGCGCTTCTTTTAGCTGTTTTTTGTTTTTGTCGTTGTTGCTGTAGTTGTAGTTGTTGTTGTTGCTATTTTAGCTATTTTCGCTATTCTTCTATTGCCATTGGAGTGCGGCTTTATCGTTCGTTTATCACCTCGAATGCAACCATTTCCGGCTGAGCTAAGTTTTCGCTTTGTCTGCGGTTTCAGTTTTGTTTTTTTTTTGTTGTTTTTTTCTTTCCTGTTGCTCTCCGGTCCGCCTCATAACGAATCGAAAATCTATGGCTTTCCAGTTCGCCATTTTCAGTTTGTTAACGCTCGCTAATCGTTGCAATCATCAGCTACATCGGTCTGACAAAACTCCGCTCTCTTTCTCTGTCCCCGCTGCTCCCACCACTCTCTCTCTCTCTCTCCCTCTCTCTCTCTCTCTCTCTCTCTCTCTCTCTCTGTCTCTCTTCACCATTTGCGGTGTACGATTTTTCATGCAATATCATTTTAAGCATCTGTGATAGCTGTCAAAATGATTTATAATCATGCGAGTGGCGTGGAAAGTTGGCAATTTGTGACACACACACAGCCATTTTGATTGGCGTGTTCAATCAGTGGGCTATTGATAAGTCTGTTCAACTAATCGTAGAATTATACTGGACCACAATTTTCCAATTTCTCACTACAATTGTCCAGAGTTTGAGAGTTATTATTTGCTCTAAACTTACTAGTTTTTGTTTGTTAAAGTTGTCTTTATTTTCTTACATTAGATTTAATATTTGTTATAATTTTTGATGGTGTAAAATGATATTTACATTTAAAATCTATGAATCATATTTTCAGTTGCTTATTAACTCATTTGTTAACTTACTTCAATTTAAACAAATCGATTTAACAATTTTTCTTTGAATTAATAAAAGCGCAGCTACAGCTACTAAATAATAGATGTTTAATCAAATTCTCCTTATTAATATTATTGAAATAAGCTAGTAAATTCCTTATTATGACTGGATAGTTGGATCATTATAATCCCGCCTTAACATTTGCTTTATACACTGTTTTATGTGCGATATTTATCGCTTGTGTTGCGTTAACAAATTGAAATTCGCTTTTCATTTTGCGCTTTTCTTGGGCCCTCTTTCGATGGGGCTGCCCGAACTTATGGCTTATATATCATTGGCAAGCGAATGTTATTAACCACAGCGTGATTGTGCTGCAAGAACATGATGATCTTCTTTATCATCGGCAGGAGCAGCAGCATCATTATGCTGTTCCATTACTTCGAAGTGGCAATTGTTAATTTATTGTTTTTGGCTGGCCGCGAGCGTTTATTGATTCAGCTTGCCAATTATTGTGCAAATAAATTCCAAATTGCGTGAGGCAAGCGCAACAGCAACAGCAACAGCAACAGCAAGAGGAACAACCACAACCACAACCACAACATATTTGTGGCCAACGACAAAATGTGTTCGCTTCATGGACTTGGCTCTGCTTGTGGCCATTGGCCATGGCCAGGCACATACATTTCTGTTGTACTTTATGGACAATTTGAAGTACGAGTACAAATAAGCATGGAGTCCAACTAACGGATACATCAGCCAACAGCGAGCAACACTCGACAACAAACATTGTTTCTAGACACTGTTCTTAAAAAGTAGAAAAGGCTCTATGAAGTTAGGGCAAATGGGAATTACAAAGAAACACCAAGAACCCCAAACAGTATTTATAGTATATTCCTGATCAGAAAGACGACAGCTTAGTCGATATAGCCCGTTTGTCCGTCAATTCGCCTGTCTCTGCGTCCCGAATTACACCTTCATTTCACAAGCTTAGATACCAATTTTGATACGTAGGTTCTCCTAGGCTGCAGGGATATCAAGTTTGTTTAGTTTTTTGATACCTCCCACATCTACTCCATTAATCACTAAAAAGCCCAGAGCAAACCATTATAAAGCTACAGACTTGTGAGCGATTCTAAATCGCCACTGCCATCAATCAAGAAACATCGAAGATATGCAACAGACTAGTTACTCTTAACCTTACGGGTTGTAGCTACAAATGGGCAAAGGAATCATAAGCAGATCTTGCTGCATCTGAAGAGTGTACACAGAATCCTTGTTGGATTCAATATGGAGTAGCAGCTGGAATCCTCTGGCTTGTCATTTGTTTGCTGACTTTATGAAACTGCCAGAAGCTGAGCTGCCAGGCTGCCAGGCTGCCATGCTGCCAGGCTGCCAACAATGCCAACTTCATCTTCGTCTGCAACAGCAGCAGCAGCAGCAGCAACCATAACAGTAACAGTAACAATAAGTTGGCCTGGGGCAATGGCTGCGAGGAGGGGCTGGGGCTGGAGGCGGAGGCCTGCCAACTGAGTGACTGACAGACATTGGGATTAGCATTAAACATCGAACGTGGCCCATCAATGCCAAGCGAATGGCAAAACAAAGCAAAGCTAACAGCGAAGTTGCGCCTAGACAAGAGTCAAGAAACAAAGAGCATGCCGAAACCAAAGGCATTTGCTTTGCCATACGAACGAGCACTCATACCAATACTCAAACTCAAGCTCAAACTTAAACTCAAACTCATACTCATGCTGCCACTCGTATTCGTATTCGTATTCGTATTCGTATTCGCCTTCGTCTTCTTCTACTTGTTGCAGGCTGTTGCTGCGAATGTTATGCAATTTCAGCTACTTAATGCCCATCAGTCAATCAGTCCAGATGTCTGTCATCACATTTTTTTCTATTTTATTTCATTTCATTTCATTTGATTTTTCATTTTGCCGCACCGAGCGGTGCATACTTCTGCTGTCGGCGGGAGACAGGCTTGAATTTCAATTAAAATTTCGCGGTGGAAAAGTTAAATTTGATCTGCAAAGTTTATAGTTTTATAGCTAACATTTACCATAAAACCTTAACGATATGTTACACCTCATGGGTCCAAACTACTTGTTAAACTTAACAAATGCATAGCCCTGTGGATTATTCTGCGAGTTTACACAGAGCAGCCTTTCCTTAACATAAACATAACCATTGAGTTCTGTTAAATAACAGAGTTTACAGATATTTTATATTATTATTTGGCATTCAAGAAATTTGCACAATTTTTTACTAGACTCTTTGACTCTGTACTGTGAAAAAGTACAAAAGGGCTTATCAAGTGTGTAACACTTGGAAAAAGGAGTGACAGTCCCCACAAAGTATAAATAATCTTCATTAGGTCGACGAGCTAATTTAAGCTATTTCTGTATTATCGTCCCTCTGACCGTTCCTATGAACACCTGCATAGATCCCGCAAACTTTGGCATAGCGAAGACTATGTGATCAGCATTGAACTACAAATTTCAGGGTCCACGACTGTGGTTTACATCCGACTGTAGCCTTCAGGCCGACTGATCTGCTTCGTCCTTACTGTCTATCTTTACTATGAGTAGAGTTTTCGAAATATTATTTATGCCAAGGTATGTGAGAAATTTCTTAATTTAAAGCAGCTTAATTTGAACGTGCATGATCATTAGAGATTGGTTGCAACTAACTATTGGTGGCTTTGTTAGTTACCTTGCCGATGCCGCTTTCCGGAGTTTGGTTTGTTTTCTCCTCTCTGTTCTTATGCCTAATTGTGTTTAATGGTCTGTTAACTGTAGTCGAATTCGGTTCGTTATGGAATGATTTGCACACTTTGGGGGCAACTTGAGGTGGCATTTTTACTGTAGCTTTCCAATTGGTAATGAACGTGGCAATTTTGGTTATGCCAGGAACGGGGAAATGTAGGGAATGCCTTACCGCAATTGAAATTTATACGCCATTAGGCGACAGCATATGGTATTAGGCTTTGGGCTAAACGCAATTATATGGCATGTTGCCTGTTTTTTTTTTCTTTTTTGTTTTTTTTTTTTGGTGGTAAATCTTTAATGGCGAAATGGGGTAAGAATTCCTTTATAGGCGAAGAAAGTTGTGTGCCAGCAGGCATCGATCAATCGATTCTAAATCGATGCGATAACAACCGAAGCCGCCAAGTCAACCAAATTTAGCAATTTAGCCATAAATGAACGACCAAATTGCCTGGATCTGAGCAGAGTTTGCCAGTTAGCCAGTTGGCCAGTTGGCCAATTCTGCTGTTAGCCAGCTTCTTCCCATTGGCAATTGCCTGATGGCCGTCAAACTGGCAGTTTAAAGCTCATTAAAAACGCCCCAAATGCACCCGCTATGGCAGTGCAGCATTCAGAGCATCAGCTACAACTTGCAACTTGCAGCATGCAACGTGCAACTTACAACTTGCCACATACTATAGCATTCAGCTCCATCTTTAGCGTGAGCTTATGGCTGCCATAGAGTCTGACTGCTTCCTCTGGTGGCTTCATTATTTAAATATGCTCATAAAATATGAGAAATAATTGCAATTATTGAGTATGCTTTTAACAAGCTGCAAAATGCAATGCCAACTCTACACTGTGCAAAAATCGGGGTAAACTTCCTATCAGAGATTGGTCTTCAAGCGGATAGATCTCTTTTGTTTTCAGTCAACGTAAATAGAATAGAATTAATGAACCTATTTAAGCAGAACAAATTTAGCTACTTAGGTTCTGCCTTCGGTAAAACTTTTCAATGTCAACCAACTCTTTAAATTTCAT
The DNA here is from genome assembly GCA_035045125.1 of Hypselothyrea guttata. Lineage (NCBI taxonomy): Eukaryota > Metazoa > Arthropoda > Insecta > Diptera > Drosophilidae > Hypselothyrea > Hypselothyrea guttata. Next base: position 432,995 of record JAWNNJ010000194.1, read on the forward strand.
TAAAATCGGTCAATAATTAAGAGAGATATGATGCATCAAAATTATATTATTATTAATATTATTATTATATATTAATTAATAAGTTATAATTTAAAATCATTATTTTTTATTGCAATTTTTTCGGCCTTTAGTTTAAAGTTGGCAATGTGCTTGAACATTTTGCTGAGTGTGCGGCATTTTGAAGCGTTTTATGGACTCAGTGCAACCATTTGTGGCACATGCAGCGCCCACGCTGCCTCCAAACTAAATGCTGCAACTGCTGACGTGCACTCTCCGTAGGTCCGACTCCCTCCAGGGTCCACTCCGACTGGCCAGAGAGCAGAGCGAAAGATATATGTATATATATAACATGGCATTTTTTGTGCATGTATTTGAATTTTTCATTTTTCTCCGCGCCATATTAAAAAGACGCCTCGCAACGCGGCAAACTGTGAACGTGAATGTGGAGGGAGATGTGGATGGGGATGTGGATGGGGATGTGGATGGTGGATGTGGTTGGTGGATGTGGTTTGTGGACGTGATTGTCGTTGTGGCTGTGGCTATTACTGCTGCTGCTGCTGCTGCTGCTGCTGCTGCTGCTGCTGCTGCTGTTGTGGCTGCTGCTGCTGCATTTGGTTTAGTTTGTTTGTCAGACTCATTTGAATGCAGTCGCTATTTATGCTTTATGCTAAAGGCAGACCCCAGAGATAACACGCAACTCTTTGGCTGCTCTTGGCTGCTCTTGGCTGCTCTCTGGGTTGAGCTCTCGAGTTAAGGCATTGCCCGTTGCATTGCCAGTTGTTGGCCAGTTAATATGGTTAAGCTTTTGTTTGCCTTCGGTGCAGCTTCAGTTCTCTGGCATCTGGCCCTTTTAAGGTGCGCTAACTGCCCTCACCCATACATACTATAAATGCAAATAGTACTATCCATCGATTCATCGATCCATCGAACCATCGAGCTCTCTGACCCCATGCCAAGGTGCCCCATACCATGTGCTACTCCGTCTGGAGTTGATCTGGCAGGCAGCTTATTGAGTGATCCGTTGATTTGATGTTCATAAATCAAAGGGAACGCGTTTGGACAGCCGGTCAGCCGGACGGACGGACGGACACTTTGTGGTTTGGCTTGATTTTTCCAATTTATTCCCACTTTTTTCCTCTCTCTGGCAAGTGAGAAACTACGTGTTGCTGCATTTATTTACCGAAATGATATATTGAAAACACGTAGTCGCAGCTAAAAGAAGCTGCAAGACACCAGACGATATAATTATGCGGATGTTTCTGAAGCATGTTGTACTGTTCGCTGCCATGTAATTTGGAATTTTATTGCATAGTTCGAAGTGTAAATCAGTTTTTGAGCTTTACTAATGAGGATTATAAATTTTATGCTTTTATGTTCTCTGTACCTTCATTATGAATTGTCCTTTCGCACTTTTTAGCTCACGAATTTGCAGAGATTCAGCTACACTCAGCAAAATAAAGCTCTTAAATGCATCATGTTTTGTTCTAGAATGCAAGTTCAAATCGGAATAATAAATTAATTAACATAAATTAGGGCAACAAATGAAATTAAGTTTAATTGAAATGCAACAAATGATCAAATAATGTATGAATCGTATTTATTTAAAAATTACAAATTCATTAAAATGAATATTAAAAAAGATTAAAAAAAGTTCCGTTCTTGGATCAAGATATTTTTAGATCTTTGAACTTTCGACACTTATTGGTGACTTCTAATATTTTTTTAATTCCATCTACACACTATAAACAAATCATGACAAAAGTTGATTATTTATTTAGAATTAAATAATTTATTATAATTGATATTATAATTGGAATAATCGAATAACTGATTTTTCAAATATCAATTCTTAGTATAGATCCCTACTGCTCTTTTAATATGCCAGTTCCAGCCGGAAAGACTACAGTCGGGTGAATTGTGCTTTATTTTTGCATCAGCTGTTTGCATCTGCAAAAGTGGAATTTGCGCGGATTCCCAAATGAAAACGTTGAACAATTTTTGCGAATTCCTGTGACATTTTTGAAGTAAGCTGAATTTGCATAAAACAAAGGGAAAATAATTGTTCGAGTGTAGTTCGGCTGACAGTTGGTTAGACAATGCCTAGGACTCTGCGTTCGTTCTAGCTTTGGCTGATCAGCTGCAACGATATGAGGCATGCCTAAATGGGCAAATGCAGCTAAAAGAAACTCGAAGAATAAACACAGACAGACAGACAGACGGACAGAAGGACAGACGAAGGGACTTGGTATGTGCACAATTTCAAATGGCAATATGGATTGACAATTGGACAATTGAAGCTGAGCCAATTGATTCAACTGAAGCAGCTTGGAAGTGCGTTGCATTTGCATATGCTGCGACTTATGTACTTGGAATGGGAATGGGAATGCAATATGCACATAGAGCCATATATCTGGCGTAGTATCTGCAATGTCGGCTGGATTGGACTGGCAAGAGATACTCGCCAAATTCAATAGATTTGCTGGTGGTCAGGATGCTGCTTAGCCCAGCTGCCAGTTGTAGTTGTGGCTCTAACGAGATGAATGCAAGACGATAGAAAAATTCAATGTCAGCATTGGGTGTGTGCGGTGTGTGGGCTGAGACCGAGGCGGAGACTTGGGGGCAACATTGACATTTGCATCGTTAGCCGACAATCTAACAACGCTGACAGAGCCAGAGTTGGAGCCAAAGCCGGAGTTTCTGCTGTGTCTCTGCTTCATTAAACTGGCTGCTTAATAAGACAACTACAGTCAATCAGCTGCAGCAGCAATAACTGCAACGCCAACAGCAGCAGCAGCAGCAACAGTTGTTAACCAAATGCCGTTTTGCTGCCTCTGTCTGCCGTCTGTTGCTGCAGCTTGTGGCAGCCACAAACCGGTCAAAATTAACCTACTTAGCTGAAGCTACAAATGCTGTCGCCTTTCCCAAAAAAAAAAAAAACAAACTGAAAACAAGACAGCAAACTTAAACCAAAACAAATCTTTTGTACGTGCCTCAGATGAAGATGATGCAGTTGTGGCAGAGTCAAGAAACAAAAAAAAAATAAACAAACAAAAAACAAAAGCAACAACTTGTTAGAGTTTGTCAGTTTTCATGTTTTAAGAAATTTACAAATTATAATTATAATTTTTGAGGCTTTTTGTTTTGTTTTTGTTTTGTTTTTTGTGTTTGCTGGAAATTGATTCGTTTTCATCGTGTCGTGATGCCTTGTTAAAGTTTTCTTTTCAACACGCAAGACAAACAAGTAAAACGCCAAAGTGACGCCCACTAAAACCTAACAATTTTACTTAAATGGAATATGATGATTAACTAAAATTTTTGCAAAAGTTTGCAACAGTTGAGCTGAAGTTTCAGCTGCAATCGACTGTTGTCTAAGAGCAGTGTATAAATATTTATTTTATTACACTCTTCAGCTTTGGTTTAAAGAAACATGATTATAATTATTCCCTTAACAACTGTTATTGTTGAAAGGGAAAAATATGTGAAATTTGGGTGTAAAAACTAGACTTACAATTATGCATATGGGTTTGTTGATGCTCACATCAATTCGAAAACCAGCAGAATTGTTCCATTATTTAAAAATAAATTTAAAAAAATTCAGAAATTCGAATTAACCAGACCTGCTTTTAAAAGATTGATGGCAATACATAATTACGCTAATGGGAATAATTTACTTAACCCATGAGAATTATAGTATGTGGTTTGTTAAACATTTATGACATCGTTGCTGGTAGCTCAAATTTGTGCAAGACTTCACAGAAGTCCTAGGCTTTATAATATACTAAAATTGCAGAAAACTCGGAGTTCTACTTAACCTACTCCACTTCCATATGATTTGGTGCAATGCATAATTTAATTAGAATAATTTATTTGGCCCATAAGATCACTCTGTGGCTTGTTAAACATTTATGATATCGTTGTTTATGGCTTAGATCTGTGCAAGATTTCACTGAAGTCGTAAAAAGAAAAGTAGAGTGCACTGTTATATGGGTTTGATAGCGTATCAAATAACTGGAACTGGCATGGAAACCTACGCGAAAACGATTGCAACCGATGAAATAAGTGAAAATAGTAGTATATTGCCATCAGGTACTCGGTTTTCTGCTCTGTTTCTGGTTCTCTTAGATTTGCCTATGCGCTCTTGATGCACACATTTTTTTGAGGTTAACCACGCTGCGCAATTGCAAAGAAAACTATTTCCATGCTTATATATAATAGATTGAACAGCTAACCGCAATCAGGTCTTAGGCAAAAAATAATAAAAAACAGGCAATATCAAAATAAAAAGTGCAACGACTGAAGCGAAAACTCATCGCACTCTCATCAGGCTTTCCTGCCACGTTTATGTCGATATCGCATCCCAGCAGCTGGCTGAAGTTGCATGGGGTCTGAGGTTCGGTGTATGGAGTCTGGAGTATGGGTACTGCCCATTTGACCAGGGTTAATTGATTATCGCGGCGGGCCTTGGCCACAATTTGCTTGGACTCGGCCTGGCGCTGCGTGTTTGCAGGCGCAAATGAAGATCAGTGTCCGTTCCGACCACAAAATGACAAGCGTCACGAGATCAAAGCATAAAGAATGAATAAAGAAAGCAAGACGTTGAGAAAAAACCAAATTAGAATTTGCCATAGCCTGGTCCCAATTTCTAGCTGCTGCTGCTGCTGCTGCTGCTGCTCCTGCTCCTTCCCCCTGTCTCTCCCAGTCTCTCCCTGTCTCAACCCAACTTAACTCAAGTCATCTCTTCGCGTCTTGTCTAACAAGTTGCCTGTGTGCCATTTTAGCCAGTTACGTACAGTGGTAGCAGCTACAGCAGCAGCTTGGACGTGACTACATCTCTTCGTGTTGCAGTTGCAGTTGCAGTTGCAACACCAAAAGCTGCAAAACTAAAACTGAAACGAAAACAGGCCGGCAAATGGCTAGAAAATCAAGTGATTACTGTCTACCATCACGAGTAATGAAACGTGACTCAAATCGCAGTTAAACACCCCAGCGACACTGCGACTAAGCGACAGACAAACAGACGGACAGCCGGACAGCCGGAGGGACGGATGGACGAATGAACGGACAGCCGGATAGATAGATGGACAGCTGTAGGAACGGACGGACACGCACATACCCAACTCCCAAAAGGAACGAGCTAAAACACGAGGCAAACAGCAATTAGAACAGTCCAAAACCAACTGCAGCAACAACACCCAAAGTGCCTGTTAGGAAGTAGGCGCAGGGGCAGCAGCAGGGGCAGGGGCAGCTGATGGGGCAGAGGCAGGGCGGACAACCGTACACCATACACATTGAGAACTACATCATCAATGTCGTTGCATGTCAGCCATTTGGATAATGGCGACCATTTGGTGCGCAGTGTCGAGTTGCTGCTGCTGCTGCTGCTGCTGCTGATGTTGCAGCTCCTGCCAGTCAGAACAGGATGTTTTGCCCTCCGCGGCCCCTTGGCTTTTGTTTAGGATGTGCAACAAGACACCAGCTACAAGCCAGCGCAGCTGTCCCAAAGGGATTCCAACTCAGGTTAACAAGAGCAAATGTTGTTGCAACAGAGGCAGATACAGAGGCAGAGGCAGAGACAGAGGCTGCAACTTGTATGGCAAATGCAAATCCAACTGCTTATGGAGCATATGCCCGATACATAACATGAGTTTAGCTATCTGTTGATTAAAACTGAATACATTAACTAACTACACGATTACCCGTCGTGTTTGCCCACAATTCGAGCGATAAAACTTATTCGGACTACGCTCAGACGCTCAGACGTAGCCAAGATAATGAATTTACAGCAGGTTAAAGTACATTCAGATTAGATTCACAGAGGGCTCCAATGGAATGTGGCGGCAGTTAGTTCTAATTTAAATTGCTGGAAATTAAAGCAGAGATGTTTGTCTAGTTTATGGGGTTTTAGAGTCAGACACCGAACAGCTTATACTTAAAATGTGCGAGATTCATGAGGTAGCAGCGGTAGCGATTTGCGTGAGTAGAAGGGGAGGTATCCAAAATCTAAAACATGCTCGCACTGCTTACTGAATAGGAGAACCCATATATCGAATATGGTATCTCTAGCTCTTATAGTTGCTGAGATCTTGGTGTTCATAAAGACGGACAGACGGACGGACGGATCGAGGGACTGAGCTATAACAGAATAATGGACATGTCGTGCTGATCAAGAATATACTATATACATTGTGGGGTCTGCCACGCCCTATTCTGGATGTTACACACATTTCCCACTTGCACTAACTTATAGAACTTTTTTCTTTTTTAAAGTAAAGGGTCTACTAATTAACACTGTGCGTAAATTTATAATTTAAAGTAATATATTGTTAATTTTTGTTTAATATTTTAAAAATTATATTACTGAAATTTGAAAAACTTAGTTATTTGGAACTTCAGTTCCGTACGATATTTCAGATATTTTTCGCTAAATGAAAATGTAATATTTAGTAGACATTTTATTTGGATAAACCATACGCCGTTTTATTTTGACTAAAGTTTGAAATATTGTTTATTGTTTTAGATGCGATTTTAAAGCATTAATAAACTGAGGTCTAGATAATAATTTAAATTAAAGTTAAGATTGAAAATCTCTAAATTATTTTAAAACAATAGAAACTTGAAATAATGATGATTTTGGATGTTTGTATTTACATTCTTTTGCATACATTTGGTTTCTTGTTTCCGAAACAGCGAAGTGAGTGCAAATAAATTCCTCAGGCAGTGATTTACGTATTGAACCCGTTTCAGTTTGTTGCATTTCCGAAATGTAGCGCTATAAATGGAAATAAAGCCCAGGAATAGAATAGAACAGTGGAATAGTGGCAGAGTAGAAACTGTTGTTCATATCCGTTGCCGCAGTCCAGTCCGCAGTGGCTTTTCCTGGGCTGTCTTTAGAAATTTGCATTTGCTGAGCTCTGGTAAGCAAATAAATATTTCCTGAGGTCGCAAAGGTTGCCCCGTTAGAGGCAAGCTGCAACTATGCAAATGTTCAAGTGCGGCCACGCCCAATTGGGAAGTTGCAACGTGCAACGTGCAGCGTGCAACTTGCAACACGTGTGTGTCTGTTGCGGCAGCGTTTCGCTCTGTTTACAAATGCAAAACTGACACTGCAACACCAGGTGACTTGCCACTTGGCCGCAGACAAAGACAGGCCGAGGCATGCCAAGAGCCAAGATTTTGCAGTCTTAGATATCATCGCACACACACACACAGATAGGGCACTCATAGATATGAAGTGGTGTTTAAAATATTTCACTTTTGACTCCACCGCAGACATGCTATTGTTGCCTCCTGTTGCCACTACAATGACCACAACTTGACTTGGACTCTGCAACGGCCACTGAGATTCTTTGGCAAACAGCAAACGGCAAACGGCAAACTGCAAACGTAATTCATGGCATTAAAAAAACAAAAAAAAAAAAAAAACACCAGGCAGAGGTCTCAAAATGGAAAATTGCCATACATAATAATTTGTGCTGTTCTTTTTTTTGCCTATTTATTTTGTGCCTTTGTTTTTGTTTATTATAAAGAGCAGAGCGAACAATTTATGAGAAACGTACCACAATTCGCTGTGAGATACTTGTCCACATCAAAAGTTACCATGAAATCGGGTCTGTTAGATTGCCAGATCTGATTAGGCGTTGAACATCGTTAAGTTTTGCGCTCTAAGCTGTATAAACTATGTTTGCCGTTAGATGTTGCCCGCTCACAAAAGCCGCTAGATTTACCTGAAATTAATTTGGATTTTTTTCTGAATTCATAATTACAAATAATTTTGATAACAATCGGCACGAATTTAAATAAGTAACAGAGAATATTAAAGAAAATTCTTTACATTTATTTTTTCGATACAAGAAATGTATTAAACTAATTGCGCAATTTATTGTCCATAGAATTAGAATTGGTTGAAATCAATTTTGAATTTTTCGGAAATAATAAATACAATATATAGTATGTAGTTGCTAAAAGAACTTTACACCTTAGTGTTTAAAGTTGGAAAAAAGAAAAGTTGACAAAATCCAAAAAGATCTATTGAGCTAGTCCAAATGGGCAATGTGCGTAACACCCAGAAGGAGGCGTGGCAGACCCCACTAAGCGTTTATCTTGTTGATCATTACGAGCTGAATCGATCTAACCATGATCGTTTCTTTAATATGCAGGTTGTCCTTATCAATCAGCAGTTCAGTTTTGTTTTAGATTTTTAATAGCTTCATCCCCACTTTGCCAAGCTCACCACAGATTCAAAGCTATCGTAATTTGGCATATCCATCGATGTTGTCAATTGCATTACGATCGGATAAGAAGAATATATAGTAAAGGATATGATATGGTATAGCTGTCGCTTCTTTCGCGGCTGCAACATTTTGTCATGATCAAAAGTATCGACCTTCTATATAATTAGCAAAGTGTTTTCTAATTTAAATCGAAATATGAAATTAAAATTGAATCGCCTTTTTTTAATTGAAAATTATAAAGCTGCAAGGGAACTGAATAATTCTGAATTATGGCGTTAGCCAGCAAGCCTTGCTGTAATTTGTGAGCTGTAGCTGTATCTATTGCTCTGGATTGCAATTAACTGATCGCCGCTCATCGGCTTGCAAGTCAGAGCCCCAGCCGAGATGAGCCGCTCAGCGGATCAAGCCAACTGCAGTTGGCAGCTCCTGGCTGCGGCCATGTTGTGGCATCAGTTGGTTGACTGCCCAATTCAATTAACTTTCACTATGATACTGATGTTACTGAGCAGGCCAAGAGGTACTACGGCTTTGGGCTGGGGGGCAACAGCTTCTTGTTTTGCGTTCTTGCTCCGCTTAGCTCTTGCTGTGGATGGTGGATTGTGGACTGTGGATGGTGGATTGTGGATGGTCGTTGCCTGGGGGGCTTATCTCGTAGTTGGGGTCTGGGGCACGTTTGAAGCGGGCCGCTGTGCTACCCTTCGCCGACTTCTCTCACGCTCTCTAATTCCACTGTGGTACGTGTCGTGTGTCATTAAGTAACGGTAATTTACCACAACACCGACGCGATAGGCTGCTGTTGTAGCTATTTTTTTATTTTTATTTTTGTTGTTGTTGTAGTTTTTGGCCTAAGGTAACTGAGCCCATGGTAGCGATGCGGGCTTTAGCCTCCATTTCATGCCCATGCTTTTATTACGCCAATTTGCTGTTCTTTTCCATTTTATGATCTTATTAAAACCGAAGAAGACACTGAGGCAGCAATAGAAGCCCCAGCGAGAGCAGCGAAACAAAAGACTTAAGCGACAAACGCGTCGGGCAAGTTCACAGCAAGATCACCTAATACATGCCTAAGCAACATCTTCGTCGTCGGCCCCTTCTGCTTCTCCTTCTGCCCCAACTCTCGGACTCTCGGAGCATTTTATGAGCAAACATATAGCAATTACTGTTTATGGCCGGGCATGTAGTGTGTAGTGTGTGATTATAAATAAATCTCGGCTTAAATGAAATACTATTAGATTGTTCAAGATTTTTATCCAACAAATGAGCATAATTTTAAGGTTTGTAAACTTTATTGAAATGCCTTTACTAATAGTACACATTTCTTTGCTTTTACTTTCAGATTCTACAACAACGAAAGCAAATTTTGTGCGGACAACAACACAAATAGAAGGTAAATAACATGGTGAAAAGAAGAGAGTAGAAGTCAAGACTCATGCGATTTATTATGCCCGAAGCATATTCATTTCATTTTCATTGAGTCGAGAGCTGCTTCGGCTACAAAATTGATTTGTTTTGACACTAATTAGCTCAGTAACGTTACCAGAAATGATATGGCGTGTATCAGAGATGATAGAAATTATACCTGTTTATTTTTGAGTAATTTGAAGGCATTGCGTTTCGCTCGTAAAAACTGTGAAAGCATGGGAAAACGTTATAAAAAAGCAGCAACAAAAAACCCTAATGAATAACTATGCAAAACTCGTAGAGAGAATTTGCCAACATTGCCCATGACACGACCAAAGGCTGTGCTTTGTTCGTTGTTGTTGCTTATGTTACAGTGATTTGATGGAACCTTTTTCGGGGTCTGCTTTGGTTCTATAGTCGCTTCGCTTTCACCGAAATCATTTTATTTATTGAATTCTGTGCATGTCGAGCACGTTTGCACGAAACAACGGACAGCGGACAGCCGACGGACGGACGAAGCTGTATGAACTCTGAGCGACTGCGACATATGGAACATGTAAGTGAATATGTGCAGAAAAAATAAATAAAATAAAGTAAAATAAAATAAAATAAAATAAGCGAAGCGATTGTCAAGCAGCAAACAGGCAACAGCCAAGTGCTAAATAAAACCAAAACTGGGCAGCGGGGGCATCGGACACACTGCGAGTATGACAACGACTAGAAGGCAGCACATGTTGGCATGCCAATGAAGTCTCAGCCACGATCCTCCATACTCCATACTCCATACTCCATACTCCCAAACACCCGCCGGGGCAGGCCTCTGTGAGTGGCATGTGAATGAGACGCCGGCGGAGTAAAATTGGTACAAAGTTTCGTGTTTTTGTGGCCAGAAATTGTCTTAGGTCGTGCCAACAACGACGCGCATTATAAAACAACAACAACAATACCAACAACGCCAACAACTTGGCCTATGAAAATGAAAATGAAAAGTTCTCAAGCGACACAGAAAAATTTCCAATAAATGTGGAGGTAAAAAAATTGAAAAACTAACGAGTGTTCACAGAGAAGATCAGTCGAACGTAACCAACAGTGGCAGACCCTGTAGTAATTTAAATTGTCCACAAATTGTCTGCTATATATATTCGTTGTTTCTTATCCGATCGTAACGATGGATAATGTGAATGTTACAAGTCGGCTATTTAAATTTATGGATGTGTTATTGAAATTGTAAAGCAAAGTTGCGTACAGCATAGGAAAACCTACATATTGAAAATAATTCAAATAATTTGCAAGATCTAATTTTTATACTGACAGACAAACTGATCGACGGACTTGGCTATATTAGTCAAGCTCGATGACCTGATCAAGAATATATATACTGTGTGAAGTCTACCACGCGTACCTCTGGATTTTACACACTTTTCCCCACTTGCATTAACTTAATAGACCCTTTTGTACTTTTTCAAAGTACAGGGTCTACAAATGAAAGAAAAACAACAACATCTTCAGACGAAAACCTTTGACAGCGCACGTCGCGCTCAATTGACAAAGCATGCGAAATACAGACATCGGCTGAATTAATGCTTTGCTCCACATTAAGAACAACCACAACTACAAAATCGTAAAAAAGAAAACAAAACTGAGCGACAAATTTATATAAAAAATAGTTTTCTTTTTGTTGTTGCTGCTGACAATTAGAGTCGAAAAAGAAAATAGAAAGAAACAGACAGTGCATAGAAATGTGTTGAAGTGAAAACCAGAGCAAAGAGCAGGCAGACACATCCAAAGACAGAGACAGAGACAGAGAGCCATGGAGTTGGCCTCAACCAGAGCAAAGTTTGTGTGGCCAGAATGGGTTCAAGCTGGCAGGGGGCGGAGCAGAAAAAGAAAATCATCGTTAAGGTGACTGAACAAATTGAATGGCCGCAATTGGGTTGTAAAAACAAGCGAAGAGGCACATAAACATGTCGTTTAGTCTTCAAATAGAGAGTAAACATAACAAGAACACTACGAAACATCGGAAATGGAAATTTTCAAAATTTTGAATAAACAACAGAGAGCAAAAACCAGGCAGGAAGCAAATAAATACAGATTTGTATGGCCCACAAATTTCCAAAAAATTATATCCATATCAAACAGCATATTTAATTTTGAGAAGTTTTGAGGTTACAAAAAAATACATATTAAATCATAAAAAATGTAAAAAATTATTTCAAGTTTACTTTGGAAATGTTAGGAAATTCTTCAATATAAAATAATTTAATAACAAAATTAAAAATTAAAAATGGCTGCTGAGAGCGATCAATAGCTTTCTATTAAATAACAAAGCAGTGACTAGATACTATTTAGTATAAAATTATTTCAAATGAATTTCAACTTGAAATTAATCAAGTGAAAGGAAATAATTTTGAATGCATAAATTTGAACAACAAAAGTGCAAATTGCTGCTTAAAACTATCGATAACTCATGAGGGTCTGGCAATATCGAATTGGTTGAACTGAACAATTAGTAATATATTTATCCATCTATTTATTATATTTTTCAATCATAAAGTTTGGTATTTCAATCATCAAACTTCAATTCAATCATTACAAATCACTTGGCATGTGATTGCATTTCACTCAACAATCGCTGCATAAATTAATCGACAAACGAAAGCGCTACGCTATCGAGTGACCGCAAAAACTCATTTTCTGACATGTCTTGAAAAGTTGTTGTCGAATCGGAAACAGAGAGTGGGAGTGGGAGCTGCAGAGCGCCAACATGTTGCACGTTGCACGTTGCCCGTCGCACGTTGCTGTGGCACATTTGGAACTGGTTTCATGCTGGAGGCCAAGAGCGAAGTCAATTGGCGTCAAATGAGCCGCCCGAAAGCAGCCGAAATTGTGGTCGGTCGTCGTCATCGTCATCTCCATCGCCATCGTCATCGCCATCGTCATCGTCATCGTCATCGTCATCGTCGACTACTTGGCATCATCCGGCTGACCTAAAAACACTTGAGAATTTGCATGGCCTAGTGGCATGGTCGTTGTGGCAGTTTCAGTTGTTGCAGTTGCAGTTGCTGCATTCGCAACTCCATTTGACACTGAGCAAAAATCTCAGCAACTGCTAAAGCTGTGTGTATGGGAATGCGTGTTTGTGTGTTTAATGCTTGGCCCATTTCCCGCATTTGCTGTTGCCACAACGCATCGACTTCTAATCGATGCAACTGCCACATGCTGTCAATGGCCATGACGAGGGGAAGGTGGGAAGGCGGCACAGCGAAAGAAATAAAAATAAAAAGCCGACAGACAACGCACTTTCCCATCATGCCGCAGCAACTTGCCCCTCACCTTGCCACCTGCAGCAATCGGCATTCGCACCAACTGGGCCAAGTGCCAAATGGTGCAGCATGCCCCGGGTGACACTGCATTAATCCAGCGTTCTATGTTGCCATAACTATTGATATATTGAGTCGAGTTTGATGGGCTGCAAATGAAGCAAGAACTATTGAAGCAATACTTTCACAAACGCAGTGTAGAAGTTCTTAATGCAACCTAAGGTTGCAGCTGCATCCAAGAAAAGTAGTTGTTGCAATATAGTAGTTGTTGCATATGCTGAAAGGTGGCCAAACAAATTATGAAGTCCAGCTTAAATATTCTGAAATCTGCTTTTTATCCTGAGACTTTTTTTTATCATAAATTGTAATTTAGGGATAAAAAATAGAATTACAAATGAAATAAAATTAGGAAAAGATTCAGTATTTGCCGCACGGATTATGGGAAACCCTGGAAAATCTAAAATAGAATAATCATATTTTATTCGATTTGTACTTTTCTATAGTTTATATCAAAATAAAATATTAATGTTAATAATTCATATTTAAATATTAATATTAAATTATATTCAAATATAATTTTCGTATTTAAGAATACAACACTGTGTTGTATATTTTATAAATTGAATATTTTTATATATTTCATTCTATGCTGCTCAGTCTTTGTTATAAATTAACCTGCACAGTTGCTTGTTTTTTTTATATTTTTTTTTTTGCATTTTCATTTAGTGAGAGACGCTGGTTGAGCTAAAGTGCTGGCAAAAATTGAAAGTGTCATGCCAGCACAATGAGCCAACAGCAAAGGGTATGCACTAGCTCTGAAGGTAGCTGCAAGGGGCAACTCTGCATATTTCAGTGTTGCAACATTACCAGGCAGGATGGGGCATGTTGTTGCTGTTGTTGTTGGACGAGCATTAAGCAAACAAAATGCCAAATGCATTAGCATTAAACTTGATCATGATGCTGATAGTTCTGCTGATGTTGATGCTGATGCTGATGTTGATGTTGATGCTGCGCCTAATGACAGCCCTACCAGTCGCGTTCGTCCACTTACATATTTACTATGTTGCTGCTGCTGCTGCTGCTGCTGCTGATACTGCTGCTGCTGCTGCTGCTACGTGCGTAGCATTTGGCGATGACTGTGGCGGATTAACTGACGACCTTTGTGAGGCAGCTGGTCAATATGAACCGGAGACCGATGAGCGTGTAACAATTTGGTGCCTAGCAAATGCCCAATTCAATTGGAAATCCATTTCAAAGTGCCTCATTGTGATGGGCAATTGGGGGCAGCAACAACAGCAGCAACAGCAACAACATCAACAACAGCAGCAACAGCAACAACAGCAGCAACAGTAACAACAATAGCAACTGCTTTAACTACAACAACAGTCGCTATCGTGTTTCAGATCTGCCGTCTGCTCTTAACTTGACTTCAGCTGAGTTATGCAGTCATTTCTCAAAGATCTTTAGTTGGTGTTGCTGCTGCTGTTGCTGCTGCTGCTGCTGTTGCTGCTGCTGAGTTTCCGTTTTACCATTGCTGTTGTTGCTGTATTCTAACGCTTATCTCAGACTGTTAACCAGGTCAACTAACGGCAACGGCCGCAAGCTGTTAAAGCCAACTTAAACAAATAACACTCATTCATTCAGACTCGTAATCTCTTGCGCCCTCCTCTCGCTTACTCACTTACTCGCCCTCATACCCTCTCTCTCCCTCTCTCTCTCTCTCTTTCTTTCTCTCTCTCTCTCTCTTATTCATTTGAGCTGGCCTTCTTGCTCCGACCTCAAGTCTCAGCCCGCATTTGTTGCCAAGCTGTTAGCTAAATATCGCTTCATTCGCTCTTCGGTTCTCCCTCAACTATCGCGCGCTCTCTCTCTCTTTCTCTTTCTCTCTTTCTCTCTCTCTCTTTCTGTCTCTCTCTCTCTCTCTCTGTCTCGCCTCCCCTGACTCGTGCAATTTACGCACATTACGAGCACATTCAATTTTCTTATTGGTTTTTCCAGCTTTCTATCAATTTCAACAGTTCAGGGGCCATCAGCCAACGAGCTGAATTTGCCGAGCACGAGCGAGGGAGATGGCTAAAAGCAAGCCAGAGAGCGAGATGGGGAGATGGTGAGATGGGGAGTGGGACACCGTGGTTTCATTTCTTTGATAATGGCAAATAATTGTTACAAATGCGCATAATTTCTTTTCAGCCATTCGAATTGCCAGCATTGGCTTTCTAAGCCGATTTGCCTAATGGCCCAAACAGTTAGGGCCAACAACAACGGCATCAGCAACAACAATTGGTACAATTCAGGTGCCAAATGGCGCTGTGGCCGCCATTAGGCCCATAGATGGGGGCCGTTGCTATCTGTCTCTTTGCCATTGCAAGTTTAGCGTCTCCTAATGAACCAGCAACAACAACAGCAGCAACAGCAGCAACAGCAGCAACAGCAGCAGCAGCAACAGCAGCAACTGTCTGCTATAAATAATGCACAGCAGCTGCAATGGCAGCAGCAGTGCTGCCCATCAAAATATTTGGCATGCATATAAAAAAAGAGTGCAAGAAATGCAAACTCAATCAGCACAAGTTTGTTGCTTAAGTCTTTCGTTTCAGCAGCGACAGCAAATGTTGCTGCTGTTGTTGCTGCTGCTGTTGCTGTTGCTGCTGTGTTATTATTAATGTTTGAGCAAACACATCGGCAACAACAACATTGTTGCCATCAATCATTTTGCAGTGTCTTGCACACTTAAAAGATACCCTGTAAAAATACTTGAGCAATGTCAACTAAAGCATGACAGATGAAATTATAGATTTTTTTTAGATACTACGATATGTTATATATATTAATTTGTCTGATAACAGTAATCATGGGTACACTTAAAAAAATAAAGCAAGATTCGTTCTACTAAATAAAGTTTTTAAATATATCTTGGAATGTTCTAGAATTCGAAAAAGTCCGAATAGAATCATGAATGAATTTAATGGAATTGAGGCAAAAACGAGATTATGTTTAAATTAAGTGAAAAGAATAATTAAATTAAGTACAAATCACATGAGTCTTAGTTTATCTGATCTGACTAAAACTATGTATTCGGAGTAAACTACTAATTCGGAATTAATTGTTTTAGTCGATTTGTGTTTCGAATAATCGCAATATTTGAATATTTCACTTTACTGGTAATACTAACAACAATTAATATCATTGTTAATATTTCTACTACGTTTTCTCATAAGTAATTCTACTAATATTGATGTTATTATTATTATAACTACTACTACTCTTTTACTATTTCTTTCACTACCAATCACACTACTTCTATTGACGCTTTATTGCAACTAATTCTGAAAATACAACTACTAATACTACTACTAATTCTACTACAAAATCTTCTATAAAGCTTGCTCGCTTTTCCAGTAATATGATAACTATTTTAGCATTTAATAATACCTACTACTAATAGTACTAGAACAATGGCATTACTTTCGTTGCATCTCTCATCGATTCACGCTATACCACAGGGTATTCACAAGTGGTGCAATGGCAATTAATTTGCTGTGGCCTGCACCACCCCTAAGCAGCTGTAGCCCCTTCCCCTCCTCGCTGCCGTTGCGTGCCACATTTAAGCTCTAAATGAAAAGTATTTGCAGTTAATGCCTATAGCAGTGTTGGTAGGTGTGTGTGAGTGTTGGTGTGAGTGTGAGTGTGAGTGTGAGCTGCCATAAACATCACACACAACATAATTCTTAACAAACACAACACAAGAAGACAACAGAAAACATGCACACTCATTCAACATGCAACATGGCATTCCATTGCGACCGTCGGTTGCAGCGTCACGTGCGGCATGCACCCCCCACACAGACCCCTCCCCAACCCGCTCTTTCTGCCTGCCCCGCTGTCGCTGTGCAACTGTTTGTCAATATCCTGCTGTGGTTTAATTAAATGCTGGTTTTTAAAATTGCAACTGCAAAATGAACCACAATGGGCCACTTAGGGGCAAACACAGACAGAATCAGAGACAGAGACGGGAACAGAAAGACAGAGACAGAGACAGAGGCAGTTGCAAGTGGCCGCATTTGCTTATCGAGCCGGTTGCTGCCTGGCATGCTGCCATGTTGCAAGCAAATTGGTCATCTTCATGTGGCATCTTTAGCATTGCCAACTTGCGGTTGTTGCGGCTGCTGCTGCTGCTGCTGCTGCTGTGGCGCATTCAATTATTTCCATGTCCTGATTGTCTTGTCGTGCGACCGCGCGAGTTTTGCATTTAAAAATAGGCCGGCACAACTTGAAATTGCACAATTTTTAATGAGCTGCCTGCGCCATGGCGAAACTCTCTAGCGCCAAGCTCTCGGCACCAGTTGCAGTTGCAGTTGCAGTTGCAGCGGGCAAAGTGTCAGGCGTGTTGTAATGAGCGATGTCTTGGCTAAAAATACGACAGGCCAACAGCTCAGCAATGCAGCCACTGATAAGATAACAAGCCTACACACATACACTCAGAAAAATGAAGACTGAATGTACAATGAATCTCAATAGCACCTGTACTCTTAACGAGTATAAAAGGGTCTTTTAACTTTGAAGAGTCAATCTAGCCATGTCGATTGATCATGTATCATATGCATTATACTACGATTAGTTAAGAAACAGCAGAGATATGTAACAGAAACCTTGCTCGAATTGGCAGTGGTGGTTTTTTCTACAATTCAAATGGAAATCGGAATAAAATTCGGTTTAATTAATGCAAAATACGGCGTTGAGATAAAATTAAGTTCAAAGAATAATTAAATTAGGAATCGTCATAAATTTTAATCTTAAAATCTAATAATAATAAAAATAAAATAAATAAAATTTATAGAACGCTTCAATCAAGAATTTCGATGAGAATTGAACATTTTCTGATTGATTTTTGACACCGGAAAGTCTTGATGCAGCTACAAAAACTCTTGGCTTTTCTCTCAGTGCACACTCACAAGCTCAAACACTCACACACACACACAGGCAGTGGCAAGTGGCTGTCATGTTGTGGCACTCACTTTATTCATAAGGTTCGTGTATTGCTAATTACGAATACATGCCCCAAAGTTATTCAAGCAAACACTC
The DNA here is from genome assembly GCA_035045125.1 of Hypselothyrea guttata. Classification (NCBI taxonomy): domain Eukaryota; kingdom Metazoa; phylum Arthropoda; class Insecta; order Diptera; family Drosophilidae; genus Hypselothyrea; species Hypselothyrea guttata. The sequence goes on from JAWNNJ010000194.1 coordinate 451,026, forward strand.
TCGACGCTGCCTTTGGCTAAACAGCACTCAGCCTTAATTAATGTCACCATAAAATTGAATAATTGGCTTCATTTTAAATAATAATGCGTGTAGCTTGGTACAAGAATACACTTGCGATGTGTTTTTATTTTCAATCATAATGAGCACAGCTGGTTAAAAGCATATTTTTAGCAGCTTTGATGGCTCTTGATGGAAAAGAACTTAGCATATCTTTCAAATGATGAACTTTAAAATTAAGTTTCAACAAGTAAAGCTTCAAATAATAATGTAATATAATTTTTAATTTAAAATTAATAAAGAGCATTAAGATCTTTAAATGCATAAATTATAATACAATATAATAAATTTATGTTCTATCCAATTCAATTATTTAAACAAGAATCAATTAGGTAATTTTGACAATCAGTGATATAACATTTAATAAAAAATATTATATTTTTATTGTAAAATACACATTTTTCCAAATAACTTTGAACAACTTTTTTATTAGCATTTATAAATAAAATGCATAAAAATGTAAATAAAGCCCAAAAAAATCAAAATATCAGAGAAATCTGTAATTGGATCATTTTAAAAATAAACATTCCTTTGCAATACAAAATTGATTTTATTTATGTTTATTTTGCGTTCAATTATTTATATTTTTCAATAACTGCCTAATGGCAACAGCGGTTAAATAAATAATAATAATCGACTGAAGCAATAAGCTGCTTATGCTTTCACTTAACTGTTTTGCTGCGTAATATTGTAGAATACCATAATAGTAGTACCTACGGTATCATAATGCACTTATCGATTTTCCACTTAACGTCTAAGTGCCACTAAGTACTCGTGGAGGAAAATGAAACGTTTGTTAATCACTTTCATTTTGCTTGATTCATTGGATCAATGGATCAGGAGAGCTTGTCATAACATGCTATACCACAATACGCTTATGCTGGCCGTAATATCATATTGATGCCAGCCAAAAGGGCAAAGCAAAGCAACAATGGGTGTGGTATGGGTCAGAATGGTGGCTTTTTCTTGGTTTTATTTTTATTTTTATTTGTATTTTTTTTTTTGCAATTAATTGTAATTTCTTAGCGCATTGAAGCCGCATCATCATCAACAACAGCAAGAGCCACAACAACAGCATAATTGCCATAAATCATGCAACGCCGCTTGGCATCTGATACATTCAGCTGCTGCTCAAGTGCCTCAGCTTTGCAGCTCCTCAGCTTTGCTCTGCTCGGCTCTTCAGCTCTTCAGCTTTTCAGCGTCTCATCGCCTCATCACCTAGTCTATGAGCTCGTTGTCTGTCCGTCTGTCCGTCTTTCCGTCTGTCTGTGTTATAAGCCACACATTCCGCGACTCAAATGCGCTCTAATGACTCCTGTTCTTTGTTATAGCTGTTGCTCTGACTCTGGCTCTGGGTCTGGCTAATGGCTTTTCAGGCATAACTTCCGCGTAGCCAGGTTGTGCTCCGACTTCTGACTCTGACTCTGACTCCGACTCCGACTTCGACACCAACTTCGACTCCAACTTCGACTTCGACTCTGTTTCTGTCTCTGGCTTGAGCAATTGGAGCTGGAGTTGTGCTCTGCTTCCAGGAACTGATCGAAATCGGATTGCCAAACATGCGCCACACAATTGAACGATCGATTGAGCTCTCCCACTGCCACTAAACGCTGCGCCCTGCCCCCTTGCCCGCTCTGTGCCCCTGCCTTGACAGCTGCATTTGCATGGGGCAGACAATCTGTAAGCCCATTCCAAGAAGAATTTATGAAATGTGGCGCAGTGTGTGACCCATCACACAGCATCCAGCGTGGGCAACGCCACACCCATGCCCATGCCCATGCCCATTCCCATTCCCATTCCCATTTCCATTTTGGTGCCCGCATATCTTGTGGCAGCATCAAGCCGCAGTTGCAATATGTTCTGGACCCTGCCCCAGCTGCTAAGTGTTGCTGAACAACCTTGAGGCTGTGGTTGCTTGGGCTTGAGCCTGGACTTGGACCTCGGTCTAAGACTGGACGCAAGCCTAAGCCTGGCCAGCTATCGGGCCATCATATGATATCGTTGCGTTCAACTAGTTATGCAATAAATTCCCGGTTCCAAGAAAAGAAAACCAGAAAGGACGAAGCAGATCAGTCGGACGTAAGCGACATTGGAAGAGCCTGTGTTTGTGTTTCAATAATCACTGCACCACTTTTTCACACATAGAGGCAAACTATTCACAAACGAACGAACAAATTGTCTGTTGCATATCTTCGCTATTACTTATCCTATGTTAGTATAATTCACAACTGCATAGGAGAACCCAAATATTAAAAATTGTGTTTTTAGCTCCTATAGATTGCGAGATCTAGTTGTTCAAACGGACGGACGGACATACGTACATGGCTGTCGACTTGACTCGTTGCCCTGGTGAAGAATATATAATATGTACATTTGTCATTTACTCTGACTTAATAGACCCTATTGCATCCTTTTAGAGTACAGGCTCTAATAGGAAAATAAGAAAATGAGAAAGAAAAGAAACCCGAAAAGTGCTGCAACATTTTTCGCTCAAACGCCTGCTTTCTATACCACTTTTTTGCGCTTTCCGTTTTCGTTTTTGGCTCTAAATGCAACTTGCAACTTGCAGCTTGCAACAGGCAACTGGCAACTGGCAACAGGCAACAGACAACGGGCGAGCGGCAAGCGGCAGCACCTGTGGCATATCCATGACAGGCAGTCAGCTTGATTCTGTTTCTGTTTCAATCATATCGCATGCGATTCACGCTGATCACCTCAACTGCTGCTCTAGCGATGGACGGATGGGAAGAGGGGAGCGCAGTCAGGGGGTTTCAACACTGTTGCCTGGACTCGTTTCGTATTTTCTATTTAAGTGGGTGTCAACTCAGCAAATTAGTAACGGCATTTAACAGCACACACACACACACACACACTGGCACCATTTTCTGCTACAGCATAACAAGTTTGTGTTCTAAGTCATTTGTGTTGTACAATGTTTATTCTTGACACAAGCATAATTCCAACACTCTTCATAACGGTCTCAACTCACACAAAGCATCAGTTGCACTTCCCCAAACTTAACTTTAAATTTACCAAAATAATATTAACATTTTGTTTGCATAAAAATTATTTAATTGCAAATTAATAAGACAAACAAAATTAATAGTATTAAGAAACCTTAAACTAAAAGATAAAAATATAAGATAAGTATTATGTTATCTGGGGAAAACTAAAATTTACAAATAAAATACATTTTAAAGAAATATTAATAAACATCAAAGGCAATTGTTAGTTCGTATATTGGATGGAAAGATTACTCGCTAGAAATAGAAGTGGGTGCTGTTTATAGATATTACACCTAAAAGAGAACAAGGCCTTTATTTGCTTAATGCCATAAGCGGAATATAGGACAGATACCATATTGATATGTATATATAAATATATATATATAGAGAGAGGTTCATAGTAGAATATATGTATAATACAAAATTTTTGTTAAATTGATGTACATGTATTATAGTTATTTAATTTATTTAAATTGATGAGCTTTTATAGATTATTTAAATTTATTTCCATAAAGAGGGAACTGAAACGTACTTTTTGCAGGTTTTTGAGACTTTTATGTAATTTACCTAATAACATTACTTTTTGCATAATATAATACATATCTTAAAAATTAAATTAGAAGAGAGTTAATTTATTTATTATTTTTATCATTGTTTCAAGATTTTGTTTGTGTTTGTGATGGACTTTGTTGCATCCCAAATTTACATCTTGCAAATTCAAATATTTGTACATCATAAACACTATAATATTTTAATATTTCCTATATTTATTAAATGAACTGAAAGTCGTTAAAATCCCGCTGCTGAGCTCAGTTTAGTTAGTGAGTTAGTTTGGATTAAAATGTGCTGAAATTTGTCAGCTTTTCGCAGCCACCAAAGCAAGTTCTATTTGCAGCCTTGGCTCGTTTTTCAGTTTGCCATCAATGCTAATGCAATTTTCTCGTCATTATATTGTGTTTAAATTGCGCCCGTCCCTCGTTTCTGACGCTGCCCTGGCATTGCATGGGCTAACCCCTCAGCGCCATTCCAAATCAAGTGCATCTCCAGCTGCTAGGATTTCTTACTTTGCGTAGCATTTAATTTGTGCAAAGTGTTTTGCACTGAATTTTCTGATAATTTTACTCAAGCCCCAAGACCAAACAAGAGAGCCCACAGAGAAACGGGAACGATGGGACTATGGGACTATGGGAGTAAGGGAGTATGTAGAGTGTGTGCATGGGAGTCTATTGGGAGTCTTGGCCATTAGAAGAAGGCCGCTGCGTGTTGGCTGCTTTTTCATATAATTATAACTCTTAATGTTTTCACATATATATGTATATATGTATATACATGTGTGCATGTATATAGCATGGGATCGAGTGTATAACTGTGAGCAGCTGGCTCAGGTGTTGCTCCTTGCCTTGCTCTTGACATGTTCTTGCGGTGCTCCATTGTTCGATAGCAATTATTGCATCGCACTTCTATTGCGAAAACTGGGGGAATAGAACTGGGACTCACCCATCGAAGCACGACACACTCACACACTCACTCACACTCACACACACTCACACTCACTCATGTACACTCACACACTGATGGGGGCCGTTTCATGTTGAATAATTGTGGCAGGTGCTTCAACTTGCGACGGTTGCACGTTGCGCATCTTTAAACTGCGATGATTGAAAATTGCATAATTGAAACAAGCACATTAAGACAGACGTAGGGCGATCAAGATAGACAGAGAAAGACAGAGAGAGAGAGAGAGAGAGAGACCAACACTCATACACACATTCATAGTCATCTACTTGGACACACTCGCGTGTTGTGACAACAAATTGCAAATATGAAAAGGCCTTCATTTCCGCCGTTGATCGAGTGGACAAACGAATAGGCAGACAGACAGACAGACAGACAGATAGACAGACAGGCAGAAGGACAGACAGACGGACAGTCGGATAGACAGACGGATTCGCAATGCCAAAGCTGTAAGAACAGACATCCGTTTCGAGTGCTGCATTCACATTCGCACTCACACTCAGAGTCGACACTCATATGCCTAGAACGTTGGTACCTTGCGAAGTGCCAAAGAGACATAAGCAGGAATAGATATATAAATATATGTATATATATATATATAGAGAGAGAGAGATAGAGAAAGAGAGAGACTGATCTACAGCGCGAACTGAGACAGAGAGAAAGGAAATGAGTTAGCTGGAAAATCAGGTCCATAAGGGATTTGCTAAAGATTTGCTCCAGAGACTAGTTTGCCAAAGCAAGCTAAATCTATTTTTCCCAATCGACTGCAAGGCAAAAATTCAAAGTGTTGTAACGTTTATGGCGAATTTGCAAATATAAATAAATGCATTTTTTAACGAACAATGAAATTATTAAAAAATACAGGCTGCAAGGCCAAGCAACGTTGTCTTTGATTACTATTCGATCAATAATTTTAGTATCTGATCGAATCTGGCGGTTTATAAATAATAAAGCGACATTGGTGTTACTTTGGCCAATTAAAACTGCAGCATCTGAGAGATCTCAACATCCACAGCAAACAGAAGCAGTTTGAACAAACATTATTACGAGTTGTCGTATTTCTTTACGGGGGACTTTTATTTGCCTTATCTGTGTGTTTGTTTTGTTTCTCTTTGGGCATTTGATTGTCGTATTCATTTCATTTTAATTGAGTTAATTGCATATTACTTTCACTGGTTAGCTGTTTTTCTGCTGAGCTCTTCTCGTCTCTCTCTGGTTTCTGGTGTTTTCTATTTTGCGTTTTGTTGTCACCGTTATTGTGTTTTTATTTAATTTCCAGTTTCGAAGTCTTGATATCTTTTCGTTATTTCGTTAGTTTTCCATTGTTTTGGCCAGTTGTGTCCATTAGTTCTGTATTGTTTGTTCCGCTTTCGTGCATAAATTCGCCTTTATTATAAATTATCTTACATTTTTCTTGCTGTTTTCATTTGTCTCTTTTATCATTTGGTGATTTTCTCTTTGATTGGCCTAACGGAATGACCTCCAAAGGTTTTCATTTTCTACACCAACTGTGAGCATCTTCCCCACTCCAGGCCTAAGTATATACATTTTCTTTCTCCCATCTAACTCTGCTTATAAGGAACTATCTAGGCCCCTGCCCGGTTTGTCTAGTAGGCCCTTATGTCTGGTTATGGCATTCACTTGCTCTTGCTGAGGTTCCCTCGTAATTAGAGGCCGTACGCGAAGAGGAAGTAAACGTGCCTAATGATAACCTTTAGCTTGTTGCCAGCCACAGGGCGCCCAAAGCAAAAGTTAAGACTAAAAGCTGAAGTCAGCGGCAGAGGAAGGGGCAGAGTCAGAGGAAGAGGCAGAATCAGAAACAGAGACAGAGATAGAGACGGAGTCAAAGCTAAAAGAAACAATGTTTCAAGTCTGAACCAAAACGAAAGCAGCTCATAATAACTATCCCATCCCATCCCATCCCAAGCCATTCCATTCTATAGCTATATACCATACCATACCATACCATACCAGAGCTATACCTATACCAATCCAGTGGGGGCAACCGTACAATTTTCATGATTGCTAGTTACCCAGAGCTGCATCATCCATCTAACTAAGTACGCGCCACTGACCAGCAAGCGGGCCACAAGTATGCGATGAGTACACTCTCGCACTCACATTCACATTCACATTCACACTCGCATACCCGCACTCACACTCGCACTCACACTAACACTCAGAGCGTATGACTAGAAGAATATTGCACTCATTTTTCTTTTTCGCTCTCGCCATGCTTGCAGCGGGCATTTTAATTTTGTTTTGAAACGTGTAACGCCTTGAAAATTGCCCTATAAATAAACTAAGCTCATCCGCACTTATCTGCGCTGATCTGTTTGAAATTTGGACAAGTCTCGCTGCATTTTGTTGCACCTCAGCCAAATATATTGCATATAGTGCTCTTTAGTTTAACTACAGGGCTGTTAATTTTGATTGCATTTATTTTACATCTCCATATTTATTTGATTACATTTTATTTATTTTAAATTCTAGATTACAACTGAGGCTAATATTTCTATAAATTTAATATTTCTGTCTATATTGCTTGCTTTGTTAATTATAAAAACTAAAACTTAGCCAAAGAATTATATATTAACTGAAGAAAATTCTATATCGATAAATATCTTTATTTACGCTTTAAATCTTTTCGCTACCAAGGCATAATATGAGAAATACTGTTTATAAATAAATGTATTATTAAAGAAGCTATGATAAGTAGCTATGAAATTAATTGAAGTGGTTTAGAAAAGCATGCTAATAGCTTGATTTTTGTAAACAATCTTTGTAATTTAAATTGAATTAGTATAAAAGATATTGATGTTAATTACTTGAATTTGTTTCGAAAATCATGATATTAATTGCATGAATTGTAAAATATTTAATTTGTCGAAATATTTTATTTTGCTTTGTTATTTTAACTAAAATCTACTCATAAACAAAATTACACTGTTTTTAATTTGCTTCGAATCGTACTTCGCTTATATCACTGTTGATGGTTTCCGACTGTAGCTGTCTCATTTATTAATAAATCGTTGAGTCTAATTTTGCCAAAGATTTTGCAATCTAAATATTTGACCGATTGCATTTGATGTGCGTTTTTGCTGGGCTCAATCCACGCAACTCTTTTGAGAGTCAAGTGCATCCGACTGTAGCAGTCCCCAAGCGCTTATCTGCGGCCTGGCCAATCGGCTTGACTGAGTGCCCAGCGTGGTTTTCAACGCCCACGTGGACCTTGCTGGATATGCATACGTGTATGACTGGGATGCGGGCGCCACGCGTGTGTGTGTGTGTGCGTATAAGTGTGTATGCGTGTGTGTGTGAGTGTGTGATGGGCTGGAGCAATCCCTTGCCTGCTGTCGGTTTCCTGTTAGCCCGTTGGCCACATTTAGCACCCGATTTGAGCTACCAGATTGCTGTGGCTGCCACATGCTGAATGCAATTACAGAAAACGAGAATCATCATTGTCGGTTTGCTTCAAATTAGAAGCGAGCTGCCGTTTATTTTGCTGCCTTTTTGCCAAGGACGACCCCAAAAATAAACTGCATACGTCTAAAAATAAAACGAATCGTGAGTGGTCACTTGCAACTTGCAGCTAGCAACTTGCAGCAGGCCGTGGCTGCAACGCGGTGGCAATGACGTCAAATATAAACGAATGAGTTCTGCGTTTTTATCTCAGCAAGCAGATCGCCTCACTCTGCTTGTAATTGGCTAGACTTGAATTCAAACGCTTTGGACTCGAGTCCAAAAGGAGACGGAGACCGTGACGGAGACGGGGCGGAGACGGGGACATAGCCTGAAGCTGTTGTTGTGCACTCAGAAAAAAACAATAGTAATAATCGCTAGTTACGCAGTTAAAACAATTTTAAAGTTTAAAGTTTAAAATACATAGAATCTTCTAGCTTGATTCAAAGGGACATATTGAGAGCAAAGTGAAAACTGATGGATTTTAATTAAAAAAAAAAACAATTCAAAGTAGCTATTTTATCATTACAAATAATTATAAATAATAAGTAACAAATATAGGATTTATAAATATATTTAAATATTACGTTTTTTTAAGCCTGGCCTCTGTACTTTAAATTCTCATTGTGGTATTATAAATAATTTTGATTTAAAAATGGAATACATAAATAAACACTTTTCTTTAAAATTAATCTACAACAAATATGATAAATTGAAAATTAGGCGCATAAATTGTTAACTTAGCCACAAAATGGTGGAATTTATAATGTTTTTTTCTGAGTGTGGCAGCAACAGCAAAAGTTGCAGCAACGCTGGCTCCCATGCAGATTGGCAATTGTGAACACGAACTGGCAAAAACAGCAACAAAATAAAATAAACTAGTAAGAACCGAGCGAATCAGTCGGACACGCCCGACTGTAAAATAACCCACACCCCATATTTTAATAATTAATGCTACTTCTTATTTATTTGTCTATGCCGTTGTTCAATAGCCTCGTTGACCGAGAACAAATTTCATTGTGCTTTTTAGGATAGACAAATTTTGGAACTAGAGAGAGTGTATATTTTGAATAGTAACCTTGTGTTTTTCATATTGCGCTTGTTGTGCGTTATTTATCGATTAGGGCGCAAAGTGGGCGTGAAATCCAACATATGAAATAAACTTGATCTGATCCGAAAATGGCTTGTCTAGCTCTTAAAGTTTCCGAAATATATGCCTTCATTGAGATGTGGACTCTGCTAGTCGCCCTAATCAATAATGTATGTATGTAGCTTGTGTGGTCTGCCACGCCTCCTTTTGCCTTTGAGGTACATTCGCACAAAGTTATTACCCCTGTCTTTGCCCACTTCATGGGTACAGGGTGAGAGGCAACACCGTGTTGCAGTTGCTGCTGTTGTTGTGGCCATTGCTGTCGCTTTGCATGAGAACATGCTACACATTCCGCTGACTCTTTTTGCCACCTATTTCATACATTTGTAGCTGTTGCTGTTGCTGTTGCTGTTGTCGATGTCAATGTTGCTGCCGTTGTCGATGTTGCCGTTGCTGCCGATGTTGCCGATGTTGCTGATGTTGCTGATGTTGCTCATGTTGCAATTGCTGTTTTCTTTTTGTTCGCCCCCCAATTGGACATGGCTGGCATTCGCTGTGCGCGTCTTGCGTTTCGATTCGCATTTTCCTTGGCTCTCGAGTTCATGTGGCTTGTAATGGCCACGTTCCGAGCGTAATCAGTTGCAACCACCCCACCGGGCTGCCCCCAATGTTGTTGGCTAACCCCTGTCTCGATCACCCCAGATATGCAGGTATTCCCCTCTGCGGGCATAACTGAGCGCAAAACATTGGGCCCCCAACTGGCATTACTTTTAAATACTCTCGCATAAATAATTGCCGCTCTGTGAGCGGGGCAGGCCAGTTGGTTGCACGGTGGTGCAACGGTGCTTGCACCACTTGGCCAGCTGCCTGGGACAGTTCTGCAAACAAATTGAATTGAATATGTTAATATAATTGCGGACTTGGGCCGCAAACAATGTAGCCACAACAAGTTAGAACTTGCAACTTCTAACTTCTAGCTTCTAACTGGCCTTTTGGGGGGCGTTCTCAGATTCATAAATTGAAGACTTAATGCCGCTGCAAACGCAGCTCTGCTCAGCTATCGGTATGGGTAACTTTAAGAGGCTGCTATATATTTTATAGGGTATCATGTTCTTGTGCGCAGACAAAAGACTTCCGCATGGCAATCAGCATTTGCAGGCACTTATTATGCGCTCGAATGCAAATGAATATAGCCATGAGTGCATGAATTGACTGCTGCCTCCAATAGCGAATGAATTGAGTGAGTGCTGCCTGAGTGTCGAATCATAGTCATGAATAGCAAATGGCGTTATGAACTGCTCAAGTGCTTTATGAATGCCTATGAACAAGTTAATCAAGTTTATTTATTTATCACTTTATTCACTTATAAGTGTCTTCAAATTACCAACTTTGCTTAAAGCTAGTTTTGTTTTAGTATTCATGAGGTTGCAAAATATTTCCGATCATGAAGATGAGATTCACTTAAAAACTGCTTCATTTATTATGTGTTTATTTAAAAAATAGTTCACTAAATTCGTTAAAATTAAAAAAGTAATCTTGCTTATTTATATTAAAATTTCAATCAATTACGGAAAAAAAACATTTGATTAAAAGAAAGTTGCAAAATTTCGAATTACTGTTGCTTCTTTCTTGTGTTTTGTTGTCAATGACAATCTAAATATAGTAAATATTCACACTATTCGCAACAATTTACTGCATTTTTCCATCGAAGTCTTCAAATCGAAATGTGTATCAATAGCAAACATCTTGCTTAATTGCTTAGCCAGAAGGCGTTGAGCACACTAGTGAATCAATTGTACTCGCACTCATATTCACACTTGGAGTGCTCAAATTCGCAATGAATTGACAGCTCGTTTGTACGACGAGCCTTGATTGAGTTCGCAATAGAATGGCGATTATACGCGCAATGTGAGTGCCCACTTGAATCACTGAATGCACTCGTCATTAATATGAATGAGTTGGCAAGCGAGGCTCGAGCCTCTGGTCTGGACCCAAAGATGAGGCTTTCGCTTTTCACCTGGCTTTCTTGGCACCGCAGGGTCAACAATATTCCGGTTTTTCTCTGCCCCCGCATTGGCCAGTCTCAAGGGGCACATGGCCTCAGCTGGCAAGAGAGAGAGAGCGAGAGAAAGAGAGAAAGAGAGAAAGAGAGAAAGAGAGAAAGAGAGAAAGAGAGAGAGAGAGAGTAAATGTTGTGGCAGCTGGAAAAAAGCAATTTGCACCATGCTCGAATGAAAGCCACAAAAATGTTGCAGAAGACTGGCAGAAATGGAATTGGTATCGAAGCCATTAGAATATCCAACCGCAGATCGTCAATAAAGCCAAATGGCAAGCGGCAATGTAATTTCCGGCGTATTTTAATGCTCTGGGCAGCTCATTAAATCCGCAATAAATGCATATTGTGTGTGTAGAGAGAGCGCCAGTAGGGTGTGCAGGGTAAGCCCAGTGAAGCGTGTGTACGCTCACTTCATGCATTGTGGGACGGAAACCCAATATTGAAGATAGACAAAGGAATTTCGGTCAAAATAACCGTAGAGATCGACGTTTTTTGGCCAGTGAATTTCTCGAAATACTTTGTTATGTGAGAAATGTTTGTATTTCTATCCAAAGTTTAAAACCACAAATTGAATTTTAAACCACATTCAATATTCGAATTTTGGGTATGGAATAAACTTTAATTTTTTATATTTATTTTGAAATTCAATTTAAAATCTTATACATAATTTAAATAATATAAATTTAAAATTGATATTTTGAAAATAAATATAGAAGATATTTTTGGTATATAATTTATTTATTTATTTAACTCCGATTGTATTCACAACATAGGGGTGGCGATTAATTGAAGTATATTAACCCTAACTAATGAGAGGAATTTCTGATTTCTTTTTGCAGATGCAAAGCAACAGCAGCAGCAGAGGGCGTAGTCGCAGCAATACACAAAGAGCAACATCCAGAGGAACAGCGACCACAACAACCAGAATCTCCAACCAGATCTCTAGAGGCATGCTGCTGATGGCGCTGGGCATGGCTCTGCTGGCCACGCTGCCCAGTGGGGCGGTTGGCAGGTTGGCCTTCGAGAAGCTGACAGATTTCGATTTTGCCGGCACCACGTACTATAGCGTGAAAAATCTGTCGCTGTACGAGTGCCAGGGCTGGTGCCGTGAGGAGCAGGATTGCCAGGCGGCGGCATTCAGTTTTGTGGTGAATCCGTTGTCGCCCTCGCAGGAGACGCATTGCCAGCTGCAGAATGATACGTCGGCAGCCAATCCGTCGGCGGCACCACAGCGATCGGCCAATATGTACTATATGGTGAAGCTACAGCTGCGTGGCGACAATGTCTGCCATCGTCCGTGGTCGTTTGAGCGTGTGCCCAACAAGATCATTCGTGGTCTGGACAACGCCCTAATCTACACTAGCACCAAGGAGGCCTGTCTGTCGGCCTGCCTCAATGAGAAGCGTTTCATCTGCCGCTCCGTGGAGTATGACTACAACAACATGAAGTGTGTGCTGAGCGACTCGGATCGTCGCAGTTCCGGACAGTTTGTGCAGCTGGTGGATGCCCAGGGCACCGACTACTTTGAGAATCTCTGCCTGAAGGCACCACAGGCCTGCAAGAACAGTCGTTCCTTCGCCAATGCTCGCATGGGTGTCTCCGAGGAGAAGGTGGCACAGTACGTGGGTCTGCACTATTATACGGACAAGGAGTTGCAGGTGACCTCGGAGTCGGCTTGCCGTCTGGCTTGTGAGATCGAGAATGAGTTCCTGTGCCGCTCGTTCCTGTATTTGGGCCAGCCACAGGGTGCTCAATACAACTGCCGGCTGTATCATCTGGATCACAAGACGCTGCCTGATGGACCCTCGACCTATCTGAACCACGAACGTCCGCTGATCGATCATGGCGAACCCATTGGCCAGTACTTTGAGAATCAGTGCGAGAAATCTGCCTCAACCGGCAGCAACTCACCACCTGGCACGCTGGACAAGATCGACACCCTGCCCGTCAGCCTGGACACGATCGAGGACCCTACCCTGACCAACATGACGCGCAATGATGTCAACTGCGACAAGACCGGCACCTGCTACGATGGTAAATCTACAAATTACACTTTCATAAGTAGAAATGGTTACTAATCTCCCAATCCAATTGCAGTATCCGTGCACTGCAAGGACACACGCATTGCTGTGCAGGTGCGCACCAACAAGCCCTTCAATGGACGCATTTATGCCCTGGGCCGTTCGGAGACCTGCAACATTGATGTGATTAATTCGGATGCCTTCCGTCTAGATCTGACGATGACTGGTCAGGACTGTAACACACAGAGCGTGGTAAGTGCATACAAATGGAGCTACCTCGATCGCAGACCATGTGAACCACTTGTTTTACTTCGTACAGACTGGAGTGTACTCGAATACGGTGGTGCTGCAGCATCACAGCGTGGTCATGACCAAGGCGGACAAAATCTACAAGGTGAAGTGCACGTATGACATGAGCTCCAAGAACATCACATTCGGCATGATGCCCATACGCGACCCTGAGATGATTCACATCAACTCATCACCCGAGGCGCCACCACCAAGGATTCGCATACTGGACACACGTCAGCGCGAGGTGGAAACCGTACGCATTGGCGATCGTCTCAACTTCCGCATTGAAATTCCGGAAGATAGTGAGTTTTCTTTACAGAAAGTTATATAAAAAAAGATGTTTACGTTTTGTTTGCTTTTAGCTCCTTATGGCATCTTTGCTCGCTCCTGCGTTGCCATGGCCAAGGACGCACGCACCAGTTTCAAGATCATCGACGACGACGGCTGCCCCACAGATCCCACCATCTTCCCCGGCTTCACCGCCGATGGCAACGCCCTGCAATCCACCTATGAGGCATTCCGTTTCACCGAGAGCTACGGCGTCATCTTCCAGTGCAACGTCAAGTATTGTTTGGGACCATGCGAGCCGGCTGTATGCGAATGGAACATGGAATCATTCGAGTCCCTGGGTAGAAGGCGTCGTCGTTCGATTGAAAGGTGGGTAGACTGTCGATGTAACTGTAGCAAATGTTCATAACATTCACCTCTCTTTATGTATGTTTAGCAATGATACTAAGAGCAAGGATGACATGAACATCTCGCAGGAAATTCTGGTACTTGACTTTGGCGATGAGAAACGTGAATTCTTCAAGGCAGATCCCAGCACAGACTTTGCCAAAGGTAAAACAAACTTCAACTGATGGCTGATATACTGATTTTGCTAATATTGATTTGATTGTAATCCCTACAGACAAGACTGTTACCATCATCGAACCATGCCCGACAAAGACGTCTGTGCTGGCGCTGGCCGTGACTTGTGCGTTGATGATCCTGCTCTATATCTCCACATTGTTCTGCTATTACATGAAGAAATGGATGCAGCCACATAAAATTGTAGCATAAGTTGAGGCGAGAAAGAGGGAAGACGACGAGAAATTAAAAGTAAAGAGAGAAGCAAACAAGTAAAAACAAGAAAGAAAAGCATATAGAAATATTGAAGAGAAAAAAAGAAAACAAAAATCATACACATCAAAATTGTCACCTACACATACACACTGACACACACACACACACACACCAGACACACTCTATCTCTCTCGCCTTAAGGTATGTACTGCTCGCTCCTTTGTGCAATGTCGTCGTCGCTTGTCAGCGCTCAGCGCTCTCTGACGAGAGAGAGAGTTTCGGCATAGAGAGCAACAGCGCAGGTTTTCGTATCCGTCCATATACCATCCCGTACCCAATACATGAACCTGAACCTAAACCGGAACCGAAACCGGAACACACACGCATACACACACGCAAGCAGAGCAGCTGCCTGAATCAGCTGACAAACGTATATTTTTTGTTTTTTTTTTTTTTTAATTAATTACTAAATATACAATTTATTTATTTATATTTATTTAGACTTAGAAATCGTGAGATAATTTCCAGAAATTTGCATTTCTGTACATCTATTTTTTATGATGCTCTAACCATTAGTAAAAGGCAAAAGCGAACAACAAAAAGAATAAGAAAAGAAAAACAATTGCACCGCGTAAAATGAAAACGAAAAGAAAAGAAAGAGAACGAAAGAAGAAAAAAGCGAGCACGTACTTTCTATAAAGTTACGAAAGACGCATCGCACCGCATGAGGGTGCGAAACAGACAGAGATAGTTAGATTGAGAAGTGAGCTTTCAGCTTAAAGCTTTAAGCTCAATCGATCATGCTCTTTTGTAACTTGTATAGAGACTGCGGCCGCACACACATGCACACACCTACACATGCGCTCAACTAATTTTCCACTCACACACATACAAAACACACCTATACACCCACACGCACATACTCACATTTAATTAATTTAAAGAACGAGCTTAAAGAGCAAAACGCAATAAACAGTAAATAAAAGCAACTAAGAGAGAAATTTGTCAAGGAAAAGCGATCGGATACGAAGCAATCTAATTTCATAGCGTGTACAATGAAATTGTGCTTAATTGTATTGCATTTATTTAATTTAAATTTATTTATGATAATAAAGAATGATAATACAAAACATAATTACAATATAAACAAAATTCGTTCTTTCTTTACATCGAGTGGTTTCTTCTAATAAGCAATCATACAAAAAGTTATCGGTCGGACGCGCCCGACTGTAGAACCCTGCACCCTATATTTTAAATATACATAATTCATTTTAATATATTTTGAAATTAATTTACAAACATTTTTAATATAATTTCCAAATATTTAAAATACAATTTGGAAATATTTAAAATGTAATTTCAAATTATTTTCGATATAATTTTAAAATATTTTATATATGATTTTGTTTATAAAATATACGAAACACAATGATCCCGCTGCCAGAGAGCAAACGATGCAAAGCCTGCAATTTGCATACTTTGTGGGGTCTTTCACGCCTCTTTGTGCCTGGTGATTAATCCTGTTTTTACCTGTTTTATGGATGCAGGGTATAAAAGGATATAAATATGAACTCACTTTAAATAAAAGAAAAGAAAGGCAAAGACAGCAGCAAACGTGCAGTACTAAATGATATAAAGATTAGAAACAGTTTTAATATTGTTATTGCAATAATTTTAAAATTATTTTCTTTGACAAGGAATAATAATTAAAATAATTATTTTTGCAAAGTCTGCTCGAATAAAAACACAATTGAATTTAAATTTTTGGTTTTCAATGTTTATTTTCTCATTTGACTAGTTAATTTTCATCATACTGGGTTTGCGTCGATTCACTTTATAATATATTTGGTTGAATTTAGTTCATCAGATAATACCATGTATGTATATGTATATGTATTTGTATGTATATTTAATATATAACATGTGAAATTTTTGTTTAGGGGAGGATGTAATTTTTATGTATTTTTTTGTGATTTCGTTTTTTATTGCACTTTATTGTACATATAGTATCATATAAGTGTATATATGCATGTATATAAATTTAAACGTAGGTAAATAAATTAACATAGTACAATACATAAATGAGAAACTTCATATTGGTTGCTAATCCAATACACACTTGGGGTTTATAGTACATATATGGGGGATTTATATATTTATGTATACATATGTGTATTTATATATCATGAGTCGTTTGAAAATAGTTTTGGGATTTAGTTTGCATAGCAATATGTGAAATGTAAAGCAGCAACAATAGAGCGAACTCGGAAAAAGGAATCAGAATTAGAGTTAGAGTTAAGGGTCTCAGATCCAACTGAATCTGAAGGCGATGATCTGATGTGAATACATAAGTACGAGTTTTAATATTCGTTAAACACTAAATTAACAAATCTATTATGCAATTTTAGCTATTCAACTCAATCATTTATCAATTTCTTATGCCTTTATGTATATAGGTGCGAATTTATACTCCTCTAATTATCTTCTTCCTTTTTGTGTATAGTATATATGCAGTATGTTTGCTTTATAAACATTTTTGCTTGGTTTAACAAAGTTGAGTTTTACTATATGCTTTAAGGTTATTTTCTTCACTGCATTGTCGTATTTATTTCAGTTTTTTGTTGAATATATTTATATATATATATATTTATATGTATGTAATTTAGTTTGATTCACAACAATAACATTTGAATATGCATTTCCATTTTGCTTGAAGTTAAATTTTATTAATTCAATTAATTTATAATTTAAATCAATATATCGTAAAGCTTAGTTGTATTTTGCTGAATATACTATGGATAGTTTCTGATGATTTCTTTGCTTTTCGTTTTGTTTTAGGGTTCTAGATCAGTTTGCAGTTTTAGTTTAGTTCTCAGCTTAACAATGATAATGAACTTGATGTACAGTTGAGTTGTTTGATGTGTTTGAAGTGTTTGAAGTGTTGTAAAACGTCAGATTGTATTATTTGAATGGTGGATTCGATAGTCAACTCAACAAACTACAGCTATAATTAGGTATTACTTAAGCATTTTGCTCAGTGTATTGGTGTATCTATGTCTGTGCGTCTCGCCTGTCGCCTCAACTGCTGCTTAGACTTTAATTTAACGTTGAGCTATGCAGGCCTACGGATTTCAGATATTCAGATATCAAATTTAAGCTTGTTACTTAAGCGATGGTACAGGTTGATCGGGGAATACTTGAATATTTGAATCTTGAACGAATTTAGCTTAATCGTAGAAGTTGAACGATGTTTTCCGAAATTGCTTTTCATTTCTTTGTCTTTGTCTTGTCTTTGTCACTTGGGCTTAATATATACGTAACGTCAGTTAATAGGTTATAACTATGAACTTTCACACATATTTATATAGTTTATAGGCATATTTATATATGTATATATGTGTGTTTGTATATTTGTATGTTTATTATTTTTACTGTATGTTTAACCATTATTTCTATGCATATGTATGTGTTGACTTTACGTACGAAACGCTCGGTTCGGTATTGAAACGTTTCGTTCGTTTGGTCGCTTCTTTAACATAATTGTTAGCGATGAGTAAAACTATCGCTGTTACTATCGCAGAGCTTCAATTGAGATGAACGATAGTAATATCGATAGTTTTACTCCCCCGTGTTTATACATAATAATGACTTATAATGGCTTTTATGCGTATGCTAAAGAACCGAAGACTCAACAGGTTCAGAACGTATTCGATATATCTATCTTGCTTTATATCACGCACCGTTCGTGTTTCCACAGTGCACCCAATGCGATCTTTGCTGCCGTTTGCTGTTCCTGTATTTATTGTCAACTAATCATTATTCAATATTCAATCTACTCACAGGACCCTCATTCGATTGGATCATCTCGATTGCTTTCGATCAAAATGATTCGATGCGAACACATTGCTGAGGCAAAGCAGATCCAACTTTGCACGATTTTCTGCGGAGTATCTTCAGAAACTCATTGAAAACCGAAATGCGGGGAAACTCAGTTTCCGATCAGCAAACGCTTACGTGTGTGTATGCATGTGGGTATGTGTATGTGTAGGTGTTGAGTGTGGCTGTGTGTGTTGTGTGTGCCAGACGGCTTAATTCGAATCGGAATCCGAGTCACTTGGTGGAACCGGCGAAGCAGTTGGCTTGCTTGCAACGGTGACACTTGACTCCTCCTTTATGGGTCGCGTTGCCGCCAGATACGCATTCGTCGACTCGCCGTGCGTGGTCTCGATGCCAACCCTGGAAGAGAAAATCCAAAAGTTAGAGATGGATATTATTAAGTTCGTTTTTCAACAAGGCTGCAAAAACCAAAACAATTGTGTTAGAGATCCCAAACCCGTTTTAGAAATGGTTTCAGATCGGAAACGTTACTTTATTGAAAATTGAAACTTGAAAACTTTTGATCGTATCGAAAGTTTGGTTTCCATCAGGTTTAGGCCTACTTGTTTTGTTACAAATTCCGTACTCTATCCAATTCGGTTGACAACTGTCTTGTACCATTGTTTTGTTTTTGTATTTGAAGTAGAAGTGGAAGATGTACACTTACTTGTACTCGTGTCGCGCCAAATAGCGGACGTACTTCTCTGGTGGCTCATCTGCATCGGAGTCCTGAACACTCACGGAGCGCACGGTGGTATGCGAGACCTGCGTGGCGGGCATTGTGAATTCGACGAATGCGTATGGCGCCAATTCGCTAGGGATTTGGTCGTACGACGTCAGAGCCATGCGGCAAACCAGTTGATGTGTGGTATAGGCTCCTGTTGGTAAGTTACAAAAGGTTTAAGACTTGCATGGTGAAAAGATGTGGAAGATTGGCTGTGTTAAAACTAAGCTTACCTTGTCCCTCCTTGGGCAGACGTGGACAACGCCAGACAATGGCACGATGATGATGCTCGTACTTAGCCTGTCCTGAGGTGACCTCAATCAGTGATTCCTGCAGTGTGTCTACGGCGCCCAGTATACGTTCAATGCCCTTAATTTTGCCAGTACGTCTATGAGCCGATTTTACCGATCCGTATCTGTTAAGTAAGTGGGTTGAGTAATAGCCGCACAAGAGCTCCTCGCTTCAAACTTACCTGAAATGTTTCTCTACACGGAACAGGTAAATCCAACACTCGGGTATGGGAAAACGTACGGAGACATCCTCGCAGGGTATCTGGCCTAGTTTGCGCGAAGTGAACCCCGGCACAAGAATGTCTGCACGCAGCTCCACCTTGTTGCCGGTGACGCACCAGGTGGCTTTTAGCTGCAACGGAAGTTCACGATTCTTGGGCGGACGCACCCGGAAGCGTAGCAGTTCTATATAGTTGGCATCTGGCGGCTGAAATCTGTGGAGATGGAAATAAAGCACAATTTACAAGTTGTTAAGAAAATTGAAGATAAGTTAACCCACTTGATGGTGCGCGTGCGCTCATACTCTTGCTGATTGACAACACTGTGGAACTCAACGGCCTCCAGACGAATCCACTCCTCGGTGGCGACGGGTATGATGTCGTGCCGACCAACAACCTCCTTGCCCTGACGCCACATGTCGTTGACGCCCAGTTCGATGGTGGGCATGCCAGTTAGAAAGGCCAAGAAGAAGAGCCGTACTCGAGCTATCTGTTTAAGAATCTTACCCTCGAAATCCTGCTCCACTGTTATCTCGTCTACAGCAGTTACCTGCACCTCCTCCATCTTGTAGGTCAGCGCTCGTTCTCGCAGCGCGGGCAGCTTGAATAGTGCCTCCTCGATGCATACGGAGAACTGCTTCATGTCCTCATAGTTCATCGAGCCAATTTTGAAAAGCTGCGAGGACTGTGGCGCATGCTCTACGGGTAGACCGAGCTTCTTGAGATCGCTGCCAAACTCTTTGACTCCTTCGTAGTCTCCAGCGATGGCGTATTGTGCAAACTTGGTCAGCTTATTAGTTATTCGCTCTGCTTTGGTCACCTGACCAGGCCGCACACCGGGCCGTTCCTTGTAGAAGATGTACTGCAGCTTCATAGTGAATATCTTGCCAAACTGATCATATTGCTGGGCACCAATTTCAGACACGGAGTAGGAGGGCTGCAACGGTAGCTCTTGAAACGGCTGCTTGTCTCCGGCCTGGTTGAGCAGCTGCACAACTGGCACATCATTCTGCACTACGAGGCGCACAAATATCTTTTTCCAGAAGCGCTGGCCCGTGATCTTCTTCTTATTGGGTTGCCGCAGCTGCATATCCCAACCTGGACCCACATAGTGCAACCGTGGGAATTCCTCCAAGGGCTGCGACACGTCTTCGTCGTACAGTGGGGTCTGTGGTGTGTCCTGTGAGTCAGTACGCTTCATACTGCTCTCGGTGGCTGCAGGTGCTGGGAAACCGCTGACATCCTCAAATGGATTAACCATTGCTGCAGGCGGTGATGTGGTTGACTGTATGGCAGAGCGCGTTGGCGGTGGTGGTGGAGCCAACTGTGGTGCAATACCAGCGGCACCATCAGCCTTGGGTCGGATGACCACACTGAATTCTTTGTCCACAGACTCCACCGAATCGGCACGGACTGGCGCCTGCATAGCATAGAAATCGTCATCCTCGTTGCCGAAACCATCATCCGCTGAAGTAGCATCGCCAAAAGCATTAGCCGTTGTAGTAGACGAGCCAAAGGCGCTGTCACCCCAAGCTGGAAAGAAAGCATAGTCACGACACGCTTAAAATACTGAAAGTGTCGGTTACTAACCATCGCCACCTGTAGGTGTAATGGCACCTGATCCTCCTCCAAAACCATCCAGTATGCTGATGTTGTCCTTCTTGACTGAGTCGAATTTCGCTGAAAACGCATCAAACTCATCTGGTTCGGCAGCAAATATGTTGCTCACGTAGCTACTAGCAGCTGGAGCTGGCGCTGGAACTGAAGCCGGAGCTGTAACTATTGTACGCTCCGGAGCTGGTGGCGGTTGTCTTGGCTGTACCACTGGTGGTACCACTGGTTCTGGTTCGGGCTCATCCACGGCAAATATATTGCTGACAATGGGGGCTGGTGCAAAGCTAGGCTCCTCCTCTTCCTCGGGACTGGCGAATGGATTAGCAGATAGCTGACCGCTCGCCAATACCGGAAAGTCCAAGCCAGTATCCATTTGCTCTGGCTCGTCGCATCCCAATTCTAAAACCTCCTCGGGCACTGCTTGTGTTGTTGCTGCCGATTCTGTGGGCGGGCTCTGATCCGACTCTATTGCCAGAGGTTGCTCGGGCTCAGCTTCAACATCTCGCTCAGGTTCTAGTTCTAATTCTGGTTCAGCTTGCATTGGTTCAGTTTCTGATTGTGACTCTGTCTGTTTCACAACGGGCGTCGCTTCTGGCTCCTCTTCGTCATCCGAGCGTGGCAAATCCTCAACCGTGGTTATCTCAATATCTGGCGTTGGAGCACGTTGTCGCTGTGTTGCTTCGAGCGGTGCAGCTATGTGCGCCAATGTCGCCGCCTGTGGCTGAGAGGTAATATCATGGGTACTGTCATCCGGTCGAATCAGTAACGAAGTGAAGATGGGATCTTCGCGTTGCTGCGACTGGCTGTCCGGCAGATCATCATTGAGCAAATCCGGCTTGGGAGCAACCGCTGGGGCAGGCTGTTCGAACAGGCTGAGTATATCCTCCTTTGTCTTTGGCGGTGGCGGCTTTGCCGGCTTGCTGTTGCTACCGAACATGTCTAATAGATCCTCTGAATCAGCAGCTGCTGGTACCGCTGATGGTGGTGGCGGTCGTTGTGGTGGAGCTGGCTGTTGTTGTCCATGTCCTTGTCCAATATGTGCCGGAGGTGTTGGCCTTGGCGGTGCTGGACGCGGCGGTGGCGGCCGTGGCGGCTGCTGTTTGGCTGGCGATGGCATAGGTGCTGCACCCTGTAGATTTGGTACCGCCGTTGGCACGCCAAAGGGATTGTCAAGCGGCGACGGTGCTCCAGCAGCGGTCATACTCCCGCCCATCAAATCGATTTCCATGGCTTGGGTGTGAGCACTGGAACCACTGTCCGAAACGTCCACGTCCAGCAAGTCAGCTAGTCCAGAATCGGGCGTCGGACTGGGTGAGTGCAAATCGCGCATTGAGACCGGACTTGGCGAACGAGTGGCGGGTATGCGACCCAGCAGTTCTGAGCTAGTCTCATCCAGTTGATTGGAAACGGTATTTATTAGATCTTGGGTGGTTTGCGGCGGTTGCGGGCGTGCTGGTGCAGCTGCCGCAGCCTTTTTGCCTTCATCATCGTCCTCTGCGGCTGACTTGAGACTCAGTGCATCGTCTTCGGCCTCGATGGTGGTGCCAAAGAAGCTCATCGCTGGGTCAATGTCGGGCACAGGCTCAGCTGATTCTGTTTCCAACTCATCGCCGCCAAAGGCAAACGGATTAGAAGCCGTTTCTCCAAAGGGATTCTCTGTTTCACCACCATCTGGCTCGGTCTGCATCAAAAAAGGATTGACGGCAGCATCGCCACCATCCAGATCATCGTCCATGAGAAATGGATTGGCCATGTTTTCGGTGTAGTTGCAGTTAGATTATATAGGGTTTGTTAATTTACTTAGCGCTCAATGAGCTCGCTCTCAAGCAATTTGATTTCCGTCTCTCCTGGAGCAAGATTCTCCGCTATTGAAGTATCAAAAGGATCTATGTCTTGTTCCTCTTCCAGCAGCTGCTGTGTTGTGCGATTGGGCAGCGACGGCGTCAGTACCTTGTCGCCCAGTCCAAGCTCCTGTGCGTCACTCTGTGTGTCTAATACCCCAGTAATTGGTTGATTGGTGCTCTCGGGGAGCAGCTCGTTCTCGAGTAGTTTGAGTTCTGTTTCTCCCGGTTGTAAATTGCCCGCTATCGAGGTATCGAATGGATCCAGCTCCTGTGTGCTGCTGGGCAACTGTCGGCGCTCTTGAGCTGGCGTCAATACCTTGATATTGATGTTCTCCTCGACGGTTAATAGAACCTCAGCAGGCACAGGTGTGGGTGGTGCTCGCGGATTGAAATCCGGATCAGACAAACTCTGCTTTAAAGTAGGTTCTGTGATCAGATCGGCCTCAATATGCTTAAGTTCAATATCACTGAGCTTGCTTTCGGGCACGTACGATGTGTCAAAAGGATCTTCTGCTCGCTCGGCAATTGTCTGAGCGCTGGGTGCGTAATACGGCGTCAATGGCTTTTTATTGGCACCTAGACAACCGTCATTGCCAGCGGCTAGCAAGTCTTGTCCAGATGGCACCAAAAATCCGACACTTTTACCCTGTATATTTAGACTTAGTGATGATTTGCGCCGTGCACTGTCGAAATCCGGTTCCGCAACTGTGATCGCAGCTACAGCTGGTGCCTCCTCCTGTCCAGCGCGTGGATCAAAGTCTGGATCGCTTAGTGACTGCTTAAGATTTGAACCGGACTCGTTTAATAACTCGCGCTCCAAGAACTTTAGCTCTGTCGCTTTTGGCTGCACTAACGCATTAATAGCCGATGTATCAAACGGATCAAAGTCCTCACCGTCCTCTTGTTGATCTACGCTAAGCGTGGGCGCTAAAGGGGCTGGCACAACCTTGCTAAGATCAGTAGCACTGCCTGCTAAGAGATCACGAGCGGGTGCTGACAATAGGGCCCCAGCGTTCGATTCCTCTTCGGCACGCGGATCAAAATCGTCGTCCTCCTCGAGTACTGTTGTCTTCTTGATCACCTGCTCTGCGTAGTTTGTATTAAACGGATCGTCGTCGGGATTGAACTCTTCGTCGTCGCTCACGTAAATTGCTCCCGGCACAATGTGTGGACCTGTGACTGGACGTACTGGTGGAGGTGGACGTTTGGGCTTGTCTATAAGAAGGATGGGATAAGTAAAGTTAAATTTTTAAAGCAAACAAGATTAATATTATATTAAAAAGATTTTATAAATTAAGTAGCTTTAATGTTTAGAACTTGCCTGTTTCTGCTTCGGGCTCTTGCTCGAACTCCGCCCAACTGCCCTCGGCAAATGATTCAGCGTGTAGCTCTGCAGGCGGCAAAACAACCTGATTAACTATCGTAACCTCCTCCTTTTTGGTAAGCGATTCGGCAGCTAGCTCTGCAAACTCGTCGTCCTCGTCGTCTTTAAGCGTGTCAAATTCAGCAAGATCGGGATTAAGTACGTTGAGGTCGTCGTCGTCTTGAGATTCGACCTTTTGCGGCTTGATCAAATGCAAATGCAACGAAACACTTAAATCAATGGGCGCCACAGACTCATCGTCGACGAGATCGTCGAGCAGATTATGCTGCGGCTCGGCAGCTAAAAGATCCGATTCTGTATCGGGTAGTTCGACGCTTTCGCTGAGCAGTAGATTCTGTATGCCCTTGCGAAGTTTACGCTTGGGATTGGCTAGGGCAACAGCGTGATCGCGGTCAACACGTCCGGATAATACCTCTACGGCGGCTCCAAGACTGACTAGCTTTTTGTTTGTCTTGGCCTTGTCAGCGCCAACGATAATCTTATCGGCGTATGCTGTATCGAAAGGATCGGGTCCGTCGTCTAGCTCAAGTACGGGCGAATCGGGTACCACGCCTAGTTGAACTTCACCGCTGGTAATTGCATCAATATAGTCAGTGGCAAAGATATCATCAACCTCGTCCTGATGCTCGTCCTCCGACTCGGATAACTCAACAACAGCCTCGGCTAACTTGTCTCGATTCGCTTCACGTTCCGCTGCAAGCTGACGTTCCCGTTCGATTCGCTCAGCTTCTCGACGTGCTGCCTCCTCTTCCTCCTGTTTTTTCTTTTCGGCTGCAGAGGGTAGACGCTGATAGAATGACTCTTTCTTTATACGATCAAGCTCGTCCTGTGTCTTGTGTAAGATATTGTCGACACCAGATGTTAACGCCTTAAACTTGGCCCATTCTTCGTCGCCAGCGTCAGCGTTTTGCTGATGCGAATGCGATTGCTGCTCCTGGGGAGCAGCTCCTAATCCCGCAAAGGATGTTGATGCGGATGAGAAAGCGCTGGCCAATGACGTGTGCCCTGCTGTCGATGATGCGCCCTCAACGTCTGATGCTGCATCCGATTCGCCAGCGTCCGATTTGTTGGCCGCCGCCTCCTGCTTGGCTTTGAGGTCACGCTTGTACTGCTCGAGCTCCTCTTCGGTGAAGAGTTCTTGGTCCTTTTTCGACTTCTTCTTTTTCTTTTTTAAACCCTTTGGTAGCTTAAGCATTATCTAATTGCGGAGACATCGAGATCGGTCTGAAAAAATATACACACACATTCATACAGCAACGTTAACGTAAACGTAAACGGTATCGGGTTCTAACGGGACACATTACGTAAGCCATGGTTGCTATTAAAAAAGCTACAAAAACTAATGCAATCCCAACTCTGAATTGAAATCAAATAAACTTAAACTCAAACGTCTAATGTACGCCTAGAGCAACTACACGTTCTGAAGGGGGTTTCGGTTTGGGAGTTCTTGGATGAGTGATAGGAAATTTGTATATGACATTGGTTCGGCTAAAAGTTTTAGATACGATGCCACTCACCGCCGCGCCGTTGACCCCTCGCAATGTCCAGTTTATGTGCCGATAATACTCGACGAAAACCTCTCAAATTGTGTATAATTTTTTCTGAAATTCAACTGTATTTGCATTTTCCTTAACATTAACAGTCACATTGAGCTGAACCTCTGCGTGGCTTGCGGGTGTTGCATAGCAAAGTCGCATTCACTCACATATATACATTTCCTCATACATACAAATGCTCTCTGAGTAGCGGATTGACACAATTGTGTACCTACACATGAACTTGCCACTTGGCAGAGCTTTTATACCCCACTACAACTCACCACTCTACAACAACAACAGCAACAGCAGCAGCAACAAGAGCAGCAACAACAACATCGAGAATGGCAACAATGAAAGCTTTGCTTACACTTGGCAAAAAGTAGAAAACATCAGAGCCAATTGGCAATGAAAATGCAGATGGCTATACCAAATGGCAAATGTCGAATGCCAAATGCCGATTGAATTTAGATACATTGGCAAACGCTGGCACATGGCTGAACAATTTCTTTTGAATTAAATAGAAATTTATTTAAATTTATATAATAAGTAATTATTTTATGCTCCTAGCAACTGTTCGGTTAACTCAACATTATCCGTAGCATACTTTAGGGCAGCTTTAAATAATAAATTTAATTGGCTCAATGCTCGTAAAAGCGTGCTACCCTTTTTAAGCCAAAATTAAAAGCTATATTTATATAGCGAATAATATTATATTAAAAAATTTATTAATTATACTATAAATAATTTTAAAGCAACTAATTTTCATAAGGTCGATTTTATACACTTTGAAAATTATATTTTTGTATATTAAAAAATATATAGGATTTGTTATTTAATACTTTTTAGATATAAATAATACTGAGCTCTAAAAATAAATATCTGTGGATGTGCTTAGGGAAGTTAACAAGATTTTTATTGAGATATTAAAAATATATTGAAATTTATTGGCTTTTTTTTTAGTTTTATATGATTTAAATTAATCTGGTTAATGAAGTCACTCAGTTGAAAGCAATTTTCAAAAGGAATACGAAAACTAACAGGATTTTAGTGTATATACATAGAAATATATTGGATTGGATATATGTTCATGTGTTTATCTGACAGTTACCATCTTCAATCTATAATTATTCTAATTCATGTGTCTTTTTAATGTGAGAATATATGTAACAGGCAGACCCCACAAAGTTGTTGTTCGCAACATAAATTCTCTTCTATTATATTTGACTATCCTGAAAAGCGCATTGAAATTAGTTAATAAACTAATTAACTAAACCAAATTACTAACTAAACTAATTAACTAAACTAACTAAACTAATAATAATAAAAATTATATATAAACGAAGCAGTCCAATAATTTCTTAACTATAAATAAACTAAAATATACTTAATATATTTTAAATTATATGCTGCATGCGAGCACGCAGCGCCAGTTATGATACAGGGTATAAGACAGTCGGGCTTCCTCACAGAGCGCTCCAGATTTTTTTTATTTCATTTTAATAAATTTTTAAATAACTTTCTGCAAGTGTAGACCAGAATAGTGCGCGGAAAAAGCAGATTTTTTGAGTGAATTTCAACATACCACTTTTTTAGGGTTCACGCATAAAAAAGAACAAAATGGCCGAGGATAGCAAAAGTTGAATAAAAGTGAACCTAAAGCAGTATTAAGGAGTACGTCAAAGGTGTTTCGCCAGATGATTATATGGCCGAGAGATACAAAATAAGAGCATAAAAAAGAAATTCACACACACAAACAAAACGGGGCAAAAGTCAATGAAAATGGGGGCCAGTAGTACTACCTCGTTGTTGGACTTGTTGTTGCTGTTGCTGTTGCTGTTGTTGTAGTGGCTCGGAAAAATCGATGAATTCGAGACGCACACAGAGAGGCGAGCTACAAGATATATATATATATTTACATGTTTGAGAGTGGTGAGAGGGCAGGGCAAGAGGCACGGAAAGCGACACCTACGCACACATCAAAATCCCACACACACACTCACACACACACACACACACAAATGCACACACAAATATAACCATGGACATACACAAATTTATGCATGGTTTTTCCCTTCACACGTCAAAAACGTTATGTGGAAAAGCGTTTTCTTCAACTGCTGCTTTTGCCACAATTTTCCATTTTTCACAGCATATACTTTGAATAGAAAATGTAACAAAAATTAACCTAAAACAATGCACAACGTGCTTGGCTTTTCACTTTTAGCTTTATCATTTCGTTTCATTTCGCTTTTGACCGTTTCTCTTTGGTGTTTCGTCTCGAAAATTATGCAACTTACGTCTCACTTTTGCGCACTTTCAAAGAATATTTTTTGTACAATTACGTCAATTACGCCCAACAAGTGACGAAAACGCGAATTCTCATTGAGAGATATGCATTATGCATTTATTTATGGCATATATATCTTTTAATTTGGGTTCAATTCTTGTTGGGTTATGAATGATTTCTTGTTCATTTCTTTTTTCTTTGCTTTTCTTTCGTTACCTCTGATTCGAACTATCGGGAAATCTGGCACAGAATGACTGACACTGTCACGAAATTTCATAGGAAGTGCTTTCGCCAACCGAGTATCCTTCAAAAGCTCGCCCGCAAGAGGAAAAGCTGCGCGAATCGAAGCTTTCCACACACATATACATACACACGCGAGCACGTGCGCACACACAGCTGACGTTTGCCATATTCGCAAATATCCTGCGGCTCCTGCAGGCTTTCCCACTGTGCCAGAGAAAATAAGCTATCTCGCTTTCTGGCTCTCTCTCCCTCTCTCCCACTTGCTATCTCTTTCGGGCTCGCTTTCGGAAGAGAGAGAGAGAGAGAGCTTGTGGCGGCTTTCGCTTGGGGGTTGTTTGCTGAGACAAAAACAAAACAATTTCTCTCTTTGTTGTCGCTTTCATCGCATTTGACACTTGACATTTGCCTCTGCGCAGGCTCGTGCCTCGTGCTTCGTCAGCTTTCACGCACGCGACTGCAGCGTTGCCACCTTAGCGAGTTTTGCCATTCTCTCTGTATTTATAGTACATCTATTCAAAAACATAAAATTTATTTAAATGCTTTATTTAACATAATGTATAAATATTTAATTTTATTTTTGCTGTGTATTTGTTCGTTTTTGTTTTGTCTTTATTTTAAGCTGTTTTTTTTTAAATATTTTTATTCGCAAATTTAGCTATTTCAGGCAAGACTGCGTCTGTGTTTGACTCGCTGCAGCCCTGGTTAGACTTGACAGTTTGCCGTTCATAAATAAATTGCAA
The DNA here is from genome assembly GCA_035045125.1 of Hypselothyrea guttata. Classification (NCBI taxonomy): domain Eukaryota; kingdom Metazoa; phylum Arthropoda; class Insecta; order Diptera; family Drosophilidae; genus Hypselothyrea; species Hypselothyrea guttata. Next base: position 480,346 of record JAWNNJ010000194.1, read on the forward strand.
TTAAATCACAATAACTTAAAATGAAAATTGAAGCTCTTAAAACGAGAACAATGCGAATACAAATTTTAGTTTAAAGAATGCAAATTTATCTGGCACCATAAACAACTGCTAGATATTTAAGATACACGATATAAATTCATTTATTTTAATTTAATTAATGTTTAAAAAAGAAAATTTATTTATTTTATACTTTAGAATATTTATTTTCATTATTATTCTATATATTCACACGTTTCTGAAAGTAAAAATTTGCGTACAAAAATATATTTAAATTGGTTGTTCAAATATCTAAAACATAAGAACTTATAAAATATAGTTCAACGGATATCCACGTTTACTTAGTTTAATTTAGTTTACAGTAATCTTATCTTATAGTAATCTTATCGATATTGATTGAATACCTAGATAAGCAAAACACAAGCTAAAAACACACTGCAAAACAAAAGGCGTTAACTAACAACAGTTGATGACTCAATGAAATATGAAATGAGCTAACATCGAAATCTCAGACATTCTTTCAAAACCCAAAAAGTGACAAAAGGTGTGTGGGAGTAAATGTATTCACATGTAAACAATACCTCAATATGACTGTGTGTGCTTGGGTAAATATAGATAAAGTGCCCCATGAGAGAGGTAAATAGACGGTAAACCGCATTAGCCGCATTTGGGTTGGTCCCACAGGCCAAATGCCAATTATGACCAAGACATACTAAAAGCTAATTAGAGATACTTGTGCATGGACAATTGCTTAACTCTGCCTCAGTGATGAAACACAAAAAAAAACAGTTTTTGGCGGGAAAGACTGGGAAAGAAAGCCACAAACGTTATTTGAAATAATATTTTGCAGGCTTTTAACAAAGGTTGAGATCACAATCTTATAAATATTGCAACAAATTTTGCAAAATTCAATAGAATTTGATGGATGTAATTTTACGGAATTTTTTGACGAACTTCAGCCGAAAATGTGTAGGCCAATGAAGCAAAAAATGTTCTATGTTTTAAAACTTCCCGCATTTACACAAATTTTCTAGCAAATGCTCTTAAAAAAGCCAGTTTTGACGGGAGCGGATCTGGCAACACTGTTCTGGATGTATCTTTTGTAATGCCGTTTCGCATTCACACAGGCATTGCCACATAGCTGCCTCCTGCTCATTCTCATGCTGCTGTTGCTGTGCTGCTCAGAACCGCAGTTTCGAAGTGAGACGGCAGCTGTCGAACCACCAGGACTCGATGTCACCGTAGACCTGCGTCTTGTGCTCCCAGCCGGGACGGTGCAGACGGGCGCATAGATCGCAAAAGGGGGAAAATTGACCCAGCCTGTAATGCTGCCGCCACCAGAAGTAGCTCATGTATTCATTCGCATCGTTTGCCACAAAGCGCAGATGCTCCGCCAGCTGCTGCACACTGTCGAAACGCTCCGCATCGATGTAGGAATGAGGGGGCAGGAAGCGTGCGTAGTTGGCGCCACCGAAGACCACGGGCACAATATTCCGCTGGAGGGCCGAAAAGAGCTTCTCGGTGACGTAGTCGACACAGAGCGAGTTCTCGAAGGCCAGATAAAAGTAGTATTCAGTATCCAGCATCTCATCGCAGTGCGGATCTCCGCGGCTGCAACTGCAAGCAGTTTGGTGATTAAAGCTAAATGCAGCATTACTTTCAGGAAAAAGGCATTGTAAAAATTAGGACTGCAAACGAGTTTCAACATAGCTAGTAAGCGGTACAGACCGCAATTCCGAAATTTGTTTAAATCGGGGACTGTATATAATAGTTATGACTTTAAATAAAATGAAGCCCGAAAAAGCTTTTAAGAAAAATCGGAAAAATGCACACTAGCTATTTTTGAACGCCAATTTCCCAAACGTGATCAACTTTTTTTTATCCAATTGCAAACAAAACGTGCAAGGCCCTAAACTAACCAGTTAAAATTTGTTTATATTATTACACATTCCTCATTTGGGACAGTGGATGCTGTATCTCAAATCATAGATCTACGTAGGGTGTGAATTGTGCCCAATCCAATGTCTTTACATCTTACAATTGCTGACTGTTCGTACGTCTATGAACGCGGCGGTCTCAACAACTGTGAGCTAAAGCAGTGAAATAGCAGCAGAATTGTGAATAGATTTATGCTATGCAGATTAAGTTCATTTTTAAATACTAGACGACTAGCCCCTTTTACGCCCTTATCAATAAAAACCGTTACTCAAAATACAAACTCATTATTATATCACTCAAAAAATTAAACAATAATTAGTTCTACAAAAAAAGTATCTAGAATTCAAGTGCAAATCGAAATAAGATCGTTACTAAATTCAAATTAATTTAAAAAAAAATCAATTTAAAAGTGAGTGCACTGCCATAATTCCTTTTTCAGCTCAAAATTAATTCCTACTTCGAAATAGCGATACTTCAAATTTACAATGCTTTTTCCTGAGTCTAGGTGTGATCAATTCAATGCTTACGTGAGGTTGCCACACTTGCCATAGATGTCCACTTGGATGTGCTGCTGCAGAGCAGAGGCCAGCTGCTCGCGTTGCGACAACGTCGGGCAGTGGGAGACGAACCAGGCGGCCATTTTGCTCTTTTGCGGGTACAGTTGCCGCACGACGCTGTCGTTCCAGCTGCCCAATGGCGGCGGCTGGCGCCAAAATGGCTGCACACTGGGCGCCACAAGTGCGTTCGTCTCCATATCAAAGAGACGAGCGTAGGGCCAGATAATATCCGAGTCCAGGCGATAGCTCATGGTCAGGTTGTAGAAGTTCTGTTCATCGTTGAGCAGATGCTTGGTCTCACCTGGAGATTCCATTAGAGCAAACACATACGACTGACGCGGATGTCGCTGCTTGGGCAGTGGATGGAGGATCGGAAACGGCTCCGCCACATGGAACAGTATGGCGTCGAACATGTCCACCGAGGGCAGAAAGTCGTGCTGATTGGTCAGCTCGCACTCGTAGACGGGACACTGGAGTTCATCGCGAAATTGTTGGGGTCCCAGCGTGTCATTGGGCAGACTCCATTTTGCATCTCCGAAGAAGCCGCTCCACAGCAGCATGGTGCGTGTGGAGGGCCGGGCCATTGCCCGTCCGTTGAGGTAGTTCCGTAAGATGCCATACTGATTGAACTGCGGCGTTTCGCGCAACTTATAGACCGTCACGAACAGTCCAAAGAAACTGATGCAGAGGAGCAGCAGCGTTAGAGTCCGGCGTGGTTGCCAGCGCATTCTGTGCTCCGACGACGACCCTTGACCAACCGGAGCCCACGAGTAATCACCACCAATTGACATGTTACTTATCGTCTTGGCTGGCACTTACATGGATACTACGGAGCGGTACGGTGGAACGGTCGAACGCTAATACGGCCTCAACCTCGACGTCGACGCTTGCTAACAATTAAGTACTATTGATTGATATGCCCATAAGGTATACGCCTCTCTGTCTCTTTCTTTTACTCTCTCTCTACCTTTCTCGCTCCTGTGCAGCGCTTAATCACTCAAATCTGATAATGGTGAACTGATAACACTATTATTTATAGGGCGTAGAGACCAGTACACTGTGCTCACAGATAACGACCGTGTTTTGGCTAATGTCTGCTGCAACTAGAAAACTGAACGACAATTTGCACACTCGTCAACAAATTATATGCAAAAAAAACCCGTTTTTTTAAATAATATGTTTTTTGTTTTCACACAAATAAGTTAGCTCTTAGCATAATAAAAGTACAAAAGTCGACATTAGGCACTTTAAAAATACGGGCACAAATATGTCTCAACTTCACGCAACTAATTGAATTTAAATATTTCAGTGAAACTTTGTAATACAGATTTCATATATATTCATTATTTAATTTCTTTATTCGGAAAAATAACTGACGTTATGGTTCCAATATCACCATTCAATTCCTTCAATTTTGTACGGACTTAGTAGTATATCGATTTCAAAAATTCAAATAGATCAAAAAACAACAAGACAAGTTCAACAAGAGAATTTTACTGGGTTGTCGGCACAATGATTATGCTGAACAGTGTATTCATAGTATTCATAGATTGAACACTCACCCCGTTAGCTTATCATTTCACACGTTTAACGTAAAGTAAGCCTGAGACCGCACAATTTCCTACACTGCATTTTTCAGTGGATACTCATGGTAGATAATGTTAAACCAGAAATGTTATCTTGCTTTGGCATGTTACAAGAAAAGTAATACACAGATAATAAACTGAGCTAAATTTTGATATTTATAATATATATGTATGTACAAAATAGGTGACAATTTTTGGTAGAGCAATTTCAAGAGCTGACATAACAATATTGATAAGAGACTGATTAGTCTGCCCAACAGCAATTTGTTCGAAGATTCCGATTAAATATGGTTATGGGTGTACTCTTTTATTCTGGTTTTTATTGATAATTTGTTATATGTATTCATTGGGACTTACCCAAAAGCAAATAATCTATAAGTTAAAAGTGTAAGACACTTTGATACCACCGAACTCGTTGGTTCATGACGGTGCCAGTGAGTATAGCACTTGGAGCGATCTCTGCAGCAGATATGTGAGGATTGCAAATATTGCAACGAATCCGTAGAATATAGTCATCAGTAACAGTTTCATCTGATTGCTGTCGATTGTCTCTAAACGTAACGCTTGGCACTCGAATATTTTTTATTGACTGTGACTGAGCGTTAAGCAAATTTTCAACAAACGCTGCGAGCGCCCAGACAACTGACCAAGTGACGACCTAACTATGCATTAATAACAAGGGAATTGGAACACCAGGTTTTTTTTACCGACAAGTATACACATACAATATATACATATGTAGGTGTTTGTTATAGTTGTGGTATCTTGCAGGACAGAACTCTGTCTACTTGGCACTCACATTGTCATTTGTTTTGTTTGTAGACACATTCAAATGTGTCGTCCCCGTGGAATTGCCGTGTTTAATTGGGCTCCCACAACGATTTGAGGTAATTGAAGAGCAATCTGAGTGTGATTGGTTCATTACAATAATGGACTTGCCATTGAATAAATGCAATCATATCAACAGTGATTTATATTTCTTACTTTAAGAGTGCCATCGCAATTACCTATGCCATGAGCTTGCTTCTGGTAGTTGTTTCAATTGCCCACAGTTGAATTTTTATTTAATTTATAGATAATTTATAATTTTTCAAATGTATTCTCGAATCGCATGTCATGCCAAGCCCTTCGCTTTCATCGGATATATCTAACAGATAATCGAGCTTTCGACAAATGGTTAATTACTACTTAATTACTAGTACTAGTATTCAAAATAAATTTACGTATGCCATGTACATTTTATTCCACACCTAATCCAAAATCCAAAGAAGGATATATAACTTATTGATTGTACGCATTAATTACATAATGAAAACATTTTTGAAATTGACTTAGCTCGTCTTGATGGACAAGCGAGAGTTAGGCCAGCGAGAGTCGAGCCAGAGCGATTTGGGCTAGTGAGAGTTCGGCCAGTGGAAGTTGGGCAAACAGGCAGTGTAATTTGTAACAGCGAGAGTTGGTGCAACAAGATTTAGGTACTAACAGACAGGGCTAAATCGACTCATCTCGTCACCCTGATCAAGAATATATATATAGTTTGTGGGGTCTGCCACGCCTCCTTCTGCCTGTTACATACATTCTGACCAAGTTATTAGCGTTTTTTTTCCATTTTCAAATGGGTACAGGGTATAAATAGAACGAATTGTCAAATAATGTTTTACATTAAGCTGCATTAGACTTACATTTCTCTTTCGGAAAATAAATTGACATAAACATGTTAATCCTGTCTTTTTGGGTACATTTACGGATGAGTATAATCTAATATTTAACAAATATTATAGTATAATACATCTTTCAAATTCCCGATGTCATATTGTGTCTTGTGTTTATTGCATATTCTTTCTTTAATTATTATGGTACGCTGTTCAAATGTAACGCTTATTATCTGTAGAAAAAAGCTTTTTCGGCATATAAGTTTACCGCACAAGGCTGCAAGGCCTGCAAAGCTTTGCTTTTGCCGGCTTAACAGTGCAGAGAGCAGAAAGCTCCCGAAGCTTTGGCTGCAAAGCAAGAGCATTTAACCCAATTGACAACGTGCAGCGCAGCGAATTCGCATCGCTTCTCAATGAACGCGAGCAAAATGGACGACAGAAAACGAGCATGAACGACGGAAGCAGAGCCGATGACAAACCATTCTCAGCCGTACCCAACCTCACTCTGACCGCCATTACACCCAACAGCAGGCGTCTCTTTGTGTGTGTGTGTTCGTGTGTGTGTGTGTAGTGTTGCTGTGTTGCTGGTTGCTGGTTGCTTTGGCGCTTTGGCATCTTTTGTGGCCTGTCAGAGGACAACGAATGCCAACAAGTAGCAGTTCAGCATCGACAACGCCAGCGTTCGCTTGCGCCTTGCTAATGGAAGCGCAGTGGCAGTTTTACGTACGGCCAGAAGAACACAAGCAACTCGGCAACAAATTTGGCGAAACGATATAGAAGAACACTGGAAACATACGCGTTACGAAATTTGTAACGGCCAACAATTTGAAATTGGCCTAGGTTGTGCGTACAGTTCGAAAGGCAGTGTTCTGTGCGGTGTTATTTATTTATTTTGTGCAATTTTTTGGTGGTGATAAAGCTGGCAAATTAAGCATCAAGTGAAGGGTCGAAAAGAACCATTTCTGCAGGTAGGTAAGCACCTTGAAATTCAATTATAAATAAATAACAAATATAGGCATAACTGTGTCATAAATTCGTATAGTTTGAGGGTATTCTTAAACCAAAGAAATTCTTTAACATATTCCTAAAATTTGCTAATCTAACTAATGTACGTTAGTTTTAACAGTATATCATATTGCTATTAAGTGAAATTAACCTATAAATATTCAAAACTTGAATGAATCGTTGTATTCGTACATATCAATCAACAATCTTCCTTATAACCCCATTTTGAAGTGCATGCAATTTATAAATATCCAAATCTTGAATGAGATATTAAAGAACTTTTACTAATTAATTTCATACCACCTTGAAATTTCATTATGAATTGATAATTGGCGGAAATTCTTAAGTCAAAGAGATACTTTAACATATTATAAAAATTATCTAGTTTAGCTAATGCATATTAGTTATAAACATACCTAACCTTACTTTATAACAAACCTAACTTATGAATATCCAAATATTAAATTGAACGTTTACTAATTTCAGTCTTTACTTAATTGTATAAATTGTTTATATTAATTTGTATAGTTTATTTAAGTAATTAAGAAGGACTTCATAATCTTTGGGAACTGTACTTGAATTATTCTTAATAAAACAAACACAATTGTCAGTGAGCCGAACCAATAAATATTCCAATCTTTAATGACACATGATAGATCTAAAACTAATTAATTTACGGCGATGATAAATACTAATCATTACTTAATTTAATGAATTACGTTTTACGGATTTCGATAAATTGATATAAATACTGAAATTGTTTTTTTTTAATCTTTAATTAATTAATTTATTGTTTCATTCAAATGTATAAGCCAGAGCGACTGAGAACTTCAGGCTGAATTTTAATTAATTTCCATCAATACTTGGAAAAGTTGTTTTTAAGGAGTACTTAACGTGTTCTTAAGAAATTGTTTATCTAATTGCTAAATATAACAATACAAACTTAAATTTTTAAGTTGATATACCAATGGAGTTACTTTTATTAATTTGCATAAAGTGATTTTCAATATAAATATTTCGTTTATAAATATGTTCAACGTTTGAGCCTTGTTTCGATTGCCTGTGGTCACAATTCTTGCAGTTCTTTAGCTTATTCAGTTTCAGTTTCATTTTCAGTTGCAATTGCATTTTCAATTTGCGAAAAGTCAGCAACAGGCACCACAGAATAACATTTTGCATTGCTTTGTTTTTATTTGAGTTTTTACTTTCAACGTTGTCATTTAGATGCACACACAAAAAGATGCATACATACTATATGTATATAAAAATCGTTATGCATTTATTTAAAAAAAATACGTTGTTTAATATTCAAATTTATGAGTATGCAGATAAATGCTTTTGACAATGTCTCAAATGCAATTTCACACTGCCAAAAAGGATTCGAATTTTTAACTCTTGTATATTATCATAATCTGCTCAATGTATTTTAGAGATTTAAGAGTGGGACTGTACTAAGATAATTTGCCCATAAGGCGTATTCAAACCGGTTTAAAATAAAATTATGCATCTTGTAAAAACATTTGCTCAAGAAACTATTACTGTTTTGATATTTAGTCAATTATTGTTTGCAAATAGAAAGCTGTAACTTAAGTTCCACAAATATATAATTTATCACTTAAGATTAAATAAACATTATTAAAATGATCACACGTTAAATCAAATAGCTCAATTTTGTTTTATATATTTAAAAAAGTTTGCATTTAGATTTTAAAAGTCCGGATTTTTGAGTATCTAAAAGAATATTTTTCAATTGTAAACAAAAACTGGTGTCTTGCATATCTTTGCTGTTTCCTAACAGATCCTTATTCACAGCATCGGTAAAGAATGCCATAGGCTACGTACACGACAAATTACAAGTCCTTTGGGTTGTTTGCTTTGAAATTGTTACGGATGTTGCTTTTGTGGTTAGCGTGGGAAGGGAAGCAGGTATCAAAAAACTTGGGCATAATAGATCTGCTTGCCTGCTGAGAACTTAAGAGCCAAATATGGTGCTTATAATTATAATTTGATGGACAGACAGACGGACATGGCTATAACGTCTAAGCTCGTCGTATTGATCAGTAAAATATATACTTTAAGGGGACTACAACGTCTTTTTCTGCCGGTGAAACATTCACACTAATTTAATAAATTTAAACTACAGCGTCTAAAAGTAGCATCCCAACACCAGAAAATAAATAGCTAATACCATTTAAATTGCAAACAAAATATCTTGAATTAGCAAAGAAGTTTTAAAATACTTTGGATTACACAGCAGAATTTGAGGACAGTTTATTCTAATACCATATATCATATAGTATAAGTAGAACTGTGAGAAAGAGGCGTGTCGTATTGTCGGGTGTCTTTGGCATTGATTTACTTCTGCAATCGCAATTTTTAAAGTACTTTGGCTAATTACCAATGGAATAGTAACAAAGCGGACCTCTGGGATTAGTGCCGGGCAGACCAGTGGAAGTTTTAGGTATGCAAGAAGATTGTGGCAATATATCGCATGATTTGTGTTTTCCATGTATTTGTTTTTATCTGCCAACTCCATGTTGTTGTCACGCTTGTTGTAATGGCCACGCCTTTGGCCTCTGTGCGCTTTATGCATTTCTGTCGCTGTCAAAATTGCTGGCACTTAAAAATGGCGCGCGACAAAAGCATTTGACGTTTGCCAATGTTGACAATTTGCATTGCCCAATGCCAACAGCCATAAATTTGACGCCACCACGTCCCGAAGAGTGACAGAGGGACGCAGAAAGAGAATGTTATTCAATATTATCCAGCAAAGGGCAAGAAGGGGCCATGGCAGCAGTCAAACAGTCGGGAATTCAAAGCCAGAGATGCGTTTGAACGCTGCAAAAATGCGCTTGAATTTTCCAATGGGGGCATATATATAAATACATATAAAATACGCGCTATAAAATGCATTAAATTAAACTTTTAACGATGTGTATATTGCTGTTAACTAAATGTCAACATTTTTTTCCTGTTTAACACTTTTTATAACTCAAACGCATTAAATATGCATAAAGGCGCCAATGGGATTGCACAAAATAAATGAGCCCATAAATACTCCATAAAAAGTAACATTTTTAATGTAGTATTTAACATAATTTTTACAAATCATAAATCAACATTTGATTAGGATTTCCTAAGTGTTTCTTTTCAAGATTGCGAGATAAATATGTTGGGATACTCAAATGCAATTCTTTCCATATCGCAATTGTAGGGTATCTTAACGTCAGCTGTTGTTCTCATTTAAATTATAAACTTAATAAATTGCTGCTAGAGCGCGTGACCCGAAAACTTTTGTTATACACAATAAAAAAATATATTTTTTTGAGTAGCCATAAAAAGTGCGAAAGTTTCCGCAGTATTTATAACAATATAATTGTGATCATTAATCGCTCCATCTGATAAATGAGAAAAGTTATTTATGACTACAACTTTTTAAATTAAATCTGAAGTAATGCCTTATTCATCAAATGCATAGTGTAACTTGAAAATTCTGGTGTAAGGTTTTAAATGAACTTCGGGATTACGTTATTCCAATACTATACACATTTCCCTAAAGATTTCTCATCATATCAAATAGCAAGACTGGAGAAAAAACTTCAACAAAATTCGTATGCAAAGTAATAAAATTTACAACCTACGGATTTGTTTAAATTTAATATAAAACATAAAAAAAAATATATATATTTTTTTTTAAATATCAAAATACATTTTAATATAATGAACTCAGTTCTTTTTTAAGACAAAAAATATTATTTTCTTCTGTAAGAGTTGGCAAGAAATTAGGTTTTAAAGTGCTTTGATTCGTAAAAGGGGCAGTTATTGCAATTATTATTTTTTGATTGTTTTTTTATTTTTTGGCTGTTATTTATTTATTTATTTTATTTTTTTGATGGTGCTAGTATTGAACTGTACTCTGATTCGGGGCCCTTGAAACAATTTTAACTTAACTCGTATCAAGTTATTGGTGGCCCTTTTTCTTTCTTTCTACAATATTTCTTTTGAGTTTGTTTTGATTTGAGTTGTTGACCTTGTGGTTACACTTTGTGCCCTCCCCTCGCTTTTTGGGTTTATTTATTATTTTTATTTGATTTTATTTTATTTACTTTGTTTCTGGCATTTTTTCTGGCATTCAATGGGAATGTATTTCATTTGCATTTGCGACTTGCGCTTGTTTTTCGACTTGTTTCGCAGTTGTTGTTTTATGGCTTGACCATTTGGGCAACTAGGGCCAATTGAATGGATGAGCAGGGGGAGAGGGTGGTGTGAGTGGGAATAGGCTGCGTGCCTGACAAACATTTTCGAGAGTATTTTCAAATGTTTTTTTCGGTAACTGCACTCAATTTTTATAACCTCTGTAGCACTCGCCTCACTGCGAGAGTTTGCGTATTATATATTATGATTTCCAAAATTTAGACAGAGTTTGTGTGAGAGAGAGAGAGAGCAGCGGGGGAGTCATAGGTCTAGGCAACTAGTGACCAGATTTTATATCTCCCTTGGTTTTTAGCTACCGACCCCGCAGTTATTATTGTTGACATCGGCTGTTCCTGCTCTGCTCTGTGTCGGCCTATGCTCACGCACACCTACAAACACACCACACACACATACACACACATACACATACTAGCTGTTATAATTTCATTTGAGGTTTAGGCAATGGCCTCTGGTTACATTTACATTTTTATTTCCTCTCGGACGCGTCCATTTGGGTCAGACCCTGACCAGGTCCATGGCGACTTCTTATTACCGATGTTGTTGTTGTTGTTGTTGTTGCTGGCATTTCATGACTGTTTTCCTAATGCTGTGTTGTTGCTAAATCTTCTGGCAAGATTTAAATGAGAGTAGGGAACATCTTCATCGAGGTGCTTAGCTTTTGGCCTCAGCTCTCGGCCACATTTCAATTTCATACGAGTCGCGTGACACTTTTACAAATTGCATTTCTCTGACTTAACCAGAAAAATATATACTAAGTATACACATATATTTCGAAGCCTTGGCTTCCAAATATTACAACGTTTCACTTAAAAAAATCTCTGACAAAAAAAAAATGAATAAAAAAGAAAAACTTCAAACATCGTCAGCAATAAAGCTGGCTCGACTTTGGATTTACGCTCAGCCACTTGCAGGGCAGAAATGCCCCTTCCTCAATCCCCATAGCCCATTCACACGGAGTCCCATTTCCATTCCCATTCCCATTCCCACTCCGATTCCCATTCCCACTCCAATTGCTCTGCTATTTCGCAACTCTGAACTATGCGCCAGGCGTTCGCTGCCTGCCGTGTGTTTTATGAGGGTTTATTTCAGCTTTTGACTAAAGCCAAAGCAAACGCTAAGTCTAAGGCGACAAGCTACAGAGCCCAAAGAAAAAACTGCTCTCAAAAACATACAAGCAGATATACTATATAATACACATATGTATATATACATGTGCATAAATAAAAATGGCAACATGGCTATGAAATCGTAAACAGTTGATTCTGATTTGCCCTTGCTCGTCGTTTCGTCTCCACGTGTTTCTATTGAAATACTATAGGAACAATACATCCGTAGTAGCTAATAAAGATTTACACGAAACCATAGTTTTTATAAAAACGAATATATTTGCATTTTCCAATCCGCAATGTCAACTATGTTTATCTTTAATCTACATTAAAAGAAAGAATATCGCAAAAATGGATCAAGATTTTCTTCGCAGTTTGCTTGAATTCCATCAAATGTAAGCTTCTATATTAATATGAAATAAGTATTATTGCGTTTTTGCAATTCATATTTTACTCACCTTATGGTTATCAGAAAAATGTGCCCAGATTTTCTTTATATTTTGCATAATTGCATAAAGTTAAAGCTTTAATTTTTAAGTAAAATTAATATTTTTACATTTTCGCAATTCACATTTTAGTTACCTTATGCTTGTCGGAAAAATTGTTCAAGGTTTTATTTGCGATTTCCTTGAATTGCATAAAATTGTAGATTCTATTTAAATTAAAATATTATTATTAAATTTTAGATATTCCCATTTAGCTTACCATTAGAGCAATACATTTGGATGGCATATTTGATAATGTAATACATATATGGCTATGCCCAATTCCAATTCCTCTGCGTTCTGATTTATCACTAAAGGCGGATCCTCAATCAGCGTGGAAGCTCTGTCTCTCAATAAATTGTACTTTCCATTCAAAACGTCTCCGATGGTCAGGCTTTGTATCTCCTTGAGAATATCAGCCAAATTTTCTTTAAGGTCCCTCAGACTCTGCACATGATCGATATCCATGGTAACAATTATTTAAGTAAGATATGTTAACAAAATTAATTGTGAAAGGATACAAAAAAATAACTGTAATTTTATCGCTATACCAAATATTTCTCACATTGAACTGAAATAATTATAAAATTGTGTATAAATTCAGAGCACGCTTAGTCAGTAAATTTTCCATAAAACACTGGTTGACAAAAAAGCTTAATTGGCTACGCTGGTAGCAAGGAAATAGTTTAAATAATATACAAATTATTGTTTGATTAGTTATACTCGAATAAGCTACGAGTACAGAATCATGCACTTGTTGCCCCAATGAGATTTGTTTTGCTATTTTTACTTGATTTATTTGCACACGGTTTGATTATCTTTATGCTTCCTATAACCCCCACTATTCCCCTATTGTGTGCTGTATTCCCATTCTGTTCCCCTTTATTCCCCGGGGTGGGCTAACAAAGCCCCCCATGCTTAGCGCACTACAACAACAGGTACAGGGGCCTCTGAGTGTCATTAGTGGGCGGAGAGGCTGATGGGTGAGTGAGGTGCCTTATGTCACGGCTTGGTTGGCATATGTCACCGAGGTGTTAGCATATTTAAAAAACCCCTCAAACAAAACACAAACGCTCATCTCCCCCACACATAGCATATACTTATCTCTCTGTATGCGGCATGGGAATGGCATTGGGCTTAATGCGTTCAATGCTCACAAAAAAAAAACAACTTGGCATGTGCGTGAATCTTTTTTTTTATACCCTGTATCGGTGCAGAAGGAGACGTGGCAGATCTCACAAAGTATATATATTCTTGATCAGGACGACTGAGCAACTACGGTCATACTGGTTTCAAATTTATATATACTGCACACCTACATTCTTTAAGTTTCGCGTTTGATCTTAATCTGCAGGTAATATCAACTCTTCATTCAAAATAGTTTAAAAGTTGACAGCAAGTTAGTTAATTATAGTGTGAAATTTGGCATACCAGGGGCCAAAGGATTTGTAAAGGACCAGGCTAAAAGGAAATTAACTGCCCAAACGGCACCCATTTAAATTCAAATTAATTTATAAAAGCTGACAGTAACGATGCCAAAGCTGCTTAGCTTTAAATACAGCAATTTTAATCTTAAAATATGAAGCTTAAAAATATGCTATGTTTTATGTGGTTTACTTTTACATTATTTTGTAACTTTTATCACAGTGTAATTTAATAATTTCATTACATATGTATATACAAATGCTTCACATGTACACCCAAAATGATGAAAGAAAATGCATTGAATATATTCAAAACAGCAAATTGTATTTAAATAGAACACATTGGAGAAGAATGAAAAAAGTTGCCATTAAACGCGGTTGCGAAGACTTCTTAAAATCGATGGTGGAAAAATTGGAAGATAATTCATCAAGAAATCGTCCATTGATATCGGTATCGAACTTGAATAGGCTATATTCGTGCAACATATGCCAAGAGTTTGTACAGGGCGGAGCTATTCTTAACTGACCTACATGAGAAGTTCTTTGTTTTTTAACAAAATGCCATTTGATTATGATCAAAACATACTTGCCCAGCAGTTCAATGCGCCACTTCCCAATCGGTATCAATGGGAATGCAAGACATGCCAACGATCTTTTGGGTTGCGTATAAAGTTTCTCTTCCTACGCCGGTTTCTATTTTGGTACCGAATCGAATGGTGGCAAGTGGTCTGCATTGCATTGGTTGTTTTCAATTTGTTCCTTTTTTGTTGTGAACATTAAAATTATTTAAAAGCTAATCAAAACGAACAAAAGTTAAACTTAGACAGAACTTCATGTTCTGACATAATAGTAAAAGCAAATGCAACTTGATCATAAGCTGAACTGGTTACAGGGTATACGAAATAAAGTTATCAACTTATTTGATTGTAATGTTTTAAGTGCTGCTCCTATTTTCTTTTAGATTTTGCATACAATTTAATAAAACTCTATATTAGGGCATAGGGTGTTTTTAGCAGAGGCTTTTGAAAAACGTTGAGCTCTTTTTTACTGGGGCACGAGCATTTTCTATTCACGGACGTATTCGAGAGTAAATTTATGTAAATAACAAAATCACGAAAATCCTTAAATTGTCATTAGCAAAGCCTTTCGAGATTTGCCTTGTGCGTTTTTGCTGTTGCTTTTATTGTAGGCCCTTGTTTATTTTAACGCCGTAACAGCGAAAAAAGCATAGAATTATGCACAGACAGAGTCGCAGAGGTAGACATAGACAGAGTCAGAGAGATAGAGAGAGAGAGAGAGAGAGTAAGAGAAGGGTTATATGGAAGTGGAAGCATTTACCACAATCAATTCTGTTTTGTTTCGTTTTGTTTTGTTCTGGACTGGCCTTGAGACGCACAGAACGCTCACTCTTAACAATCGAATGTACTTATTTTTAGACCCTTTACTTGGGAAGGTACAAAAGGGTCAATTAATTTAGTACAAATGCAATTGTCAGACCCCACGAAGTGAGTATATTCGTGATCTGTCTGTATGAACACCAAGGTTTCGCTAGCTATGAGGCCTAGAAATATAATTTGCGGTATTTAGATTCTCCTATGCAGTAAGCAGATCAAGTTTGTTTTAGTGTTTTTATACCTTTCCGCCTTCCAACTGAAATAAAAAACCTTAGCAGTCACAATTATAAAGATAGGAAATTGAAGTTTGGCAAGTACGTAGCCGATAGTATTGTCTATCAACTGTGTTAACTGCATTATAATAAGAAAACAGATAACGATGATATACTATACAACAGACAATTTTTCCTAATTTTAGCATTTTTTTTCCTATGCGTCGCCTTCTGTCGGTTACATACGACTGTAGTCTTCCGCCTGACTGATAATCTCCGTCCTTACTGGTTATTTTCTTCACTGTTTCAACAATTAATTGCTTCACGCCAAAGGCTTTTCATGTTTGCCAGCTGCAGTTTCTTTCTTTGTTGCAAACTTCGTTACTTCTGTTCAATATTGCTCGCTGCCACTGGCGTATTGCATTCTTTGAATGAAGCACTTATCTATAGCAAGGATTTAACTATCAGAAATAAAAGCAAACTTACTGAAGCCAGCATTGTTTTGCAGTTAGACAGCACAACAAAAGACACTCAAATATTAGCAAAATGAGCCTTTAACTCTCTTTCCTTCATGTACTTTAACTACTATTTCCATCTGAATAAAAGCGTAATGCAGTAGTTATTAAAGATCTATAATTGTTTCTTTACACACTCGCTTCAGTTGTTTCAACATCAAGAGGCTATAATTCCGATGTAATTTGCACAGTTGCAACGCTGACGTTAAATGAATTGTTGCCAACTTAAGTGCCCATCCGGTTGGCAACATCCTTTAGCTGCCACGGATTTCATACCCTTTCCAAAAGTAGTATGACTTTGGCTGAACATACTCCTAAACCCATTTGAATTTTGGACAGAAAATTATTTGATTAGTCCAAGGGGTACGTATTCATAGACTGAAGTAGAATTTTAGGCAATACGAAAAACTAGGGTGTCTGATGGCAGCCATTTTGTTCCATTAAAAATTGTCTAGTCTTCAACAATTGCACATGGAATTGTTTCGATTAGAGTATTCATTTGCTTTTGGTCCTATCTATCTGCTGCTTGTAAGCTGCTCTAGTTTTGTTTATCTGCTTATTATTTGAGCCTGTTTTCGTTCTCTCTACTTGTGTCGCCCTGTGCGTGTGTGCATTTCCGTTTCCGTTTCTGATAGTTTCCGTTGCGTTGCCGGATTGCCGATGGTTTGATTGTGACTTTATGGCACGCAATGTGCTTGATGCTGCTGTAGCTGGGAATTGAGTAGTTGAGGGACTCGGATCCAACTGAGCTGCAAATCAAGAAATGAGAAAGCAAAGACCTAGAGCAGATAGGAGAAGTGGAAAAACAGAAGAGAGGAACAGTGAACGAGGGGTGAGCACAGCTCAGGCGGCACAAATGATGTGCCAATAAAGTTGGGCGCCTCTCAATTGTTACCAATAAAATTCATCTTTGCTTTAATGGCCGACGATAGCCGAGGGCGTTGGCACGCCCCCATTCATTACACACATAAACAACGACAACATCAACAGCAGCAGCAGCAACAGCAGCAGCAGCATCATATGTGCTGCCTTAAAGCCCTTGTCAAATGTCATGTGGGTTTTACTCTTGGCAGCGCTTCAATGGTCATTAAACTTGGCCAACGCTGCGTATGCTTAGCTTAACCTAACTCATTTATACGTATTGTTGTCGTTATTGCTGGCATCATCAACTCAATCCAACTACAAATAGTTGGTGCAATTTTAAGCAACTATTTGGCGCCAAATCTAACAAATGCCCAGCACGTCCTGAGTCTCGACTCGTCTGAAGGCAAAAGTTACGAGTACTCGAATTAAGTTGGAAACGCAGTCTGAGTCGGAGTTGAGTTGAATAAGGGGTTGCCAAGTTATGTGCGTGGTTTAAAGCATATTAAATGGATTAGACGAGACAAGAGCGACATTCATCACATACCAGAGCAAATACACTAAAAGAAAAGTGTTATTTTGGAAAAATAAATATCATACAAAGCGCAGCAGCAAGGCACCCAAAATAATGAAAGAAAATGCATTAAATATATTCAAAACAGCAAATTGTATTTAAATAGAACACATTGGAGAAAAATGAAAAAAGTTGCCATTAAATGCGGTTGCGAAAACTTCTTAAAATCGATCGTGCTAAAATTGGAAGATAAGAAATCGTCCTTTGATGTCGGTATCGAACTTGAATAGGCTATATTCGTGCAACATATGCCAAGAGTTTGTACAGGGCGGAGCTATTCTTAACTGACCTACATGAGAAGATTCTTTGTTTTTTAACAAAATGCCATTTGATTATGATCAAAACATACTTGCCCAGCCGTTCAATGCGCCACTTCCCAATCGGTATCAATGGGAATGCAAGACATGCCAACGATCTTTTGGGTTGCGTATAAAGTTTCTCTTCCTACGCCGGTTTCTATTTTGGTACCGAATCGAATGGTGGCAAGTGGTCTGCATTGCATTGGTTGTTTTCAATTTGTTCCTATTTTGTTGTGAAATTCAAAATTATTTAAAAGTTAATCAAAACGAACACAAGTTGAACTTAAACAGAATTTCATCTTCTGACATAATAGTAAAAGCAAATGCAGTTAATATTCCGAAAAATAACATTCTATAAGGGGGGCGTGACATTCAACATTTGAAATAATCTTGATCTGTACAGTATAATGTCGATAAGGTCTATAAGAACTTTATTTTATAGAACGAATCGTTTTTTTATTTTATTTTATTTTATTTTTTTTTTTGCAGAGTGTAGACACGCTATGGTTGTGTTCTTCTGAATTGTAATACCAAGAGAATATGTGTACCTTCTTTCCAGTCTGAAAGATGTACCAAGTATGAGTTTTTTAAAGTCCGTTTCAGTTTTCACAAATTTATAGACCATATACGCATTGTGTGGCATACTAAACTACGCTTTTTTATTTCATCTGTCTCGCTCATATCGCATTCTTTTCAATTGTTGACAGCGTCTGCGATGTGTTTACTGTTGAGCAGGAAATGTAACCACAACACTGCAGGATATATTCATGCCTCGTGTTCAACTGAACAACTTTGTTACTCTAGTTGTTGTTCTTGCATCTGCTTCTATTTGTCTTCTCTGTAAATTAATTGACCAAGTTTTGTGCTTAAAGTCTCTTCGCAAACTGCAAATATACTTAGCTAAGTGATACAAATTTATTTTGATAGGGCTTGTTTACCTGGCTCAAAATGTTAAACAGGTAGGAAAATTAATTCTAGAAAGTTAAAAGCTGAAGCAACCGCAAAAAAAAATATAGGTAAACAAAAGATCTTAATTCTGGTTCAATGTGACACATTTTGAGAGTTGATATACTAAAATAAAATTGTTGCTGAAAATGAAATACTACTACATATAAGATAAATGGCACAGGGTCCGATTGATCTGCCCCTTGAATTTATTTTTAGACCTAAAATATCCGTTAATAATGGATAAAAACAGTGTTGACTTTTTATTTATATTATTTTATTTTATTTTATTTTTTTAATGCTCCAATATAAATAAATCGGCCATTATCCAAAGCATATTATCCTTCTATTGGAAAACTTATTGTATCACGTCAAGTTTTTAAAGTCTCACAGTTTCTCATTTTTTTATAAGCTTACATTTGTATATTAAGTTTTAATACTTTAGCTCACTATAGGTAATTCTGAACTTAAAGATTAAAGTTCTGTTAATGTGGACGGCAGTAATTAAGCTGCGATTTTTACTTCTTTTATTGTCTTTTCGTCGGCTTCTACGGCATCTTTTTTCCTTTATCCGTACTTTCTTCTGTCCTAGCTCTCGTTCTCTTTGTGAGTCGGCATTTCATTGCGTTTTTGCTGCTGTTGCACAGCAATTAAAAAACTACAAAACTTTCAAGCCTTTTGTCTCAGGAAATGTTGTACTTGTTTAGCTACTAATGACTGACAGTTTTAAAGCCAAAGAAACTAAATCCAAGTCAAACCAAGCTAAGCCTTAGGTTTCCACAAGCTAGCTGGCTTTAGCATTTTATTCCACATATGAATTTCCTGCCATCTAGCTGCATAAATTCCACGCAATTAAAGCCAAAAGCAAGCACAAGCTGCAGCAACAATGAAGCACTTTTAGCCCTAACTAAGTGCTTGGCGACCCCCAATGTGTGGAAATTATTGTAGCACCCTGTATACAAATGGAACTGACTTACGACTTGTTTTGCACTACTTAAATATACAAATTTCTTAGCTTGACTTGTAGAAATTTAAATATTTCTTAGGCATTTTAAAGCAGAATGCGTATAAAACGAACTTTATTCTGATTTGATTTAGATTTAGACTTACTTCAAGCATATGCAATTATTGCGTTGGTCATTAGTAACTTTATCTATTTTATAATTTAATATAATAATAATATTATTACCAGGCTTACCATTTGCTTGAAATGATTCCATTAGTTGACAAGCTTAACTTTTTCATATTGACCCTATTTTTGTGATCAATTGCAGAGTTTTGTTATATTTCTTTTGTTGCATGACAAATTTAAATATTCCGCGTATTTAACATAAATAATGCGACACGCAGCTTAACCTGTATTTCACATCAAAAGCTCATTAAAATTTCAGCGTTCAATGCTGTAAATAAAAAGGTGAGAGGCAGAAAATAGGGAGAAAGGAGCCAAAGGAGCTGCAGGAGAAAGCCAGCCAATACTCTGGCATAATCAATCATTTGTATTGCATATCGCATAAGCGTCGCATATGCGTGTGTATGTGTGTGTGTGTGTGTGTATGTGTGTGTGTGCCTGGCTCATTTGTTAAGCTTTTTACCTACAAGGGCAAAAAAGGACAATGGGGGGCGACCATACTTTGACTTGGTGACACTTTGTCGTTGTCGTTGTCGTTTTGATTAATGCCAAAACATTTGCACTTGTTGTTGCCAATTTTTTCGTTATTACTGTTTGTATTGCTGTTAAAATTGTGATTGTTCTCTTATACTTTTCTTTTTTCAATCTCTTATTGTCGCATAACAAATCAAGCAGTTGACAGTTGAGAATTGTCAGACTTGCAGCATACAAACTATGCTACCATACAGAGCACACAGTGAAAAAACATTTAAGCCAACAAACATGGACATCATTTATTTGTGATATTATTGCTGCGAGATAAAAGCAAATTTATTGTGGCCAGCACCTAACAGCTTAACAAAGGACTTTATCGGCTCTGTCCTAATAGCGCCGAATTGTTTAACACAATTTTTCATATATATTTATTGTAAATAATAACACAAGATAGATGGATAAAAGAACATGATTATATTAACTCAGCTCGACGCCCTGATCAAGAATATATATACCTTATGGGCCCTGCCACGAATCCTTCTTTCTGTTACATAAATTTTCACAAAGTTATTAATCCTGTTATTACACACTTTCAGTTTTACAGGTTATAAAAACCAAAGGTTAGATTAAAGACAAACAAGAATTTTAACTTTAAAAGTAATAATGTTATACTATAGTAGGTCAGGTCAGACAAGCCCGACTGTCTTATACACTATACCACAGATCGAGCTGCGATCTCGCTCGTACAATATATAGCATAAAATATTTTAAATATAATTTAATCTTTTTATAAATAATAGTAATTTATGAAAATGTATTATTCAATATTTAACCAAATATTGAACTATTTAAATATAATTTTGTAAAATCGTCATATAAATCGTAGCAGACAGACGGCCAGACAAACGAACAGACTGAACTAAATCGACTCAGCTCGCCACGCTGATTAAGAATATTTATAGTTTGTGGGGTCTGCCAAGCCTGTTACATACATTCTGACAAAGCTATTAACCCTATTTTTTCCAATTTTTCAATAGGTAAAGGGTATAAAAATATAGCGTACATTGACTTTACAAAAATAGCTACTTACAACATATATCACGAATACTTACTTTTGTTAAATACTATTGCAATTATTATTGTTAGCAATTCAAGAAATGTTGTATTTATTCTCAGTTGCATTCCATTAAGCTTCGTGTCATTTATTGATTGTATTTTGTATTCAATTTAATTGTAAAATTCAAATAAACTCACATTCAATATATTTAATTAATAGCGAGCAAGTTACTCAGTCAGTCAAGACAAAGAGATTCATAAAATGCGCAATGGCAGTTTAATAATTTATGGTATCGTTGCCAAAACTTATTTAATGCCGTTTATTAGTCAAATGAAGTGCATGAATTTACAAACTAATTAATTCTATTAAGTGAACGTTAGCAGGACCAACTCACTACATTTTGAGCATTTCTCTTGACCTAATCCAATATACAATATGTAATGCTATTGTGACTTCCACATTATTCTAAATTCATAGAGTTTGGTGTTGTAAAAACCTCAGTTAGCATTTTTAATATGCATGTAGTACGAGTTTATTAGGTTTCGCTTAGTCGAGTTGTGAAATTTAACATCTCTTGGTTTTCGCATAATTTATGGAGCTCACAGATTCATGTGTGTACGTATATATGTATATGTGGGTTAGGTTATTCTCCTTTTCAGACCCGTATTCTGTGCAATTTGTTGAGCATACCGCGATTAGGGCTAATTGCCGTATGAAACTAAATTTACTTTTGGATTTGCATTTCCTGTGTTCCCACCAAAATATTGCAAACTTTTTTGGAGCAGTCTGCTAGTATTTTTGTCTGTCCCTTGTATGTGTGTATGCAAATTTATTTGACTTTCAATGTTATTCATGCAGAAAGTTTTTACCAAAAATAAAAAGCATCCACGTTGAGTCAATTATAAGACTTATTGTCGGTTAGATTGATGTTTCATTCATTACTCTTTTTCAATTATGCAAATTTCTTTAAACATAAAAAACACAATTCCACACAATTTCCCACTATCAATTATTAAAATTTCGCTTGAAATAGCCACGAAAATTGTGGTTGACATTATGTGAGAGCCTGACTAAAATATTGACTGCATTAATTATGGTTGGCTCATTAAATGAATTATTATAAATATTGAAATACTGTTCAACATGGCGAGCTAAAATGTATGTTATTTATATATATATTAAATAATAATTCAATATATATAAACTGAGATTTGAAAATAATGAATTTGCTTAATAAATAAAATAGCAGAAGGTATTTTTGACAATTAATTTTGAAAAAATCTTTAAAAAATTCTTCCATTACATATTGAAATGCATTGGTAGATAATGCCAGAGGCTGCGTACATGCCAAATCCCAAGTCTGTAGCTCTTAAACTTTGGCTGTCGAGGCGCTTAAATACATAAAAAATTGGACGGGGCAGATCAGTCTGACGTGCCCGACTGCACAATACCCTGTACCATATATTAAAAATATAATTGTGTAGCACCAATGCTTATTCTTCATACTTTTTTATGTGTGTCAGATCTAAAAGCTGCTTAATACCGTGCATATTAAACGCTTACCATTGTAACACTCAACATCCACAAACTAATGGCTTTGAAATTATAATCAACAAATATTTATTATAATAAGCACACTCGCCACTCCACTTAATCGCCCTTGACACGTCCTAACCACTTGACTTCACTGCACTGTGATCAGCAGCTCTGCAGCAGCCGTATTTATAGTGCTTGCAGGCTGCGCAGTCGCTGTCTCTTATCAGTTCCCGAGAAAGAGAAAAGAAAGAGCCAAGAAAACCCACCTACCAATCTGCAGCAGTGATGAGATCGACCGCGCTCTTTGCAAAATTTACTAGGCAGCGCTTAGCCGCTTTACTCGCTCGCTCGTGCTGGCTCTCCAAGCATACCTCTTGCATTACAAGTAATGCAGCGGGTAGCCGGCTCACCTCCTAGGCAGCGCTTAGCCGTTCTCCTCTCTGGTCGCTCGCTCGTACTAGCTCTTCAAGCATACCGCTTGCATTACAAGTAATGCAGCGGGTAGCCGGCTCACCTCCGAGGCAGCGCTTAGCCGTTCTCCTCTCTGGTCGCTCTCTCGTGCTGGCTCTCCAAGCATACCTCCTGCAATACAAGTAATGCAGCGGGTAGCCAGCTCACCTCCTAGGCAGCGGTTAGCCGTTCTCCTCTCTGGTCGCTCGCTCGTGCTGGCTCTCCAAGCATACCTCTTGCATTACAAGTAATGCAGCGGGTAGTCGGCTCACCTCCTAGGCAGCGGTTAGCCGTTCTCCTCTCTGGTCGCTCGGTCGTGCTGGCTCTCCAAGCATACCTCCTGCACTACAAGTAATGCAGTGGGTAGCCAGCTCACCTCATAGGCAGCGCTTAGCCGTTCTCCTCTCTGGTCGCTCGCTCGTGCTGGCTCTCCAAGCATACCTCCTGCATTACAAGTAATGCAGCGGGTAGCCAGCTCACCTCCTAGGCAGCGGTTAGCCGTTCTCCTCTCTGGTCGCTCGCTCGTGCTGGCTCTCCAAGCATACCTCTTGCATTACAAGTAATGCAGCGGGTAGCCAGCTCACCTCCTAGGCAGCGCTTAGCCGTTCTCCTCTCTGGTCGCTCGCTCGTGCTGGCTCTCCAAGCATACCTCTTGCATTACAAGTAATGCAGCGGGTAGTCGGCTCACCTCCTAGGCAGCGGTTAGCCGTTCTCCTCTCTGGTCGCTCGGTCGTGCTGGCTCTCCAAGCATACCTCCTGCACTACAAGTAATGCAGTGGGTAGCCAGCTCACCTCATAGGCAGCGCTTAGCCGTTCTCCTCTCTGGTCGCTCGCTCGTGCTGGCTCTCCAAGCATACCTCTTGCATTACAAGTAATGCAGCGGGTAGCCAGCTCACCTCATAGGCAGCGCTTAGCCGTTCTCCTCTCTGGTCGCTCGCTCGTGCTGGCTCTCCAAGCATACCTCCTGCACTACAAGTAATGCAGTGGGTAGCCAGCTCACCTCATAGGCAGCGCTTAGCCGTTCTCCTCTCTGGTCGCTCGCTCGTGCTGGCTCTCCAAGCATACCTCCTGCATTACAAGTAATGCAGCGGGTAGCCAGCTCACCTCCTAGGCAGCGGTTAGCCGTTCTCCTCTCTGGTCGCTCGCTCGTGCTGGCTCTCCAAGCATACCTCTTGCATTACAAGTAATGCAGCGGGTAGTCGGCTCACCTCCTAGGCAGCGGTTAGCCGTTCTCCTCTCTGGTCGCTCGGTCGTGCTGGCTCTCCAAGCATACCTCCTGCACTACAAGTAATGCAGTGGGTAGCCAGCTCACCTCATAGGCAGCGCTTAGCCGTTCTCCTCTCTGGTCGCTCGCTCGTGCTGGCTCTCCAAGCATACCTCCTGCATTACAAGTAATGCAGCGGGTAGCCAGCTCACCTCCTAGGCAGCGGTTAGCCGTTCTCCTCTCTGGTCGCTCGCTCGTGCTGGCTCTCCAAGCATACCTCTTGCATTACAAGTAATGCAGCGGGTAGCCAGCTCACCTCCTAGGCAGCGCTTAGCCGTTCTCCTCTCTGGTCGCTCGCTCGTGCTGGCTCTCCAAGTATACCTCCTGCATTACAAGTAATGCAGCGGGTATCCGGCTCGCCTACAAAGCAATCGACATACTGCACTGGGTGGGATAGAGCATAAAGAGCGCTTTCACAGAACCGGATTGGTGGATGTTGGGTTTTTTTTGGCGGGAACTGATCAAGACAACGAGCACTATAAATACTGCTGCTGCAGTGCTGCTAATTACAGTGTAGTGTGTGCAGTCAAGTGGTTAAGATTAGGGGCGCTTAAGTGGCAAGAGTGCTTGGTATAATAAATGTATATAATATTTATTATAATATAATGTGACAGAAGTCGGTTACGTCCAACTGTATCCTGTCGTCCGACTGATCTGCCCCGTCTTTATTTTTAAATTATATAGTATGTTGGGCGAGCCCTGTCAGTGTTACATTGTAAAATTGTTGTACTCGTATTTGTGACTTGGTTCAAATTGTGCGAAATTGAAATTAAAATGAAAATAATTATTTTCATGCTTGTCACCTGCTTTGCCCTACAAATGGCCTATACAGACAATGATTATAATGACGATGCCGACGATTTGGACAATGGCAATGATCCCCCCGATAATGACGAAGACGGACAATACCAAATCGACATCGCATTGTTAGAAATGGATCTTCAAATTCTCCGTGCAAAATCTCTGTCACGGACAAACGACATAGCAATACTCCAGATGGAACTTTTTGAAATACTCAATGAGCGACAATATCCACCGGAGAATTCCGTGAGTGGGGACCCCACCTGTATTGTAGAGCATATTCAAAGTTTTTCGAAATCAAATCAGTCACAAATGATGGTTAAGAACGATTTCTTATTAGATGTAGACAAATCGTTAGTGGATTACTGCCCAAGCGCTAAAAAAGCCGACAAGTATACATGCCGAAAGAGCGACTACAAGGATTTGCTTTCTGCGCATACAGCAAAACTGAAGCGTTAGTTCAAAGGCTGTTTCTTCACTCAATCCGACTACTCGCTTGGTTGTTTCATCCTTATTGCTGCACTTCCAATGGTATTTTACAAATATTTTTGTCTGAGAATCTATGTCTATTAGAAAACACATAACAAACGATGAGAACTAGCTGCCTAAAATCAGGCTCATAGATTGGGAAGCATAACAAAAGTTGTTATAACAAACGGTTTTTTTTTTAATTCGATTTGCCAGTTGGTTAAAATCGCTTTTGTCAAAAACATTGTATTAAAACATTTAGCTTATTGCACTTAAAAACCTTAATAGATTTGTTTTTAATGATTTTTTGTGGAAGACAATAATATTCGGTATTCGTATGTATCCTTTTACTTAATCAGCGGTCCTTCTCTTGCTTGCGTATTATGAAGAATATAAATATTCTTTTACGATCAAACGAGGACGAAAATTCCATGAACTCTGTAAAAAATAAATAATAATATTGAGACGTGGAAACTGATATAGAATTTCTATATATTATATTAAATTATAAATTTGTTATTTATATTTGTGCACTAAACAATTTCAATCCGCTATCTTGGCTGTTTTGCCCATTGTGCATTGGCATCAGTTTTGTAGCCATAGACTCACATTGTTTACATTTCGCATTTGGCAATTTGCTTTCGATTTTGGGTTTTGCCAACTTCGCAAACAAAATCGAAATAGTGGAAAACATTTGCATATTTTACAGATTTCCCGCAAACAATCAACGATATGCACTGCGTGGGGGGCGACTTGGGCGAGTAGGAGTTGAAAGTTGCTTGATGCAAAGTGGCAAGTGGCAAGTGGCAAGTGCAACAGTTGCAGTTAGCAATGGCGACTGTCGGCCGCTGCCAAATGGAATCAAGCTGAGTGCTTCTGATGCATTGGGGTTTTGCCTGAACGTGAAGTAAGGGCTAGGGTCTGGGTGTGGGAGGGGATGTGGGCGGGGATGTGGCAGGGTTGGGCGCGTTGCAAGTGTGTGGCAGTAAACATGGCCTTCAACTGGCGGTTGCAAGAGTTGATGCTGTGAGGCCACAACAACTTTTGGGCTGCATTATATTTACATTAATGACTCTGTCCACAAACTGCCAACTCCAACAGCTGGAGCACATGCAGCATGAAAGACAAACAAACACATACAATATTAAATACAAACATACATCCAGAGCAGAAGAGACTGCAGTCGAGTACACACAAGCATGAGCCCACATATAACCAAATATACTTTACAACAGCACAAACCCAGCATACCCTAAAACCCGTTTGTCCTGACTACAGACGTTTTTCTAAAGAGCGAAAATTATGAGGACTCTATGCAATAAACTTTCACGCCAAAAGCAAGCTGCAGATGAGCAAGAGCTTGTCAAATGGTGGATAGTATAATAAGCCCGTCGGAATTTGAATAGTCCCAACTATACAATGAAACAACGGTTGAAATTGAATTAGCAAATGCAAAGATGAAATAAATAGGGGTGCTCGGGCTCTTGGCTGGATATAGAAAAAGTATATATAGTACGGCAGAAGAATAAACTGAAGGTAAGCAGTTTTAAGTAGCAATTAAAAATGCGATTGAAATGACAGTATACAGTTAATACAAAATGCTGGGAAATGCGGAATAAATAACACCAGAAATAAGGTACAAGCCGATCAAACAATGCCTATATACATATGTACAAGGTAAGGGGTTAGCGCTGCCCCTTGCAGTATGCAACAAAATATGCATTCAGTGCATATCGCTCATTTACTAGAAGAGTGTCATAACTAATGATGTAGAAATGTTTGGACGTAACCGACTGCAGCTCCGTCCTTACTGGTTTTTTTTTTTTAAGTTTACAATTCAATACAACTTTATATGATTATTATTTATGTATACTGTTTAGTTTAAACATGTTTTCTCAAAAACTAGCTTTCTTTTGATTTTATGCCAGGTTGCATTTGCAGTTCAGCCTAGTGTGCATTAGTAAGAATAAATCTCTAGAGAAAGGCGATATGCCATAAAGAGTCTCAATTCAATGGAAAGTACTATGAAAGGTACATACGTTTTCAGATCTTCAACAGATTTATACTAGGTATACTAAATCGATGTACATTTAAGTCCCAACCACAGTGCCATAAATTTGTAGCTCATGTTATTGCCGATTGTGGAAGTCGCCAGGCGAATTCCATTAGAAACTTTTTATTGGGGTATTGCGTGTGTCGAATGTCAAATAATTTCGTGAGCGACAATTTTTGAATTTCCTTCAAGCAAAAGTTTTTTACGAGATTTCTGTTATAGCGCCTTCCACCTACACTCGAGTAAACACATATGCAAAACGCTCCAAATAGTCAATATGTAATTATGTATAAGTATATATTCATGTAAGAGACTTTGTTGAACAAGAAACTTGTTGAAACAACCGGCTTCAACCTGTGCAGTAAATGCTTTGTTAAACATAAGTTAGTATATGGTATATGCTTTTGGATCAAATGTATTTTCCAAGAAATTACAAGACACAAATATGTCTCAAAAGAACTTGGCTAATTAGTAAATTGGCTTTTTCACTGATGACACTGAATAAGTATTATGAATAACCTGACTAAATGAATAACTTTGAGAAAGTTAATATAGCGCTTAATAATAAACTTGTTTAAGTTAATTTTATTTAACTTTTTCCCACTGAGATCTAAAGGATGTTGATAAAAGTTATGAAATTATATGGAAGTCCAACATTCGGATTTTACCGACAGTAGAATACAGTGCTTACTTATGTAGTGTATTTTGAACTGATTTCATTTTAGACCCTGTACTTTAACTATCCTGAAAAGCGCATTAATAATATATATTATTTTATATGTTTATTAAGTTATATATATATTTGTATATTTATTTTAATAAAATGTTTTATTAAAAGCAAAACCATTAATGAAATAGGGTTATTTCCTAATATCAAAATATCAGTGTGTCGAGACTTTCAGCTCTGCCTAGAATTGCAAATAAATTGTTAAAATAAATTAATGTTGCAGGTGCCCAGCTAATCTCTGCGGTTGACCAAATTTTGAGCTGAAAAATGAAATGTATACAAGCAAACACATACAAACATAGAGGGAGAAAGCAAGAGAGAAAGAGAGAGAGAGAGAGAGAGAGAGAGAGAGAGAGATAAAGAGAGAGAAAGAGAGAGAAAGAGTGAGAACTGTGTGAAGCCCCAGCAAATGCCAAACTTAAATGAAATACATAAAATGCAGGGTGCCAAGAGGTAGGTGTGATTAACGGCAATGAGTAAACGTGAAAGGCCACAAAATGGCGAGGGAAAATGAGTGTATCAGCAGGCAAGGCACGGTTTAGTCGGGCATGCTCTGCCCTTGGCAGCAAAAATTAACGCAGGGTAGCTCTTATGCCTGGTCAAGCACATGGCTTTCGGGATTCGGTTTCTGCCCTGTGTACCCTGACTTGGCAGGGTTTAATGAGTTTCACTCAAAAAAATCTTAACTCCAACTTCATTAGAGCTTGAAAAAGGCCAACAATACGTGCCAACAAAAATAAACCCCCCGCAAAAAGCATAATAAAAACATAAACAAAAACAGAAACAGAAAGTTCAAGTCGAAGTTCAAGCTGCCTCTCCGACACCCTATGACTCCATTGAAAAGATTGTTGTGGGACGTTTTAGGGGTCATCAAACAGGCGCAACCGTCGAGAAGTTCGCGATAATATTTTACGGTACTTGATTGGTTATTCATGAATGCTAATACACTCGTAGTCAGTTGTGATTACACAGCCCAGCCTCTTCAAGTGCTTTTGATTTAGGTGCACACTCATAAATTATTGTGATTAAATAATTAATATTGTGCTGGTCATAATTTTCATTTCAATATTATGTTTCAGTTTACTTCATACTTTGTAAGCATACTTGGTTTAACGAAAGGAAGATCTGTTAAAAAGTGTTATTTCGAGTTGTATTACGATTTGCACTTTGATGGCATTGTAAGTATCTACAGCTAGGAATACCTTCTATGAAGGATACCCTTATGGAAGAAATGCAAATTTTAATTATATTTGGGTATTTGTATCTAGCTAATTACTTTAATTGTTTTATTTTTAATTTAAATTAATTTCAATTTATTAATAATGTATTTATTTATTTAATTGTGATTTAAATTAAGCTTTGTCAAGGTTTTAACATTCATCTATTTTGGATTGTAAATTATGTAGCTATTTATCTTTGTTCATTTGGAATGTAATATAACCATAGTATGCTTTTAGATTTTTCATGCTGTAAGCAGATGCAAATGAAGTTTGCAGCAGCAAAATGTGCATTAGTCGCCACCCTAACAGAGCTATCAATTATCAGTTAAAATTGTATTCCCCTAAACAAGAATATGCACTCATATCAACGTAATTGCGTTAGCTCGAAATAACGAGTACATTGTGGAGTGTTGAGCATAGAGTTGAAGCAGCAATCGCATTCATTTTTAATCTAATGCCACCTTCAAGTGGCCGCTTCATTTGTCAATCAACTCTTTCTACGGTCCGTACCCGACCTGGGCAAAAGCAAAAAAGACGTCGCACAGTGGGCAATCCCATTAAATAAAAATTAAAAAAGCTAATGGGCAGAGCAGATTACTCGGATATGGCTGGGCCGAATGTGGTATATATATTAAATATTTAAGTTAAATTTAATTAGCATGATTGCATTTTATTAAAATTTGTTTCGATTGATTCTATGTGATCTATGGGATACAGTTAGCCGAGGGAGCCAATACTTTATTACATATTTAAAATATTTTTCTATATATTTCGTAAAAATTGTAGAACGATATCTTCACAAGAACTATTTTTGTCCCACACCTTCATGTAATTCCAACCACTGTGCGTCGTCTTGCGTTGGAATTAAGTTGGACTGAGTGCACTGTAGATGGCATGAATACTGCACGAGATGGTGGCATTACTCTAGTTGTGATTCTTGGTATATCTGGAAATCTATAAGCGAGTGGAAAGTGCTGCTTTAAACAACGCTTCTCAGGCCCTTTAACTTGTATTTATTTCATTTCATTTATTTCGCAGCCATCGCGTGTGGCTGCTAAGACGGAAACACAACTATGGTAGTTGTCCTTGTTGTTGCTGTTGTTGCTGTTGTTGAGGCAGCACTTGAGGAGAAATTCCATTGTCTTTGCCAAGTTGCCAACTAGTCGAGCGTAGCGTACAAAACTTGGCAGCGTCCGCTTGTCTCGCAGTGCACAGCCTCTGCACATGATGCACATTTCCACATTTCCCCTGCTGCTGCCGCGCCTAGTGCTCCCCGCACCTCCTCGAACTGAGCAGAGCGCATCCTTGGCTGGCGCCCACTTAAGTATGCTAAGATTTCCGTTGCGCTGGCGTTTGCTTGATGGCAGCGAGAATAACACAGAAAGAGAGAGAGAGAGAAAGAAAACAAGAGAGTAGAGGAAGCAAAAACAAAAGCGAAAGTAACTATGAAAACAAATAAATATAAATAATGAAATAAGTACAAAGACATTTCGTGCTGACAATGGGAACTCGGCCCTGCCTCCATGTAGATGTGACAGCAATCATATGCCATAGTTTCTGTGTCTTCTTATGCATAGTATGCTGGTGCTGTTGTTGCTCTTTATTATCTAGACAATACTGGTAAAAACAGTATGTCTTCAAATTGAAACTGAAACCAAATCAGCCACAAAAGCCAAGGCAATTCTCATGCTCGAACTTGATTGTCTCGGGAATTGTTGTTAATGTCTGCAGTTCCATAAGTCGAAAGCTGCCTCCTGCCACAACGCAAGTTTCTCACTTTTTCTGGCTGAGCAGATGAGTTACAAACTGTGCATCAATTCGACTGGCTTGATGCTCTATAAATTCCTTTTCTTGTACCAAAATTTCGAGGCTATTTACTTGCCTACAAGACATTCATAATCAGTTCAGATCAGTTACATATGGATTTATAATATAATTGTTGTTTTATTTATATTTATAATCATTTAAATATTAAAGCATATTCATGTAAATTAAACTTAATGTAGCTTATCTATTGGGTAAACCAAAATAATTACTAATAATGTGTAATCGAGCAATTGTTGGGGCTCAGGCTATAGTCCACAAATGTTTACATCATGTTTACAACCGTAGAAATCCTCCTTGAACATCATATTGATAATTTCATTACATATATACAAGTCCTGAACATGTACGTACATCCAAAATAATAGAAGAAAATGCATTAAATATATTCAAAACAGAAAAATGTATTTATATAGAACACATTGGAGAAAAATGAAAAAAGTTGCCATTAAACGCGGTTGCGAAAACTTCTTAAAATCGATCGTGCGAAAATTGGAAGATAATTCATCAAGAAATCGTCCTTTTGTGTCGGTATCCAACTTGAATAGGATATATTCGTGCAACATATGCCAAGAGTTTTTACAGGGCGGAACCATTCTTAACTGAGGCCAACCTACATGAGGATATTCTTATGGTTTTTTACAAAATGCCATTTGATTATGATCAAAACATACTTGCCCAGCCGTTCAATGCGCCACTTCCCAATCGGTATCAATGGGAATGCAAGACATGCCAACGATCTTTTGGGTTGCGCATAAAATTTCTCTTCCTACGCCGGTTTCTATTTTGGTACCGAATCGAATGGTGGCAAGTGGTCTGCATTGCATTGGTTGTTTTTAATTTGTTCCTATTTTGTTGTGAAATTCAAAAATATTTAAAAGCTAATCAAAACGAACACAAGTTAAACCTAGACAGAACTTCATGTTCTGACATAATAGTAAAAGCAAATGCAACTGGATCATAAGCTGAACTGGTTACAGGGTATTCGAAATAAAGTTATCAACGTATTTGATTGCAATGTTTTAAGTGCTGCTCTTATTTTCTTTTAGATTTTGCATACAATTTAATAAAGCTCTCCAGTAGGGCATAGGGTTTTTTTTTGCAGAGGCTTTTTAAGCACTTTGAGCTCTTTTTACTGGGGCACGAGTATTTGCTATTCAATAACGCATTTGACAGTGAATTTATATAAATAACAAAATCACGAAAATCCTTAAATTGTCATTAGCAAAGCCTTTTGAGATTTGCCCTCTGTCTTTCTGTTTGATTTAACCTATTTTAATGTATTTTCGGGTTAGATGCAAATAATAGTAGAGAGAACATATTTCAAATAACAACATTCTATGTACATTTATACAATATTACGCTGGTTATTTTGTTTTTATTTGTAAGTGCGTAATGTTGGCGTGCCATCCAGTATTTCCAATATACATACATAGAATCTGCTGGAGATCATGATAGAGTATTTATATTTTTAAAGGGGTTTGTTCTATCCTTGTGCCTGTTAAATTTATTGTCACAAAGTTATTGTCACTGCATTTGCCCATTTCGATGATAAAATCAATGCAATAGATGGTTAAACTAGTGTATATAGTTTTGTAAAAACGCTTGCAATTATTTATTGAAACTCTTTGAAAGATGCTCTTTAACAGGCTTCTGCTAAACGAGATTGTTGTTTATCAAGTCGGTTATCGGAGAGTGGAGTTCGCTTGGGCCTCGTCTGATGAGGCTATACATATGCTCGACACGCACACACATGCAAATGTATGAGGATAATAGACACTTGGCTTGAATGACAACAACGTGTACAAAACGGAGAGTGAGCCTTGCTTTTGATACAACTTTGTTGCCGATGCCCGTAAGTCAAGCGATATTGGCTGCCATGTTATGGGTGTCTATGCACGTCGTTGTTGGCATATTGGGCTGTGGTCTGGCTCGATGACTCAATGGAGAATCAAAGCCATCAAAGCCGCAAACCAACAACTTTAGTTAACCGGAAGCGGCAACGTACGTCGCGCTACGAAGGCATAGTTCCCAGGGCAGATTGTGGGAACAACTGCACAACTTGAGGCAGAATTTCAAAAGCAAGAGAAAAACTCTGTGAAATAACTGCTGCAGACTCTGCACAATGGGGACAAAATACCAGATTTTATGGCATTCATGTGTAGAACAATTTTTCAATCTAGTTTTTTTTATTTCAGTAAAGAAACCAATATCCTGCACTTGCAAATTTTATTTTTAACCAAGTTGCATAATATATATTTTGGTAGGTTAATAGCATACAAAGATGGTGTAATTTGAATTTATCGAATATAAATTAATGCTGCAAATTCTCGAATTTTTCCCCATAGTGTCCTGGCAACTGTCTATAGTGAGCATCGAAATTGTGGCATTCGAATGAACTAATTACTTATGCAAACGCAGCCACGCAGGCCAAGAGGAACCGGGCCAGAAAACGAATCGATGGCCACAGGACACACTCAAATATGCGATGGGGTTTTTGTGTTTGGCGACGCTGCAACAATTGGCCATTGATTGATGCAACGGAACAAAAGCCGAATGCACCATGAATCCATGCATGACATCATGCATGTGAAACTGAGCACAAATGTAAAACACAGCAGTTCTAATGCAACTGAACGCTGCCATATACATACATATGTACATATGTCGGAGCCAGCGTAAATAATTCAAATATTAATTCAATTTCCTGCATTATTTTATGCATAAATATTTGCACTTTGAGTGCATAGAAGTCACTTTGCCTCCGTCATCAATGTACTCCTACGTCGATGCTAGAGACTAAATTGAGCCACAAGCCAGTTGCCAGAAGCTGAAACTCAGGGGCAGACTGAGGCGGAGTGAGGAAGATTGAGGCAGAGTGGAAACAGCACTTGTCACTTGGCGTTGAAGTGGAGTGACAGCTGCACAGTGGTTCGCATGTATGGTAGCCGTGGCCATAACTACTTATCTAAGAAAATGTTCAAAAGAAATATAGAAAAATATTTAATTATAATATATAGTGTGAATATATAATTTTATCAAAGTAATATTCTCAAGGATAACATAACTTTAATATTTAAACTCTGGAAAAACCTAATAAACTAGTTGAAAAATGTTGTTTTCCATACCTCCGTAGTGTCTGAACTGAGCGTAACCGAATGAAGATCAGAATGTCAAGTTTGTTCATAAAATAAACAAAGAACAGAATAAGCAAGAGCGCTAGTTTTAAAATAGCTACTTAAAATAAACACCTTTAACTTCAAAATCCACTAATCTTAACTTTGACTCGCATTTGGAATTAAGTTAATGACCAAATTGAACTCTGCTGTTGTATTTAATTTATTTATTCATTTATACGTTTGGATAACAAGCTGAACGGAAAACAAGTTTTTGTTTGAATATTGAAATCATTTTGTTACTTTTGGCCTGTGATTGCAACCAGTGTGCACTGTGGGCTGCTTGCAATAGGATGCGTAGAGTCTTGCCTTGGACTTGAGCGCAAAAGTGCAGTCCAGAGCGGCAGCTGGAATGGCAGTAGAAAGCCTCAGCCTCAGTTGCGGCTGTGAAGTTGGAGTCACAGCGGCGGCTTAGCTCCCCAGTCGAGTTGGGTTGTGAATAAATAAAGAGACGCAGATTAAATTTGAAATTGTTGCCAGCGAGAGCGTCGCTTGGGGTGTGCAACATAATACGGGAAATGGGAATAGGTATGGGCATGACGACCGCTAACTCCTAAGTGTAAACTGCTAACTGCCTGCAGGCGACTGACTCCAACTTGAGAGCTGGCAATCTCGGCTACGGCTTACATGGCGTATGCGCGATGCTCGTAGTCACATTGAATTGTCAAACAGCGCTGGCAATTGGCTTTTAGCTGCGATTATCGCATGGCCAAGTTAATGAGTTTTCAGCTTCAGCACTTGCTGTCTTTCTGTCTTCCCTCTCTCTCTGTCGGTCTGTGTTATCAGTGCTATCAATACCTATTGGACTTGAGTGGAAGAGCGCAGCTTAAAGGCTGGCACAGTCGAAGGACATTCATTAGACCCGATAAAACAAGCACTGGAAAACCCAAAGCAGCAAAAATACCAACAAGCATAAACAACAACACACACACCCACACACACACATGCATTTCTTTATTTTATCTTCATTCTTGTTTTGTTTTTTATGAAGAGCAGAAATTCTCACATCGTTTTCTTTTCAGCTTGAATTCTTTTTTTGCTTGTAAACTGCTCCTGTTCCGTGTATGCCATTGTTATAACTTTTGCTTTAGACTATTACGGCTACATCTTTATGTTGCCCAGTTGTATAAATTACAAATTATCTCAAGCATTGCTTCTGCAGTCAAATATTCATAAGCTTGTGCGCAGTCTATATCTACAGAAAAGGAAAACGTTATTTCCAAGCTTTTAGTTAAGATTTCCATTGAGGTTATTCTGGCGAATTGAACTCACATAAATCGGATAGTTTCAAGTAGAGCTATAATTTTTTAATATAATTAAAAACTCACAGCATCATTCACAATATGAAAATATCTTAACACACTAATCTAGGTACATATGTTAAAAATAATAATAACACATAATTAAATAGTTTAATATTTAATTTAATAATACGTTATTGTTTTCGTTGATTTTTAATTAACATATTAATTAAAAGTATTTTAAAATAATATTTTTTTGTGATGTATGTTGAACTGAACTAGCTTGTTAAATATTTAATTAAATTATTATTATTTTTTTTTTTTTCATTTTTTCGGCTTTAATATGGATGTTTGATTTGGCAATTTGTGCCCTAAAACATTTTAGGCCAGATGTTCTTTTAGACACGCTAAATTTAAACAATAATATAAGGGTAAATTGGGTTGAATAACATTTTTTTAATTAGTTTTTTACTAGTCGGTTTTTTTAGTGAGAAGGAAACAATTTGACCTGGGTAAGTAAACCCAGCGAATGTTAGTGCTTTTATTTGTCAAGCAAGTGAATCGTTCGAGCATCTTTAGGTATCATTTGCTCTGGTTTAAGCATCATTTATCCCATCCCGGCCAGTTGGGTTGGCACTTTGACTTGCGGCTGGCATTGGGCTTTGCCCGGATTGACTTAACTTGGCTTTAAATTAAAAACGAGTAAACTTGGTGACTTCAGGCGCTGCGTACATACCTTGTTGTGCTTCCATATGCTTGTCTTGTTTTCGTTTTGTTTGCCTCATTCTTCCACTGACATAGTATTTATGATGGGCTTTTTGGCCGCAACTTGGGAGCAATACTGGCATGTATTCACTACATATACGGGTACTTCTGCTTGAGGCTTGGGGCTTGGAGCTCGGAGCTTGGACTAAGGGGAGGGACGAACTGTGTTTAGTTATCAAGGTCACGCACCATTGAACGTAATGCTCCAATCAACGTTTAGCTGCACTTGATGTGCATGATGAGGCGACATGAGGCATGAGAATATTTTACTTATGTGCCCAGGCATTTCATAAATAAAATATGTCCGCCATAATGGGTGTGAGTGATGGTGGGGGCGAGGCGGGGGCGTGCGCGTGTGCGTATGAGTGTGTTTTATTATCACACTCTTGGCTAACGAGCTAACAGCTAACAAGGTTCGATCTTATCTTACAGCCGCCAACACGAGGCCGTAAACGAATCCCGAATCGAGAATCCAGAGACGAGTCGACGAATACTTCACGATGCAGACGAATGTGCAAATTGATTCGAAAAATCTACGCAACACCGATGACAATTTTCGTTCACGCAGCCATCACATAACTATTGAGGTGAGTGTGCCATAACTTAAGGCTTAATTCTGCCGCAACTTTAGGTAGTTGGCTTCCACTTGCCGCTTGCCACTTGCCACTTGTCAACTTGTCTCCTGCGGCAACTACATACGAGGTATTATGGCAAACAACAAGAGCAGCAGCTCAACAAATTAGACCTACTGTAGGCAATTAGTTTCTGGCATATTAATTACACTTGAAAGTTTGGCTATGTGTCTGTGTGTTTTCCCATCAAATTGAATGTTTATTATTGTCCTTGTTGTAGTTGCTGCAACGGAGAAGTTTTTGTGCTTTGTGGGAGGAAAAACGGGCCAACAGACCAACGCTGCGTATAAGCAATGTCTCGTCTTGTCTTTAACTGAGCTAAACTGAAAATTGTTGGCTAGCTTAATTAATTGGAAGCTGTGTTGGCAAAGCAAACATTTATTACTACGGCACACATGACGTATGATTAATTTTAGATTTAACAGTCGAGAGGCAAAACACAATCGCTGTAGAAATCCATATTTTTCATTCATATTTTCATCTCTGAAATTCGAAAATTCTGAAACGTTTCTCACAATTAATGGCAATAGATTAATAACACCAGTGTTGAAACAAATTATTATTCAGTGCTCAAGACAATGTAGAATAATTGCCTTCAATTATAAAACTGTTTCTCCACTCTGTTCAAATTGCATTAATTGTCTGTGCGTAACATAATTATCTCATTTCATTAAAAAGTTACTGAATAATCTCATTAATGCCTTCAATTTCCATTAAGCAAATACTTTTTTTAGCAATTGATAAATGCTACGTTAAGTAGTAGAAAAGTAAGAATATATGTAAGTATTTAAATTGTTATTTCAGAGTTCAATATAGTGACAAAGTTCGAATTTTTTGAATATATCATTGTATACTGATTTCAATGTTGATGATACGCACTATCTTCTTTATTTTTATATACAATAAATATGGCAGTGACTTCTACCAAAAATCCATTATTTACACTATATACATATATTCGGTAACGCTGAAAAAAAAACAATATAATCCTGCGGAATTCGATAAATTGACTAGAAATGGAAAATAAATTTAGTTTAATATGTAATATCAGAAAATAATTGATCATACAATTTTTGAAGCTTTTCAGCCAACAATTCCATGTAACAAAAATGCAAAAATATAATATTCAAATTTCGACAAAAATTGGTTAAGCAATTCTCTTCATATGTTAAATGGTAATCGCTACATAAATCATTCAATACAGTGTTTCATATGAAGGTTCTGAATGATGTATATTTTTTTAGTGTAACTCTCATTATATTTGAATATACCGCCCTTTTCCAATGTCAAAAATGTTCGCTGGGTTACAACTGAAAGCTGAGAGGAGTGAAAGTCACGGAAGCTTTTGTGCAGACTCGAGAGAGCAGGAATTCGGTAACAGGTAGCGGCAACAGCCAAGGGAATTTAAAAAGAATAAATGGAACATCAATAATAAGAACATATATGAAATAAAAAATAAATAAAAAGTATTTGAAGTTGAAAAGTAAAGAAAGTATTGAATAAAACGAGGCATAATTACGTCAGTTGTTTGAAGTGTGTTGCATGCAACAAGTGTTGTTGGCATTGCGCTCTCTTTCGCTCTCGCTGTGGCTCTGCAGCTGTTGCACAGACGCAGTTGGCGCCTGGAGCTTAAAGCTCGGTTAAAGCTTTTACAGATACACACACATACACTCGTAGAGAGCAGGGCCCAGCATCAGCTGCGCTGCACAACTTGAGGCGAAAAACGTAAACTGAGAACCATCTGATTTTTGTTTTTGCGCTCCGAAATATTTCTCAATGAAATTCGGTCCTCTGCACTCTGCTGCATCTGTGTGTGTGTCCGTGTGAGTGTGTGTGTGTGTGTGTGTGTGTGTGTTGGGGCGTTCAGTGTTCATCAGTTGGCTGCGTGGTCGTTGGCGTCAGTCGCTGGCAACATTTTGGCGCGTGTTGACATGCTAAGGAAGTTCGGTTAACGCGACGACGCGCGACGCTTTTTACCTTTAAAACGCTTTAAGTTCTTTGCCGTTATTCGCTTGTTATTCGCCCAGATCTGATAGTAAAACAATAAACAATAAACGCCATATTGTGTTTCTCTTCAATGTGCTTGTCTCCATTTTTTTCCAACATTTTTTTACTGTTATTGTTGTTATTGTTCGCTCTATGCCAGTCTATGGCAACAAACGCAAGAGTTCAAAAGTAATTAAACAGCATATCAAAATAAAGATATACGTCAACAAATAGACACAAATATTTTTTAATAGTATAGTGCTGCGGAAGGGGCGGGGGGAGCTGCTCGTAAAAATATTCATCTAATTTTACGGCCATTTGCATTGTGTGTGCTTGCCGGCATTTTGTTTGGCGCGTAAAATGGCATCTGTTATCAGTCAGCGTGGCATTGTGCAAGCTGCTTATCAGCTGCGCAGCCTGCTAAATTAAACACACACACACACACACACACAGTCACATAAGAGTAAATTCCTTTTCTAAAAAAACAACATTCACGAACTCTCTGAATAAGTTATATGCAAGCTAAACGTGCATAAATTTGCTCTGCTGTTGAATTTGAGTGTTTAAATGTGTGTGTGTGTGTGACTGTGTGTGTGGTTGTGTGCGTGCGTGTGTGAATGTATGTGTGTGTGTGTGTGTGTGTATGCCATTTATTGTTTACATTGTCTGACAATGGGTTCCAACCGACAATAATAGCGTGACAATGACGATGCGCAGTTAAAATCTGTGACCGGAAACGGAAATCAATGTAAATGGCATTTTTTAAATGCCTTTATAATTTGACATTTGTCAGCGAAATTCACTTACTTGCACGTCTGAGCACACACACACACATTCGACACCCCATATGCATTCCATCTTAGTAAACTTTAGTGAAAACTAAGTTTTATAACTGAGTTTCTTGAATAACTTCCATGTTTGCTTCCAATAGGAATAAAATGGGCATAAAGTAAGGATAAAATAAGTCTCAACTGAGGATCAAATTTGCAAGGCATATACAAACCAGGACATATATCATGGATATGATAATATGAGGTCTTAGCTCAAAAATTACGCTTAATATTCGAATTTTTCTCATATTTAAAGGAGTGGATGGGGGCGTGGCAAAACCAAAACATATTTTTGATCCGTAAGATTTGGTCTAAAAGAACGCGGGAAAAGATTGCAAAAAACTTCATAAAAACTTAAAATCTAAAACTATTTTAAAAAATAAATAAAAAATTAAAAATGTTAAATACATACATATACGAATATATAACATTAATAATAATAACTCAAAATATATTACTATCAGTGAAGAAAAAGGAACAATACATGCATAATCATTTTTACGCGATGTAAAATGCTTATAATAATCGTTAAAATAAAAAAAAAATGTGTAACACAAAAAAGCTTTAAAAAAACATCTGATATGATTACTACAAACATCTTTTATATAAATAAATAAATCATCGCCAATTTAATTCACTCTGCAATTTACGATGTAATAAAACTCGTTGCCTTTTAGCTAAAAGAGCTATTAACTCGTACACCAATTACTAAAACGAAAACATTGAAGATTTATTCACTTTATGATTTAGTATTATTTTTTAAGTTTGCCTCGTAAAGCACAACATTTACCTCAAGTTCTCATAAAGTTCGCTGCGAGCGGCGTTACAGTTGTAAAATTGCCATTTGAAACTTGATGTTAATTGCTTAATATAAAACAAACAAACATAGTAACTGTGCGAATGCATTGCACCAAAAATAGATCTTTTACAATTTTAGGTTTGGGATGCATGCATAATAATTGTCTAACATTAGTTTGTTTATTCCATTTTCTACCTACCAACAAAAATTGAAATTTAATTACATGGCTAAGTAGTTATTAAAATCGGTACATTAATAAGATAGCAATGGTAAGCATAAATAATTAATTTGCTATCAATTTGAATTATTGAAGAAAATATGTAATATGTAATATAATATATTTATTTAGATAATAAATTATAATAAATCTATTAGTATTATTATTTAATAATATTGAACTGTGGGTACAAAATTACGTACTTAAATAAGTTATGATTCATCATAGTTTTGGTGCATCAGATGATAAGAGACCAAGCGAGCTGTAAGCATGTATACCCTGTAATACCTACAGACGAGCTTGTCCGACTTTATGGTCGAGACTGCAGAGTGAGACTTTTTCCAATTGATTTTAATTTAAATTAAATTTGTCTCTTGTCTCATTATTATTATTATTTTTAACTAATAAAAGGTTTTATGTTTATTTAAACCAATGAGTTCACTATGACCTATCTACTATGTCAGGTTCAACAAAGCCGTTAATATTTAGTGTTTATTTAAAATATAAAATATTAATTTAATCTTAGTAAATTTTAAGTCATTTTATTTTAAACAAATTATTTGAATACTGAATATTTAAATAAACATTTTATATTTATTAACGCTCATATAATTTAAATTAATTCCGAACCTCTTCGAGTAGACTTTAGTTGTAAATGAATTTTGCAGAAACTATGCTACTCTTCGAAGCCATTTCATTATGAGAATTATAGAAAAGCATATTGTAAATCAGCCAGACGAGTTTAATTCAATTAAGAAAGTCATAACTCACTTCAGCAACACGCAATTAACAGGCCAGAGGAGCAAGTGAGAGTCACCTTTTGAAATAGAAGGACGCATGTAGATAACAAGGCAACTGCTGCATGACATTGACCGTGAACTGCTAAGCCCTGACCTTATTTGCAGCTTGTTGCATGCAACAGCAGCAGCAGCAGCAACAACACAAGCAACAACAGTGTCGAGAGATGAGAAATGGAGATGCAAACCAATGCCAATCAAGAGAGTATGCCCAGCAGCCATTTGTACCAGCTGCCAGTCGAAGCGAGAGCAGACATTGGAAGCGAAAACCGGACAAAGAAACTAAAAAAGTGCCGGAGAGTCTTACCTCGTACTTATCTATATGCATTTTGAATACGAAACCAAATTTGCAGCGCTGCTCAATGCGGTCAAGTAGGGAAAGTTCGGTTCGCCTGGCTGAGCTCTGTTTGAGTTTTTATTTTATTTTTTTTTTTTGCCCAGTTTTTGCTCATATAGCCATGCCACGCCTGGTCAAGTGGGCTGCGCCTCGAGGAGTACTTGCTTTAGTCTCAAATTCAATTGGTTGCCATGAAAATGAGGTTATGCGGCTACATTGTTCTCAATTTATACTGATTAGATCATAATAGGCCTAGTACTCAGTAAAACACTTTAAACAGCACAGCGCGACAAATTTGGTAGTTTCACAATTCTATTTATATGATAAATATATTTAAAAATATATATTTACTTTTAAAAGTTTACAATAATTTAATTTTCACAATTTAATTTTTGGCATATTTAATTCATTCTTGATATTTAATTAAACATATTTCTGGAAACATATGCCTTAAGTACAGTTCATTTAAAACTATGTTATCGATAATAATTTCTCTGTGGAACAAATGTCAAATGATATTTTATATATCCTATATTCGTCGCTACAGAATTCAGAGTGCACAATGTAAAACTGTCACAAAGCATGTTAAAACAAGAATACCCCGTACCCCATATAATTTAAAATATTAAAAATATATTTTAAAAATATTTTAACCATATTGTTTGGTATATAGTATATTTCAACAA
The DNA here is from genome assembly GCA_035045125.1 of Hypselothyrea guttata. Lineage (NCBI taxonomy): Eukaryota > Metazoa > Arthropoda > Insecta > Diptera > Drosophilidae > Hypselothyrea > Hypselothyrea guttata. Next base: position 523,580 of record JAWNNJ010000194.1, read on the forward strand.
TCTTGTTTCGTTAATATCTTATGTGTTACTAATCTAATTTTAATTTCAATTGAATATTATAGAAGAGAGTAAAAAAAAAAAAAAACCCTATTTTGATGTAGTAGCGTTTATAGTTGTTAACTTTTTTCTCTGCTACGATCAAAGCGTTCATACGCGCCTCCTTCAGCCTGTAACAAACATTCGCACAAAATTGGTAACCCATTTTTAGTGGGTATATATTGATATTTCGATACGTATTCGACAGCTCATCTGTAACGTACTCTTAATTAAATTCCAGCAATCTGGCTGTGACATCTTACACATTTTGAGATGAAACTTGCTCTGGCAAATATGCTGATTGATTTTCCGGGTATACCATATACTATTTGCTTTTCTGTTATTGACCAATCATTTGCATCTACCACTCATCTTGCGAGGGCTAAGTTAATGGAGTCATCCCGTTGCTATTGGCATCATTATTGCTGCGTTGCCTTTGCAGGGAGAAGTTTATTCGCATTGCGGCAGCTCTAGACACTGTAGTTAAATTGAACATAAGCATTTAAGCAAATGGCGCTAGCACCGCAAAAGTACAAAGCAAAATCAAAAGAAATTGTTTTAAATGCTGCTTCTGCCCCAGGACGTGGTCATTGCTAAAGCGACCCGGGTTCGCTACGTGCCCCAAACAATGGATGGGGCTACAAAATGGCAGTTTGGATGTCGTTGCTATGGCGCTGTTTGTAACTCCAGCTGTCCGGCAGGTCATTGACTGGGGGAGCACCAAACAATCAGCTCAGCACGTACATATAGAAGAGTATAAACATACACTTGGAGAAAAACGTGAACATTCTTACTTAATATGAACCAGCTGCATATCAATAGACTTCTTATGAGGAATTTACTCAACCTAAGTAATAACGTACTTAAATAATCCAGAACTTCTTGATTTAAAAGATTTTTTTTTTAGATATATTGGATATACAAAATCATGTTCAACATTTTATAAAATACATTATAAATATACCCTGTTTATACCCTGTACCCATTAAAAATGCGTAAATACAGAGTAAATAACTTTGTGGAAATGTATGTAGCATGCAGAAGGGGGCGTGGCAGACTCCATTAAGTATATATGTATATTATTGACCCGGCCGACGAGATCTCGGAAACTATGACAGGTAGAGCAGCCATTTTCGGAATACCACGAAAGTCCAGATTATTTCAAATGTTGCATGTCACTCGCCCTTTTTTACCCCAATCGATAAAACAACAAGCGTAGTATTAAACGCAGAAAATTAAAATTCAGAATAAAAGACTTCTATTACTACATTTAACTACTCTGAAAATCGCATTGAAGTCGGTTAACGAAAACATAAATTTTTAAAATTACAAATAGCTGACTTTTTCGCTGAGTGTATGAGTGCGTGTGTGGTTGTGTGTGTGGTATATGGGTGTGTTTGTATTATTGCCGCTGGCAGGCACTTCGCTTGATTATCATATTACCCTTCACCGGTCTTTATGACTTTTCGACTCTCCCCTCTCTACTGTATGCCTTAACTCCTAAATTGCTTCAGTTTGCATTTGACAAGCTTAAGCCTTCTGCCACACTATTTCTGTTGATTTGTTTGCATTTGATTTGACTAGCCCACACACACACACACACACACACACACACGCATATACACGCATACACTTACACTCAAATCTCTCGGCATGTAAAATCTAACCGGTTTACCTATGTCTTAAGGCTTGAATGCCCGCAACCGCAAATCGACTTAGATTCGCAAATCTTTGTAAATGTGTATATGTATGTGTATGTGTATGTGTATGTGTATGTGTATGTGCATGTGCATGTGTGTGTGTGTGGTGGGGATGTGTGTTTGTGTGTATGCGTCTGCTTAAAGGCACCATGGAAAGTTTGCTGGTGTTTGACCAAAAGTTGTACTCACTTGAAAATTGTAACTAATAGGAAGCCGAAGCAATAATCGATTGTTAAAATTAAAACAAAATAAATAAATCAGTAACTAAAAAATTAATAAACAAAATTAATAATGCAATTAAAATATCTGCTAGGAATTTAATCAAAAATTTGAAATTTTTGTTTAAACCCAGCATAAGGGGTTCGCATTGGATCAGTCGGACGCACTTAAAGAAAGATAATGTTTATGTTAAGATTATAAGTGTTCAATTAAAGTTGTATTTTAATTATCTAAAAAAAATATTACTTACATATATAGAATCCAAATCAAAATAAATAAAAAATTAATATAATTACAATAAAAATTATAGATTAAAAGTAATAATGAATCCCAAATTAAATGACAAACATAATAATGTTTAACGAGTTATACTTATGGAATAAAATTAGCTGAAATTAACCATGGTGCAAACCTTAGCACCTTTATACACATCGACATGAATATCTAAATATATGTATGTGCATGTCCATACATGTCTATGATATAGTGTTTGTCTAGCTAAAAGACAGTCCTTTCAGAGTGTCCTTTCGGTGTGTGTTTTGCTGTTGTTGTTATTTTGACGCCCGAAAATAAACGGTCAGAGAGACATAGGGACAGATGCAGAGAGCGAGAGAGAGAGAGAGAGAGAGAGAGAGAGAGAGCGTTGGCTACACAAAGTTGACACAAGTACAATGTGCATAAATGGGTGAGCATGTGTGCGTGCGTGTATCCGTGTGTGTTTATGTAATTATGTAAGCCACTTATGGCAGCTCAACTTTTAATGCAGTTAAAACTTGTCACTCTATCTCTAAGTATAATCATGTTGATTAAAACGCTGCTCTGCTCAGCTCAGCCAGCAGCCCGAGCGGGTGTCATAGTCAATTACTATCCCACGCACACACTCACACACACACACAGGCAGGCACATGCTGTTATAGGTGCACGTTGCGGCCATATGTCAGCTCTGGCCAACGCCCAACAAAGGCTGCCACACACTCACACACCCGCACACACCCGCAGGCGATAAAACATTTGCAGCACAATATTTCGTAGCATACTTTTTGGCTGTTGGGTGCAAGGTACAGTTGGGCATGGCTACATGTGGTGCATAAGCATGTTAACACTTTGATAAAACAATCGAGCAAGTGGGTTTCAAGATTCACAAATTTCAATTAACCGCATTGAAACCGCACACACACACACACTTTGCCCCCTATCTCTCTCCCTTTCCCACAGACACACACACAGCGCACAACATACATACCTATGAAAAAGTGCTCAGTACGGTTTGGCTGTCTGCCAACAGCATTTACTTCATCCCACAGGGAGTGGAAAATACTGAAATTTAATATCAAATGAAATGTCCAAAAACAGCTGCAACCGCTAGGCTATGGGCGGGTTTAAGCATGCTTTTATTAAAAATTAAATAATCTTTATTCCCCGTACAATTGGCCATTTCAATATTGCATCTTTTTGTAAATATCAAATGTGTAAACATCACATTATTTCCTTTGAAAGTTGTCAACAAATAAAAGCGGTTTTAATTTTCTGTTCATATATGTATGACATAACAATGCAAATAATGCATTCGAAAACCATTGCATCAGCGCTATTGTATGGAATTACATAAAGCTATTGCTGTAATTATAATTATAATTTATACATATAAATTTCACATAAATTCATCACTTAATCAGTTAAAAATCTATGTAGTTGGGGAATATATCCCAAATCTATTGATATCTAAATTCAAAAATATTTATTAATATTACACTTATCCCAAAATTACTAACAACCAGAATTTGCGGTGCAGATCAGTCAGACACGCATTGAAATCGGTTATTAATCACAGAAGATATTAATGAAACAATGTCTCTCTATAGCACTTTCTGCTGATCTTCTTAAAATTGTAAAATTATATATTTTATTGCACTACAAATGTTAATTAAAAACGACATGCGTATTTTGACAATAACATATATTTAACACTTAAATTTTAATTTTTTTCTTCCTTTGAATTGAAGCTAGTTTGAAGAATACCTAAAATCGAATCGCAAAATGATAATAACAAATATTTTAAAGTATTGCTCCATTCATATTTTTGTGTCAAATTTCTGATTTAATTTTGTTCTGGAAAAAATAACGGATCGGTTTCATAGCACATAACACTAAAAATTTAGGGTGGCATCCAGTTTTCCCACGTCTAATCAAATTTAATACTAAACAAAAATCGTATATAATCGTTTAGGAACCTAAAATATTAATGTTGAGGCATTGCAATCATAGATGGGACCAAGTTTTCCATTGTACTCACTATTCTAATTATATTCAATTGCGTTAAATAATTTTAACAAAATTCAAACTATGTTGTTCATATGGGTTAGCAACCGATACATCATTGGGTTGAAATCCTTGGCTATATGCGAAATCAGTTGGTTCAAATAAATGCTTGATTATCATATTTAACTCGCCTTGCACCTAATTGTATGGTATTGGCCATTGTATTCTACAATATAAATCAAGTACTTCAAAGCTTAGTTCCTCGGGGACTTGATCTGGCGCCAATGGATCTCCAAACACCAGAAAGCTTGCTTCCTCCCTTAAGACTTCTTGGCGCCCATTCGTTTTTTCGTCGTCAGTTAAGTTGCACAACTTCCCGAGGATTATCGACAGCTTTGCTTTGATGGTTTGCACGTGAATAAAACGTCTTTGTTCATAATTAGAATCCATTATTTTTATTTGATAATACAAATATAGTATTCGAAAATGTTGGAATTATGAAAATATATTTGTCTGAAATGGTTGATACGACAATTTGACAATTCAATTCAGTGCCAACTTGAAATATATATCTGATTTCTGACAGTTAAACATCAAAGTAATGGCAGCTCTGTTCGACAAATTAGTTAGAAAGGCTGGATTGGGACGCAACAGACAGAAGAGGACCATTATTTTGCATTTGTATCATGTGTTGACTAAAGGGGGCGTGGCAGACCCCACAAAGCATATTTGTAAACCCTGTACCCATTGAAAAATGGAAAAAACAGGGTTAATAACTTTGTGCGAATGTATGCAACAGGCAGAGGAAGGCTTGTCAGACTCCATAAAGTATATATATTCTTGATCTGGAAGACAAGATGATTTGATTTATCCCTGTCTGTCTATCTGTCTATATGTCCGTCTGTCCGTCCGTCTGTATGAACGCTGAGATTTTGGAAACTCTAAAAGCTAGAGCTGCCGTTATGGTCACTCTTGAAAGGTGTTTACCATACGCAGATCCACGCCCCTTCTGCCCACTATAAACATAAATAGAATACATTGAGCAATTAAAGTTATGCAAATCTATCCACGTAAATTCTGTTTTCGGTAGTTGGTACGCAGATTAAGTTTATTTCATATCTTGGATTTCGCGTCGAGCGCGTTCGACTGATCATCTCCGTCGTGACTGGTTTCATATTATGTTGCTTTTCTAGAAAACCTAAAACTTTTGTTGCAATCATTTCAATTTGATTTGAGCATTATACGCTCAGCATCTATCAAGTGTTTGTTTTGTTTCTGCTCGTATTCAATCTTGAGTTGTCCCCAGTCCGAGTTCAGCACGCCTGCACAATGCATGTGAAAAGTGGTGGTCATCTATTTGTTCTTAGTGTGGAGCTCAGGACACACTATGTACTCGGAGTACGCTGGTGGGCAGGCGGACAGGGGGACGGAGGAACGGAGGGACAGACAGTGGTCATATTGTCTATTGTTGTTCATTGTTGTCTGGGATTTCACCGCAAGCTCAGCTTGTGGCCCCCCGCAACAGCTGCTCCCCTGACACTCCCCCCCACACCCTGTGTCCGTGTAAACAATTTAATTTGCTTAGTTGGCGTAATATTCGCCATCAATAAAAAGTTGCCGACCAAAAGTTTGGTGAGCCCCCATGGAAAAAGGTCTTGACACGGCATGCAAGCGAATGATGCTCTGGCACTATATATGTGTGTTATAAATATAGAGAAACATACATATTTATATACAAGTGTGTGTGTGTGTGTGTGTGTGTGTAAGTGGCGCAAACAATGACTATCGATAACAGTCGGGGCCCATCTTGGCCTTGTGTATTGTGCTACAGCTGATTGTTGTTGTTACTGACAGCCCTGCAATTGAGTGGCAAAGCTCACTTGAATTAAATCTAAGCAGTGCACAGATACACTCTCAGCCACACACTCACACACACAAGCCCACACACTCACACTTGTCGCACATTACATCATTATGGACATTGTTGTGTGCAGTAGTCGGTACTTCTCCTAGCATACATACTCATATGCTCGGCCATCAATTGCTCTCAACCTCTCACTCTGCTTCGCACCATGGCTTCTTCGGTTTTGACACTTGTTGGCCGAAATGTAATTGTTAATCTTCTACATTGATTTTCCGCACTACAGACAGCGTTTTGCCCATTCTGGTTGTTACATCATACCATTGCACAGTCGTCGGTCGAATACCATAATCAAAAACCCTAAATCACAATTTTAGCAGAACAAGTTTGTTTCAAACGTTCGATATCTCGCCTTCTTCCCCCGCGAATTATCAAAAAACTACACCTACCTTAAAGATCTTGAAACTACAAAACGCCACAACAGCCACAACAATAAAGCTAAAGACATGTAATTTGGCATGTACGTAGTATAATTGTATTCTTCAAAATAAACGAAATTTACTTTAAAGTAAAATAAATATCTGTATATATCAAAGATATTCAACAGAAAGTTTTGCCGACAGTTGTATTTATTTTGTATGTGTATTTGAAAGAGGCCTCTAAAAGCTAAAATATCCTTATGTTGAAGAGATTGATATCTAATAAAATTTGCAAAATTTCATAATCCCACTAAAACTATTTTTATCACATACTTCCATACACTGCCGACCACTGTGCGGGGTAAGCCAGATCTGACTTGTCGTGCTGTTATCTCATACTCCTCATATTCAATCGTATAATCGAATTAACGTTTCACGCATTGACTGATAGCGTGTGTATCCCGCAGTGCTGCTGACTTCACAACACATGAACACGTCCATGCAGGTCGGCTAAGATGGCGGTTACAGGTCAGCATTATATTGCACTGATTGGCTGACGCTGCGCAGCGTGGCGTATGATTAACGTGGTCACATGAAGAAAAATATTTACAATTACCCAGATGTGTGCTGATGGAACGAGCTGCAGTTATTGCGATGCAACGATTTACAAATAACTTGGGAGTTTACTTTTGAAGCAGCAGCTTCCCGATGACTCAGTAAAAAACCAACAAATTCAGCTGAAATCAATCTATAAATAAACCAATGCAATTTCTATGAAATAAATTGATATAAGACTCATTGAAGCTATCAGTTTGTGTAGCAAGCGAGCAGTTTATGGCGTAGTATCGATTCTGATATGAAAACTTTCGATTCTGATAATTTAAAAAAAATCACGAAGTAACATATAAGATAATAATAAGTTCGACGAATAGCTCATAACTCACACTCATGTATTCTCCTAACTTAGGGAAGCTAATAATAATAAAAAAACAATCAATATTAAAGCAACATATAAAATCGACTATATTGTTGGCGAATGTTTATTTATTTCATTATTAATTTTATATTATTATTCTATTGTTTTATATTATTTATTTAATTTGTTTATTAAAATTGCAAGTGAATGAAAAATAATAATTTTACATGATTTTACTTACTTATTATTAGTAAATTAATTTAATAAGTTAAAAGTAATTGTTATAACTTATAATATTCTTATATAATTTTTTATTGTTGGTCCTATTTTTAAATAGTCAAACATTTCTTGCGATTATACGATATAACTACTAATTTACTTATTTTATTTCTATTATGTGCTTTAGTTTCAAATTTAAACTAAAGACTATTTTTAAACTAATATACCATGTATTAATTCATAATCAGCTTACCCAAATAACTACTTAACTAGAATAGAACAGCATCAATACACTTTCGGCTTTAATAAGCAATGCATAATAGACTGAAATTAAAACTACAAACTATTATGTAGAAAGTATTCTGGAGCCAAATTAATTCGCAATGTTGAAATGGTTGTGTTCTGCTCCAATCGGATTTTACAATAATAACATAAGCCTCTTATTGGTATTTGAATACAGCGTGCTTATAATTCAATTCAGCTATTTCAGGGGCATGAATGGAATTTTGTTAAAGTGTGCACAACAGTTTAGAGTAAATTTGTGAACATTTTATATAGTATATCCACATATACTTTATTGGACAGGGTATCTAATAGTTTTGTGTGCTTGAATCCCATGTTAATAAATGTCCATTTAAATTAACCTATAAATCTTTAATGGAATGGCCAAAGACTCTTTTGTGTGTTCGCTTGGTTTGATTAAGTTAGAAAGGTTTTGCCAGTCTGTATGTTTTATTTCGTTGTAGTTTGCGAACATGTATGCATACATACTTAATACATACACGCATTCATACATACATTCATACAAATGAATATCTGAGATATGCGCATTTCGATTTGACATGCTTATCATGAATCATTTGGCCAATCATGAATAACAAGCAATTATGCGGGTTTATTCAAAAGGCAGCCTACCTGTCTCTCTCTCTCTCTCTCTCTCTCTCTCTCTCTCTCTCTCTCTTTCTCTCTGTCTCTCTGTCTCTCTCTGTCTCTCTCTTCCTGTCAGTCTCGCTGTGTGCATCCTCCAAGGAATGCACATTGCCTATGTACAGGTGTTTCCCTTTGAGTGTGTATGAATAGATTGTTTTGAATATGTGAGTGTGGGCTAGACAGCTGTCAGCTGAGCAGTTGGATCTAATTTATGCAGCGCATACACTGAGAAAAATTCTAACAAAAATAAATTCCACTGCTAATGCTGGCCACATATCACATTCCAAATCAATTTGTCCATAAACTAATTGAATTCGGGGCTTTGTTTAATCCAAACGCAGCTGTGGGGATTTATCGCATATGTTGATTTTATGTCCATGGAGCACAACAAAAACCTTGAAGAAACGCGCCTAAAGATTGTGTTTATGCAGTTGGCCAACCAATGGAGCTGACATCAAAGTCAAAACGAGAGTCAAAAGAGAAGACATTAAGGCCAAATCCAGCAGGAACAGACACAGACATAGTCGGGAACTGAGTGAAGTTTTATTTTGCCTAGACTGAACTTTTTGCCTTTGTCATAAGTTGTTTAATTATGTGTGCAGAGGTTCTGCTTCAGCTTCTGCTGGTTGAATTGTGGGCTGCTTTGTAGGGATGTGGGCGTGGCAGAAGTCACCTAATAATTCATGCTAAATGCACGCCCCGCTCTTTAAGCAATTTCATTTAATTTTCATTAGCAAAAGCCGCAAATTGGTAGCAACACAGCCAAGACAAACTTTTGGCCCAAAAAACATTTTTCATTAATATTAAAATATTCAAATTGTGAAAAAGCCGTCAGCCAGCGAACCGGCAAAACGCGCGCGTAAAAAGGGAACCAAAAAAAGCACCAAAAATTACATTCCTCTTTGGATTCTACTCACTTTGTCGTGCTATTTTATAGAAGGTACCGAGAAGCCGTGCTAACTCTCGGCTCCCCGAGCAAATACAAAATAATTTGAAATTCATAAATTGTGGTTGAACCATTTTTGAGGACAAATAAATGCAATTATTATTAGTATTTGTGCGCTGAACATTTCAATTAAGTCAACACAAAATTGTCAGCAGTCTAAGACCTAATTGGGCATCCTTACTAGAGCACCGAGACAGCTTCGTTTTTTATTGTTCTATGTCAGCAAATTGGCCTAGCTTAGGAGGCTGCTTTATTCTCGATTTTAATTAAGCTGCAGCGTCCACCGTCCACCATCCACCATCCGCCATCCACCATCCACCTTCCAAAACTTCCTCCCATTCCGCCCCGAGCAAGCGAAGAAAAGCCAACCGAAGCACTGGGACAACCGCTGAGATTGCCAATACCGGATCGGTCCGTTTTCCTGAAATCCTAGCGACCCTGGCCATAAATCAAATAAACGCCGACTAAGCCGAATAAGTAAAAAGAGAAATAACAGCGAAACCGACCAATAGAGGCTCGTAACGAATACTGTATACTCTTTGCCAAACCAAACAATACAATTCTTTGAGTGTTGAAAATAATATGCTACATTCTGGCTTACAAGTTCTAGTTATATCATAAAGTTTTTTCATAGGCAGAGTTAAAACTTGGCCCCAATATTCTGATTAGATTGGTTGCATCTTTGAGTTATATGGAAGAGCTAGTAGAAGAGAAGGGAAAGGTATATACGTTTCTATCTAGATCTTTCTCTTATCTAGATTTCAATAGTAAATAGTTGAGTTTTTTATTTAAAATAAAAAATCACCACCAAATAAGAATTTGGTGTTCTTGTGCTTTCTTCCAGAGCGATCAGCTGTTCGAATGTTTTCAATATTTTCGTATACATTTTTATATTTACTTATTCCTGCACTTTAGTATCATTAATGCAAATATCTAAGGAAATTGATTTTTAAGGAAGATTGGAAAATTCAAGCATAGAATTTTGAAAGCTTTAGATCTGAAATCTTGAAGAAGCCAAGAAGAAAATATTGAATATAGATAGAATTATTACACGATATGCACTTATTTCTGTAAACATCAGCCACTAATTTTATAAACTCTTCAAGACTTTATAAAGGAACTTCCACGTATATACCCTGACTAATGTCTGCGCTGCTTTGTATAAGCTAAATGCTCACAATTGCGTAGCTAATGGCTTTTCGCACAAACTGGACAAGCTTGTCAATAGACTCGATGGGAATTGTTTTGTAATACACTAAAAAAAAAAGTGGATTGAGTGCTTAATGCATTGGGGTGGAGATGTGAAAAGTAGGAGCGCTGAGGAGCCGCTAGGTTTGACGGCTATGTCTAGGTTCACGGTCAGAGCACATGATAAAAATTAACACCATCGGCCATTGGACGCGTTCACTACTTGGACTCTGTGTGTATCTGGCTGTATCTGGGAATATGGCTACTGCTGGGGCTGTAAAAAGTAAGGCCCTGCCTGCGTTTTGGCCTGTAATAAAAATGTCATTGCATTAGTGCGATTGAGTGTGTGTGTATGAGTGTGTGTGTGTATCTGTGTGGGTGAGAGAGTGTAATAAAAGTTTAGTGTGTGTCACATTGTATGCTATATCCTGATACTGATGTTCGTCTTGTTGTTATGCTGCTTTATGCTGTTGTTGTGACCTTCGCATACATTAGAGGGGGGGCGGAAGTTGGCACTTTAGAGCAATGCGCCTTTTGGCCAATTTGAAAGGCTTTTGACCAAGGCGTCAGGCAATATATTGCCATTTGCCATTTGCCATTTGCTATTTGCCATGCCATGCCTTGCCATGCAGATTATGGCTTCTGTGTGGCGTTATTATTACTAGTTTATGCACAATCTACTTGCTTGGGCTTCTGTATATCCATATGTATGTCTGCGTGTGTCTGTAGTACAGCATGACTCTGCTGGGACAATGATTATTCCTATTTGCTCGTCCTTCATCCATTTGTCCTTCTTCATCTTCTCGCCGGTCTGCGCAATGCGTTCGTCCTTCAAACCGTCTGTTTGTTGGTCTGTCTGTCAGCGACATTTGCCTTGATTGATTCGATTTGACTTAATTCACGCATATTAATCATACGCCCCGTGGCATTTCAATGAAATAAAAACCAAATCAAAGCAGACGCTTAAGCCAAAGTTGATGCCCAAACCGAGCACAGCAAATACACAAATACAACTTAGAGGCATTTGAGGCAAGCAAACAGTCTATCCTCAGGCATGCTGAAAAAGTAATTATGCATAAAATATATACGAGCTCTCGGACCAGCTTCTCCCCGCCAAGCATCCAAGATGCCAAGATGCCAAGCTGCTATGGGGAGACGTCCTTTTCAGTTGAAACTGAAACTGAAATTGGGACACGTAGTAGGCCTAATGAGTACTAAGTACTGGATGCCTGCCTGACTGCCTGACTGGGTTGACTTGCCGCCAGCCACTGGCACTCTTACCACTCTCACTCTTGGGTGTTATTTATTGATTACGTGTCATATCACTCATACGCCACGTTATGCGACGCTTTGCCTCGGTTCGCTTCGCTTCAATTGAAATGTAACGCAAGTGAAACGTGCCCGTTTGACAGCCATAACTGAGGCGTCGATATCCTCTCATGGCGAAAGGGGAAACTGCCACCATGTTGAAAAAGAATGGAACTTATGGGACTAGCAGCATGGAAACTTGTACAAATAATTAAGTGCGCTTAAGTGATTTGCTCGATAGAGACCGAACGCGACGGCCAAATGCCATGAGCAGCCGAGCAGATAGATGACGTTCACGATGAGCATGACGATGACGATGTGCCAACGGCACAGATGGGTCATCAATTTTGTTTAAGCAATTATGTGACTGTGAATGCGTCGCCGTGTTTCACTTTCGGCTCAAACCGATGACCCCCTCGAGGCGGAACGTTTAAAGTTCATCTGCCTCTCGCTTTAGCATTTCAACGGAGCACGCACTGACTGCAATGAGAGAATGGTTTGGTATTAAGCATCCACATTTTTATAAATTTTCTTTTGGTAAAAACGCATAGGAAATTTAATTAACAGAGCATAATAATAATATTAATAATAACGAGCATAATACATAATCATAATTGGCAATATTTTGTGGAAAAACAATTGCATTTGAATTAATTTTATAAATATAGTCCTCCTAATATATATGAGTATTGAAACAATTTTTAATAGTTTGGTCTAATGTGATTTGAAACTAATATTTTTAGATTTAAAATAAAAACGTCAAAGGGATATTTTTATTGCATATATTAAGGCGCGCATTTTTCATGCAACCCTAAAATTATCAAAATTTGAGTAGTTCATTGATAGACAGTTAAAATTAAATGCAGACAATTGTTTGTATTTAATTTCTGTTCTATAATTCGAATTAAAACAAATAGAAAACCAATCAGAATTCAATTCGAGTCGCGTTATGGAACTGCCGGCTCTGCTTCTATGGCACAATAAGTAGACTATGAGCTGAAGGCGAAAGATGGAAAGAGCATAACGTTGACTTTCTGTCTCTGGTTTCCTCGGGGCTGTGTGGTTTAATGGGCTCTGCTGCTGTGTTGTTTGTCTTTGATCAAAATGTGGAATTTTTGTTTGGTTTTGTTGGCTCAACAAATTTTCTTAGTAGCTGCTCAAACAACAGCTGAGCCAGCAGTTAGTTGGAGCACTCAAGCTGGAGTTAGCAGAGAGTAGGGTGTGGATAGTAGAGAGCTTGTCTGTGCCGCTTAGTAGCTGTAGGAGCCATAGTCGTAGTCGTAGTACAAGAGCCTTAAGTCTGACTGAGTGCCAACTCTGTGGTTGTAGAAGCTGACGCTTTGTTTGGCTGCCCCCAGGCTCATCAACAAATTGCATCAGTTCTTGTTGTTGAGCAAAATCCCAGTGGCCTGCAGCTGCAGGTAAAAACCTTTTGAGCAGCCAGCCAGTTGAGCAAGGGCAATGACAAGGTCAACTCTCCAGCTGTAACAACAACAAGGACATCGCTTTGTTGCCAGCTGCTTCTTCTCCTTCTGGCTGGAAGGCCGCTTGTAAGTTACAGCTGCACAGGATGAAAGCGGGATGAGCGCCTAGACGGCCATGTCCCAGCTCGGCCAGACCCGAGCTTCTTTTTAGACACTGTACTTTGAAAAAGCACTAAAGGGTCTATTAATTTAGTGCAAATAATAAATGTGTGTAACACCCAGAAGAGAACGTAATATACATATTCTTAACCAGGAGTCGATACAGCTATGTTCGCCTGTCTGTTTTCCAATGTAGATAGGTTTTCCTATTCAACACACTGACCAAGTTGTTTGTAGATTTACGATACATCCCCCAATTACCCGGAAAAAAAAACAGCCACAGTTTGAAACCTTAAGTCTTGTGATTTAACATGTGCATACCCGTTGGCTTTCTCCATCAATACCATTCAAATCGGATAAGAAACAGCAAATATATGTAATAGACAATTTGCTCAACTAAGCAGAGAGCGGGACTCGCTGCATATAAATTAAATTACTGTGTAGTGGTTATTGAAATACATAGTAAAGGTTCTCCTTCTGTCGATTACGTCCGACTTTAGACCGCCGTCCAACCGTCTGAAGGTCAAAGCAGCAATTAATGTTGCAGCATCCACACACGTGCTCCCCCCCACAGCTGAGGTATTAAAAATGCATTTCTCATATGCAACAGTCCAGCACAAATAAATATGAATAAGTCAAAAGCGCATTTTAATTAACTTGCCGCAATTGTTCAAATGTTGCAAACATTGTCCTTGTCCCTGTCCCTGTCCATTGTCCCTGTTCCCATCCCCGTCTGTATCTTCCCCTTGACCAACCAAACCCTTGCCACACTGTAAACTGTTCACTTTTTGCTTGAAATTCTCATTTGTGGGTTTTCTCTGTGTCATTCGCACTGCAAATCTGTGCCTAATGAAATGAAACCCGATTTGCAGGCACTCAATGCACAAACTTTTTCAACACTGACTGCCAATAATATTCGCATGCACTCCAATTAGCCGGATACGGCGCTATGCATATTTCATTAGGCAATTTGTAATCCGAAATGAAAGTGGGATTACAAACGCCTATGCCACATATTTCTATGCGCTAAATGTCAATAACTACCATTTCAGCAGCATTTATATTGTATTTTTGTGCACGATGCTCTCTGAATTATTAAGTAATTGTTTTATTATTTAAATATTGATATTGACTTTTATTAAATTACATTTAATAGACTATATTAATGAGATAATTATAACATGGATTCTAACGCTTAAAATTGAATTATTTGGTTTGTGATATTTTCATTTGATACGCATAACAAAAATAGAGCAATTTTATTCAAAATGGAGCTGGGAATTTCACAACATCGTAGCATAAATTAAAAATCCCATTCAAACTTATAACTGGATTTAGTTCTTTTTTTACTGCTTTATCTATTTACTTAGTTATTTAATTTATTTTATTTGTATTTTGTATTTATTATTTTTTATATTCATTATCTTAAATGTATTTATTTAAATATATTTATATTTGAATCAAATTTGAAAAATTGCTAGATATTAATTATTTGACAATCAGACGTACATACTTAAATTGCATCCGTTGTATAGTTTTATTTAATGTAAGATTTTCATATAAGTGTTAAAAACATTATTTTATTAAGCTGAACAACTCATTTCACACTGCAACTGTTCCCACAGTTCACATTAAAATAAATCTTGAAGAAACCATTACCAATCGATGCCACAACAAAACAAAAGAGGAAATCGTAAAAATGAAAGAAATATGTTTCGCAAGGAGAACGTTCCTCAAGTGTTAAGTACGTCTAATTGTGCGCGTATTTCGCTGGGTAAATACATTTTTGTAGACCAACAAAAAGATTGTTAAATAAAAGTTACAGCAGGATGCGTAAAGCAATGACAATTTCAGTCAGTGCCAAGGCTGGCACATTTTATGATGCCTCTCTGCTCGTCCCTAATGCTGTTAAAAACGTGGGTGGGACCTCGTAATTATGAGCCCTAAGTAGAGACGAGTCTCTGGCAGCAATCGACAACTTTGGCACTTTTAGAGCTTGCTCCGTTACCACTGCACTATGGGGCATATGACCGATTTTGGTGACATTAATGTTTTTTTTTCAAAGTATGCAAATTATCAATGTTTTTTGAATAAAGAATAGATCACACTGTTATGTAACATTCTGCAAATGTTTGACTAAATATATACACTTGTATATATATTGACATTAATATACTTACTACATTACAATAAAAGTATGCCATAAAATAAATAAAAACAATTTTATATTTTTACAAACAACAAAAACTGCAAAGTTAACTTAACAGCCCACTGTGTTTACATTGGCGCTGGTTTTGTGAGGCAAGTTCAAGATCGTAATTCTTCAAACAAAAGTAATTTAAAATTCATGATTCAGGTTGGTTCTTTATGTTGTGACTAATATCTAAATAAAAAAATCAAATTTAAAAAATTGGCTTTTTTTTGTGTTATGAATTAATGACATCAAAACTGGTCAATTGCTCCATAGTGCGCTGTTGCTCTTGTTGTTGTTATTGCAATTTAATTAAGAAAAACAAAGTGAAAAATGCGCGCTCGCAGAAAGAACAGGAACAGGAGCAGAAATAGGAGCAGGAACAGGAGCAGGAGCAGGAGCAGGAGTTGACTGGCTTCACTTGTGGTTAATGGCGGCAGGTCGAGGAGAGAACTAACGAAGCGTGCCTGGATTTGCCTTTGGCTTCCCATGCTATATTTATATAGTTCTATATTGTATGTGTGCTTGTGCGTGTGCCGAAGTTCAACTGCAAGTAAAAATTAAGAAAAAAGCGTAAAAAGCGTAACGAGAGCAAAGCGAACGCGAAAGCGGAAATGATGTCCGGCCATTTTTGGCGACAATGCTTGCGGGCAACAATGGCGGCCAACAACATGAAGCAGAAATGAAGCAGAAGCAGGAAAATAAAGCAAAGACATCGCATAAGGCGAAACTCGTTACAACTGCGGTTGCCTGTCAAACAACTGCCGGGCTAATGGTTTTCTGCTTCCCTTCATTTTGAGTCTGCTCGGTGGGAGCAGAAGTCCATGTCAATTATTTGCATTTGATGAAGCAACGCACAGTGGTCAATTTAATACGACATAAAGAGAAAACGCTAAATCTTATTAATAAATAATCTCCCTGAAACATTAGTTTATATGTATATGTTGATATTCATACTCTGTATCCTTTAAAATGGGTAAAACAGCGTGTTTCTAAGAGGCCAGGAAAAAAAAAAAAGAAATTCAGTTATCTTGGAAAATGAGATATTAGTTAAATATGTGCTGATCGTTTTGATGGGAGCTTTGGGATCTAGTCTGCAGCTATGGCCTATTATAGTATTACGTATTTCATATAGTTTTCTAAAAATTTGGTAATTTATTTTTGTGGCATATTTCCCTACAACCCTACTGTGCAACGGCATGCCGCTGCTGCTGTTCCCACTGACAGCCGCAGATTCAGATTTAGCTAGTCAAGACTGCGGCTGCCATTTGACAGTTGAGAGTGTTCCGATTGCGTGCAAGAAGGCACAATGTATGCAGACTGTATGCATGCTCCTAGGTATGAATTCTCTCTGAGTGTCTCTCTATCTCTCTCTCTTTCTATCTCTTTTTCCCATTCTCTCTCTCTCTCTCTCTCTCTCTCTCTCTCTCTCTCTCTCTGTGTTGGTGGCATGCATGTTGGCGCTGTCGCAGCACTTGACAGAGCACTGAGGCGCTCATGCATAATTCCCGAGCCGGCTGCTCATGCTGATGCTTCTGACCATAACCATTTGACTGCCATTTTAGCATGCCACAAAACTTTTGCCCAACAGCGTCAAAATGAGGCAAGACCGTAAAAAAAAGCAAAAAAATGAGCAAAATATTGCAAGTTCAAATGTGCCGACTTTTGTGAAACCCCCCGTAAAGAACAACTCTCGCTAAAATCATTTAAATTGTTTGTTTGTTTCACGACTTCATACACAGAGAGAAAAGTTTTATCGTGCTTTAGCTTAAACGGATTTAAATATAAGTATATTGCTCATTGTACTTGGATTCGAATTGCAATTTAGAATTAGATTTAACAAAAAGAATGATAATAGCAAAATAGTGTCATATGGTATTTATTTTAAGAGCAGAATTACTGTAAATAGAATGTTGTTATTCGCAATATATACTCTCTTTTATTATATTTAACTATCCTGAAAAACATTGAAATGGGTTGATCAACACAGGAGATATTGCCGAAACAATATGGCAGGCATAGCCTCGCTCGCCGTCTGGCAGCTCGGCCGGTAAGGCTTAAAAAAATGTAAGAAGAAGAATAATAAAAACTCTGTGCAAATGTATGTTACAGGCAGAAAAAGGCGTGGCAGAGCCCACAAATTATATATATTCTTGATTGAGAAACTCATCCGCCTTGTCGACACAATTGTCCAGACCATGGCCATCTGCACAAACTTCTGTCACTTTATATTAAAATAAAAAATAAAAAATTAAAATAAATATTATATTTATTTATTTTAATAAACATTTAACACTTCATGCCACTTAAGCGATTTTAACACGTCTTAACAACTTGACTACACACACTACACTGTGCTTAACAGCACTGCAGCAGCAGTATTTATAGTGATCGTTGTCTTGATCAGTTCCCAAAAAAACCCACCACCCACCAATCCGGTTCTGTGGGAGCGCTCTCTTAGCTGTATCCCACCCAAAGTTTCTTTGTAGGCAAGGCGGCTACCTGCTGCATTACTTGTGAGCGAGCGAGTACAGAGGAGAACGGCTAAGCGCTGCCTAGGAGGTGAGCGGGCTACCCGCTGCATTACTTGTAATGCAGGAGGTATGCTTGGAGAGCCAGCACGAGCGAGCGACCAGAGAGGAGAAGGGCTAAGCGCTGCCTAGGAGGTGAGCCGGCTAACCGCTGCATTACTTGTAATGCAGGAGGTATGCTTGGAGAGCCAGCACGAGCGAGCGAGCAGAGAGGAGAACGGCTAAGCGCTGCCTAGGAGGTGAGCCGGCTACCCGCTGCATTACTTGTAATGCAGGAGGTATGCTTGGAGAGCCAGCAAGAGCGAGCGAGGAGAGAGAGCAGCTAAGCGCTGCCTAGGATGTGAGCCGGCTACCCGCTGCATTACTTGTAATGCAAGAGGTATGCTTGGAGAGCCAGCACGAGCGAGCGACCAGAGAGAAGAACGGCTAAACGCTGCCTAGGAGGTGAGCCGGCTACCCACTGCATTACTTGTAATGCAGGAGGTATGCTTGGAGAGCCAGCACGAGCGAGCGAGCAGAGAGGAGAACGGCTAAGCGCTGCCTAGGAGGTGAGCCGGCTACCCACTGCATTACTTGTAATGCAGGAGGTATGCTTGGAGAGCCAGCACGAGCGAGCGAGCAGAGAGGAGAACGGCTAAGCGCTGCCTAGGAGGTGAGCTGCCGGCTACCCACTGCATTACTTGTAATGCAGGAGGTATGCTTGGAGAGCCAGCACGAGCGAGCGAGCAGAGAGGAGAACGGCTAAGCGCTGCCTAGGAGGTGAGCTGGTTACCCACTGCATTACTTGTAATGCAAGAGGTATACTTGGAGAGCCAGCACGAGCGAGCGACCAGAGAGGAGAACGGCTAAGCGCTGCCTAGGAGCTTATGCATAGAGAGCGGTTCCCACCAAAAAACCCACCACCCACCACTCCGCTTCTGTGGGAGCGCTCTCTATGCTCTATCCCATCCAGTACAGTATGTCGGTTGCTTTGTTATTGAGCCGACTACCCGCTGCATTACTTGTAATGCAGAAGGTATGTTTAGAGAGCCAACAAGAGTGAGCGAGGAAAGCGGCTAAGCGCTGCCTAGTAAATTTTGCATAGAGCGCGGTCGATCTCATCACAGCTGCAGATTAGTAGGTGGGTTTTCTTGGCTCTTTCTTTTCTCTTTCTCGGGAACTGAAAAGAGTCAGCGACTGCGCAGCCTGCAAGCACTATAAATACGGCTGCTGCAGAGCTGCTGATCACAGTGCAGTGAAGTCAAGTGGTTAGGACGTGTCAAGGGCGCTTGAGTGGAGTGTCAAGTGTGCTTATTATAATAAATATTTATTGATTATAATTTCAAAGCCATTAGTTCGGGATCTGGAGTGTGACAATGGCAAGAGTTTTATGTGAGCGGTATTAAGTTACCGTTAAATCTGCCACACATAAAAAAGTAAGAAGAATAAGCATTGCTGCTACGCTTTGTGTGACACTTTTATTAAAATATATTGCCTGTAACTGTCGGGTTTATCTGACTGCAGCCTTCCCCCCAGCTGATCTGCTGCGTCCTTATTATTATAATATTACGAAACTTAACTATTTTTCAGTCTTGAACACTAAAAACAGTGTTATACCCCAAGGTTGTACGAGAAAGTTCAAACTTTATTCAATTAACAACTTTTTGACAGAGTCCATTCATCCGCCAGGCTATGCGTAATGTTGAATTTAAATAATATGAAATGCCTAAACCGAAGTTTGAACTGGGAAAAAACTGTATGAAGTATGGCAAAACGTAGAGGGTGCTTGAATTGCATAATTATGCAATGCGTTGGTGTTTTGCGGTCGCTAGTTTGCATATTAATGCTAATACGAGTATTACGACTGCGACTATATGAGAGAGTGGACAAAGAGTAGGAGAAAAAGTAAGAGTAGGAGTTGGAATACCAGAAGGAGTATGAGCTGGACTAGTAGAAGGGGCAGAAAAGGGAACATTACGCATGCGCTCTATCAACGCTCTGACATTTTGGGCTATGAGTTTTACGTATTAAAATGCAAATTAAAGACAAATTAGCACGTCTTTGCTAGTGTGCGTCGGTGTTTGTGCGTGTGTGTGTCTGCCATGGCATAAAGATGATGCACGCAGCAACTGCTGCCAGTGCACAATGGTCCAAACGCTGTTATTTTGGCATACAAAAATCATAAAGCATATATGCAATTTAAATTAATGGGATAAATATCAAGTGAATCGAACCATGCCCACTTACACAGCCCATTTTACAACACTTTGTTTTCATGTATTTACATAAACCGAAATAATTAGTTTTGAATTATTCCTTTCTAATCAAAAAGAAAAGCCCGACCTTATACCACAAAAAAAGATCTCTGTGCCATAGTGCAATGGTAATAGCTGCTCTGCTCTTTTGGCACACATGCCAAAGTCGACTTCAATTAACGTCGCGACGTTGCCAACGGATTGTCAGCTCCCATTAGCTTGGCTGGCTTCAATGTGCACATTTCTCCTTTAGAGACCGCTTTCACTTCCCCCATTCCTCCCCCACTCTATCCGTTTCTCAGACTTTAGCGCTGATACCGCTCACTTGACCGCCATCATTCAACTCCAATTAGCCGAACAATGCGTTTGTGGCCACTCTGTGACAATTATGTCAATCAGGCGACAACAACAGCGGTAATATCACTCATATGCTGGGGAGTATTAGCCGGCGTTGTCCGTACAATTAATAGCTAAACTAATTATGCGCCTAATAAAACCAAACAACGATTAATTATGTTCTTGTTTATTGAAAATAATTCAAATGAATTAATTACGATAAATCACACCTAAATAATTGAATTTTATTCAGTGTAACAAACCAAATCAAAATAAATAAATAATTTAAACTCATTTATGATAACCAATTAAAACCATAAAATCTCCTTAAGTCGACATTGTAAATATAAAAGAATACATGGCCGATAACATGAGTTGAGTCGAAATATGAGATCCCTGCGTTTCCATATCAAACGTCTTTTTTAATGGGTTGAAGAGCTAAAAAATGAATAAGAATAAATCAGAATCGACTGACTACAATTTGATATAAAACAAAGAATCGTGAGAATGTAAATGCGAATGCATGAAAATTGTTGTCACCTTTGACAATTTGTTGTTGCCCCCGGAGGCGTGATGCAATTTTTAATTCAACGACACCAGCCTGATGTGCGTATAACAATATCATGGGGGTTTTATAACACAATGTCACCTTTGATGGCATATCAAGTATCACAGAGAGAGAGAGAGAGAGAGAGAGAGATGCATATAAACGTATATGGTTCTAAGCATAATATAAATGTCTGTCTGTCTGTCTGTTGGGGGACAATTTGACTTTCTGCTGGCTTCTGGTTGTCACCTGGTCAGGTGCGTGTCGTTTCGTGTCGTGTTGCCATCGCACTTGCTTGTTGCTCGTAAAGCGCGTGTAATACCGTTAATACCAATTTCACTGCTTACAAATTGCTCATACGACGCGTGTGGCGGTTGGGAATACTGAGCAATGGGGGCATAGGGGCGGAAGAATTGACAAAGCTGAAAAAACTGTGACTGCTTGGAAATGAAAATTTCAATATGTCAGCGACAGCATTCGCGTGTTTTCAACAGGAGATGTCTCACATATACACACACACACACACACACATTAAAATAGATAAACATACGTATGTAACCAATATGACATAGAAACATTCCAGCTTTAGCGAAACTCGCTGTTGGCTGTCAAACTAGCGTTGCTGTTATGGAAATTTTGACTGATGGAATGTTAATGCTGTTCATTTAATTAATGTTTGACTGAATGAAATTGTAAATAATGTTATCATTATTTGAACCCTGCACTTTAAAAAATTACTAAAGGTAAATTAGTGCAAATAAAAATTGTGTGTAACGGTCAATAGGCAGACCCCCCAGAGTGTATACATTCTTGATCAGAAAAGACAAGATGTATTCTTTCCAATTGTTTGAATTTAATGTTTTCACCCTCGCTTTCTTATATTTTAAAACTAAATAAGCACGTATATTCTGAAGGGAATGAAATTGCCACAACTTTCTTTTACAAATATGAATATTTGTTAAATTGCAAGAATAAATTGAATGAAAGTTTACAGTTACGAACAGTTTATCGCACTGACAAGCTGAAAGCTTCTTCTGCCTCTGCCTTCGACGTCGAATCAGATTTGTTTGTCCAATGAAAAGTCGAAGACATTGTTTTAGTTTCGCTTGGTGTGGACGCCAATTAGTAAAACAATTAAAACTTGCACTGGTCAACGGATTTGACACCAATGCCAACTGAGCACAGTTGAAAGCATATGGCAGCTGATGACAGGCGGGAAGGGGCAAGTTTGAAGACAGCTTGCAACTTTTTGCAGCAACGACAATGGCAACTGAGATAGGGAAAGTCAGCGACAAAAACAATAGAAAACGGACAGAGAGCAGCCAGAGAGAAAAGATTAGAAGTGAGAATGTGCAGGAGCAGCAAAAGCAGCAGTCGCTGTTCCCAAGTCCAAGTCCCAAGTCCCAAGTTCCAAGACTCGCCAGTCACCCCTGGGCACGTCGGTTGCTTGGTTAGGTCGCAGCTGGGGCACATTTGCATAAGCATTGCATTACAATTGCATCTGTACTTTTGCGCACATGCAGTAGAAATAGCAATCGTAGTGACAACAATAACAACAACTAACAGCACGGTTTAGGCTTAACACGACTAAGTCCCGCGTCGAACAATAAAAATCACATTACGAAAACAAATCCAACTTTGTACCATACGAGCACACTGCAAACGCCATGTCCGTCGACTTGAGCGCCCAACAGGAGCCGACCATATCCGTGATAACCACTGTGCCCGTGGCACAAAATGGTGGCGAAATGGACGCCCTTCTACTAGGACGCATCGGGGTGAGTACCAGCAGCAAGCTGCTTTAGATATATTCTGAAATAACTACATAGTATGTACTCGTACATTGAAACAAAACAACAGCGAACACGACATTTAATATTTCCTTTAAAACTGAACCAAACTCAACCTAACTAAACTTTACTAAGTAGCAAAGTTCGTGACGCCTAGCTGAAAGTACTACAAATACAAATACAAATACAAATACAAAGACCAAATACAAGAGTCAACGAAAGAGTTTATTTGGCATGCCGAATACTTTCAACACTATCCGGAATGTCTTTGAAGCAGATAAGAGTTCCGATTTCACAAAAAAGCCAAATATATAACTTACCTATGAAAAAATACCTTTTTGTTAGAGAAAAGTTCCGATTCCAAAAGAAAGCTAAATAGTTAGAGTAAATGTAAAGTAATATGTAGTCTAAACCATTTCTAAATGTTCTGATATTAAGTAAATTTAATAGAAAGATTGGAAAGATTTTATTTTTACTTGTAGCTAATTTCTGCTCACTAGCCTACGGAAAAAAGTATAAGGCCTGTTTCAATGTTTCAATAAGTACAGGATATAAAAAAAAGTTACTCTGATATCGCCTAAATCTTCACACTTAAGCCGTTTTTAAACTCAAGAAAACTACTCTTTGCAGTCCCTTTAAAAATAGGCTTTTAGCCGCAAATGTGCCAATACAACGTAGTTTTAGTTTACGTATGATTACGAGTAAAAATGGCATTAAAAAATATTTGTTTAGTTGATCTGAAAGTAAGTGTATAAAGCCTTGTATTCATCAGATACGTACATCTATCGCCATTTATTTTCTAGTTTAGATACTAAAGAAAAACGCGTAAACTTTCCATTCGCGTGCATTTTAGCTAGACAAATATTTGGCTTGCCTTTCGTTATCCTTTGTACTTGTATTTGCACTTGTCCTTTCCATTCTTCACTCGCATTCTTTCTCTTTCTCCCTCAATTCTCTGTCATTCATTTCACACTTAATTCTAGTATTATTCCATTCCATGGCAAATACTTATGAGTAGCTGAAAGAAAATGCGCGTGTTTTACTCGCTTTTCTCGCTTTTTCTCTACTTTTTCAATTGAAATTGTTGCATTTTGATTCAACTTTCAACACACATCTATAGCGCGTATAGCCCAAAATATTATCAGCCTAAGGTGCTCCCAGTACAGCGTAAGTATCGTAGTGCATAATTAATTGAATAAATATTTATTCAGCCATTAAATCACTCAGTATTCGGTCGCATTCGAGCTTAGAGTACATATTTATCCCAGTCTATATACCCAGTCTATATACAAACCAAACATAAATCCATAGAAGCGAAGCTGCTTTTTAGTGTTCTTCGATTTAGTTGAGTTCCAGCTGTGGTAGCTAATCATTCCTATCGGACACGAATTGGTTTAAAAGGTGCTTAGGAGTGAAATGGTATTGAGCCTGCATAATTATGTCGATGATGTCCATGATCAAAAGGTATGCCACAATACAGCATGTTAAGTAACTTTGAAAATCAAGTGAAATATCGGAAGAACCCAACAAAATTAAAATAAATTTAATTACAAATTTATTTACTTGCTCGTTAAAGTTGTCTTTTTTTGCTTTCAACTTAAGCAGACCAAATTTCCTTTCATGGTTTAGCTACTTTTCAGTTTCAATTCAGGTAAGTGGCTCCTACGTCTATAATAATTAAGTGCTTCAATTCAATTAAGCTCAACGTGTATTTGTCAATCCAAGTGTGAATGTTTCGAGTAGTCTAAGTTAAGAATGGCTATAATTAATTCCTTAGATTCGACGCCTGCTGCTCGATCAACTGTTTGTTCTCCATTTCGCTGAGAGTTCCAAGGATATCTACAAGGATGTGTATTTAGCATCGAGCGGGGGCGAATGCCTCAGGGAAAGTGGAAAAGTGTTTGCACATAAGAAACAAGCTCATTAAAGTGCCAAGTGCAAGCCACTTGATTACGTTCCATAAATGCGAACATAGAAATTCGACAAAGCCGCTGTGGCTGCAACTGCAACAGCGGCAACATCTGTCGATGCATTCTTTCAACCGCATTCCATTCAATTGCCTCCCTATCGCCACTCTTCACTTTCACACCCACTCCTCCTACTCTTTCTATTTGCCTTTCCCTGGCTTTCTCCCTGTGGCTTTCCACATGTTTCTTCGCATGGTAAGCGCTTCTTGTGCTGCCATCGGAGCAGGCAGCTAAATTCCCCTTAGTAAGTCTAGCCAGCGTTGATATTTGTATACCCTGTAGCCATAAATTGGTAAGAACGGGGTTGATAGCTTTGTGCGAATATCTGTAACAGGCAGACAGATGCGTAATGCAAATTATATTTATTTCAACGCCCCAATCGATTTAGATCGCAAAACAAGCGTTATATTGAACATAGAAGATTATTATTCAAAATATTAATTCTCCATCATCCATAGTAAAAACAAAACCTTCTGTCAACGGGTGTTAAAACATAAAACAGACAAAAAAGCAAGAAGAGGCATTGCTGCTGCGTTACGTATGTATAATATTTTTACAAATATTTGTAAATTATACATCGAATAAATGCTACAGGGTGTACTACAATCAGGCGCGTCCGACTGATCGGTTTTGTACTTACTGCTTTGGAAAACATTTTCATGCAGGAATTAGTTATTTGAAAAAGCTGTGATTTCTGTTTAATATTCAGGTTAAAAGCTCCACGGCTTTATTGTATGCCCTACCAAAATGCAGTTATGTCTTCAAAGAGCAGTAATAAAACAAATGTGCATTAAAACTTTTCACATTAAATTTTTTGGTTTTTTATGGATGAAGCCAAAAGTTTATTTGTGCTGCTTATAAATTAAATGCTACGAAATTTATTTGGTATTTTGTTTGTTGTAGCAGCATATGTTTGGATTGGACCGTTAACGAAACAAATTTTTAATAATAAATAAATTTAAATTCTTGCTGTTACTTTCAAATATTTTAATTTGAGTAAAACTTATTATAAATTTAATTAGATTGAATTGTTAGTTAAATATAAATTGACTTAAATTCTAATTGAATATAAATTATAACTGGAATTCAATTGTATTTTTTATAAATTGTTTTCGTTTTAAAGCTATTATTTATAATTTCGTCGTTACACTTGGTAATGTAGTCATGAAAAGAAATTATATAGACCTTTGTAACCTCCATCATCGCATAATATCCGATGGCTAAGCTAATATCGGTTTATGTCTGACATTTCGATTGGGAATTTAAAATGTAGATTTCAGCTCGTGTAGCATAGAGTATGCAAAAGTCATTTAACTATTTATACCCTGTACCAATTGAAAAATTGTAAAAACAGGGTTGTCAGAATGTATGTAGCAGGCAGAAGGAAGAGTGGCAGACCTCACAAAGTATATATATTCTTGATCAGGGTGTCGAGCTAAGTCGATTTATCCCTGTCTGTCTGTTAGTCTGAATGGACGCTGAGATTTTGAAAACTACAAGAGCTGGAGCAGCCGTTTTGGTCATGTTTAAAAGGTGTCTACCATACGCAGATCAAGTTTATTTCAAATCTTGGATGCTACGCCCCTGTCGCCAACTAAGTATGAACATAAATAGAATTCATTGACCAATTAATTTTTGTTTTTTTTATTTGGGGTAATGGGTATTCTACAGTCGGGCGCACCCTACTGATCTACTTCGCCCATTTTAGTTTAGTATGTCGTTTTACAAAAAATTCTTTTGCTTGTTTGATTCTCGTTTCACATGAGTAAGGAAATTTTTTATGGAAAATATTTCTTATGAAAATGTGAGCGAGAGCAGCTTCTGCATGACGGAACAAGTACAAGTAAATACACATGTGTGCATGGGGGAATGTGTATATACATGCATGTACATGCATACATACATGCTAAATATGTATATGTATAGCGAGTGCCATGGAGGTAATCGAACATTTTTAATCTTTTGTGCATCAGCTGACGCAATTTGCATATCGGAGAAAGCGCCATCAAAGCATGGCGCATGTATTTTGACGAAAGTAATCAGAATTTAGACTAGTTAATAATGTGTAACAAGTATATGTATGTGCATAGATAGATAGATAGATGGAGAGATAGATAGATGGAGAGATAGATAGTTGATAGAGGCGAAAAGCGAGAACAGCATTGGTATGCGCTGGGCTTGCAGCCATTTGTAGGAAAACACAAACAAGTTGTGAACTGCAGTCCAGGGAAATCAATGCATCAATGCAGCAGTTACTGTTGCAACAACGAAACATTTTGTTGCGTCGCATAATTGATGAACTAAATGGAACTGGACTGTACTGGATACTAGAGATGAAAAACCATCCATCCATATCTATCGGCACTATCGAGTTGCCGTCGATTACAGGCTTGAACTTTATTACAAAATGTATTAGAGGGTCTATCAATTCTAGTCAATGGCAAATGTGTGTAACACCCAGAAGGAGGCGTGACAGACCCCTACAAAGTATACATATATGTATATCGGGGCGACGAGCTTCATCGATATTCATATTCGTCTGCCCGTCTGTCTGTTCTTTTGAACACCTAGATCCCGCCAGCTATTAAAAACACAATATTTGATATGCAGATTTTCAAATGATTAACGATGATCATGTTTGTTATAGATTTTTGATACCTCTATCAAAGCTGTGAAATGCATTACGATCAGGATGAGAAACAGCAAAGATAAGTAAGAATTAAATAAAATATGATTTTTATTGTTTTAATTTGTAAATTGTTAAAATAAATAACCCTGTATTTCCCATTTTTCAATGGGTACAGGGTATAAAAATACTTTCAACAACAGTCGATAGTTAACTTTAATTCTACAAAAACAATGGTATCGACTATCGATAGTTCTCCAGCTCTGCTGAACACTAAAAATCCGATGGGAGGGGTTGGGGTGGGAGGCGGTCACTGTAAAAGGATCCAGATTGTCGGACAATGAATGAAGCGTTGCGCACGTTAATCGAATTAAATGCAGGCCACGTTGTCTCCATAGTCACAGTGGACACACACACACACACACACACAAACACACACATTCACATACAGGCACACACATCCATGCTTAACATGCCCAATATGGCGTAACTGTTAGCTCTCGGCGGCAAAGCTTGATTGAGTTCAAAATCAGATTTGTTGTGAACGAGAGCTCACATTGCAAATTGAAATAAAAACGAAACGTGACATTTGGTTGTGGCAACAGGCGCCCACAAGCCTTATTTCATGTTAGATGCCACTGTTGCCACATCCGCTTTTCTCCCGCCAAATCTGGCTGTTTATGATGAGCATTTGCTTGATAACTTTTCAAGCTGCTTTTGCAGCGAGAATATTAGATTCTTTTCAAAAATAATTCTGGTTGTTTGATTTTTCTCAAGTTCTTTATGATAAAATAAAGAACAATTATAGGTCTGTCTTTATAACTTTGATCTATATACCATTAATTTAAGCACAGTATCATCTGGAGAGTGACATTCGATGTTTTTGCGAATATTTATACAGCTAAATATTGAAAAATAAGGAAATAAACATGCAGTTGACGAATATGAAAACCAAATATCCGGCAGAGCAGATGTATGCTAGATTCGAATTTTGCCGTTTTCGTTTTCCCCCTTTGTTTCATTTAGAAACTCGTAACCATCAAATCTTCTTAAGGTTCGGTGCCATCTACGACTTGGCTTGGCTGATTTTGAAAACAGCTCGAGCAAAAATGTAATGACTTCTATGTAAACCTAAATTTCGTGAAAAACATGTGAGATTTCTGTCATAATTCTTGTTGAGAAATATTCAAACAAAGAATGACTTTGTTGTTTTTTACCTTATTTAGCCAATTTTGTTAGCTATACCTTCGTATTCAAAAACAGCTTTTTCCAATAAAAAATTGGCAACACTGTTAGATACACACACACACATATAAAGATAGAAAGAGAAAGAGATAGCTGGTTATGCAAAATGTCTTACTGAGAACAGTTAAGGCTTATTGTGGCAAAGGGCTGACTACATATGACTCTCAGCCTCGAGCCATGTCTTTCTTCTACTTCTTCCAACTGCGTATGGTATTTATTTTATTTTCTGCATTTCAAACATATATTTTATATGTATGTATGTATGTATATATGTACATTAACAACAATCAAATAAAGTTTTTGCGTTTTTACCCTTTTTTTCCGGTGTCTGCAGTCTTTCGTATATTTTATTGTCAAAATCAATAGATGTCAGCATTTAACAGTAACCAATGCCTGCTGGCGTTTCTGTTACCCTAGCTTTAGCCTGTCCGTCCCTTTTCCCCTCTGTTCCCACTGTCGCCTATCGCCCTTCGTCTCTCTTTCAGTTAACCTTTTTGCATGCTACTTGCTTTGTGCTTTTCCCTTTTGTTTTTTCCTTGCCCAGTCGCCTGTCAGATGCTTTCGGTTTATTAGATTTTCCTGGTCGTTTGGTGTCAGGTAAGTAATAAATATATATATTTATATATCTATATATGTGTGCACATATTGCATATACTTATACACATGCATATGTATGCGTGATAGACACACTGTTTATAGTTGGTGTAGGTTATGCCTTGCTTTCCTATCTGTCTTTCCTGCTTATTCTCTATCCTTTGCATGCCTAGACAAGAACACACACACACACACACTCACTAACAATTCACACACACACACACACACCAATACATTCACACATTCATGCATATTTACATATGTATTGTGCGTTTCGAGCGCAAGAATAAAAAACTGCAAAGGAAAATGGAATTATGCAAGCATTTTAAATAAAATTAATCTTTTTCTCTTCTACTCCTCCTACACGCACACACACACGCAAACACACACACCGACACGCACACACACACGCACACCCGTAACCAATCCGATATATACTTTATGTATTTGTGTGTATCTCTGTATCAAACAATTAAATAAAACTACAAACTGTACACAAAATATATAAAACAAAAATAAAAAAATATTCCAAAAACGCTGCAGCATTCGGTAAGTGTTAAGAACTGTTTAAAATAAAATAAACTTTAATTACGTTCCTTATTTAACTTGCGTTTAATTCCCCATTTCATACACGGCGTACACATCACGTATGAGTAATATTAAAGTTTTGCCCGTTTATGACCAGACCAAACCATTCGGTTTGTGTGAAATTGTATCTCGTCTTGGTCGTCTGGTCGTCTTTGACTTCATTAAGTAACTATAAATCTGATTAACTCAATCCAACAGTAAATGAGTCAACTGATTACGATCTTATAATTCAAAGGTTTCGATAGTGTTTTTCGGAAATTCTTTTTTATAAAAATCCCGATAAGCAGTATTGCAGAAGATATTTTGACTTAGAGTTAGCTAACCCTTCTTGCATTCTTATGCACATTTTGCACGTCTTGAAACCCGTAACATAATGTATACATCGTCTGTACTAGGTTCTCGGAGTAAGCCCCCCTCTGAAGCTGGGAACAGTGAGATGTGACGAAGCCAGCTGTTATGATTAATGCGCCAGCCCTCCTGCTGTGCAGTTTACTGAATTTATTAAGTTGAAAGCGCGTGGCCGGATGACGGGATAGCTTACGACAGGATAGGAATGAAGCGTATGGCCGAGGACTATTGAAGTTCACTCTTAGACGTACAAAATATTCTTTCTGTTCTGTTCTGTTCTGTTCTGTTCTCACTGCCAGACTAATGGATAGCCAGCGGCAAAGTGACTTCTGTGGTTAGTCCAACAACGCTCACCTCTCACCTGTGCCTCCACTTCACAGTTCCAAGTCCCAAGTTCCAGGCGACTGAGTCCGGCCTAACGATGCCATTATATTGTCATGAATATGATTACGTATCTAGCTGGAGGGGCGGCAAGGGGGGCCTTGTCGAAAGGCATAACGCCAGGCTGTGCACATAATTTATAAAAACTTTTACGCCTCTTAAGTAAATAGCACAAAATGGAATAGAATTATGCGTGCCAACCACCTCAAAGTCTGCGCAAATTTTTCCCTGCATGACAATTTATGCGCAGAGCGTGTAAAGAATTTCCATACACCCCTCAACGCCCACCCCCCAAAGACGCTCCTTCCACTCTCCACTTCCACGAAGCCCTTCCTCTAATTGCTTGTGGGTACAGCAGCAGTACCAGTTCCCTGCCTCAAATAGGATAGCCCAGCCTCATGTGTTGTTTGCCATAATTAAAGCTTCAGCCACTGCCTCGTTTGTCTCCTGATGTTTGTCTCGGCCTGACAAAGTTCAAGTTCACAGCGCTACCAGGCCTGACCTTGCCACCGTAAACCGAGCAAAAATACACACTGTACCCATGTACCATGCACCGTGTACCATTTACCGTGGCTCTCGCTCCGTGTACACAACGCACCCAGAGGAAAAAGACAGAGAATGCGAATGCAGCTGCGAATGCGACGTGGACTCACCTCGAGTGCAGATTGCAATGTAAGCAGTGTAAGACATCTGCAGCAAGGTCCGCGATATTTATACTCATGCTCATCATTTAGCGTGGCGCCTTTAAAGATATGTATATTCATTTATGCTGTCTGCTCCCTCAAGCCCCTTCATAGAGCACCAACTTGTATGTCTGAGTTATCTGCATTATGAGGAGGCTGCAGTTGGGTACGCTTGATGCCCTGCGTGAACTCTTACACTATACCCATCAAATACAGCGCTAGCTGACTGTTCTCTCTGTCTGTTTCAATGACTGTACCCACTGCTGATTAACTCTCATTCTCTGACTTCCTCACTGGATGTTCCAAATTACTGTTTTCACTAACTATATCCACAGACATTTCTCATCGACTGTTCCCACTGACTGTTCTCACTGAATGTACCCACTCAGAGTACTCTCTGACTCTTCTCTCCGACTCTACTCAACCACTGTTCTCATTGATTGCTCCCATTAACAGAACTCGCTGGCTCTAACCTCTAAATGTAATCATTGTCCAAACTCTCAAATAAACTGTTCCTACCAACTTCACACACCAACTGTACTTATTGACTGTTCCCAATAACTCTTCTCGCTGTCTGTACTCATCGACGAAACTCAACAACTGTTGTTACTGGTGACTCGATCCAGCTTATTTAAATTAGAAAAGCAAACATTTTCCAAAAATCTTAAATTTTGAATAAAATATGCGTGTTTGAGACCGTTCTCACTATGGGTATTTTTAGTTAGTTCAAAGGATGCAATTGAGCTTATGGTGTGAACATATGTACAAATGCAAATGTTGGCAATTTGATAAATATTTATGAACTTGTATGCAAATATGTATGTCTATTAAATATACAAGAACCGACGGCAGAGGGAACACTTGTGTGGTTATTTCAAGAATATAATTTCTGAGATTGTTGCTGCTCTCTCTTCATGGAGCTTAGCAAAAATAGATAGAATGTCCATTATTATCTGTTTTGATTTGTCGTTCATTTATTTGATTTGAATGGTCTTTAGGCCAGCATTCCGTTCCCTTGAAAGCGAGTTCAAAAGGCATGTAATTCATTATTGTTTTATGGCATGTCGTTGTGCTAAGTGTTCGGTGTATTCAGATCTGCTTGGGCATGTCCAGAAATCGCAAACAATGCCAAATGATTGCTGATTTTGTGGATTTTGCTTTTGTCATGCTGGGCTGGAAAATTCAACGCAACAAAACAATTGTCGCATCTAAGCTCAAATCAGAGCCATAAAAACAATAAGCCGGGGAAGCTGTGCAGCGCTAACCGAGCAGGGGAATACAAGGCGGAAAGAAGAAGAGCGGCGACAGAAACAACAGCATAGAATGTT
This sequence comes from Hypselothyrea guttata, assembly GCA_035045125.1. Classification (NCBI taxonomy): domain Eukaryota; kingdom Metazoa; phylum Arthropoda; class Insecta; order Diptera; family Drosophilidae; genus Hypselothyrea; species Hypselothyrea guttata. Next base: position 556,553 of record JAWNNJ010000194.1, read on the forward strand.
GGCTTAACGGATACATTTGGGCTTACAAATCGATTTTGAATTCGCGCTTATCAGCAGAAATAAATCACAATATCCCTGCGTAAGCTAGACAAAATGTCGACGTGTCTTCTCGCCTTGAAGTAGGCAATGAAATTTGAGCTATCGCTCCCACCTGCCCCCTGCCCCTTACGCAACCACTTTATTCCCCCCTAACCCCTCAGCACACTCCGCCTAGCCCTAACGGTACAAGTAATTGTCGACTGTGAGACGAGTACGAGTAGGGCTCATAAAATGCAGGCCAGGACATGGCAAGGCCGGCCAAGAAGCTCCAAGTATACAAAAGAACACTTTATGTCACATACGGCGAATGTGTATGTGTATGTTGACATGTGTGTGTGTGTGTGTGTGATGAGTGGGCGTGGCAGCTGGGATGTAAAGCATAAGTTAATAGCGAATATTTACAAATCGATTTTGTTGTGATTGCGAAAACAATTTGAAAATGGCTTTGAGCGATTTCCCGAGAACTCAAGCGTCAAGCTGGCAAACATGGCCGCCCACATGCACACACTCACACTCTCCCCACACACATACACATACACACACACACACACACACACACACACACACATGCGTACATTTGGCAATCACACAAGGTTGTGGTATTTTGTCTCGGCCCTCTTTCATTGTACTGGCCAGCGCTTTCACTAACTTCCACTAACACATAGAATAAAACTGCATTTAGAGGCAAATCAAACGGAACCATCTTGCTGCAGTCACTGCACTAATTTGTCAGCAATTGCTGACAATGTCACCGGTAATTTGACATCAGTATTAATCTGGATTACAAAGACTTTCACACGGCAAATATCTCGCTCAATTTGAGCTAAGCGTTGAGAGCAAGTATGTCAGTTAAACAGTCAGTCAGGCAAGACAAAAAAGAAAGATATGTATTACCCAGCTTAATCCATTTTCTATTAAAAAATAAACTTTGAAAACCTTAACTCATTCTTATTTTCTGAATTTCTGACATATTAAATTATTTTCAATTATTCAAAATTATTCAAAAATGGCAAGTCTAATAAAAATAGTTTTCCAGATTTCGACCGGGTTTTATAAAAACTAAGAGCACTACGGGATTTCAGTTAAATACCTAGAATGAGTTTTTAATTTGATATTTAAATTAAATAATTTATGTTCAGCGAATGGTTTAAAGAATATAACCTGAATTGTGTAATATTGTTCTCGTTGTGCGAGTAATTGGTAATTTTCTCTGATCATCATATTGTGGAATTGATTTGATTCTTAAAACTGTGAATACGGGTTATAATACAAATGGAATTTATAGCATCTGGCATTTGTTGGCGAATTGAGCTCGAGATCAGATACTCTTGTTTCACATACGAACAATCTTTGCTATTCTTTTAATGAAGGTTTAAATATTTAAAGCAGAAGCATTCCATCAAAGTGAAGTGAAATCAAGCTTAATTTAATGGCATGCAATTGTAGATGAAAAAATTATATGCAGGGTTTTTAGAAATCTTTTTTACATTTTTGTCAAATATTCCCTAGACAGGTATTAATTTGCATTAATTGCTCTGTCGTTTCTTCTATGCCCTACCTGCCGCCTAGAAATTAGATGTGCACTCGTCATAATTGCATTACCATTGCTGTCGTCAGCCGTTTACGGTTTATGCTGGCACCGTTGGGGGATTTAATTGTGCATTTCAGTGGTATTACCAAATGAAATTGAATCAAATTCGCAGACAACTGAAGCGAATCTCTTCAAATGCTTAATGCAAAATAGCTTTGCGAACGAATGTTCAAATGGGAATTTCACTAAAATGTCAAGTGTGGAGCATGGATGGAACTGTTGCTGGGGGCAGAGAGAGGGCGAGAGGGGGTGCTGCCTCTAGTTTAGTGCTTATTGTGACAGGGCTCTGGCACAAGTGACAGCTTGTTGCACATTGCACACAGCAAATGCATTTGCCATAAGTCCAACGGAGACGCCATTGCCGTGTGGCTGTCAACACATCCGGCCCCCATGCGCATCCGCTGCGTGTGCTTCCGCATTGAATGATTTCCTTTAAATTCTGAGTGTGTGTGTGTGTGTGTGGGTGTGTGTGTGTGTGTGTGTGTGTGTCGGTGTAGGTGTTGCTATTACCGCCAGTCGAGCATCTTGGCCTTAGTTTGCCATTTTTCTTCATCTTTTGTGTGCCGTGTATTGCGCTGTTGATGAATTCGTTAGACGCACAACGGCGACTGTCATCCTGCCGTTCCCTCTTGCCCCTTTTGTCCCTCTCTCATCGTCTGCTTTAGCACACAAACTGTTACAATCTACATAATCCTCAATAGCAATTCCGACGTCGCCTTGGCTCATGCTTGAATTCGTTTCCTTGTTGCACCTTTAGGGAATTGCTCAGGCTGTGAGAAAATAGCACAAAACCATACCGTAATAACTGAAAATTTCAGCAAGCTTTTCGCCTGACGTTAGCCATGCGAACAGTCAAATAACTGGAGAAATACCAATGTCAGCCACAATAGCAAGGCAACAACAACAAAAAACAGGGTATAAAAGCCACTAAATTGATGACAGACCGCAACATTCACAAGGGCAATTCTCGAACCAACAACTATGAACAAAGAAGCAAGTTTTACCGCACGTTAAATGACCATTTTTCTAGAAGTGTTATTTTTTATGCTGTACACATTAAAAATGAGTAAAAACAAGGTTGATAACTTTCTTTCTGTCTGTAACAGTAGGAGGCGTGGCAGACCCCACAAATTATATACATTTTCGATCAGGGAGATTTCGATGTGTTTACATAAATTCTGTCTACATTAGGCAGCTGGAAACAAATTTCACCTCAGGGCCCACATAAGGCCCGTTCTGTCTATATTAGTTGGTAGAAATCATTAATGTATATCGTCTCTGAAAATTTGCCCAAGGTCGGTCTAGTCTAATAATAGTCTAGGCAATCGCCTACATTTAACTCAAAAGCCATTAAATGCATTAGTGAGATGGAATGCCAAATACAACTAAGCGTTAGTAATTACGCACCATGAGCGCGCAACGCGAGCTGTTGAGAGATTCAGGTTATACAAGAAGTCAGGCAAACTCCCACTACGGTCGAGTGTGAAAGAGCTCGCAGCGTGAGAATTTTTCAATTATTAAAATAATTATCTTATTACAGAATATACGCACTTAAGTAAAATCGCATTTTAAACAATTTTTAAGGTGATATAAAGCAATAAATTATATATTATTATATTACATTTAATTTTTTGTATTTCATGGACGTTTATCTCAAAATTCTGTGTATATGAATCTTTACAACAATTACCCAATATTTGTGATTTGGTTACATGTTTTGTAGTAGCTTTCGATATTATTGCATTGACACTGGTTCAAGGAACCTTGAGAATAAAATCAAACAATACTTGTATAAATCTTGATCAATAGTTTTCATAAAATTCATAAAAGAAAATCAAAATTTAACTCAAAATTATTCACATTATTTAATTCTTAAAATGTCCACGGATATTTCCGACGACGGTTCAAAGCTCATAGTGGCGATGGATATTTCTGACGACGATTCAAAGCCCATAATGACGACGAATATTTCTAACGACGATTCAAAGCCCATAATGACGACGGAAGTTTCGGACGACGATTTGTATCAAAGATTCCCCTATTCTACGACTACCCCAATAGTCGCATTGAACGAATTACGATATACTTCTCATGTTTTTTCAAAACCGTTGCCGATCTCACCCATTAGATACGTACGTATGGGAATTCAAGAACGCTCAGAAATACCAAGACTTCCACTGATTATCGAAAACAAGCGAAAACAAGAAATCAAAATTAAAAACAACGATATAATTTACAACGCGAAATATAAACAACTGGTGCAAAAGATGCAGATTGTGCCAATAAAAGAAAAATCTGATATTAGACGCATTACGTATACCGATAATCTTAGGCATCGCCATATTTTGGAGTTTGATATTCACAATTCGAGTCGTTTAACGCAATACATAATGAAATTTTGGTACTTTTTGAGGGATGTGTTCCATGTATTTTTTGATGATTAATGAATGCAAAGCAATCGTGTGATTATAAATGTAGAAATTTGTAATCTAAGTGCCAGAAAAATTGATCGATATTACGAAATGGAGCGGATTAATATTTCTGAAGCAGCATTATGTAGTCATCACACGTTATTATGAATATATTTTGATAGTTATGAAAGTTCTGTACTAGCACCATTAGGTGCTAATTACACGCCACATTATTATGATTATATTTTGCTATTTATTAAATTAATAATTTTAAAACTGTACCTATAAAATGAATAGAAATGGAGCTACGAATGTAGTAGAAGCAGTAGAAGCAGAAGAAGCAGCACTACAACCTTCTTCGCTGAATATATGACTGTTATTCTGTTTTTAATGGTTGGGGCGTAGAGGGGCCTAACATCCAAAATGTAAAATATACTTGATCTGCTTCGAGTATACCCCTATTCCACATTGACTCTAGCTCCTAAACTTTCTAAAATCTATGAGTTTATACAGAAAGACGGACTGACGACTAGACGGACAGACAGGCTTCATTCAGCTCATCACGTCGCCTTGACTTCGAATTTATATTCTTTGACACCGCCCTCTGCCTGTTGCATACAATCACACAAAGTTATTAACCTTTTTATTATTATTACCCATTTTATGGATATAAGTTATACAAATGTGAATGATTTATACCTTTTCATAGGGTATGCTGTAAAACTCTATAGCTTAGGGCGTTTGAAACTTATCAATAGTTATTAAAGTAAAACATTTTATTGCTTTCAACAATAATGCAGCCATGCCGCCATCTTTGGCAAGCTTTGAAAATGTAACCTTTAAGCTAACGGCTTGTTAAAGCTTGCTGGTTAAAGCTTAGCCAAGTGCCTTAGTAAAAGCTTGAAAGCTCTTCAATGTAATCCACAAAAAGTTACTTGAAGAATTGCTGCAATCAAGTGGAATGCAAGTATCAGCAACAATCCTCCATGCAGCAAGAGCAGAGTTTGTGCGAGTGTGTGTGAGAGTGTGTGTGTGAGTATGTGTGTGTTGATTTGTGTGTGTGTGGATTTGTGTGTCAATGCCTTAGAGTGCTATGGAGCATATAAATCATGGCTTGGTGTCCAGGGCGTTAAGCATACGTTGCAATCGAACTGAGAACGAGTGCGAGCAATTCCAACTGCATTCAAAAACAAAATGAAAATAATTTATGGCCTGGCCTGTTGCTGTCGCTGTCGTTGACTGCGACTTTATCTCTATCCCTTTCTCTTTATGTCTTCTCTTTATCTCTTTATCCGGCACTCTGGCTTACTGAGGCACTCTAAGGTAATGCCAAGTCAGTGACAAGAGTTTTCAGTTTGTTTTAAATTTGTGCAAAGTTTTCGAAAGGGAAAACTTTGGCGTGTGACTTTTTGCGCAAAAACTGTTTTCAATTGACTTGGAAAGTGTTGACACAGCGGCTCAGTGAATGGAAAAACTGCTTGTTAAGCATGACATGAAAATCTTTGAATGTCACATATTTACGCAGCGCCACATTCATATTTCTTTTCATGTTTTGTGTTCATTCATTTGGGGCATAAAGGGTTCTGCTTTGTGTGACATTCTTCATTTTGCGGTGGCTGCTGCTAGAGGCGTGGCAGCTGAGCTTGAGTTATGGCCAGCAAATGCCAACGGGCCAACGTGGCGTATGCGCAATGTCCACAAGCTTGATCATCCGCCATTGTCTAATAAACCAAGATCCTGGCGCATATGTACATATATTCTAAAACAACTTGCCACCTGCGGCACGTGTCCGAGGCTGTGCGACCTTGTCGACGTGCCACATAAATTATGAACTGTATTTGGTTTATTGCGGTCCCGCCATTGTTTGAGTTTTGTTCGCAGTTTGTTTTGCTCGGCGCATTCTGAGCAAGTGGCACTTGGGCGCTTGCCACGTGACGGGCAAAGCTTGCATGCCACATGCCACAAAAGAGCTTTCATGCGGGTATATTGCGAGAGCTTTCACGGCTTGAGTGCCGAGTGCCTGCCGCATGCTGCGATAACGGCACACAGCCAACTGCCAATGGCCGTCCATGCCGTCTGCGTGGTTCATGCCACATGCTGCCATGGTGCGTTCGTCCGTTGGCCTGGCCTCTCAGTTATGCTCACAACGCCAACTGCTGCAGTCGCAGTGTCGTACACAACGGACAGACACGCGACGCTGACAGATACGTGAGCTGACGGATACGTAAGATACTACGGCGCACAGCTCTTGAGTGCTGTTCTCCTGTCGTGCTCTCTCGTCCGCCATCGCTCTCGTCCTCGCTCTCGCGTTATTGCTCTGAAAACGATCTGCGATCAACGGTCGACGTGTTCAAAAACAATTTAAACTTTAAATTGCAATCTTATGCAGACTTCAAACCTTTGGTGCCGTGTGCTTGAATTTTTTAATATTTTTTTCAAGTGTCATCTGCAACGATAAAACGCATATTTGGTGTTCAAAGTTTCGAAAGCCAAAATTCTGCTTTAAAAGCTAACACTATGTAGAACTTAGAATTTAGCTAATTTCAAATAAATATAATATCTATCTAATATCTAGATTCAATTTAAACAACATAAAACTGTTAAATTAAAAGCTATTAATTTAACTAAACTTATTGAAAATTCAGAATACTTTTAATGGAATACATTTTAAATAACATCTTTTAAAAGCATAACAGTTTAAATTCGAAAAACTAATAAGTTTTAAAAGATAAAATTAAGCTAAATTAAGAAATTAAAAAAACGCAAAAGTCTACAAAAATTTAATATAAAAAATACAACATAATAAAATATAAATCATAAATTAATTTATAAACATTTAATATATATTAAACTATAAAAATTATAAATATTGAATTTAATTTTATTTTAAATCAAGAATAAAAAAGAAAATTATATACAAAGTCTACAAAAATTAAAAAAAGCAAAATAACAATTAAAAAATAAGCAACAACAGAAGAATTTGCAATGAACATACATACATACATAAATATAATAATACTCCAAAGCAAAATAAAAGAAAATATAATATTATTATAAACAAATGAAATGAACGATAATTTGTTAAAAGTTCACGCTTCACTGTGACTTTAAACATGCATAACAATGAAATGTACGTTCTCAATATTTGATTGTTTCATGTAATAATACCCACACTTAATCATACTTTGCGTTCGGATTGAGTTAGTCCATTAAGCATACGTCCCGTTGCTCATGATACCGATGCACAGCAAATGTATAAAAATCCAAAACAGGATTTGCAAGCAGCTTCTCAAATCAAGAGCAAATGTGTTGAGAGCCAGAGCGTTTGAGAAATTTTATTTTTGTGAGCTTGTGTACGTCCAATCAAAGTCAAATCGACATCTGATCCATTGTCAAAAAAAATTGCCTCAATCAAAATTGGGAGCTTTTACTTAGGGGTTTTAGCCTGTTGACTGTTGCTGTTGCTGTTGCTGTTGCTGTCGCTGTCTACCACCTGCTGTCTGTTCCCCTAAAGATTGGTTAAATAAATGTAGTAAATTGCTGTTGGCAGCGATGCTGCTGATGCTGCTGCATTGTAGCCAAGGCAAATCTCGCCTTTGGTTTCTGGGCTTCGCCCGATGATTGCCACGGCCAACAAATCCGCCCCGGAGCGTATTCCGATACTGAAATCTCCTGCCCAGTCCGTGCCAACTCAGTGCGTACTGCAGCAGGTTTTTTGTTTTTTGTGTTTTTTTTTTTGTGTTTTTTATTCGCTGCCAGGCACTAAAATGAAACGGAATCATCCACTCCCAACTCCCCGGCTACTGCTCAGCACATTCCCCCACCAATTTTCCCACTTTTGTCTCAACATCCACCGCAAGCAGGGAGTGAAAAAAACCTAAGGGAATGAATCAAGCGCAGTTCGCAGTCTGCATGCTGATTTCTTACCTTATTTATTCGGGATTGTCTTGCCAGGAAGAAAGACTTTGAAATCTGTTACAATTTCTTTTTTCATCTGCTTCTTCTATTTGTTGTTGGTGTGAAATTTCTTTTGTTTTGCGCGCTCGCATTTCATATGCTCATCAACCGCAATTGTTGATGGGGTATATCAAAGATAAGAAGATAGCTACAGTTAACTAACGGTTGAGTTAATTTCAAACAATAATAAATAAACCATTAACAGAATTTTAATGCATTTACATATTATTTTATTATTTTTAGGATTGCCAATTTAATATATGTCTTAAAATATTTATTTTAATTTTTAAAATTATTTTATTTCTTTTATGTCATAATATAATTATTATTTATTTTGCAAACGTGCAATAAATTTAAATCAAAGCATATTTCTTTAGCATATTATAATTATCAGCTTTTATACATTGTATTTATATATTTAAATAAAATAATATATTTTAAAGCTTTTCATTATCTATTTATATATGATTTTATTGACAAAATCATTTTTTATTTTGTCCGCTATTAATATATTTAAGAAAATTGTATTTTTATTTTGTACAAGCATTTCATGTTTAACAAAACATTGCATAAACTTTAAATAAACTTTGTAATTTTTTAGGCTGAACACTGGGTAACTATTGGTTTATCATCTGCAGCGTTCTGTGTCACTTTTATGTCGACTTTGTCTTTGTTTTTGTTTTTGTCCTGGCATATTAGCATAGTGAATGGCACTGAGCGTTGAATGTAGCGCTTATCGCTCAGTTGTATTTTGTTTTATATTTATTTCACTTTCGTATTTTTTTTATTTTTGTTTTTTGCCTCTGCAGGGTTTGTTTGTGGTACGTGCGAAGTGTTCGGTTAGCGCCTGCTGGGGAGTTGCAATATGTTAATAATGCCTAGTAATTAGCCATAGACAAATGCCTTCTAGGCAGGCGCCTCTAATTGCCAGCGCCGCAAACTAATTAAATCACGTAGCAAACGCATAAAAACAAAACGTACGCATTTCACTTTGAGGCGAAATCATTTTGTCTTCTTTCACTTTTTCCCACTCTCATGATGAGAGAATTCTCAGTTCTCAGCTCTCAGCTCTCAGTTCTCAGTTGCCAGTCCCTTGACCATTGCCAGCCAAAACGTATTAAATCTCTGTGCAAACTTTTAGTCAAATTGGCAGCTAACAAAAGCAACTTCAGCAACACCAACAACAACAACAACAGCAGCAATCAGAGCGGCCATTAGGCTTAAGCATACAGGCTCACAAACACACTGAGATACTATTGTATATATATATATGTATATGTATATATTTATTTATATGTAGCAACAGACCCTGACCCCAACCCTCACCCAGACCTGCTCTTAGCCCGCTCTAACTCTCTGTCATATGTGTTTTCTTCTGGGTATTCCGACTGCTTTATTGTTGTGTATTCCATCAAAGGCTTGGGTCAAGCCAACGCACAAATTGCCTTCATCATATTTTACTTTGCTTTTATGCCTATGCACAGTGGTTGGCTTCACACGATGGATTCCGAAAACCCTAATCAAAGTTTTACGGTTTGAATCGTGTAGTTTATCTCATAAATAAAAATCTAAAAAAAGTCTCAGAAGTTTTTAGTGATTGCTCTTTCCTTAAGATTAAAGTTATGTTGTCAACCGAATCCCAGGATTATATATATTTTTTTTATCCAAAGATTTCTCACTGTAAATTAAAATAAAGCTGGAGTTATCTGCCCTTAGCCGCCGTTGCATAACAATACTTTAAAAGCTATAGAATGTAGTCCGCCGATGTGGCCAATTTGTGATTACATATTTCAATTATTTTTCTAGCTTTTTGGTGAGCATTTTATTGCGATATTTCCAAAAGCGCTTTTTTTGTATACTTTCATAGAACACTGACCACTGTGCTATGCTTGTACTAATGTGTCCTCTTCCCCGCTCTTTTTCTCTCTCTCCCTCTCTTATTCTCCACCTCTATATGTCTCTTTGTTCAGCTCATGTTTATCTTTGTTAAAAACTCAATTCGAAATCAACTTCAAATGCTACGTGCAAATTGGTTTATCCTTTTATTGTCAGCAGGACATTTCAATGCCAGATAACTTTGCTGAACACACAAACAGACGCAGGGCTGGGGGCAGGGTTTATTAATATTTGATATGCCCAGTATATGCTCAATTGGTCCTTTAACACCAGAGCCAGATCCAAAGCAGGGCATATCAACTAATATTTATATTTTTTTTTTCCTTTTTTGCACTTCTCTTTGCTTGCCTTGTTTGCTCGTATTTTCGCTTCTGGTTGTCGAAATAAAATTAAAGCAAGTACGCTGGCAGTATATATTGAGTTATGTATATTATATTACTAAGTTGTACCTCAGCTGCAGGACTAAGCTCTCTTAAACTTCAAACAAAATTGTTTCCAAATGAATGCCATCAAATTGCAGTTGTTCTTATGGCAGCTTATATTTCATTCAATTTCAGCAAATACAACTCAACTTGTCTTATCAAACTTATTTAACAACATTTTTGGCTTACTCATACAACTCTGAATTATACTTCTTTTATTCAAGTTAAGGCCATCAAGCAACGAACAACAGCTGAGCCAAGTATGCGTAATTGAAACTTAGTTCAAAAACACAATATAAGAAATGTTTGAAAACAAAAATGTCCGTTACATTTAAATATTATATATAGTATTATGCATTAAATAACTAAAATAAATATGCACATTAAAATTAACAATTTTACAACATAATTTTGTTAGCAGTTTTTCAAAAAAATTTCCCTTTTTAAATGCAAAATATGTATAGAAATTCATTTATTGAATTTCTAAGTTTATGAATTAGTTTTAAACTCTGTTCAAGGAAATGTATAGTTTCTTTTGTGTTTGTAGATGAAATTTAATCTGTACTTGCAGTACTGGGTAATACATTAGCATTCAAAAAATTCTAAAAATTAATTCAATTTTTGCAAAAGTTAAGCCCATTGTTTGCAAGCATTTGCTATACCCTAGGAACTCATTAACCGACTTCCTTCACAGGCCAAAAGTAGATAAAATTGCGCCAGAAGTTGGTCTTTATGACACATCAGGCATGTCGAAAAATTCCATGCTGAAGCATGCAAAAATTAGTATCAAACTTCTTTGATTACATTCCAGCTGCTACAACTTGTCTGTGGGAAAATTCAATGAAATCATCATGCACAGATTTGCGAAAAGTTGTTACCCTTTGCCTATGTTGCCAATAATTTTCGATATGAAAAAAAGCTGTTTTTATAGGAGGGCACACTCAAGTAAAATTAAACAAAATCACAAAAAAAAAAATAGCCAAAAATATCCAAGTTATTTTTCAACAATTAAAATCACATTTTCAACAATCTCGCTTTTTAACTGCTTGTAAATCTTGCAAACCAAAGAGTTCAAGACAAAGAACTTTTAGAGTTCCAATTATTCTAAATTTTTCAAAAACAAAAAGCTCTATAGTTCTATTTGGCAAAATATAAAGGCTTGCAGGATTTTAAGTTCTTCAATTGCATATCTATAATAACCAAAATAGTATCTTATTATGCAAATAACAATTTTCCTATATTATTAAATTGTATCAAAAGGCAGCCAAATAATCGTATGCTAACAAAAGCTAAACAAAACCTAACAAAGAATGATTTAGATGAAGGACATTATTGGCAAATATCGAGACAGATCTTGACAAAATGGTATAACTGCTTTTTGAACAAACAAGCAGAAAATATATCAAATATATTTAACCGTTTATCTGGCAAACGCGCTTCAAAAACATCCAGATTTGACGCAGACAATGCGGATTTGGCAACACTGCTCTCTTCAAATGATTGCAAAAACTTTTCTCAGCTAAATGCCGAATGCCAAAATGCCGCAAGTCCTTTGACACTCCGCAATGAGTACTACGAGTACATATCAATAATGTTCATAAAGCTGCCACAAAGAACAATTGAGACATCCAGACAATGATACAAACACACACACACAAACACTCACACACACAGGCAATGGCATAGTTTCGTCTCTGGAACCCCCGAAAATCTCTTGACCAACTGCAATAATGCTGGGTGGAGATGGGGCTCAAGTGGGTGTATATGGTAACATTATCTGGCACACAAAATGCTGTTGGCTTATTTAAGTTTCGCTGTTGCTGTCACTTGTCGCCTGTCATTGGAGCTGGCTCCCAGCTCCTGCCCCTGCCCCTGCCCCTGCCCCTGTCCCTGCTCTTGGCCATCGTCTTCGTCATTGTCTGGCCGGGCATGCTCAAGTGTTGGTATCAGCTGAGGGAAGGGGGAGGGCAACGTCTGCTCCATTTTCATTATTATGGCATGCTGCTGTTAGTTTATTAATATGTATGTAAACAGCGTGGCCTAACAACAAATGCAGCCTGAAATTTCAAATTGAATTTTGGCGCGTGCCAAAGTGCAAAAAGTTGGCCAGCAACAAGGCGAGGCAAAGATATGAACATACAGACAGACAGTAAATATCTATACATTGGTGTATCCACATATACATATATACATATAGTATATATATTTATAAATGATAAATGAAGCTTTAAAATCGACACAACGTTCAGCAGCCAAACAACGAGAAAGCAATTACAATAACAACTGCAACGTGCGGCATTGAACGGCCAATAAATTTCAATAGAAGCCGCGAGAGACTGAGAATTGCCAGCAGCAACAACCACAACAAGTGCTACAAAAACAGCAACAACTGCAACATCCACAGCAGCTACAACAAACACTCGGGCAACACTAGGATTTATTGGCTCAGCCCGCGTGTTGGCCATAATTTGTGACTCGGCCGGCGGAGAGCAAACTAAAACAACATATAATAACAATAACCAATACCCGTACTCGTACCCGTACCCGTACCCGTACCCGTACCCGTATCCCTAACCGTATCCGTAACCGTATCCCTATCTGAATCTGTATCTGTATACATACCCGCACCCTTATCCCTGCCCTTACCCGTACCCCTAACTTCGACTGCTAATAAAGCTGAGGCGCCGACCTAGATCCAGGCTCCAGACCGAGCCCAAGGCCAGCACACTCAGACACCCGGGACACAGGCCGAGACATAACCCCCTGCCTCCTCATAACACCGAGTCCCCGCCTCCAAGGCATTCCAGCTCAGAGCGTGCAACAGATTCCAATTGAAATACCAAAATGAATGCCGCACAGAGTGGCGGCCACACCGGCGGTGGTGGCTCCATGGGCAAGAAGGGATCCCAAATGGAGGTAATTATATAAAATTTTACTTAAGTGACCTTTGCCCCATGGCTATGTTCTTTGCGTTTTTTGTTCTGCTATTTTTATCGGATTGATTCGATTAGGGCCTAACACTCTCTTGGGCCACTGGCCAAGTGTTGCCACTTGTAATCGAATTTGTTTTGGGATATCGGGCTATCTACGTGCAACGGCTGCACAATTACGAGCCCAATTCAATTACCAATTACCAATTACCCATTACAAACTTGCAAAAATTTCAATAAATTCGATTGCACAAAGTGTATATTTATGTGCTGGTGTCCGAAATTCTTTTAAGTATTGTCAAACCATATGATATATTGCTTTATTAAATGTTTCAATTGCCTACAATATAAATATATTTTAAGAATTCCATACGAGCTGAAAATTGATAATTTATGAGTGTAAAAAATATACCAAAGTGTCCTAACAAGGCAACAAAATATATGTATCAGTGAAATCTTTTTTATATGCTCAATAACAAAAATGTTTATTAAATTTTCAACAATTTGTAAGTGTTGTGAAAGATATTGATGAGTAAAAGTTGTCTTAATTGCATAAATAATATATTATTTAAGACACAATTTTACAACTTTGAAATAAACTGAACAAATTGTTAATCAATATGTAAAAAATGGGAATTGTTAACATGCTTTTAATGAGCAAAAACTTACTCTTCTCTATTGTCTTCTCTAAACTAAATATAAATTTAAAAAAATACTATTACCCTTTTATTATGTAATTAAAATTAAATTAAAAAATTATATGTTAATACAATTAATTTAATTTATTTCCACCTGAAAAGCAGAGGGGCATCTGCAAAGCAACTGATTAAAAACCATATTCAAATCTGTCTTTATTTTAATGAAAAAGTTAGCAAATATCAGTTATATTCGAATAAATGAATGATTTAGAATGGTCTATCATTTATTGATATATTAAAAATACAATTTTTTTTTAAATATTTTAAATTTGAAAACAATATAATTTTAAAATTATGCTAACTTATGTTAATATATTTGTTTATTATTATTTTTTATTCAAGCAACGCATGTATTTTAATGTCTTTCAACAATTTTAATTATTATATATTTTCTATATTATTTTTTTTTGTTAAAGAAACATTAAGGAATTCACGAAAAAATTCTAAAGAAATTGATTGACAAAAGAGCACAAAAAGGCCTAAAGAAACGTGGCCTTGAGTAAATTAAGCCAGATCCTAATAAGAAAATATACGAGTATGCACAAAAAAGTACTGAAAATTAAAAAAATAAACTCCCTACTTGAAGGCTAATTGTGTTTTTGAAGCACTTTCCAAACAATTTCTACGAGCGAGCGAGTTTCATTCAATTGCCTGAGGGAAATGGGGCCTAATGAGCGCTATCCTCCACGAACGGCAACAATAATAATGACAACAATAACAGCAATAACCATAAAAACAATAACAAATGCGGCATTAATTAAAATTTCACCAGTAGCAAAAACAACAAACGAATAAGCAAACAAAACCCAGGATGACAATCAAAGAATAAATAAATAAAAATATAAAAAAAAAACAAAACTAAAAGTAAATAAATGCAGGAAAATTGTACGAAAATAACAAGAACAACACTGCATAAATTGTAATGGCAAAAATTGTGAAAAGCGTGCAGTAAATTCCAACGTGTAGCAATCAGCGCTACAAATTGACGACAATCCTCAGATTCAACCTGAGTTTCAATCCGCCCAGCTCCCTTGGCACTTCACGCTCTGCACAGTGGTCTGTCTCACACAACAAAAATAAAAACCTCCAAAACGTCGAACATCTTTGAAATAAAATATCTTTTTTTGACAACATTAATTAATTTTCAATATTTATTTAATAAAAATACAGTTGCCGGGAGTTGCGTAGCATTATAATATTTGGATGGGAGAGCCGAATTTAATGTTTTTTGGACACTTGACTTTGAAAAAGAACAGCAGCTTAAAAGCTATTGACAAGCCATTCGATAGTATATACCTAGGCTATTGTATTCTCTCTCAATTATGTAAATTGTTTTACGAATAAGAAACAGCGAAGATATGCAAAAACCAAACTACATGGTTTCCTACATTCAGTTTAGTTAAATTTTATTGTAACCATAGGAGCTAATGGATATAGTAGGCCGTTGTGGCCAATTTTAGTATATACATATTTTACATATTCTTGCATATTGTTAAACATTCCTCTTTAATAGATTTATTTTTGTCGCATGCAAATACAAGCCCGCCCACTGTGCTACGCCTCTGTGCAGGTAAACAGACAATTAAAAATGCCAACAAACTCAAACAAACAAGCACACACAGAAAGAGGATGGGAGTGAGAGTGGAGAAAGAGATAGACAGAGGGAAAGGGAGAAAGAGAGGGGGGTACACGCTGCGTAGGCAGCGACAAGCGTAATAAGCAAGGTCGCGAGCGTCCTCACCTGCCATTCAAATGGTCTGGTCTGGCCCGGTCATAAATGTTTTAAATGGCTATAAAAACACGAGCTAAGCCTAATGAGCAGAGGAGGCATGTGGCAAGCGGCAGGCGGCAGGCGGCACGTGGCAAGGGACAAAAACCCAAAGTTTTAGCTGAAGTAAAAAAAAAAACATTTCTATACAAATGCCCAACTCAAGCCACAGCCACAGCCACGCCCACTTTCCCTTGCTCTTTGGCGCTTTCTCTTTGGCACTTTCTCTGTTATTTGATTCCTCCCACTGCCGACTTTCTAATTAAGGCGCTGCCTTTGTCTCCGCTGAGTGCAATTTGTTTAATTTTTCAGTGCAGTCAGAGGTCAAAGTTGAAGCCAATGCCTCGTCAAAGCCAACTGTAAACTGTGGTCATGCATTGTCACGTCTCTTTGGCGAGCTCTGCCCCAGGGCAATTGGGAATAGTGGGCACGGCGAGCATGATCCAGGCCATAAGAGCTATGGCCGACAAAAGCCAGCAGCGTCGTTGATGGCGGCGCTGTCGCTGTCGCAGTCGCTGCCGACGCAACGTCTCGGCCGCCATTGCCAACGCCGTCGACTTCATCATCCATTAATGTCACTCAATCTGTGCGCATAAATTTGCATAAAACGAAATCCAATTTCCAGGTACACACACACAAACACACCCACACACCCACACAGACGCATACACACTCAAGTTGTGTGTGAAACGTGAAATGGCATTTGTGATACGCTGCGGCATTGACTTAATCGCTGCCACGCCCCATTTCGCCCAGCACTTGCCACTCGACGCATTGACGCATTTTAACACACCAACAACAACAACAACAACAACCACAAACAGGAAAGCGCAAAAAGCAAAATAGCAACAAACACAAAATATAATCTTGCGTGCCGAAATTTAATTTGTTATATGCTTAGACGCGAAGCATATAATAGACCCATATATGGTCAACTTCAACTGCCGGAGGTATTAAAACATTATAAGCCACAAAACATGCCTATGCTGCCAAGTTCCAACTTGCAGTGCTACAAAAAGTCTGAACTAGCTCACAAAAATATAAAAACTTGAGTGCTTTGATCCTGAATTATGTTCTCAAGCTCTCAACTGTTTAATATTGAAGCTAGAAAATAAGGTAAAGATGTATAAAGCACATAGATCCATCCAGTAAGGATGGAATCCATTAATCGGACGCGCTTAAATGTAGAATAAATACATAAATATAATTCTAAACGCATACTTGTATGCCTATGTATGGTATTCTTTATACATACTCCAATTAATATTGCCTATTAGATATGCAAAACTTATGGACCGATTTTGATAAAATTTTAGAGGTTACTGATCCCAAGCAACAACTGAAAACAGAATTTATGTAGATAGATTTCTATCCCTGAAATAGAAAAATTTATTTTATTTATTTTCAATGTGGGTGAAAGGGGTGTGGCATACAACATTTGAAATAAACTTGATCTGCGAATGATATTACCCGCCATCACTACTGATCAAGAATACGTATACCTCGTAAGCTCTTCCACGCCTCCTTCTGCCTGTTACGAATATATTAACAAGATCAATATTGTACAAATATTGGTGTGGCATTATACAGATAACCAGACAGACAGCCAAGAATAAATCGAGTCAGCTCGACATTCTGATGAAGAATACACCTAGTTTGATCAGTCACTCCTTCTTCTGTCTAATACATACCTTTTCCTAAAGTTATTAACCCTGTTTTAACCGAATTTCAATTGGTACAGGGTATAGTAAGATTTTGTTAAATTAATTTAAATCCTGAAAATTTGCATTACATTGAATTCTTGTCATCTTCATTTGGGAATTATCTATGCATAATATACTAGAACAATATAATGCAATTATATTCTATCCAACTTTCTTATATGAATAAATCAATATCATATAACTTGTTTGACTAACAAAAGAAAATAACCACACAAAAGTTTTGATAGAACAGCTTCGGTTAAAACTGCTAGGAATTCAGATTGGATCTTCGTTGATTCCAAATGATTTTATTCTAGTTTTGGTTCACCAATTAGCCTAATTTTTTTCAACTACGGCGGATCACAATCTAAATGGTTCTAGTGCGAATGCATCGTAGAGGGAAGTTCGCTCCCTAAACTTATTTTAATGCTACACAAATGTTGTGTTTCAGCCCTGGTAAAAGTTTTAGGCAAATTAACGTGTTGCGATTTGAATAGTTAGGCGCTGCGCTAGGTCATCACTCCACAGGTATTTGACTCTTCAACACTCCCACTTGACTCAATATATATATATTTTTTCCTTTTTTACAAAACTCCACACGATGCCGTGCAGAGACGTGCACACGCAGCGCTAATCGGTCATTAACATGACACCGATTTTTGAGGTTGAGCATACGCCATGTGGCGCTGAAGCCAGGAGAAAGTTGCTCTGGGCTTATGCTCCCACTCTCAAAGTCCTTCCTCTTTTGCTGCCCCGGCGTCTGCTCGTCAACGTTAATGTCCTACGTAGGCGTCATCATCGCCTTCTGTTGTAGGCCCTTTAATTAAATGTTTTGCAGCTCTTTCACTGACTTTGATGTTTCAAACAGCAAGCTCAGAGACGGCCAAAATTCTCTATAAACTGTTAAGACAAAACCCAAGCACGTTAGCAAAAGAAATTAAAAACTTTTCTTTCTGTAATTATGTGATTAGGTATTAAAAAACTGTTTAATAAAACTAGGAAATAATGTCCACTACCTAATAATAATAATTATATTTCAGCTAATTAAATTCCATGGAAAATGCATAAATTTTTATTAGATTCGCTTTAAAATGTAGGCACTTTCTGCAGCGATTTCCGCTGAATGCAAAACTATGCAGAAGGAGCTAAGGCAGAGCAAAGTCCCCCATCATTATGTAATTCAAAGCAAGCCGAACTGAATCCAGCATTCATGCGAATTGCCCCCACACTGGGCAATTGTGCGAGGAATCAAAGTGTCGCCTGGCTGCAAGCTAATTTCCGCTCTTTGAGTGGCCAAAAGGGTCGCTGGCAACAGCACACTGACCCCAAAGTGCCTAAGCTACTGCCTCGGCTACAGTTTTGAGCCTCAGCCTTTCGCCATTTGGACCCTTAGCCTGAGCCTCAGCCTCGGATACTGTTCCATTCATATCCTGTTGCTCATTTCAATTGCAAATGGCTGCGGCCAAAGCAATGGCAGCCGCTGTCGACGGGACGCTTTTAATTACCACTCGAATTGAGTTGCCAATATTAAAGAATTTTTCCCTTTTCTTTTGGAGATGTGCTTATCTTAGTTTTGATTCGTTTATGGCCCTAAATAAATCACAACGCAAAATAAATGAGTTTCCAAGGATTGTCCTTGATTATATCAAGGCCAGCAAACGAATAATGTAACAGAAATCAATCTTGATGTAAGATATCACGCCCGAATTTGTTTTTTTAATGCTATATTTGAATTATTTGTATTTGTATCAAATAAGCTAAAATTATTTATAGTTCCTGATTAAACATTTTTTATTTTTCTATTCACCTTTTGTGCTTTTTTCGGTTTTACTCCATTTAGAAGCTGTCTTGTTTACACTCGACCATTTTTACAAAAAGCTTGCCAGCTACGGCTTAGAAAACGATTTGCCTTCCACATACAAACCAGAACAAGACAGCACCGTTAATCACAATACTCTTGACAGCCATTGAGCATGTGAAAATTATACCAACTAGCCATAAGTGTTATTGGAAAGGTTGACGAATTCCGTTCAGTGGCATCGAATATGTTATTTATGTCTGTGTCTACTTGTTGTGCTGCTCTATAAATCTTTATATTCTTGGGGGCCAAGCTTTTGCAGTTGATACATTTTATTCGCAAAATCTGTGGGACATCTATGAATTTTTGAATAGAAACTGTCGTTGCTCTTTGCTTTTGTCGCCATATACTCGTGGTCCCTATCGCTAAGTGTCGACTCATGCCAAAAGCAAACCATCAATTTTGTTAAATCACCGAAAATGTACAACAAGCAAAAAGTACATAAATAAAAACTCTAAAAAAAAAAGCAAATAGCATAGGCAAAAGAAACAAGATATTCTACAAAAATGCCAAACGATTATTTGGCCGATGGAAAGCTGTCCGCCCCCTTTCTATACCCTGTACATATGAAATATGCAAAAACAGGGTTAATACCTTTGGGCGAATGCATTCAAAGGGCAGAAGGAAAAATGCCATGCCCTATAAAGTATAAATATTCTTGATCAGGACAACGTGCAAAGTCGATATAGCCATGTTGGTCTATCTGTCCATCTGTATGCAAATATCTCATAAACTATAATCGCTAGAGCGGCCATGTCTGCCTTACGTAGTACGAGTTTATATCAAGTATATATTAAGTAAGAAGAAGCATTGCTGCTATGCTGCAAATAATTTGAATTACTTGTAAAATATGTATTATAGGGTATTCTACAATCGCGCACGTCCGACTGATCGACTCCGGCGTTACTGGTTTGACAGAGTCCAGTGGAGCAGGCTCCACATCGGTCTGGGCTGAGCACTTAAAAGGCCTAAGATGAGCTCGTCAAGATACGTCAAACGCTCTCTATCTCCCTCTCTCTCCCCCTCTCTTCCTCTTCTTTCTCTCTCGCTCCAACTGTCTATATTTGCCCCCACACTTCCCCCGCCAATGACTTCATTCACGTCAAACACATGTTAAATTTCCCTTTGCAAGTTTCTTTCGCTTGCTTTTTCTATGCTCCACTTTTCCAGGGGCTGGCCACAAAACGGCACTTTGGACAGATACAATGGTACCACTAAACATGGCCAACCTCATAAATGTCTTCAGCCGAGAATAGAAAACAGCAAAAATAAAAAATGACAACTAATTGAATTAGGTTTGCATTTTTTCCGCCTTCTGAGTGAATATGTCAAATGTTAAGATGTATTTTGCCAGCAAATTTATTCATAATAAAACCAAACGATTGGTTTATATGATGTAATCATGCAATCTTTGTTTGTGGCTGTGATGTGAGTACCTTGTGCTAGGATATAGTTAGCAAGCGAAATTGAATTTTGAATTAAAGTTTGCATGGAAATATTTTAAAGTCAATGTTGAAACTTAATTTAATATTTTTTAGACCTTGCACTTTAAGTTAGTAGAAATGAAATATGGCGTGACAGACCGCACAAATCTGTATAGCTATGTTCGTCTGTCTCTCTGTCTGTCACGCAAACTATAAAGAGATCCCATATTTAGTATTTGGGTTCTCATATGCATTAAGCAGATGAAGTTTGTTTTAGATTTTTTTTTAGACTTTCTCTCCCCGCTAACCGCTAAAACAATCTCAGCAGTCACAAGATTAAGCCTACAGAATTTTAATTTTGTCATGTACGAGTAGCCAAGAAATCGAATGAGAAACAGCGAAGATATTTAACATTCAATTTGCTTGAAAGAGTGTATCTCAAGCATGGGCTTAGTGTATAATCGATAACGAGTCGAGGGGCAAAAGAACTTAAATTACTTTGCAATGATTATTGAAACATAAATTTCAAGGTCTGCCATTATCGACTGTAACCTTTCGTCCTAATGATGTGATCCGTCCTTACTAATTTATCGATTTGGTAACAAATATTTTAAAATTTTTACATATTAAAACCTTACTGGCAACTAAACCAAATATGAAATTTGAATTATTAGTTTACCGAACGAACATCCTTTATTTAACAGTTGCTTCGGCTCTTTGAAACAAATTTATAGCCAGCTCTAGTTTGGTTAACAATCTCTTCTAACCGAATTCTTAAGCCAATAAATTGCTTTCTTTGTGTTATTTACACAAACCAGAGTTGGTGCTGTAAGTGCATCAATAAGATTCGCATAATTCTTTGAAGTATTATGGCTTGCAATTTCAGCATTGAGGCGTAATCAGTTTAACCTTTAAACCGATTACATTTCGACCAGTGTACGATTCAATTTCAGTTGATTTAGCATGGTTTTAGTGTCAGAAGCAATTCAATTTAAGAGCAATTTAAATTATTAATTCCTCAACCGTAGCCAAGGAGCACCCTAGAGAAAAGCCACAAAGAAAGAAAAGCCAGAATCAAATTTCCCTTCACTCTGCAAGCATAGGACGATGCCCATTAGATTTGCATTAAATTCAAATTGCGTTTCTTTGATTGTTGACAATTTATTTCAGGGAAATGGCATAATAATAAGCATAATAATAATAGTAATAAAAGCCATCCAACTCACGTTACGATATTCAAATTCAAATTTTAAATGTGACCAACCGATGTGAAGCGTAAAAACTGTCAGACGCATATCATTTGTCTCCCAATCTGCCCCACGAACTGCACTGGGAGCATAGGCCTAGGGAGAATTGGGAGGTAAGCTGAGATATTCTCTAGTTGTCAGCCTGTCAATCTGTCTGTCCCTCTGTCCCACTCTATCTCTGTCCCTCTCTTTCGGTTTCATCAGTCAGCAGTTGGACATGGGGTTTTTCTACCATTCGGCTGTCGCACTTCCGCTTATCAGCGGCACAAAAGCAAAAACAAAAACAAAGCCAAAACCAAAATGCAAAATTAATGTAAAGTGCTGGCGGTTCGCTAAATTTATTGTCAAATACGCAGCAGAGGCACAATCCAAGACACTCTGTGGCAACTGCGGCAATTGCGGCAAGTGTGGCAAGTGGGGCAAGCGGGGCAAACATGCCTGTGCCTCTCGCAGTGGCAAGCAAACAATGCTGCCGCCTGGACTCGCTCACGATTTATGCTCAAAAAACAAAAGATCCCAGAAAGAACAACGGCGATTGTTGTACGTGACTAACATTGGTCTTAAAGTCCCAGTGCTGAATACTACGTGAAAGGTCCCCTTCAAACAGAACAAAATGGTAAAATATGTCTATCGGCTATAGCAACTGGCAGCTCAGATTGGGACTCCTGGTCATCAGCGAATGGGATAATTACGAATTATCATATTTAACATGCCTTGAAATGTTTTGATAATAATATAATAGAATCAAGGTTTAAGATTGAACGATTGCGTTGGGCATCCCTTTCAAATTCCAAAACCTTTTCATCCCAGTTCAATCAATATTCATGCTATAATCTTAAAGCAAATAAATAGATAAAGAGCAGGAAGATATTTTGAATTTTCATTTTTTTTCTAAGAGCTTAGACAAGCTAACATCAAATAAAGGTTTAAAATTGAACGGATCTTGGCTTTAAAATTCCAAATCGTTTTTCTTCTGTAAGAATCAGTGTTCAGTACTACATTAATAAAGCTTAAATTGTATATCTAAATAAATATATGTATAGAAAGAAGGTATTCTTGATTTTAAATGGTTTTTCTATGAGTTGAGACAAGTCTTGATGTATATTGATTTCTGATTTGAAATGATGCAAATAGCGTATTAAATCGTCGACTAATCTTTCTGCTGGTTATTTATTGCAATTTAATTTAAATTTGTTTGCTCGACGCAGCGCAAAATCAAACCAACGAAAAAGAGAGGAAAGCATGCCCAGCAGTGTTGCCAATTTGTATTGGCAAACAAGCTGTTTTTGGCGGGAAAAGTGCCTAGACAAATCTGATAAAATTAACTAAGTAATACAACTATTGAGATCACAATCTCATAAATCCAGCTGCATTTCACAAAATTTACATTTAAACATGTTAGATAATTTATCGCGTGAAATATGAGGTTAAATCTCTAGATTTTCAACTAGACAAACAACTGTTTTCCAGGCTAGATTTGACGGGAAAAAAGCGAACATGGCAACAGTGATGCCCAGAGCCCCCGCAGTAAAATAAACTGCTGTCCAATTGACCTTCACACCAACTCTTGAAATGTGTGTTCGAGTGTGTGTGTGTGTATGTGTGTGTGTTGACGTGTTGCTGTGTTGGTGTTACTGGGCATTTTGCACTTACTCATGACGTGTGGCAAGCACTGACATATACATAAGTGCCCCAGCAACTCAAGACGTTGAGCAAACGCAGGCAGCATTAAAATTTGCCCTGCATACATTCTAGGTGCACACGTGACAAGCACGAGAATTACGGGTAAGCAGAGCTCTAGATGCCAAAAGTAATTCCTGAAAGCGAAACATGTATCCAGCCGGCGAAATCTCCCTTCCTAATGCAGCAGCTGCACGTAGCAGTCGACCTAGTCGAATTCCGCAAAATGTTGCCAAATATTAAAAAATCATAAGCGAAAAATTTGCATAAAATATTACAATATTTTGTATAATATTTTCAATAATATAACATGTATACAATACCATAAATTTTGTTCAAAATAACGTTCATAGTGCTTGTGATTAAAAACCAGATATACTGCATAAATTCTACCGTCTTATTTTATGGAATTTCAAAAATTTGCCTGTTTATTTTCTTTGGTAAAAGTTATTTCTTGTGCACTCAATTAAACACTGACATTGTGTCAAGCCAAACCACAAGCTAAAGCTCAACGTGAGGATTGTTGGCCTACATTTTCATCACAACAATTTCGCACAAATTTGTGGCAACAATTTCGCCTTATAAGTTATAACAATTGTTTCAAAGAGAGTTTATGTCTGTGGATGAATTGCAAAGTGCGAAGCTCAAACTTATGCTCAACGAACCTAAGTAGCTTTAATTGCAAGTATCGAGTACAGAAAGATGTGGTTTTTTTTTGTTAGTACACAATATTTATTTAAAATTTAATGCGTATTTTATGCTAAATATAAATGAAATTTATACAATGCTATCTACCGCCCCGCTGTCGATTCAAGCAAATTGTCTTTTGCGTATCTTCGTTGTTTCTTATCCGATCGTAATGTAATTCACAGCATCGATGGAGAACACATAGTTTTAAAATCTCGGTTTTAGCTTTTGGGGTAAGCAGTCGAAGGGGGAAAAATATCAACAATCTAAAATAAACTCAATCTGCTTACTGCAATGGAAAGAATAAATACCTCTCTTGTAGTTTCCGAAATCTTGATATTCACATAAACTCAGTTAATCATCTTGATTCAGAACATATATACTTTATTGGCTCTACTACGCCTGCTTCTGTCTGTTACATATATTTCCCTCTTGCACTAACTTAATAGACCCTTTCGTACATTTTTAAAGCTGAGAAATATTATTATTTCTTACATTCTGGGCAATATCTACCCTTCACTCTCGGTATTCTAATATATTTCTGACGGCTTCAATGGTCTTACTAGCAATAATTAAAGGAAGTGCGCTCTTCCTACAAAGGAATTTATTTAAATGGAGTGCTGGTAAACGCCTTTATGGCTATAAGTGTTGTTTAAGTCAAACTGAACGCATTTAAATTGTAAATATTATGCAGCACTTGCAGCGTGCGCTGTCAATTGCGTATAATAAATAGTTGGCAACTTGAAGCCAAACCCCAGCAGTTGAGACAACTATATACAAGTACGTAAAACCAAGACAAAAGTAAACTTGTCACTGTTAGTAAAAACAATTTATAACTTTGCACAGCCAAACCACTGTGCAGTCCGCAGTCTCCGCACTTCAATCCCTTGGGTGGGAATGCTGCCTTGAGTTCAGCAGCTGATTAGCTCGACGTGCCCGAGCTGCTCCAGTACTCCCGTACTCCAGTACTCCAATACTACAATCAGGATATACTACATATAGTACATATATTTATTGGTAGAGAGCAACTTTTAGCGGCAAATGCAATAAAATCAGCTGTAAATAATTTGGCGTTGAAATGCATGGAGGAGCACACCCTTGGCAGTAATGGAAGCGCTGAAATTCAGGCAACTTGCCTTGCATTTAATTGTAAGCAGGCAACTTGCTACTTGCCAAAGTTGGCAGCAAGTTACTGGCTTACGAGCATTACAGAAAAAACACCCAAAGGCGCCAAGCCAAATGTGTGCTGCTGAAAACCCGCATTACAGACTTCAGATATTGTAAAAAGTAGACTGAAAATTATGCTACATGGCAATTAAAGCAATTGTAGTAAATCGACAAAAATGTATTGTTATTGAGTAACGAAAAATACTTTAAACTATACCCGAAACCATAAATAATATGTATAATTTTTATACCCTGTACCCATTGAAAAATGGGAAATACAGGGTTATTAACTTTGTCAGAATGTATGTAACAGGCAGAAGGAGGCGTGGTAGACCCCACAAAGTATATATATTCTTGATCAGGAGGACAAGACGAGTTGATTTAGCCTTGTCTGTCTGTCCGTCTGTCCGTCTGTCCGTCTGTATGAACGCGTCGATCTCAGCAACTACAAGAGCTAGAGCAGCCGTTTTGGTCATTTTTGAAAGGTGTATACCATACGCAGATCAAGTTTATTCCAAATTTTGGATACCACGTCCCTACCGCGAACAATGGCCATAAATACAATACATTGACCAATTTGAACGCGTATATCTCAGCAACTATAAGAGCTAGAGCAGCCGTTTTGGTCAATTTTGAAAGGTGTATACCATACGCAGAACAAGTTTATTCCAAATTTTGGATACCACGCCCCTACCGCGAACAATGGCCATAAATACAATACATTGACCAATTTGAACGGGTATATCTCAGCAACTATAATAGCTAGAGCAGCCGTTTTGGTAATTTTTTAAAGGTGTATACAATACGCAGAACAAGTTTATTTTAATTTTTGGATGTCATGCACCTACCACGAATAATGGACATACATTAGATTCAAAATATATTTTAAATAGAATACTGTACTAGCAAGGCTGATCTTTGGTACAGGGTATAAGACAGTCGGGCTTGCCCGACTGTCATGTCTTGCGGGCGCTAGCCCGCGAGATTTTTAAAAATATTAAAATTATTTTCCATTTGCCGTGTTTATTTGTTATCTATGCGTAAAGCGATAATTTTAGCAAGGGAGCGCACAATTTTTATGCTACATGCGCTCCAAGCGAATTTACATTTAGGGTTGCAATTTTTAGCAAAATAATCGTTATCGGTTTATCGCTCCATGGAGCGATGTAATCCATTCGTGTGTCAATTTTCCATGTGCATTATGCGCCGCTGGGCATAGTGAAAGAGGAGATTGAGAAGAGACTACGAGACTACGTAAACTATGTTGAACAGCAAATGGTATCAACTCTCTGCCTGCTTTCCCAGTGCGCTATAAAACTGGCAAAGCGCGTAAATTTCGCGCAATTCGAAAGAGCAAAAAGATGAACAAAGGCAACAGACCAGATGAAAAAACAATACAAAGAAACATAGCAAAATAGAGCGCAACAACAAAGCGAAAATTTATTTTAACGAGGCAAACTTTCGGTGTTGGCCAAGACAGGGCAGCCATAAAAGTCCCTAAATGCCACTTTGGCTGCCGCATTCGCAGTTGCTGGCGCTGATGCTGGCGTTTTTATTAGCGCCGCTAATTCCGTGTATACATAGATTTAGCCAGTATATTAGCTGGCACTTACACGTTGAACTACGTTCGCGAATTTGAAAAACATAAAATAAATAAATATATTAAAATATAACATACCAGTTGAGCAATTGGCAGCTCTGCTTCCTCTGACATTAATATTTGTTCCATGGCTTAATAACCGCGCTGCCAAGAAGCGTGCGAGGCAAAGCGTGCAATATTTTTCCTTTAATATCTTCTGTGTTTATATATATATTATGAATAACAGCCTTCCGTATTTAATATTACGCTGAAACACACTTGATCTGCGTATGGAATATGCCGATATACATTCCGAAAATGGATGCTCTAGCTCTTGTAGTTTCTGAAATATCAGCGTTCATACAGGCGAACGGATATACAAACAGATGGAAAGACAGAAGGATATGAGTATATTGAATCAGCTTCAAGTAATAAATAAAATAAAATAAAATAAATCCTGTTTTTAACCATTTGCCATAGATGAAGTTCATAACAACAAATTGTAATTGATTTCTAGAATACATTATGTCGATAACAATTGATAACAAAAGTTCGCAGTTCGCAGTTCGCATACAATTGTAAGCAATTCAAATCTTCAAAAAGAAATGATCACAAGCAAACTTCATGAACTAACCTCAACGTGTAAGCGTCTTTCGAGCGTCTTTCGCTCTCACAGGTCTCTGGATCTGTTTCGCCTCTGCTGCTCCTGCATCAATGCGATTAACGCAACTGTCAATTCAAAGAGACACACACGCACAGCCAAACCCACACACACGCAGAGACACACACACATAGACACATACACAGACACGTTTAGAGACTGTGTATGGCCGTCAAATCTGCTTAGTTAATCTCTCGCTGCGCACACGTAACCAGACTCTCCCCCTAGCCCCTAGCCCCTAGCCCCTGCCGTCTCCTAGCTGCAGTTGAACGTGAGCTGCTGGCTTACATAAGACCCAACGCCAAAATAAAACGTAGCAAATCCGCTTGCCATTCCCCACTCCCCACTCTCCGCTACCCTCTCCCCGCTCCCCACTCTCCACATGGCAAAACGCTCGCAGTCCGCAGAGGAAAAATATAAAAACTGCAGAAAAAATGCTGCGGTTTATTTTTTATTGTACATACAAGTAAAAATATTATTTGCAGTTTCCCTTTTTTTCTGCTAAATAATAAAAAAAATAAAATAAAGGAAATTCGGCATGCATTGCATTTTTTTCTGGGTTTTCTGTCGACTGTGGCATAGCTTTAACATGGCGAAATATTTGCGCTTTTGGCTTAAAACATATTAATCGTAATTTTTGCAGTTGCTATGCAGCCATTTTAGTTATGCTCGAATTCCTTATGCACACACTGAGCCTCGGCCGACTTGGCTATTAATTAAAATGTCAAAGCAGGCAAGGCAGCCGGCAATGTGGTCCGTGGTACGTGCAGCGCGTCGTATACGCAACGTGCCCCATTGCACTGGGAGCAGGAACAGGAAAGTAGCTGAAACTAATCTGCATATTCGTTGGCATGACGCTGCCACACACACTTGCTGATTTTGCGTGTAACTCAGGAAGCTAAGCAGAAATAGAAAGTGCAGGAGAACGTCAGAGGAGGAGAGTGTAAGTGGGGGAGAGTGTAAGTGGGGGAGAGTGTAACTGGGGGAGAGTATAGGGGAGCTTGTGTGGCTTTAGCTCTTGTTATTTGTTTTTTTTTTTTTTTTTGAATTTTTTGTACCTATTGTGTGCAGTATCCTTTAATTCATAACCCGTCATAAAGAGCATCAGACTAAAGTCAAATTGAGAAGAATGAAGACAATGAATACAGAGTGAATTCTTTTAGAATAAACATGCATACGTTGCATATATATAGAATATTATGTATCCATAGATAATATGAAGAAAAGACCGATGCTGCGCTTGCAGTAAAATGTGATTTGCCTAGACAAATACGGTACATGCGATTAAATTTTTTTAAAGAGTCCAAACATTTTTTATATTATTTATTGGGATTTATATTCAATTGGTTAGCATTGATAAGAATAGCCTAATTAGCTTAACTCAATTATGAACAAACACAGATCTTGAAGGCTCAATAGGAATGTAATGATCGAGATCAAAAAGCACCCTTAGAGAAATATCAAGAATTTTCAATAAGACGAAACACTCTTGATTCAAGAATGTTAGTTTTCATTTCCCAAATTCTATTTATATTTAAAGCTTTTAAGCTTTTTTTTTAAAGTACGATGTATACTTAATTCAGTAAAATTGTGCACATAATTTTAGCCTAATCCGTATTTTTGCCTAAATTATTTTAAATTTATTTACAAATCTATTTCAATTCGTACTTGAATTCCAAAACCAAAGATTTTTTTAAGAGCATTTCCTTAATGAGTTAAAAACAAAAGTTTCATTGATATTATATAAATATTGTGTTTTCAATAAATATATGCATATTATATTAATATTATTATTACGTTATTCGGATATACTTAGCTAAACAACACGTATAAATATGTCTTAAATTTAATGCCACCATTTATATTTAGTACATCCTTAATAGACTGTTCAAATCGATTGACTCTACTGAGAGTTGGGAATAATCCAAACTCAATTGTTGCCCAACAGCTCACAACATTACTTTTATACGAACTTCAACTCCTTGCTGATACTCTTTCACTGGTTGTTGACCAATTTAAGAGCCGGAAGATTAACCTCCTGGCGGGTAAACAATGTTGCCAACAAAATGCAATAAATGCTGTGCTGTGACTCAAGGATGTCTCACTTACAAACTGACCTATCTGTCCTTTCTAATTCCCAGATTGTCACACACTGGAACAACAATGTGATTAAAATGCAATTTGCTGCCGTTTACTTAGAGCCAAAGAAAGAATTGTTGAAAGCCAGCTGCCAGGGCAACTGCTGCTTCTGGTATATAGACTTGTAGCTACATAAATATGTGATGCCTTATATATATATAAATATATGTATGTGGTATTTCAGCATGTAACTGCATACAAGTATATGTGAAACATTGTGTGCGCTCTGCCTTAAAATCTTGTGCGGCAGAGATGGGCATTTGAGAGCAAACTTTGTCTACATTATATTTTAATTTAACTTTTATCTTCGCTTTGAATATACAATTAAATGGAGCATTTACGAGGCACAATTTATGCATTAAATTTAATGGATTTCTGTGGCAAGTATGTGCTTCAAAATCATTTCATAAATTCATTAACTCGACAACAGTTGTCACTTTAAGTAAAGGCAACAAATACAAATTAATTTTCCTGTTGGTTTTTGTCAATTGCAAACAATAATATAATTAATTTTTTTACATTTTTATTTGGCAGTTTAAGCAATTTAACTTGATAATAAAAAATTATTCATAAAATACACAATATTTATTTATGGGTTTTTTGTTTAAGCGTTTGTTTGTATGATTGTTTGCAAGACATTGTTACTGAAAATTAGCTTGGAATTCATAAAGAGAAGTTTAATATTAGTTTAAGTGCTTAGCTCTAATTTGATGACCTCAATTGTGGTCCATGTGGTGTGATACTACGCCGCAGTTAAAGCCGCATTTCTCATCTCTAATATATTGTGTGTAGATGCGAGTGTGTGTTTCTTATAATGCCACACAAATTTGCCACAACACTATGGGAAAAATGTCAATAATTTTGGCATTAATTTGAGAAATATAGCCAGAGCTTTACAAAGTTATATAATATAATTTAATATAATAAAATGGTTTATACGTATGTATTTATATATTGGCAGGCATTTTATCGATTTAAAATTTTGAATGTCACACACAGAAGTTTTTCATTTCTGTTGTACAGATCATAGAAATAATTTAATATTTGTTGTAATTCACATCAGTTTAAGTCTGCGGATAAACATAGAAGTTATCAGATAAACAATTTCATGTGTTTCAAAAATTATATTTTCTGAAAAGGTCAAATAACATTAATACTTTTTTAAATTTAATCGATTCATTATTTCAACATTTGATTCAATTCTCATTCAGCAGAATGTGTCTTGTATTTTTATTATCTTTTCAATACCATTGTTCAAGAAATTAAAATATTTTTCTTGCATATTTGGATCACAACAAATTGCATTAGCACAAAATGGCAAAGTTTTGCCTCAATGTGCAGCAAGAAATCTCACTGAAGCCCCCACCGTGAGCCCCAACACATCACAATCTTTGGCTGTGATTGTGTGTACGTGTGTGTGCGCTGCACATTTTTCTGCACGACATTCATTTCCGCTTTAAGCTAAAAAATAATAAAATTTTATTATGCACTTAGCAGTTGCTCGACGCATTTCTTTGCACCCATACAATGATGAGGATGCTGATGATGATGTGCGAGGCATAGGAAATAGCAACAGCAAAAGAAATGGCGTATGAAGAGTGGAGAATGGCGAATGGAGAATGGCGAATGGCGAATAGAGAATGGCGAATGAGGCTTGAGTATGACACAAGCACATATTGCTCAGCGCCTGGTGCGACGTTGACAATATGTTAAACTCACATCTGATGCCAGGCAAAACAGTCTGCCAGGCTGCCATACGAGAAGGAGCCATACGCGCATGATGTCAGCGTTGTGTCTGCTGTAATTTATGGCTCCAAGCTGCGAGCTCATCAAGAGCCTGCAACACTTTTCCCTATAATAACAAGGGCAGCAGCCGCAGCAACAGGATGGGCTCCCCTACACATAGGGGCACATAAACTCTCGCCAAGGATTAGAATCTGCCTTGAGCCTGACAAGGCATACAAATTACGGGCACTTGTACTTGTGTAATTTCTGCTAGGCACCAGAGAAATATACTCTAATACGAACTTCTTAGAGACTAATTTAAAGACAGAGCATTGGATGTATTTATAGTTGCCTTGCAGATTATTTTTATATTTGAAACTCGTTTGCATTTGCAATTGTTCTCAGGATCAGAGCCAAACTAAATAAACATGCATTTTCGATTTAATATTTACTGGTGAAAAAAAAACTAACAAAAAAATTAAATTTCCTTTTCTGAATATAGAACAATATAATAAATTCATATCAAATTAACTTTATGATTGCTTAACAGACAAACAAAACTTGAATATATTTTTAATGCTACTTACTGAAACAGTATATTATCATAATATCTACCAAGTAAGGATAACAGATTTTATGTAGACAGATTAACATCTCCTAAAATCCATAACCAACTTTTACAAGTTAGATGCTTATCAAAAATAAATGATTACAGGACCAGCGTTCAATTTAAACAATTTAAAACCAGAATGGGCGGAGCAGATCAGTCGGACGGGCCCGACTGTCTTATACCCTGTGCCCTATATTTTTTATAAAATTTTATAAAACTGTCTTACGCAGCGTAGCAGCAATGCTTTCTCTGCTACGTTTCCTATATGTGCCGCTTAAGTGGCCGCGCTGCTAGTGAGCGAGCGTGCAACGCCTGCAATATTGTTTCGCCTATAACTCCTGTGTTTATTGATCGATTTTAATGCGCTTCTCAGGAAAGTTTTATATAATAGAAGAGAGTATATATAACGAATAACAACGTTCTATGTTCAATATTACGCTTGTTATTCAGTTTTTATGAATTAGGGCGTAAAAGGGGCGTGGCATCCAAAATTTGAAAAAAACCCTATCTGCGCCTAATATAGACCTACAAATAACTGAAAACGAATTTATATAACTCGATCTGTGTCTCTTAAATTGGCGAATGAATTCTTTTTATGCTCGTTGTGGGCGAAAGGGGAGTGGCATCCAAGATTTGAAGTAAACTTGATCTGCGTATTGTAAACACCTTTCGGAAATGACCAAAACGGCTTTTCTAGCTATTATAGTTGCTGAGATCGACGCGTTCAAACAGACGGACAGACGCACAGACGGACAGACGGACAGACGGACAGACAGACGGACATGGCTATATCGACTCAGCTCGTCATCCTGATCAAGAATATATATACTTTGTGGGGTCTGCCACGCCTCCTTCTGCCTGTTACATACATTCGCACAAAGTTATTAACCCTGTTTTTCCCATTTTTCAAATGGGCACAGGGTATAAAAATATATATAGATTATAAACCCAAAACATCTGTAGAAGGATGAGGTCACCGAGAATGCATTTTACATAGAGGAGGTCGACTAAGCAACCTTACTGAATCAAAACCAAAATTTTAAATACATAGCATAACTTATTATAGTATAACAAACTTCGAAATTGGGTTATGGCCTATTCAAGGAATTAAAATTCTGAAATTTCAAAGTTATTATAGAATATTGAATATAGAAAACTACAGTCGGATGCAGTTATAGTAGTTTACGATCAAATCAGCTTATTATGCACCAATAACATTCTCTGAGTACACCATTTGTATTTTTTTAAATGCGAGGTCATGGTCTAAAAAATGTGGGGATATACACGTAAATATCACGTAACATCTAGAAACTGACTGTGTGTGATTGATGATAAGTGATTGATGCATGATTTATGCGATATCAACAACATTCTTTTGCACAACAAAAATAAAATAACGAACGAGACGAAAAAATACAGAACAGAAAAGTTGACAAATGCATCGAATGCTGTAAGGTAAAGAAGCAAAATGCGTTAAAGTGACAACAGATTTTTCGTAGCTTTCCAAATTGTTGAACTTGCAACTTACACACACCCACACACACAACTACATGCATGAGTGTGTGAGAGGTGTATGTGTGTGAGTGTGAGTGCGAGTGCGAGTGTGTGTGTCTCGATGTGTGCACATGTGCATGTTCCGTCATGTGATGCTTCGTTAACCTGACAGCGTTTCAATCTACACTGTAGACTTTGGGATACTACACTGAGCTAATACATAAGTACATACTCACACACACAAAACACATACACACACACTCTCTTTCTTCTCGCTCTCTATGCCTCACTCTTTCTCTTTGTTACGCTCTCTTGTATAGAATGTATTTTCATCCGTTCAGACACTTCCACCTAGATGATTGATGTATGCAAGTTTCATAATTTTTACTCAGTTTACTGCATATGTCTGGGACACACACAATTTATAACGGTACTCAATGTATCACATCCGCCAAAATTGCAAGCTTTGTGATACGCGATATTTCTTACTATCATAACATAAAATGATACGCGATATTTCTTACTATCATAACATAAAATGAAACTTTCGTACAGAAAAATATGCCAACTTTTTTTAACAAAAAACTGTAAGGCGTTAGAGTATGAAAATATGGCTAAAAAAAAAAAGCTTAGTTGTTTCTAAGATTTTGTTTCCTCAACAATTAAGATCACCGTCTTATAAGCCTAACAAGTTTTGCACATTTATACATGTTAGATTATTATTCGCATTTATTATGCACATAATTCTGTTTAAATTATGTTTTTGGTCTTTTGAAAATTATGTTTCAATAATATTTCACAGTTTAAATAGTAACAGAAATATGGAATGCCATCTAAAGATATAACAACTTTATACATATGGACCTCACGATGATGCTGTGCTTTATATTAAAGGTCGATCAAATAATAACAACAGAACTATAGTTGTTCTTAATTTTGACATATATTTTTTAGAATTTGAAAAAAATAGAATAGAATAGAATAGAATAGAATTATACAAAAGTAAAACCAGAAAACTAAGCCGCAGTTTGAAAATGTTTCAATATGTTTTTTTGTGGGAATCAAAAATAATCACATTCAGCAATTTGCTTTGAAATTGTCTAAATTTATTTAATAAATATAAAAATTTTGCATTAAAAAATTTAAATAATCAAAATGTTCATATTTAGTTGAATTTAATTGATGAATTATTAAGAGCTTCAAAATCTTTTCTTTTTGGCTTACAATTCAATTCCGTAGCCTATTTAATTGGGCTGATTAAAGATATTTTCATTTCATTTGCTAACTGCGCTTAAAGCCTCAAAATCACTGAATACTTTGGGACGTATTTGCATATTACGCTTGCTATTTAAACTTCAATTATCAACAAACTTGACACGCCTTGTATATATGTATGTGTGTCTTAAACTTGTCTCAAAATTACAAAGTATTTATGTGTCTGCATATGTGCCTAAATGCCTAACTGCCTAAATGCCTAATGTATGGGTGTTTGTGAATATTTAACTTTTCGGTGAAATGGAAAACAATTTTCAAGCACTTGCCGCTGATGAGCACTTGAGCTGAGCGCCAAGTTGTCAAGTGTCACTATCTAAAAGCGGCTTAGACATACGAGACAAGAGTCTGGTTGTGTGTGTGTGTGTGTGTGCACATGTGTGTATGTGTGTGGCTTTAATGCATTTAAATTAAGTGAACTGAAGTGATGGCAATGTTAATTGAAAGCGATGCCAGCTTCAATTGAGTCGTCATCTTCAGCCGAATGCGAATTCAAGTAAAAGTATGCAGTATTTTGTGACAGGAGCAGATGATGTTGTGCTATGCATAGCTAATGTAATGCATTGATATGGGAAATTGACTCGAATGTCAAAGTCAATCACAGTGTATCAGCAGCATATCAGTCACATTGCCTTTGCCTCACAGTGGCTGTATCAATGCTGTGCTCATATGCAGAGCTCGGTTGGTATGGATAGTCAATTGCGGTGCAAGTCAATATTTGAGCTAAGCCCTGAGCTGATGTTCGGGGAGTTGTAGTAAAAGTCTGTCTTATCGGGGACGGGGACGGGGACGGGGACGGGGACAGAAATGGAGACGGAGACGGAGACGTGCCTTTGGCAAACACTTGAACCGCTTCAATAACACTCTTATCAGCCGAGCCAACGCAATGAAGTGCGCTCCGCAGCTGAAATGCAAACAGCAAGCGCTCTTTTTTTCTATATATATACATATATTATTTTTTTTTGCCATTTTCCAAGTCAACTGCTCTGGGCTCTCTGCGCCATCCACTATTACAGCAGCAAATGGCATACTCGGACAGGCGCCATAGTCAAGTGGCAAAGACATACAGACGCCCAAAATGGCGCCTCGCCTTGAGTCATTTTAAATCGAATCAAATTCTCTCAACACAGTTCAGATTGCAATTCCATGCAGACTTGGTTAGCTTTATGCTGAGTATTTTTTTGATTCAATTACGAGCACTCGCAATATGAAGGCGTTTGTGAATTACGAATTGCTCAGGCAAGTACAAATTCACAGTGCATATGATTACAGCTGAGGATATAAGGCATCAAGTTATAGAATTTAACGCTTAATTGAGCATGGCCCAATGTTTAAAAGATGAACAAAGAGAAGCTCAGCGGGCAAGGAATCTTTAAATAATGTATGAATGGTTGGATGTAAAAAATGCATTTTTTTTTTTAATAAATGATAAATTAGTTGTACAAAAGGATTGAACAAAATTTAATACAATCTATTTGACTTTTTTTACAAAAAGTAAATAAGAATTGAACAATCAGCGTATTAAAAATAAATAGTTTTATAATTTATTTTAATTTAAATATTAATATTGAAATCTTGCATAATCAATTTCAAACAAAAAGCCCAAATTCACAATAATATATATTCGACAAAAAATGAATTAAATGTAAAGAGCAATTCTAATACATCTTAATCACTAGAGAACTTATTCGAGAATACCTATATAAAAATCGAAAAAGTAAAAAAATAAAAATGTTGCAGATAATACTCAAAGAAATGCCACAATAAGACGACTCATGTGCTTAAAATAAGCTAAGCCAATGTATGTTAATACTAGATATATGACAATATCAGCTATAACTGTATAAAATATGGAGAAGAAAATGGAATATTCCCATAATCTTTTAAATTTTCACAAACCTATACTATTCTTTGTCATATTGTTCAACTACAAGGTAAAATCTAAAGTCCAATAAACATTTTTAATCTTATCTATACACCCATTACATTAAGGCCGACTCGTAATGTGGGCCGCAGTTGCATGAGTCTCAAAAACGACTCTTCGATCGAGTTATTAAATCAATGTTGATTGATACGACTGCTCAAGACGGCAACTACAGTGAACTCGAATTAAGTGTGATAAAAAAGAATAACAACGTTTCATTCCCTGACTTTATGGCACTTTTAAACTTACGTGTAGACCTAAATAAATAATATAAACGCCAATGACAAACACTTTTTATGCAATTTACCATTAACAAACCATTAACAATTTATCCACATAACACACAAAAAAGAAAGATATAAGAAAGATGTATGTATGTGTACCGTTAGCTAGCTGAAAAACTTTGCGCTTAACGCTTCCTCAGCAGAAAGAAAGGAAAAGGAAAAGCAGAGAGGGAGAGACGAAGAGACTGAGGGACAGAGAGATTTTGTTGTTGAGCGTCAGCAATTTTAAGCCGGAAAAATAAATCCGTTAACATAAATCAAAACACTTTTTTTGAGTTGGCTCAAGCTGCTTTTATCATTGTGTCAAGCCATTACAAATGCACTTTGACGGTTGTTATTGTCGTTGTCGTTGTCGTTGTCGTTGATGTCGATGTTGCTGTTGATGTTGCTGTTGCTGCATGCCACGTGCCGTGGCAGCTTATACATTCGATTTGTCTTCTACTTCTTGGTCTGTTATCTTGCGTTGGCTTTGGCTCCCCAAATCAATGCCAAATCACAGTTGTACCCGACCGAGCCAAGACCGCGCCCAAAGGTATGCTACAACATTTCGCAAAGCAAGAACAAAAACAACCACAATGCGAGCCACACAGCACAACAATAAAGCTGCCATCGTCACGCCTCGGCATTATGTATCAAATAAGGAGATGGCATTTGATAAACATTATTGTACATGTCCGACAATTTTTCAACAATCGCTCGAGCGTGCCGGCATTTGATTGATCCAATGCCCTGCTCGGAACGTGGGCCAACGAATCGGTGCTGCAATCGTTTGCCACTACTGACAAACGGTTGGCGGTTTAAATGACAAAGCATTTTGTATTTGGCAGCTGTGCTGCACAATTGATTGATTTTGCTTGGCAAAAGAACGAAAAAAGCTGAAACAAAAACAAAAACGAGCATAGCAACCAGTCAACAACTATTTAATGGCCACAGTGGGTGCTGCTGATATCAGGACAGTACAGGACAGGATAAAAGAGAACAAGACCTTGCCTATCTGCGCTTTACATTTAATTGCACTTAAAAGCGCACAAGCGGAAACTCATTTCATTCACTCGAAATCTATTTGCTCGTTTATTCACTTCTATCATTGGCCCCATCAAATTCACAGCTAAATTGCTTGCACACAAGCAAATCGCCACAGATTCGCTGCAATTTCGCAGTTTTTATCAAGCGATTTCACAAAAAACAACACCTGTTTTCATACGTAATATGACCTGAACAAAAATAATTATATTCTTCGTTTAGTTGTCATATTTATGCGAAAAAGTATCGATAATAAACTGGACTTAGCTCATCGTCCTGATGAAGCATATTTTCACACATTTCGACTTAATAGATCTCTTTGTACTGTTTTAAAATGCAGGTCCTAAACAACTGTATTTAAGATATTCCAAAAATGATCTACATTGAATCAAACGCAAGCTGTGTCTAAATAGATTTTTCCACTTCGTTTAAAACACATAATTAAGAAGTAAAATCGAATAATGTTGACAATAAGTAGATAAACACTAAATAAAACAAACAATGTTAAAATAAATATATATTTAAAACAAATTTTTGTACTTTAAGTAAATAATTCAATTGTATACAATATTTTTAGATCATAGGAATATTATTTTACTTAATTGAATTAACTCTTTAAATAAAATACAATTTTTCTTTTAATGCTTCCAAGTTAAAATTGCGCAATTTGAGAAATTAAAATGCTGTTTTAAAGATAAAGATATGCATAAATGTTCAGCTATGATACAATATTTAAAGCGTCCGATTCAGTATTAAAACAGATTCTCAGAATTAGTGCATCGCTTTTTTAATTACATGTGTGATTTCTTTTGTTTTATGTCATATAGAACACGGTTGTGGTTTTCAATTACTTGGTCATTTGCAATGCAAACCACATAAGTTAGCCCGTGTCAGACGTGCGACAGCGGGAACCATAACTAAAGCATACAGAAATATAGATAGATACGCATAGAAAAACAAGATAGTTGGATGGAAAGATAAATATGGATAAAAATTCGCCACACGTTTGCGGTAAACTGGCAACCCAATTTATTATGGACATTTCCATACAAATTTGACAGATTCCAGCAAACGATATGAAACGAGAGGAAGATGGGATGCGATGGACAAGTCTTTACTGGCTTTACTGCCCCACCGGATACACTTCATCAACAAATACTTTTGAGGTTTTTCTCTGTATGGGGCTGCCCTCGTTGGCACTTGGACTGCCCGCAACTTCCGCTCTGTGAGACTTTGTGCGTTGATTGCGTTTCGTGTCCGGGCGAATCTTTTGCTAAAAACGTACCCTAACAAAGATGGCCGTTATCAGCTCGTTGGCTGTTGAATTGATTAAGCTGTCGACTTGTCCAAACATCTGACTATGTGCCCAGTCCATCTGTCCAACTGTCTTTCCGTTTGCACTTGCCTGTCACACTTCCTCTGTATATTGTGTTTCATTTGGTCATTCTAAACCCGTGTTTAGCCCAAGATACATATACGCAATTATGGGCAACAAAATATCATTTCATTCATAAAAGCCATTAAGTGCCATTAAAATCAATGCCATTTAATTAACAGTTCCCCTTTAGTTACACTTTCCCTCTCATATTCGGTGCAAATATATTGTTTACATTTAATTAGCCATATTGCATGCATTTAAGCTTAAAGACATACATTCCAGCCACATGAAATTGAAATTGTGTGGGCCTCGCTTTGCATAGAGCCATAAGCAAAAATACTAAATACATATATCCAGACACAAATTATATTTGTCCAATTATTCAGCATTCGGTCAAGCGTTGAATTTATTCAGGCCTCTGTCTGCTCAACTCAACTTAAAATAAACAACTGAAAATATAGAGATAAATGGGATGCAACCCATGTTTGATTTACAATTAAAATTAAATGCTAAACTAACCCAAATTCGTGTTTATTAAATTGATTGCAGCTCAAAGAATACTTGCGGGATTGAATATAAATCTATAACAAGTACTATATTCATTTGTTGAAGTCTATTTATACCCAGTAACTCTTAAAACATGGTTAACAACTTTGTGTGAATGTATGTAACAGGCAGAAGGAAGCCTAGCGAACTCTACAATGTCTGTACATAATTCATGTATATCGGAAACTAAATTAGCTAATGCAGACATTTTCTGAAAATTGGTAGGTATATACTATATGCAGATCAAGTTTATTTCAAATTTGAGAAAAAAACACCATAATATTATGGTATATTAAACATATAAGATTTTTGTTTGGAATAAATTCTTTCTATCGTATCATGTATCTATTTAAAAAGCTCATTAAAGTGTGTTAATAAACACAGAAATTATAAGAGAAACAACTTTGCAGGCTTTGCCTCGCATGGCCTCTGCCATTAGAGTATGGTATAGGCAAAACAGTAAGAAGCATTGCTGCTGCTTTCTATATTTAGGTGCAGGGTATTCTACATTCTACAATTCTTTTCTTACTGGTTTCATTTAAATTAAATTCTTTAAACCTATTACAGGATTTTTCTGTATCTTGAATAACTTAATGAGCTTTAGTATTCAAATGAAGTAATAAAACATTCGCAATAAATGAATTTTAAATAGTCTTTGCTATACACAAGTTCCGCTTGAAGACTGAGCTAAATTAACAAGACATATCTCTTAATATCCACAAGTTGATTCAAAAATAGACATATACACTATTATTATTATTATTTTTTAATGTGTTTTGTGTGTCGGACCACTCTCAAGTCCCATGGATTCATATTTTTATGTGGGCATATTTGGTATTCACTTAGCGAACCTCACATTATTCGACGACGATGGCCATTTGCACGCACTCAACTTGAAGATGTTGATGGAGTCTGGAGGCTGGAGGTTGGAGGAAATTATATTCCATATATTCCATATCATATGCTTATGCTCAAGCTCAAGCTCATGTACTCTATGTAAATATGAGACAAGCCCCACACGTAATGCCAGCCAGAACAGTCAATTTGCATGGCCATTTGGCGAAAGAGTCGAATAAATTTGTTATAATAAACTGAAAATGTAAATATGTTGCCAGACCAACCGACCGACCTACATCATTCAGTCTTGCCTACTCAAAGGCAAAGGCAAAGGCGTTGACTTTGTATGTCTGATACCCTTTGACATTGGCGCCGCTGGCAAAGTGATAAGAGGCCACTTACAGCGCTGAATGAAGCAGACTTCTTGAACTGGCTCAAACAGGGCTCATTGAACCCTTTATGTCAGCTATAGAACGTAGAAAACTAGCACAAACTGAAAATGTTCGGAAATTTTGAGTTAAAGTTTAGTACATTTATAATTAATATTATTATTATAATAAAATACAAAAATGTTAATTTGTAATATAATAAAGTCTTTGCTGACTTTTGACAATTAGTAAATATTTAAATTTTTAATGAACCTAAGAAAAGTTCAATGTAATCGTGGAGACAATTAGAAACATTTCGGAATTTTGTTCGAGGTTTCGTGGCCGGTAGTAAACTAGTCAAGAGCGCGACAGCCAGGCGACTGGTATATAGTGGTAAGTGTTTCAATTAATGAGCAACACGCCCGCTGCTCCCTCTCCCCGCTTGCCGCCCCTTGGGCCCTAGATATGTAGGCACTATGCTCCAGCCACGTCGCCTTCGCGTGTAGACAGTCGATCATAAAAACCATAATGGCCATCCATGTGACGCGCATAAAATCACAGCCAGACTCGTATAAATACAAATATGTAAATGTGTGCACATTCCACGCCCCTGTTTGTATGTGTGTGTGTGTGTGTGTGTGAATTATGTGTTTGTAGTTGTAGGTGAACAAAGTCATGTTTTCCACAAATAATGAGATGCTGCGCGCGTTAGAGCATATGTTCCATGTCTATGCTGAGAAAGGCTTGTCCCTGTTTCATTTCCTTGCCACCAACATTTCTTGCTGTATATATTGTTTTTCCTTTTTCTTTTTTTTTTGTGTTTATTTTTTGGTAAGAAAACTTTCAACGTGCATAAATTTGTGGCACGCCCCACTAATAGACCAAGGCAAAAGTTTATTACTCATACGCCATGTGAAGTGACCTTTCCAGACCTCAGGGCGAAAGCCTATTAGCTTTCCAAATTTTTTGTGCGAGCGCAATGAAAGCGCCAAAAGTGCTTTAATGGTAAATTGATAAATGTAAAATATGCAAATAGCTGCTTAAAAGACCGCTGATGATGTTATGAAAGCACAAAATGTATACAGTTTTAAGAAATTTCAACTTGCTGTGCCTCATTTATTTTGCAACAAAACCTCTCCATCTTCTTTTGACTTTGAAAAGCAACAGGGAATTTGAGGTTTTATCACAGCCAAACAATGCAGACCTTGGGACTATACTTTCTATTTACTTTGTCAAGTCGCAAGAGAAACGCCAACATTGTTGTTCAAGAGTATGAAAATTGACAACTTTTGTATCGCTTAATTGACAACTTTTGTATCGATTAGTTGACAGTTTTCACATTTTAGTTACTCGGCAGAAAGACAAGCTGTCGATATTGACAAGCCCAATCTTATTACTATACAGGCTATTGTTCATTTTACAGCTGGCACAACAAGCGAAAACATTAAAAATCTACGAAAAAATAGCGTAAATAATTCTGTACAACAAAACTTATCTAATAAAAAATCTAATTTAAAGATAGATTTTTCTAAATTAAATTCATAAAAACTATAGAATTATGGAGAACAAATTGAAAAGCAAGGCTGATGCAAGGGCTGAAGTCAAGTCAGCTGCCAAGGCTGATTATAATGATAAGCCCCAGTATGTTGAGTGGTTAATAAAGCAAGTTAAAGCAGGAGAGTTAAGAACCAGGAGGATAAGGTCGAAGAAGATGACGACGACGCCGACGAAGATAAGGATGACATGAAAAATATTAAATATAATATAAACATAAATTATATTTAATCTGTTTGACATTAATCTAAAGACAGTAGTTTCTCTAAACATTTAAAAAAATTTTTGTATATAATTTATAAATAAAAAATTAAATATTTGTACGGAGCAGATCAGTCGGACCCTATATTTTAAATATAATTTTATAAAACTGTCAATCAAAGCGTTTCAGCAATGCTTCATCTTCGTACTTTTTATGTCTGCCATGCTTTAAGGATTCATTATATCTACCATTATACTTATACCTATCGAATTCACTTATTTAATAATATATTTCACATTCCCTGATGCTTTATTTACATATATGTATTAAAATTTAAAGAATTTTTGGGTTCATTTGACAGCCTTTTATTAAGCCCCAGTTTTGCATTTGGTTTGTATTTTTAGTATCATTGTAACCGCAGTATGCACAATCTGTTTCATTTAGCTATTTTATCTTTTTTATACACCTCTTATAGCTATCTCTCTTGCTTGCCATCTCTTTTTTTAATCCATATCTCTGTGTTTATGTTTTTTGTTCGTTTTTATCTTTTGTCTTAGCTGTACTCTTGGCTCATCCCTGCAACTTCAACTGCCGACATTTGGGCTAATTTATTGTTGTGCCTCGTTCCATTTATGAGTTTTCTTTTACTGTTGCTTTGGCTCGGGCAACAACTTTACCTGCCACTCACATTCCCCCTGGTTTCATGACTTTGCTTTGTATCTTCGCCGATACATAAGTACAAGTATAAGTATATATGTGAGTATATTTTTTTCTTGCTGGGCCTAGCTTTAATTTTATTTTTCATGCACTTGTGTCCCTCCTTCTCACTCTCTTTTCCCATCTCTCCAGGCGCATAAAGTGTAATACTTTATGGCATACTTTGGGGGATATTTGGTCGCTGCTAAAGCTTTACGGCTCTCCATTTCTGCTCCCAACTCCCATTGCTCTCTGTCTAACTCTCGTCCCACATTTGGTATGCCATTTGGCTCCGGCTCCACAGCCAGATTTCATATTTGTGCAAGTGAGTAGAGTCCATGTACCAAGGATGTAGGTATTTGAGATCTCCGGGCTCTGAAAAGTGCAGCGCAAAGTGTCCTTTGTGGCACGCAGTAGGGGCTTGTGTGCATAATTGGCGACGGCCCTCGCTACTTTTCGCATAGTTTTTCTTTTTTGAAAATCTCTCAAACATTAGGGCCTGACTGGGCCAAATTGGCTTCAACATTTCGCACACTTAGCTCTTACGCAATGACGCATGCACACAAAACTAACACAACTACAGAAGCAAAGCAGCCAAAAAGAGAGCAGTCAGAGTCAGGGCCTATCGGGAGCTGAAGGTGCACGCGCTGTGGGAAATTGCGAAACATTTTGAAACGTGACAACGTCTTGAAAATTGCCAACCGATTGCGGAAACCAATTTGTGGCAGGTGCTGCACAGCTTTCAACTTTCATTTTCAAAATCACGCAGCCAAGAA
Organism: Hypselothyrea guttata; assembly: GCA_035045125.1. NCBI lineage: Eukaryota > Metazoa > Arthropoda > Insecta > Diptera > Drosophilidae > Hypselothyrea > Hypselothyrea guttata. The sequence goes on from JAWNNJ010000194.1 coordinate 601,099, forward strand.
CAACATAAAATAAAAAAAAATAAAAAAGAGTAAACTCAGAAAAGAAGAAAAATGCCACTACAAATTGTTGTGTTAACCACTTAGAAAGCAAGCACAGCACGCGAAAAGCCAAGAGTCGAACCAAACAATCCGAAACGAAACGAAACGCAACAAAACGAGAGAAAAGAAAACCAAAAGAATAAAAAAACAACAGAGAAAATCCTAAAACAAGTCATGCAACTCCTTCAATGCACAGTGGTTGGGCTTGTATGAAACCATGCGACAAAAAACTTAGTTGCGCACCTAGTATAGTAATATTTCAAATATTACCAAACATCAGTGACCTTAGAATGGAAAAATTCCTGTGAGCATCCCATGCAAACGACAGGTCTATATTACTAAACTATTTTCATAACAATCGAAGACAATTTAACTTTTTTTTTAACGACACACTGAAATTTTTAAATATTTAATTTGCTTAAATGAAGCTCAATTCCCGTGAAATCGATACCCATATTTGTTTAAAATTGTTGAAATTTATTTAAAATGGTTTGTTTAGTATGAAAAATGGGATTTTTGTCTTTTAAAAATCACTCGACCACTGTGCAATGGCAACTTAAGTGAGCTCCAAGCACGCTTCATACTTCCGACATCAGGCAGCCAGTGGACACCGTATCCGCATCCTTGAGCCCTCTGACGGGCTAGGACTTGATAAATTATGCGCGTGACAAAATAATTCAGGACACGCAAATCATAAGAGCTGACTGACCCAAATTTACGCCCACCACTTATTCATCCTCAGGGCAAATTGCGGAAGGAAACAAAATGCTCCAGTTCTTAACTCAAAAGATAAGTTTGCCAAAGTAAATATGTGTGAGCGCAAAAAAGTGCAGGCAACAAAAATATATTCAGCTTGGGTTCCTTAAATACAGCACTCGAATCCTGGATTAGGTTAAAACTAGAAATAGTACCAATTATAAGTACGATTTTTATTTATTGTATTTATTTAATTTACTTCAAAATATTTAAGCAGGAAATTGCATACAGGAAATATTAATAGTGAAACCAAAAAAAAATTGTTATATATTTATTTATTTTAATATTTGAAACATTTTTAATTTATTTAAACTTTATTAATTAAATTGTCTTATTTGCTTATGTTAAATATTTGTGTATTTAAATAAAGAGCAAAGGCAGGAAAGAATGAATATTGAAACCGACATGTGCATTTGTCTATATTTATTTTCAAATTTTAAAAATGTTCTTTCAAGTTCGACTTTTTACAATGAAGGGTGATAGAAAGAAAACCAAATTTGGCGATTAAAAATCGTATATGAAGTTCATTTATTAATTTATAATAAATATTTATGGCGTAGACATATTGATGTGAACTTCAATCCAACTCACTGAATAAAGCTATTAAAATAGGCATGAACAAATACAAACAACCTTAACTTATGTCAATAACAAGCGTAAACTTCCGCTGCAAATTGAGCTAAGCCATTAAAAGACACATAAAAAATTTTAACAAGTCTTTTGATACGGCAACGCACTGTATCACAACTTAACGCACATTTTATGGCTAATAAAAATTGACTGTAGGTGTCTGCATCACGTGTATTTTTGTGGCTAGTTGACACACGCATACCACGACAGCTTTGAATGACGTCATGAGCGTTGCGTGAACTTGTTTTGTTCGGTTGGGGTTTGTTTCAGTTGTTTTTTGTTGCAAAGGTAAAGTAATGAATTGGGCAAACAGTTAATCAGTTGGTCAGACAGGCAGAAGCCACTAACCGCTAACCACCAACCGCAAGCCGCATTGTTTCAATTTTTCACACAAAAACCCAAGAGCTGCGAAAAAAATGAAAACAAGGGCAATAAATCACTCAAAACTAAATGCAACCACGTGGCGTATGCGCAATGTTGACGCTGGGTCCAGGCTGCAATTATCGCGGCATGGGACGCAAACACCGCTGCCAGCCGCCGGCCGCCATGTTTTTCTTTCAGACCAACGGCGCCGCACAGTGGTTCACATACAACAACAAACAAACACGTTCTCTTTATTGTTAACACAATAAAGTGTCTGTGCTAAATTCAAATCACAATATTGACTCTGCACTTTTGGTGTGGTTTTATATTTATATTATTAGCTAATTACACTGCTCTACAAGGGTGAATATCCTGGGAACAGATTATCACCTAAATAAAGCTATATTTAATGCTGATCAAGTAAATCATAGTGATTATTAAACCCGTTTTTAAGAAGGAAATCCAATTTAAATTTTATGGTATAGACAACATTTTATATATTGTTCTCAATTAAAATATACACCATTTTAAATCAAATTATTTGTAGACAAAAAATTTTACAATATAAGTATTTTTAGACATTTTTTTGTTCTCGAAATCGGAAAATCAGTTATAATTTATTGGGATTTTTTGGATCAGCGTGGAAGAAATAGGTTTGTGGAACAGTGTAATTTGTGATTACTCCACGGTGCAGCTGAATACACACACGTGTATCCAAGCGTTCAACCATTTGACAGGGTCATGTCCTACGCTGATGTCAGAGCTGCCACTAAATCGGATGAGGGCAGCAAAATTTTTATGCAAACAAACCGCAAAAACAAACAAACCGGCCGCATTCATTCAATTCATTCGAGGGTATTCACGGTGCGGGCAAATCATAAATTTTGTTGGGATGCCATGCGACATGATGCTGAACTAAAGAGATGATGAGGATGACCAAATATTTTGTGACCTAGTTAAAACAAGGAGCGTGGCAGCCCTCATACTGTTTGAATTCAGTTTTTCCATTTATGCAATTCAGAAGCCGCGTCGATAAAAATTTTCCCGCTCATTAACTTTTATTGCATACTTCTGGGCAGCAGCAAGAGGAGACACAGAAATATTAAAAGCACCCAGTTGAAATTAACCCAAAACTCACTTGAAAAAAGACTTCCGATTAGCTTTTGCTACGGCACTTTGGACATAGGGTTCTTTTGAATGTTTTAGGCGATTTAGACAGACTTCTATTTAAGTCTAGACAGTATGTATTTTAAATAATTCTAGATAATGTTCTGACCTACTCCAATAATCAATTCAAGGCAGTGGATATTAGGCAAACTTCCAAGCAATGCTGGACAATATCAAATAAATTTTCCATATAGTTTTATTATTTCTTTCTTCCAACATTTTTTTAATTTAAAAAAATAATAATAATTAGATATTAAATAGATTTCCGCACAATTACAAACAGATTAAATGTTAAATTTAAAAAAACTGGCGATTGAGTGTTTATTCAATGCAGCCTTCTTCTTGATTTCCCAAATCGATTCTAAATAGTCATCCAATTCATTTTAATCTAATCACCTAATTTATTCCACCCACAGAACTCTTTCCGGTTGAAAGCAGTCTTGTAGTCAATGCCTAACATCAGGAGTCTTTGCCTTGCAGTACATTCTTTAAAATGCGATTAAAGCAGGGTTGCATCTGGTGCATAACTGCTAATATCGATATGAAAGCCATTTTGTGGAAATTGGATAATTTCAGAAAAAAAAAAACAAAAATTAATAGAAGCAAAAAAAGAGTTTAGGTTTCGGTTAAGGACAAAGCTGTCTCGAAAATGGCGATGCTGGCAGCACCGCTTTTAATGCTTATGTGTGTGAGCGTGTTGTAAGTGTGTGTGTGTGTGTGTGTGTGCGTGTGTGCGTGTGTGTTGTGAGTGTGTGGCCATTAGGCCCAGCGGTGTGTTAACAAAAACCGCAATGTGTGCGGCTTTCGCAAGGGTTGGCGACTTTAATTAAATGGGTTGACTGAATAGTGAAAAATGCCAAATCGACAGTTTCTATAATAATTACGCAGCATTCCTTACATTTCCGGCGTTAATGTCTTTGTACTCATTGTAACATTGTAACATTGTAACGGTTGTTGCTGTCGTTGTTGTAGTTGCAGCTGCTTGACAATAAATTGCATTTTGTACTTGCGGCCATTGCTGTCACTCGATGTAACAACTAATTAACATTCGAGGAGAGAGATATTTTCCACTAAAACCCACTGAATGGCATGCCATTAAAAATTAATTAAACACATAAATACACGGACACACAGACACATCGACGCACCGACAGACACAAACACAGACACAGACACACAAGGAGAGACATTTTCATTCCATTTAGCTGGCAATTAAGCCTTGAGGCTTTGCCAACGTATCAATTCCAAGGCTCTCGAAAATAAACTGTTAACTGAAATGCGTTTTCCGCCTGCTTTACGACACACTTTCGCTTTTCCTGCCTCCCACACACACACACACACACACTCCCACACATACTCCCACACACTCCTTTCAACGCCATTTCTTTGCTTATATATTTATAGTCCATAATTTGGATTCAGTCACGTCCGCTTCTACTTCGCAAACGATCAGCATTAAAGGCAACCTCGAGTATTTCGTATTTTATGATGCATTATAAAATAATGCTCATTTATATTGCTCATATTGCATTAATTGAAATCACGATTTCAGTTCATATACGAGTATTTCGTATTTGCAGCATATGTTATTAGATCCTAAACTTTGAAAAAGCACAAGAAGCTCCATTAAGTTGTTCAAGCCGAAGTGCTAAGTCGTTTTAGCCATGTCCGTCCCTCTGTACGTATGAATTCCTAGATCTCTCAAACTATTAAAGCTAGAGATATTGTTTATTGTACTAAGGTTCTGCAAAGCTGTACGCTGATCAAGTTGATTTTGTTGTACTTCCTATCGCATTCTCCATCGATGCTGACAGACAATTTGCTCTACTTGGCAGATGGGGAGAGAGGTTAATTAATAGGCTCATCATTTCTCTGGATGATTATGAATACACAAAGTACAGGGTCTCCTACTGTCGGTTACGTCCGACTGTAACCTTGCGCCAGACTGATCTATCCCGTTTTTACTGGTTTCTTTTAAAACTTCCACATTTGGATTAAAACAAATGCAATAAGCATAATATTGGAAGCAACTTACCCTTTTTTTGTTGAAATTATTCGATATTTGCAGCTCTCGTTTGTAAACTGATTAAGGTCGTTAGTACATTTAGGTCATTTAGGGCTGTTGTTTCAATAAACTGGCAAAGAGCAAATGTCTTTATGAGATATAATTGAATATAATACCAAATAAAATGCAAATAGCATGTGTACAAATATATGGTATTAATGCAAATGCAAACTTGATTAGTAATATGATTTGCTGAGCTTAATGAATTGTTATTCGAACAAAAAGGAGCGGATTGAAGGTCAGGCGAAGACGTATTGAAATTTCGTGAGCAATCAATTAATCAATGTGTCAATTAGTTGAATGACAACAGCGTAATAATAAAAGCAAATCATTAACATAGTATTATTTGTATGGTACTAGAGTCCGATGGGGATCGAGAGCAAGTGAAAGAAGAAGAAAAGAAGTGAATGCCAAACACAATTAAAGTGCAAGGCAAAACGCAATAAATAACTAAAAAAGGAGAAGGAGAAGGACAAAGGCGCAGCAGGCGGGGCCAAAAGCTGAGAGACAAAAGTTTTCACAATTTTTCTTTGTTTTTGCTATTTTTCTATTCATTGCTTGCCCTGCTGTCAGTTGCGGCTGCTTAACGAAATATGCAAATTGACTAAAAGTATGCCAAATACAGAGGCTGATAAACATGGTGAGGCAGGGAGACACGGAGACAGGAAGACAAACAGGCGGACAGGCGGACAGGCGGACAGATGAAGACAATGCGAACAAACAGCGTTTTGCAATTAGTGCAACTGTCAACAAGGCACAGTAGCTGCAACATAAGCAGCACGTAAGCATGCATGCCACATGCCACATGCCGCACATACCCGATACACCCAATACCGAGTCTTACATGACCAATGCAAGGCCACAGCTCGGTCTATGCCAGCAGTCGAGAGTTGTTGTTGCTGTTGTTGCTGCTGCCGCCTGTCAACGTCCGTCAACTGTCCTAAGTGCCTCAGTCATGCCCCTGATGCTTGCAACGTCTCGCCAAAAGCTACTACACTGCTTACAAGCCGCAAAGCCGCTTAGCCCCTGCAGCTCAAGTTTCAGACATCAGACGTTTTAGCTGCGGGCTTACGGCAAACCCAATCATTAAATTATGTTATCCACATAATACTACATACACCCAGAGATAGCATTAACATCCAAATAGGATTTTTGAATTTTACATGGCACTAAGAATGAGAAATCTACTTCTTAGAACACCCTGTACCCATGTTATGGGTAAGAACAGTTCTAACAACATTTCGCATGCCCATAAAGTCTATATTTCATTATTATATAACTCTTTCTGTCTGGATAAGAGGGAAGATTGTGGATACTACAGAAGATAAATAATGCAAATTCGAAATGTAGATAAATATAAATCATACGAAGATCAAGATTTTAAATATTGAATGCCACTCCCCCTTTTCGCCATTATCGTGCAAATTCGCGTACCAATCTCTCATAAAGGGTAGTCTACCATTATATTTTTCAAACCTCAATAGCGTATTGAAATCGTATAATAAACACAGAAGTTATTATCATTTAATTATGGAACAGAAAAGTAAGAAGAAGCCTTGCAGCTGCGTATATTTTAAACGCATTTTTCAATTAAATGCTGCATGCGTGAGGTTGCTTGTATCTATACATGTATACAGAAATTGTACAGGGTATACATAGAGTCTGACAAGACCGAATGTAAGGTTAAGCACGCAACGCAAGATTTTTAAATAAGTCTTAAATCCAATACTGTATGGAAGAGTGCGCAGCGCAAGCTGTGGATGCTTTATATTATTATTGGGCAGCAATAAAACAAACTCAACTGAGGTCTATGTCTCTTTGGACTGATTCATGTATTACATAAACGTCTTATTTCGCATGATCGGAATCTGTTGCAACACCTTGATCAGTAACGCTCTTTAATTGTATACAATATAAAGCAAGCAAGCGTATGCTCTGTGGGGTCTGCCATGCCCCCTTTAGCCAACACATGATACCCATGCAGACATAATGGTCCTCTACTGTCGGTTGCGTCCCAATCCAGCCTTTCCAACTAATTTGTCGAACAGAGCTGCCATTACATTAGTGTTAAACTCCCCTGTCAGAAATCAGATATACTATGTTTCTAGTTGGCCCTGAATCGAATTGTCAAATTGTCATATCAACCTTTTTAGACAAATATATTTTCACAACTCTAACATTGGCAATGGATTTAAATGATCAAGAAGATCAAGATTTTAATGATCGTATAACCCATTTACTAGACGTTAGATCAAAGCTTTCGCAAATCCTCGGGAAGCTGCACAATCTAACCGACGACGAAAAATGGAATGGACGCCAAGCCGTCGTCTTGAAAAACGAAGCACTCCTTCTGGCGCATGGAAACATAATGACGCTAAATACAAACTTCGTGGAAGTAAATCTAGGCTATTATATATTGGAAATATATTTGACAATACGACTCTTTTAATATGACAATCAAGCATTTATTTAAACTAACTAATTTCGCTTATATTTGATTAGACGTGGGAAACCCGGATATCACCCTTAATTTCGAGTGTTATGTGCTATGAAACCGATCCGTTAATTTTTCAAAAACAAAATTAAATCACTTTCACTTTTCCAAACTAGCTTCAATTCAAAGGAAGAAAAAAAAATCCAAATTTTAATGTTAAATGTGTATATAATTTTGTCAAAATACATATGTCGTTTTTAATTATAATTTCTAAAGCTTCACGATTATTGGTCGGCTTTTTCAGATTTATAAACCAAACGTTCTAGCCCTATCATTTCCAGAAGAGTTTTCAATCAAAGTCTTTATTTTTGGATTGTATAGATTTATTACTTCATGACCATGAAAGTTAAATACAGCTTTTATTTTCTCTTTGGGCGTAGATGCAGCCAAGTTGTATATTCCTTACTCAACCTAACAACACGCTTAGTTATACCAATCCGGCTGGAAATAACCCGTTGTTTCAAGGTCTCAAGAATCAAGCCTAGACTCGAACTGATGTCCAAAAATAAATATCTAAATGATTCAGCAGCAGAGCCGTAAATTAAATATAAGCATTTAAATGTTTTTCTTAAATCTATATTTCTATGGCTCTCATCGTCCGTATGATCAATATAATCATATGATTCTAACTATACGAACATCTTGGATCTTTTACCAATAGCTATTTTATCTCCACAAAATTCAACGTGCATTGAACAAAATATGATTTAAAAACATAGGTAATGAGACCTATTATTATATTTTTTTTTCAAATATTTTTGGTTAAAAGTGATTGCATTTTTGATTGCTGAATATCGTAAAAATAAGCACAGACTGTAAAAAAAAATTAAATAAGTTTTCACATGCACTGTATAACAAAAACCAATCTCGAACTTTAAAATATTTATTTCTCTGCATCTAGCCATAAATAAGCCACACTGGCAACACTGGTTAGCAGAAACTTTTTAATTAAAAAAGTAAAAATCTCGGCAGTTGAAACAGTTATTGATAAAATTCCGTTAGCACTTGGCCCACTGTGCGTTGTGTAGAACTGGGATGAGGAATTGGGATTTTAAAGGTATATTTAATTAAATTCTATAACGCAGTCTGCGATAAAATATACTGAGTTTGCCACACAATTACTTAACTAGTTACTTCATTAAAGGAGAGCAAAGCAACTGCGATGTCTTGCTTTAAGTAAACCATTTTAATAAAACCTAATAATAACAAAATATATTGGGTAGTTTCCAAGTAACATCCAAAGCCGACAGGTATGCGATAAGTACGTGATTTAATTTTATATAATATTTGGAAAATTTATTAGCCAGCGAAGGGAATCATTTTGCTGTTGCTTATTTTTATGATGCGCAGTCATGATTAATTTTGGCTCAATGTTTATTACCAGCAACAACAGCAAGGGCCAGAACAATAAACAATAACAGTAACAATAATAACAACAGCAACAACAAAACGTATACAACAATACTTGTACCTTCTAACTGTTCTCCTGTGTGTCTTTATCTTTACAGGTAAGCTTTCCTGCCAACGGCCCATGCCACAAGTTGGGGCACAGCCGCCCCTCCCCCCGCCCAGCACAATTTCACGCTGTGTGCGCGCCCTAAAGCATTTCTGGAAGTATGTAAGATATGTAAGGCAAATGAAAGCAAATGGCCACGGCTCAAATGAAATGAGTGTGGCGATGTGAAGTAAGTAAGAGCGAAGCCTGGCCAAAAGGGAGATGGCTAACAGGCAACCAGAGTGGAGAGCGGACGGGGGGGAGACAAATAGTGAGAAAAACAGCTGATGAAAGTACAGAGAAATCTAATTGAATTTCATGAGTGTGTGTTTGAGTGCGTGTGTGTGTGTGTGTGTGTGAGGCTGCTTGCATATGTGTGTGCATGAATTTTTCTGTGATATTGTCGCTCGGAAAACTTTTCAATAGCATTCCAATTTAAATTCCTCTGCACTTTGTGCGCAAAAAAAAATACGCAGCAATGAAAAAAATCAAACTAGAAAAAATGTCAGCTGCGATTACTCTACCTTAGCCTCTTTTAAAGCAAATATTTAAATTAATTGGAATATAACAATAAGTTATATATAAGTGTATCCTGAAAGCTCTTTATCTAGGACCTTCCCATTCTGTTATCAATAAAGACCATCTCTGCTCCACCCTATATAACCTAATATATAAGGTCATATCTAAAAAATGAACATTAGTTTTGAATAATTTTTTATTTTTTAGAGGGGATTATAATATATATAATAATAATAAATATTATCCAAAGCTAAACCAACTCAATCTAAGGCGAAATGAGTACTTGAATATTGCAATTATTCAAACATATTCATAATTTATTTATTATTAGGTATATATAAATACAATTCCACTTCAGAAAATAATAATAATATTTATATAAACCGTGCCACATGGGCGATTTATGAGCAATATATGAATAACGAGACCATAAATATTTGATTTGATTTTTGGGCAACGTATGTTCGTTCACAGTGGTCAATTTGGTTTCCCCATGCAAAAGTAATCGTTTATTTATTTACATAGATTGTTGCCCTTCTTGGAAAACACATCAGATATTGAAAGCCGATAAATGAGTATAACCAATTTAGCATTAGGTATTCTAAGCCCAAACGATTGTTGTACAGAGCTAAAGTTTTATGTTAAGCAAATAAAATAAACAACTAAAGCATGCATTTATAATTTTAATTGAATTATATTATTATTTTTTTAATTTCCTTGTATTTATTTAATATTACCGAATTTATGGGGTTTGCTGAGAACTATTGCACAGTAGAAATAAAATTGAATAGTTTACTCCATAGTTAGTTAGTTCACTAATGTTGACAGTAATAAAAGTTTTCTTTGTGGCGAAATAAAAAGTTATAATCCATTTTCTGAGGAAGTTTTAACAAGCATTTGCATGATTTTAAAATCCAACTAGAAGCAATTGTGATTTCTGTTTAATGTGGATGCTAACGAGATTAAAAGATAACACTCTAATCAGACACAAATGTGGCATGCGTCATATGCTTTGCATTTAGCCCAGTTAACATTATTGCATCGCATACGAACAGGCCCAGCAAGCTGTAGTGAAAGCTACAGAGCAGAGAGAACCAGTCATAACGAAGCTGATGAGTCGGACGTACCCGACTTATGAATACCCTGCACAAATAACATTAAACTCTGCCTTATTGCTTACCAAATAACTTCTGTGTTTACTTACCGATTGCAATGTTATTTTCGGAAAAGTTACATGTTATAACAGAGAGTATATATTTGAAATACCCACTTTCTATGTTCAATATTACGATTGTTATTCAATTAGCACGTAAAGGGGTGTGGCAACCCAACAATTGAAATATACAAGATTCGCTTATACAAAATGGCGGATCTAGTTCTTATACAAGTTTCAAAGATCTATACGGTCATCCAAACAGAGAGTCTGGGCTAAATCGTTGTCCTGATCAAGAATATATAAGCTTTGTGGGCCACGCCTCCTTCTGTCTGTTAGTTTCTTTTGCACAAAGTTATTAACCCTGTTTTTCCCATTTGTTCATTGTGCACAGGGTATAAAAAGAAAAACAAATTCGAAACTACGAAACTCAATTAAAGTGTCGAGCACATTTGGCTGCTGCATAATGCTGCAAGCAAACAGCTATAATGTATGCAAACACACACACACATATAAGTGTATTTACACATACACACATACACCGACATTAGCAGTCGATTGTTGCAGCACGGCAAATATTTTGAAAACGCTTTTCAATTGACTCTATGCAGCGTTTAACACGCCCCTCAGATTGCTGGGCCTTTCGTTCCCTTGGGTAAGCTCAGCAGCCCCTCACTAATGTTTTTTGCCCCACTTATGTACATATAGACAATTAATGGCGTAACAAACTTTTAAACGTTCCAGTTTTTCCCCCCTTCATTTCCCACCTATGCCCAAAATGGTCTAGCGCAATTTGACGTCCCAGCAATTTCACAAATGAAATTCCAGATAATCTGACGGGCTGCCAAACAACGTAAAGAGCAGCAGCAACAACAACTGATTCTAATAATAATAATGATAATAATAATAATAATGAATATTATATTAAAGTTCATAATATGGCGCACGAAACAAAAACCGAAACCGAAATGTGAAAAGCCATCATCCAGCATCCAGTGGCACATTAGCGCATTGCAAATACGGATTACTTGGCAATGCCTACACCCGGAGCCAGCGTTGCCAGAAATTTATGTAGATTTATTATTATACTCGTATGTAGATTTTATTTATATTATAATGCGGGTTATAGGCTTAGTTAGTGTAAAATTTAACATTGTCTTTATTCAATCGACTTCTTAAACAACTACTACGATTCACCCTGCCTAAATCGATTTCCACATTTATTTATTATCAAATTATCTGACAAAATATATATTAAAATTAATATGAAAAATTGAAAATTAAATCTGTATAGAACATTACAAATAAATATATATTTTCAAATAGATTTATGATAGCAATGGCAACTCTGCACAGATCGAATACTAGGTTAAATAGCAGATTATAGATAAGCATCGACCACTGTCGTTTCTCTCTTGCTGAAGCATCGTCGATTCGCAAAACAAATCCAGTAAACTGCTAAGTTGTTCTTCGGATTTTACATGATTTTCAAGAATAATTAATATTACAATCTCGTACATCTTGCAAGTTTTTCACAGCATTTCCATTTAAACCTACATCTTAGATAATTTTTCGCGTGCATTATCTGCCAAATCTGCCAAGGTAAACCGTAGTTGGAAACAAACTTAAAAAAATATTTTTCTGAGTAAATGTGGAAAAGGAAAAAGGGAAAAATTACTTAAATGTTTATAGTTTCTGCCCAATTTTAAGTTTTAAAATAAAATTTGGGGCTCGTACCTTCATTGAATTTTCTCAACCAATATCTGCATTCGAACAGGAATAAAGTCGAATCGACATTAGCCAAATGAGGATTCAACTGGGATATTTAACCGAATTACTCTAGCCTAACTGTATCTACTACATCTGTAGCCTACAGCTACAACTTTATCCATATCTGTCTGGCTGTCTGGGCTCGTTACGAGACCTGGCACTTGATAATAGACGCTTATTATTCAAGTGTGCCGTCAGCTGAGACTCCAGCTGTGTTACAGGTGCCATCGACGAAGACAGCAAAAATAATAACAACAATAAACGCTGGCGTCGTCTCAAAGCACTTGGCAGCATTTGTTAAGTTAATAAGGCGTTGGTTAGCCAACATTATGGGAGCCGAGGCTGCAGGGATGACAGTAACTCCTGCTCGACTCCCTCGCCTAATCTCTCCCAGCCAGCCTCGTGCCTATCCCAATCCTTGGCAATATTTGGCCGCCTGCAGGCTCCCCACGCATGCTTAACTCAATACTGCGCCAACTGGGAGTTAGCAGTTGCCAGTTGCCAGTTGGCAATTGGAGGTTGTTTGCCTTGCCTTGCACTATGGGCAAAAATTCCAGATTTTGTGGCATTTATTAATAGCTCGGAAGGGAAGAAAAAATCAAAAATTCTGTTTTTTCAGTTGGGTTAATTATATTCAATTAAATTTGCATTCTAAAAGTATAAATGGTATCAATAGTTTAAGATACTAATTATCTGGACATACAAATCATTTTTTAACTAACTTGCCCAATATACTTATTAAATATCATACAAAAATTTGTGGATTTTTTTTTCAATTTTCGGATTTAACAACCCCTCGACCTTCCACATAATTATAAGTATAATTATTCCATAAGCTAACTTTTATTTAAGAGTAGCTTAAATATGTACATTCATATAATGTTCAATGTTCCATGTTAGAGAGAAATTAATTAATAGCAAGATATCTAGTATTTTTCCCATAGTACCTTGCCAGCCTCGGGGTTGCCTAATCAACTGGCGCTTATGTATTTAACTTTGGTTTCATATCCAAGCTGAGCAAGCAGTAGACTCATGATTCATGCCTAGCGCTTCGAGATGGTTGCGTGAGCTAAAAACCAACTCAAGAAAATTGCCAAACCAGTTGGAATTTAACAGAAGAACAACGCACATAAAGTCAAAATATAAATTTAACCATAATTTGGGCATAATTTTTCGACAAAATATTAAAAATTAAAAAGAATAATGATTATTAAATTACTCATTTTTTTATTTTATTTCATATATATAATCTATTAATTTTTTTATTTATTTTATTTATGTGGTTGATGTGAAAAATATTTTTGTAAGTGCTAGCTATGAGTGATACCCAGATATCTTAGTCTTACAGTTGAGTTACATTCCCAATTTAAATTACGCTTTTGAATTCTGTTTTCAATATATCATTTAATTAAATAAAATAATAAAATAAAATAAATACACAGAACATTTATTCAAGTTTGCCAAAAAAGTATAATTGTAATCAAAACAATTTTGTTTACATGAAAATATATTTACATTGTAAACATTTTAATTTATTAATTAAATACTGTTAATCAACCTCCTATTATACTCAATCCATTCAAGCTAGCAAAGCAAGCAGTGGACAAAGATAAAATGTGCTTAACAACGCTTATTTATTTATTTACTGAGCCATCTAACTAAAATCAGTTTAAAAGCCCATTATATAAAATCAGCTTATCATATTAAATTGCATACTTGAAAGCCACTTGCCACTTGCCACGCCTCTGTAAATATCATTTAGCAAGCAAAGCTAACAAATAATTGCATTTGCATGTCGCTGAAATGATTTATTTCAGTTGCAATATCTAATCCGTTGAATTTTTATTTTCATTTGAATAATGCGTTAATGCCTCGTCACAAATAAGTATGCAAATAGAAAGCTTTAATTAAAACCATCACGGATTTTGGCAAATAGACGCTACATAAATAAGCATTAATTAAAACGTTTTTTTATAATTCATAACATAAAATTAATTGAAAATATGAAGGCCAACGCTGCCATAGCAAAAAAGAATACACATGCTAGCGTATAATTTTAATTGTAAGTTAGCCCTATATAAAAAAAAAAAAAAAAATTGAAAATATATTTAATTTTATTTACAAATTAGGGGTTACCAATTGTTTAATATTTAATATGATAAACTAATTAGCCAACTAGTAGTAATATAATAACAATAAAATAAATAAATTTATTTATTTATTTAAAGCATTTATTTATTAGGCAATTACAAATGCAATATAATGGTAAATTTTAAGTTTAAAAATTTTATGAAAAAATATTTAATAAACAATTTTATAAACGGATCTGATCAGTCGGATATGTCCCACTGTAAAATACCATTCAACCTTCTTCTGGGTGTTACATCTATAACCCTAACTTAATGGACACTTTTGTACATTTTTGGAGTACAGAGTGTGACTCACGTGCCCATCACTAGGGGAACGTATGGTGCGAAAATGTGATATGGCGAACAACAAAAAACTGGTACAATTTTTGTGAAAAGACTTGTAAAGTTGAGCGCATTTTGCTTTCAAGACAAACTTTAAGCAGCAAACACATCTGCACACCTACACACATACAAACGTGGCAGCCCAACCCAGTCCAGTTAGCAGCAGCAGCCATGAACCATCATGCCAAAAGCATCACGTGAGGCTCAAAACCCACACACACACACACACACACACATACAGAGAAGGGCAATGTAAGGAGCAGGAGCAGGAACGGGAGCAGAGGCAAAGGCAAAGGCATAATTTTGCTTTTCATTTTCGTTGCGTTTAATGTGAAAACTTACTCATGTAAATGAAAAACGCAGGTGGTAAAACTTTTTGCTTAACTGAAAGGCGGCCAAGGCACTAATACCCTCACACACACCCACACACACACACACACCAACGCACATATTACAGTGTATGTGTGTGTGGGAGTGAAAGCTGTTAATGTATTGGCACTTGTATTTACATGATATTTAGAAAACACTCTGCTCCACGTTCAAAAAGAGACGTCGCACAGTGGCTTTCCCGCTTAATTTGGAGTGCCAAAAATAATTACCCGCTGTCCAAGTTGCATGTTCAAAGTAATGCCATCTGAAAGAGCAATATTAATATCTTATAAAATCTGAAACGAAACATTAATTGGAATAATTGGCTTGGCAGTTTTAGCCTGTGAAAGTTGACAATTTCGAGTTCTACTATAAATAAAGCTATTTTTTGTGCAATTTTTGCATTTGTAGTATCGATAAGCAGAAAAGATTTCGGAAATATCGATTATGTAAGGATTCCCGATCGAGGCAAAAACAGAATCATTGCAATATAAGTACTAACTTGTCGTTTATAGATCCACTTGGTTTATATTCTAGAAATATAAAATTTCTTTATGATTTAAATTTCAGGATGTAATTATAAAATTATTCCAATATTAGCGATATTTGCAAACAAAAATACAATAAATATTTTATCATTTTTAAAACCTTTAATTGCAAATAGCTTTACATATTAAAAAAAAATTAATAAAATAAATTAGACATTTTATTAAAAAAAAAAACAATGATAAACAATATGTAGATATTTTCTGCTTTAAAAGATTTGTCATTTGCAACAAAACTCAACAACAAAGCGCAGCTCCTAAAGACGACAGTATTACAAAGTTTAGTTGTAATGAAACTTTAAACAATTCTCTATAAAAGTTGTCGGTACCCCAAATTTGTCGGTTGAACCACTGTGCGTCGACTGTGCACATAAATTAACTTTGTTGCTTAGTGTTTTGAGCTTTTGTTTGTTTCTGGTTTTTCTCCACATTTTCTACTTACATGCTATTCTTGCTCTCTCTTGTTTCACTCTCTATGCGCATAGCAATGTGGCATTCATTTAATTACGGACATACAATGTAAGCTGGTGCGTTTGTTCTATTTGTGCGAATGATTTATCCCTAAGAGCAATGAAAATTCCACACATTCCACAAACTCTATCATAAAACCCAGTTCTTCTGTAAAACTGCTTTTGTCAAGACATTTATGAGCACTTCAATGCCTAGCAAATAGTTGTAGCCTCAGCATTGACTTCATTTGGCTTACATTTACTATATTCTATATTTTGTGGCTTACGCTGCGTATGCGCAATATGTATTTTAGTGGCTCTGTAGAAAGTGGAAACTCTTTTAAGCACATATAAAACTAACAAGCGCATTTCCCATTCACTTTATATCAAGTGCATTGATTTGTATGAATTAAATACACGGGCTTCCGCTGCGTATGCGCAATTTGAATTTTGTATTTTGGAGCAGAATGAATTGTTGGTTTTAGTAGTCTTAAATTGCAGTTGAAATAGTTTTATGAGCGCATATTTTATTTATGGCTATGCACTTGCATAAAGAATAACTGTTAGTTATGTTTAACGTGGCGTATTCGCAATATTACGCTGAACTAGACTTTTCTACAATTTAATACGGTTTGCATTCATTAAAAATTGCAAAGAGCTAAAGAGGCAAACAAATAAAGTTGATAGCTTGGGTCAGTGCATAATTTTCTAAGTGGTTAATACAAAATTTCACATTGCATAGGCAGCGATAATAATGTAATTTGGGAGTTCTATTAAATTAATTTAAAATGTAATTATTGTAAATTTGCATTTCACCCAATCAAGTTAGCGCAATAAAAATTATTGCAATTTCGATTTGCTGTGAAAATGAAATGCAATTATGGCATGCGCTAATGAAACGTCTTTTGGGATAACGCATAATTTGCCCTGTCATAAAAACATACAGACATAATATACATATATGTATAACCAAATATAAATATCGCACATATTTTATGTGTATTTATATTTACTGATGAGCAGAGATACAGCAAAGCCAGCAACTGGTCATCAAATATACATAAAAATAACGCAGCCCTCGATGTCGCGTTCTGTCGCGTCTGTTTATGCATCTGCTGCTCTAACCCTCTCTCTCTCTCTTTCTCTGTCCTTCTCTGCGTCTGCCTGTCTCTCTCTCTCTCTCTCTCTCTCGCTATTTGTTTTTCATTTTGGTAGTTACACATGTTATATGGCATGTTAAGCAAAGCTTAAAACATTGCCCAAAAACGAACTGCGGCCATATTAAAAATGTAACCAGTCTAAAATGAGGTCCAACACTTGCACTTCAAACATAAAAAACAGTTTAGAGATGACTTCAAAATACCCTGTATTCCTTATAAAACTATTACTATTCAATTAAGCAGCTGAAATCTTAACTGAAGTGTGTGAAGTGCTAGTTACAAAAAGAGAATGATTCTAAATATTAAACAAAATGCTTAATTTAATAGAGTAATAATAATATAATAAGGATTTATTATACTTATAAGAATAAATAAATTTAATTTAATGTCACTTTAAATATCTCTTGTCAGATTTTATTATAATTCCATACTATACTATATAGATCGACATAGTAACGCATATCTAATAATATTAGAATGTGCGATTAGATATTAAAATATAAAGATTAAATTCCTAACCCGATTAGTCGTTTGAAGGTTGCGACTTGACTTTTTGATCAAAAATAGGATTTTCATGAAATTGTTTAAGTTGTTTAATTGTTTAAGCTCTAATGAATTTAATTGCATAGGCAGTTTTGACAATCTGCTTTCTAATATTGTATGTATTTGTAGTTTATTTAAGCTCAATTTAAATAACCCTCTGGCTATTTTAATATACATAATATACATTAAAATATGCAAGTTTAGTTTAACTATACCCCTTAATTTGTCGAATTTATGGTTACAGGGTAAAGAAAACAATAACATGTCGGCTGTTAGACATTGTTGCTGCGTGCGCCTGCATGCTGATTTCCTGTTTCCTGTTTACGAGCATGCACACACGCACACACTCACACACACACACACAGGCAGACACACAGTGATAGAAGGGGCGCTTAACATAGCGTGAAAATATGCTGGACCAATTCTCTCATATGAAAACGCAATTTTTATGGCATACATTTTTAATAAACTCGGCATACCCATCGAATACCAATGCTATTCATTGCATTGCCCAAGTTCACAACTGCACACACATACTTACATATATATAAATGTATATATGTAAACCCATAAATACCCATATGTGCACGTGCTCATCGATAAACATAAATTCGTATAAATATGCTTCAAGTGGGTCAGCATGGAATAACTGAATGTCTAAGGACTGCCAGACACCTGGCAATATGGCAATATGACAATATGACGACTTTACGCCATGACTTAAACTACTTGTAATGCAGGATATATACAGGGTGTGGCAGAACCGTTAACAATGCATTAACATAAAATCTACTTTCATGCTACATCAATTTTATTTTTACTTTCTTAAGATATATCTTAGATATCTTGATGTTTTAATCTGACTACAATTTATACAAATTTCATTAACTTAACCTTCATACCTCAACCTAGTTATTTATAGACCGATTAAATAAATGGAATATAGTGGATGTGAGAAATTCGGGCTCGACGTTTAGCAATGGGAGATTTTTAATGGAAAAATTTTTTGGCTTGGTCAGATAGTACTATTTCGAACGGTTGCCAACCATTCTCATCAGTGACCATAGTATTAAATAAATCAAACTGTCTGTATATTATTTATAATATTACTTACAATTACAAATATTTTAATTAAAAAAGTATCATATTTACTTTTATTGCTGGCTTTAAGATTTAGCTAATAAATATAAATAATTAATTAAGTTCAACATTAAAAAGGCTGAAAACAATTCTGAAAGAACTTAAAATCTCGAAATTCTAGATTTTATGAGAATTACTTGAATAAGATCAAGAGAATTCTGAAGTTGAATGGTTTGATTATGTCTTTAAGTGCACATTTGTACATTATTTGCTATAGCACCCTGTATGTTCGAGAAGTCTGTGCCCAGAGCCAGCTATCAACGCTATAATTCGAGCATATGTACGCATTTTTCAGCTGCTTGGCTGCAGATTGTTGTTTTTTGTTTCAACTGTCGATTACAATTATGGTAAATCAAGCGCAAACTGCGAAAAATTCACTGCAAAAAAACATCAGAAAAAAGAAGAAATAAACAGAAAAACAAGAAATATGAGCGAGAATGGAAAAGGCAATGGAAAAGCGCAAAGAAAATATGCTACACAAGTGGATTCTGTTGCTGTCGTCAGTTGTTTTGGGTGCGAATTTCACATTAATTTTACAGCATTGCTCGACACCAATTTGACAATGACAAATACCAAAAAAACAGAACAGGAAAAGGCCCAGAACAACATAGACAGGTAGTGCGAACATTAAGAGAATTGCAAGAAAGGGTAGAATAAACCCAAACATTTATACATACACTACACATACTATACAGTTCCATGCTGGGTCTGTGTGAGTGTCAGTGACAATTGATTGGGTGAGAAAATGACTTTAGGTCCACACATATCCTATATGTGTATATAGAAACCAAAATCTCTCTTGAATGCTTTCTTTATATTGCCGTATAGCTTGTGGCTGCGGTTTGCGTTGTGGTAATTTCTGTATTTCCTCTCCACATTTCCGTTCGAAATTCACATTCTCATTCTTGTTGTGGTTTCTCTGCATTTGTCATACGTTTCAGATATTTTAAATTCTGCTTAATTCAAAAGCCAACACTGCTGTAATAGTTCATTGAAAAGCTTAGCGGTTGTCTAATTCCAAGTTGACAACCCTGACAAGCTTTCATTTAAACTTGCATTACACAAACATGAAGCAAGCTTTGCGACGTAGAAAAGCATAACTTAGAAGTTTTGCACAAGTTTTAGATTGGGTCATAACCTAATCCAAAGCTTTTGCATCACTTACTTGTACACGGAACATAACCTTCCGGAAAAACTTGGCGAAAGCTCAATTATCTATCTTTATTATAATTCATAAATCGCACAGGTATGGTTACCATAAAAAGTATCAAGGGCAATAGCCATTTACAATCAAAATTAAAAATTTGAATTTATTAGTGTAGACTCTTAGAATATATGATCAGAATTGCAGGATATTTTATTCTTTTTAATAACATAGAATTTATTCTTAATACTTTTACTGATATATTTTATTTTTTATTTTTTATTTGATTTATTGATCGACCAGCTTAAAATAAAAAAATTATTTTTCAAAAAGTAAAACTAAACTTAGAATATACATTTTTTAAAGTACATGAAAAGAACACTTCAGGAACTAATTTATGTCATTCACTTAATAAATATAGCAGGTAAAATTTCTGTATACTGGGAATATTAAAAACATTTTTTCCTTAACAGATGAAATTGTTTATACAAGACATTGTGCTAAGAAAATAACTGAATTTTAAGTGAGCGATTTGCACTCTCTATCTTTTTGACCGATTTTAATATATCTAAATACAAAATAAATCTTACACCGCTGAACAAGATATTATTAAAGCTGTGAAAACATAGTTTATCATCTGATATTTTACTAAACCCAGTCTTACGCAATGGACTTGATTATTTCAAACGCAAATGCTGTTACAAAAAGCTCTTAGAAAGCTAAGCAAAGCTCAGGCATCGCACAGCTGATTCTTTTTAAACTGTGTGTGTTTCACACGCACACACACTTGGCGCCGAAATTTGGCTATGGCACATGTGTGTGAGTGTGTGTGGGAATGTGTGAGTGTGTGTAACAGAATGTAAACAATAACAACAAAGACGCCTAACGAAAGCGTCCCAAGTTGCTTTGGCCAATGTACTATGGTAAAAATTCTAAATATTTAAAATAAAATTTAAACATTGAGATATTCTATTCAATATTGGCACCCTGTTAAAATTATTTGTGTTTCTTATGTTCCACATAAAGAAACATATGTATAAGATCTAACTTTCTATCGATTGATCAGGGTAACGAACTCTGTCAATAACGTGCTTAGATAAGCATAGAGTAGGAATAATCGGTAGCGAACTCTAACAGTGAAAAAAAAAATCATTAATTTTGTACAGGGTCAGGTCCTACTGTCGGCTACGTCTGCTGTATCCTAACATGCTATAAGTCGAATAATTATCGATAATTTTTGAGTACATGTTAATATTGGAAGTTTTTTAGTAGGAAATTTTATTAGACCCTCAATAAAAAAATTTATCACTTAGAATCAACATACAAAATAAGGATACCGTAATCTATGCAATTCTCAAATGATTTTTATTCGGATTTTTTTGAAATTCTTCATCGATCATGCTTAATTATGACAGTCCCCATAAAACATATATATTCATGATCAGGGCGACGAGCTGAGTCAGCCATGATTTAGCCATTTCTGTCTGTCTGTCCGTCTTTATAATCAAGTAAATCTTGAAAAGCATAAGATCTATTGCTGCCATTTTTTATGTAGTTCAAGTTTATTTTTAAATATGTATTGAATGTCAGCCCAAAATCAATATAACCAATATAAACAACATAAAACATAATTAAACATAGAAGGTTGTTATTGGGAATATATACTTAATATCATAATATCTATCTATCCTAAAAGCGATAATAGCGACCATAAAAGCAAAAAAGTAAGTAGACGCACTGCTGCTGCGGTTCGAATGACATTCATACACATTCAACTCAGATCAACTCAATTCAAATATAATCATTTTAGCATATGTTGTGAAGGAAGAAGCAGGTTTCCAATTGGAATTTTATGCCGCAACAAATGGTCATTTGACCATAGTGCAGGGATACGCGTCGCCGCCTGTTCGCCCGGCATGGCGACCCACATACACACACCCACACACAGGACACAGGCAGAGAAAGAGAGACACACACACAAACACAGAGGAAGAGAGGCACACTTGTGCCCTTGCACACATACACGCACACGCACACGCACACAGGGACAGTCGGCAGCAGCGGCAATTGACACACAGACGCAGACGCAGATTTGCAGTTAAGCGCGCTTCATTCAGTGTTCAGTTCGGTGTTCGTTCAGTGTTGAAGTCAGTTTCAGTTTCAGTTTCACTTTCAGTCGTCGCCTGACTTCCGCCTGGCACGGAAGCGTTCGTTCGTTGTTCGGAGCTCTGTCTCGCTGGCTGTCTCTCTCTTGCACTGGCACGCCGTCTCGCTCTCGCCATAATCACGTCTCGTGTTGTTGTTATTATTATTTTTGTTATATTTTTTTTTGGGTGCGCAGCCGAGGCACCGACAACAGCATGAAAACCAAATAGGAATTACACATAGATCCTAGAGGTGTAGCTCTAAGTATATATATACTATATCTATCCCTTCACACATACATATATACATACATATATGGAGGCGTTTGTAAATATATTTGTGCATTCAGTTCAAAGTTTGTGAAGTAATTTCAATAACAAACACAACATGTTACCAGCAACTTGAAGCCAAGTCTCGCGGGAAATAGCAGCAAAAGCAGGTTCAAAATAATAACACAACCGTGGCAAAAGGCATCAACAAAATATTCTCATAGTACATATATAGTACATATATATGGCGTATATATGTCGCCTAGGATATAATCTTCATTAGTTGAGTCCAAGCTGCTGCCTTAGCCCAGCTTTTGTTGCCGTTGCCTGTCAAACAGCTGTTGTTGCTGCTGGCCTTATTATTGTGACTGCGAGTGTGCGTGCCTGTCTACTACGGCGTTTGTGCGTTTATGCGTCACCCAGTTCATGTATTGCAATCATGCACCTTTGGTATCTGCGTCTGTGCAGTCTGGCAACGCTACAAACCCAGTCTAAGAAGAAGCAGACGATCGCGTTTTTATAGGGGCCCAAATCATGAATTCACTTCGTGAATTGCTGTCAAAAGTGTGTGCACAAGTGCCAATAGGTCAGATTTATGTAAAGTCTGGCAACGCTAAAAGACTTAGACTAGATGGGTGGTGCAATTCATGAATTTACTTCGTGTATTGTTATCCAAAGTGCATATATGAGTGCATAAATGCCAATACGTTATATATCTGCGTTTGTATAGTCTGGCAACGTTGTAAAGCTAGTCCTAGCAGAGCCGTGTTTATAGGGTACCAATCCATTAATTCAATTTATAAATTGATGTTAAAAGTGTAATAACAATAACCTAATTATCCTTTTTTTAACAAACATCATTCAACAAGATCTTTTGTTGGTCGTCTGGCAACTCCGATATGTTAATTTCATGTATTCGTCTGCGTCATGTAAACAAGGGGCTATTTTCATTTCATGTATTAGGATATTCATACATGTGCGTCGTATAAACTTAGTATTTTGTGGTCTTATTTTATAAATTTGCCTGTGTCGCCTAAAGAGAAAGTTAATTTGACTTCAACTATTGGGAAATTCATGCAAATATATCCCATAATCTAAGTATCTGATATTTGATTTCATGGCTTCTAAACAGGATGTTAATTTGAAAATTCAGTGAAATGCGTTCCATAAACAAATTTAATTTCCTGAATTCACCTGTGTCGCATTAACACGGAATTACTTTGATTTCACGTATTAGGGAATTCATACAAATATGTCCCAATAACTTAGTATATGATATTTCATTTCATGTCTTCTAAACAAGATATAAATTTGACATAAAGTATTGGTAAATTTATTCAAATACATTCTATATACTTCAAAACTGTGATTTCATTCAATAAATTCGACCATGTCGTCTAAGCTGGGATTTAATTTGACTTGACTTATTGCGAAATTCATGTAAATACCTCCCATACATATATGTATTTAGCATCTGATATTTCATTTCATGAATTTGACTTTACGTATTAGGGATTTCATGCAATACGACGCATAAACGCAGTATATGCGTCGACTTTGAAACTTTGGCGCCCTTTAAAACAGTTAAAAGCGCCAACAATTGCGCACACATGTGCCAATAACTTTCTATGCGGACGCGAGTATTAGCCACATAAATCTGTAAGGACAGTTTTAATTTCGCTGCCAACAAAAGATCAGAATTTGTGTCAAATAAGCAACGTCCACAGTGGCTGCAACAGCTGCAGTTGCAGCCTGTCTTCTCAACCCTACCCCTGCCCCCTTCCCCTAACAATGCTGTTGTTTTCAAAGCACACATAAAAAAAGAAACCCAGCTACATTTTGTGCACACCATCTTGAAGCTGCTCTTTATACACCCGTAGACATTGTTTTCATCCTGTGAAAGCAACTGGCGCTGCCTTTTGTTTGCACACAGCTTCAGGGCCTGTCTCTGGCTCATGCCCATCCCTCTCACTATCTGCCCCTTCCCCTCGCACCCCTGAGCTATAACCCACATACATATATATGTATATATGTGTAGTATATCTATATGTATATTGTATGTGGCAGGGACATTGATATATTCGCTCAATGTGTATCTCTGAGTTTGCAACTGGCAAAAGATGCAAAATGCATTGGCATTGTCATCGATTGTAGCTATATTTTATACACACACACATGCAAATATATATTGTATAAATGTGTGTGTGTGTGCTGAGCAAATACACTTAAACATGTGTATGTTTATGTATGCATGTTGGCACTTCTCTGCCTTGTCTAGATTCTACCCACACATAATTTATACCCATTTTGCTGGAGCACCTTCGCAATCTAGCATTAAGCAAACAAATAGGATGTTTTTCTAGTTAAAGCCTTACCCACAAATACCTCAAATTTCAGATCCATATTTTTATTTATATCCTTTTCTTTCTTACCCAAAGTTTAGTTGTTCAATTATATGAGAGTCAAAAACGAATTTAAATTAGTTGAGCAAATTGTCTGTTGCATATCTCTGATGTTTCGTAATCGATTTCATTGGTATAGTTTGCAAAATCTAGGAGTTAATACAGACGGACAGACAGTCATGACCCTTTCGACTCATATTTAATCCAGAATATATACACTTTGTGGCGGTCTACCATGCCTCTACTGGCTTAAAAAAATCCACATTCAAATTCAAAATAATAAAACTTGTCTTTAAAAATGTAATAAATACATTTGAAATTAAATGTTAAGAAAAAAACATCAAATATAAAGTATTTAAAATGTAATTCAAATTATATATAAAGTTAAAAAGATACTAATTCGTGTATATTTTGTTGGTAAATAAATTTATAAATTTTACAAAAATCCTACAATCGAAATATATTACACAGAACTTTATATAATTTTATTCATTTACTTTAATATCATATTTTAATTCATTTCAATGAATTAAAAAAAATTGAATTATACAGATTTTTTAAGTTTTATCAAGTCGTTTTGCCCTATTCTAAAAGTATCTACTGAAAAATTTAATATTTTACATTTTATAATGTATTTTAAAGAAAATTAAATAAATAAGGTTATTTTCGAATATCTGAAAAGTATACTATAGATATTTTTATAGGGGAAAAATTGCACTATGGAGAAATATACTAGGTTTTGAGACATTAATTTACTCTTCAAAATCATATAAATTCACTTTCAATTGGCTGAACGTTCAACAAATGTTAAAAGAGCGCGCGGCTGTTAGTTATTAAGTAATGCCTCAAAATCTGGTATATTTCCCCATAGTTCGTAGCTAATAACAAGTTTAGATGCTAAAAAGTTATATTTGGTTTGATAACAATTTAAATTTCTGAAGGTTTCCTCTTTCATATACGCTACAATTAATAACTGCTGTATGCCTTCCATTTTTGTATGAATTGCAGCTAATACAATGACTTGCCATCAATCAATTAGTATAAAAGAAAGTGTTTTCATCTAGAAATTCATTTTCCTGCCTATGCAAACAACCGAATCAATCCATATGCTCAAATTGAATTGAATGTACTGCAATGAAAACGTGGCTGGTCCATAGAAAAGTATGCTAAACCGCAATACATGAAATGGCAGCAGAGAGCCGACTAACAAAACACGAACCAAATAGCAATAATTGATAACAGATAGTACATGTGTACATAGATCTAGATGCCATCAATCAAATGGTTTTCGAAGCTCAAGTGGACCAAATACTCTTTCAGCTTTCAGCTTTCAGACGTGGTGTATCAATGCTCTTTTGAGAAAAGCACAAAAACTGTTGCCCCATCGTAGTCGATGCGATTGGATTCGTTTTGAGACCTAGGTAAACAAAAATTGGAGCACATATAGAGAGAGGTTTGCATTCACAGCAGAGTGCGAACAACAATTGAAGCGGTCAGCATGGCCTTCTGAGCACATCAATCATACGCACTGTTGGGCGAGGCAAACATTTGCATAGGCATGGCAGACATGGCAGTTCGAACCGGTAATGTGAGCAACCGCCAACTCAGCTCAGTTCAGCTCAGCACTTGGCCAAAGTTTTTGCGTTTCCGTTTTCATGACGAAGTTTTACCCCATTCTGTGCCCCTTTCTAGACCCTGTACTTAAAAGAAGTAGAAAGGGGTCTATGAGTTAGTGCGAATGAAAAATGTGGGTAACACTCAGTAGGAGGTGGGCTAGACCCCACAAAATGTTTATACCTTCTTGATCAGGACGACAATCAGAGTCATCTGTCTGTCTGTCCTTCAATCCGTCCGTGTAAGCACCTAAATTTCACAAAATGGATGTGCTAGAGACAGCATTTTTGGTATGTAGGCTTTCCTCTGCAGTAAGCAGATAAAGTTTGTTTTAGATTTTTGATAACTCACAAAAAAAACTTCTAATTGGAGTGTACGAAATTTTAATTGGATAAGAAACAACAAAGATATGCAACAGAGAATTTGCTCGACTGCACAAAGTGGAAGTTTTATGATTATGGTGATTATAAAAACACAACATACGGCTCTCCTAGTTTCGATTACGTCCGACTGTAGCCTTTCGCCAGACTGACCTGGCCCGTTCTTACTGGATTTTTTGACCAAAGCCCGAGCAATATGCAAATTGCAATGCGTCAAGTATCTGTTTGCTGCACAACTAGTTTCTCATAATGTGTCTGTGCCTGTCTGTATCTGCGTGAAAAAGTTTTGCAGCTGCCAGCTGTTGGCTAGATGCTTGGGTCTTGCACAGTTGTTGGAATTTGGTTGGCTGCGCTGTTTGCTGTTTATGATAATACCCTACAGCAGTTCACATACGCTGCTTAATTCAATTTTTGGCATTTGACTAAGTCGTTTATCTGCCGCAAACAGCAGAGAACTTGCCACCAAAAATTGAATCAGTTAGCTGGCAAAAGCCACAGCATCATGATGAGGGAACATCATCATTATCCACTGTCATGCGGCGCACAGGTTAAGGCTAATTTCTGTACTTTGACTAGGGGTATGAGCTTCGCTGGGGATAAAAAAGTGGATGGGGATGGAAATGGGGATGATGAGGGGAATGAGGATGTTGCGCGTTCCGTTTGCGATTATGCAAATTTCATTTGAAAATTTATTGCGAAAACATGGCGGACTTGTGCACTGCATAAACAGCTCATTAAAAGCCAAAAATCTTTGCGACTCATCAGCACGTCTAATTCAGTTAAATGCGACGACTCTGCATACCCTTCATGCCATTTTATTATATTCATTTTTCTGTCGCACAACGCATCGTATGCGCGATGCGCAGCCCTTGTTTAGTTCTCCCCTTAAACGCTTAATGCGTGTATAATGGCGCCATTTGGTGATTAATGAGCCATTTGACTTGGCGCAAGGCAAAAGTGAAAATTTCAGCGAGTAAAAGCAGCAGCTTGGCATTTCCCAACTTTTCCATAAAACTAATCAAGTAAACATTATAATTAAATTGTTGTAGCTTACTGGGCAAATTCCTAAAAAAAAGTCCTTTGCCCGCCTGATCTATTGCCGCTGGAGTTATGCAAAGTTATGTCAAGTATTGCGAAAAGCTATTAGGGCGTTGTGCTTTGTTTAAAGCCAAGAAATGCAACGGCTATTAAAAGCAAAGACATATATTTCACATGATAAATAATAAATACCAATTAAAATATTGTATATGCGAAATATAAAGAACAAAAAATAAATAGTTTAGAATACATAAAAAAATAAAAATAAAATATAATAAATAATAAACAGCAAATATCAAATGCTTAATAGTAAATATTAATAAGAAAAGTGTATAATAATAAATTACAAATAAAACATCATAAATAATAAATAATAAATAATTGTTAATAATCAATATTGAACAATAAATAAATAACAAATAATGAATAATAATAAATAGCTATTGTTTTTAATCGTAAATATATTTAAAATTAAATATTAAATTTGCTTAAAATTGAAGATAACTAAAGAATTGAATCAAAGTAGTTATATGAGCACCTACAAAATTATAATGTTTATAAATCACAACACAACAAAAACTTTGAGGTAGGGTAAGATTTGGTAATTATTTATGTATAAGCGTCAAACTACATTTATTTTTATGAATTTATAAAATAAGATATCTTTTCTAATCTTCCATGAGCAATTTAAAATTCCTCAGTATGTTAGGGGTGTATCCATATGTATAGTACAATTCTCAAAAATATGCTTACTGGATAATCGACTTAGATTCATACTATTAAAAGCTATTTTACGTTACTTTCATAAAAGTTGTTACCACCAATAATCGTTATATTTATATTATGTTCAGTAGTATAAATGAGCTCGTTAAATAAAATTTACATGATTTCAGATTGAAGTTGAAAATACCAATTAGGCTACCCGCACTTTCGCCCCCTGACCTCGCCCCTGGCGAGGTGCAAAAATGGTCCCAGCTTACCCCCACTTAACGAGCGCGAAAACGTTAGAGCTTAGCATTTTTGCCTGAACCAGAGCGAGTTATCATTATCATTTGTCATTAAACAACATCATTAGCCAAGAGACAAGAGCTCAGCTGAGCTGAGTAATTATTATGGTTGAAATACAAAAACCGCATTCGGCGCTCAAGCGGCCATCGCTAAAACGCGAAACGGTTGTGGTTAACAATAGTGCACCCACCATCAAGAAGGTGACGCTTGTGCCCAAGGATGAGGTGAGTCATGAACACCCCACGACCCTCCCAATTTGTCTGTCCCCGTAAGCCCCGACAAATGGTCGTTTTGTTTTGTTTTGTTTCTGTTTTGTGGTAATTACATAATTACACATTGCATAAACTTCTTTTACCTACGCTTGTGTTATTATTTTTACTGTTCCTTTTCTTGGCTCGCTTTTCCTTTTGCGTCGTTCATGTTTTGTTTTGCTTTGTGTTGCCCTGTGGACTTGTTAAGTCCAATTTGCATAAATTTTGTATTAGGCAATTTATAATTTTCACTTCATTATTATTATCACATCATTAGTTGACGTTTGATGTCAATTTTCGCCCAGTGTAACTCCTGATTAGCTTTTCCAATCCAATGAATATGCCACTTAGTTTGCTTAGCTCTCACCAACTTGGCGCTGTTTTCGCCAAGTATATGCAAAGAACTATGCGCAAATCATTGGAAAATGTCAACTAGTTAGTTGTGCAAGTCATTGCCAGTGCTGCAGAGTATCAAGACTATCGATCATGGTATTCGTGATTATCCTATCGAATAGCCTTAAAATTATTTCTATTTTATTTATAAGATTTAATGTACAATGCAAATATTTTGTTCAATAAATCCGTGGAATACTAGCAACTAGGGTCTAATACTTACTTCTACATTGTACTTAATTAACAACATTTTCTTTATAAACCAGAATGGGTGGAACAGTCGGTCGCGCCTGACAGTAGAATTCCCTGTACTCTAGATTTATATAATTTGAAAATTTTGAGTATATGCGCATAATATGAAACCGATCGTATTTTGAATAAATTATTTTATTAAACAACAACGGCAAATACAAACGTGAATCTAATTTTGTTGCATACCGCAAGGCGCATAAGACTATTTTTTTTATTTTTTAGAAGGGATTATAATTTTCTATTTGATAGATAAGTTGGATGAGTAGCCTTCAACGTTAATAAGTTTTTCTCGTAAAAGGCTTTGTTTCAGCTTGTGAATTGATAATATCTCGGACCATCGGTATATCGTGTTACTAGAATTAAATATACAATACAATTGTTCACATTTTGTTGAAATATTTCAATTTTAAAGAGTGGCAGTAGCTAATAAAATTGTAATAAAGGTATATATTAAAGTGCAAAACGAAAACCATGTTCAAAATGTATTCCAAAATGTGGCTTCTTTTCTTTATAACAAAATTACCTCAAGACAGATTGTTTAAAAGACTATCAAACCATGTTAATACTCTAAATTATAGAATGGATAGCATACAATTTATCTATTTCAATGGTAACTTATTTAATCGTCACCTTTATCAGAATGTTTCAGTCATTGGATATGCATATTGGGCGCATTTGTCCTTGACAGGCGTAGAATGCCACACATTTTGGGGATAAGTTAATTAAGTATGCAAATGTTTTGTGTCTTCCTTGTTGCTGCTGGCTCTTCATGGGAAAAAAAGGATTAAGTGGAGTCCTTTTTCTAGGCTCATTTAATTGCTTTTATGCGCGCCACCCGATAAACAAGTGCCCCAAAAATATCTAGCCAACCAAGAGATAGGATATTTGTTGGCCCCTTTTTGCCAGAAATACCTCCATTCCCACATCTCCTCGCACCTCTTGGCTTCAGCCTTCAGCTGTCAGTGTAAGCCGGCCCGCTTAACTCAAGCAACGCATAAAATTACGAGTTGGAAAAACAGTTTTGTCTTTGCCTTGGCCTTTGTTTTTGTTTCTGTTTTTCGGCTATGTTCTTGCAGTTCATTTGCGAAATTCATAAATAATTAGCGTGTAAATGTGGGGTATACATGGCGATTTCATTGCGTTGAGCTTGGGCTTGGGTGTGGCATATACCCGCTGGCAGTTTGTACATTTTATAGGGTGTCAGACGAGCAGTTTGCAGAGATTTTGAAGTTTATAAATGCAAATTATAAACTGGCTAAAGGCCACACAACGAGGCATTTCTCGATTGGCATTTCATTATGAACCATGCCATAAATAAACTCGATTTGCCATATCGATTGCCTATGCGTATCGCCGTCACCTTTGCCTTAGACCCGTATCCGGATCTTATTGCCATGGGCAATGCTATCAAGAACAGGCTGTCCGCCTCAACACGCTGCCTCGCTCAAACTAGAGAGAGAGAGAGAAAGCGGGGGGCGTGAAGTACACAAAAAGTTGGCTACAAAAAATCTTTTTTGGTCATAAATAAGAACAAAACCCTCTCCAAATTCGGGCCGAATGTAGCCAGCATTTTATTACCTTTCGAAAAGTTGTTGTAGAAAATAAATAAAATAAATAAAAATAAAAATAAAAGTAAAAGTAAAATACAAATAAAATTTATAGAGCCAAGTCAGCAAGCGGCAAATAATTGAGCAATCCGGCCAAATGCTTTACGAGTCTCATAATTCTTTTTTATGTTCAAAATTAAATTTAATTTGTCAGCCAAAAAGGTAATTGCCAAATACTTCAACTTTTGCTGCTCATCCTGCTGCTTATTCGTTGTCAAATTCCCCCTTTCCGCTTTCCCTGAGCTGCTCAAGTTATCAGCTTATGCCTCTTCAAGCTCATCCAGATAATAATTCGCTTTTAACAGCATTTTTCATCTGCCGGAATTCAAGATTCAAGCAAATGTTGCTGCATGCAGGAGGCGCAGTCAGGACATTGCGCTGATTTCCTTTTAATTATGATAATTATGCGTTGAATCGCAATTTACATCCAACTACGAGTACGCCCTTTACGCCATTCCCACACCCTACACAACGACCTTGTATACATCTATGCTAATGGCAAGCGAAATTCGACTTGAAACCCACAAAATCGGAGATAGCAGAAAGCTGCAAAAGGTTACGGATGTTTGGAATAAAATATTCTGGCGCAGCTCCACAAAAAATAAACAAATTGTTTCAAATTTAAAACCTATAATTCAAATTTTCAATTTTTAATAAATTTTGGTAGAATATTACATTTAAAACATAAAGTAAAATTATTTAAATTGAGTTTAAATAAGTTTAAATTGGAAGCTATGCTAAATCGATTATTATTTTATTAATTATTAATTTCTTTTTATTTTAAAAATATATATGCATACTTTGAAAAAATATTGTAATAAATTTGAAACTTGTATTTTTAGACACAAATTAAATTAAATTTAATCCTATTCGATTGGTAAATTTGCTAACGGCGTTTGTATTTTATAAATGTTTCCCAAATTAAATATTTTAATGCAAATTTCTAGTTGAATAGGAAAACTACGTTTAAATTATACAATAGTAGATTACCAAATATTTAAGTTCTAAATTAATTAAATAATTATTTTGATTTTAGCAGGGCTACAATATTTTAAAAATTCAAATCAAATAACAATTTTAAATTTAGGAGGGCCTTTAAAACTCTTTTTGAATTGTGCAAACAATATTTAAACAATTTCAATGAAATAAGTTGATTGACAAAAGTCGAAATTCTATATAATTTGAAAAAATTTAATATTTAAATAGTAAATATAATTTTGTTTTCCAATGATATTGTCATCGCAAAAACAAAATCATAACTGCTAACGAATCATTTAACAATTTGCCTGCAGTAAATTATTCAGCGTCTGGGAAGACATTGTTTACGGTTTAGTTGTCCTTACAGTTGCGGCTAACTTGGCCAATTTATGGACTAGATAAGAAGCTGGCTCAGAGCAGACTAAAACATGAATCGATCAATAAATAAAAGGAAAGCAATAAATTTGCCATGGAGTGCAAAAAAAAAAGACGATAAGGCGCAAAACTGCGATAGTTGGCGATTGCTGCGGACATCACTGTCCTACCATATAATTCCCCATAGTTCCCCCTGCCCGCCCAGCGGCTTCGACAATATTTCCCCCTGTCCACGTACTCTCCAATGGCCAATGGCGGGCTTTGAAGTTCGAGTCAAGCAACTACGTGGCTGAGTTTCAGCCTTTCATTAATAATTGCCAGGCCACAAACACACACATAGAAGCACCATCACACATTTCTATGGTCGTAGCTCGGGCTGTTCAGGCAGGAGAGGTCACTTTATAAATGATCTGGGACCAAGTTCATCATAATGACATAAGTTTTTTATATTTCATATATAGTACCTACTATGCGCGAGTGTTTGTGGCTGCTTCAAACTTTGTTTCATTATAGGTCTCCTGTGACCTTACCCCAACCCTCCATGCCCACCGTACCTACCCTACCCACCGTACCTACTCATAAGCAAGCATTCTCATCAATGTTGCAAATGATTTGACTGCAACAGACGCTTGGGGCCCATTTGCAGCTGACCCTTGTCATCTGTTTGCTCTGCGGCTGGCCGCATGCTTATAGATTCACGCTATGGAAATCATTCATATTCAAAAGAGTCTATCGTCGAAACTATGTAAATATTTTGTAACACAATCAGTATATACAATTGTCCATCAACTATGTAGAATGACCGCAGAGCATGGTTTTATGCTCTATGTGGTTTCGATGAGCGTTCAAAATGCGACAGTGCACAGTGGGCTGGATCGCCAGAAAATCCTGACATCGAATAGTATAATAAAGTTACGGATTTGAAATTTGTTTTGTGATAAAATATTAAACACCCGAAATAAGTTACACAGCGCACGGAATAATGTAAATTGAAGATGTTTCCCCCAAAACATATACATTCAGTATAATGGCTATAACATCTAAAGTAATTGTTTGAATTAATATCGAATTGAATTTTTGTATAAGCAATAATTCTAGCTAAAGATGATTCTAACAAAGTTTTTCCCTAATTGGACACATGCATTACATATAGCATAATTCTACATACTTTGGCAATCAAAATACATTACTTGCAATAGATTTTTATTCAAAGTAAAAACAATAACTACCAATTGCTTTCCAAGAATATGTTGCTTAATCGTCTAACTTTAAGGCAATAATATCTCTAATTTTTATCGATTTTAGTTTAAACTATTATGTTTTAATAAAGTTATATTTCCTTTAAAATTTTTAATGTATGTCAGTTTTTTTGCGTTCCAGCCCACAGTATTTTGGTTTGATAATCTTACTTATTGTATATCCAGCATCATTATAAATTCGTGCTTCATTGGCAATTAAATCAAATGAAATGCAATACATATACAAATCCTGATGAATAAATAAATTATTATTCAAATATTTTAAGCTAACTGGTCGTTCCTGAGAAATAAACCTGTTTTACTTATAATTTTTCTCTTATACTAGTAGAAACGTGCCCATTGTGGTAAGCGTTTATAATTGCGCTGTAACTGTTCCACAAGAAACAGTATATAAA
This sequence comes from Hypselothyrea guttata, assembly GCA_035045125.1. Lineage (NCBI taxonomy): Eukaryota > Metazoa > Arthropoda > Insecta > Diptera > Drosophilidae > Hypselothyrea > Hypselothyrea guttata. The sequence continues at coordinate 635,737 of JAWNNJ010000194.1, forward strand.
TAAAACTAACCAAAAGAGATGCTTTTTGAACAAGATCTCGGAGCAGACTAAATGTTTTGTGATTTACAATAATACTTTAACCAAAACCATAAATATGGATCTCAAGAAGTGCTTAATTCGATTTATGTAACAATACAACTACTTCCCTATATAATAAAATAATAAATATATAAAATATTAAATAAATAATAACTTATGGGAGTTATTGGATATAATAAGCTGATATTTTTTTTAAATTCTTGGTGAAAATTTCATAAGGATATAGCTACTATGGCTATGGCCACGGCTTCATAAGCGTCGTTTTCAGCAACACATTACGCATACGCACTGTGGCACCTGTTAAATATTTTTGTGCTGAAATTGCATTTAAATTATGGCAGAGAAAACAGAATATTCCCTGTATTGTGGCTGCAATCGATGGGCTCGAAATATGAGCAACAACAAGGGCATTCATTAGGCATCGGGAGCAGCAGCATAATACCTCTCTGTATTATGTAAACCTGCATTTAATGAGCTGTAAACACATTCACACAAACTATCTGCAGTTGGCACCTGGCACAAAGCCAAAGCCAAAGCAAAAGCCAAAAACAACAACTACAACACCTGCAGCAGCAGCAGCAGCGGCTAAAGTGCGCAAAATTCCGCCGCAAATTGCCTTCATTACATATATAAATTACGCGCACATTTTTCCCAGTTTTTCCTTTTGACCATGACAATTGTCACACCTTTTTATTGGCCCAGTCACATTAATGGCTAATGAAGGCACAGCAGCAGCAAAAGTCACAATGGTCATAATAAGTGGACAGCAACAGCAACAATGCCAAACAATCCACAATTGTTGTCACTAAAACGTTGCTTTCTCTCTCTCTTAGAGAGAGAGAGACTCTCCCTTTTACTCTCTGGCTCTTTTTATGTGTCTGTGTGTGTGTGTGTGTGAGTAAATTTATGATGTGTCCGCTTCAGTGCAGGTTTTTTTAGGTTAGTGCCTACAGCTTAGAGCATTACACACACACACACAAACACACATACACTCACACGCCCACGGAAACACACACAGACACACACATACAGCATAGCAATTAATTTCGCCTTTCTTTGAGGCCATAATTTCTAAGAACTCTGTCATGCCTTAGACTCCATTGCCTTTTTGCCATGTTACATAATTAGAATTGCCATTGAATCTACCAAAATATTACCAATTTATTGGCAAACTGCTTAAAACCATACTTCCACCAAATAACATTAGTCAAATATAACTTTAAAGACTTCGCTGCAAAAAACGAACGAGGCAAAGCTTGCAATATTGTTTATTTAATAGCTTCTGTGTTTAACAACCGATTTCAATGCGATATTCATGATAGTTAATAAAAAAAGCTGAAGTTATATATCGTATTCTTAATAGCAACATTTTTTGTTCAATATTACGTGAACAATTGTTAATCGGTTTTTATTAATTACGGCGTAAGGGGGTACTGGCATCCAACATTTGGAGTAAAATTGGGATACATCTTTCTACATTCCAAAAATAGCTGCTTTAGCTCTAATAGTAGTTTCAGAAATCTCAGCATTCATACAAACGGGTGGACTGTCACACTTCAAATCCACAAACTAATGGCTTTGAAATTATAATAAATAAATATTTAATATAATAAGCACACTCGCCACCCCACTTAAGCGCCCTTGACACGTCCTAACCACTTGACTTCACTGCACTGTGATCAGCAGCTCTGCAGCAGTCGTATTTATAGTGCTTGCAAGCTGCGCAGTCGCTCCCTCTTATCAGTTCCCGAGAAAGAGAAAACGAAAGAGCCAAGAAAACTCACCTACCAATCTGTAGCTGTGGTGAGATCAACCGCTCTCTATGCATTGGCTGCTAGGCAGCGCTTAGCCGCTCTCTTTGCTGGCTCTCCAAGCATATCTCCTGCATTACAAGTAATGCAGCGGGTAGCCGGCTCGCCTACAAAGCAACCGACATACTGTACTGGGTGGGATAGAGCATGGAGAACGCTCCCACAAAAGCGGAGTGGTGAGTGGTGGGTTTTTTGGTGGAAGCCGCTCTCTATGGATAAGCTCCTAGGCAGCGCTTGGCCGCTCTCCTCGCTCGCTCTTGCCGGCTCTCCAAGCATACCTCCTGCATTACAAGAAATGCAGCGGGTAACCGGCTCACCTCCTAGGCAGCGCTTAGCCGTTCTCCTCTCTGCTCGCTCGCCCGTGCTGGCTCTCCAAGCATACCTCCTGCATTACAAGTAATGCAGCGGGTAGCCGGCTCACCTCCCAGGCAGCGATTAGCCGTTCTCCTCTCTGCTCGCTCGCTCGTGCTGGCTCTTCAAGCATACCTTCTGCATTACAAGTAATGCAGCGGGTTGCCGGCTCACCTCCTAGGCAGCGCTTAGCCGATCTCCTCTCTGCTCGCTCGCTCGTGCTGGCTCTCCAAGCATACCTCCTGCATTACAAGTAATGCAGCGGGTAGCCGGCTCACCTCCTAGGCAGCGCTTAGCCGTTCTCCTCTCTGCTCGCTCGCTCGTGCTGGCTCTCCAAGCATACCTCCTGCATTACAAGTAATGCAGCGGGTAGCCGGCTCACCTACAAAGCAACCCACATACTGTACTATGTGGGATAGAGCATAGAGAGCGCTCCCACAGAAGCGGAATGGTGGGTGGTGGGTTTTTTTTTTTGGGGGGGGGAACTGATTCAAACAGCGAGCACTATAAATACTGCCTTTGCAGTGCTTGTAGTCACAGTGTAGTGTGTGCAGTCCAGTGGTTAAGACGTTTTTAGGTCGGTTAAGTGACAAGAGTGCTTGCTATAATATATATATATATAATATTTATTCAATATTTTGTAATCAAGAATATATATAGTTTGTGGGCTCTGCCACGCCTCCTTCTAGTACATACTTCAAAAGCTAACAAAACTCCAAGTTAGTTTAGCTGCTCGCTCGAGCTCTTCTCTTGGTGTTTATATTCAAAGATTATTTGATGATTTTATTATACATATAAATTAATTGATTTGATTATTCAGAATAGCAGATGAGACCAATATTTTATAACACATCATCATTATTTTCCTACTTGCACTTTCTCATTTGTTTCAGTTGCGATGATTGATCTTCAAAGCAATATAGGTCACAATTGTTTGGATTTGCATTAAATAAAACTAGATGCATGCTTTATCTGCAATTGTAATTGTATGTGGAAAGCAGCTTGGCTGATAATTAAAACTGAAGTATCTCTATCGTGGCTCAGTACAAAAACAAAAATAAAATAAAGAAAACTTGTATGCTCTGTACGCCGACAATTGAAATGCCCGGGAAAACTCATCAGAGACAGGAAAACGCAGCAGCCAGAGGCATTGCATGAAGCCTGGCAAAAGGCTGAATCCAATTAAATACTCAACCCACACGACTTGGAAAACTTAAAGATTAAATGCAGCATTTGTTTGTTTGTGTAAGTGTATGTGTGTGGAAAATTCACAATTGCTTTCAAGTGTGATTTTCCTCTACTCACATGAGTGGGTGGTTAGGGGTGTGTGGTTGGCATTCTTTATGGCTGAAATATAAAATGCCACGAGCCGTTCTTAACACAGACAACATTGTATGCCTCTAGCGATATCAACCTCCCACCTCCATCCGACTTCCATTTCCACTTCCACTTTTTATCCGACTGTTTGCTGTTTTTTTTCTAATGCTTCCCCGAACACTTCCCACACTTCCTCGTGGATGTCACACAATTTTGATTCGATGCTGAAGGTCCCTTAGCTCATGTGAATGCTTGTTCCCAACTATTTGCTATAATTGCACATTTTACTCCAAGTGTGTAAGCAGCTAAGCAGTCACCAAACCATCTTAAGCGCATTTTCCAACACTGCTCTGTATTCGTAATAGTCAAAGCTGAAACCTTGACTGAAAAGCAAAAATACCAATGAGGGCATAGTAAAGTAACGCAAACATACGATTGAGCAGACTAAAATCAAACATCTAAATTCACATTTCACAGTTCCAATATTTCGGCTTCAATTACTCAATTTTAGTGTAGGCGAGCCGGTTACCCGCTGCATTACTTGTAATTCAGGAGGTATGCTTGGAGAGCCGGCAAGAACGATCGAGGGGAGCGGCTAAGCGCTGCCTAGGAGCTTATGCATAGAGAGCGGTTCCCACCAAAAAACCCACCACTCCGCTGCTGTGGGAGCGCTCTCTATGCTCTATCCCACACAGTACAGTATGTGGGTTGCTTTGTAGGTGGGCTGGCTACCCGCTGCATTACTTGTAATGCAGGAGGTATGCTTGGAGAGCCAGCACGAGCGAGCGAGCAGAGAGGAGAACGGCTAATCGCTGCCTGGGAGGTGAGCCGGCTACCCGCTGCATTACTTGTAATGCAGGAGGTATGCTTGGAGAGCCAGCACGAGCCAGCGAGCAGAGAGGAGAACCGCTAATCGCTGCCTGGGAGGTAAGCCGGCTACCCGCTGCATTACTTGTAATGCAGGAGGTATGCTTGGAGAGCCAACACGAGCGAGCGAGCAAAAAGAAGAACGGCTAAGCGCTGCCTAGGAGGTGAGCCGGCTACCCGCTTGTAATGCAGGAGGTATGCTTGGAGAGCCAGCAAGGAGAGCGGCTAAGCGCTGCCTCGGAGCTTATGCATTGAGATTGGTGGGTGGGTTTTCTTGGCTCTTTCTTTTTCTCTTTCTCGGGAACTGATAAGAGGGAGCGACTGCGCAGCCTGCAAGCACTATAAGTACGGCTGCGTCAGAGCTGCTGATCATAGTGCAGTGAAGTCAAGTGGTTAGGACGCGTCAAGGGCGCTTGAGTGGTGTGGCGAGTGTGCTTATTATATAATATATATAATATTTAATTATTATAATTTCAAAGTCATTAGTTTGTGGATCTGGAGTGTGACAATGGCAAGAGTTTGATGTGAGCTTAATGGCTGCCGTTAAATCTGGCACACATAAAAAGTAAGAAGAATAAGCATTGCTGCTACGCTTGATGTGTTGTTAGAGGGGAGCTGTAGGATATAGTCGGTCGATGTGGCAAGTGTTTTTAAATAATAATATTTATTTTATTTATTTCTATATTTTTAGAGAAAATTGCATAACGATATATTTATCCCGACCACTGTGAAACGAACATAGTTATATGGACTCAACTCGTCTTCCTGGTGCAGAATTTATATTATTTGTGGGGTCTACCACGTTGCCTTCTGGTTGTTACGCACATTTGTCATTTGCACTAACTTAATATACCCTTTTGTATGTTTAAAGTACAGGGTCTAAAATAACAACTTGAACATATACAGCATATACTACGTTGTAAAATACAACACTGTGCACTTGCATGCATATGAAGCGAACAAACAAAATAGAATGCAGAAAAATAGAGTAAGAGCATAACAAGAGGGAATCCTTTGTGACCAGGCACAAGTGTCCTTACGGTTCGTCAGACAAATACATCGTATGAGTTTCACTTGAAATGAGCTTATGTATATTTCCCTCAACAACAACTACCTATGGAATATTTATAAAAATTCAAATATGTATGTAGTTTATGCGCTCTGTGGCAAATCTGGCATAAGTATGTATATTCTGATATTTTGTTAAAGTCCCTTAAGGTATTTGGTGCATAATGTATTTAGCAATATACAATATAGTACATTCGGTTAACTTTTGTTGTAGCTCAAAACCTTCAACTATTTTTGCAACACTTGCATGCTATGCGATACGATATGGCATAATAAAAGTTTAAGCGTGAAGGTTGTAAAAAAATTTTACTACAAAATCTCATAATTTACAACCCTGTCGAGGAAGCCCCGGCAGTAAAAATATAATTTCACTCTTCACTGAAGAGCTGAGGAAGAAAAGAAATGTAAACAATAAGTGTACATAAGCTGCTCAACTTATAGATACTATGGAATAAAATTTGCTAATAACTGGTACAAACTTTTATGCGATTGCACTGTCTGTCGGGACAACAAGTTTTATTTAGTATATTGGCTTGGATTGCATTGATTTGATAAAACTTGAGATATTTAAATATTTATATATGTTGATTTTTACTTAAATCATATGTGAATGTATGTCATATTGGATTGAATTAAATCGTTTGGAAAAAAAGGTTATTTAAATAAAATATTATACGAATAGAAAGTAAACAATATTTCATACCCTGGATATTTCTACTGTATATAACTAAGGCGCATTTATGCTCTCTATAAATTCTGGGAACCCATGGTATAATGGGCAAACTATCAACTTTGGGAGCACATAAAATGACTTCAACTGAAGTAGCATTATTTTCATAGACACGAGCTTCTTTCGTATGACCCAAGCAACTCACATGACTCAGCTAAATCAAAAGCCAATATAAATGCGGTTCAAGCAGAAACTAGCAAATAATTTCAATTAACACTTCTGCCAGTATTTTGTATACCAAATGAATCGTATTAGCCTGGCAAACAAACAACTTTTGCTAGTTTGCTCCGCACATGAGAAATGCATATAAATTTTTAATGCAATTTCCCCGTTCTTGTTGGGGCGTGTGCTAACTTTTGCTACTCGAATAAAATATGCAAACAAAATCAAGAAATGGAATAATCAATTAGAATTTGTTGGCACTTGCCGCAGAGTAGACAACACAAATAATGGGTGTGGCAATTGGTTGAAATGCTCTGCAACTGCTATCATTGCTTGACCCTGAACCCGAAACCCAAAACTAAAACCCGAGTTCAAAGTTTGAGCACTTATCCCGGTGGACTTGCATATATCCACCCAACATTACTTTACTTGTATCACTATCATGAGTATACAGAGGGAGAAAATTAATTATTTTTTAACAACGTAAAAATAATTTCCTAGATTATTAAATTTTTTGCAACTACTGAGAACCTCCGCTTGAGCTTGGCGTTAAAAGCAAGTCATCATTAAGCTAGTCAAGACAAAGTTTTAAACTATATTATTTATAAAATAATAATATTTTAGAATATATGTATATATTGAATACCATATGGTAACATTGATGACATGATATATTAGATGTGAATTATATAAGAATAAAATCACTCATCTTGGTCTTCTAAGGATAGTCTGTATCTTCTGTTGCTTTATCTTGTAAAAAAATATCACAGCATTACGTATAGTTTCCTACCTATATTTTGTATATTTGGATTATATTTCAGACTTAACACGTTGAATAAATACTAAACGAAAAAAAATTGATTCTAAAGGCCGTATTTAGCTTTCCTCCCTAACTGAGTGAGGAGAAATTGAATTTCTCCTAGTGTACCTGCTATATTGATATCAGTCTACGTAGCTTGATCACAGAATGGCCTAAGGCATTCCCCATCGATGCTGTAAATTACATTATGATCGGCAAAAAGAAAACGAAGATATGCAACATGCACATTCTTCTGTTGTATGTTACTGCATACTTTCTGCAAGAGTGATCTGCCCCGTCCTTACTGATTTTAATTCTAAAATTCTACCTCTTTCTTCTTTAAGATATACTTATTGATTTATAGAATTTCTTAATTTTGAAGATTACAAAGACAAAGCTTACAAATTCTGCAAAATGAGTTCATTGCAACTTAATTTTAGAGCACTAGGTTTTCCTCTGTGTAGTACGTATCCTTTATGTTATGCAACTGGGTGTAGTTTTCAAACTAATGAGTTTTACTTTGCCCTCTGTTCTCTCTCTGAAACACATTTAGTGCAGGCAGCAAAAGCACTTAACACTGAGTCCGTACGGGTATCGTTAGAACTTGTACTTTCCCCTCACATGTAAAATGCATTTAAATAGTTTTAGTGCAATTGTGTGTGTGTGTGTGTGTGTGTGTGTGTGTGTGTTTGTGAGGTCTTAGCCTTAATTTCATTGGTATTCACTTGTCAATTAAGCGCATCAAGGACGCCATTCTCACGCCCACGGCCATGTCCACGCCCACTCAAAACTTGTATTCCGCCAGCTGCAATCGCGCCTGCACCGCTTCAATTTGCCTCTTTGTCTTTCTTTTGGTAGTCGGGAATATCCGTAGCTCTTCCTCATGCTGCCTCTCTTTCTGACAGTGTATTTCTTGTGCCTTTCTCTCTTCTCCGTATTCAACTTCTGATAAAATTTGATTGGCAATTTTAATTTAGTTCACTCGATTTGCGCTCTTGGCTCTTTGCCTTCTGCTCCCAACAACATCCAACATCAATTGCGGCGGCAACAAAGTAAAAATCAATAAAAACCACTCCATACATCCTACATACATATGTACATATACATATATATAGCTAGTAAAAAGCACTGCTACCAAAGCATTCACATTTTTTTATTTATCCCAAACCATTTCATACATAAACAATAGCAAATAAATTGTACATTAGCCATCATTATGTTCATATCATTGTGAATTACTTTTAAGTGCACACTTTGTCATACAATGAACTGGCTACACTCAGAAAAAAGTCACACTCACACAATATATTTTTTAGGTCACAGTGCGCTATTCCCCAACAACAATATATGTATAGCTCTTTACAAATATCCCAATATTTATATCTATATTTCGGGATTTATTCTTTTTGCCTATAATTTATATATTATTAATTTCAATTTTTAAAAATCGCTGTATGTAATCAAAATATCTAAATAATTCATAAATGAATATATATACATTACTATATAAACTGATGTTATACAATATTATAATATTCAAGATCCGTCTATTACGCGGCAAGTGTGGCTGTGGCTAGCCTAGTATATCGATACAATCTAGTATTTACGATACGAAAAAGTTCGATTTCGATAGCAAACAGCTGTTTATTAAAGTTAATAAATTTAAAATTGCCCGCAAATAAAAAATTACTGAAATTAAAATAAGCGAAATTAATGATAATAGCAAAAATATAAATGGGTCGATGCGACATTATTTCCAAATGCACCATTTAAAATATTGTTACTCATATTTATGCCAATAAAAATTATTGAAAATATGTATATATTTTATTCTTAGAATTTTTAACTATACTGAAAAGCGCATTCAAATCACAAAAGATAATAGCGTGGCAATAGCGCAGCTTTTGCCTCGCCTGCTCTCTAAATGCATATAAATTTGCGTGTTTTCTTGTTTGTTTACATTTTGAGTGGCCGAACAGCTGTTCGTTATCGAGCAATGTTATCGAGCAATCAAGATGAACTGGTTCATCATTTAGAGCGTTGTAAAGCGTTGTGGAGTGAACGTTTCGTTTCTAAAAAAAATCATAGTTTTCTGAACGAATCGTTCTTGAATAGTGTTTAATCTGTTTTAAAAGCAGGCCATGATTGACAATATGACTTGACATGTCATAAAAAACTATTTATATAACCTGTAGCTAACATATTCGTAGGAAGTAAATGAATGGGATTCATAGAGTCAGTGAACGAACATAAGGGAGTTAGTTCATTCGTTCAATTGAGTTGATTCAAAACGATTATTGTGAATTTAAAAGTGACCCAAAAAGAATAAAATTTTTTAAGTGTCGAGATTTGCTTACTACGCGTCTGCTATAATGCTGAATATTTTTGGACATTTGCAGGAACTGGTGGCAATATCACCGGAACGTCGCAATTGGCGTGGCATATTCATAGCCCTGCTTGTGATCGCCGCAGTCTTCAGTCTGATCATATTTTCCATATTTCTACTATCGCCCGAAGATGAGGGTCTACGCATACGGGGGCGACGAATGCTGCCCAGCGATATACTCAGCAAAAGCTTACAATGGAAGCCATTTAACGGCACCTGGTGTAATGGTAAGCCCAACTTTTAATTGTGTACTATATGGTAATATTTTAATCATCGATAAAAACTTTATGTAGATCATGAACTGGTTTACCGCGACCCAACGGGCGGCCTATCGATACTCAATATGGCCGATTATACGACGCGCATTCTTATGACCAATTCCACATTTGTAAGTAAATAATTGCAATTCGAATATTATAAATAATACTAAGAATTCTTCCAAATTGCTTTTTTATGTCCACAGCGCCAACTAAACGCTGAATCATTTCTGGTGGCGCCGGATCAGAAATACGTATTGCTGCAGTCCGATAGCAATGCGGAAGGCTCAAGGTACGGGTGTATTACTTTTAAGCACAATTTACATTACAAATGAATGCGAACTCTGATTTGCCCTTAGACATCACGTGTATGAGGTGCAAACTGCCAATACGTTTCCATTGGGACCAACGGAGAATATTGCCGAGGCGCCTCGCCTACAGCACGTCGTCTGGGCGCCCATCAACCCTCCACCTCCAGCAACCCCCTCGGCTGGACAAGCGACAATGGCCCCACTGCCCAGTGGCAGCATTATACTCAACAGTCTAGCGGGTGCTGCGGCAGGCGGTGCTGGTAAACCAACACCCACAACCGGCACCGGTTCGACTAGTCCTACCGGCTCCAATGGCAATGCGGCAAATGGCAATGGGGGCACCAAAGCAACCTATACACTCAATCAGGCGATCGCCTTCGTGCATCACAACGATATCTACTATAAGCCCAAGGTGCAGGGTGAGCTGGTGTGTCGCATCACACAGACCGGTACCGCTGGCATCTTCTATAACGGTGTGCCCGACTGGACCTACGAGAATGTGCCGGAGCTGGAGAGTGGACACAGCAGTCTGACCTTCTCACCGGACAGCCAGTTTCTGGCATTCCTCAGTTTCAACGACAGCGAAGTGAATGAGTACAAGTGAGTAGCCGTAGTAGCTTGACTGTAAGATACCCCGTAAAAATGTCTTAACACAACTACACAAAATTGCTAACTGTAAGCTTTATGCCATATTTTTATATCCTGTGCCAATATCAAAAAAACCTACATAACCTCGCATTTTTGAAAGTTTAATAGCAAGCATAATATTGAACTTAGAATGTTGTTATTCGGAATATATACTCTCTTGCATTATATTTAGTCAACACATAAACAGATGTAATCTGCGCAGCGCGACTTTGGCACAGGGTATAAGACAGTCGGGCTTGTTTAAAACTCGCAAACTTTATATGTATCAATAATTACATGGGGTATTTAACACTTATATCGATATGCATATTACACACACAGATACACCTGGATGGGCGATGACGTAAAGTACCCGGCGGTGTTAAGCCAACGCTATCCGAAGGCCGGTGCCCGCAATCCGAATGTTACGGTCAATGTGGTGAATTTGTCGGTGATCAAGTACATATTCCCCACACAAATCAAACTGCCGGGCGATCTGGCCAATGGCAGCTATGTGGGCGGACTGACCTGGGCGTCGCCCATAGATCTCTCGCTGACTGTGACGAATCGGGATCAGACCAAGGCCACCACAGTTCTATGTCGGGCACCGCATTTCCACTGCCAGGTGGTGCACACCGAGGTGACCATCAATGATGGTTGGGTCCTGCCCGCGGAGCGTCCAATCTTCTCGGCGCGCATTTCGGCGCAGTTGCGTGGCGCCACCTTGCGACAGGTTCAGCCACAAACAGAGGCGGGCAGCGGTGGTGGTGTAGAGGGCACGGGCGGTGCTAGGGGTGCCAGTGGTGTTGCTATCGGCATGGAAGATGGACAGTCGAATGTGACGAATGGTCAGACCACGTATGAGATCTCCAATGGTGGGTATCTGCTGAAACGTTTGCCGGTGCGGGATGGTGAGCATGGGCATTATCGTCATGTGGTGTTCATATCGTCGTTGGACCGTAGGCCCGTACCGCTGACAATGGGTCGGTTTGAGGTTACGGAAATTGTGGGCTGGGATGAGGCGAATGAGATCGTTTACTTTATGGCTGCTCCTGAGAAGCGGCCGGGCGAACGGCACCTCTACAAGATCAGCCTTAAACTAAACGTTACCGAATCCAATCGCACCTACATCACCTCCACTCAACCTACCTGTCTCACCTGCGACAACACGGAGGCCACCTACCGTCTGCACCGGGCGCGGAGCACCAATGCCGGTGAATGGCAACGAGGCGAACGTTGGGAGGATATTATCGCACGTCTTGAGCCGGACGATTGCCTCTACGATATACCCAAGAATTGCCTATATAATCGTGTGCAGTTCAGTCGGGACTATAGCTATTATGTACAGGAATGTCTGGGACCCGAGGCGCCCAGCGTCTATCTCGTCGATACGGCCAGCAATGACAAGATCTTTGTGCTCAATGCCGGCGATGTGCTGCGTCATCGTCTCTCCCAGCTGGCCATACCACAGATGCGAACGTTTAGCGTCGAGATCCGTCACGGCTTCCATGCCCAGGTGCGTCTCTTTCTGCCACCCGGCATGCGGGAAGAGGAAGAGGTCGCTTTTCCACTGATACTCCATGTGTAAGTCTTAAACTAATCAGCAGCAATCAACACCCATCAACATCCAACTTATGCTTACAGCGACGCCTCTCCGGGCTCACAGCTTGTCACGGAACGCTTCCATGTGGACTGGAACTGGTATCTGTGCAGTCAACGCAGCTTCATTGTTGCCCAGATCGATGGGCGTGGCAGCGGCTATCAGGGCGAACTGTTGCGCACCCAGGTCCATGGCAAACTAGGCACTGTTGAGGTCGAGGATCAGCTGGGCGTGCTCACGTAAGCATTTACTTGTAATTATCGTCTCAGATACACACAATTGAAACTGTTTACATTTCTGCTACAGGTATTTGCGGGACAACCTCAAGTTCATTGATCCATTGAGGATTTGCGCCTTCGGATGGGGTTACGGCGGCTATGCCTCAGCCATGATGCTCATCGATGACTCGCAGCAGGTGCTCCAGTGCGCTGTCGCCATCAATCCAATTGTCTCCTTTGGCTTCCATTGTAAGTATCAATATTACCTGATGCAGAACATCAAACTGATCTCAATTTGAACCTATACTTTGAAAATAAGATATAAGTATATGTGCATAAGCAAATTGTTTTTGATTTTGTGTAAATCGAAATCGATAATAGCAATCTAGCATGCAATTATCTGTTATCGAGATTGCTTTTTGGAATTCTTATCCCAAATTCCCCTTTATCCATCTTTTAAGTACCGCTATCCCAATTTTTTGTTGCACGATTTCAATGAGTATGACTGAAAATTTTGATTTAGTACACAGCAGCTTGATGGTTTATATATATATCTCCGACTTCTTTCTCAATATCCCAATTATGTATATACATTTCCCATAGACCATAAAAATTAGCATTGAATTTACTCGAATATTGTCAAAATCTACGATATTTCATCACAAAATTCTATTTTAGTTAGTTAAACTGTTTCTTTTAGATCGTATTTAAATTGCCGATAAAGGCTTTAAAACACCCTTTACTTTGCAAAACACAGAAGTATATATATTCTTGATCAGGACAACAAACTGAGTCGATCTACCCATGTCTGTCCGTCTGTTCAAATAAGAATAGCGAAAATATGCCTTGTGAACATAAAAATCCTCGATTCCTTCTTACAGAATATCAAACCAAACTCAATTTGAACAACTACTTTAGATGGTAGAGTAAAAAAACTAATGGCGTAATTTCTATTGCATACCCCAAGGGGCTTGCTCCGAATTTGTAATGAAAAATATTTCTCGTTTACAATGATCTCTTTGTTTAACCCCCGTACAGATTCCTTTTTTACGGAACGCTATATACCGCTGAAAGGCGACTATCTACGGGCGTTACAGGAAGCAGATCTTACCATGAAGGCGGGCAATATCAAGGGCCGTAATCTGATGTTAATGCACGGCACGGCGGATACATTGGTGCATCAGGAGCATACATTAATGCTGGTACGGGCACTGGTCGATCAGCAGGTGAAATTCAGACACCAGGTCTATCCTGATGAGGACCATGCGATTGCCAGATCGTTGAGTCATGTGTATAAGACAATGGAATGGTATTTCGATGAGTGCTTCGGACCCGTCGACGACAACGAGTGGGACCCAACGGGTCTATTTGTGTTCAAACAATAATTAAGACCCCCCTACGATCCTTACGACGAGGATCCGTTGGCCAATCAGCTAATCGATATCGATATCGATCCGGGTGATCGCCACAATCAAAGTCTAACGGCAACAACAACGCCGCTCTCCGCACTGGATGAACTGGACAACAGACTCCAGGCGCTCGACCTCATGTCATCGTCGTCAATGACACTAAGCAAAGTCTCCAGCAAATTATGCAACTACAGCAACAAACGGAAGCTCCAGCCAACCGACACAACACTGGCCAAAAAGCTGCGCATTCTGCAACACTAGTAGAAAGTCAGAGAGTAAGAATGTGTGCGTGAATGTGATAACAGTATGTTTGGTATTTTTCTGTTTCTAGTGTTTTATTTAGGGTTTCCCTTTAGTTAAAATTTTCGTTGTGCGTTAGGTCAGGTAAAAAAAAAAAACAAAAAACAAGAACAAAACAGAAGCCAGGTGATTCATTTATTCGACTGATTATTCACATATTGTGTAATACATAATTAACAAAAGAGAGATTGCAAATTGCTGGTCATGGGGTTAGACGTTCGGGGAATCGTAGGGGAAACACACCTGCGTACATACATACAACTGTTAACTGTATGCATGTATGCATTCGAGAGATATTCATTCGAAGAAGAAGAAGACGACGAAAAAGAAGAAGAAGTTGAAAATAGCTTAAAAGGAAATTCTAGTAATTACGTACGACATACATTATACATGTGTAAATTGAATGTATATCGTATTTCATTGATTTATGGTATATATACATATATATATTGTTATTTTTCATGTATGTGTATGTATGTGTTCTGTGTTATAGATTTGTTTAGATCAATAAACTGTGCAGTGAACGCATAAATAAATAAATAAATATATATATATACATATATACATTACATATATATATACATATATATATTTGACTGAACATTATTTTTTGTATATATTAATAGTTACATTTTAAACAACAACAAATACAAACACAAACACTACATTTGTTTATGTCAACGACACAAGAACTAATAACAAAACGGCAAAGAATCCATTTAAAAATAACGTACATTTTAAATAGTTAATACGCGAACAAACGAAGAAACATCGCTAGACAAAATTTGAGTGTAGTTTAAACCAAGCTAGCACAAATACCAACTACTGAAATGCTTATTCATTAACTGTTACAAAAACCAAAAATAAAAACTAAACTTAAAAAACTAAAAACAAGGAAACAAGAATAATTAAGCAGCCGACAAGTTGCAACTATTTTAATGACCCAAAGTAAAAACACCAAAAACCTAACGATACCCACTATCGAAATTTGTATGTGGCAAGCTCTCATTGGCAACGGTTGCGATTTAAATAGGCGAAGCTTGATTGATTGATTGATTGATAATTATGTGCCACAGAGAAGAACCAAAAGAACCATTTTATTCGTGGAAAAGTCTAACCAGGGCACACCCCAAGTGTCCCCACTATTAATACCTACAGATATTACACAAAATACAAAATACAAAATACAAAATAATTCTAATAATACAGCTAAAAATTGTTGTGGCTTGAGCCAAATATTGATATATTGGTATGTGTGCTATTGAGATGTACCCAAATTATTTAATGGGAACGAATTTTTTTTTAATTTTTTTACTATTAAACTTAATTAACTATGATGCGATGCGAAAACGCGAGGAAAATCGTAAATAAATAGGTGTTAAATGTTGCGTCAATAATGCCCTAAAAGTGGCACAATTTTATTGAATAGTAACTGTGAGCTGCTGGTTTTGAAATTCCAGAAAACAATAACCGAACAAAACGAAATCTCACATTTAAAATTATCTAAAACAATATTCCAAAAATAGTCAAGCTTTAAATGTTGTACATGAGATGAAAGAATCACATTTTGGGAGCAGTTCAACGAGTATAACTTAAATTAAAATCGATCCTAACTAAATGTGTAACAAATAAAAAAAATTAAAATAAAAAAAACCAAATAAATCTGTAAGCTATGTACTAATTGTTGAGTATCCAGCTCTTAATAAATGTTAAATAAAAACCAAAAACAAAAACAAAATCCAAAATACCATAATGAAACCGAAATCATAGAAAACAAAATACATACTACATATTATAAGTGTTTGAAAAAAGGTCCTACTAACAGGAAAATTATATACACTCACATCAATCATACACAAGGCATACATACCCCTAATGTATATGCCTAAGTAAACATACACACACACAAAATACAAAATACCTTAAACTAATTTATATATAATACAGAAACATAATATGCTTTTCATAAAGTACAAAACCCCCTAACATTCAGTTAACACGAAGAGAACAGAGTTTTATGTTATCATTTCCAATCACACGCCCAACGAAGTCATTTGGTTTCAAGACCCTCGACACTATTAAAAATACAAATAAGCAAACTAACAGTAACATATAATGAAAACTAAAATCGAAACTCGATTCCAAGCCGAATACCCGCGTACATGCAGCATGTACAGGGTATTTCGGAATGCAACTTAATACCATGTATACCAATAAAACGAATAAAACAATTACAAAGAGACAACAACCGGCTAACTGTTTAAGAAAATCGAAACAATAAATTAATAAAAACAATTTTGTGTGTATGCAAAATAAGTGAAAACATTTGTTTTATTTTCTGCGAAAAGCAAGTACAGATAAAACTCCAATCTGAATCCAAAAATTTATTATTTCATTATATTTATTTACCCTAAAAGCGCACTGAAATTGGCAATAAATACAGGAGATATATGCCTCGCTATTGAATCATAGCACAGACAAAAAAGCATAATTTATTTATAATTGCACTACTTGAAAAATGGAAAAATATATATTCTTGATCAGGGTGACGAGCTGAGTCGATCTAGTCCTGTCTATTTGTCTGTCTGTCTGTCTATCAGGATGAACGCTGAGATTTCTCAAACTATAAAAGCTAGAGCAGCCTTTATTGGTGCTATAGGTAGGTGTATCCATACCGCAGATCAAGTTTATTTCAAATGTTGGATGCCACACTCCTAATGCGAACAACGAATACATTGACCAATTAAATTCCACGATGATATTCAGTGATATTTAAAATATTTTTGAACATAAAAAGTTCAACAAGCGTAATATTAAGCATACAACGTTGTTATTCGGATTATATACTTTCTTCTATTATATTTACCTATCCCAAAAATCGCAATAAAATTGGTTAATAAACAAAGAAGTTATTAATGATACAATATTGCAGGCGTTACCTCGCTTTAAAATAAATTTAATTAGATTTAAAATATTTTAAATTGTATACTGTAAGGGTGAGCACAAGCTGTGGTACAGGGTATAAGACAGTCGGGCTTGCCTACATACGACTACATACTTACATACTTTACAATTTGTTGACGGGCGGAGCTCGGTCAAGCATCTCAAGACTTTGGATGATTTAGAAAGCGATCAAGATGGTGAATTAAATAGAATTTACTGTGTTCGAACAGATAAAGTATTCTATACGAAATATTATTTGACTTAAATCAAAATACAAGTTATCCAAAAATAATTCAGTGGTTATATTGAAAGGCGATGCAGGCTGAACGTGATGAAACATGATGAAGTGATGAAAAACATCGGGATATTTGGAAATACATACTTTGCTCTACTGTCGCAGGTCTGACACCATTAAAATATGATACAGGAATTTCAAAAGAAAATAATACATTTTATTTCAAAAGGCTTCTTCAGTATCTAAGTAGTTGTTCCTAGCTAATGGAACTTAACTTTTAAATGTACATACATACAATGGTTGCATTCACCAGGTTACCGCTCCATGGATCGCTCACCCGATAACCGATGAAAGCAACCCTAATGCATCATAAAATTGTAGCGCATGGATTTTATGATGCAATTTTATGATGCATTAGGGTTGCTTTCATCGGTTATCGGGTGAGCGATCCATGGAGCGGTAACCTGGTGAATGCAACCAATGTTTCGCATCTTGTAGCAAATAGTGCTCTTATTATTCTAGTTCTTTTAGTACATCTTCGGGTAGTTTACTTTCAAATACAGTTGCCGCTGACTGACGCCGCTCGATCTGGGATTGGGGTGCTATGTTGGATATGGTGGACTCCATCTCCATCATTTCATCCGTCGGTTCGGTACGGTCCGTTGGTGCTGGATCCCCGTACATGGCTTTGCGACGCAAGCTGGTTCTTTTTTCGAGCCGCTCATTTGGCTCCTTAGGGGTGCTTGGCTCCATCTCGCCTTCTACGATCTGATTTATCTCAGTGAATACTTTACGCAGTTCACTGAAGATAGTCATCGGCGCGAAACTTGCGCGATGAGGCTCCATCTGCTTGTTGTAGGCAATCTCAAGCTGACTAAGCGGCTCACACATGGCAGCCACAGCCTTTAGACCCGGAATCTGCTCACTTATAGGGTTATCCGACGTTTTCTTCTCTTTTTTGGCAGAATCGAATTTCCCCAAGTTGTCGGAGGAAACCAAATCCAATCCCTGCTCATTTATAGGGTTATCGGTCGTTTTCTTCTCTTGTTTGGCAGAATCGGATTTCCCCAAGTTGTCGTGAGAATCCAAATCCAATCCCTGCTCATTTATAGGGCTATCGGTCGTTTTCTTCTCTTGTTTGGCAGAATCGGATTTCCCCAAGTTATCGTGAGAATCCAAATCCAATCCCTGCTTATTTCTAGGGTTATCGGATGTTTTCTTCTCTTGTTTGGCAGAATCGAATTTCCCCAAGTTGTCGGAGGAAACCAAATCCAATCCCTGCTCATTTATAGGGTTATCGGTAGTTTTCTTCTCTTGTTTGGCAGAATCGGATTTCCCCAAGTTGTCGGAGGAAACCAAATCCAATCCCTGCTCATTTATAGGGTTATCGGTAGTTTTCTTCTCTTGTTTGGCAGAATCGGATTTCCCCAATCCCTGCTTATTTATAGGGTTATCGGTCGTTTTCTTCTCTTTTTTGGCAGAATCGGATTTCTCCAAGTTGTCGTAGGAAACCAAATCCAATCCATGACAGTAGTCCCATGCAGTATATCTAAACGAGTTCTGCTGTACCATCTTCCCGAAGATATAGCTCACTTGCTGTGTATCGCTCCGGTCAGCTCCCTCCTTTCGCAGCTGCTCTACGAAGCTGGTAAGCGTTTTCCAAGTCTCTAGTGATACCTCGATCTTGACCAAATGTTCTGGGATCTGCTTATTGTAGATTCCGTAGAGTGCATAGATGCCGCCGATGCGTTGGGTGCGGGTTACCTGAAACGGTTCGCCGTTGGCCGAGCGACCGCAGGCAACTCGCTTCGCCAGGTGCAGAGCTGCCAGTGTGGTCGCAGCCAGCTCGGCTTCATTGGTCTGCGCGAAGAAGAGGTATTGCATCTGCAGTTCACACCAGCATTCGGCGAAGAGCTTGAATGTGGCTGCCTGATCTGCTGATTCATCGACAGCACGTGCGAACCGCTCTATGAGCCGCCAGATGTCGCCATATACAACCTGCTCCATATTTTATTTTACAGAAATGCAGCAAATTGCGGGCTGTTCAGATTCGATTGTAGAAATGTGCGTCTAACGATGACAAAAGTGCCTAAAGTTATCGTTAGTGCAGACACGGTTCAATTGAACGGTTTCTAAAGAACTGTTTCCCTGATTCAGGGTTGCCAACTCCTCAGCAAAAAGTTCAATTGAACGGTTTTTAAAGAACTGCCTTCCTGATTCAGTGCTGGCAGCTCCTCAACAAAAAAGAAAACAGGACAGACAATGGACAGATTTTAAATAAAAGGACAAAACAACAGGACTAACTATGTTAAAGCTAAAATCGGGGGAATGAAGTGGCTAAAAATTGTTAATTCAGTCAATAAATAAGCTAGATAAAAGGGCTTAAGCTATCTCTGTCTAATATGAATAATAAGAAAAATTAAAACAGCAAAGCCAAATTATATTTTACTCTCATAAATTGATATATTGTATATTTATAAATTATTCTATTATTATTATATATTATTCCCATTGCTCGACGTCGAGCCCGAATTTCCCAAATTCAGTTATTATATATTATTATTATTCTCGTTCACAAGAAAAAATTTGATATCAGAGTCGTCTTAAATATCTAGTTCGATTTTATTTTTATTTTGCGATAATAAGTTGGCAAGATAAAATAGAAACTAAAAAGAGGCTAGATTGATGGCTATTGCAATTTTAAAAGTTTTTAAACCTAGCGAAAAAAAGCTAGATCTAGCTATAAATATGCTCAAACTGGCAAGATTAAAAAATTAATAATTGATTAGCAACATGCAACTCGCAATTAGTCGATATTCGATCACAGGGTAAAAAACAGTGGGGCTTTAATTTAATAAAACACATAATCAATAAAAACAAAACCTGGCAACACTACTTAATTGAATGCGCACAATTATATCGATTGAACTGAAATTATCGCCGCTTAATCGATATAAAAAATATCGTATTGCATATGAGATAATACAAGTTTTTCATATCGATACCATCAATATCGATTCGAACGCTGCTTAGATATGAAGCTGGAAAAACATCGATAAGAAAGTTACTCCATGCACTATCGATATAATCTGTTTTTATTAGCAAAACATCGATACTATCGATGTTTCTATAGACTTTCAACTAATTGTTTAAATTGGTTTATTGATGTACATGCAATTATTATTAATTCTATTATGTATTATTATATAAAATATATTTATTTCACTATATGATTTTTAAAACATTTTGCTAATAATAAATGCTATACAACATAATTCAATCGAGCGATTTTTATATTATCAAATATTAAATTTTATTAAATTTTATATGTTATCAATATTTAACTTCATATTGAAATTAAAATAGTTGTTAACGTTATTGATAATATAAATAAAAATTAATTTCAAAATTTATATGTGGTTTGAACATTATAGATGTTACGTGAAGAGATCTGATTTCCATACTTATATATTAAGCAGCCAGTTATTTCGGCTCATAAATATATAGATTTATCTGCAGTACTTTATTTTTATTTAGTTTAGTTTATATGCATGATATAAAAAATAGGATGATTAAATGAGTTATGTGCATATTTAAATTTCAAATCAGTAGCGCGCAAATTAAATAGAGATGACACATCTTTTCACAAACATCGATAGCAGATAAAAGCAATCGACTCGTTTAAAGCATATGCAAGACATCGATAGGTTCAATAGCGCTCCGATGTTGTGTCTGCTCTAGTGGCCGTCGCATGTTCGTAATTGCAATTTCGCTAGCATTTTTTCTGGTTAAACTGGCAAATATTTTCAATAATTTCGTTCAATTGTCTGCAATTTGCAATTGCGGTAAAAAAGAAACATTTTTTAACTGGTACGTGCGTGTGTGTGCGTGAACGTGCGTGTGTGTGTGTGTGTGTGTGTATATCTACATGCGCATGCAAGTGTGTGTGTGTGTGCGTAGCAACCAGACAAGCGATTAGTGAAAATAACGGCGCAAAATAAATTGTTGCAGCATAAACTAGGCATAAACTGAGATTTCATCAAGCGCGCTTGCCATTTAAAGCTATAAACATCGAGAATCGCCAAAAACGCATTGAAATCCGAACACGGAGCACATGTGCATGAGCGTTTGCATGTATTGGGGAGAGTGCGAGAGCGTGAGAGTGTGTGTGTTGGTGTGAGCGTGCATGTGCTAAACTTGAAAAAAACAACAACGCACTCGAGCAGCGAGAGCGGGACAGAACGAAACTCAACGCAGCTCGTCAAGGTAAAGAAAAGAGAAGATGTGTGTGAAAAATTCCAACGGAATTACGCGAGAAAATACCAAAAAAAAAAACCAAATAAGATTCTCTTTTTTTCTTGCGTGTGTGTGTGTGACGTCGATTCCCTGCATATACATACAAACAGCTGTATATAAATATGTGTGTGTGTGTGTGTGTTTGTAGTGGTAGTTGTAATTTTGGGCGGGGGCAAAGGCAGCTCTAAAACAACAAATATTAGTGATTGCACTGGAAATGATTTCCAGCCGAAATGCAATTTATTCCAATTGGATTCCAATTGCATTCCAATGGCAATCCAATTGCATAAACTGTTTGTTTACAGTGCACGAATTTCGTGATATTTTTTTTGGCCTGCGCTGTATAACGATTTTCCATCAGGTGGCAACGCCGCAGCATATTTTACAACGCTCTCAAAATTGTTGCCGGCGTTATTTAATGGCTGCATATTATTTATTGCATTATTATTATTATTTTTTACTGTTATTAAGCTGCTGCAGCTGTTTTATATAATAAATTTTCATGCATCTCGAATGCGTCTGCAACGTTGGCGCGCTTCATTTGAATATTACATTTACAACGCGCACAATCGATTGCTGCCTATCGATAGCTGCGTTACACACATCCCTGCCTGCGAAAATGCTGGAATGAAAAAGAAGACGAGAAAAAAAACAAATTGTGAATTTAACAGCTTTTGGTGGAGTGAGCAAAGTTTTCCAAATACAAGTCGAAAGCGTTTAAAATTATTTGAAATTATTTTGTATTTGCGCTGTGATAACAGCACATTGCAGTTGTTTTTTTTTTTTGCTTAAGTTTAGATAAAAAGTCTATCGGTATCGTGTTGTTTCTCTGTGCCTGCTTCGTTCGCGTGCGTGCGAGGAGAGCCGCAAGTGCTAATTTGCCAAAAATCTCTCGCTCTATCTCGTTCTGTGCGTGTGCGTGTGTGTGTATCTGTGTGTGCATGTGATACACACATGCACATGTGCTTGTATTGGTGCAATTAAACATTAATGCTGCAGCAGCAAAATTCTTAACGCCTGGTAAATATATAACTGTGTGTGTGCGCGCGTGTATGTGTGTGTGAATTCGTCAAGTAAATATATACATACATACGCATAATTAGCGATTTTCTGCTTGTGCTTTGCATAATCTTTGCCCGCGCCCCTTCCCCTCCACCCCTCTCTCACTCTAACACCCGGCACCCACGCCATAAGCCACCTGTACGCCCTTGCGCGCACACACACACACACGCTAGTTATATATATATATATATATATACACTTACACACATACACACATGCATGCAGGCAGGCGTTGTGATTTGCGGTAGTCTCGTGAGCTCTCTGCCAATACGATACCTCCCCACACACACACACACACACGCCCGCTCCCATGCACACACGCTTACATATATGTATGTGTGCATGCAAGTACGCATGGATGCGTGGATTTTTATTGTCTTCTTTGGCCCATTTGGCTCTGCTTCTTGCTGATTTCGGCTCTCAACGGTGTTGCCAGACAGAGTCAAATTTTTAAATAAATATAAAAAATATTAAATATGGAGAAAAAAAATTACTAAAAATTAAATCGATTTAAAATATACAAAAATAATATTTATTATTGGTTAATTTTCTCGCTAAATGGGCAACACTGGTAAGGCGCCGTCGCCGGCACTTTGCCACGCTTCAGCTGCATTTTTGCAACTGCAACGTATTTCTATTTGTAGAAAAATAGCGCATAATTTGTAGTGCAATTGTTTGCGCTTTCTATTTAGCAACAACAACTCTCGATAATCCATGAGAGGCGTTGCTACACACACATATAAATATATATTTATTTATATATACATATATGTATGCTGGTGGGTGTTGGTGTTTGCGTGTGTGTATGTGTGAATGAGAACACGTATTTCTGACGTCAGAAGTCGATCACACACACGCACACCAGCATGATCTCTTTTTTTTTTCATTGATGAGCAGCACAGTGAGAGCGAGAGAGAGAGAGAGAGCGCACCTGGTTTCTCCCCCTCCCCCCCCCCCCTTCCACAAACAATTCTGACCACTTGATCGGCCTTTTGTCAATTAAGTGGCAACGCTGCACCAAAAGCTGCTTGAGTTATTTGTAGGATTTCCCTTTAATCATTTTATGTATTATTATTGATATTATATAAATCATTAAACGATTAAAAATGGAAGCCGATCAGTCGGACGCGCCTGTCTGTGAAATACACTGCACGCTATATTTTAAATACAATTTAATAATTAAATATACGTACAAAAATAATAATTTTTAAAGCATATCAACAATGCTTCTTATTATTTTTTATATTTTTTTGTATTAAACAATTAAATTAATTATTTATTTTAACGCGCTTAAATGTATTTATATATATTTCTAAAATTGATTCACAAGCAGGCAATTGTATTTTGAAACAACGTTGTCATATTCCAAGTTTCGTTTTTTTCCGATTCTATTTGAAAGCATTTGACTTTGTATTGTTTATAGTTGATACAATATTATTTATATATATTTCTTTGCAATTAAGCTGTTTCAAGTGGATTTTTAATTCAATCTTTCAAGGACTAGACCAACTTCTTTGAAATTATCACATTTCTGATTTTATCCTTTGTTCTTCTCTAATCGGGAGATTGGTTTGGTATTGGTAATAATATTTAAAGCGCGATATATCCAGTTTTCAAACGCCAAATCTACCCAAAACCGAAAACATCTGTTACTTAAGCTTGAGAGGATTGACCGGAAGCCTTATCCTATTGAAGCAACATTTCTTATATCTTATTTGGAGTACCACAAATTACTCAAATAAGTTAAAGACCGGATTTAAAAGTTATTTACCTGAATTCGAATCAAAAACGGTTGCTGGATGCCAATGAACTGATATTCTGGGTATCTGCATTAGTAACTAGAGTGTGTAGATAATATATCTATATATGGATAGAAAAATATATATATCATAGTAGAGAGTATATATTCCGATTAACAAGCTTCAATATTCGATGTTTAGGGAGTTGAGAATTATAAATTCCTAAGTAGCATGTGAAATAAGCTAAATCTGCAAAGCTGAGCTGGAATTTGTGGGATTTCCTTTGATTTATATGGAAACAAATATTAATTTTAATATTTTATTATAATTATTATATAATTTAATTTAATTTTATTAAATTACATACAATATTAGATCTTAAAAACAATGCACATTTAAAGTGCTAGCAATACCGACCTATGACTATTATATTATAATTATAATAATATTAACTATTATTATTATAATAACTTATTTTATTATGATTATAATAATAATAACTACTAATATTATTTACTTGTTAATGCTATGATTTAATATGCCGCTGGCATTTTGTTCAATTGCAGTTTGCCATAGAAGGCACATAGGCGACGCGCATCCGCATCTCAGGTCGGCTGACCAAATGTGAGTATATATATATCTATATATGTATATATATATGATAAAGCCAATTAATCGACATTGTATGTTTAGCTGGCAACCGTCTACGCACGTCAGAGCCATATCCAGAGTTATAGCGAATACCGAGTATCCCAAACGCTCGAAGCGAATCGGCGGAGAAAGCGAAGCGAGAGAGAGGTGAGAGATTGTGAGACGACGAGACGAGACGAGAGAGAAGAGAGGAGTGCGCTGCCCCAGCACACGCAGAAGTAAAACTTTGAATGGATCCGTGTGTTGGCTGGTTTCAGGAGGAACAGGAGGGACCAGCGCTGCGCACATGGTTAAAGATTTGGGAGACGAATGCCCAGGAAATGGGCGCGCTGCTTGAACAACAGCTACTACAGAATAACTCCAACAACAGCAACGGCAACAACAACAACAACAACAACAATAACAATACTACAACAACAACACCATGCAGCAGCAGCAACAACAGCAACAGTAGCAGCAGCAGCAGCAGCACAACGAGCGGCCAACAGGTGTCAGGGGGCAGCACGGGGCATTTGAATAAGCTGATTAATAACGGTCTGCGGGATCCCGATTCCCTGCACATACTCTTGCAACAGTTCAACGGCACGGCGGCAACGCGCCAGGGCAACATTAACGGCGGCAAGAGCTCCAGCAACACCTCCATCGATTCCACATCGAACAACGAGAACATTGCACCCAACAGCAACAGCAACAGCAGCAGCAGCAACAACAGCAACAACAGCAGCAGCAGCAGTAACACCACAAGCGCAGCAACAGCCACAACAACAACCACAACAACAGCATCAGCAGCAGCGGCGGTTGCAACAACAACAACTTCAACAAGCTCTGTGACATCGGCAACCGTTGCCACCAGCAGCACCACGGCGCCCATAGTCGGAGACAACATCACCACGTCCTACGTGGTGAATCCCGCCTCCAAGCTGCCCATGCATGAGCGCACCAACACCTACTACAATCCATCGCGCAGGAAACGTGTGGTGGACAACAAGGTGCCGCCCGTGAGGTTGAACAAGCA
The DNA here is from genome assembly GCA_035045125.1 of Hypselothyrea guttata. Classification (NCBI taxonomy): domain Eukaryota; kingdom Metazoa; phylum Arthropoda; class Insecta; order Diptera; family Drosophilidae; genus Hypselothyrea; species Hypselothyrea guttata. The sequence continues at coordinate 661,930 of JAWNNJ010000194.1, forward strand.
CGCCGAGACGATAGCCAAGTACAAGGGTTGTCCGTGGCGTGTGCGTGATTATCAGTACGGTGACGGCATCGTCGGACTGCATGAGGAGATCGATCATTTCTATCAGTATGTGCTGCCCACGCCCTGCGAGCATGCCATACGCAACGAGGTGGTCAAGCGCATCGAGGCCCTGGTACAGTCCATCTGGCCCCAGGCAGTCGTCGAGATCTTTGGCTCGTTTCGCACGGGTCTCTTTCTGCCCACGTCGGACATTGATCTGGTTGTGTTAGGTGAGAGCTCGCTTCACTATCAACCTTCCTTTCTTCCTTCATTCATTCCTTCCTTTCTTCCTTGCTTGTCTAGTGTTATCTTTTGTCCGTTCTCTTTTACCAGACTTTCCTCCTGCCTTTCTTGCTCTTCTCCTATCTTTCTTTTTGTTCTAGTCTTTCTTTTCCCCTCTCTTTCATTCTACCTTTACTGCTGCCGCCCCTCCTTCCTTTATTCCTTTCTTTCTGTTTCTCCTCCTTTCTTTCTATATTTCATCCCACCTTCCTTCTTAGGCTTCTTTTCATCCCTCCATCTTTCCTTTCTTTTTTCGCCTTCCTTTTTTAGCTTCTATTCTACCTTCCGTCTCTCCCTTAATCCCACTCTGCTTTTTCCTTCGTTTCTGCCCTGCTTCCTTCATTGTTTCCACCTTCCTTTCTACCCTTCTGACTCACCTTCCTTCCCTCCCACAATCCTACCCTTCTTTTTTTCCGTCTCATGTCCCTTGCTCTTTTTTCTTCCCCGCTTCTCTTCCATCCATTCGAAATTCACTAATCTTACGTCTATCCATCCTCAGGGCTCTGGGAGAAGCTCCCTCTGCGCACCCTCGAGTACGAGCTGGTAAATCGCGGCATTGCCGAGGCGTGTACGGTGCGGGTGCTGGATAAGGCGTCGGTGCCGATCATCAAGCTGACGGATCGGGAGTCGCAGGTGAAGGTGGACATATCGTTTAATATGCAGTCGGGCGTACAGTCGGCGGAGCTGATTAAGAAGTTCAAGCGCGATTATCCGGTGCTGGGTAAGCTTGTGCTTGTCTTGAAGCAGTTCCTGCTGCTGCGCGATCTCAACGAGGTGTTCACGGGCGGCATCTCGTCGTACTCCTTGATACTCATGTGCATCAGTTTCCTGCAATTGCATCCGCGTGGCGTCTTCCATGACAAAACGAATCTGGGCGTTTTGCTGCTGGAGTTCTTTGAGCTCTATGGCCGTCGCTTCAACTACATCAACATCGGCATCTCCATCAAGAATGGCGGACGTTATATGCCCAAGCACGAGCTGCAACGCGACATGGTCGACGGCCATAGGCCCTCCCTGCTCTGCATCGAAGATCCCCTCACCCCTGGCAACGACATCGGTCGCAGTAGCTACGGCGCCCTTCACGTCAGGCAGGCGTTCCGTTGCGCCTACCGGGAGCTAACCCAGGCCGTAACGCCCCTCAATCTCTGGGATACCGATTCCCGAGTTACTTCTATACTAGGTAGGAAATGCAAATTTCTGGGTCAGGGTCTTTTTTGGCGCCTATTACACTGTAGAAAACAAAGATTGATTCGAATTGCGCTTGCTTTAAAACTGATAATTATGGACAGATATGCAGCCCGTCTAAAACATCGGTTTTCAATGTCCTACATCAATATTTGCAACCACTATAGAAAAAATGTCCGAACTATTTTGTACAACTAAGAATAGGCTGAAAGATTTGAAACATTTTGAAGGCTTAACTTAAGTTGGAGATCGAAAAAAAATATCTTAGAAATTCGATTATATCGAATTTTGATTGCTATACAAGTGAATATTATTGACAGATATCTATCCAAGGTTCCATGTTCTACAAACGAATTTGTACAGCTAATAGAATAGTCGGAGAAGCCTGATAAAAAATAGTTCAAATTCTTGGATGAGATGATTTTAGTTTCTATTTATGGCATTCGCTGTGTTAATGTTTACCGAATGTTGTGCCGCCCACAGGTCGGATAATTCACATCACCGATGACGTCATCGACTACCGCGAATGGATTCGCGAGAACTTCGACCATCTGGTGGCCATGGATCCCATCTCGCCCCTGCCCGCCCCGTACGCCAACGGCGCCAAGTACGTGATCATGCCGAACGGCGCCATCGTGCATCAGCTGTACCATCCGCATGCGGTGCTGCAGCCGTACCACGGTGTTGCAGCGGTGGCTGTTGCGACGCCCCAGCAGCAGCAGCAGCTGCAGCAGCAGCAACAGCAGCAGCAGCAGCAGCAGGCGCATCAGCTGCACGCAAAGGCGGGGCAGTTGGGGGGCAACATGAGCCTGCGCCATAGGCGTGGCAGCACGTCCTCTGGCGATGATTCGGAGGACAGCAAAGACTGCGAGATAATGGGCGATCGTGATCGGGAGCAGCCGATTGTGGATGTTATCGATATCACGTCATCGCCGCCGAATGGACTCGAGGTATCGGGCATGGTTGTGAACGTGCCGCTGCCGATCGTGGTGAGCAGCAGCATCGGCAACAGCAACAACAACAGCAACAACAACAGCAACAACAACTGCAGCAGCAGCAGTAGCAGTAGCAGCAGCAGCCATTGCAGCAACCACAGCAACAGCAATCACAGTCATCACAACAGCAACAGCAACAGCTCGTCGGTAATGCACACACCCACACGCATAGATACATGATGAATGGCTGTCGGCCTCATGCAACAGCAGCAGCAGCAGCAGTTGCAATTGCAATTGCAGTTGCAGCAGCAGCAGCAGCAGGCCGTCGGCTGTGTCATGCTGGCCGCAATTGCTTCAACATCAACTCCCACTTGTACAACTTGTACTACTACCACTACTACTATCTGTACTACTATTTGTACTTCTGCCACATCCAATCCAATTGTCATGCCGCGTGCGCAACACTTGTTGCGCACCAACAGCGGCAACGCAGCAAATGCGGCCAGCATGCCAGCCCAGCCAAGGGCCCAGCCATGCCAACATACATGTATATCTTCTTCACAACTACAACAGCCAGACGCGGAGCAGCTACTCGGCGATGTCCAGGACGAGGAGGCGACGGGCCACGCCTACAACATGCCCAGCAGCAGCAGCAGCGGCGTCCACACCACAACAGCAGCAGCAGCAGCAACAGTGCGCACTTATGGTCAGCAGCAACAGCAGCAGCAGCAGCAGCGCAGTCATTCTAATGCCTATTATCGTCAGCAATTCTATGTGCCACCGCCCATGCAACAGCAACAGCAACAACAGCAGCAGCAGCAGCAACAGTTGAGCAAAACCAGCTACAGCGGAGCTCAGCGACCGCAGCATCTGCGACTTTCCCACAGCAACAACAACAGCAGCAGCGGCGTCTATCAGCAGCAGCAACATCATCATCATCAACAGCAGCAGCAGCATCACCACCAACATCATCATCAGCAATATCATCATCACCAGCAGCAGCAGCAGCAGCAGCAGCAGCGTCGTCACTATCAAAGCAGCAATCACACATCAAAACCCATAGGCTCGCCCACAGTATCATCAACAACAGGAACAACATATAACAACAACAACAGCAACAGCAACAGCCGCTTGCCAGCTAGGCGTGAGACGTTGGTCAGCTCATCGTCATCGATATCGATCATCTCGATATCATCCGAATCATCGGTGGGTAGCTCCTCCAGCTCCTCGGCGCGTTCGCCGCGCTGCGGTTCCACGGGCGATTATACGGCGGATTCGAGAAGCGCCGGACAACCGATGGAAGAGCGTTGAAGCGCATGAAATCGAGAGGGATAGTCATAGAGTTAGAGATATAGACAGAGATAGGCACAGCCGAGTCTTGTATGTGTGTGTGTGTGTGTGTGTAGAAGAGAATGCATAGCGCTCTTTCCATTCTTCTCTCCATTCATTCAGCTGCATATCTTGCATATTCACAAACATCCGAATTCTGTATAAATACCTCTATGCATATGCATTTCCAAGTGCCCCACAAAAAGATATATACTCTTGACTATTCAAAAAGATATAGACAACAAAAAGCACACACACACACACACACACACACACACACACACAGCAAGGCAGCTGTACGCTCTGTCCAGATTTAGGTAATTCACTTAGATTCCATGTATTGCTGTCTAGCGCATATAGAGACCCATAGAACCACACTTAACAAATATATAGCATGTAAGTTTAAAGTCTAAAACTCTTGGTACTACTTCAGTTTGAGCAAGAAAGTTATAAATATATATATATAAAGATATATAGCAATAAAACAAACCACAGTTAGTCATTAAGTGTAGTTATTTTAAGCGAAATGTGAAGTACGAAACTAATAATATTGAAGTAATTATCTAATAATAACTTAGCAACTAGCTGATAGGCAACATCATTGTCTGGGCGAAATCGATATCGATATCTTTGTATAAACATTGTCTAGTTCTAAGCCAAATTTGGGATATATTTCTTCAGCGTTGTTTTTGAACCTTCCCCAGAACCTAAACAATTAATTTTTTTCTAGATGGTTAGCTATATTAACTATTATTGTACAATTAGTGCGATGCTTATAGCTTAAGTATAACACGATATATCTATATATATATATATGTAGCCTAGCCAACAAAACATTTGTAATTGTAAATTATATACACGCGATTCGTCACGCTAATATTATTAAGTGAAAATTGCGTTCAAAGAGAAACACGAGAGAGTTTTATAAATGTTTTTCTGATTTATTATGTTCGGATTCGGATCAACTATTCAATTGTGTATATGATATACTTATATTTTAAATGAATTAAGCCTGCTACACTTTTAAAAATTATTAGGCCAAAAACATTGATTCAACATTATTTGAAGAGGATTATTAATTATTATTATTAATTGTAATATATCTATTTCAACAACTCAAACTGTCAAAACACGCGCCGAGTGTTGCAAAACAAATTATATAATTGTGTAATTACTAAAGAAATCCTTTAAAAAAAATAACGAAAGAAACAAAAAAAAAAACAAAACAAAAACAAAAACTAGATAAACCACGATGGTGTAAAATTATTCATTAACATTTAACATTTAAACTTGCAACTACAACTAAAACTAAAACTATATAATGCATACGCAATTCCTGCCATTTATTAGTGTATATACTCTATATGCATAGTTATAGCTCTAACTGTATATGAATATGTTTGTTAGTTTCTATATATGCATACTATATATATATATCGTACGATATCTGGCTACCTTTTGCTACGCTCCACACTGAGTTCACCTTGGTTTTTGTGTGAATCCCCCAAAATTCAAATTGAACGTACTGTCATTTTCGAAAGGGTTTTTAAAACGTTTAAGGATAGCAGGAGAAAAGTTAAACAAGAGAAACGTAAGGATAAAAAATATTTAGACTTTGTACATGTATAACATTTAGGCTGTTCTTCTTTCCATGCAAGAGGCAAAGGCAAGAAACCAAAACTTAAGCATTGTAGTATATTAACTATATAGCATATAGATACTAAAATGATAAAACTGAATGTATAACGGTAACTGCAATCTATGCACCATAGCCACAGCCATAGCCCATTAACTGTAACTCCCCACCTCTCCTGCCCCGCCCCATTTCCTCCTCTTCCCATATAACATCTAGCGAAAGCAGCAGCTGCTTTGGAGCCCACCTTACACACACGCATGCACACACACACACACACGGACACAACCGCGATAGATCTAATATAATAGATCTAAAGTTAGACCTAGCGGTTATTCTGACGTTTGATTTAGCGGTAGATCTACAGTTAGACCTAGCTTTGGATCTGACGTAAGACCTAGCTTTAGATGTAAAGTTAGACTAGTTTTAGATCTAAAGTTAGACCTAGCTTTGTATCTAAAGTAGTATCTAGCCTTGAATCTAAAGTTAGACCTAGCTTTGTATCTAGAGTTAGACCTAACTTCAGATGTAAAGCTAGTCCTAGCGTTAGATCGAAAGTTGAACCTTGCTTTAGATCTAAAGTTAAACGTAGATTTAGATCTAAAGTTAGAACTACCGTTAGATCTGATGTTAGTATTTGACCTAGCGTTAGATCTGATGTTAGACCTAATGTTCGATCTGATATTGGAGCTATCGTTATTGTGGAAAATAACTTGAATGTATGCACTCGTCTGTTGAATATTGCATTGTATAAACCTTACTAAATTTAGTTAATCATATGAACTAATTGATAAATACACACTCCACCCACACACACACACACACTGAGACACACACACACACGTGCGTGAGTCATCGAACAGTTAGGTTAGGTTTAGCATTAAGCATTAAGACTTGAAAAGCGATGTAAAAAAACCCCAGATATGGGTATAGCAATAATATACCAATAGACCACACTCGTATGAATGTCTGTGCACCCAATCCCCCCTACCCCCCACCCCCTACCCCCTCCCTAACAACCTAACTGCTTACTAGTAAGAACATTGATCAAATTTTAGTCGCTCGAGGTTATGTCTGTGTATCCTAACAATCTATCTTTGCCTGCCCAAGTAAGTCTCGACTACTTTTAAATTGTAAATTGCATAATTTAACTGTGTTGTATTTCTTGTTTTTTTTTTTTTGTTAATTCTGATATTTATCGGCTACAGCGATTGTTGTTGTTTCTTAAGACTATATAGACTACATCGTATCGTTGCAATATATATACGTGTGTGTGTATATATACGATTTATATATGTACATTAGCCCAGCCGATTATAATGCATATTTCGCATAGTGTTGTAAGTCAATGAACAGAAGAATTCGTAACAAGTTAGCATATACACATAACTAATGTCTAATGTATACCTAGTAAATTGATGCGTAAGACGATTTTGGATGAAGCAACTTAAAAGATTATATAAATGATTATGAAGAAGCCGTTGCTCAAGTTGCGCCAACGCAATTTGGCATTGCAACAGCTTCTTAATAAATATGCCGTGTTCTATGCACGCAAAAACAAAACAACTTGTAAACAATTGATTGATTTCATTTTCAAGACGAGGAAATTACAGAGCCCCGAGTTCCAGATCATTAAATGGCGTGGCTTCCAACTTTTAGAAAAGGTAAGCAAATCTCAAGTTCTGTTGGATATTAGCTGAAAGTTCAGACGGATTCAAAACAATATTAAAAATTGTCTTGATTACAAATTTCAAACAGAAACATACCTTAACCTATTCTATAGGAAATGATCTAAGAAAATGACGGCGTATGATGCAAATTTGACCTATTTGCAAATCACAGCAAAATGTCGTAAATTTAGGAAAACCTGCTTTTGAGAAAAGTTTAATTCTATTCAATAGAATATTTTGTTAGTTTTGTTTCAAACATGTTTTTTTTTAATTCTGCAAAATATCGTATATTTTAAATTTCGGAAAACCTAGCATTTAGATAAGTTTAATTTCATTCTCTATTTTGTGAGTTTATTTTATGAAATTACTTTTGCTTTATAAAATTAGCCAAGAAAATTGTTTTTACTTAAAGAAAATGACATGTTTATATATTTTAGATTTATTTTAAGAATTTTTTATAAAAGTATCTTTGAGATAATTTACTACACAGCTACGCATTTAATCAGTCTACCACTTGATGTAGGTGAACTTGAAGGTCTTGGGATCGCTGGCCTCGCACACATAGAGCATTAGGATCTTGCAGTTGGCATCGTTGATCAGCTGCCGATTGCCAAACATATGGACACAGTTCTCGTTTCCGCCGTAATTGTCGGGCATCTGTTTGGGCCCGTTCCATGGGGCGTAGGTCATGGGCCGACCCGTGGATAGCCAGTAGAAGGCGCCCTCGGTGCCCAGATCGTTGCCGGATATCCAAAAGTAATCGTTGTTCTTGAAACCCTTTGCCTTGATGTGACCTACCAGCGCCTCCATCTCCGGCTTATCCTCAATGGAGGCCAAGTGCGCGTTCATCAGGCGACAGGCAGCCGTCGCTTGAAACCAATTCACCTTGTTCAGCGGCTCTATATAGTAATAGTTATCCCCGATTCTCACAAAAGGCGCCGTGTCGATATCCGTTGGTATGCCTGAGGACAAGAAATGCTGTAAACTGTGGATACTGGACTATTGGAATATAGAATCTCACCGTTATAGACCTCGGTGCGATAGTTGGTGAATATATTCACATCGGGCAAATAGCATAGTACTCTCTGTATACCGGAGGCGAATAGCACCAGACGAAAGCTTAGTGCTAACTGTAAATCCATATTGACGACTCTGCTTCAACTGATGGGAGAACCGACTTTTATTCTATATTCCGGTGGGCTTATATATATTTTCTTATCGGCTATCGCGTCAGCTGTTATGGAAAACAATTGGACAAACAATCGGTGTCATATGATATATTCAAATTCTGCAAACTATTTTCAAATCAAAATACTTTTAAATATGGGTATGAATAAATAATTATTATTGATTAACAAGTATAGGAAGTTCTCATTAAAAATCGGGTTGTGCAACAGCAATAAGTAATTTATTAGAAAAGTAATTTGAGAGATTCCAGCATAACTACGGGTAAATTCTTTCTGTTGCACCCGACCAAACGGCAGTCCCCGTACTTACCATTCATTTCTTGAATTTTCTATAGTAGTGCATGGCAAATCAAAGCACTATTAATTACTAGGAACTTAAATATACAATTTTATTTCAGTTAAGATATTTAATTCTTCGCATAGACTATGCTCTAACATATTATTCGTGCTCATCAAATTTCTGTAAAATTTATTTCGAATTTCATAAAGAAATGATTACAATTGTGTTCCAATGTCAACCTTCATCACATCTGGATTAGTATATTGATATTTAAGCACCTAAAAGTATGCCTTGTGTTTTTTGTAAGCGATCGTAAAAACGTTAAAATTTAAATATCTATAGAAAACATGGATCGTAATCATTATGGGTTTTAACTTTAAAAAAAATCACGCAATAATGTTTTTACTTTGGGAATGATAATGATGAATTTTTATTAAAAATAAGACAATTAATTTTGATAAAAAAAATGAATTAGGCCCATTTTTGCATGTTGTTTTAGAATAAATCCAACGAATCAGATGCTTTTCTTTAAAAAAAAATATTGGAAAATTTTTCTCAAAACTTTAATGTAAACTTAAAAAATTTGTAATCTATAAATATATATCTTTAATATCGATAACATCCGACTTTTCGGCATAGGTTTGTGTTTTTATAAAACTAAATTCATATTTAACCTTATATTTTAATAAATGTGAATTATATTTTATTTGCCGCTTTCCTCAAAACTCTAATGTAAACTTAAAAAATTTGTAATCTATAAATATATATCTATATTAATATCGAGAACATCCGACTTTTCAGCATAGGTTTGTGTTTTTATAAAACTAAATTCATATTTAACCTTCTATTTTAACAAATGTAAATTATATTTTAATTGCCCGCTGTCGAGTGTTGCCGACTGAACAGCTCGTTATTGTGCTGACAATAATGGAAGTAAAACCAGCGATAAACAATTAAATAGGTATTTATTTTAAGTGCTTCGCTTTATTGAATTATGTATAACTACATGCTTAGCAGCTAGGACAGTCATAAGGTGGGAATTCCAGACGATTGGATCCCCCTGCGAATGTTTTCATTACAGTAAAATAAAAAAATCAAAAATTAAATTAAACTACGAATTGCATAAACCGCCAGATGCGGAGTTGCGTCAATTGGACATGCGCAGATCAAACGTGGGCTGTTGTTTCTTCTGATCGCTCCGGGGCCAGACAATGCTCTCGATCCAATCGATATAGCTGGAGACGCGCGTATAAACGCTGGGGGGTCCGCTGGCACATCCCTGGCCCAGGGACGTAACCCCCGCCACGTACCAGGTAGGGCCCTTCTGCAACAGCAGCGGCCCCCCCGAATCCCCCTGGCAGGTGTCGCCTTTAATATCGCCGGCGCACATCTGGCTGGCGGCCAATCCGTCCGCCAGCACATCGGCCGGATAATGGGGCTGACAATCCTGCGCGGTCACATACTGCAGATCGACCTTGAGCAGCTGGGAGGAGGAGAGGCCCGCAAACTGAATCTGACCGTAGCCGATGGCAACCAGATTCTTGGCGCCCAGCTCCTGACGCGTCCACACGCAGGCGATGCGTCGTCCCGATGGGTTCGCAGCGTCCAGCTCCAGCAGCGCAATATCGTTGTAGGAGGTGCTGTCGTTGTAGCCCGGATGCGTGAACACCCTCACGATCTCGTGCTCCTCGCCCATGCCCATCGTCAGATTCTCGCCGCCCAGACGCACCCGGCTGGGCAACTGGCCACCGAAGCTAATGCAATGCGCAGCGGTCAGCACGAAGGTGGAGGAGATGAGGGTGCCGCCACAGCGAAAGTAGAGGCTGCCGTCGAAGTTCGACGGCCAGCCGAGGGCGGCCATGTAGGGGAACTCGCCATACTTGGTGGGTTTTCCGCCCACAATCGAGATGCCGAACACAAACGAATCCTCGCAAGCTGCCAGTGCGAAAGAGAGAGCGTTGAAGCAAACAGGTTATAGCCTAACAAGTGCATACACGAAGGAGGTTCGAGAAATAGCCGACCTAGCAAGTTGGTGTTGAGAAATGTTCACAAAGTAATGAAATAGGGGAAGTACCGAATATTTAAGGCATAGGTTCATATTTGATTTTTGGAAAAACTTCTTCATCGTGATAACTTCTTTAGATGATACAATGCATGCATCTAAAGGGTCAAATAGATCCAAATGACGAACTTCATATAAAAGACAAACTAGTTCATCCATTACAAAAAACATACGTCATTTGGATAATATGAGCATCCCTTGATGTCAATCGGGGATACGCCTAATAAGCGTCCGTTCGTGTAAATCGGTTATTGGCCCGTTACTATTAAAAAAAGAAGCGCTTGGAATTATTTGTTTCGACTTGTTCAACAAAGAATATTAAAACCTCTTATGGATTGAAATTCTGTTTCGTAACCTCTTATAATTCGTAATGAATTCTTATATTACTTTTTAAGCCTCGTTGAATGGTATCTCGATAAATCTCATACCCGCTTAATTCGTTAAAAATGTTATACTATAATATGTAAATAAAAATTCTGCGAACTTGTTAAATTTAAGTAATGGTATTTAGAACCGCAATGTGCAAATTAGAAAGTGTTTCATCGGTCGTTGCGATGACTAAAATAAATTAACTGAAATTTGAATAATACCCGATTTCCACGAACGCAAAGTGTAAGCTCAATTTGTGTCATTTTGGAATACCCTAATTAGGGGTTTCCACGAGCGACAGCAAAAAACGCTCATATCATCCAAATAACTTTGGTAATTTTGTATTGGATGAACTGGCTGGTCATTCGGATAAACAGGTTTGTCATTTCAACGAAGTGATTGGTCATTTGAATAAAGTAGTTCGTCAGTTGAATAAAGTATTCGTCCTTTGGATGAAGAGGTGCGTCATTTGGATGAAGTGATTCGTCAGTTGGATGAAGTGATTCGTCATTTGGATGAAATGGTTCGTCAGTTGAATAAGGAGGTTCGTCGTTCATCATTTGGATGAGGGGGTTAGTAGTTCGTCGTTTGGCTGATAGGGAACATTTGTGCTCGTAAAAATAGGCTGACGTACTTCCCCCGACTTTTTCTGGACTCTGTGGTCAGGTTGGCTATTTCTCGAACGGCCCTCGCATGGCTGTGTAATCTTACCGCGCTCACTCGGTCGCTGAACCAGCATGGGCAGTGTCGGGGGCTCAGTGGTGGTGGCGCCTCCATCCGTGTAGGTGCCGTTGAGTGCACAGCACACGTACTGATCGTATTTCACAAAGTAACAGGTCTTGGGCAGCTGCTTTTGCTGCTGCCAGCGGATTAGGGCGGCTGGACACTCCTCCAGGAGCTTGCAGCTGCCGGGCACCCGACGCTCCTCATCCGCAAAGCAGTCGTCGAACGATTCTTTGGGAAAGATAATGCCGCGCTGCGATTGCGGCTTAATCGCCGCATTTGCCGCTAGAACAAAGATTATTATATACATATATTTTTTAGCGATATTTTGCTTATTTTGTTGGCTTACCTGCTGCCCTGACCTGTTGCCCCGCCAGCAGCAGCATGAGCAGCGCTATCAGCTTTATAAAATTTGGCATGGTTTTCAGTAGGATTCCCCGATTTCCCCGATTCCCCTTTTAGTTGAACTGCGTCGTTATCGCGTCTGAATTCGAATTGCGCCTGCGTTCGCCGCGCGACGATTTGAAGTGCGCGTCGCGAAAATAACAAATGAAAATTAAATCAAAACTCAGGCCGAGACAACGACACAGAGTCCAAGAGCGTCTTCGACTCAAAAAACCCGCCAGGCAACTTCAAATGTTTTGCTTTCGGATTTTGTTTTAATTGTGATCTCCGCAACCGTTGTGGTGGGGGAACGCTCAATGACGACAGCACGTGCTCATATATAAAAGTCCAGCGAACCGCGACCGGTTTGCCGGACACATGAAATTAAAGATCATTGCTAATCTCATGGGAGCGTATTAATTTTAATTTAAGCAAACAACTGATTCATACTCCCGATTTCAATGTCTTATTGCGCCGCTGCTTAACCGCTGGCGCCATCTAGCGTCCGTTCAGCAGGCGCAACCGTTGAGCAGTGCTGCTAGATATTCGGAAACAATTTAAAGAAAAAGTAGCTAAAAATAACTAAAAAATATCTGCAAGTGACTTAAATATGACTAAGCAGTAATCCCTTCGTTTTTTCACGAACAATTATACAATATATTATATAAAATTATTATATTATAGAAATATATTTATTATATTTTATTTGCATTAATTAAATTGAATTCAAATATATATACAAATGCTAAAATGTACTACTCCTTTTAAAGTTGAATTCTTATTTTATTTACATGTAATTTTGCTGTATTTATTTTTAATTGCAACAACCTTTAATTTGCTACAAACAAATGTAAATTGTTCCGTTTCGTTCAAACATTTTAAATTGGTGTATCGATGTTTTCGATGAATTGTACGGAGCACAACATTTCTGCTATCGATAAAGCAAAAACTGCTGTTCATAAATTTCGAATTGCTATGAACGTGCATAATTAATTTAATTAAATGTACGTGTTAAGTTAAATTTATATTTCATGTTATTTTATTTTACTGCTGCTTTACATATGCAACAACATTTAACATGTGCCAATATATATAAATATATAAAATTTAAACATTTCGAACTAGTTCATTGCGTTGTTCGATAGTCGTGACTGCGAGCACACTTTGACCTATCGATAAGGCAAAAGCTGCTGCCGCTACACGTCTATCGAGGCGCAACAAGCACGTCGACGCCGTCATCGGCAATTCAGTTGAAAACAATTCGTCGAAGGAATCGGACGCTACGGACGGTTCGGGCCATTCACAATAGTCTTCGCCGGCATTTTTTTACGCGCGTTCACAATTTACGTCGTAAGCGACGCGCGCAACAGGACGTAAATAGCGGTAAAAAGAGTTACAATTGTTTTTGTTTTTTTCTTGTTTAATATTTCTCTGGCTGCCAGATACAAGTTATAAATAGCTTAATTGTGGTTTTGGCAGACGTAAGACAAGACGAAACACGTACACACAACAGCAGCAACAACAGCAACAACAACAACTTAAATTCTATTTGTTGTGCTTTGTTTTTGTTTTTAGTGCAATTATTCCAAGTGCCTGTCTCTGCGTGTGTGTGAGTGCGTGTGTGTGTGTGTGTGAGAGAGCACCAGTGTTGCCAGCTTGACCTATTTTAGGCTAGATTTAGCACATTTCCAAATGGAAAAGTTTAAAAACTTTGAAAATATCTTAGCTTTTTTTTGTTTATATTTAATTTTATTCAGCTCTAACTACACACATATTTATACTTTATTTAAACAAAATATTTTGTAATATTTCGCTGTCTTAAAATATTGGATCTTGTTCTTTAAGACATCGTGAGCTTTATTCTGATGCCGATCGGCAAAACAATAAAAATATCTGCCGGCTTTAAGTTCCGTAACTCAAAATGGAATTTTGTACAACAGAAAATCCTGTACAACAGAATTATAGAACAGTTTTTCCCGTATATATATATAAATTTTAAAAGTTTAAAGTTTATATAATAAGATTTATAAGCTTGTTGAGAAAATGCATAGAAATTCTTAATTTCTGTTGTTTTATTTGAGCAATTTTTGTTACCTTTAACTAAAGGCTCTTGCTGCTAAAAATAGCTTATTTTCTCCATATAAAATTGGCAACACTGATTACTATATGAATCTTGATAGTGTGAAAGGTTAGGGGTGGAAGGGGTGGAGGAGGGTGGGGTAAGCCTGCCTGCTGATCTGAAGGTAAACCAGCTGCTCGCTAGGCAGGTTTAGGCAGAGCTTTTAGCTCTTTTTTATTGTTATTGTGATTGTTTTTGCTATTAGATTTTATTGTTTACACTGGCCGAAAATCATTCAAGTGCAGGCCCAATGACGTCATGGACGCATGATCCACAGTAAGCACTCGATGGAGTGCACGGCGTATGCCAGTTGAATCGAAGCGAATTGTTCTTTCAAACATTTGAGGCGATCAAGTTTCAGCCTCAAGGCCATGACGTCATTATGTTGTCATCAAACAAAAGCAACAGCAACAAATAGGCTGAAACCTTAGACATGAGCTCATTACTGGAAACATGACTAAACTGACAATACGCGCATTGTTTCCGTCACATTAGCAAATATTCATACTTAATACTAATATTAATAATAGTAATAATAACAATAACAGCAACAGCAACAGCGACGGCAATGTCAGAACTGCGCGCGCTTATCAGCTGATAATGAGAAATTGTTCAAGACCCACGATAAGATAAGATACGTGAATACATAAATATTATATATAAATATATATACGCACATGTGGGCCTGCCAGTGTGTACACACTTAGTGTTTGGAATCTGCTCAAAAGTCGAGCCCAGGTTCAGTGCACTTTTGAAATTCGTTCTAAGCCGATTGGCAAATATATCGCTAATTATGGCGTAAGAGGAGAGGGGGCAGCGTAATCTTGTCTTCGAACTAGAGATGGGATTGTGTCACGATGTTTGTATTATTATTCCAGGGGAATATCGGAATACCTTAAAAAATTGCTATATATTTATAATAAGGGAGTCGAACTCAGTTTCCTTTACATCCTAATCGATAAAAGCCGAATAACAAGCGTAATATTGAACTAAGTAGATTGTTACACCGAATCTAAACTCTCTAATATTATGTTTATTTATTCTAAAAAGCTATTTAAAATCGGTTTATAAACACAAAAGTTATTCAAGAGACAATATTGCAGGCTTTGCAGGGTATTCTACAGTAGGGCGCATTGGGCTGATAGCAACAAGATTTTGGGACGCTAGGCGTTGCCACCTAGTTGCCAGGACACATTTCAGAAATCCCGGCTGAAAACTTGAAGCACTTTCGACTGCAATTCATGAATTAAATTCATGAATTGATGCACGCATAAACGCATTTTCGCTGCATATGTTGGATGACACTGTTTGTGTGTGTGTATGTGTTTCCATGTCAGTTTTAACTTGTTAATGGTATTTATTGTTATTATAATTGTTTTTTTTTTTTTTGTAAATTATTGTACTATATCAGAGTACAAATTGCCAGATCTTTTATAAGAAAAAACAAACACAAAAACCGGTTAAGAAACGTGCCAATAATAACAGCTGAAATCTTACATCTAGAGAGAGAACAAACAGCAAAAGAAAACATCAACATCAACATCATCATCAACAACAACAACAGCACTAGCAACAGGTGAGTTCCATATAGTTTGATATAAGTATGTATAAATATATATATATATGTATATCGATTTTTTACAGTGTAGGGAAGATGTGAACACCCACAATAAGTTGAACTTTCACTTGAAAGTCTAAACATTATTAATAACAAAAAATATGCTCGTTTTTTTTTTTTGGCTATTTTTAAATCGGCAAAAACAAGTGCAACTCGTGCTATAACATGATGGCACTTTGGGGAGCTATTTGGGCTATATATGTATTTATTTATTTACTATGAGTTAAATCTTACGATGGGGGAAGAGATTGCCCAATTTTGATTTATATATTCATATAAGTATAACGAGATCCAACAGCTTTTTTAGCGATGAAAATACAAAAAAAATATTATGCCATGGCGTCATATGAAGTAGGAGTTTTTTTACCGTTATAAATATTATATACTTTTTTTTCTGCCAAAATTTAACTTTTAAATAAAATACTGTTAAAGTAGTAGGTTTATCTTTTTATTGTATTTTTAATTTATTTATGTTAAAGTCGATTAAGACAAGTCAACCAAGATAAAGTTAATTACAAATTAAAATTAAGTACATATAAACATATTTGGAGTATACATGCTCTCACGCATTTGATTGCTAATCAGATAGGCTAAACTTTGATGCATCATCTCTCTCAATTACGGACCGATTTTAATGAAACTTGCAGAATTGGTAGATATTGATGATCTTTATCAATTACTACAGACAGAATTTGTCTTTAAAATATCATTGTATTCTATTTATGTTTATTGTAGGCGTGGCATCCAACATTCGATAGGCGCAAAATAGTTACGCCCTCTTCAAGCATTATAAACAGTTACGGCTGTCCTAATTTCCTTCAATTATAAAATGTATTTTTTTTGTGGGAATTATATCTGTATAAGCATATATAGTACATATATCAAGTTGATTTGCAGTTAATGCGAGTTTTTTATGAATTGCGAATTTATCTAAACAAATTTCCGCTTGTACTTGTTTTACTGCATCTATCTTTATATATGTATATTTGTATAATGTGCGCATAAATCCATTATGTGTGCACACATACATAGAGACCACGTTTCGCTGTTTTGTATTGACCTGCATTCGGGCCATTAATTAGTCACTTTTTGGACAAATTTTACGGCTTGTCTGGAGCCGAATGCGTGCAACAAAGTTTGGCCAAAATCTCTACAAATTATACGCAGCATTTTTCATTGAGATCTGCCGAACTACACACGCGGCATGATCTCATTTCAGTCTAAACAAATCGGCTAGAAAAAACAATGCAAACCAAAAAGAAACGAGACGTAAAACAAGATCAACAATTTGGCGTATATTTAACACAATTTGGATTTTTATTTTCTAACTTGTAGTAAATTCAGCATGAATTTCATAATTTATGCAGTTGCATCTGTGCCAGCTTCGAATTTCCCTTGCTCTGTTTCGTGTCGAATTTATTTTTAGCACTCAAATTGGCCAGAATTCCCAATATATAATTTATATTGTTTATATTTTGGCCCAACTTGCCTATACTAAGTAATGCCCGAGGTGCTTCAAGTGCACCTGTTGGACACCAGCTGAGCCTGAAGAAACATATAGATTCTATATCTGACTATATGCAGCTAAATTTTGGTTTGGATATTAGTTGATATCTTCTGCTTCTGGGAAGTTAACTAATATACGTCATAAAAGATATGTACAAAAATATAAAAAAATAATAATTATTATAATACGGATTTTATTATAATGTTAAAATTTATTATTTATGATATTTTATTTATTTAAAAATATATTTATTTATTTATAAAATATATATACAAAGAAAATAATTAAATATAAAAAATTAATAATAATTATAATACAGATTTTATTATAATGTTAAAATTTATTATTTATAATATTTTATTTATTTAAAAATATATTTATTTATTTATAAAATATATATACAAAGAAAATAATTAAATATAAAAAATAATAATAATTATAATACAGGTTTTATTATAATGTTAAAATTATTATTTATGATATTTTATTTATTTAAAAATATATTTATTTATTTATAAAATATATATACAAAGAAAATAATTAAATATAAAAAAATAATAATAATTATAATACAGATTTTATTATAATGTTTAAATTTATTATTTATATTTTATTTATTTAAAAATATATTTATTTATTTATAAAATATATATACAAAGAAAATAATTAAGTATAAAAAAATAATAATAATTATAATACAGATTTTATTATAATGTTTAAATTTATTATTTATAATATTTTATTTATTTAAAAATATATTTATTTATTTATAAAATATATATACAAAGAAAATAATTAAATATAAAAAAATAATAATAATTATAATACAGATTTTATTATAATGTTTAAATTTATTATTTATGATATTTTATTTATTTTTGCATATATTTTTATTTGCTTTTATAATGTTGCTCTTGATTTGTTTGTGTTAATTAATATGTTGTTGTACTATTTTTTGTATTCTATTCTTGATATTTTTTAAATTAATTTTGTTGTCTTGGTTTATGATTTTTCGATAGTTTTCTTTCTTATACATTTAGCTTTTGTATTTATTTGTGAGTTCTATTTCATGTTTTACAAATTTAGGATATATTTATTTTTTTATTGGATTTCTTTTATTAAATTGAAGTTTTATGATATTTATTGTATCTCAATCTGTAAATATATTTTACTATTTCGCTAACGGTGTAGTTTGACTTTATTTTATGTTTATTTGGTGTTACTTTATTTATATTTTGTTTTCTTTTTTGCATCAATTTGATATTTAATTAAATGTGAATTTTGTTGGCCGTGTTGGCACACGGTTCATTCAACTTGTCCGCCGTATGGCCAATTCCGCCGGCTGTGCTTTAAAAATAATTTCTACTGTGTATTTTTTCCGTTTCCCGTTTTCCGTTTGCCACTTTGGCACTTGGCGTCTGCTGTCGATGCTTTTCTGGTTCGCCGTATGATTTTCCTTTTTCACTCTTTTAGTTAACAATTTGAAATGTCGAGGGAAGGGATCACACACAGATACACACACACACACACACAGCAATTGCTGTAAATTGATATGGAATTAGCTCTCGCATGCGAGTGTGTAACACACAC
This sequence comes from Hypselothyrea guttata, assembly GCA_035045125.1. Lineage (NCBI taxonomy): Eukaryota > Metazoa > Arthropoda > Insecta > Diptera > Drosophilidae > Hypselothyrea > Hypselothyrea guttata. Next base: position 680,842 of record JAWNNJ010000194.1, read on the forward strand.
ACAAACACTCGCATGCGATTATAACCTCATTTGCGTAGCGACAATCAATTGCAATTTGAGATTAGCAGGGCAGCTGAAAAGTGGGCGAAGGGCGGGCGTGATTTGAAAGTTTGTTTGTTGTTTGTTGCTTGTCTGAAGGTTGCAATTTCAGCAAAGTGGGAAACTCAAACATTGTCGGCATTGTCTGCATCGAATATATCGAAATTCACATGTTTAAAGTGATAGTGCTGCGATAATATCGTTTCAATATCGGTATTATCGATAATGAGTTGCTATCCAGAATATCGGCAAGGTTTTGGCGCCTATCGATATGGAAAGCGTCGAAAATATTTCTTTTTACTATAATACTACAAATATTTTAAGAAGTTGAAGCAAAAACTGCATCAATATCCATAATTTGGATATCCCATATCGGCAATATAGATATGAGTGGATATATCCATATAATCCCAAAGCCAATTTACGATGCATCCAGAATATCGGCAAGGTTTTTGCGCCTATCGATATGGAAAGCGTCGAAAATATTTATTTTTACTATAATACTATACTATGTTACTATAATACTACAAATATTTTAAGAAGTTGAAGCAAAAACTGCATCAATATCCATAACTTGGATATCCCATATCGGCAATATAGATATGAGTGGATATATCCAATTTACGATGCAATTATGCCTGTTTAGCAATCAACCCCCGATTCTCGCAATACTTGTAAACTGGGTCACATTATGAGCCGCCAATAAAGTACAACCAATCCCACTAATACCACCGATTCCACCACTGTCATCCGATTCCAAACTGCAACCACTGGGAAATCCCTTGTAGAGTTTTGGAGTATGTAGACCAAGTGGGGTTGGTTGCCATGACACTGTGGGCTCACTTGTGTTGTGGTCGTAAAACTGTCAGGTCAACCATTTGCCAAGTCGTCTATGGTCTAATTTATAGTGCCGCTCCCCTCTCTCCCCGCAGGTGCCCTCACTCCACTTGCCATAGATTGCATGCGTGAACACCATCAGCCAAGTGCAGCCCAGTGACCAGGCGGAAGTCTAGAATGCCGGGTCTTATAGCTCTAATTTTAAGAAATTAAGCAGCAGATACCCTGGAGCTTAGGGTGTATGGAGTTGGTTAGAGGGTATATTGTAGTTGTCATAAGTTAAAAGATGTCTAGGCAAGCATCAAAATAAAGAGTTTATCCACTTGAATCATGAATAACAGAGAATTTATGTTGAATTCAATTTAATTAGAAACGGGCTTTAAATTGTACTTTATTTTTAAATTAATGCCATTTAATTAGGTTCTATAAATTAATGTTTAAATTAACTTTTGTGAACTTAATTGTAGTATTGCTTTTAGGTCTATTTCATTTGATTTTCATTCATTTAATGCTGTGATAAAACTAATTTTATAAATTAAATTAAGCGACTTAGATAAGATAAGATTGGTTTTGTCAGTTAGCTACAACTGTTGATGGCTCTATAGGCGATTTAGGTATGTGATTTGATTGGCATTTTCCCTCTGATACTTTTAAATAGGGTATAATTGGGTCGTGCATAACCAGAGTCGTGTTTCGCAATTGTCTTTCAAGTCAGCCGCCCGGCGAAGTGTGTGTTTAATTGCCATGAGCCACAGTGGAAACTGAATGAGTATCGAGAACTATTCTGGATTGCAATTGATGTGGCTTTATTGATACCCTTTCTCCCGCTTGGATCTCTAGCCATCTGTGCGTGGCATGACGCATTCCAAGTGCCAAATGCCATCTCTGTCGAAATGTTTGCCCAATGGAAAACAAAATCTACTCCCCCACCAAAATGATGTATTACAGCAATCGTCTTGGCATCTATTGTCCGGCACAACCTCATTAACATCATCGTCATCATCATTATCATCATTCTTGTCTGTGTTTTGGCACGATCTGTGTCGCCCACTCGAGTCGATTTAGCTCTGGGCGAGAGAGAAATGAGAAATGCTCATTATGTGTAGAGAAAAGCTGAAAAGCTGAAAAGCAGAAAAGCGGAAAAGCACACCGTAATATATGTCCCAGGCTATACAAATATTTGGCACATTACTCAATATATAGCTCTCTAGACAGAGTGTCTGACACACGGAGAGATAACAGATCGCCACAAGGCAAATAAACAAACGCGAATGAAATTGAAATCGTTTAGGCAGCATTTTCTCAGTATTTTTGCAGTAAATAAAACAAAACAGAAATTGGGCAATTACTTAGTGCAACTACTTGATCCTAAAGTAAGCAGTAGAGATGTTTTGTAAAACTTTAACTTTTAACACTACGGATGAGTCATGTCGCTTGGGTCAGTACGACAATTTTATACCCTACAACAAAACAACATAAACACGAATCAATAGAGCCAACTACAGTTGTTGTTTTATGGTTTCTAACCGTTTTAACCACAAGAAGCAAATGCGATAATGTTGTGAAAGCGAAAGGATTTCAGTAAACAGCAGAGATTTGTCATAAAGTTGCCAATTAGGGAATTTAGAAACTGGAAAAAATCAAGAAAAATTATAAAAATTCACTTAAATAAATAAGTTGATGAAAATAATAAATCAATAAATCAACAATCCTATCAAACATAAACTACAAATTGGTCAGTTCTGTAGCAATTTGTATGAGTTGACAATAGAAAGACTTGACATCAATACTTACTACTAAACTGAGCACAAACGCTGCTAACTGCATTTAACCTAGGGAGCTTTTGGCGCCTACTGTACCAATTTATTATTGTAATTTCTGTAGACAGCAATCAAAGTGTTGACCTTCACAAAACGATCTTTGTTTTTGCCAAATTGCCCGTGAACTTTGGCTGTGAATCAGTAATCAGTAACTGTATCAGATATTTCGTGTATATCACAACGGCGACTTTCAAAATAATATATAAAATAAAAAAAATAGGGAGTAAAACTTGTTGTTGATTTTGCAAATTTGTAAATGCGAGCGCGCACTTGGGGCATGTTTTTATTTCACTTAATTGAATCATCATCTGCCTCGACTTGCCTCGCCACGACTCAATTTGTATTGCCATTGCCTCGGTATGCAAATACTGGATCGTTTGCCACCTTTAAAATCTGGTTTTCAAATCTACTATTTGCGTCGACCCTCGGCTGTGACTATGACACTATCAATAGACAACGATAAACACGACGAATCAACAGCTGACTACATCAGCTCAAAAAGGCTGATGACGACAATGATCCAGTTGCTTCTGTTTCATATATGACAAAACAGTTAAATTTAGCTTCGAAATAAACGAATTTTGAGCATGACTTGAAAACGTGTATCGAGTTCTTTTATAATTCACTCAAATCAGACTTTAAATTCATTTTGTTTTTGCTAAAAACATTGCAATTTCAGAAACATAGTCTTTAATAGAGTGGATAAAACTTTGATTTTCTTAATATGTTATATATATGTTGGTATCTAAAGTTATTTTAGAGTAAATCGTAACGAACATAGATCGGTTAGGTTTTTAGATATTATTACAATTAAAGATATGTCGATAAGACATAACATATCACATCACGTAAATATGAAAACAGAGCTATATAAGTTGAATGGAGGAATCAAAGTTTAATTAAAAGAGCCAATAAAGTAAATCCATTACATATGTATGTATTTTAACCTTTTACTTACAGTTGATGCAGATACGTATTTTATACATCTTATAACCTATATAGATTAAGATCTTCCTAACTCTTCTGAAACTAAGGCAGTCAAGATCAGTCTAATTAGATGCATATCTAAAGCATTACGCAAAGATACAATGGTTTTAAATAGTTATAGCTTGGCTGGAGCTTGATCTAAGCTCATTACTGCAATTCATCCTGCCTAGATACATTGTAAAATACACATCGCATTTGCAATAGATACATTCCAGTATCTGTATCTTGCGCGTAAACAATGTAGTTGAATTGCCAGTGTTTGGGCTTGTTGAACTTGAAAAATGTTCCCAGGGCAACAAAAAGCAAAAGTACAAATAGCATTTTGTTTATTTTTTATTTGGAGTTAAGTAAACTAATTGCCGCATAATTTCAGTTAATTTGCTTAGCGTAATTAGTTGCAGTGAGTCGAACGTGACACGTAGACTATAGCTAAAATCGTCTATATATATATGTATATATAGAAAATATACATATACTATATTCAGGTTGTAATCTTGAACAACAAATGAGTCACGTAGTAAAACGTTGCATGTGGAACGGAAGAAGGCAACCGGAGAGCACATGGACGGCGGGGACGAGGTGGGTTATAGGGGGCGGTGCGGTCGATTGAACGTTTTATGGGTAATTAACAATCGTTGTAGTTGTACAAACAATCAAGTTAGCGATAAGCAAGGGGGCAGATCGGCACGGGTGCCGCGTACTGAGGGATCAGGGGCAGGGTATGCATAATGTGGGTGGTCAGCTCATATGCCCCAACCCACTCTCCGCTCTCCACTGTGCAATCTCCAAGCCCCCATCCTCCGTGCTCCACACCAGATGCATCGTCATCCGATGATTGAGCAAGTGGCAAACGTTGCGTTCCGCTTTTTTTAGTAGTTCTTGCCACATCGATTGCTATATACACATATATATATCTTTAAATATATACTATATATACGATGGCTCTATCACAATCGTGCAGGCCGATGTCGCGTCTGTTGTGGCAAGGTTATGCTCAAATAATCCCAAGAAAAAACCATAATTATTTATTGTTTGTTTTTCCGTCTTTTATTTGCTTAATCTTTCTTAATTTTCCACCAAAATAGAACTTGCGCCGCTTGCAGCACTTGAAGTTGAAATTTGTTTGTTTACAAACATTTTCAGCATTTGATCGCCTATGTGAAATTGCGGTTCTCCCTCGTTTAACAGGGCGTACATACATATATACTCTATGTACGGGCTATATATAATATATATATATATACTATATGTACATACATATATGCAAATGTTTGCCCTATATGCAAATTTGTAATGCGGGTTTTTTGGGTCTGGTAAAGCCAAGTGGTAGCAATAGCACGAGTATTTAGCTAGAGATTTCGAAATGTTGTTATTTTTAGACCCTGCACTGAGTCGTAGAGCCGATCTATTTGGTTTATGTCAAGAGCTGTAGCTTTTGTTTTTTTTTTTTGCCGTGGTAGCGAATATGCATCGATATTAACCGATAACTGACATTAACAAAGGGATTTGTAAAAAATATGAAGCTAGTTTGAGTAAATTATTATTGTTAAAATATTTTGATATTTTTCTGTCAATTTTGTAATAATTATCCGATTTCACTCTCTTTTATAAAATAATTTTTCGATATATCGAAGTAATCTTATTTAATTTTTATCGCCACTTTGTCAAACGATATATTTATAAAATATTAATGTTTATTTTATATTGCTTAAATTGTTTGGTATATAATGATGTTTCTTACAAAAATATTGTATATTTTTAAATATTAGGAAATATTCATATAGAATTTTGTTTCATTTCTACGCCTATCGATGTGCTGTCTATCGCTATTTTTATAAATTTCAGCCCACAAGCTCTTTAAAGTTTAAACCTAGCAACCGCAAAAACAGTTATAATACAAGATAAACTTACATTTGGCATCTTCCTCCGGCCAGATATAGATCTTATAGATATAATAGCTTATCGATATCATAAATTTAGTTTAAAATGCACTTTTGATGTCTTTAAACTTTGCAACTGTAATATGAGATCAACTTACATTTGAGATCTTCCTCTGTCCAAATATAAATTTTTTTGATGTTTTGCGAATATTTTTCTGGCTTATCGATATGCTGCCAATCGATATGTTTGTGAGTTTACATTTGAACTTTTAAAGCTTGGCAACCGCAAAACAGTTTAATGTGAGATCAACTAACTGTTGACGTCTTCCGCTGGCTAAATTGGCGCCTACCAGCAACCGCAACCAGAGGCGTTAGGAGTCGAAACGTCGCATGGGTGTTGATGTGGTTTGGTCTTGGGTTTTGGCCAAAGCCAGACAGACTGTGGCCCACGTCTTGAGCGCGCTGTTGCTGTGGGCGTGGCAGCAGTACAAAGACAACAACTGCAACGCCTGCAAGACGCGCTCAGATTTCAGTATTGAGTCAATGGACCCAATGCGGCATATTACAGGGTATGCAATGCATGCATATGTTAAGTCAAACGGAAATGGCGCCCCTTGCACCGTATTTGGCCTCATTGGTGGTGCCCCATGTTGGACGAACACGTGACTCTGGAAAGCTGGCAATGCGCTCACCCATAACTCCCTCTACTTTCGACTGTTGTTGGTTTAGTTAGGGCAATACGAGTACCGTATACCTTCCCTGGCTTGCCCCATCCCGGTTGCCTGGGCGTTACGCTTCGCCAAGCACTTGGCATTGGAATTTCAATTTCATTTCGAAAGATATGACGACAACGCCCCAGTAAAGATCGGACCAGGCTTAGCAAACTTGTATTTGAAGAATTTCCTCAGAGTCGCTAACGGATGTATGAAATGCACTTCACATATAAGGGCTGCAGTTGGAGCTCAAAGGCTTGGCACAGTGGGGCATTAAGCTCTTTTTTAGCGTCTCTCAAACCGTACTGTGCACAGTTTTGTTTCATGTTAATTGAAATTGCAGACGGCAAATAATTTCCGGCCCTGGCAAATGGAATTCGAGTGCGTTGGCAAGTACTAAAGGGTATGCTGGGTTTATGCAGCTAAAAGCCGGTTCAAGCTTGGATGTATATACTTTATATTAATAATAATGAAACGTTGAATCCTTTGAGCCTAAAGTATATAATTGTATAATTGTACAATAATATTATTGTACTTAGCAAAATCAAAGCTGATTAGAAATCTTGACTTCAAAATTGTCCTACATTTACGTCATCAAATAAGTATGACAAGGTGTGATTTTCATAAACTGATAAACGTTTTCGGAAATTTATTTGTATATTTACACAAATATTTTATATATGTAAACATTGAATAATTTGGAAATGATATATTTTTATTTAGTATATTTGTTATAACACAAACCAGCCGTTATTATGAGACACAATAAAATATCCCATTTTTTGGGATTATTTGTGACAATTGTGACAAGTTTGGTACAAAAACGCGATCTTTTAAAATATTATAATTTTTATTAGGGGTGGGCTATTGTAAAGGCCTCAAAGGTAGGTCTATTGTACGCCTTTCCCAACCTAAATTGCGTCCATTAATTCAGTCTTCCAGTTGAACTCTATTATCTTAATCGGACTAGAAACTCTTCCCTTTCTGGTATTTCAACTTTTCAAGCTTAAGTCAATAATAAAGTTTTTATTCAATCTTTTGAGGTAAACGCGTAATGATTAAAAAGATACTACATTCAGGGTGCTTAAAATTCTCCATTTGAGTTATTTTTTTTCCCCCATGCAATACCTTGAAGAGTATGCTGGAGTAATCCTGGATTAGACGAGCGGTGTTCAAAAACATGGACCTTTTAAAATGTCTGTAAATTTCTCTTCAAGATGACACTGAAACATTTACTTTCAATTGGTTCACTACTGAATATTGAAAATATTAAACAAAAATAGCACACAATTTGCAAAAGCAAAATCATTTCCAAGATTTTATAATTATAACTAAATATTTGTAAAAACCCTATTCTTTAGGAGTAAATATATACAATTGTATATATAAATTGAAATATTACACATCACTATGGTGCAAATTACTACACATCACAGTAATAGTATACCATAAAATATAGTATAATAAAAAAAAAAAAAAAAAATTTCCAAGATTTTAAAGTAATGACATGGTATTTTAATATAGGTATTTATGATATTTGTAGTATTATGTGGATGAAGGCCTCATCCAACTGGTAGTTCCAAAATAAATAAAATACCATTTACGCCAATTTGTTAGCTGACGGGGGAGTGCACACGACTGCAGTCTTGTCGAGTTGTTTTTTATGTTTTATTAATTTTGTCAGCAGCTGCATTAAGGGTGCTGCGCTTTAATCTAATTAGATTGGGCTGGGTCGCTGCTTAACGAACGATAATGATGTCGATGATGAGCTTGATGATGGCGATGAGCATGATGATGAAGTTGTTGTCCCATGCGTATCATGGGCTGCGACCTGGCATATTGTCTGCGCAAATTCGCATTGGAAATAGATGGTAAAATATCATTAAAAGTAGCTTAATTGCAAATTAAGAAGAGTATTTAATGAAGGCAGAGTTTGTTGTATTTTCAAAGTTTTTAAAACTTATTAATATGAATTACAAAAATATATCATATTATAGTTATAATCATTAAATTTATAAAAATTCAAATTGATTTTTACTTATATTATATTTTTGACGACAGAACCATATGTGGTCTATAGAGCTCTATGTTTTCAAATATGCTTACATTTCCCTAGAATTTAATTAAATTAATTGTTTTATGTTACACAAAACAAATATGCAAATTTTTGGGTTTTCGAAATTCCCCTAAGACGTTGAAACTCATGTGATAAAGTGCAAAATAATTTTATCACGAACCGTGGGGCGATTTAAGAAAGGACAGGCAAGAAACCGAAGTTGATGTGAGAAATTACAGGGTATTTTCAGGTCAAGTGAAACCCTTAGTCATGTTGGCTATAAATAGTTGGGCTTGTCTCACGAATTGGGCTTTTGATATAGGGTTAACAGCATTTATAAAGCTTGAACTCTGAATACGTTCGAAAGAGTGAACGAGAAGTGTCCGTTCTTGTGTCCTTCTTGTTTGTTTTGCGTTTCTTGTGGCATCCCTGGATTGTTGCTTGTGTGTTTACCTTATGCAAATTCAGGCCGTTGGTACGTGCCGCAATGCAACCCCGTATTGTGGCTAACCCGTGACCCCTGACCCCTGACCCCAGACCCCAGACCCCTTGTGGCCAAACGAGTTCAAAAACCTTTCGGGTGACATTTGGCCGGAAGCGCCAGTGCCTTCTAATTGTTGGCTCTGGAAAAAGACGCTAAGGGTTGTGGAGGAGGGTTGGGCGCCCCCAACCCTCTTCTGGGGGTGGTTGCTGCAAGTAATATTTGTTGTGTCTGTGTCTGTGTGTGTGTTGGTGTGTTGGTGTGCTCCGTCATGCACTTGGCGAAAAAACTAAATTCTTATTGATTTTCTTGGCTTATGTTTTGTTTTTAGACCCACAAAGCAAGTCACTGGGTCGCCAACGGGTGGGCAGGTAAGCGAGGGGTAAGCGAGTGGTAAGGAGGAGGAGGGGGGTGCAGAATTTATGACACCAATTGTTTATGAATTCGGAATTTGTTTGGCGCGTTGCCACAGCACAGACACAGTGGGTAAACAGACGCTAGGCCAGGCTAGATTAGGGCCAGGATATTGGATACGGTTAGGGATATGCATGTGGATGTGGATAGGGTATAGCTGAAAGTTTTCGGCTAAAAATAACTAAATAGGTATATAACTTGTGTTACTTACCTGTGTGTCTTCGTTGCAGGGCAATAACAACACAACGTCGGGCTCAAGGCCACTTCGCAAACATCGCAGGCAACCCCACCTAGAAGAAATCGGGACAAATATGTCAGGGCGCAGAAGTCAGACACAGATGGCGCCACCACCGCCGCCTCCCAAGCCAAACAAATCCCAGCCGAACGGCAATGGTGCCCTACTGAATGGCAACGGCAACGGCAACGGCAATGGCAACAATAACAACAATTACAACAGTTACAACAGCAATAAAATTGTCGCAGTCACAACGAGGGAGGAGGGGGAGGAGCTGCCGCTGCCGCTGCCTGCCGCACAGAGCTCAGGCCCAAATCAAAATCCAAATCAGTTGTATGCTCAGAACAGCAACGCCATCCGGAGCCTTCAGACGCCGCCACGGACAGAGCAGGTCGTCATGACGCCACGTGGCAAGACCGCCAACAGTACCGTTATACTCATCGAGCGCAAACTTATCGATGAGATCAATGATCGCGTCCACGTCGCCGGCGGCGATCACACCGGCATCATCATCAACAAGGACACCATCGCCGGCCAGAAGAGCGCCAGCAAGGCGGCCGCCCTCTCCCTGGAGTTCCGCGTCTTCCTCGTCAGCGCCAATACGGGAAAGCACTCCCAGGAGTCCCGCACCCTGCGCTTCTGGTTCCGCGATTGGCTGACAAACGACGAGAAGCAGGCGCACATTGCCCAGGACTTTTTCAAGGAGCTCGTCAGTCCGCAGGACTTTCCCAGAGGTAAACCCATCTGCTGAATCAGCCCAGGGAAATTTAGTTATAATCACACAGATCTCATCTAACCTTTTGGCCATTTTTTAGGCAGAGTCCTGAGTGCAGACCATCAAATAAAATAATTAAGTTGAACTAAAATATACATTTTAATTTCGACTTAAATGAATTAACAAAATTATATTGATTAAAGCATATAATTAATGTAAATAAAGAACACATTTAAAATTGAAATATCGCTATAAATTTATTTATAACCTTTCTTATAATAAATAAATAAATAAAATTGAATATAAATTTAATATATATATAATACAAACTAAAATAAAATAATAAATTGCATGCATTGAACTAAATCTTATAAAAATTATTATTCAATTTATATTATTTATTTTATTAATTTAGATAAAATATTAAATCTAAACCACAATACATATTTGGATTACTAGCAACCTAGGCATTCGACTCTTAAAATAAATGAATATAAATTGATATTAAATGTTGTATATCAATTAAATAAATAAAAGATTAATTGATTATATAAATATAAATAATTTTATATAAATTAAAACAAAGTGATTAACACAGTTTTTATCCATTTTAAATGCTGTAACCAGTTTTGAAATTCAAATCAAATCCTTTAACGAAATAACACTATATTGCAATAAAGACAAATACGTAAATAAAAATATTAAAGAGCTAAAGTAGAGTAAAAATTCAACTACAACCAAAATTGAATTCAAAGTAGGTAATGAAATTTATAACCAAATAAAATATTCACATAAAAACATATATTTAAATTGTAATTAATTAAAAATATATATAAATGTGCAATAAAATAGTTATATAAATCAAATAAATATAACTTGTGCTGCAACATATTGTAGCATGTATGCATAGCTAGCAATAGGTTATTCAAACTGTTTGTTAATCGTCTCTTTGCACAGATTATGTTGGCTTCATCAAGAAGATAATGAAGCTGATGCAGCATGGCTACGCCGAGATACAATCCATTGAGATCGAGCTGCGCATACTGGAGGAGACATCAGCGCCGCCCTCACGCCCACGTACGTACTGTTTAGCTATTTCTCACTCTCTCTGTATATCTATTTACATATGTGATATGGTAAAAGAATCTGGAGTAATATGTGCCACTTTGTCCACTATCTATGCTTTATCTATCTCTATCTGTATTATCCGATGGTGCGTGTGGCAATGTCTGGTCACACAGCACGCGATGGATACATCATCTACTGCTATGGTGACTGTAATCGCAAGTTCGAGGAGGCGTTGCTGGCGCAGAAGAAAACAGGTGATGGCGATAATCTGATGAAGGCCATTTGGCTGGATATGTACACAGAGCAGCTGAGTGCTCGGCGCAAATGATACTCGTAATACTCGTAATACGCGTACGACCGCAGCAAGATGCTTCAGAAACGACCTAACAACACCCGCCACAACACGCCACGCCCCCCTCGCTCGCTCGCTCGCTCGCTTGTTCTGTCTCTGTCTCTGTCTCTGTATAGCGCTCTGTCTCACACGTAATCCGAAACAACATCCAGCTCATCGCTAATAACTTAATTTTTAACCAGAATACAAATAATCGCCATCAAACTTGTTATCTATGCTCTCTGTACATTATGTTGATGTTGTTTCTCTGTTATTGTTGTTTGTTTCTTTGTTCAGTTTTGCGTTGGGTTTACCTCTTTGTTTGCAATCCACTTTTTGTTTAACTAATGCATTAACTATACCGTGGTATGCACTCAGTTTATGTACAACTAAAATAAACGTTAACTAAGAAAAACCAACAATGCAATGGCTAAAACTGTAATTATTAAACTGGCATGGAGTTAATGCAGACAGAGAGACTGTCCAACTGTAGTGCGCTTTAAGCAGCCAGTGCTGTTCAAACTGTGGCTAGTAGGACCGTATTTGCAGCACCCAACGGTGCAGAGCCGACATGCTGAAATGCTGCATTACAATTGCCGCTTTAGTAATGCCTTACGGATTGTTTGCTTTTTGCTAGAGATATCTGAGTAGAAACCTTGACTGGAGTCACGTACATTCTGCATTACAATGTAGGCAGTTGTAAGCGACAACTTGACTTCTGTTTGCATTTGCTGTAACGAGAACTGGATATTGTCCATACCAAGAAAGAAAACCAATAAATTCGTACTTAATCCAAGTTAAAATTAAATTAATCTTTTGTAAGTCCTTCGTTCATGCGTTTGGTATGATTAAAGTTGTTTCGGACTTAGTCGTCAAAGGAGTACTATTCGGATTTAAATATGAACTGCAGATGAGAATGTTCTGTTATTGTTTTAAGCTAAAAACATTTGCTTAAAGTTATTATCCTAGTTTTTACCCATTTTATGGGTACCGGGTATAAATATTATGTTTGAATATCTAAAAAGAAGGTCAAGGTTGTTTCATACTAGCTTAATTTTGTTTTTTGATGATCAATTTGCTATTAAGTACGTTTTGTACTAAATTAAGTCGATATCATTATGAATTTCATGTTTTGAGTGGTTTTCTATTCGTCCTATATAAGAATTTTGGAACAAAACATGCTTCAATTATTAAGAACGAAGTGGTTTATATTTTGGTACGATGGGCTCCAGCTTGCCGGGTCTTAAAGTTGTAAGGCCGAAAGTAATCGATTATTTCCGTCAAACTCCTGTCAAGGTAATGCATGCGTAATGCATTTCGTAGTGACAATCTGTGCCGCTTGGTAGTCTATGCTTTAAGTTCTCGTTTGACGCTCAAACTCTTGTCGATGTCTGGCGCTTTTACAGAGGACATTGCCTTCTCTGCTTGGCTGCTGCGTTTGGTTTTTATGCTGCAGACAGAGAGTAAAGTGCCTGCTATTAAGTTAACAGTGCTTGAGTATTTAAAACGGCACGTCGTGTGTCTCTAACCATGCCACGCCCACGCTCGTTTGTCTGCGCCCCTAACCATTAATGTGTGCTCCTCGAGTAGATAAAGACATTACTGACTCCCACTCCTGTTCTTTCTCTCTCTCCCTCTTCTAGTCTCGCTGGAAGAATCGCAATTTGAATCTCCGCCGCTGACACAGGAGAAGGTGCTGGAACTCATCGAGCAGGCCTATCCCAATCCAGTTTCTCCCGAGGATTTGGCCAAGTATGCAATAAAACTGTTATATTACAAATTATCTCTAATGATTTGCGTCTTGCAGGGACTACGGCTGGAGTGAGCAGGATGTGCTCTTGGTCATACAATCGCTGCAGGATCGCGGCCTCATCAAGTCCATGGAGTACAATGCGTACACCCGCATCCATCACGAGGACAAGGAGATCAAGGTGGTCAAACAGATGCCGACCATAGCCTCCAACAAGCAGCCCACCATTGCCATTATAACGGCACAGTATTGCGAGAAGTTGGCCGTGGACGCCATGTTGGAGAACAAGGAGACATTTGTCCGCTATACCACAGTCGGTAGGTGGCGCCACTTACGAACACACACAATAGACACTACAGGGAACACATGAAGCAAGCGAACGAATCAAGCAACGAATCGAAACGAATGCAACCAAATATTTAGCTATCTAAACTATCGACTTCATACAGCTAAAATCATAGTTCATATATGTTGCATTATCTACTTATTCAATATCGATTCATGCGATAGTTCTTCTTTAACGATAGTTTTTATCTTGGCTCTTATTATGCATAGCATATAACTTGCTAAAACCGCTTTTTCCCCATTAAATTTGGCTGTTTTGGAAAAGCTTTTGCTAGAAAAATGGTTAAATTGCGACAAGCGGAAGTTTTGGCTTTTTTCCAAAAATATTTCAACTTTCTAAGCGCTCTTTCTTAAATTTCACAAAATTTATGCAAAAACAAGGTATAAGAAACAACTAAAGATCTGTCGTCATTATTTTGATCGATATTTGTCCATAACACCATTAATTTAAAGCAAAATATCATATGTAGCGTTAAAATGCATAATGTTGCTATATCTTTGTTGGCATTTGCTAATTTTGCTGTCATTAAAACAGTTATATGTTTTGGAAAATTGTTATTCGCAAAGTAAAACTAAATTGTATTGCTATGCAATGGTAGAATTTTAAATCTCCTTGGGACGTAGCCAATCCACTATAGAACATCCTGCGGAACTAATAATATAACTAAACATAGGCAACTGTTCTCTTCTTTCGTCTCTGCCGTAATAACTAAAAAACATAATGTATTAAACTATTAGATTCCATTAGACATTAGATTCCAATCTAAATAGTTGTTGAAATGCATAAAAAATCTTAAGAATACCTTAGCTTATTGGCTTTTTGTGCAGAATTTTATAGACCTATTTCTACGCTAAACGTAACTAATTGACTGACTAATTTTCTCTCTTCCATTTTCTCTCTTTCTCTTTATTCGTATGTCTTTAATGCATAACGTACTGCTCTCCCTATTCCCCTTTACCCGTTACGCTTTCCCCTTCCCAAAACAAATATAACGGTTTATCAAAACTCGGAACAACCGAAAACGAATGTTGAATGCATTTGCATAAATTTATTTGTTTACCCCCACACACATACAAATACACACACACACACACACACTGGATACTCGATAATAATAATATTAATGAATTCCTATCCGCATGCAAAATCAATATATATGCCTATGTATCAGATTCCGATCCCTATCTAACGAACTCACTCAGAAAATCCAAAAAGAAACGCAGATTTGGTAAGCACATGAGATCCCCCTAATGAACATTTTACATATTCGTACATAGACATTGATGTCAGTAGTCGTATCGTACTTTGTATGTTTCATCCATAGTTTCGTCCTTATATTTTAATTTTTGATCGGGGTGAAGTTCACATCTCCAGCAACGTGGGAGCTTTATTTATATTGATGCTTGTATTTAGTATATCGGGTAAAAGTAGCATGATAGTTCACCCACCAAAAAATTAAGGAGGATCCGAAGAACTTATTTGTAAATGTTTTTTTAGTAAAGTTTTGATTTTATTTTGGGTTCACTTGAAGTTTTTATATTATTAAATTAATTAAAAACAACAATTTAGTTCGAATCTAAAAATAAATAATAAAATAGGTTCTAACTTAATTTAGTACACATTAAAATGGAAATAAACCTAGTATTGTATAAAGTGAACCGAAAGTTTGGTTCAAACCGGAACCCGGATTCGGTTTGGATTGGGTTCAAAGTAAAATAAATTTCCTCTTTGAATAAGCTCCATTTGTTTGTAAGTAAACTTCTTGCGTTGACTTTAATGTTGATTGTGAACTTGGCCTTTCCCATTATTACCAGCATTATTATTATTATTTTTATTATTATTATTTTTATAATTTATTGTGTAATTCGAGGATGTTTTCGTTGTTGTAATCGTAAAGGTGTTGTCATGGGAGAATGAATTATATGTATGTACAGCCAGACAAACTTTCATTTAGTATATACTATAAATATGCCATAATTAAAGTTTTGTATCAACCGTAGTTGATTATTGTTGTCACGCACACAAGTCATGGCACAACAAACACACACAATACAAACTCATACACACCACACACGCACACACACACACTGCACTCACAGTTCAAAGAGCAACACCCTCACTCCCACCCACCCACACATACATACGTGTATATATGAGCATTACGACCTAACTATCGCGAATACTATTGTTCCAATAATTAATTTATATTTTTATAATTTAATTTGTATTATTTCTAAATGATATATATTTTATATTTCTTTTTAAATACGAGCATTACTTATACAATTTCCTTATCAATTTGCTACTAATTTTCTCCCTCACGAAGGCAACTGCGATTGTTTTCCTGCTTAACTATTACGAGTACTATTATTCGATTAATTAGCTAAAATATATTTTAAATTTAATGATATTGTTTTCAATTACAACTTTTGTGATATTAATTTTTCTTATATCTTTTTATTAGTACAATCGATCTCTTAGGTCGAGGTACATTATTGCCATACAATAATATATCTTTTTATCACCACGATTTGTCACGATAGTACCTGCGATATTTTCCCGCGCTTAACTATCGCAAGCTCTACGTGCGCTTAAATTAATTTTTAAATACTATCTCTCTTTAAATACAATTTCTTTATCCATTTGCCACCAATACGATAGTATCTGCGATAGTTCCCCCTGCACTAGCCATAAATAATGTAAATCCTTCTTTAAAGTCTTCATGTTTCTAAATTCTTTAATGTGATTTATTGCCATCTGATTCTCAGGCGAATCGAATGTCTATACCTTGGGCAACATTGGGGCACATCGGATTGTCAGCACAAAACTGCCATCGGTGGGCAGCACACGGGAGGCGATGACGGCGACGGGCAATACGACCACCAGATTGCTGGGCACATTCCAGAAGGTTGACCATGTCTTCATTGTGGGCGTGGCTGGCGGTGTCCCCCATTACACGGACTACAAGAAGCATGTGCGCTTGGGAGACGTGGTCGTATCGTATGTCGAAAAACAACGGGCGCTAATCAATAGGTAATTGGCTAGCTTATTAACATTATTATTAGCATTATTATTAATCGTAATCATTGGCATTGTCATTATTATTCCTTTGGTTTAAGTGTTTTTATTTTTATTACAATCGACATCACTCTCGATCATAATCGATATCATTTTCTAGCAATCAATTTGTTCTCATTGTAATTAATATTGGTATCATTAATTTAAAGTAATATAATTATTGCTTATAATGTGAATATCAACCTTAATATTGTTTGCTCATTATTAATTATCATGCATGGCAGTATTATTAGCATTATTATTAAAAGTGGTTATTAGTATTAGCATTAGCATAATATTTAGCAATCTTTATTATATGCATTTATATTGACATTAGTGTTTTATAATCATCATTAATCATTAGTATAATTTTTATTATTTATTTGTTATTATTATTAGACTTCAAATATGCGGCATTATTCAGGCTACATAATTGCAAAGATCTTAAATTTATATATAAAATCATTCGTATATGGTTTAACATTATCAAATGTATTTGGTTTCTGATGAACGTTACCATTGTCATTAGTAGTTTAATTATAATCAATATTCTCATTAGCGTCATTGTCAGCAGTCTAATCAGATTTATATCAGAATTGTCATTCGTACTCTTGTTAGTACTAGTATTATCCTTAGTATTATCATTATCAATATCATTAGCATACGTATTGATTATTGATTATCATTATCATTATTAGTTTTTTTATTCACTTCATTATCTGCCACTTTTCTGATCTTTTTCGCTTTTGTTGCAGCAAAGAGAAACCCTACATCTATGTGTACAAGAGCGGGGAGGATGCGAAAACCTATTTCCCCGTCAACGATTCGCTGCAACAGATTGCGGAGAGCCTGCAGGCCAACATGGAGCTGAAGCGGCCTTGGGAGACGTATCTGAGCGATGGCCAGCACACGTTGGCCCAGAAAACAGAGAGCGACTTCAATCGGCCCGACGCCAAGACGGACAAGCTGTTCATGAACATTGGCAACAACGAGGTGATCGAGGTGGCCCATCCCATTCCGGCGGACGGAGCCAACGGGGCGTCGCGGGTACGGCTGCATCTGGGACCCATTGGCTCCGGGCGGGATCTGGTGCGGAATGATGAGCTGCGCACACAATTCTCTCGGAAATTTGGACTGGCGGCCACCGATGTGGAAATGAGCAGTGTGCTGGACAGCATCATTGGCAACTGCCGGGACAGCTTCATACTGGTGAAGGGCATATCGGACTATAAGGACGGCATGTCGACGCGTAAATGGCAGAACTTTGCCTCCCTCTCCGCTGCTTCCGTGGTCAAGTCCATCATCTGTGGCATGGATGCGCCGACCAATGTTTGAGAACGTTTTCCAACTCTTCGATTCAGCGCATTTAGCAATGATTTTAAACATTAATTTAAACAAAAAACAAAACAAAACAAAACCATAAGCTGTATTTATCAAATGTATTTTAACTTCTGTTTTTTTTTTTTTGTGCGTTATTAACCCAAAGCGGAGCAACAAAATATTATTTGTTGGCTCCTCCAAGTAGACCAAAATGTATGCATTGTCCTATAACTATTTGATATGTACATTTCTACCCATACATAAATGTATTGAATAATTTGTTATTTATTTGTTATGCTTTTGTACTACATAAACCTATATAAATACACACAGATGCAGATACATAAACGTATACATAGTTAATTTACATTCACACAATATGTATGAAACAGACAGGCACATGACGTATCTATATACATATACATATGTACATCTCTCGATGTATGCATTTTGACTAAATAAACATGTATTTGCAATAATAAATTGCAACACGAATGTCCCAACTGTTTTATTTATTATTTATATTACTTCTTTCCAACATTTTTGAATTGCATTTACTTAATTACTTTATTGCATTTGCACATATGTAATTATTCAAAATACATTTGCATTCAGATTTTATTTTGAAATTTTATATAAAAAAATAAAATTGAATAAAACTCACATGATTCTTATCCAAAGTTTTAGTTGCATTTAATTAATTTTAATATTAAATTAGCATACAAATATTCTAAAAAATCTTGCTTTTAATTTTTTATTAAACTTTGAAAACTAATTTAAATTTGAATTTTTTTTAAAAATAAAATTTTTATATGCCAATACAGAATATTCTGTTTATAGAAAAAAATATAAAAAAGGAAAAATTATGTTTCTTTGCAATTTAATTATTAAAAAATTATTTTAAAAGCATAAATTTTGGAAGTATATACGATGTATCTTTTTCCTACTCAGCGTAGATTTTTTTGTACTTTATTTTTTAATTTATTTTTCAATTATTATTTGCGGTCACTGAAATACTTTAAGCTTGCTTCTTTTAAACGTATTTGCAGTTACATGTTTCAATTCAAACGCAGCATTTGAAAATGGAACTGTAAAGAACCGTGAACCAGTTCAATGAGCGCCCACACAAACTATCGATATACCAGGCAAGCTTTCTAGCAAATCCAGACGAAACACATACATTCATATGTTTTGACAATATATACTGACAATATTTCAACTGTTTCAAGCCACTTTGCTGAAAATAATAATATTTGATTTTAATAGTTAATAGCTGCAAATACGTGCTCGTAGTCTATCGATAAGCGATAACATTTGGCGCTTTTGCTGCGTGCACAGTTCGAACTTCGCATCGAACCGCAACTCCAGCTTGCCATGCCCATGTTTGATAAGAACTTGCCGCCCGCTTCGCCAGCGTTCAGTTGCCGCTTCGTTCAGTCGGAATTCAGTTTCCGATGCCGGTTGTTCTGCCTTAAGTCCGTCGCGGTCTCTCTCTGCAATTTCAACAAAAACACGTGCACACGTGCTGCCCACGATTCGAGTCAACAAATCAACAAATTTACGCTTAATTAACAAATTGGCACATTTCGTCTGGAATTGAGCGTAAGTGAGGTGATAACACTTAGCTAGACAATTGCTCTATACTTAGCACAGCAATTGATCGGCTTTGTTAGGAGTTAAAACATTGAAGTTATTGTAATAATAAAATAGTAATAATAATAACTGAACATTAGCATCAACTTTACGGTGTCTGCTCAATTGCATACGTATGCAGAGCACGCGTGTGTGTGTGTGTGTGTGAGTGCTCTAGTGTGCGTGCGTGTGTATGTGTGTGTGAACCGGTCTCAGGTTCAAGTTTAGAGTTCTACGCACATTATTATTTTTAATTTTAAGTACTTGCGTGTGTGTGTGTGTGTGTGTGTGTGCAGTCGTATTCCTATTGAATGCTTCAAAATACTCCAATACTTTTGATACCCTTACCCATGATGCAATAATACAAGGTGGTCCACTCGGCAACGTCGTACTCTACTAATATAGGTGCGAGTCAAAGAGCATGATGCATCGTGAATAGTGAGTGTGAGTGAAACGGCTGTACAGAGCTAGCAATAACAAGCAAGCACGCAATGAAAATAGTAGACAAAAGCCGAACGACTTCGGCAGCCGAGTGGACCACCTTGTATAATTGCATCATGGGTAAGGGTATCAAAAGTATTGGAGTATTTTGGGTATTTTGGGTAAGGACCCATGATTTATACTTGAATTTCTCTCACGTGTTCTTTATGCATCAATAAACTCCAAGTGATAAGAGCGCAACTCTCAATGCTTATTATATTGGGGTGTTCACAACGTTGTTCTAGATTTTAGATATTTGATACTACTCGATATGGGGCATAACCTTTCAACCTTGAATATTCCACTTTGATGTTGAGCTTGAGGCCTTTATTTTCTTGGTATTATTGCTGAATACCCAATTCTCATTAATAAATAAAATTTAATGCAAATAATTTTTTTAGTGAAAAAAAAACGCTCTTAATTTACAACAAAACTTGAAACCTTTAACACCGCAGAAAAATAATTTCAATGTTCTACGTCAGTATTAGCCACAATTACAACCAATATTATAAAACAGACCGAACCAATTGGAACATTTAATATGTTTCCAGAATTCATTATTCTAATTTCTTAATTTAAGTTAATTTTTCTTATAAAAACTTTCTTATTTGCTTTTCAATTTTTTTCATCTCTATAAGAATACAATTTTACCTATTACAATGTCTGGGTGTATAAATACACATGTAAAGGATGTAAAAGTTTTGAAATACCAATATTTAAAAAAAAAAATAGAGTCATATAGGGTCATGATTTCAATTTGCGGTTTATAGAATCTCAGGTAAATGAGCTGGAGGGTTTCAATGTTTTGGAGTGTAAAGTATAAAGTAAAGACTATCAGAAGACAAGATAATACAAATCAAATTCGGAAGTTCAGTAAGAAATTGACCAATATAAAATAGAATTACAGGAGGATGAAAGGGAGGTTTTTTGTAATTGAAGTATTTTTTATTTTTTGAATTATTAATAAAATTACTCTATAGGTGTACAGAAAATTAGATAAATGAAAAAGATAAATAATCCTTTATCTATGAGTATTGGATGACAATATATGTATTTTACAGTTAGGGTGATACTGTTTGTCGCAATTCCTCTTGAAATAACTGAATAAGAAAGCAAATGTATTGTATTACACCCTCCCAGCTTTGAATCTTCGCATTTATTTGATTAAAGAGTAAAATGCTGTGTCAACATTCATAGGAATGTATAATTCAGCCGTCGATTGTTTATTTTTTTGTTTTTTAGCAAAATTTAGCCAACCTATTCTTATGACAAGATTTATTTGAATCCGTGCTGTGAAGTTCCAAAGTACTGTCTGGAACCCCATTTGACCTTGCTATTCAATGTTTTGTATTGCCAGATTTTAATCTTAAACGAAAATTTGGTCAAGAAATGTGAATTTTAAAAGCAAGAAACAATTTTTTTTTGGTAATTTTCACGCCTGTCACCGCATTGTTGGACCTAAGAATTACTAAGTTTCTTTTAAACAATAGAATAGAAGAAGTAAAAGTTAACTATCACTAGAAACATAATAGGTGATCATGTTTTTCAATCAACTCATAATAAACATAGAATCTGCTGAATTGAACTGAAAAGTGTATTACAAAAGCCTTCGGCTTCAGAAATTTTATGAATGACCTATCATGACCTATGAGCTATCTATTAAGTGACAACTCCTGATGCTTGTTTTCCGTTGCAGTGAAATGTCCAATACGCCGGATTGCTACCTGGTGCTAGAGGATGGAAGCGTGTTCCCGGGCTGCTCCTTCGGGACCCAGGAGCGTACGCCCACTGGTGGCGAGGTGGTCTTCCAGACGGGCATGGTGGGGTACACGGAGGCGCTGACGGATCGCTCCTATAGCGCTCAGATATTGGTGCTGACCTATCCGCTGATTGGCAATTACGGCGTTCCGGATGAAAGCGAACTGGATGCGTTCGGCCTGCCGGAACACTTCGAGTGGCTGGAGGGGGCCGTGCAGGTGGCCGGCCTGGTGGTGGGCGAGGTATGCGAGACGCCCTCCCACTGGCGTTCCAAGCAGACGCTGTCCCAGTGGCTGGCCAAGCACAAGGTGCCCGGCATCAGTGGCATCGATACGCGAGCCCTGACCAAGAAGCTCCGGGAGCAGGGCAGCATGCTGGGTCGCATCGTCTACGAGCAGCCCGACCAGCAGTCGACTCTGGAGCCCTTTGTCGATCCCAATCAACGCAATTTGGCCAAGGAGTGCGCCATCAACGAGCCGCTCCTCTATAAGCCGCTGCAGGTCAACGGTTCCGGTCCCAGAATCGCCGTACTCGACTGCGGCCTGAAGCTGAATCAGCTGCGCTGTCTGCTGCAGCGTGGCGCATCCGTGCAGCTGCTGCCGTGGAGCACACAGCTGCGGGAGGATCAGTATGATGCACTGTTCCTATGCAATGGTCCTGGTAATCCCAGCAGCTGCCAGCAGATTGTGGAGCAAGTGCAGCGTGTGGTGCAGGCGGGCAATAAGCCCATCTTTGGCATTTGTCTGGGACATCAGCTGCTGGCCACGGCCATCGGTTGCTCCACGTACAAGATGAAGTACGGCAATCGTGGCCACAATCTGCCCTGTCTGCATCGTGCCTCCGGACGTTGTCTGCTCACCTCGCAGAATCACGGTTACGCCGTGGATCTGGCAAAATTGCCAACGGACTGGGAGGAGCTGTTTGTCAATGCGAACGATGGCACCAACGAGGGCATCGTGCATAAGAGCAAACCCTATTTCTCTGTGCAGTTCCATCCGGAACATCATGGTGGGCCACAGGATACGGAGTTCCTCTTCGACGTCTTTCTGGATGCCATACGTCAGCCCACATTGAGCGTGCCCCAGCTGATCGAACGTTGTCTGCGTGCCACACGTCCCGATGCCCAATCCAGGCCACGCAAGGTCCTCATTCTGGGTTCCGGCGGCCTGTCGATTGGCCAAGCCGGCGAGTTCGACTATTCCGGTTCGCAGGCCATCAAGGCAATGCGGGAGGCCAACATACAGACGGTGCTCATCAATCCCAACATTGCCACCGTTCAGACATCCAAGGGCATGGCCGACAAGTGCTACTTTCTGCCCCTGACTCCGGAGTACGTGGAACAAGTCATCATATCGGAGCGCCCCAACGGTGTCTTGCTCACGTTTGGCGGCCAGACCGCGCTGAATTGCGGCGTGGAACTGGAACGTGCCGGCGTCTTTGCCAAGTATAATGTACGCATACTGGGCACGCCCATACAGTCCATCATTGAGACGGAGGATCGCAAGCTATTCGCGGAGCGTGTGCATGAGATTGGGGAACAGGTGGCACCATCCGAGGCGGTTTATACTGTCGCCGAGGCTCTGGACGCCGCCGTACGCTTGGGCTATCCGGTGATGGCACGCGCCGCCTTCTCACTGGGCGGTTTGGGTTCCGGATTTGCCAACAATGAGCAGGAGCTAAGCACGCTGGCCCAGCAGGCTCTGGCGCATTCCAGTCAGCTGATTGTGGACAAATCGCTCAAGGGTTGGAAGGAGGTGGAGTACGAGGTGGTGCGCGACGCCTACGACAATTGCATCACCGTCTGCAACATGGAGAACTTTGATCCCCTCGGCATACACACCGGCGAGAGCATCGTGGTGGCCCCATCTCAGACCCTCTCCGACCGTGAGTATCAAATGCTCCGTAGCACCGCCCTAAAGGTCATACGGCACTTTGGCATTGTCGGCGAGTGCAATATCCAGTACGCGCTCTGTCCCCACTCGGAGCAATATTATATTATCGAGGTGAATGCCAGATTGTCTCGCAGCTCGGCACTGGCCAGCAAGGCGACGGGTTATCCATTGGCCTATGTGGCTGCCAAGCTGGCTTTGGGAGAACCTTTGCCGGAGATTCGCAACTCGGTGACGGGCAACACGACGGCATGCTTTGAGCCAAGTCTGGATTATTGCGTGGTCAAGATACCGCGCTGGGATCTGGCCAAATTCACGCGAGTGAGCAAACACATTGGCAGCTCCATGAAGAGCGTGGGCGAGGTGATGGCCATCGGACGCAACTTTGAGGAGGCATTCCAGAAAGCGCTGCGCATGGTGGATGGCGATGTGCAGGGCTTTGATCCGTATCTGGCTGCCGTGGATAAGGAACTGCTGTCAGAGCCCACAGATCGTCGTCCCTTTGTACTCGCAGCTGCCCTCTGGGAGGGCATGTGCATCGAGGAGCTGCATGAGCTGACCAAAATCGATCGTTGGTTCCTCCACAAGCTGCAGCACATCATCAAGTACTACCGCAAACTGGAGAAGGCGGGCAATCAGCTAACGCCGGAGCTGCTGCTGCAAGCGAAACGCCTGGGCTTTGCCGACAAACAGATTGCCATGCCCACCAAGAGCACCGAGTTGGCTGTACGTCAGAAGAGATTGGACCATCAAATACGTCCGTATGTCAAGCAGATCGACACCGTTGCGGGCGAATGGCCCGCGAGCACGAATTATCTGTATAACACGTATAATGCCTCGGAGCACGATGTCCTATTCCCCGGTGGTCATACCATTGTTGTGGGTTCCGGTGTCTATCGCATTGGTTCCTCCGTGGAGTTCGATTGGTGTGCCGTTGGCTGTCTGCGGGAATTGCGTAATCTGAAAAAGTCGACGATAATGATCAACTATAATCCGGAGACGGTGTCCACGGACTACGACATGTGCGATCGTTTGTACTTTGAGGAGATTAGCTTTGAGGTTGTCATGGACATCTACGAGCTGGAACGTTCCGATGGCATCATACTGTCGATGGGAGGTCAATTGCCCAACAACATTGCCATGGATCTGCATAGGCAACAGGCCAAGGTGTTGGGCACATCGCCGGAGTCCATTGATTGTGCGGAGAATCGCTTCAAGTTCTCACGCATGCTGGACCGCAAGGGCATTCTGCAGCCGCTATGGAAGGAGCTGACCAATCTGCAATCGGCCGTTGACTTCTGCCAGGAGGTGGGCTATCCCTGCCTGGTGCGTCCATCGTATGTGCTCTCTGGTGCGGCCATGAATGTAGCCTATTCGGATCAGGATCTGGAGACATATTTAAATGCCGCCTCTGAGGTAAGCCGTGAGCATCCGGTGGTCATCTCCAAGTTCTTAACCGAAGCCAAGGAGATCGATGTGGACGCTGTGGCTGCCGATGGTCAAATCCTTTGCATGGCCGTCTCCGAGCATGTGGAAAATGCCGGTGTGCATTCCGGAGATGCCACCTTGGTAACACCGCCGCAGGACCTTAACGATGAAACCCTGGAGGCCATCAAGCGCATCACCCGCGATCTGGCCAGCGTACTGGATGTTACCGGACCCTTCAACATGCAGCTCATTGCCAAGAACAACGAACTGAAGGTCATCGAGTGCAATGTGCGTGTCTCACGCTCCTTCCCCTTTGTCTCCAAGACCCTGGATCATGACTTTGTGGCCACCGCCACACGGGCCATCGTTGGGATGGACGTGGAACCCTTGGATGTGCTACATGGCGTCGGCAAGGTGGGCGTCAAGGTGGCACAATTTAGTTTCTCTCGTCTTGCTGGCGCTGATGTGCAGCTGGGCGTCGAGATGGCTTCCACCGGAGAGGTAGCCTGCTTCGGCGACAATCGCTACGAGGCCTATCTGAAAGCTATGATGTCTACGGGCTTCCAAATTCCCAAGAATGCTATTCTACTCTCCATCGGCAGCTTCAAGGTAAGCGGAGAGGGAGAATACTTTCTTATCTCTATCCTAATCGTATGCCTCTCTCTCTCCAAGCACAAAATGGAGCTGCTCTCCTCCATACGAGATCTGGCCAAGATGGGGTACAAACTCTACGCTTCTATGGGCACCGGAGACTTCTATGCGGAACACGGTGTTGATGTGAGTACATTACATTTGATAAGTGAAAACTTTTAAGTAAATTGAACTTGTGATTGAAAGATAATGTTTCTATTTAGTTAAATGACACTGGGTAAATAGATAACAGACTGACTATAAGAAAATTTCCTAATGACGTTACGGGACATTCGTATAAGAAAATCTAAAAAATAAATATTTAATCGTTAAGCTTTTAACAAAGTTCTTTTGTGCTTACATACTTTTGTTTTGCATAAATATTCACTGACGTTACGAAATAACGGACAAACCAGAAGTAGCTTATTGCTGTATATTGAAAACCCCTATTTGAGTGATACTTTTATAGATTTAGAGATTCATAACATTTAAAAATCAACTCTATTGGTTTTATTTTATTCAATAAAAGTATCAGTATTATTTGAACAATAAACTATTATATTGTTTCTTTAAAATCTTCAGTGCTTATCTGCCCGAGTTCCATGAGCTTTTCAAGATAAATAAATACTACTATAATTATAAAAAATATTCTGTAAGCCTTGTTTAATATTACGCTGGATGTGCGGCTATTGCGTAAGGAGGCCTGGCATCAAACAATTGAAGAAATACTTTGAATTTGACTGCTCTGGGTACAGGGTATAAAACTACACAACTAGTCAGTCGATCAAGACAAACAGTTTTATGTATACAGATAGCGTCTGAAGCTTTCGGCGGGATGACTTATAGTCGGACAAAATATACAACCGAGAACTGATGCTGTCCCTTATCTTTTACAGGTGGAATCCGTGCAATGGACATTCGACAAGACAACGCCGGACGATATCAATGGAGAGCTACGACACCTGGCCGAATTTTTGGCCAATAAACAGTTCGATCTGGTGATTAATCTGCCCATGCGTGGCGGCGGAGTGCGCAGGTAAGGGAAACCCATAAAATACATCTACAGTTTTATATTTCATTGAATTTTATTCCGTAGGGTCTCTTCCTTCATGACGCACGGCTATAGAACCCGTCGCCTGGCTGTGGACTTTTCCATACCGTTGGTAACGGATGTTAAGTGCACTAAGTTGCTGGTGGAATCGATGCGTGTGACAGGCTGCAAGCCGTTGATGAAGACCCACACGGACTGCATGACCTCACGGCGAATTGTGAAGCTGCCCGGCTTCATAGATGTGCACGTGCATCTGCGTGAACCGGGGGCCACGCACAAGGAGGACTTTGCCAGCGGTACCGCGGCAGCCTTGGCGGGTGGCGTAACCTTGGTGTGTGCCATGCCCAATACGAATCCATCGATTGTGGACCGCGAGACGTTCCAACAGTTCCGTGACTTGGCGCGGATCGGAGCCCGTTGTGACTATGCCCTCTATGTGGGGGCGTCGGACAATAACTGGGAGCATGTGCATGAGCTGGCGACGCAGGCCTGTGGATTGAAAATGTATCTGAATGATACGTACGGCACGCTGAGGCTGAGCGACATGGCTGCTTGGCAGCGTCATCTATCCCGTTGGCCCAAGCGGGCGCCCATCGTCTGCCATGCGGAGCGCCAGAGCATGGCGGCTGTGATACTGCTGGCCCATCTGCTGGATCGGCCGGTGCACATCTGTCATGTGGCACGCAGGGAGGAGATACAGTTGATACGTGCCGCCAAGGAGAAGGGCATGCGTGTGACCTGTGAGGTCTGTCCGCATCATTTGTTCCTCAGCACCCGGGATGTGGAACGCATTGGCGCCGGTATGGCTGAGGTGCGACCGCTGCTCTGTTCCCCTGACGATCAGGAGGCGCTCTGGGAGCACATGGAGTATATCGATGTGTTTGCCACAGATCATGCACCGCATACGCTCGAAGAGAAGCAATCGGAGCGTCCGCCACCTGGTTTCCCCGGCCTCGAAACCATATTACCGTTGCTGTTGCAGGCCGTGCATGAGGGTCGTCTTACCCTCGAGGATATCAAGCGTAAGTTCCATCGTAATCCACGCAACATCTTTAATCTACCCGAGCAGCCACAAACCTATGTGGAGATCGATCTCGACGAGGAGTGGACCATCAGCAACAAGGAGCTCAAGACCAAGGCAAGCTGGACACCCTTCCATGGCACCAAGATCAAGGGACGAGTCCATCGTGTTGTCCTTCGCGGTGAGGTGGCCTACATCGATGGTCAAGTGCTCGTCCAGCCGGGTTATGGCCAAAACGTGCGCGCCAAGATGCCGCTGCCGCAGAAAATCGAAGCCGAGGGCAACGATCTGCCCAATGACAGCTATGTCAACGATACCTTCTCCCGTCTGCTTACCGATGGATCTGGTGGTACTGCGGGAACCTCACGCACCCCCATTGTAACCTTTGTGAATGAGACAAACCCTGTGACGACCACAACATCTCCGGCAGCTGGCAGCTTCCTGCGTCCGATATCGCCGGCGCCTCGTCTACGTCTCGACTCCTCCAGCAATATGACCCTCAAGGAGTATCTGCTCAAGAGCACACCCAATCCTGTGGCACACTCGCTGCTGGGCAAGCACGTGGTGTCCGTGGACATGTTCAGCAAGGAGCATCTTAACGATATATTCAACTTGGCCCAGGTGCTCAAAGCACGCGTCTCCAAGGACCGACCCGTGGATGACCTGTTGCGCGGCAAGGTCATGGCTAGTGTCTTTTACGAGGTCAGCACCCGCACCCAGTGCAGCTTTGGTGCGGCCATGCAGCGTCTGGGCGGTCATGTGGTCCACATGGATCAGGTCAGCTCGTCGGTGAAGAAGGGCGAGACGCTGGAAGACAGCATCAAGGTGATGGCCTCCTATACGGATGTTATTGTCCTGCGTCATCCAGAACCAGGTGCTGTGGCAGTAAGTATACAACGGCTTAAGTTGTCTAAAACATATCGATTTCGACTGGTAGAATCGGTATTTGTATAATTTACCCTGTAAAAACAGGGTTAATCATATAGCGCATTTACTAAACGATTGTCATATAGTATAGTATCATAAAGTTAAAGTTATTAAAGAAACAATTTGGGAAATCGCAAAAGTCAGATAAATTTTAATTAACATTATAATTTATTAAAAACTACGATGAATGTTGTAGGCTTTATAATTTGTAATGTTTTTTAAACATGCATACAATTTCTACCAACACAAGTGATAAATCGTAATATTACGTTATTATTTAATTGATAGCTTTTTGACACAAATACTGAATATTTATATAATAATTTGAAAATATCAAACTTCATTATTTATTTAATAGCTGGCTTTTCCATATATTTGACCGATGGTTG
The DNA here is from genome assembly GCA_035045125.1 of Hypselothyrea guttata. Classification (NCBI taxonomy): domain Eukaryota; kingdom Metazoa; phylum Arthropoda; class Insecta; order Diptera; family Drosophilidae; genus Hypselothyrea; species Hypselothyrea guttata. The sequence goes on from JAWNNJ010000194.1 coordinate 710,096, forward strand.
ACAATATTTTTCGATGCTACGTTTAGCTATAATCTTGAAGAATCAAACTTAGATCTTAATTAATCTCTTTCTCATTCTCTTTCTCTCTTACTCTATGCCTTGACAGCGTGCAGCGTCCTTCTCACGCAAGCCTCTTATCAATGCCGGGGACGGTGTGGGCGAGCATCCCACACAGGCACTGCTGGATGTGTTTACGATACGTGAGGAGATCGGCACGGTCAATGGCCTGACAATCACCATGGTCGGCGACCTCAAGAACGGACGCACCGTGCACTCTCTGGCCCGCCTGCTCACCCTCTACAATGTGACCTTGCAGTACGTGGCGCCTAAAGGTCTGGGCATGCCCGACGAGATTTTATCCTATCTGCAAGAGCGAGGCGTCGCGCAGCGCACCTTCGAGAACATCGAACAGGCGCTGCTCACCACCGACGTGCTCTACATGACGCGGATCCAACGGGAACGCTTCCAGTCCGAGGAGGAGTACAAACGCGTAAGTGAAACTGCACAGCTTCATCTCCTCGAACTCAACTCACATTCTCAATTTTTATTCTCGGTTCTTCAGTGCTGTGGATACTTCATTGTCACACCCAAAATGATGACCAGAGCCAATAAGCGCACCATTGTCATGCATCCTCTGCCGCGCGTCGAGGAGATCAGCCGTGACTTTGACTCCGATCCCCGTGCCGCCTACTTCCGCCAAGCCGAATACGGCATGTACATACGCATGGCTCTCCTGGCCATGGTCGTCGGTGGACGTAGCAATGCTCTCTGAGAAGGTCGCTGCTCCGGGATTGGCAGCTCCAGGTGCACCGATCGAGCGTTGCGCCGCTCTTGAGTTGTTTTGCATAACAATTTAAATAAACATTTTGTATTAGATTGAAAGGTATGTGTTGTTCGACATGTTTGCTTTTAACACTTTTCAGAAAATCAACTCGGAGCTTACGTGAATTCTCAATATCGCTGCAAAGCAAATCGGCTTGAAACCGGAATCCTAAAGAGATTTTACTTGACATTATAAGGTCAATTTTACAATTTTGAAATATGATAAAAAATATCTGTTCTTGAATTTGTATCATTTCTAAAACGATTGTGCTTATCACAATGTCACGATATAAATATTTTTTAGCAGCGCGTCTGGCAAACAGTGTTGGTAAATGCCATCGAGCATGACTATCGCACGTTAAATTCCAATTAAATTCAAATGTGTGCGCGTAAATATTATTTTATAATAAAATAGAATGTAATATGACATATGTAATAAAAAGATCTCTAGCTGAAGGCATTCTTCAGCTGCCGCGTCTTTCTCTTGAGCACCTCCCGCAGCTCATCACGCTTTAGGTCCGTTCCCAGGGACTGCATAAGCTGCTCCGTTTTGGCGCCCAACGTTTGCAGCGCCAGGGGATCCACTTGCATGCGCTGCAGCAGATTGCCAAGCAGCGGCAGCGGCTCCCTGCCATTAGTTGCATCTTGCTCGGCATTTTCCAGCTTGGCAGGGGTAGGAATTTCTAGGGGAGGCGTCTCAACAGTGGGCTTGGGAGATTTGGGTGACTTGGTGGGCAAGGGGCTGGAGCGGGCGCGGCTTGGAGACTGACTGAAGGTAGGTTCTGCACTGAAGCTGATGGCGTTTCTCTCGATGCTGCTGGCCGCCTGGCACAGCGCGTCCACATAGTGCTGCGCATTCTGGGAGCAGCCCAGCTGCTGGTAGAGCCGGCAGAGGCGCTGCGCCTGCTGCAAATAGAGCTGCGCATGCTGCCCATTGCGGTACTCCGTGGCCTTGGCCAGCATGGCCAGCAGATGATCGAGCAGCTGCTCCAGCAGATTGGTTCGTCTCAAAATCTCGACACCATCGTTTAGCTGTGGACCGTAGCAGCTGGAATCCTGACTGGATGCCTGGGAGGCCAGCGAGGCTCTGGGCAGGAACAGCGGCATGTCCAGCGTCTGCCTGCACTGCTCGGAGCTGCGCTGCAGCTGTTGCTGCTGCTGCTGATGCTGTTGCTGCTGGGCGCGCAGCAGCTGCGTCTTGCGGCGCAGCTTGCCGCGGGTGCGCTCCCGATGCTGCTGCATGCCCAGCAGACCCTCTGCACCATTGGAGGCCAGTGGCTCCGGCTCCGGCTGCTGCTGTGGCTCCGCCTGCTCCATGCCAGGCAGCGGTTGGCGCGTGAACTTCGCCTGCTGGCGCAGCTGCAGGTAATCCTGCGCCGACAGCGTGCCCAGCAGCTGCGCGTAGTCCAGCGGCGGATAGAAGTCCGGGGCATGCTGCAGATTCCGCAGCGCACGCAGCACGTGCATTAGCGGCTGCTCCGCAATGCCGGCCATGATGCCGCGCAGCTGCATCAGCGCATCCTCGGGCAGCTGCTCGAAGAGATTGCGCCGCTGGATGAAGTAATCGCTGAGCTGCTTGCGCGCCAGGCAGTCGGCAAAGCTGCGCACAAAACGCACCAGCTGCTCGCCCAGAAACTGCTCCGAGCAGTCGGAGCTGGCCAGCGCCTGCTGCTCGCACTGCCAGAAGAGCTGCGTGCGCAGCTGCTGCATGATGCAGCCCATGGATTGGCACCTGTCGTTGACGAAGCTGCGCACGAGCAGCTGCAGCAGCAGCAGCAGCTTGAGCTGATTGCGCGGCAGCTGGCGCTCCAGAAACTGCTCCGCCTGCGGGAACACAATGCGCCACTCGAGCGCACGGAACGGATTGCGCGTGCGCTTGGGCGCGTAACCCGCCGGCACCACGTGATAGCCAAAGGATTGGATGCGCTTGCGCATCTGCGGCGTCGGCCATGCGGGCTGCGCGCGTGCGCGCAGATTGAACTCGAAGGCGCAATCCGGCCAGCCGTGCGGCACGTGTATGGCGGGCACCAGCTCATCCCAGGCGGTGTAGATGCGGCAGCCACGATACTTGCCCGCCGCCAGCTGCCGTTGGCTGATGCCCAGCTGCGGCGCCAGCTGCTGGCGCAGCAGGTCGCCAAAGTAGCGCATGAACTGCTCCGAGCTGAGGTAGCACTGCTGCAGCAGCATCCGGCGGCGTTGCTGCTCCGCGCGGCATTGCCGGAACAGCTCCACCGTCTCATAGCCAGCCTGCTGCGGCTCCTCTGCAGCATCCTCCGCTTCCGCCTGCGCCTCCACCTCCGCTTCCCCATCGCTGCTGCTGGTGTCTGCCTCGTCGTCGCTCTGCTCCAGCCAGGCGGGCAGGCAGCTGGACAGCCGGCAGATGCAGCTGGAGGGCAGCACATTCCGCTCCAGCGCCACCGGCCGCAGCGTCAGCTCCGCCAGCGAACGCTCCGTGTTCAAGCGTGCGATCTCCACATGATCGTAGTCTTCATGCTCGCCCCAGCCCCAACCCCTCAGCGAGTTGGCCGTGTTCGTGCTGTAGCCGGAACTGCCGTCCGTATAGACGCCATCGCCATCGCCATCGCCATTTGCATCCGTGTCCTCGCTCGGACTGCACTCCACCTCGCGCAGCTTGAGCCGCACGTAGCCCAGCCAGCGGCTCTGCTCTAGCAGCCGCACGTACCGACTGCGACACGGCGTGCTCTTGTAGTAGTCCGTCTCCAGCAGCACCTTGCAGAGCGCGGCAATGGAGTCGTAGTTGCCATCGTTGGGCCTGGCCACGTCCACGTTCTCGAAGACCACGTAGGTCAGGGGCTTCTGCAGGGGCTCCGCCATGGCGCGCTTTGGGGCATCGCTGTGTGGCGAGAGGGGGAAAGAAAGCGTAAATATTCAGAGATTTCTTAGAGAGATTTCTTAGACATGCTTCATCCGATATTCTTCCGGATCTCGCTAACTGAAAGTAGAGCAGGGTTCGATCTTGCATTTTCAAAAATGAATTTAATCGATAAATCGAAAAAAAAACCCTTAATTATACCTTGTGCCCATTTTGAAAAATGGAAAAAACAGGGTTAAAACCTTTGTGCGAATGTATGTAACAGGCAGAAGGAGGCGTGGCAGACCCCACAAAGTATTCTTGATCAGGGAGACGAGCTGAGTCTATAAAAGCGTCGATTTAGGAAACTACAAAAGCTTGAGCAGCCGATTCAGTTGCTATAGGTAGGTGTATTCAATACGCAGATCAAGTTTATTTCAAATCGTTATTGCCGCCCAAAAATCAATAAAACTCACATAACTTTGAATTTTTAACGCAAAAAGTTGAATAACAAGCGTAATATTAAACATAGAAGGTTGTTACTTTGAACATAAACTCTCGTCTATTATATTTAACTATTCTAAAAATCGCATTGAAATCGGTTAAATACAGGAGATATAAGCTACAAAATACTTTAACTTAAAAATTCGAAAACAAGCGTAATATTAAACATATCATATTGTTATTTGGTATATAAACTATCTTCTATTATATTTAACTATTCTAAAAAGCGCATTGAAATCGGTTAATAAACAAAGGAGATATAAGCTACGCAATTGGCAGCGCAGCCCAGCAGCGCAGCAGCTGCTGCGTACGACTAATCTGCCCGAAATTTTTTTAATTTACAGGGTGTTTGATGGAAAAACTTAAAAATCGATACATACAAAATTTAATTTAAATTATTTGAAAAAAGAACAAAAAAGAACTAGTAAGAACGGAGTAGATCAGTTGGGTGGAAGACACTGTACTTTTTGCTACAGAATATACCCTTAGCGTACAACAATTATACATACATACTTACATATGTACATATGTACATACATATCTTAATAATTTGAAGCGCATTACATTTAATTTCATTAGAAATCCTAGATTCCAATTGCATATAAAAAGAACCAATTTATCGATCGCCGATAACAAAAAACGTATGGATTGAATGGATATCGAATCGAAGCCCATCTCTAGCAACGCCAGCTGTAAACAAAAGGGACGCTACTAGCTGAAGAGCAGCCATATCAAGCAGTGAAGCAGTAAAAATTCGGATCCTGTATTGACCGAGCTAAAAGAAGAAGAGGCAATAGTTAAGTCAGAATTGAAGGTAGCTGTTGCCGTCGCTTCAGTTGATTCTCCTGTTGTCAAGTTGCTCGCACGCGATATATAAAACAAGTTCAAGCTGGAGGAGGAAGAGAAGCCGCCGTCTCAGCCTCAGCAGGAGGGGCCCGGTCAGGAGCAGCAGCTGCAGCGTAACGATGACGGATCACCAGATCCGTTGGCAACTCTGGAAACGCCTGACACAACCCCAACGCCATCTTTAATTGGCAGCAGCGACGATCTCTCGTTAGGCGCCGTTCGCCGTTCGAATCGCATCAAGCACAAGCTGGAGGAGGAAGAGAAGCCGCCGGCTCAGCCTCAGCAGGAGGGGCCCGGTCAGGAGCAGCAGCTGCAGCGTAACGATGACGGATCACCAGATCCGTTGGCAACTCTGGAAACGCCTGACACAACCCCAACGCCATCTTTAATTGGCAGCAGCGACGATCTCTCGTTAGGCGCCGTTCGCCGTTCGAATCGCATCAAGCACAAGCCACAAAACGCCAACAATGCCAACAACGCCAACAATGCCAACAAGGGCAACAACAACAGATGCACCTCCTTAAGTACCCAAACCATGGAGCAGCAGCTGGCAGAACTGACCAGCATCAAGGCAATCAATAAGAAGTTCCTGCGTCTAGAAGGTCTGAACACATTCCAAATGATAGATGACAATTACTATCGTTGTGCTAGGCAGGTGAGCTGGGAGAATGCGGAGATGCAGTGCGATTGCTTTGTCACCGGCGATGAGGAAGAATTGGGGCAGGTTGCCTGCGGCGATGGTTGCATCAATCGCATGCTGATGATCGAATGCGGTCCGCTGTGTACCAATGCCAATCGCTGCACCAACAAACGCTTTCAGCGGCATCTTGGCTGGCCCTGTCGGGTCTTTCGCACCGAAAAAAAGGGCTGCGGCATTGCGGCGGTGCTGCAGATACCAGCGGAGGAGTTCATCATGGAGTATGTGGGCGAGGTGATCGACAGCGAGGAGTTTGAGCGTCGTCAGCACATGTACTCGGAGGATCGCAATCGTCATTATTATTTGATGGCATTGCGGGGCGGGGACACCATCGATGCCACCTCCAGGGGCAATGTCTCGCGTTTCATTAATCACAGCTGCGACCCGAATGCAGAGACTCAGAAATGGACAGTCAACGGTGAGTTGCGCATTGGTTTCTTCAGCATAAAGACCATTCTGCCAGGAGAGGAGATCACATTTGACTACCAGTATGAGCGCTATGGAGGCATTGCGCAGCGTTGCTACTGCAAATCAGCTAATTGTCGGGGCTGGATTGGCAAAGAACCGGACTCGGATGAGAGCGAACAGGTCGACACGGAGACCGAGAGTGAGGTAGAGTCACTGGGTGATGAGCAACGCCTAGAAACCGGCGGTGTCGGTTGCGAGAAGTCGACAGCCAGAAAGCTCGATCTTGTCGAGGATCAGGATGTGCTGGAGCAGCTCACACAGCTTAGTCGTGGCCTGAAGGACCAGGCGGATACCCTGAACCTATCACGTTGCATGGTGCGTGCCAAGCTGCTGGAGACACGCCTCCAATTGTTGGGCATTCTGACACATGATGATGTGCCCTGTCGCCGTCTTTTCCTGGACTGCCATGGCTTGCGTTTGCTTCACGCATGGATGGACGAGAGCGCCATAGACAATCAGCTGCGTATGGCTCTGCTAGAGGCACTGGAATCGCTGCCCATACCAAATAAGTCGATGCTGATCGACAGTCGCGTCTACCAGACGATGCAGCTGTGGAGCACAGCTCCGGAGCTGTTACCTCAATCGGATGGAGAGGCAGCCAATGCAGAGCAAACTACCATGAACCAACGCATATTGGCATTGCTGCAGAAATGGGATAATCTGCCAAAGATCTTCCGCATACCGAAACGCGAACGCATCGAACAGATGAAGGAGCACGAACGTGAGGCGGATCAACGGCATGTAGCATTTACCACGGCGCTGGACGACAGCAAAAGCGCCTCCTCCGTGCTGTACAACGATCGCTTTAGGCAGGATCGTTTTCGACGCGACATCAGCAATCCCTATATGAAGTTCAGGCCACCAGGTCGTATGAGCAGCAACAATGCCATCTGCACCAATTCCTCGCGGCCAGCATCTGCCGATCCACGGCGCAACATGATAAAGGACTTGCGACGTTCGCTTTTTGAGCAGAAGTTGGCCCAGGAAGAGGCTGAGAAGCGTGTGCTCACTGAGCATGAGCAGCGCTGTAAATACTTTGGCGCCGATGTGAATACGGATCCAAAGCTCTTGCCCTTCTACCAGAACACGGAGACCAACCAGTGGTTCAACAGCGATGATCAGCCAGTGCCAGCTCCCCAGCGCTGTGGCGATGTCGATGAACCATGCTCGCCTGTCCCTTCCGAAGATATGGAGTACCAACTGCCGCCCAGCGTCGAGCCTCTACCGCCTTCCTGGCACTGGGGCCTAACACCCGACATGGAAGTCTATTTTTATAGCTTGCGGGATCGGATTTCACAGTGGGAGCCACCGAGTGCGGAGCAGCGCCTGCAGGAACTCCTGGACGAATCTCCAGAAGATGAGCTGAAGAACATATCCGTTGGCGATGAATTCTTCAGTATTGACGTTGCCCATGTAAGCAAGCTAAGCCCCAAATCTCTGGAACAGTACATGGAGGAAAAGGTACAGGAACGACGTGAAAATCGATACAAACGACTGGTCTCTGTGCGGTTGATAAGTCCACGACGCGAGGAGGATAAGGCGTACAGTCAGCAGCAGGCGCGCAAGTACAAGGAGAACAAGGAGAAGATTCGACGCCGTCGGGAGTATTATAGAAGCATTTGCGACGATGACCCTAATAATAACAAATCAGATAGTAAGCCCGGTGATGAGGTAGTTATACCAAGATATCTTTATTCGTCAGACGAGGAGGAACCCACTGAGTCTACCATCAGTTTGCCGCTGATGCCACCAGATGATGAAACTTCGAGGTCGAGTGCTGGTAACAAGAGAAAGCTACCCATGCCAGAGGTCACAAAGAAATATTCTGAAGGCGAAGAGAAACCAAATACCGATATATTTCTTAATGAAATCAGCAACCATGTGACTAAGCTTTTACGTCCATTTCGCAAGGATAACTGCCAGCTGGGTCGCATCATATGCGATGACGATTACGAGTTCCTAAAAAATCGCTTGAGCCATCATATAACCTACAAGGAAAAGCGTTACTGCGAACAGACCGGAAATACTTTAGCGTTTACTAAATCTGTTAAACACAAGTCCTACCTCTACATTCAGGACTATATGCGCAAGAACGGACCTGTTTACAAGAGACCTGAAGCTAGGGATGACTAACTATACGGTAACGTAAACTGAGTACTATAATACATATTTATGAAAAAACATAAAACTTTTTTTCTTTGTCTCAAAAATGTAATTGATAAGTATATAATTAAATTATAATTCCTAAAAAAAAAGTGAATACCACTGCAACCTTAAATATATAGTAAATTACATTTATTAGATGTAAGATATAATAATTTTGTGAAGTTACGTTTTTTATTTTTTAATTTTAAAGTAACCTAAGTTACCTACATAAGTCATTTATTTTGTAACATTAGAAATTACTTACATAAAAAATTAAATAAATAAGTTAATAACTAAATAAACATATCAATAAATGCAGAATTGAATAAATCAATAAATTAAAAAAAACCTAAATAAACAAATAAATAAATAACTGAATAAATAAATAAACAAATCATTAAATACAGCATTTATTGATTTATAATAAATCAATAAATTAAAAAATACCTAAATAAACAAATAAATAAATAACTGAATAAATAAATAAACAGATTAAATACAGAATTTAATAACAAAAATAAATGTAAAAATAACTAAATAAATAAATTATAAAATAAACAAAAAATCAATAAATAAATAAATTTATAAATAAATCAAAAAATAAATAAATACATAAATAAATAAATTTGTTAATTAACTAATTAATTAATAAATAACTAAATAAGTAAACAAAAGTGTATATTGATTTTTCTTATGCGAAATAAAGGATTGATATTGCGACTTAGCCAAGACTTCCAGCTCTACTCAATTCTACTCAACTCACCTGGGCTTGAAGAGCAATCGCTTGGCCACGGCTGCATCGATGGCGCTGCCCTGGAGCAGACTGTGCTCGGCCAGGGTTGGAGCCGAGGCGCGTTGCTTGGCCAGCAGCTGCTCGTCCATGGCCTGCAGCTCATGCTCCATGTGGCCGAAGAACTGTATGCCCAGCAGCAGCTGATTGAGAAGGAACATGGGCAGCTGCTGCTCCAGCTGCTGCCTGGTCTTGAGCTCAATGCCACGCTGTTGCTCCTCCCGCTGCTGCTCCAATGTGCGGGCATACAACATGCTGATGCATTCCGTTTGGCTGCTCCCGTTGCTGCCACCATGCAGACGCAGCTGTGGCGCCACCTGTTGGCCGCTCCTGTCAGCTTGGCTGCGCCGTAAGCTGCCCGGCTGCTGGCGACGCATGCGCGCGTTGCGCATCTGCAATTTGGCCAACTGACGTTGGCGCTTCTCCTCACGACGTTGCCGCTTTCGGGGCTTGCCACGCCCTGCGCCCTGCTCAGCCGCCTGCAATTGCTGCAAAGGATTGCCGGGTGCAGTGGCATCCGGATTCTTGGAGCATGGACAACCCATGTTCCCTTGCGAAATGCCGCTGTCACACTGAAATCAATTGAATTGATCAAAAACCATTTACTTGTCATTATCATTGCCATCTTGCTTGTTGTTGTCGTTGTTGGTATTATTGTTATTGTTATTGTTATTGATAAGATCCAGGCATTGGGTCCATTACCCACCATCTGACTCTTGACTCTTCCTACACTTCCGGCTAGTCGAGTGGCAGGCAATGCTATCAGTCTGCTGGCTCTGTAGAGTCAACACAAAGACAAACCGTCCAAGAGCTCCGGCTGCACTGTGGGACAAACTGGGTAAATATTGCATAAAAACCGGGATGTAAGCCCAAAAGAACTGTCGGAGATTTGAAATACTGTTTGGAATTATGTTTGATAAATGGTTTAAATTTGTTTATATGTTTATTTCAAAACCTGCAACGTTTGTTACGACTGCGTCTGATATTATTATTATTTATTTATTTATTTATTATTTATTTGATAAAAATATCGAATATGTATATAACTTATTTGTTGTTTTGTGACCGTTAGCTGAGCATTGAAAATGAAAACTGTTCAGTTTGTGGTAGCTGTATAAAATATGTCTAGTTTTTCCTAGCCAAAAACTAATTGGAAATCAAATGGGTACAGGGTAAATTAAATTTTAACTTATATTAGAAAAATAAGTAGTATGGGCTTTACATGTTTTGTATACATAAGTAAATATTTATAATTTATTTTACTAACCAATAAATTTGGTCTGATTGGGTTTTTCTGGGTTTTCTCCAATTTGTTATTTGATTTCATTTTTTAAATATTGATTATTTATTCCTAGATAACCCGTTGTGCAAATTGGGTAAGGTTTAGTAACTTTCTAAATGCCCGGTTCGGTTCAAGGTTAAAAAGACCTGTTAATTCCACTGTGCAATTGTACTGTTTTACTGTACATCTTATTATTATTGATATTGTGATATTATTGATGTGCACGGTTATTCTTATTGTCCAAATAAATGCACTTATGAACGGCCCATATCTTTGTTTGGCCAAGGCAAACACTTGCGCCATTGACACGCCTCTAAGTGGCCTTGACTTTAGTTTGCGCCGCATGTGGCATGTTTACGCTCATAATTATTTTATTGTAGCCACTTTTCAAGTTTTCATGTTTAAACAAAGGGGTTTTCCTCTTTGCAGCAGCGGCTTCAAAGGATTCAGCACCCAAATTATAGTGTTTGCAATAAAAAATAAAAACTTATTCAATTTTTCACCTTTTTATTAAGTTTATCATGGTATTTTTACTACGCTTCTGAGTTATTATTAAAGAAAATGGAAATTTAGGCTCTAAAAGACGATTTTTGAGCCTAAAATGCGCATTTTTTGACCAGATACACCCATGTTTCGTTTTAATGGTAATTGTAGCCATTAAAAACGTTTAAGATCAATATCTGACAATTACATTTTAACGATTTTTTACCCCTGTTTATTTAAGAAGAATAAAAAAGTTTAGGTGCGATACCGGTACAAGATATTTTACACAAAATCATTTGATTTTGTATTTAAAAAAAAAATAGGTAAATTGCGGTATACCGTTCCAGTTCTATTTTGATTTAATTCCCTGTTTACAGTGTAAGTTTAAAGCATATTCTCCCATTAATTGATTAGGCTTAAAATATAAACATTTTAAACTGTGCGCCAACCAAACAGTGTTGGCTAACATCGCTCATTATGCTTTAGCGTGCTTTGTTATCGATATGTATGTTAGCAATGGCTGCAAAGTGTGGCAACTCTGTTAGCTATTGAAATTCATAATACACTTTTAACGTTTAGGAATAGAATATAAAAAAAAAAAATTACAGCTAAAGTTGTTTTGCTTAAGTTTATACATTAGCATTGGCAACACTGTCGGCCACCGCCACATCAGTCTCATCTGTTCACAAACATCACGTGCATGCCGCCTCCCTCAACGGTCACTTCGCTAATAACGTTCAATCGTTATCGCTGTGGGGCACTCGTTCTCTTTATCGTTATCGGCTTTCAAATTCTTATCGTTATCAGCCGCACTGAGCGTCAGCGTGCTCTCCGCAAATGCGGCATTCAAATTTCCGACTAATCGAGACGGTGGCACCTCGACGCTCGTCATTGCCACTGTGCTGGCTGTTGAATCAATTGGCTGTTGGTTGTTGTTCTCGTTGTTGTTGTCGTTGTTGTTGTTGCTGCTGCTGCTGTGGATGCAACAATTGAGCTTTTATTGAACTGCTTTTGACGCATGATTGATCAGTTGCTTACGTTTTGTGCTTGCGACAGGCCACCATGGAAACGAGCACGGCCAGAATGATAATGGCCGCTAATAGACCCGACAAACCTGCCACCATGGTCATCATGCCGTGTGGTTCCCCGTCCGAGGTCACCTTTGTAACTGTAAGGGGAGAGCAGACAGGGACAGAGAGAGATAGGAGAGAGAGAGATATGTGAAAGTTTATGCGTTTAAGCCTGACTCACGATGTCTGCGTTTAACTCTAGCATGTATCTCAATGTCAAATTTGTATTTCGAACTTCAACTTGTTCATAATCGGTGATTGGCTGAATGCCGGCAAATGTACACTCGGAAAAAAGCAGCCAGCATCTTTTTTGATTTTCATGGATTAAATCAATCCGTAAAATGTCTTGAAAATTTCTAGTAAGTTTCTTAGTTGATATTTTTTGATTTAACTACAATTTTGCTTACATTCGAAAACAAGAAAAATATTTCTTGTTTCGAGAGGGAAATGCTTGAATTAAACGGCAGCTTTCTTAACTTAAGAAAGAATATGCTTAAACTAAGTCGAATGGGCGACAGACAAGCGTAATCGTCAATAAACCAAAAGCAAAAATTATTGGTGCTGGTGTAGGGGATAAACATCACAACCTTATACAGCTAAACATCACTGGGTTGCGGGTTCAATTCCTGCCGCGCAATTGAATTAAGAAAAAATAGGATTAATTTAAGAAAACTAAAGATAGATTTAACTTAAAAGAAAATTGAATTCAAGATAGAAATGTTTAAATCAATCCGGAATATGCCTAACTATCGAAACTTGCTTAAAAGCAAGAAATTCTGGAATACTTTTATTACTTTTGACCTTTTGACTTTTGACCCGCTTCTGGATTAAATCAGGTAGGAAGGCTTTGATTTTTTCTCTAAGTGTAGCCATTGCTTGCAGGTTTGTTTACCTTTCCCATTCGCAAATCTGAAGCGGTTTCTGTGCGCGGGTGTCGGAGACGAATGGGAACAGAGAGATACATACTATGTACAGGCAATTTGAACGCACTTCCGACTTGGCACTTGGCACTTGGCACTTTCTAAGCCGGAAGTCTATAGACTTACTTGAATCTTCGACGACAAAGCGCTTGCTATTGGGCAACGGCGATGCCTGCATATAGTTATTCAGCTCCATTCCAAATTTCATTAGCTGCTTTCGTTCTCTGAAAAGCAGAAAAACAAGAATGTAACATCCACAACAAATAGACCATGAAACACTTGTCCAAATGTTTTGTTGGCTGCAACAGTTATTTAAATGCATAACAGTAGCAAAAACAATGATAGCTAAGACACAACAACAACAAAACAACGCAGCTCACATACTCTAACAAAATGTTTACAGGTTTGATACAATTTTATGGGAGTCTTGACCAAGTCAATTAATCATCAGAAATACAAATTTGGCGAATTTGTTGGAAAAAAACGATTAAACATTTATGCTCTTCATTTGCTATTTCATTCCGTTTTCTTTTTCGGGCGTGGATAAGTGTCGGGAAATTCCGTTAATTTGTAACTACCAAACCAATTTCGAACCGAATCAGCTAAATAATTCGTTTAAATGAAACTTTAGAACGTTCTTATAGCTATCCAGACTTTAAAATTAAAATTAATTTATTATTACTAATATATTTATATAAATAATGAAATAAATACGCCCAATATATTAATACTAATAAATAACAAATAACAAAATAAATACTTTCAAAACATCAATAAAGATCAATAATAAAAAAAATAAATAAATAATGTACTAAATATATAATGTACTAAATAAATATAAACAAAATAAATACTTTCAAAACATCAATAAAGATCAATAATAAAAAAAATAAATAAATAATGTACTAAATATATATCCAATTAATGTCTATAACAACAAATTAAGCATAGCATAAATGAAGTTTAGATCGACTAAGAAACTCCGAGTACCCATTGAAAGAGTAAACAATAAATTAGCTGCTTATTGGGTACAGTTAACTGAAAATTAGTTCAGTTGCAGCAACCGCCTTTGGCCACGGCCACGCTTGACTTCATCCAATTGTTGGCCAATCTCTGAAAGCCAACACAACCTTTTCGAACGGTTCTCTCTGTACTTGCCACTTTGATATCTGGCTCTTGGGGTAAACCAACATGCTAAAATATAAGCAGTTATTTTGATTTGATTTGATATTTATCAGCACTCAAAGAAGAACATATATGAAATTAAAAATGAAATAATGGCCATAGTTGACAAAGTTGATATACACTTGTTGGCTGATAATATGTTGTATGACGACGGTCGAAACAAAGCTAAATATAAAGCGGCAGTTATCGATTCAATATGGTATATAAAACAGATCTGTCTGTTAAGATCATGAATTTATATACAACTTTCATAGCTACCATTTTGATTACGTTTTTGCCGACTTATTTGATAAGACCCGATTGATGAAAGTGTAATAAACAGCGTATTAATAGTAGTAGCAACGACAATGACATATATCACTTAAAGTTTTGTTTCTTCCAATTAACTTAGTAATTGTGGCGACTGCTTTTCGTGATTTATTTGGCGTTAATTAATTTCATTTGATTGTGCTGTTTGAATACGTTTTTCCTTCTTTTTTTTTAGATATCGAGAAAGTGTTTCTACTTGACAACACTGAGCTACATAGAAATTAAATGCATATATTTATAGTTGACTTTATGAACCGTAACTGCCGCAATTTGCATAAAAAATAGTTTAAATAAACCAGTAAGGACGGTGCTGTTCAATCGGATGCGCCCCACTCTTGAATACACTGCACCCTGTATTTAAAATATAATTTAAAAATCCCATACGAAACGCAGCAGCAATGCTTTTTCTTACTTTTTTGTCTTAAAAACGGTAAAGAGTATATATTTTAAATACCAACTTCCTATTGGATATTATGCTTGTTATGCTGTTTTTGTTGATTAGGGCGTGCAGTAGGTGTGGCATTGAAGATTTGAAATAAAATGTATGTGCGTAAAATATACACCTGCCTAATTTCCGAAAATGGCTACCATAGCTCTTTTAGTTTCCGAGATACATGCGTTCAGACAGACGGACAGATCAAAAATATCATACTCAAGAATGTGTATACTTTGTAAGGTCTACGACGCCTTCTTCTGGCTGTTACACAATGCTATTAACCCTGTTGTAACTTATTTCATCGGATCAGAGTATACAAATTACCATAAATAATCCCAATAATAAAATTCTTATTAAATAATAGTGCATCATTTCGACATTTGATTTGTTGTACCGTTGCTTGAAGTCAATCTGCATTTACGTAAGTATCTATCATATGCAATCAACTGCATTAGTTTAAAGTGGTTTCAGTTGTTAATATGCAAATGTAAAGATGGTTCACATGTCCAGCTCTATATGCAAGATATATCTGTAATTATCGTCATTCACGTGTCTTGCCCAAGAGCTAAACAGATGCTAACCAGTTTGCTCAACTCTCACATGCCCTACCTCAAGATCTGTCAACTTGCAAAGGTTTTACTTTGATTTGGGCCCATTGTTCGCTTGATACTTGAGTTTGTTGTTCTGTGTAATGTCATATACTACGTACACCATTTGCATTCAAAATAAAATAAAAAAAAATATGGATAGAATTAGTTGGATATGTGTGTATTGTAATTTAAGTTGAGCTCAACATGTGGGTATAGTATATGCGTTCAAGATAATCGGAGATCCACACAAACACTGGGAATCCGAATCGGAATGGGAATCGTTTCGGTCTATGCACTGTGGATAGTACTATGGGCATTATATGGGAGGGCACTCCAAATGTCGCTGCGAAATTGTTGGAGAAATGCGAGCACGAGCACTTTTCGTAGTTATCGCGATCAGATTTAATTTTTTAGTTGCTTTTGTTTCGTATTATTTATAGTTAAATTTTAATTTATTTAATCAGTTGTGGCTGTGGTGATTTGCAAGTTAATTGCACAAATTAATAGTTATAAATAACAGAACCGAACAGAACGGGACTGGGACTGGGACTGGGACTGGGAGTGGGAGTAAATGCTGAAAGCAAAAACTTAATTTATAGTCACATGTCAAATGCCATGGAAATGCTTAAATTGCTGCAATTGTTAAAGCTACAAATAACAAGCTCATTATCCATAAAGTGTAAGATAAATTGCAGTGGATTTTCATAAAACCTAACTTAATCAAATTATTCAAATACATGAGTGGGGCTTGTGAAATACAATTTTTCCAGAAATTGCAATGTTTTCTATGTATTATATTATACTATATATACGCTAGACCAAAACAATATGAGAGCTCAATTCTTAGCTTTCCTTTGCTGCATATCCCAATCTTCGAGGTGAATAAAAGAAATTGCAGTTTTTTATGCATTATATAAAACTATATTATATACCCTAGAACCAAATGAGATGATTGATCTTTGAGTTTCCCTCTTTCACTAATAATAATTACCCTAAACTATCTGCTCATTTGTATTTAATTTACGCAATGACAAACTATTTGTTCCGTTGTTATTCCAATTGGTCGACACTTCCTGTCTCTCGCTTACTTCGTCACTTACGAGCATGTAAATTCTGACTTGCAGAATTCGCTGGCAAATCTTTAAAATTCTGTTGATCTATTTTCACAATTCTGACTGGCAGAAAACGCAGCTTCAAGTGATCTACGACCACAGACTTCACTTCGATCGCAATGGCACACATTTTATTCTGGGTAAATGAACTTATGCTCAATAATATTGATATTTACTTTGGAACTGTGTGTTTTGGAATCTCTCCAAATGTTTGAAATTGTGAACTGACTTCGACGACTCTCGGCGTACAACTAATGCGGCGTACGTAAGCCAAAACGTAACTTTCGATTGCGCCAAAACCGAACGACGACGCTGCCGTAGACGCCGCTGTTGACGCTAACGTTGCAGCACAATCAGCAGCCTGCAGCTCGTAGCCCGTAGCCCGTAGCTCGTGGCCCGTAGCATCGAAATCGGATTCGGATTCGGAATTGAAATAAAAATAAATAAAAAATAATAGAAACAAATAGAAAAATCAGTAGCATTTGCTCAAGTTGAGCAGCTCTAACTGTTGGCCACGGACTTGATATGCGATACAATTTCCAACTGGTCTGAAACGCCATTTGCCTTGCTCAATATTTAGCTTAATAAGCTTAAATAAATAATTGAAATGTCCACAGTTAAGACAAGATGCCCAGTGAAGCGTTTATTGCATCCTCATTGGGCTGTCGATCGAACATGCTCATATTACTCATACGCCCCTCTTGCCATCGCAAGATTTTGTCGATTTCCAGCCAACAGATAAGCATTTTAGCCGGAACACAACATAGCAAAAGTGCTTATGACAAATATTTTTTTCCCCTTGTTACTGTAGTATCTTAACGCTAACTCTAAGATTTCTCCATTGCCCGCGCTTTATGCTTCGAAAAAATATTTGTTTCTTTATCGTTGGACTAACAAGTATTTTCCTAATGAACATTTGTTCTTTATCGCTTTTAGTCACTTACAGCAAGTGTTTCGCAATGAATCACTTGTTTATTTCAAACATGGCAATATATCCAATTTACAAATTTACAAAAATACCTGTCCAGATCCCTAACTAAACTATGATAAAGATTGCACTTAAATCGTACGGTAGTCAAATCATCTACATACTTTACTTAGTATGTACTTCAATAAATCCTATTATATTTGAAGTATGTCAGTAGCAATTTGAACATTCTGATCGTTAGAAAAATATTTTAAATTTTTCAAAATTAAAAAAAAATTCCGCTCTGAATATGCGTGCATTTGTAGCTTTGGGGGTATGGGGTTTTTTATAAATGTTTGCCAAATCGCTTTATTCTTTTTTTACAAGTTTATTAAATATTAAAAAAAAAAAATACATACCAAGTTTTAGTTTTTTATTTGTATAGAATTATTTTGTTTTTTGAATTCACATTAATTTGGCTGTTTTTCCGTTATTATGAACTAATTAAGAAACAAATTCACATTCATTATAACACAAAAATTCAAAATGCATATAGTATAACTAAAGTATTTTACATTTAATTTGATTAGTTGGAAATATCAGGTATTTTTTTAAATTTGTACACCCTACAAACAATAACAACAAACCATTAACAAATTAAATTAAATTATTTTACATATTTTTAAAAATGATCAAGCGACTTCTGTCAAGAGTATGACACATTCGATGTGCCTATAACAGTTTTCTTCTTTGTGGTCACTCGCTGTTGTTTTTATTTGATGGACAATTTTGTACAGAAAGAAAACAAATATTTACACTTTTGTAGAAATTGTGTAAACACATTAGGTTGTGAAAACGTTCTGTTTACGACTATAATAATATGGGAGTTTGCATATCAGAATAAATATCTGTTATTAAGGAAAATCACGCGATCAAACGTTTTAGGAAGATTTTAGTGAAATCAAAAACAAATGTTCGTAGAAGTAAACCTAGCCGATGACCAGCTTCAACTACTATTTGAGTAGATATTTATATTCATGCTTAAATATCTAAAGTTTTTTTTTATCATTTTAGAAAATATTAATTTTCGCGTAATGTATGCACATTTTCGTTCATATATAATAGAACATATATATTTGAATGTGTAGAACTGTTTTGTATACAAATAGAAAGAAATATTGTATATACTGCGAAGCACTTTTAAATTTCTGTTTGTTTAGGCATTGAACTCTCTACAAATTGTCACCTTATGCAAAACAACTTTTGCTTTATCAGTTAAAGCCACAAACGACAAAGTTTTTGTTTTTTGCAATTATATTTGAGCAATTTACACTTTTATTTTGGTTGCTTTCAGGTCTGACACCGAAAAAGAATAGTAAAAGTTATACTAATAATTTACAATTCTCAAAATGTTCGATTATCTGCTCAGGCGATACACGGAAAACTGCGACTCGGACATCACATTTTCCCGAATACGGAGGCCGTAAAAATGTTTCGGATAAACGCCTCTCTGTATGCCTCTCGATATTTGTGTTTGTTTTTGTTTTGATGATTATATTATTTTTGAATATTTTTAAACACATTCATGGGGTATAACACATCCCTTGTACAATATGTCGTCTTAAGATAAACAAATGTCATATTCTATTTATCTCGTTCTTTTAAATGTGATCACTATTGAACATCTGTTCTAATCAAAACCTTTTAATCTATTAGTTAACGAAACCTTCTACTATTCATAGTTATACACGACCCTACTTGCAAACAATTTAAATTTAGTGTATTTAAAAGTAGAGTATATTCGGATGTATAGTTATAAATAGCTAGAGAATATTCACTATATAGTATGTTCAACGAACAGATGTACATCCATCCATATAATGTCGTTATAGGCCGTCTTGTTGTTTTCTTTTAGCTGCTCGACGTCATTAAATGTGCTTTAATATAAACAAACACAAAATAGATGTTTTTTCAATTCTTCAAGTTTTCTATTATGCGATTCGTTATTAGCGTTAAGAAAACTCCAAATTATCTTGGATATTTCGTAAGCTGGCTGTTAGCTATAAAACTATTGCTCTATTCCCTTTATTAAGTTTGCTCTTTTCAAATATCTAAATCAACGTAAACATTAACATTCGTCTGATTCAGGATTTTCTCCAATCTTTAGTAAATGCTGGAGCGTTCTATATATTTATTTTATTTGTAATTCCATTATTTGTCTTTTTTTAGTGTTTACTTTTAATTAAATGTAGTCTTATGTTAAAGTAGTTTTAGGCCTAATTTTATTTTCTCCGTCGACTAGTCTTAAATCTTATTTCCACAATCACTAATATGCTTTATAGTATCATCAAAATTACTAACCACTTTACCCAAATGACAAACCAATTCAGCTTTATGTTGAACCACTTTACCCTAATAACAAACCAATTCATTAAAATAACGAACCGCTTCATCCAAATGATGAACCACTTTATATAAATGACGAACCACTTCATCCAAATGATAAAGGACGAACCAGTTTATCCATTACAGAATGGAAATGCCGTTTGAGCGGCAAAATGACATAAGATAAGCTCACATTTTGCGATTGTAGAAATCGACTATTAGACGACATAAGGTAAATAAATAAATACATATTGGGCGATTCGGGCTATCGAGCGTACATTCTAAGTCCGATAGCTATTAATAGTAATCGATAAAGTGTTGCACACTTCCGCATGGCAACCAAATCAATTCAACAGCTGCGCCTGCGCATCGCAGTCGCTGCACGTGCATAAATCGTGACGGTTATGACAAATTGCCAGATAACTGAGAGAAATACCTAGCCCAAGTGTATACTTTACAGACGAGCACATTCGTACCTATGGAGATACGTAATTACATATTATGGCTATGGAAATGCAACGGTTTCAATTGTTACAGCATTTCTGGCACGTTGACGCTGCGCTCAGCTGCCTCTGCTGCCGCTGCTGCCTCTGCTGACGTCAACGTGCAACAACAGCATCAATAGGCGATAGGTAATTGATTTTGATAGCAGCCCAGTTAATTTCATTGTCAAAAAGTTATCGTTCCCCCTAACGCCTGTCTCCTGCCGGACAACCGCACTCTGCGAGATCCCACAAAATACCAATTGTCATTGCGACTGATAAATTGTACTAATCGCTTGAATGACTATATGTACTATATACCCAGACGACATCGGCTCTGTCTGTCTCGCTCGCGCTAAGCACGACTCAAAAGCTCAATAAACAGGAACATAAAACGAAGCTTAAGTGCCGTTATTGAAATCCGAGCAAATGTATGTATGTATGCATGTGTGAATGTACATTGCAATAAGTAGTACATATGTATGTAAGCATACAATAAGTATTTATTTATTCATTTATTTGTTTGTCACTGCAGAAGTTGTTGATTCATTTCCCGCTGAGAAAGGGCCTGAAATTTTCCAAATTACTCGTATACTGTCATGTGCAAAATAACCGTCTGCTCACTCTGCCCCTGATAAGTTATCTCAGTGCCTACTTGCCACTTGCCAATTGCTTCACATTGAGTATAATACAGCGTGCAGATTACTGCGACTTCTTGAAGGCTGTAATTTGTTTATGCCGAGTAAAAATGTAGAATTTGTCTTGCC
Organism: Hypselothyrea guttata; assembly: GCA_035045125.1. NCBI lineage: Eukaryota > Metazoa > Arthropoda > Insecta > Diptera > Drosophilidae > Hypselothyrea > Hypselothyrea guttata. The sequence continues at coordinate 731,108 of JAWNNJ010000194.1, forward strand.
CCCTCTTTGGGGATTAAATTTATAATTTTAAGATGATAGAACTGATTTCAAGTCAGACCCAAAATGTATTAATTATGTGTTTGCCAATTCCAAACACATGTTTAAAATAAATAAATAATTGCTGTTTTTTAAGTTCACATATTTTTTAATTTTATTTTCGAAATATCCAAGACTTGACGGATTTTACAAAATAAATGTGGTCTTCATCTACATTGATAACCTGCCTAGGTTGGCTATCTTTAAATCAATTTGACTTCGGTCATCTGGTTTCTCCCTCTTGATTAGCAGATACAAGATCCGCCCCTGGCGGTTACGTCCGACTCTACGCCTTTTATGTGGGTCCCGCTGCTTGAACAGGTGAGTCACAACCAAATTTGTCATGTTTAATTGTCTTTGCCTATATTATGAATATTTTTATTTTTTAGGAGGATGTTATGCTTACCTTTCCGACTGGAAATAATCCCATTGAAAAAGTAGAAGGTAGTAGAAGATCACTCTGATCAAAAATAAATTGTTACATAAATTGCCCCAAAGTTATTAACCCATATACATATTTTGTAGTTCTATATTTTTGATGTATTTGAATAATGACCATTTGAAGGCCCACAAACTAATTCATTAGCAATTTCTACCAAAAAAAGTGTGTTATTATATAGATAACAAAAATGTATGCCCATGCAAACATACAGACATTTATGAAAATTAAAATATTTGAAAAATTGTGAGCGCGAAGCTCAGCGTTGATTGTCCTTGATGGATGATAGAATGACGAAATGACGAAATGACGAACTGACGATGCCTGAGCGAAATGAATGACAGCCTGGCAGTCTGACGAGGGTAGGTGGGTAGGTTGGTGGTATATGATAAACTGGTGGTTGCGATGATGCGGCGCTAAAAGCAACAAACAGAAGGAAAGCATTTAGCAAAAAGGCAAGAAACAAAGTTTAAAATCTAAAAAATTGAAACCACAGCGTGGAGCGGAACATTGCAATTTATATGCAAACAAACAAATAAGCCCGACAAAGCACTCAGCCACCACAAACCACCCACCATACACCACACACCACACACCATCCACCGCCCACAGCCAAGCAACCACCCAAAAAAAAAATAAAAAATAAAAATCATACTACAACATGATATCCCAAACCCATTGTCGTTCTCTATCCGACTACTGCCTTGTTTCATGCTGACTGCTGCCGGCTGCTGCATGTCCTCAATTCCCATTCCCAATCCCACTCTTCTTCTCATTCCTATTCCATTCCCACTTCCCACTTCCCACTTCTGCAGCCGTTCTCATTCCTGACTCGCAGTCTCTGTTCTCCATCTCATTCGCTGCTCGTGTGTATTTGTGTCGTTCGTTGAACATTTCAATCAACGCCAGAGTGAAAATTGAAATAAAAAAATAAAAAAATGATAATAAAGGCCAGGATAATATGGCTTGCGTTTGATGCGCGAGTTGATGCGCGTTCCTGCAGTTGGGGCCTTGTAGATCCCACCTAAGCGGAAATGGATCCACAACACTTAAGTGCCACAAATTGTGTGCCATATGTGGAGACGTTGAGCGCCATGCAACTATCCTCAGACGCGATGCTACGGTGTATATACATAGATACATAGATGTATGTACGTACGTACTTCTGAGCAATCACGTCGGCAGGTGATGCCCATTGGGTAGATGCGGTTATGTGACAAGTGAAGATTCGCACAGTGGAACATTGGGCTAAATCCCATAGCACTTTTTCTGGGATAACTTGGTGTTGAGTAAAAATATTGTATGGCAATATATATATGAAAATTATATTTTGCCTCAAACAATTTTTTAAATTCTATTTAGACAAATAAATGCAAAAATCATAAAAACATGTGTATATAAAAATGTGGTGAAACTTGACAACGCTGCAAAATATGAATTTTAGAAAAAGAAAATAAAATACTTAAGGTACATTATATTTAAATTGTAGTTCTTTTCAAACAATTTTTCTAATAAAAAGATAACTTTATCATCGCTATAATAAATGGATTTAAAAATGTTTTTCAACGAATTAACAAATGAAATTTCATCCAATCAATTGCAATCCAACCCAATGAAATTAAGTGAATTATGGCAACGCCTTTATAGATAAAACAAATTAATAAATGTACATTTTTCAAGAAACCAAAATATATGTGAATGTAAGTAAGATCTTTTCAATAATGAGATCAAACGAGCTTAAATTTGACAATGGCTTAGAGTAATTTTAGAATATTAGGTAAAAACAGGGTTTAACTTTGTGCGAATGCTTTTATTTTAAATTCGTATACATATCGCATAAATATAATGCATTAAATGTATTTATTTAAACAAACATTCCAACGAAATCAATGAAAACTTGTAAAAAAAAACCAAAATATTCAATGAAAACCTAAGCCCATGATAAAATTGGAAGACGTTTTAAAATTGAATAGTTCTTTATTAAAGCATGTTGCAAATTTGGCAATGTTCATCGTGCCATTGGAGTGGATTTCACTTAGTAAAAATTTGGATGCAACATTGCCAGAATGATAATGACAGCTCCCCCAGTGGCAACAGCCGCTGCTACACGGCGATGCTCACACCCACACTAATACCTCTTGGCATTGCCATAACAACCGTTAACAGAAAACACATTTAAAAGCTGAGCAAACCAAACAAATTTTATTAAAAAAAAAAAAAAACAGGAGAAGAGGAAGGAAAAAATACAAGGACTAGCATCAAATCCAAAGTGTAAACATTCACAGCCTTTGTGCAGTGCCACTCTGAGCTGTAGGCAAGCAGAGAGATAGAAAAAGGAGACTGAAATTGTGGAAGGCGCTCACTCCCTCACTGATAGGGTGCGTGCTGTGGTGGGTATGGGGAGGTGTGGAGTGGTGTGTTGCAGCAGACAATGTGCCGCACAGGCAACAGCTTCCTTCCGAGCTGACGCGTTGCGGCTGCTGTCACGCTGACGCTTGATGTGCAACACAGACGACGAAGCTGAAGTGCGGTATGTGAGCCCAAGGTACGGTGGGGCAAGTGAAGCGGCTAGTGAGAAGGGAAGGCGGCTTTAGCTTGAGCAACGCATCCGAAGATTGACAAACCGCTCACAGCTAACACGGTGCTTATTTTCAAACAAGTCCCAAAAAACCGAGAGCAACAACAAGAAGGAAAGGCACCTCATGCATGAGGTTGAAGTTGCGGATGTGGATGTGATGGTAAATGGCGCACAGCAGACACACATTGCAATTGCTTGGCAACACCAGCAGCAACAGCAACACCAGCAGCAACAGCAACAGCAACACAATCGCATCAGCAACTGCAATGGTTGGTCCCCCAGGGGGTGTCGCTAATGAAGTCGCAAACAGGCAGTCTCTGTCGACGTAGCCGTTTTGCATATTCATTAAAAAGGAACAAAACAAAAAAAAAAATGGGGGAAAAAAACCGCAAACACAGCTCTCTCTACATGCTCGCATCCGTACGCCTTTATTGTAATAGAAATTATAAGCTTATGTCCCGCCCACACAATTGCCGGTCTGTCGTTTTAGCAACACGTTGCCCCCTTGCCCATATTCGCGTTGGCATTGAGCATCTTTTGTTCTCGCCGGGTAACTGCAGCATGCCGACTAAAATAGGTCCTTATGAAATGTGGCAACGTGGCCAACACAAAGTGCTAGAATTTGCCAACACTGGTAACAAACATTTTAAATATGCTTTTCAATTTAAAAACAATTGCTAAGCCAGGGATAATCAAATTACTGCAATTATTATTTTAGTTTATAATTCGATTTGTTAAAGATATATGTATGCTTGGAGAGCCACAAAGGAGAGCGGCTAAGCGCTGCCTCGGAGCTTATGCATAGAAAGCGGCCGATATATTCTTTATAGGACAGCCGGCTACACGCTGCATTACTTGTAATGCAGGAGGTATGCTTGGAGAGCCAGCAAGGAGAGCAGATAAGCGCTGCCACGGAGCTTATGCATAGAGAGCGGTCGATATATTCTTTATGGCGGAGCTGGCTACCCGCTGCATTACTTGTAATGTAGGAGGTATGCTTGGAGAGCCAGCAAGGAGAGCGGCTAAGCGCTGCCACGGAGCTTATGCACAGAGGGCGGCCTATATATTCTTTATAGGCGAGCCGGCTACCCGCTGCATTACTTGTAATGCAGGAGGTATGCTTGGAGAGCCAGCAAGGAGAGCAGATAAGCGCTGCCACGGAGCTTATGCATAGAGAGCGGTCGATATATTCTTTATGGCGAGCTGGCTACCCGCTGCATTACTTGTAATGTAGGAGGTATGCTTGGAGAGCCAGCAAGGAGAGCGGCTAAGCGCTGCCACGGAGCTTATGCACAGAGGGCGGCCTATATATTCTTTATAGGCGAGCCGGCTACCCGCTGCATTACTTGTAATGCAGGAGGTATGCTTGGAGAGCCAGCAAGGAGAGCAGATAAGCGCTGCCACGGAGCTTATGCATAGAGAGCGGTCGATATATTCTTTATGGCGAGCTGGCTACCCGCTGCATTACTTGTAATGTAGGAGGTATGCTTGGAGAGCCAGCAAGGAGAGCGGCTAAGCGCTGCCCACGGAGCTTATGCACAGAGGGCGGCCTATATATTCTTTATAGGCGAGCCGGCTACCCGCTACATTACTTGTAATGCAGGAGGTATGCTTGGAGAGCCAGCAAGGAGAGCAGATAAGCGCTGCCACGGAGCTTATGCATAGAGAGCGGTCGATATATTCTTTATGGCGAGCTGGCTACCCGCTGCATTACTTGTAATGTAGGAGGTATGCTTGGAGAGCCAGCAAGGAGAGCGGCTAAGCGCTGCCACGGAGCTTATGCACAGAGGGCGGCCTATATATTCTTTATAGGCGAGCCGGCTACCCGCTGCATTACTTGTAATGCAGGAGGTATGCTTGGAGAACCAGCAAGGAGAGCAGATAAGCGCTGCCACGGAGCTTATGCATAGAGAGCGGTCGATATGTTCTTTATAGGCGAGCTGGCTACCCGCTGCATTACTTGTAATGCAGGAGGTATGCTTGGAGAGCCAGCAAGGAGAGCGGCTAAGCGCTGCCTCGGAGCTTATGCACAGAGAGCGGCCGATATATTCTTAATAGGCGAGCCGGCTACCCGCTGCATTACTTGTAAATGCAGGAGGTATGCTTGGAGAGCCAGCAAGGAGAGCGGCTAAGCGCTGCCTCGGAGCTTATGCACAGAGAGCGGCCGATATATTCTTTATAGGCGAGCCGGCTACCCGCTGCGTTACTTGTAATGCAGGAGGTATGCTTGGAGAGCCAGCAAGAAGAGTGGCTAAGTGCTGCCTTGGAGCTTACACACAGAGAGTGGTCGATGTGTTCTCTCACCACAGCTGCAGATTAGTGGGTGAGTTTTCTTGGCTCTTTTTCTTTCTTATTTTCGAGAACTGCTGCAGTGCTGCTGATCACAGTGTAGTGTTTGTGGTCAAGCGGGTAGGTCGTGTCAAGGGCGCTTCAGTGGAGTGGCGAGTGTGATTATTATAATAAATATTTGTTTATTATAATTTCAAAGCCATTAGTTTGTGGATCTAAAGTGTGACATTGGCAAGAGTTTGATTTGAGCGGTATTAAGCTGCCGCTAAATCTGGCACACATAAAAAAGTAAGAAGAATAAGTATTGCTTATTTTTTTTGTAAAAATATAAAATTGTTGATTTTATTTTTTTCTTTGATTAATTTTTACAGTCTAAAATAACGCTAAGTTTAAAATTTTCCGCAAATTCTAAAACACAAATGTTTAGTTACGTCGCACTATATATAAATTATCTGTCAGATATATGTATTCATGTTTTTAAATTGAATAAAAGACTGAGCAAGTGAATATTGATTTCCGACAATAATTATATGCAATATTTATTATATGCTCTAGAAACAGGTAAAAAATATACTGAAATTCGATCCGTCAGCTATGTTTAACTGTGATTTTAAATTGAATAAAAGACATTATCGACTAAGCAAGTAACACGGAATTTCTACAATAATTAGACTGAGCGACATTCTGAAATTGCGCTGAATTTATGATTTGCTGAAGAAACTGTTAAACATACTGAAATTCGACCACGTCGCACTATATTTAATGATCTGCCAGCTAAGCCATTGTCGTCAAACGTGGTCTTGCCTTGTGCTGCAACTCTTTTGTGTTGCATACAACTAGGGTGGCTTAACACTTTCCTGCCGCTGTTGCTGTTGCTGATGCTGTTGCTGTTGCCACTGCTGCTGCGCACCACCAACATCGACCAACTGGAGCAGAGTAGCAGCACTCACCCGCTACCCGCCAGCCATCGGCTGTTGCCTTACGCCTCGTTTCATTTGTGAGCAATTTCATAATTTTAAAATCCTACCGAATGCCCGACTTCGGGCAGAGGACTCGCGCATCTACGGTGCACAGATTCGCTTTCGCATTCGCATTCGGTGTCGGTTTTTAGATTCAGATTCGTTGGCGTGCGCCGTGCGCTGTGTGTCCGGCGTATTCTAACTGAGTAAATGCCGCATGCTATTGCGATGACTGCAGGGTGTTCGTTTCATTTGATTTTTTACTGCCATCGACGTCGGTTCAGTTCAGCACCATATCCATCCATTCCAGTCTTAACGCTTACTTGTTATCCGCGCAGTTTTAAATCCGGTAAAAACATAAATAATTTTTTAAAAATATTTTTTGCGTTTGCTTATTGTGTGTGTTATATGTGCTCAGATTTTATGGATCAACGATAATATACAAGAAATTCTGATAACAATTCTAATTCTAAGTGTAATATCCAACAAAACTTCAGAAATATTAACAAATAAACTACAATACATGAGTAAAATGTTAGAATATTCATATTTTATATACATTTATTCTGAAACTTCTCGTCAATTATGCTAAGCATATCAAATATGAAGTCCGCATTATGATCAATTTGAAAACCACCTCATCTACAATATAATTATTGAAACATTTCAAAAGCCTACTTTTAGGAACATAACAAATAACTTTTGACTGCATGACAAATCAGTTAAATTTTTTCAAACATCCCAGAAGTATGTTACGTTATTAAAATTGCGTCGGAAGTGTAATTAAAATTGTCATAATCTACTTTTATATAATTGATGAAATTAAGTCGTGATATCTATATTAAATCAAAAAAATTAAAAAATAATTATTTATTCAAATATGTTTATATATTTTTAATTACCCCAATTTTGGATTAATTAATCGTTTAAATACTTATATATTATCTGAACTTTAGTTGTTATATTTTTCTGTACATCTCAGAAGAATGCTATAGAAATTTTTTAGGTATTGCGTCTGAAGTAAAATTATGATAATCTTATGAACCTATAGTTTTAATGATTAAATATTGCATATAAACAAGAGTTTCAAACTTTTTGATTTAATTGAAAATATTTGTTAATTTAGTGGATTAATTTGATGGCTTATTATGCTTTGAATAAATGATAAAAAGGTTCAAAATCTTAATGCGATCTTTCAAACAAATTGTTAATTTAGTATGTATTAAAATTAATTTTTTACCCTGTACCCATTAAAAAATGGGAAAAAGGGTTAATAATTTTGTCAGAGTCAATGTATCAGTCAGAAGGAGGCCTGACAGACCCCACAAAGTAGTATATATATTCTTGATCAAGGTGACGAGCTGAGTCGATTTAGCCCTGTCTGTCTGCCCGCTGAGATTTTGGAAACTATAAGAGCTGGTAATTTTTAAAAGGTGTTCACCATGCGCAAATCAAGTTTATTTTAAATCTAAGATGCCACACCCCATCCGACCACTATGAACATAAATAGAATACATTATGTAATTAGAGACTTACAAATCTATCTACATAAATTCTGTTTTCAGTAGTTGGTAGGTCGATACCATGCGCAGATGAAGTTTATTTCAAATTTTGAATGTCACGCCCCATTTGTTCTTCGGAATATATACCCTCTTCTATTGTACTTGAAAAGCCCTGAAAAGCGCATTAGAATCGGTCAATAAACACAGGAGATATTAACGAAACAATATTGCAGGCATTGCCACGCTCGCCCTCTGGCAGCGCGGCCTATACACAAAAAGGGAAGATGAAGAATTGTTGCTACGCTACGTGTGACAGTTTTACAAAAATAATATTCAAAATATAGGGTACAGGGTATTCTGCCCCTTCCAAGTTTTAATTTTTAGACGTGAGCTTCATTAAGCTTTTTAAATTGTTAAAAATCGTTTCAAAGAAAGGCTTAAACGGAATAGAATTGTTCAAAGATTACTGCACTTCAAGCACTACACTTAATCTCATGCGAGGGAGTCCATCAAATCAAACTGAACCCTGAACAGCTCATAGACCCATCTACAAGTTGCGTGCAAACAAATCGCATAAGCTGCAAAATTATTTAAGCATAACTCATACGCATCAAGTGCAGCCAGGCGTCAGGGATTGCAGTCTACAACCCCACGCAAACACACACTTCAGTCCCAGCGAGATATGTGGTGTGCTCGAAAAGGGTTTAAATCAAATTCGATTAGAGGAACGATGTGCCAGCTCACATGGCCACGGTCAAAGTCAAATGAAATTTTTGTCAAATCGTCAGGGGCGGAGCTATTTAGAGCCCAGAGCCCGGACTCCATGTGCTGTTAGATCCCGCAGCCAAAAGAGCCACAAGTGGCACATTATTTTAATTTGCAGTCAAACGATGTAACGTTAACACCGACCACAACAACTACAACAACAGCAATCACATGTGTCAAATGTGCGTGCTTGTATGTGTGTGTTTGCTGTGGCAAGGGACGTGCAGGGGCAGCAAGCAGCAGGAACTATGACAAACTGAATTAAACGCCAGCCAGAATTGGGCGACCCTCCATGTCTGAGCAGAGTTACATGTGTTATGGCGCCCACGTTGGGCGCCACAAACAAAATTTATCATGCAACAAGCTACAGCTAGTTTTATTCCTCTTCATAAATGTGTTTTAACTAACCGTATTGGGCGCCATAATATAAATTATTTCACTATAATTTTATAGCAAGAATTTGGTTCTTCTTTTCCGGCAAGCTCACTTTGTAAGCTTTTATATACTTTATAATTGGTTTTATTGATATTTGAATTAAAAATTCAGTTTTATTAAACCGATATTTTTGAAAGCCTCAATAAGCCAACTCTTTAAGCTTTGATAAATAAGTTCCTATTGTTTTTCAATGATATAAAACTACGTTAAGCGTTATATTTTCCTAAAAATATCTAGAAATTCTTAAGCTCTAGTAGATAAGATATATTTGAATTTATTGATATTTTATGTTCAGTTAAAAATGTTATGTCGTATTGTGCGCCCTACTTTTGGGCGCCAATTAATACTCTGAGTGCTGGAAGTAGCGCGACTGATTGCAAGGGTTGCTATAGTGCTTATATGCCCGACTTTGACCTCTCACCCAGTCCTCAGACCTGGTTCAATCCCCTGCTCCAATTACAGACGCAGATGATGAAGTTGTGTGCGTGTGCGTGTGTGAGTGTGTGTGTGTGTGTGCCGTCTGGCTAAGCCTTGTTTGATATGCTGTAATTATGTTATAAGGCTGTTCCCGTAAAGTGACAGTTAAGTGCGTGGCAACTCGCAGCAACCACGCAACAGTAAGGACCATGCACTTCATTGAGGGTTGCCTGTTGAAACAGGGTTGGTTTGATTTATGTACCACAAATACAGCCATTGGCATCAATCAGTCCCAACTGCAATCGCTGACAGCTTTGGCCAGACTGAAACAACAGCAAAGCCGTTTAAAACTGAGAACAGTTGGCTGGCAGTCTTAATTGTTTGCATAAAGTTTTGCACAAACAAAAGTGCAAATAACCAGTCAGGATGGTGCAGATCATTCGGACGCAAGGCTGCAGTCGGGCGTAACCGACAGTTGAAGACCCTAAACCGATTATACCTTAACCTGTTACATATATTCGCTTTAAAATTGTGCCTGCTGAGTTTTTTTGTGGTTAGCGGAGAAATGGGAAACAGTATCAAAAATCTAAAACAAAATTGATCAGCGTGGAGCATAGGAGAACCTACATACCCAAAATAGTGTCTCTAGCTCGTATAGTTTGCGAGATATAGGTGTTCTGAACGGACAGATTGACGGACAGACGAACATGGTTATATCGAGCACTAAACCGCAACACCCCCTTCTGGTTGTCAAACCCATTTTCAATTTGCACTAAATTTATAGACCTTTTTGTACTTTTTCAAAATACAGGGTATAAAAATGTTGCAGTTAAAGTTGTAGTTATAATTTTAGTTGCTGCTGTTGCTGCTGCTACTGCTGCTTAATGCACTTTTGCCAGCTGCTGCGCATTAATCTCAGCTGCAGAGCTAAGGCGCAATGCCAAGTTGTTGCCACGGCCATAAAAAAGTTGCCACAACTGCTGATTGAATATTAAAATGCTGCCAGCCACTAAGGCAATTAAAGCTGTGCGGCATCAATCAGTGCGAAGTGGCAAGGACCAGGGATGGGTGCTGTTGGACTAGGGCGCCTTAATTAGCATAATCTAATTTCAGTTTGTCTGAAATGTTGGCTCCTTTTGCTGCCGCTGCCGCTGCCACTGATGCTGATACCAAAATATAATGCAAATCAACTAACGGAACGCAGCCAATTTGGGGCATGCCTCCGCCCTCGCTATCGCTCACTTGCCGCCTGGCGACAGTTAAAAACTTTTATATTTTTACAACGAAATGAAAAAACAATAAAAGCAAAAAATAAATGAAGAAATTGTAAGCCAACAACAGCAACAGGAACAGCCAACGACGACAGCAGCGGCGACAGTTTGTTAAAAACTTTTTAAAATGCGAAAATGAAAGAGCAACAAGACGAGCTCTCCATAGGCTTGGCTGTGGGGCTGATGGGCGGATGAGGTACGAGGGGGGGAGGGATGACGACTGGGGTGTTTGTTGGTTGAACGTTTAGAATTGACAGCGACAGGACACAGGCAACCGCGTGCTTGCCACACGGCGGCGGCAACGTCAAGTGCCTCAACGGTTTTGGCAGGCGAACACAACAATTGAGTTTGTTTCTCTGCCTCTGAGTGTGTGTGTGTAAGTGTGTGTGTGTGAGTGTGTGCGTGAGTGTGTGTGTGGGTAGGGGAAACCCCCTGTTATGGCTGGCAGCTGTTGAAACATTTAATTTGCTGGAATTTGGCGCGACATGTAAGCTTATTAACAGACTAACTGCGACAGTCTGTCTCTCCGTCTGTCCGTCCGTCCGTCTGTGTGAGAGCGCGCTTTTATGCCATTTGTTTTTCTATGCAAATTTTTGAGATGCGACACGAATTCTGTGCCTGAGGTATTAAGCTGCCCCCACTCCTCCACACCTCCACACCCCCACAGCGGATACACAAAAGATACAGCCATGAATTTTGTGAAATGTGTTAAAAACTTATTGTAAAGCTATTCAAATGACGCTCAGTTTGTCAATTAGTAATTTAGACTAGATGTTGAGCAGTCTGTACAATTTAGAAAATACGTTCTATACATACATAGCCTGACTATTCTATGAATCTAGCTGCATTGCTTAGGACATTTATGAGTCTTGGAACTCTACGAAAAATATGACCCCATACAAGTGGTAAATAAACTTTCGGTATTTTTGTTGCATAATTGAAACTTGATCTGTTTACCACATAGGAGAACCTACATACCAAGTTTGTGACCTTAACTCTTACAGCTTTCGAGTTCATACGGACAGACCGTCGGACAGACAGAGAGACGGATATGGCTTTATCAACTCAGCTTATTTTAATATACCTACCACGCTACCTTCTGCCCGTCACACCAACTTAATAGACCGTTTAAAACTTTTTTATAGTAGAGAGTCCAAAAATTTAGGAAACATTTTTAAAAATGTGTTGCTTAGAAATCCTTAAAATATTGTCTGTTAATATCATTTACAACAACAACAAACAAAAAAAAACATGCAATTTTATATAAAAATTGTTTTGACTTTTTCAATCTATGTACACATACTTTAAATATATTTTCAAAATTTAAGTTCTGTTTGTAAGTTTTTAAATATAATTTGGCATTCAGTAATGGAGTTAAGTTAAGCTACTCTTAATAAAACTTAATAAGATTCTTAATGCCAAACTGCGCTCAGTGTTTGCAATTATTGTACCTGAAACTTTGCTATTATGATAGTAAAAAAGTCGTTATAGTATTTATTTGAGTATTACTGTCTTACTGCAGAGTCTGCAGAGGATTTAACTTAATATACAAATATAGACTCTTACTTACGAGTACACTGTCAGGCAAAAGGAAAATCACTTTTAATTGCACAAGTATACTCTAATAGAGCTGGGGGGAGATGGGGAAGAAGGTGCCCATGGTGGGGTAGAGCTGCTTCTGACTGTGTACACTGGCAATGGGCGTGCCAGATGATGAAAACGCAAACGAAGACAATGCAAATATGGACATAAATCTTGAATAACATCTTCTTCCAGTCAACAGCAGCTAAGGAAACTTGAGCTAAAAACCAAATCTTAAAGTGACAAAAAGAAACGGGGGGTCTGAGCTATGAGTTTCTGTATTTCGACTTCGTTTGCATTAAGGTGTAATTTGTTAAATGCATTTAGGAGTATAAGTAGAAGTAGAACCCGAATGCAAAGGCATACATATTTTAATTATTCTTGGCAAACACTGCAGGCTATTAAAACATCTACACAATCTGAAGATTGTTGACGATGCAGATAAAGCCTCAGCCTTGGGCACGATGAAACATCGTGATTGTAGATTTAAAATCGTTGGAAGAATGGATGTTTTGAAATTCTAAAACAAACTTGGTCAGCATACAGTTAAGGAGAATCTACATGCCGAAACTTGTATGTCTACCTCTTAAAAAATTCGAGATCAAGGTGGTTGTACGGAAGACAGACGGACAGGCAGACAGACAAGGGGATAGGCGGACATGTCTAAATCAATTTAGCTTATCAATCAAAGACAGAATAAATTAACTTTATTTAGTCTGCTACATTTCCTCCTAACATTTTCCTAAATATATAAAAAATATATAAAACAATACAATATATTGTACAAGTCTTATGTTTATGGGTAATATGGAAATTCAGCTCAAAATTGCTACATTGAATAGCATAGTTATAAAGACTGTTTTTTTTTAAGATGTAAAATACATTGTACAATACTCATGATCTAAAAAAACTTTAAAACTTTTATGCTGGTTTTCAGATTTTTTGTACTTTAAAATTTATTGTAATTTACATTAATTTCAATACAAGCAGAAAAGACGTATACATCAATTGTGCATTGTTGACAGTATAAAACGTCGAAGTCGTTGAAGAGTGTGGGAAATAACAACATTTTGTAGCTAGATAGGTTTTTGCTTTTTTATACTTTCCATTAAACGGTGTAGTTTATGTGATTTGGAATCAATTTCTTGCACTTGCAGCAGGCGCAGCATGAAGGAGACAGGTGGAAATGGCAGCTGCAACAACAGCAGCAGCAACAGCAATGGCAGCAACAACGGCAACAATAACGGTGTCAACTTGACGTCCACAAACGGTGCTGCCACTGCAACGCCCGCAGCTGTCACGGCCGTGCCACAAGCAGCAACAACAGTTGCTGCACAACAGCAGCAGCAGCAACAACAGCAGCAGCAGCAGCAGCAGCCATTGACACCTCGAAAGAGCAACATTCACGAGCTGCGCAATCAGGACTACGTCAGCCGTTTGATGGCTGCCACGCCCCCTTATCTGTACTCGGCGCCAGTGGGGCCCAACAACTACTTCTTCAGCGATATGCTGCGGTCGCTGGTGCAGACGCGCAACAATGAGACGGCACGCGTGTTGCAGCTACAGCAGCAGCAGCAGCAACAACAGCAGCAGCAACAGCAGCATCAGCAACAACAACAGCAACAGCAGGCGGCATTGGTGCGACGATCCCGAAAGCGTTCCTGGTCCCACAGACCCTACTATGAGCAGCTTCGTGAGCGACGTGACCTGGAGGAGAAGCAACAGCAGCAGCAACAGCAACAGCAACACCAACAGCAGCAGCATCAACAGCAGCAGCATCAACAGCAGCATCAACAGCAGCAACAGCAGCAGCAACAATCGCAGGCAGCCATTAGCAGCACGGAAAAGCCACTGGAGCTGACCAACAAGACCAGCAACACGCCCACAACGACGCCCACGCCCACGCCCACAGGCACGCCCACGCATGCAGCGTACGCCTACACGAAGCTGGAGACGAAACCGCTGACGAAGCCCACACTGGGCGGTGTCGTGGAGGACAACACGCCACCAGCAGCATCGTTGCCCCCGCAGGATTTGGTGTTGCCCCCGCCGCCGCCCGTGTGGTATCCACCGCTGTATGCCCCCTACGGCATCGATCCGCTGCACTTCTTCATCGATCTGCGCGTCTCCGGCCACATCTACGATCGCAAGAAGGAGAACGTCTCCCCGCTCTCCAACAGCAACAGCAGCAGCAGCGCTGCCGCCGCGCTGCTGGCCGCCGAGGATGCCCCAACTGGCGCCGCAGCTGCCACACCGGCCCTCAGCGGCAACAGCCTGCTGAGCAAGCAGCGCCATGGCTCCGCCTTCACCGTGCCCATACCAAAGTCGGCCCAAAGCGATGCCATCAATCTCTGCTCCAACGGCAGCTCCTCCGCCGGCGCCAGCTCAGCCGCCCTGGGAGCCGGCAGCGTTGCATCCGGATTGGGCAAATTCGAGCACTATGCCAAGTACTACGATCTGGGCGAGAGCAAGGAGAACCAGCCGGCAGCAAGCACAGCAGCAGCAGCGGCTGCTGCAGCTGCCGCCGCCGCCAATCTGTCCAAGTCTGGTGCCAGCTACATGTTGCAACATCTGCCGCGGCTCTACAGTCAGTTTGCGGCACAGCAGGAGGCGGCGGCAGCTGCGGCCGTTGGCGATTTGGATGCCAAATCGGAATCGGCCTCGGCCTGTGCCGATCTGTGCGATGAGGATTCGCTGGGACGTGGCTCCAGTGACACCGCCGGCGCCCTGCTCGAGAGCAACAGCCTGCAGAACGATCGCGACATCGATGTGGAGATAATCGACTCCATCAAGTATCGCACCGACGGCGAAAGCAGTCGCTGCTCCAGCAATGATGAGGCTTCCGTTACCCAGATCGATTGAATCCCCCATCGGGTCTGACACTTTGCTTAACGCTATATAGCTAAATAAAGCAGGCACCTGCCGCACTTTGAATTTGTACATCTGTGTTTCGATTTGGTCGAATAAAAAGGGCATTGGTTGCCTGGTCATAAGCCGAGCTCTTAGTCAATTTCGAAACAAACCGCTTCGTAATCGAAATATTGAGAATCTTTTCTTGTTTGTCAAACTTTAAACAAAGCCATAAAATAACTGAAGCTTGAGAGAATCGGTTAATCCGAGCAGCAAACCAATTATAAAACGTACCGGTTCGTAAGCGGAACTCTACGATTTTTTTCCATTTAAAAAAACTTTACGAACTTTTCAAAGGTTTTAAAATTTTTCTTGACTCAATACTTCTGATCTGCTTTTATTATCAAATTGTTTAATTCCCTTAGCTCTTTTAGCCTGTTACGAACTTATTTTTGGTAACAATTTATTTTCAATTTTTAAACTCTGTACTTTAAAAAGTCTATTAAGTTAATGCAAATGAGAAAAGAGTGTAAGACCCACAAAGTACTATATATTCTTTATCAGGACGACATTCTGTTATAATATAGCCATATCCGTATTAACATAAAGAGCTAAAGACAACATTTTCAATATGTAGGTTCTCCTACGCTGCTGCAGATATAGTAGTTTGTTTTAGACTTTAGATTTTCCAAGCTCACCACTAAAAACCATCTCAGTTGTCTGTATCTTACAAACTATACGGTCTAGAAACACCAATTGTGGTGTTTAGGTTCTCCTGAACAGTAAGCAGCACAATATAATTTCAGATTTTGGATTCTACTGTCCGTTGCGTTCGACTATAACCTTCCGCCCGACTGATATGCTGCGTTCTTAATGGTTATTTTATATTTTTATAAAGAATCTGCATGGTTCATTAATATTATACTTGCCTGCATGCAGATTTGGTTGGCATGTAATTGACGGCCCATCAACAGTCAGAGTCTCATCATTGCCTGCAGCGTCTCATACCCTGGATACAGCTCCTAGCTGGCAAACAGCGCCACCGCCTCAATGTATGCAACGGTAAAAGCAATTTCATAAATCATTTGACGCCGTCGTCGCTGCGGTTGCGGCTGTGGTTGTGGTTGTGGTTGTAATTGTGGTTAGAGCTGTCGTCGTCGCTCGTTGCCTGCCTCAAGGCATTTTTTAAATCGTTGTCGTCGCGAATAGTCGACTTGGTCCCAACCCCCACGCCCCTCCGAGTGGCGACTCCCTCCCCCGACCATCCTGTGCAGCTCTTGTCGCATTACACGCCTGACTACGCTTTGTGTAAATTAAAACTGCTGCCGGCTGATGACACCATGCCAAATTGCCCCCCTCCCCCGCTCGGTTGCCCCACGCGACTTGCCATAAGAATTGCAAGCGATTTTTTATTTTTATATATATATTTTTAATAATTTTTTCGTGTTCATATTTTGCACAGGATATTAATTTTTACACCATTCATTGAATTTGTTTGCAGTCCGTCGCTTAATGAACACGCACGATATTCGTACAGCGGCAGGCGTTTTGGCTAATGGGCGTGGCATGTGGTCGCCTTACGCGCTCAATACTCATTGACATTGGCGCTGTTTCCAATGATTCCCTGTAATAAACCAGATAAATCAAAGTGTTGATGGAGGTATATTTAAGTTTGGCATTGAACAATTGAATTGTTGCAGTTAAAGTAGTCTTTGTCTACTACATATACGAGTAGATCAGAAGCTAGTTTATAATTTATTTACCAGTCGACAGCAAATATGTATTAATAGTACAATTAAAATCAAGCAAAAGATTTATTAAAAAAATGAACTATAATTTAGTTAATGTAAATATTAATAATAACATCAGTAAGATCAGACGAATGACTTTGTCATCATTCTTTTTATAAATATATGATGAGTTTAGAATCATGTCAATCAATGATTCTTCTTGGCATGAGAAGTTTCTTAAAAATAATTGTATGAACTATTTATAAGTTTTATAAACTCTATTTTATCTAGAATCAGTGAGGATGAAGCTGATCAGTCGGACCCACCATTATAAGAAGCATCATCAATGCTTAACCTAATTTTTATTTTTCTGTAGCATGCTTTTAGGATCGGTCTAAAAGAGTTAAAGCAAGCAATACTGTTTCTTGATTCTTTAACAATTTCTGTGACCATTACCTGTTTTTAATGCGTTTTTTAGGATTAATAAACATGATGCTAAAAAGTATACACGCTTATTATAAGGTTACGAAACGGTTTTTATCGATTAGGGCGAAAAATGGACGTGGCATCCAAAACTTTAAAAAATAAATTGATATGCGTGTGACATACACTTATCTATATTCCAAAATTTGCTGCTCTAGCTCTTAGAGTTTCTGAGATCTAGGCATTCATCGGGTCTGTCATGCCTTCTTCTGTCTACTCCAAAGTTATTGACGCTGTATTTACCCATGAGTACAGGGTATAACAAAATCTAAAAACAAGTTTATACGCTAAGACAAACGCGGTTTGGTTTTAATATTCAATACTTTAATGACTTCTAGAGTTTTTCAAAGAACATGTTTATAGGTTTGTGTATCTGTATTCAATTAACAAGTCGTGTATACCCTGATTCGATTCTGTTATTGGGGTTTGAACCCAAATACATGGAATTCCACGAGTTTGCAAATTCGCAGCCAGACGTAGCACTTCCTCCATGCCCCACAAACCATTGAGGCATAAAAACTGCAGTGGCAGCCAATCAGGAATATAAAAAATAAAAGTGAAAAAAAGTAAAACACGATGTAAATCAATGTACAGTCACATGCCGAACAAAAGGCAACGATAAAAAGCTCTACAAATCGACTTGTTTGATTTATGAGCATTTGATGGAGTGGGGGGAGGATAGATGTCCGCGTGTTGAAATAGATGGGGTATACGCGTAATCAAAGTAAGTAGCTTGGCTCCCCGAGCATTGAGGGAAATTGAAATTCAACCTAATTGCGGAAAATTTACAACGCAACTTAACAGCTGACAGATTTTGTCTCCGGCATCTGTCTCTCTGCATCTGTCTTCATCTCCAACTTCGTCTCGGGCTTTCTGGTTTCTGTTTTCTGTTTTCTTTTCGCTTACTTTTGTTATGCTCGAATTCATAAATCTTGGCAGACGCTCATAATTCATGCAGCACTCGACGATTGGCAGTCCCAGGGGAGTGGGCAGTCCACTAGTATGCTACTTAAGCCGTTTTGTAATCGGGGATGTGATGGGGATATCTGAATCTGAGTCTGAGGTTGAGGCTGAGGCAATAAGCTCAACTTGCGCCAAAAAAGTTTTCACCAATGACAAGACGGAAGCAAAAGTGTAAAAGAAAACCTCACAATAGAAAAGGGAGGAGTTGAATTGCTTTTTGGTTAGTTGTGGGGTTGGGAAAACAAAGCTGCATATTTGAAACGTCTTTTTCAATTTGATATAAAATAAATCATGCCAAAGCTGCACTTATTAGAATATCTGAAAAGAGAGAATTGTTATTTTTAAATTATTTTTTTATACATTGAATTTTTTGCTAAAAACTTAGGTTTTCCTATGTTATTGCTATTATTTTTGTATGGAAAAAATGTTATTTCAACAGAGTTTCATTTCAAATGCATTCATTATTATTAGAATCCTTTATTATTCCTCTAGAATTCAGATTTGTAGAAACACAGTATTCACTCAGATTAAGCCGTTGAATTAAAAATGAATTAGGCCAAAAAATTAGTCGTAGTAAAGGGGAAAAAAGGTTTACAACATAGGTGTAAAAGCTAGCCTTAGAATTGTGCAGATTCACAACTTTAGTTATTATTAAAATATCTAAAAAATGTTTAGGTAAAGGCACCTATGATATCAAATCTGACGCCAAAAACTGAATTTTGCCTGCGTTATCGCTATTCTTTCATGGAAAGAATTTCCAATTGTGCTATTTCAGCAAAGTTTTATGGCAAAAGGTTTCATTTGCTGCGGTCTTGCGGTCTTTGCTCTAGGCCTAAAAAGAAAACATGCAATTAAAATGTATTGCTCTTTGCATTTTCCTATGCTTTGGATCATTGTTATTAGCTGTTGCTCACCCGTAAGAAAGCTGTACTAAATAGGCGCTCCACCCTCCATGCGACATCAGGGAAGTGCTCGTGGCACTCACGAGTTGGGGTTTTCAGAATAAGAAACTAAATTTAATGCTCAATTTATATGTTGAATAAAATAAAAGATGTAATGACTTAATGATAATTTAGTTATTATTATTATTAGACTACTTTATCGCGACCTGAAAGATCTATTGTACTCCCTTATGAACCCGAAGCACGTCCACTAGTCCAATGTCTAAAATAGAGTCGAATAGTTTAGACAAATAATCTAGTTATTATTTATTTTGTAATTTATTGATAATAAAATAAGTTACAATAAATGAAATTAGTTCAATGTGCTTTGATCACAAAAATAACTCCCGAAAATTCGATTTTGATTGCTCAATTTGAGTATGCTTTAAAATAGGACACACAGACGTGACAAACGCGGATTTAATACAAAAACCCCTTACTAAAAAATTATAATTGTAATTCAATAAAAAATTAAGTAATTTTTTTAAATTTACAAAAAAAAATAATCGTGCTTGCACCGTATGAAAACCAACAAGTTGCCATCTCTAGCTGAGGTTCTCCGCTGCCGTTGCCTTAAACGTTTTTTAGTAACGCTCGAGCAATTACTGCGTATGAACTTGTTGCTGCTGCTTATTATTATTTTGCCATTGTTTTAGTTCAGAAATACATATGTACATGTATTGTGGTTGTAGTTGTTGTTCTGGTTGTTGTTGTTGTTGTTGTTGTTGTTGTGTGGTGACAGTAATGTCTTCTGCGACGGTTTCTAAACTATGGAACGCTTGTGCCATACCTTTTGCCCACAAGCCCCAGGGTCCGAAGAGAGGCGGTAGGGGACAGGGGCCAGGGGGCAGGGGGGAGGGGGCTCTGCGACAAGCAGCGAAAGTCAAAGGCCCCGACGCGACGGGCGCTAGATGGCAATTTTTTGACAACAGAATAAATGTGTAGAAAGTGAATGAGACACAACTCAGAGGTACTTCCATCTTCCATCTTTTGTTATGATTTCTTCGTTTCGCACGTGAAGTGCAGAGAAAAACGAATATGGCTAAACGTGAACAGCTGACTGTATTCCGTAATTGCAGAGAGATAACGTGAACCCAAAATCTGCAACAGATTTGATGGAAATAAATCTGTAGGGAGCAGTAAAGGAAAAGATAATACAGGTGGAAAAAATGAGTCAAATCGTAGCCCTACTCTCTAAAAACCCCTCTAATTCTATAATTCTATGTATGCCTATCGCAAATCGATTTGAATATATGTATATATAGTGATTATTGTAACACAAAGTAAAGGGTAACCCAATAGATCTTATAGATCACGGTACACTAGTCCATTATAGTAGTAATAAAGGGTCTCCCACTGACTGATCTGCTCTGTCCTTAATGGCAATTGAATAGTTTATGTTAATGTGTATACTTTGCCTCGCTCTTCCTCTGGTTTTTAGATATTTATACCCTGTTTATATTGGAATTCTAGATATTTCTGGTAACAATGAATGGCATAAGAATCAATATCTTATCGATGCAAACCAAAAAGCTTTCGTCTTTCGAAATCAAGCATAGATCAATAGAGCCAAATTATATGAATAATTTTACAAATTATTTTTTGAGCTTTCTAATAAATTAAAATTAAAAATTACAATTGTAAAAATTAAAAAAAAGTAAACTATTTTTTAAATTATATATTCCTTACATTATATACGAATCGAGTGTAAGTTCTATTGAAGCATTGTATTGTATTTAAAGCACCAAATTTGCATAAAATGTTTAAGTTTAATTATTCACAAAAAAACTCTATAAAACCCGAACACCATAATAGTGTTATTTATTTTCAATTAAAATATGAGCATTAGTTTAATCCAAATGCAATTTGTTTTATGTTGTTTCTTCTGCCTGACCGAGCTGAGTTAAATTAAGCCGATTTTCTAGGATGCAATTGCGTTAGTTGCAGTAGAGGCAGTAATAAAAAATAAAATAAAAATTGCCCATCAAGCGGCATAGTGGAGCGAATACACAAAATTGTAGTTAAATACATAATAGATTTATTAACTTTTTATTATTACACAATTTTATAGAATTTTGATTTGGTTGATTATAAAAAAATGGATTTATTTTATTTAAATTTACATTTAAAATAAATATATTTCAACTTATAAAAAATATAAATGTGTTAAGTTGGCTGTAATTGATCTTTTCGGTATATACTATATTCCCTGGGCTTAAAAAATTAGCCAATCATGCTTGTTATGCTTTAACTTACCTAATTGTGTTCTTAGTAAGACCGAAATAGAACTGATCTGACAGGAAATGTGTTATAACGCCATCACTTAAGTATTATTTATCCTGTGTATGCTTGCACACCTAACATGTGATTTAACGCACGAATACCCTAGCCCAAAACAAAATAGATTTCTGGTTTTCCAAGTGAAGTTCGCTATTTGTCGTGACCGTAATTTATGGGTTATAATAAACAGAAATCAGCTAAATATAGATATAGCTTGTAATCTAAAATCTCATTATAGTGCACTAAATATGGTGAAATATTTGATACGAATTTTGATTTGTTATTGTTTTTAATTACTTGCTTGCATTGTTTTTAACTGTTTTTTATTATTTGGAAATTTATAGACATTGCAAATTTTATAAAATTTAGACAAGGTTTAAAAAATAGTATGGTTTTTGCATATACTATTTTTAATTTTATTTATATTACCTAATATTTTAATTATATTTTAATTAAATTTTAGCTAAAGGCAGCCAATATATAATTTATAACTTCAAACGAAATGTAAATTTAAATAAACTGCTTGAACACCGTACTAGCCTCAACTGTGCATGTTCAGCGATAACCGATAAATTATCGCTTACAGAGCTTCAAGCGTGGCCAAATTAGCGGATTTCACAATTCTATTTGTATAAATCAAATTAAAACTATCTACGCATATTAATATTGCTTTGATTGATTTTAATTTAATTTTCTTTTTGCTAAGAATATCTATTAATTGAAGAAGTTTTTTTTAAATAATTGAATGTAGATAATGTTGCGAAAAGTTTACAGCAGAAGAGTTAAATTTGATAGTGTTAAACTTTCTAATGATATGTTGTGATTTTTTGCACCAGTGTGCGCACAGCGCACAGTGGCAACAACGTTTTGCCACCGCCTGTGATTAGATCGGCAATTGGCAACGCTTCGACGATTGTCGCAGAGCAAACTGCAAGCCAAAACGCTGCCAATCAAAATATGTACAACAAATGCTGCACAAGCTCAAGATATACGTACATAGATAAAGAACATTTGACAGAGGAGCACACACTGCTGGCAGCGACTGTGCCCCAAGTAGGTAAATACAAATGCCCACATTGCGGGCCGATCTTCACTGAAACGTTACGGCTAAAAGTCAAGCAGCCGAAACTGGCATATGGCCGGGTTCAAGTGGAGCTCAAGAGAGAGAGGGAAGAGAGAGAGAGAAGAGAGAGGGGCTGTCGCTGGTAAGTTTCTCCAAGTCTCGCCTCTGGTGTGCTTGGATCGTTGTTTCATTTGCCACCGAGACACGCAGCCAAACGGTTGCCGCTTGCGCTACGCTTACGATTCTAAATTGCCCATTGCCAATTGCAGTTCCGAGAATACCGAATCCCGAATCCCACTGCCCGGCAGTTTGTGGTGATTTGTGGCGCTGTTAGCCGTGCCACATGCCTGCGTTCCACATTGTGATCAAGCTGCTAATGCTGCGCCTGCTGCTGGCCAATCTGTCCGGCCTGTCGGCCTACGACTTTGGCTATCATCCGAGCGCCGAGGAGTTCGACAGCCTGCTGCGCGAGACGCGCACCTGGACACGGGATCTGCTGGCCAAGGCGCAGCGGCGCCACGATGCCTACGTGCCACGCTACAACCATGCGCAGGAGGCGCCACGGCCAGAGCTGCATTTTCAGCTGTACGGCGATGATGATCAGCCCAACTTGGACTATGATCAGCAGCACGTGCAGAGCCAGCTGTTGGAGATCAGCGATAAGCCAGCAGCGGTCGTTTCCGTTCCCGTTTCAGCTTCCGCTTCGGCAGATGCTGCTTCCGTTTCCGCTTCGGCTTCGGCTTCGGCTACGCCAGCAGCTGGCAATTTTCCCATATACTTTAGCAACCCAGCCACCGGCATTGTGTACGCCATCAGCGAGGTGCAGGGCAACACCAAATCCCAGCCGTGGCCCGGTTCCGGAAGCAATGACAGCAATGCCATTGGCATTTTCATCACCAAGCAGCAGTACGATGCCGATCTGCTGGCGCTGCGCCAGCGCTATGAGCAACAGTGCGCCGCATTGACGCACGATACGCCGGAGTCGGTGCTGTCCACGCCCATTAGGAGACCCGCCTCCGGCAGCACATCACGGCCACAGATCATACGCCTGCAGAAGCCCAAGCAGAGCGGAACGCCATCGAAGCTGCCGCATCGACCGCCACCGGTGATGGTCACCAGCGCCACGCCTGGCAGCATCAGCGATCAGCTGCTCAAGCCCAAGGCCAGCACCACCACCAGCACCACAGTCCGACCACATCCCCAACCCACCAAGCTGAAGCGCGGCAAGCGCAAGAAGAAAAAGAAGAAGCCGCTGAAGCGTCGACCGGGACACAAGAAGCCGCCCAGCAGCACCAGCACCAGCACAGTGGGACCACAGATAGTGCTGGGCAAGCGCACCACTGTGCGACCGCCCACTGTGCCGCAGCTGGCCACGCAGCTGGCCACGCAGCTGGAGAAGCCGCACATGCCACCACATCCTACGTCGCTTACCCAGAGCCCCACCATCTTCAATGAGCAGCCTTTTGTGCTGTCCAGCGGCTACGTTGAGCTGCCGCACCATCTGCAGCGTCGCTCCGTGGACAGCGTGGCAGCCCGACCCGTGAGCACGCCACGGCGTCGTCCCAGCGGCGGCAGCGGCGGCAGGCGACGCAATGGTGGCAAACGCAAAGGCGGCAACAACAAGAACCAGGCCGCGCCCACCAAGCCCGTGAACCAGGCTACGGGTGAGCGGGAGTCCGGCTATCGCATACCCACAGCGGTGCACTTGCTCCATGGCAAGCACAATGATAGCCAGGAGCGTCCACGGATTGGGGATGGCCGGCGCAGCAGTTCCAAGTACTCCGGCAGGCGACGTCTGCCGGAAACGGATTTCGATCTGTTCGATTTCGTGGCTGGCGCTGGGGAATACGTTGTGGATGATGATGATGATGATGATGATTCCTACTATGACCAGGATGAGCACAGTCTGTTTGGCAAGCGTCGCGCCAGCAGCAGCACGGAGCGGCCCTCGCAGGAGAACAGCAGCTCCGCGGAGGAGGGCGCCGACTTTGGGGCCATGGAGGAGGAGGAGCTCGTCATCGGTAGCGGCAACGCCACAGTCACAACTGAGCCGTCGGAGCCGGAACAGACGAAGCATACGGCGGGCAAGAAGCGCATCAAACGACGTCCAAATGGCGAGAAGAACAACATCTCCAATGAGGACTACGACGAGGATGAGGATGACGATGACGAGGATGAGGATGATGCTCAGCTTGAAAAAGATACCGACAACGATGTTGATGCGGATCTGGACTTGGACTCGGACACCGGCATCGGCGGCTTCCTACGCATGATATTCTATCCGGTGCAGATGGCCATGTCCCGCATCTTTGACAGCTTCATCGGACAAAGCGATGCGGATGCGGAAGGTCCAACACTGACCAAATATCCCACCTACACGCTCTATCACAGCGCACACAGCAATCAAGCGGCCGATGATGAAGACGACGACGACGACGCGGACAATTCCCTCAGCGGCTGGTTTAGCTCCTGGTTTGGTCTGCGACGTCGCACCAAAAAGATTGGCAGCACCACCGCCATGCCACTGGCAGCTGCACCACTCGCCACACCAGCACCACTAACCGAACCAGAGACGGAGACAGATCCCGATCCAGAGCCATCTGGTTGGCTAGAGTCCTGGTTTGGATATGGCAAGGCAACTACTCAGGCGTCCAGCGAGGAGGATGATTATGACAGTGAGTATTGGTAACAGGGTGTACATGTTCCAACAGGCACTCGACTAGCAGTTACCCTATATCAACTAGTGCACATACACTGAGAAAATGTTAAAACTCTAGATTTCGACGCTTTTTAATCTAATCTGTACCCATGAAATGAGTAAAATCAGGGTTAATAGCTTTGTGCGAATGAATGTAACAGGCAGAAGGAGGCTTGGCAATCCCACAAATTATATATATTCTTGATCAGCACGACGATCAGAGTCTATCTACCATGTCTGTCTGTCCGTCCGTCTGAATGAACTCTGATATCTCAGAATAAATACTTAAATATTATTGATATTAAAAATGGGAATAAATAATACATAATTCAAAATTATTATTATTCTTAACGGACTTCATCAAATTAATATTTCTAAATTTATTTAATTATATAAATTTCTACTGCAATTTATAGTATTCGCATTCGAATTGATTAAATTTTTACTTAAAAATAATTATTTTTCAAATTAAAATTCATTATATTGTACATAGTAAAAATTTAAATTTAATATTATTCACATTCGAATGCATTGAATTAATAATATAATATTTTTATTCACATTGAAAATTTATTACCTGATTACTTTTTAAATTAGAATTCATTTAATTCATTTGTATTTATTTTATACTTAGAATTTATAAATAGAATTGTAAAATCACTCTAATTTCCTATATACATTTAATTTTTTTTAATTATCTATATACATTAAATTTTTTTTTTTTGCATTAAATTTATTCTTGGATATATTGTATACCAAATCTATTTCTGGCAACACCAAGCCATGTGCCCAATTTTTCTTCTCAGTGTACTTCGATGCTGAACTGACGACTGAAATTAAGCGGTAAACTCTGCTAATGACCGTATTATTACACCGAAATTATGCGCTAGCTCTAGAACAGACACGAGGCACTTACTCCATGCACGCTCGACTGGTGCACTCTCGCTTTCCAGCTGGCTAAACTGCCTGCGATCAGTTTGCGTACAACTGGAGTTTCGATGTCAATTATGCTGCGGCATACTGACCCGCTCTAACTGCAGAGCTAGGTTCTGAATTCCTCACGATGGCGCTACGCTTTCTGCACAGTTAAAGTTAACAAGTGGTCTGACCTGACCCAAAGCTAATGCCTGAGATTAACGCTGTCCGCCTTCCTCTCTCCAACCTCTTCCCTCTATTCTCTTTGCTTTCAGAGTGGTTTTCAAGCTGGTTTGATGGCACGCCTAAGCCCAAGGCGCGCCGTCGCAAAACAAGCTCCACCTCAACCAGCACCACATCGACGACCACCACAATGCCCCAAGTGCCGATCCTAACCATTGTGGATCCACTGCGTAATCCCCAGAATTGGATAGGCATTCTGGCGCATCACATCGCGAACGCTACAAGTGCCGGAGCCAATGCCGTCTCTACCACCACCATTAATCCTCTGCTGCAGGCGCTTGTGACTCGTGCCACGGGCAGCACCACCAGCACCACTTCCACCACATCCTCTCCAGATGGACCACGACACATCAGCTATGACAGGTATCAGATCTGGCGACTACGACCGCAGGACGAGCCCCAGGTGAGAGCCTTGGAGCAGTTCAAAAAGGGCGACGATGGCAACAAGCTGCAGTGGCTGAAGGGACCCAGCCTCAGGTATGTTGCAGGGTATTAATTTTATAATTATACCCCAAAATATTATTTACGCTATATCTCTAATAACACTAGGCAGTAAAAGTATCTTACTCTGCGTAGTTGATGAGACGCATATTTCCTATACATATTTTGAAATCAGGCATTCATTTAAGCTGCCTTAAATTTCCAACTATTTCCCGAGAAAACCTTGAAAGCTAGTAATATTATT
Source organism: Hypselothyrea guttata (assembly GCA_035045125.1). Classification (NCBI taxonomy): domain Eukaryota; kingdom Metazoa; phylum Arthropoda; class Insecta; order Diptera; family Drosophilidae; genus Hypselothyrea; species Hypselothyrea guttata. The sequence goes on from JAWNNJ010000194.1 coordinate 758,231, forward strand.
ATTACGATTTGGGATTACGATTTAACTGCTGATTTTTGTATAATATATAAATATGTATACCTATTTGAATTGTAAATTTTTGTAATTTTCCGATGTAATAAGAATTCCAAAATATGCGTCTTTTTGCATTTCCAAAAACGAAAGCTAATTTAAAATTTTAATTTCACAGAATACTTTCGTGTAATCCAAATTTGTTAAACATTGTACTTATTGGAAATCTTACAGAGGTCTCACGGATGTCCTGGTGCCGCCCAAAATGCTTGTGGACTTCCAGGGCTCTCTCAACTTTGAGGGCATTGCCCACGAGGTGCTCATCTTTGACGTGGGCAAGGCCATTGCTTATGAGCGGAATAAGGACCAGTATCTTTATACGACGCCGCCATCCAGCAAACGACCAACCAAACAACCCAATACACCACCGCCCATTACGTGGAACAAATACTACGAACACGACGATATACTCAAGTATCTGGAAACGATTCGGATGCGACACACACAGCTCATCGAGCTCATCCACATCGGACGCTCCTACGAAGGTCGTCCGTTGATTGTGGTCAAAATCGAGTCGAAACAGACGGCGGCAGCCACCACAGCAGCCGCTGCAGCCAGTCATAAGCGTCTGAAGCACAAACGCCGCTCCGGACAGGCGAATGCGGTGTTCATCGAGGCTGGAGCCCAGGGACTGGCCTGGATTGGACCAGCGGCAGCCACGTGGATGATCAGTGAGCTGTTGCGTCTCATGCGGAGTAACAGTAAGTACTAAATTGATGTGGTACGAGCTGTTTTCGTATGCCCAAAATCAGGGAGATCCGAAGTACTGAGTTCGCACCACGTTTGATAAAAGGGTTTTGCTTCGAAAACGCATGGTTACGGTTCACGTTCGCCTTTATTAATTCAGGTATCAGAATTCTAAAAAAAAACTCGATATGCTTACTGCATAGGAGAACCTAAAAGATCCAAAACTGTGTGTCGGGCTCTTATAGTTTGTCAGATTTAAGTGGTCTAAAAAGGTCTAATATATATAACTTTTATTAGAAAAGATATGTATATGCAAGATATTACTCGCTCTATATAGGAAACTGCTTATTCGATACTAAATATTAAATGTCAATAGACTGCGGTTATTATTGTAAATACGCCTTTATGTGGTTTGTTTCTACAATTTCAACCGTCAAGACAATAATATAAAATTGATGATGGTAATAACGGTCTTTGATTACTAGAAGCAACTATAGAAATAGTCGCTTATCCACACAATCCAAGATGGCGGCTGCTTCATTTCCGTGACTAAAGAACTTTGTCGAGATTTCTCAAAGATGGCCCGACCCTGGCTGTCCGAATATCTCGTTGTTAGGAAGCCCCATTTCTTTCGACCGGAGCACTTTTTGCTGGAATGTGAGTTCGCTTTGGGTTTGCTCACTAAGTTAGCGATACTTTTGACGATGCTCGTAGTTGTCTTTTGGCCATGCTTGCAACTAACTATGGGAGAAATTGAGCTGCACTTGCTATGCGCATGACATCCGTTGTGGGTGACCAATGTAATGGCATATGCAAAAAGCAGTACACCAAAGACGGTGCCCAATGCGACGTGCACATTGCGATTGGCATTCTTAAGGTCCATCAGCAACTGGGCGATATAATATCCGGCAGTTATCCAGAAGGTAATTGTGCATATGGCAAAAAAGCTGCAAAATAAAGCAATACAATATTACAGTATGGAATAGTTTCAGAATAACATTTAGTCATTCAGGTATTTTTCGCACATCTGACGATGGTCAAATTCGCTTCCGGGGTATACCGTACAAAGTAAAACCAAGTATAGGGTCTCTCATGATATATTGCATGAACTAAATTACTATCCTTACAAGCAAATAAGAGTTGTTATGAGGTTAGCATTAACTTCATTTTAATTAAAAAAAAAGGCAGTTACAGGACGAAACAGATCAGTCGGTCGGAAGGCTTCAGTCAGATGTAACCGACCACTCCTCTTCGCAGACCTTGTCTGTTACATATTTGGGGTAGGTATCCCAAATCTAAAGCAAATATATATGCTTACTTATAGGAGAACCCTAATAAAAAAATTGATGTCTCTAGCTTTTATAGTTTGCGAGATCTAGATGATTGTACAGACGGACAGACAGACAGACAGACGATGGACATGGCTGTATCGACACATCGCGACACCCTAATCAAGAATATAACCAACAGAATTTCAACATTTTTAATGAACCGTCTAAAAATGCCAAATATATAGAAATAATATATTCCACTTACACCAGTATGCCGAGGAACTCCATTAAAAACGTGACAATCATGCTGAGAGATTGGGACGCCTTAGAGCATTTCTCGTTTGTGCAAACCTTGCCCAAAGCGCAGCTCGAGACACAGTCGGGATGCTTCTTGAAGGCAGACGGCTCATTTGGTCCGGTGCCCTTAACGCTTCGATCTTGGAGTGTCTTAAAATAATTCTCTGACCTGGATTGTTTTACTTGTTCTGAACTACCGCAACTGCTGCACATTGGCTTGGAATATTCAGATTCTTGAACGGTGCCAGCGCAACTGCAAGGCGGATCATCTATTTCCATGCCCCTGCTCATGACCACGCCCATGTTGGGACCTGCGCCCCTATTCAAACCCCAGTTATTGCCTGAATTCAAATTCACAGTCCAAGTAACTCCCGTGTCGAAATTCGTGCCCCAGCCCATGCCTGCGTTGATATCCCAAGATGGGCTTGTATTCATGGCATTACTCTTGTTCATATTGAATCCTCCGCCGTTCATGATATTAAATCCCCGGCCGTTGATCATATTGAAAGCTGCGCTGTTGCCATTATTCCAGCCCATGTTGCCGCCCGTGTTCATGCCCCATCCTGCATCCGTATCCCATCCAAAGGCCCTACCCATATCCATGCCCATATCCTGGGGCTGACTCTGCTGTATGACTCTGGGCGCACAAATGCCCAGGGGATTATTGGCGACCGCCTGGCTTCTGGCTTTTTGCTCTTGGCGTGCTGCTTCCTTGCACTTTTTGCATAAACACGCTGGCCTGGGAAAGGGATTACAAGATCCAGAGGGATTTCCCCGATGTCCTGATTGAGCGGCGCCATTCGCCTGGCCTCCGCAATGACACTCGGATGGATACATTGCGCTTATCCGGCCAGGGGCTAAGCTCAATTTTACAAAAATTTAGAATTGTTCCGAAAATTCTGACTGCACGTCAGCATTGACAGACTCTGAATAAAAGGGTCAAGTTTTTCGGGCCCTGAGCTAAAGGTCTAGCCTACATAGATTTCAAATAAATTTTAATACATTTAATTAAAAATTTAATTCAGGTACCGTAACGATATACTTATATAGATTATTAAGCAAGTTATTTTTTGTTTTATTTATATTATTAAAAAATAAAAGAAATCTAATTTTTGCGAATGATTTTCTTGAATCTATGAGCAAGGTGGGCTTGAAATCCATAATTTTGACTTAACTTGATGTGGATATGGTACACATTTATCTACCTAAATTATTTATGAAACGATGTTCATGTTTGAATGTAATTGTTTGATCTATTTACAGAGACCGATGCAGAGCACGAGTTCATACGGAATACGACATGGTACATAATGCCCGTACTGAATCCGGATGGCTATGTGTACAGCCATGAGTACGATCGCTTCTGGAAGAAGTCCCGTTCTCAGCACGTAGCGAAGGCGCCCTCGGGTTTGCTGGACTCGGCCATGACCTGGCTGCAGCAGAAGAAGGGTGCGGATAAGGTGTGCTATGGGGTCGATCTGGATCGCAATTGGCTATATCATTGGGGCAAGCGGGGCAGCTCCAAAGCGCCCTGCAATGAATTCTTTGCCGGCCCAGCCCCATTCTCAGAGCCCGAAACAAAGGCAGTATCCGACTTCCTAATGGACTATCGCACCCAGATAAAGGTAAGTAAGGCTGGGTAGAGATTTTTTTTGTAGGTCTATTTGTTCGATTTAATAAATATTTTTTCGGGAAGCGATTTTTTTGTACCATGCAACTTTGCGACTAACGCGCCACAAATAAAAAAGATGGAATATACATATTTATATTCTGCAACAGGACGATCGGGATAAGTCGATATGGCCAAGTCCGTCGGTTTTTCACTCTTAAAAACACCGATTTTATTTCGATTAAATCGCTTTTAAGACATGAATCGAAGATCGAACCCAGCTCTAGTGTAAACTAAACGAATAAATTTCTCCGCTTAGCTCTACATATCGCTGCAAGCCTATGGACAAGTACTGTCCTATCCGGTTAAGGCCAACTCCACGTTCAACACGGAGCGCATGGATGACTTCCTGGATGTGGCAATGGTGGGTACCGATGGCCTCCGCAAGAAGGGCAGCAAGACACGCTATAAGGTGGACTCCGCTAACGACTTGATCGAACAGCGTTCGGGTAAGTAGACCCCATAACTTCCTATAACTTTGCAAATCAGACCCATTAATCTATTAATCTCTTAATTTATCCAACTTGCGCAGGTTGTGCGGACGCCTTTGCCGCCTACGAGATAGGCATACCCTTCAGCTATACCCTACAATTGGCGGACAACGGCGTGCACGGCTATCTACTGCCCAGCAGTGCCATCGAGCCGACGTCCCGAGATGCCTTTGAGATCATTTGCGGCATGTTGGACTATATATAGAAGCCGAAACTTTAGTTCCTTTTTCGTCAGGGTTGCAAACCGACTTTGAACCGAACCGCAAATTACTTGACTTTAGACCAAATTTACGAAATCGGAAGCCAGGAACAATCGTTGCCTTCCTAAGACCTCAACTATCTGATAATAAATTCTCCGAGCGGATCGAAACAAAATTACCGAACCCGAAATCGGTTTGAACCAATCATTTTGGTTCAACTCAAGCAATACTTAGTTTATTTGCAGTTCCAATTCCTGTTTGAGGGGAAACCCCTCATATTTTTGGTCGGAAGAGACTTAAGAGCTTTTTGAATGATAGATTTTTAAAGTTTTGCAATTGTCGCTAGACAAAAAGAAACCACTAAATTTGGGGTTTTAATGCAATTAAGAAACCGAAACATTTGCGAATCAAAACCTTTAAAAAAACTCGCTTTTTTGATTTGATGCCGTTTTTAATAAAGTTGTTTTTTTTGCGTATTTTTTTTACCCTTAGGTGTAGTATACATGTTTTTTTTTTACATTTCAATTAGTCTTAATATTTATAAACGTATGAAAGTAAGTTATTAATAAATATGGATATTTAACGTAAACATAAATATAAACATTCTTTCCAAATTTCCACAAATACTGCCAGACTGCCTTAATCTTAATGCATTGACATAAACAATGTAGTCATCAGTCGTATACGTCTGCATGGATGCCATGCGAATACAATCTACAAATAGGGGATTGCTCTAAGTTTGATATACCTCTGTAGGCCGTATATCGAATAGGAACATTTTCCGAGATAAACCGTATAACTATACCTATAACTATATGTAACTACGGGCGTGCGTAGCGTAACAAAAAACAAATAGTGTGATATCGATTACAATTACGATATCAAATACGATTATGACATCGACTGCGTCAACGATATTGATAACGCTATCAAAAACTGATATTAATTACGATATCGATGTTGAAAACGATTACGGAATCATATACGATCACGATAACGATTACGACTACGTTATCAAATACGCACAAGATATCAATTACGATTATAATATCGATTTTGATTACGATTACGATATTGATAACGGTATCGGTTACAATAACGATATCGTTACGACCACGATCAGCTGCGACTACGATATCGATATCGATAACGTTATCGATATCAGTGCAGGCCCTGGGAGAGGCGGACGCGCTGCGCGAGCTCCGAGAAATTGGTGTGCAGCTCGTTGCCGCAAAAGTAGAGCCCGATGAGCAGCTTGAACTGGGCGGGCGTCATGGGGTAAGCCTCGGTGGGCATGACCACGATGGTGTCCACCTGCCGCTGCTGCTGCTGCTGCCCCTGCTGCCCCTTGGCCACGTGCAGCATCTCGCGGTAGTTGCAAAAGGCCGCCGCACATTTGGCGATGTGCCGCACCAGCATCTGCCTGGAGCACTGCTGCATGACGGGGCGGCTGAGGAGCTCGCTGATAATGGAGTGCATGTCGAAGACGAGGAGATCGGGGCGGGGGGCGCAGTCGTAGAGCTCGATGATGCGGCGGGGGGCGCTCTCGATGTCCTTGAACGTGACTTGCAGCCAATGCTCCAGATTAAATAGCGAACGCGGCTCCCCCAGCAGATGTTGCATGCGGTTCTGCGTCAGCACCAGCACCCGCCGCTCCTGCCGCACGCAACGCTCGCATAACTGCAAAGAAGGAAAAGGGGGCAGGGATTGATGAGTTGGCGCCTCCATTAGAGGCGTGGCCTTGCTCTGCTATTGTTGCTGTTGTTGTCTACGTACCTTGACCAAATGGCGCGCGTAGTCGCTGTTGGCGGCGAGGTAAATGTGGTTTCTGCTGAACTGCAAGCGCAACATAAATGTGAGAAATCGCAATAAAACCAAATTAATGCCACTTACATCTTTCTGTGGAATTTGCAGCATATCCGCGGGCTTTTAATTAGAGTTCGGTGCTATCGATAAATGCGTGTTTGTTCGATAACCGGCTGTTGGGTAACATGGCATCAGTGCTGCCGATTTTTTAATTACAGTTCGGCTTTTTCGTTGAACCTAAGTATCGATAAGTTCGATAGCCGGCTGTTGGGTAACATAACTTCAGTGTTGCAGATTTTTTATTTACAGCTCGGCACTTTCACTGAGCCTAAGTATCGATATTTTTGATAACCGGCTGTTGGGTAACATGGCATCAGTGTTGCCGACTTTTTTTTAATTACAGTGTGGTTCTTTCGCTGAGCGTAAATATCGATAAGTGCGTGTTTGTTTGATAACCGGCTGTTGGGTAACATGGCATCAGTGTTGTCAATTTTTTCCCGCGCAAAAAAAAATTTATAATATAACAACTATTAAGAGACCAAAATACAAGTGAAATAAACTCAAACCATCCTATCCAAACTCCTATCCTACCTTAAAATATCCGATATTTACCAACTTTTATAAAAATAACCAACCCATACAACAAGACAAAAATAAAATAAAATTGTGAATACCAATGTAAATAAATTTGTAAACTTTGTAAATAATATAATCTAAATAATCTGTACAAATAGACATAGCCAAAGGCCATGCAGCCAGCGCTTTATTCAATAGTTACTTTAGTTTTTAAGCTACTCCAACGCTAATAAGAAATAATAAATAAAAGTGAAATAAAAATATGCACAAAAATCCAGAAACTAGCTAAGGTTATTCTTAAGTATCTAGTCTAAGATAATTTTATAAATAAATAATTCTGAAATATGTGGTTAAAATTGAAGGTCTTGTGGTTCTATTTGAGTGTAAATTTGGTAAAATTAAAATAATTTATGAAAAGCAGAATTATTATTTTTCAAAAACAGCCAGATCTGGCGGGGAAAATATGATTTGGCAACAGTGTATGGCGTGTTATCGATTCTTCAGTTAACATTATTTACTTGCTGCACATTGTGGCATTTACAGTCTGCTTATGCATGCGTTATTATTATTAAAATTATGATTATGAGGCAGAAAAATAATGCTGAAATTGCAAGTTATGCTAACTAGCAGCCAGTGTGAGCAATAACATTGTGTTTAAAGTTCAATTGAGCAATAACATAGCCATTTTGAGTATAACATAGTCTATTTCACCAAATGACCGGCAGTCGTGAGTGCTTGGTTTTCGCTGAGTGTAAAAGAGACAAGCATTTGGCGCAGCGCGCGAGCGAGACAAGCATATATGAACTATCGGTATAAACTCAACACAGCCGTGCCGTGCCGACGAACGAAAGAGCGCACAAAGCGTAATGTAAAAGAATTGAAAAAAATCATCAAGTATAGAGGCCAAAAGAAAACGCAGCAGTTGGGCACAATTCTATTTTTTTTTCATCAATAACACAAAGCATCGGACGCCAACTGCAACAATAACCAAGTAAATGCAGGCGGCGAACCACTTGCGGTAAGCTTAACACCCAAACCAAATAGCAAATAGCCAAAAAGTGCGAAGAAGCGACGACGACGAGCAACCAACACACATACTGACATGCACACGCACACCGACACACACGCACACACACGTACAGCGACTACAGTGAAAAACTGCAAGCCGCGAGCGCTTTAAAAGGCGTGAGACTGAAACTGAAACTGAAAAGAAAATTGCGATAAATGCTGATGTTTGCAAACCAATTTGTGCGTTTTACAGAACATCGAACGGCAATAGAGGCACTTGCCGACGGCGAATAGCGGAGATAGCAGAGACAGAAGAGCCCGCACACACACAGGCATACAAGCACATAGACGACGCACACATACGCAGGCGACAGTGAGACACACGCACACCAGCGCAGCCAGCTCACACACACACACACACACACGCACACGCACACATACAGGCGCGTGCTGTGGAAGCAGGAGCTTGGAACCAGGAGCCACTGGAAGCAGCAAAGAAGCGCTGCACAATATAGGGGAAGGGACGAGAAGAGGAGAGAGGCAGCGCCACAAGTTGATGCCACGGCTGCTGGAGACATAAATAAGAGCAAGCGAAGCGTATTGGCGAAAACTTTGCATTGATGGTAATGCATGCTAGAAAACCGCAGCGTATGAACGATGGGTAAATTGCCATTAAACCTAAGCCAAATATTCGTATGTACGTCTGTCTGCCCATCTATCTGTATGTCTGTCTGTCTGTATGTAATCGCTGAGAACACATGTTAAAACGCATACAAATTCCGCGAAACGCCAACTTTTGTTTACATATACATCTGTATATGTACACACATACGCACACACACACACACACGCGCACACGCCTTCTTTATGCTTGTGTGTGAGCTGTGCGTGTGTGTGTGCGCGCTGCCACCCCGCTAAATAGCTGCATATGCAAAACATCAGCTGAAAATAATCATAATGTTAAGAAAAATATTTATGCGCTTGATATTGATGTTGTGGAAAGTTGTGACATTTGATTGCTTTGCCCGTCCATTGCGTGCGCTCGTTTAGCGCGCTTTGGCCCATTCTCGCAGCATTCGCTGCGCTATTCACCACACCATGTCACCTCTCGCTTGCACGCCCGCCGCTTGCATTTACAACAAATAAGCATTCGAAGCTTTAACTCGAATTCGACTTCGAATTCGTATTCGAGTTCGAATTCCCTTCGATTGAATCGAACTATTTGGCGCCCTGCCACGCCCAGATCGTGGCTTTAACATGTAAACAGCGCTGCCAATTTAGCCGGCTTCAAAATTCCCTTGAACCCCATCATAAATTTGTATTTCCGATTATTTTCAATGTTTTATAATATAATAATATATATAAAATTTATATTGATTGAATTTATGTTATTTGCTTAACAATTTTTGTATGTTTTGTATATATCTTATATCACAGCTGTGATATACAGCGTTTCCAATTTGACTTATGCTTATCATAAATTCTATTTAAAAACCTTTTATAACTTTTAATATTGTTTATTGAGTTTCTTAAATTATTTTTATTGCAATTTTATATGTTTACTTGAAGCTTTTTTATATGCATATTGCAAACTTAGACTTCTGGCAACCCTGCATATGTAATTGATCAGTTGCAAACAGTGTTGCCAGAAATAGTCATATTTCAATTACAAAATGACAGAATATCTTAAAATAAACAAAAAAAAAACAAAGCAAATGTGCAACAAATAAGCAAAATAAAAATTAAAACAATATAGAATATTAAAAATAATTAAATATTTCAAATAGTTTTATGATAAGCATAAATATAATTATAAAACTGGCTAAATTAACGATGATACAACGTTCCAAATGTATGCTTATCATAAATCAATAATTTGTTGTACTATTGTATACTGATAATATCTTTGTTATTTATTTTAATATTCTTAAACTATTTGAAAAATTGTAATATTGTGTTTTGGCCTATTTGTTATTCATTTTTTATATTATTTTAAAGTTATTTTTGGAATATTTAATATTGCAAATGTAGCTGTTTCTGGCAACGCTGGTGATACATGATATGAAAGTATTCTTATCGACTTGGCAGCTTGGAAAGCCGAAACTGAGCCTTCCATTGCTTCCATTGTTGATGTGTTTGATAAGCCCGGCTTGGAATCGATTCCAATTGGAAAGCCGCAAGCAGCTGCACGTTCCAGCATTCCATTGCCATTCCAATTGGCAGCTTCCAACTTCCAAATCACTAACCAAACATTTGCTATTTAGCTCTTACTTGTTGCATTCTCTTTGCTCACGTCTTTCTCTCTCTCTCTCTCTCTCTGTCTCTGTTGCAGGTACTTTGAGAAGCATACCAGTCACACATCCTACCAGGTGAGCCCGCAGAGACCCGGATCTATTGATAGCCCCTAGCCCGACTTGCAGTGTCATTAGCTTTGTTATGTTCCATTGTTTATCGTTTATCGATTGTCGTTTATCGTTTGTTTCCAAGAGCAAGGCCAACTTCATATGCATCCTGATCATTCCCATCATCTGTGTGTGTGTGAGTGCGTGTGTGTGTGTGTGTGTGTGTGTGTGCGTGTGTGTATTTTGTTGTTGTGTGCATGCTGCATTCATTATATGTATGTAATTGTCTAGTCTCTGTTTGTAGAACTGACGCAACTCTCATTTATACCCCTCTCCACCCCACTCTCCGCATTTGGGCACGCGGCATTGCAGCGAATCAAACGAAACGAACTGAACTGATCTTAGGCTAAACTTAACGTAGGATTAAAACAACAACAACAACAACACCGGAAGTCCAAACACAACGAAACAATTCAAAACTTAACGAAACACGCGCGTGCGTTTCAATTATCCGTTACAATAAATGTGCAAACGCCGCAAACAAACAAACAAACAAACAAAAGCAACGAAACTCAAACTCGCCTGTAAACAATACCAATCCAATAACTAATTAAACAAACAGAACACACACGTGCCTAAGCCATAAACAAAGCGTTAAAAGCAAACCAAACAAAAACCAAGAAAAAGCCGAGCTGCAAGGAAGAAAGCGTGGCGAAGCAGAAACTCAACAAACTGAAGGAAGAAAGCAAAGTGACGCAAAAACTCAACACACCGGGGAAGCAGCAACTCAACACACTGAAAGAAAAAACCAAGGGGAAGCAGCAACTCAACACACTGACTGCAGCAGCAGGATCGAGGGAGAGGAACGGCAGCTGGAGCAGCAGCAGCAGCAGCGGGGGGAGCAGCAGCAGCGAGAGCAGGCCAACGGCATCTATGACGAGCGGCAGCAGCAGAGGCATGGCCGTTGATTTGTCTCTGCTCAGCAACAGCAACAGCAGCAGTAATCACAATAACATTAATGTAAATAACATAAGCAACAACAATAACAGCGGCAGCAACAATCACAACATCTGTAGCATTGGCAACAGCCACGGTAGCAATAAGCTAGCAGCAGCTGCAGCAACAGCCACAATGTCCTCGGCTATTGGCATTTGTCGCATTGATGTAAGTAACAAAAACAAAAATACAACAACAAAATTAAGACAAAACAGCTGAAGAAGAGGAGCAGTAAACACAACTAACAGCAGGGATAACAGCAACGGAGAGGATAACAGCAGCGGCAACAGCAACAACAACAATTCAACCAAATGTTAAATATGAACTGTTAACTTAAAAGCGTACACAAACATTGCAAAATTCAAAATAATAATAGATAACAAATAATACAATATAGCAAATATCTAAACAAATAAAAAAATATATAATAAACAATTATTTAAAAAAAAATATATATATTAAAATATAACCAAATAAATATGTATACAACAAATAAAATATATAATAATTTAATATGTAATTTATAAACAAACAAAAAAAAAATTCCCAAAAATATATAACAAATAATTATTAGAAATATATAATATAAACTAAAACATCATATGAAACATATCAAATAATAATGTTAAAAATTTAATTAGGGCTTTTTATACCCTGTACCCATGAAATGGGTTAAAGCAGGGTTGATAACTGTTTTTTAAGTTGTGTTTTATGTTCGTCTTGTGTTCGTTACGTGTCCATGCCCACAACCCCCACCCCCGCCCCTTCCCCAACACACACACACACACACACACATCACCTACACCCACAAACATACACACACACACACACTGCTCGGCTAGCCACAGGCAAAGCAACAGAATTTTTACTAAATTGTATAAATTTGATAAAATCTATGCGCTCATCATCTGACAATTGGCCAACTCTATTTGAAAACATTTGATTTGGATCATTGTAGTTTTTGCTTAGTTTCTGTTTCTGTTTCTGTTTCTTTAACTGATTGCACTTTCCCCAAATACCGAGATCCCGCCCTCGACCCCTGCCTAGTTTATTAAGAACAACAATAAGCCGCAATTAACTTAATTATGCCATCATCATGATCATCCAGCCAAGCGCCACAGCCAGAGAAGATCTACAGCTATAGTTTTCTATATCTAGAATATCTAGGACACGCCTCAACTGAACAATCGAACTGATTGACTAACACTAATATGCCCACATTCTCTTCGACAGAGCTCAAAGTACAGCAGTTCAAAGCGCGACTATGAGCGAGATCGCTCTTCCAACTATCGCGATCGTGACATCTCGCCGGGCTCTGGCGGCGGCAACGGGGGCGGCAGCGGCGGTGGTGGAGGCGGCGGCGGTGGAGCACCCCTGAATAATGGCAACAGCTACCGTTCCCAATCCCCGGACATAGACTCGCCCTCATCCCGTTCGCATGAGCTGCGCGAGCGCAGCGATCATCGCAGTGGTGGTGGCGGCGGCGGCGGCGGAGGAGGAGGCGGAGGTGGTGGAGGAGGCGGCGGCAGCAGCAGCAACGATCGTTATAGTTTTATACAAAAGATGCGCGATCGGGATCGCGATGTCTACAAGAAGGATAAATATTCCGGTAAGCGAAGCTCCTCAATATGCCTTAATTATGTATTTAACGATTCCCTTTTGCCAGATAAACGTGATCGGCGTGGCAATGATCGCGACTCAGAGTCATATCGCTCCAATCATGACAGGGATCGTCGTGGCGGCGGCGGGGGAGGCGGAGGCGGAGGCGGAGGAGGAGGCAGCAGTGGCGGTGGCAGCGCCAAGCTCTGCTCATCGCGTGACAACGACAAGCGCTCCGGCTCCGATGATCGGGATCGAGACCGTGACCGGGACATGCGGGACAAACGGGACAGAGGCGCCGATCGTGATCGGGACATGTACAAGAAGGACAAATACGCAGGTGAGCGTCCATCCCAGATTTCCTGTCTGAACCGTACAAACGAATTAACTCTCCTATTCTCAGTCCCTAACTATATGAATCTCTTTGATTAGTCAGTTCACTCACTCTCTAAATCTTTGTTCTCTCACTAAACGATCAGTTCACTGAACAAACAATTAAACAATCCGTTCACTGAACAATCCAATAAATGATGTTAAGCGAGCATTCTTTGAGCAGTATATTCAGTTTGCACTCTGTCCATTTCAGATAAACGCGATCGCAGTGATCGTGGCGAGCGTGTGGCACGCTACGGCGATTGGAGCGAGCATGTTAGCTCATCCGGTAAGTGTTACATGCGATGCTGTGCAGATGTGCCCCGTGTTAATGATAAGTTTTGACTCTGCGCAGGAAAAATGTATTACTACAACTGTAAAACGGAAGTCTCCCAATGGGAGAAGCCTAAGGAATGGGTGGATAGAGAAAGGTAAGTGCTAAAGTAAGTGGCAACGACAGTTGATAATAATTGCTAATTTGTACAATTTGCTATAGAAATCTGCCGCGTGATCAGCATCGTGAGAAGGATTACCGGGACAAGGATCGTGACAGAGATCGCGACGATCGCTTCTCCAGATCAAGTACGTTCTTAACCAGAATCGAAGCCTATAACGTCTAATCTGTTGCATTCCTTTCGCTTAGCATACAAACATTCCAATTCATCGCGCGACAACTCACGACTGAGATGGAATTATGATAACGACGGAGGTCCGCCGAGTCATCGCAGGCGTTTAGATGGTAAGCGGGCAATGAACCGAAATGAGCATGATGATGTTGGTGATGTTGGTGAAGTTGGTGATAGAGAAGAGAGAAAGATAAAGAAGTTCAAATTCAATTTGAATTTGAGAAATAACACGAGTGAGAAACCGACATTGAGATTGAGCCCAAAGCCAGTTGATAACTGATGCATCTATTCAATCACAGGGCGACACAACGATAATGCTGATATGGACATTAGCGGCGACTCCACGCCCACATCGGAGGCGAGCTACTCCCTAAGCGGCACCCCCACCACACATGGCGCCAGTGGCGGCGGCATCGGCGGCATCCAGTCAAATGAACAGGGATCCTTGGCGGGGGCATTGGGCAATGCCCTGCCACGACTGGCCTCCCATCCGAATCCCAGCTTGGGCGTGACGCCTCTAAGTGGACACTACGCTGCCGCGTCAGTGGGCGCAACAGGAGGCAACGGCGGTGGACCAGTTAGTGGCGCCACCATGCTCCCCACCGGACTGTCCTCCGTGCCCTCCAGCATAGCCAACAGCAGCAGCAGCCTTAGAAACTCCGTTGCCGGTCACATAGGCTCCACCTCCAGCGTAAGTACTCTCTCGCAACATTCTTGATTCCAACCAGAATCGTGTCGATAGTCGTGTTAATCGGAATTTACTCGATAACCCACCTGATTCAAGTAATCCACAATTTCCTGATTTCGCATATTTTTAGGTACATTCGAAATCTTTTGCCTGAAATTAAAATATTATTTTCACTTGTTCCCATTATAAATCAATGCTGTTTACTTTTTAATTGATCCTTAAATAACAAGTAATCCTCATGTAAGGCATCAAATATTGCTTTTAATAAGGAACATACCAGATTGTTTTAAAAACTGTTTTTTCTAAATTAAATTTGATTTTTACCCAAATCTAAACTCTTTGGTCTTAAATCCAAGCTGTTTACTGCTGATGCAATGCAGAAAACGTTGATTTTAAGTAGGTTTCAGGTCTTTAAAGTACATGAATGATCATTTGAAATCTTTTTGTCTTGATTTAAACTATTTGTATAATTTTGTTCGTTTGTGCTTAAATTCATACTGTTTGTTATAATAATGCCGAATTTCTTGGTTTTTTTACGCTTTGGATATTCGAGATTGTTGGAAAATGTTTTTAGACCCTTTACTTTAAAAAAGTAAAAAGGGTCTATTAGTTTAGTGCAAAGAGGAAATGTGTGTAACACCCAGAAGGAGGCGTGGCAGACCCCACAAAGTATATATATTCTTGATCAGGACAACAAGTCGAGTCGATATGGCCATGTCCGTCTGTCTGTCCGTCCGTCTGTATGAACACCTAGATCTCAGCAACTATAAGAGCTAGAGACACCATATTTGGGATTTAGATTCTCATAATCAGTAAGCAGTACTAGTTTGTTTTAGATTTTGGATACCTCCCCCCCTTCCCCAGCAAACCGCAAAAAGCTACTGCAGCCACAGCTTTAAAGTTATTGACTTGTAATTTGGTACGTAACTAGCTTATGGCATTCCCTATTGACCCTATAAATTTCGTTTCGATCGGATAAGAAACAGCAAAAATATGGAACGGACAATTTGCCGCACTGGGCAGAGGGGGGGTGGTGTGCCTTGCATACGCGGATAGCTTAGTGTGTGTGCGTCTGATTGTGTTTGGATGTACATACACTCAAAGTAAAGGGTCTCCTACGGTCGGTTACGTCCGACTGTAGCCTCCGTCCTACTGATCTGCCCCGTCCATATATTTTTTATTATTTTAAATTGTTACTTTTTTCTTATTATATCTATGCTGTTTATTATTAAACGAAACCCCAAGAAAGAGAAGCACTAGAATTTTGCAAGACTTTAGTAGATTTTTGGATTAAATCTCGGAAGTGCAAGAATATTTCTGGCTGCCTTTCCCTCAGTGTAGGCACTATTTATTTATTTATTTATTCGTTGCTGGCCACAGGCACAAAGGACTTGCAACTTAGAGCATTAATCACGTAAAGCTAAAATCTCAATTTCAAGAAATTAGTGATTTGGATTAGTGATAATGACAATCGTTGCAACCCGTTTAGTCTAACCATCTGACCATCTAACCATGCTGATCCAATCCACAGACGACTGTGCCCACGCTGAGCAATCAGGATCATCATCTGAACTCGAATGCGCCGGGGCCGCCTGGCAAGCTGCTCGGCTGTGGCAAGGAGCAGACGAGCCTGCTGATGATGCGCCAGAAGCTGCACCTGGGACTGTCCAGCATGGACGTCAGCCACCATCACATGCTGGGCGGCGGCGTTGTGGTGCCCACGGGGGCGGGGGGCAGCGGCTCCGGCGTCGATGTCGTGAATCATGCCTACAGCTCGGTCAACAATGTGACTGCCAGTAGCTTAAGCAGCTTAAGGTAAGCCAGATCTTTTAGATAGATAGATAGATATAGAAGATGCTGACCTGATCGAATCTTGCCCCCACAGGGACAATAGCCAACTCAACTCACCATTATGCATGGCGCATGGACATCATGGGCTGTCGCCGTCGCTGAACTACACCAAGAGTCCGATTCCAACGATCGTGGGGCACACGAACAACATTAACGCCAGCAACGCCTACACCTGCAACGCCTCCTCCTTTGGCCTTAAGACGGTGGATGGCGTGGGCGTGGGCGTGGGCGTGGGCATCGTTTCATCGTCACCAGCCTCGAATGCCATGGGCAGCAACAGTTCGAGCGGCAACAGCAGCAGCAACAGCAGCAGCAGTTGCAGCATCCCCGGCCTGGGCACTGTCAGCGGCATCAGCGTCATCACCTCCATGGGCAGCAACAGTCTGTGCGGCAGTGCAGCGGGGGCAGCCGTTGGCGAGGGGCCGCCCACGCCCACCCAGGAACTAGATTTAAGTGGCACAGCTTTAGAACAACAGCAGCAGCAGCAGCATCACGTGGCTGCCATTGCAGCAGCGGCAGCAGCAACACTTGCAGCGGCCCAAGCAACGCAGCAGCAGCAGGCAGCGCAACAGTCGCAGCAGCAGCGCAAAAGTAACTACAACAAACAACTCTATCTGCCCCAACTAGTCCCGCCAATTTGTCCTTTTTTATCTATCCGGAAAACCGACTTCCTAACTATGCTCTATCCTTTTTTAGACCGTTTACTTTAAAAAGAGTAAAAAGCGTCTCGAAACTTAGTGCAAAGAGGAAATGTGTGTAACACCTAGAAGGAGGCGTGGCAGACCCCACAAACTATATATATTCTGACTTGGTTCGACGAGCTGAGCCTATATAGCCATGTCCGTCTGTCTGTCTGTCTGTATGAACGCTGATATTTCGGAAGGTATAAGAGCCGTTTTTGGTAATTTTTGAAGGTGTTTACCATACGCAGATCAAGTTTATTTCAAATCTTAGATGCCACGAATCTAGTTACATAAATTCTGTCTTTAGTAGTTGATAGGTCTATATCATACGCCGATGAAGTTTATTTTAAATTTTGGATGCCACTTTCCCTTAAAGCCCTAAGCGATAAAAACCGAATAACAAGTGTAATATTAAACATAGAAGGATTGTTATTCAGAATATATACTTTCTTATATTATATCAAACTATCCTGAAAAGCTCATTGAAATCGGTTAATAAGCACAGGAGTTATGAACGAAACAATATTGCAGGCGTTACCTCGCTCGCCCTCTGGCAGCGCGGCCAATAAAGCGGCGCACATAAAAAAGGTAGAAGAAGAAGCACTGCTGCAATGACAGTTTTATAGAATTATATTCAAACAGGGTATATATTTACAGGGTATTCTACAGTCGGGCCCATCCGACTCATCTGATCTGATCAGTGAGGCTTTGGCAGCACTGGATCTAAGCCTAAACCAGATGTATTTACAACTCTTTGTCCTTGTCTTTGTCTTTGCAGTGGACGGTGGCAACTCGGGCACGCTGAGCACCCTGCAGAGCTGCGTGACCTCGGTGCAGACGGGCAATATGCGCGGTCCCGAGATATCCCCCAAGCTGGCGAAATACTTCCGCGCCGACCTGATTGCCCACGTGACCAACTGGCAGGCGGAGGTGCTGGAGCGACAGGTAATGTTGTATTGCGAGGCATCTGGTTTTTTGGAACTTACATTGAATTTCCGGTAGGCACAGAAGTGCTCGGAGGACACACATCTGCTTGGGGACATCACCTGCACCCGGATATGCGCTGAGCTCAAGTGCGCCCGCAGCCTGGTGCGCAGCACGGAGATAAATGCGACGCTGCAGGAGCAAAAGTGAGTACTCCCTATAGATATATAGGGATATAGAGTACTATCTATAGATCTGCAGCTGTTGGCAACCGAAAGCAAACCAAACTCTGAACTAGAGGGAATGTTCTGCTCTACTCCAACCAAAATACAGAGTATAAAGCCTAATCAAGTGTTAAACTATTAGGAGTACAAATTAGTTCCGTCCAGTTTTTTTCCTCTTTAAAAAATACACTTTAAATTGGCAGGGTAATGAAATGATTGTCGATCACGACTTTTGCCGATCTGTTAATCAGCTTCAAAAATGCATCGTGAAATAATGTTTGATTTTAATGCTGGCTAATCGTGAGGAATCTATACGAAAGCCCACGATGTTTCTAGATCACAGTTTAAAAATATTTTAAAGTCTTTTTTAACGAAAGATCTCCGTGTTCTACGTGCAATAATAACAGTGTTATTTTCTTGGCTTCCGATCGGCCTTTCCATAGTATGCTGATTTAAAGGCTTTACTAATCATTTGGAACATAATCAACCAGTTTTTAAACCTTAAAATACAAAATAATACTTAATCTTGAAACCATGAATATACGTCTTGGGGTTGAGGTCTTTTTCTATTATTTTGTAGAATCGATCTTTTCGATCGATTCACGTATTAGTCGAAATAAATTTAATGTGTTTGATAAAGACAAACAAAAACAACTAAGGATAGAGCTGATCTGATGAGTGGAAGCTTACAGTCGGACGTAACCGACAGTAGCAGACCCTGAATTTCACAAAAAACTACAAAAGTACATTGCGCGAAAAAATCGATTCTCATTAAAAAGCATCGAATTAAAGTTCAGCTCTACTAGGCAGAGATCAGCGAATATTTTGATAGATATATAGCTTTGGTCCTTTGGAATCAGTCTGAGGATGATAATATTATTCCATTTATCTGATGTATCCGTTCTATTCGCATCCCACAGGATTATGTATCTGCGCCAACAGATTCGCCGCATCGAGGAGTCGAAGACTCAGAACGCGTTCATGTCGGACGATACTTAGGATCAGGAGCAAGTGAGGCTGCGCATACATCGCAAGCTGTCTGTCAGGCTCAAAAAGAGCCCGTTCTGGCGCAGCTGATGATGTTGACGATGTTGATTGCGACGATGCCAATGTTGCGCTCTAAACCCGCTCCCTTCAAGCCATCGAGCTATGGACGATGAGCAGGAGGAGCAGGAGCAGGAGCAGGAAAGGGAGAGGGAAGAGCGTTGCAACGGCATTGCAAAGGCAATCGACAACTTGCAGCCTGCTTGACTTGCGCATTCTCGATGACTGGTGTTTGATGTTTGATGTTGGATGTTGGATGTTTGGCCATACAGACACGACTACGACTGAGTCGACGACTAGGGAACGGATCGGATCGGACGGATAGGGCGGATCGTATCGGAAGAGCAGCAACAGCGACAAACTCAAGATAATGGATAGAGCATGGAGTAGGCAGTAAGGAGTAAAGCGAACATAGTAAACAATACACAGAAGTAAAACGTAATTTATAATTAGCAAAGCGTAAATTAAATAACTTAAATAAGCATGAAGCGAAGCGGCAATGTTGGGCCCACATACATCTCTATATATATGCATATATATATATAAAGCAAGAGCGAGCAACTGCAACAGAATCAGCAACAACAACAAGTTGTAACAGACAAACAGACAACCAACTTAAGAAGCAATAAGCAATCGAATCGAATCGAATTGAATCGAAGCGACTAAAACAAGGAGCAGACAGCAGTGGGCGGAGGGCGGAGGGCAGAGAGAGGGAAAACCAAGTCAACCTAGTATACTCAATTGCAATGAAATGCTAATTTAACTATATACAAATTAAATATATATAGAGTATATTAACAAATGTATATTTACAACTGAAAACCAATAACAGATAGCAGATAACAGATAGCAGATAACGGATAACGAATAATGACAGAAAGTGTGTGGCAAGAGAATTGTACTTCCCCGCACAGCGTTGCACAGAGACAGAGAGTTGGATTGGGTGGGAGTTTTGGATAGCAGGAAGATATTGTATGTTATGGTCCACACGCTTTGCCTTCATAAGTAGCCGCAGTACATCCATTAGGGGTATTCACTGTGACAGCCTCAAAGGCCGGCCTTTGTATGCACAATTTTTGATGCTGTCGCTTTGTGCTAATACCAAATTAAGTTCATATCTGGGTTTAGTTATTTTTGATACGAATTGTGTCTATATACCATATATATATATATATATGCTATATATATATATGAACAACAGGACAAAGGATTTGTTGCGTTTCCGTTGCTTGCCTTTCGTTTGAAAACTTGAACATTTGATTTGTGCGTTCATGCTGATGGTCTAGATGAATACCATTTTTTATTGTCTATTTGTATGCTCCAAAGAAAGCAACAATAATTTAATAATTATAATTAACACACACACACACACACACACACACACACAAACACCATCTCGAGTTTGCCCGCTCTGAATTTGGGCTTCATTTCAAGCTTCTTAGTTCTAAAAACTAATTATTATTTAACTACAATGAGCGAAAATGTATTTATTTGTTTTTGAAATTTGAAATATTCATAAATTGTTCTTTTTTTTTTTAATATCCATTATTTGTAAAATTACACCACACATGCATAGATATAGACATATATATATATATCTATACTTTAAACGATTTCTGATTTAAGCAAGGAAAAAAATTACCTAACGCAAAATTGGAAATTTGAGTTTCTGATTTGAACTTGTCGAAAACAAAGTAAAAAAATAAAAACAAAAAGTATGAAATAGCGAGAAAAACAAGAAAACAAAACAAAACAAGTTTACAATTACAAAATAAATTTAAATAATAATAATAACTACTGTAGATATATACATATAATTAATTAAATACAATGGTATATATAAATATAAATATATTTAAATACAAACAGATGGTAAAATAAACAATTTATATTATTTAGCTAAGCGTCAAAACTGAAGAATATAAAACTTTTATGATTACAAAAAACCGCATTTTATTGCACTTTATTTTTTATTTTATTGAATAACTTTTTCTTTCGCATTCGAAATTTGGCGCTCTCGTTGCAACAAATTCACCTGCCCCCCTCCAACTCGAGCATGTTTCTCAACGAACTCAACCGCTCGTGGTGAGTTTCTGTGCCCGCCTCAGCTGTATGAATGCCAGGGTTGCCACGAGTGTGCTGCAAGCAATTCTGTTATTTATATATATTTCTTTCATTTGCTGCAAAGTTCCTTTCTCATTTCTCACAAACTTTGCATTTTGTTTTGTTTTTAACTGAATTAGTTTTCAACTGCTTGTTTAAAATGCAATTCGAAGCGAACTTTTATTTTATTAACAGCATTCAGAACAGAAGCCGCGTTGCCAACTTGGCTAGTTGCCGAATTATAATTTTTTTAAAGCCAACATTTATTTTAAATACTTTATATTGAGTTTATTTTCATAATTTAATTTTTTTTAATTTTTTTGTAATTGAAATCTGACTATATCTGGTAACACTGCTTAGAACAGAACTGTCTATCGATAGTCGATATACAATTTTTAAAAACATACATTTATTTGCAATACTCTATATTGGTTTAATTTTTATAATTCAATTTTTAGATCACCTGCGTTAATTTTAAAATTTATTATAAGATATATTTGTCATATATACGTATATTTTGCAATTCAAATCTGGCTGTACCTGGTAACACTTGTCAGAACAGAACTGTCTATCGATAGTCGGCATACCAACCCTGCGCGCACACACACTCGTGCACACACATTTATTATAGCTGAGATTTGACGAGCGTTCTATAAACTGCAATTTCAGTGAATAAACGTGATAATATTGCAAATAAATAAAGGAAAAACTGTGTAAAATCGAATTCAGTGCGCCTTCTGTGCCAGCTGCTGCAAAATGGAAGTCCAAACTGGCCAAGGTATAGACGGACGCCACAATTTCTGCTGAGCATTATTTTTATTATTAATATTTTATAATATTTATCATTATTTGTTTTGTTGCGTTGCAGAGGAAAGCTTCAGCAAGGAGCCGGATGGTGAGCAGGACGAAACAATTGTGCATAATGCTATAGACGACGCTTCGGCCAAAGCCTGCGAAACAGTTGAGGACAAGGAGGCGGAGGCAGAGGCTGCAGTTCCTCCAGATGCCCCCGACGCTCACGATGTGTCCGACGCTTCCGATATGCCCGTTGCCCCCGATATGCCCGACGCTCCCGATGTGCCCGAGGAACCATCTGAACCGCCTGAGGCTCTGTCTGAACCGCCTGAGGCTCCGTCTGAACCGCCTGAGGCGCCGTCTGAACCGTCTGAGGCGCCCGCAGCTGAGGACGTCGCCAGGAAGTCGCGCAGTCGCAGTCGCAGCGGCAGCGCAGCCAGCGGCCAACGTTCCCGTTCCCGCAGCGGATCTGGTTCCCAGCGCTCCCGTTCCCGCAGTGGTTCAGCGGCACGTTCACGCTCCCGCAGTGGTTCCAGGCGCTCCCGTAGTGGTTCCGGTTCTAGAAAGTCTCGTAGTGGTTCCAGAAGGTCTCGAAGTGGTTCCGGAAGATCTCGCAGTGGTTCCAGAAGGTCTCGTAGTGGTTCCAGAAGGTCTCGCAGTGGTTCTAGAAGATCTCGCAGTGGTTCCAGAAGGTCTCGCAGTGGTTCGCGTTCACGTTCACGCAGTGGTTCCAGACGTTCTGGCAGTGGTTCTGGGCGATCACGAAGCGGATCTAGACGTTCACGCAGTGGTTCGGCTCGCTCTCGTTCTCGCAGTGGTTCAGCTCGCTCTCACAGTGGCTCCAGGTCTCGCAGCGGTTCCAGAAGGTCTCGCAGTGGTTCGCGTTCACGTTCACGCAGTGGTTCCAGACGTTCTCGCAGTGGCTCCAGACGTTCGCGCAGTGGTTCCGGTTCTCGCTCGCGTTCCCGCAGCAGATCTGGTTCTCGACGCTCTCGCAGTGGTTCGGGAGCTCGTTCACGCAGCGGTTCCAGACGTTCTCGCAGTGGTTCCAGAAGGTCTCGCAGTGGTTCCAGACGTTCGCGCAGTGGTTCCGCTGCCAGACGCTCCCGCAGTGGTTCGAAACGTTCCCGTTCCCGATCGCGTTCCCGCAGTCGCTCCAAGAGCAAAGATTCCGCACACAGTCAAGGCGAGGCGCAGAAGAGACGCTCCAGATCCAAAAGCATCGGGTCCGATGCTTCCAAAGAGGGTAAATCCCTTAAACGTAACGTCATCACTGACTCTGACGGTAAGTTGGACATACATATATCTATATCAGTGGTCGTTTAATTCTCGAGCTTAGCCGAGCGCCAACTAAATGAAGGTCAAACGATCGTGGAATACCGGGTTGTTATCCCAATAATAACCCTATCTCGCGATCCGGCATATTTCTCTGCCCGGACTCTGCCAACACATCGATAAATTGCATGTGACTTCGGGTATGACTTCGGTATTTGTCTTCGGGTCGTTTTAAGGATGTGAGAAACCATCGATGCATCAAACATCGTTGATGGTTTTAGGTCGATGTTTTCCGATGTTTTTGAAGTTCGATGTATCGACGATACAATAACAGTATATTAAGGAAAGGTTGTGTTAAAAATAAACTGTTTAAATTAAATTTCACGGGGAAAAGGAATTGCAATACATCGATCCATCGATGTTTTAAGTCCGATACGTCGACTTTCATCGATGTTCCATTGGAAGGTCTAAAAACCGATCGAATTGTGTAGAAGCCACATATTTGTGTCTGTCAGAATGATTTAAAAATGTATTCACCAATGTATAAATTACATAATATTTAAAGAAAGTTTCAAGCGATCCTATCATTTTATTTGTTGTGGGTCTATTTGTACACTTCGATCAGAGTTTTGATCTTTTCAATTTATTTGGTTTGCGAATCACAAAAACGTCGTGTACGAAGTTAAGTTCGCTTTTTTTCTCACTTATGCAAACACAATTTTAGACGAAGGACCCAAACTGCAAAGGAAACGGGCCAAAATCACGGACACCGACAACGAGGACGATGAAAATGCAGCCGAGGGGAAGATAAACGTCGACAATGAGAATGACGAAGCTAAGACTGCGGAAAAGAATGCGGATGCCGAGAGTTCCGACGATGAGAATATACCCATTTCCAACACATCCTCGTAAGTGATTGATGATTAGTGGTGACTGATGGTAATTGATCATGCCTTTCTTCAATACCTCTTATATGATGCTCACATGTCCTTAAAGGACGAATATTAAAGATTCTAAATCTATATTTTATGATATTGGTATTTTTTATATATTTTGCCACTATTAAAAAAAAACATTAGAATTCTTCATCTTCGTCCTTAAAGGACATGTAATGCATTATATGAAAGGTGTTGAATCACAGATCCAGAATATTTTTAAATTTTCAAAATACTCTACTTGGAACAAAAGATATTAAAACTCTATTTTTATTTTACATTTTTACAATGAAAATTAAGTAATAATTTTTTGTTCTCTTTTTTTTTATAAAAATTGAAAAATTACGACTATTTTCAATATTATTTAATAATTGCAACTAAGAGTTTTCTTTAATTTCTGTAATTTTTTTTATATCTACATATATTTATATTTTGATATTTTGTAACTTATAATAATTACGATCCCTCAATCCTTAGGAACTTCGTGTCCGACTTCGATGCCATGATGATACGCAAGAAGGAGGAGAAACGCGTGCGACGTCGCAAGCGGGACATCGATCTGATCAACGACAACGATGACCTCATCGATCAGCTGATCGTCAGCATGAAGAACGCATCCGACGACGATCGCCAGCTGAACGTGGCCGGCAAGCCGGCGACCAAGAAAATATCAATGCTCAAACAAGTGATGTCGCAACTGATCAAGAAGGATCTGCAGCTCGCCTTCGTCGAGCACAACATACTCAACGTGCTCACCGACTGGTTGGCCCCGCTCCCCAACAAGAGCCTGCCCTGTCTGCAGATACGCGAGAGCATCCTCAAGCTCTTGGCCAACGTAAGTGGGATTGACTTGCTCTTCCTCTCCCTCCCTCTTTCTCCTTCTCTCTCTGTCTGTTTCGCTCTGTCTAATCCGTCTCATCCGTCTCTTTCTATTCGATAGTTCCCCACCATCGACAAGAGCTACCTGAAGCAGTCGGGCATCGGGAAGGCTGTGATGTATCTGTACAAACATCCGCTGGAGACGAAGATAAATCGGGATCGTGCCGGACGCTTGATATCGGAGTGGGCGCGTCCCATATTCAACCTGAGCTGTGACTTCTCGGCCATGAGCAAGGAGGAGCGGCAGGAGCGAGATCTGGCGCAAATGTCGCGCACCCGCAACAAGAGCCCAGAGCCGGAGCCCGCCACCAGCAATGCGGAGTCGCTGCAGCAGAGCTTCTCCAATGGCGATGGCAAGCTGCTGCGTCCCGGCGATCCCGGCTGGGTGGCCCGTGCCCGTGTGCCCATGCCCTCCAACAAGGACTACGTAATACGGCCAAAGTCAACGGTGGAAGGCGAAGTTTCAGCGGTAAATCTTTGCACATCGATCTATTGAATAATATAATAGAATATTCTATAATTGCAGTCCACGAAGCGCAAGCCCACGCGGTATGAGAAGCACATGAAACGCTTTCTGGACTCCAAGCGCTCCAAGGAGTCGCGTCGCGCCGTCGAAATCTCCATAGAGGGTCGCAAGATGGCCCTGTAGGTGCGAACCACAAGCAGCATCCCCTCTACGCATCCACCATACCAATCAAAACCAGACCCGCAACAAGATTATATAACTGTATTATACAAATAGACGCCTTTCCAAAGCAGCACACAGAACGCGAAACACAAAAGAATTGAATGAGATTGGCCGGCAAACGATCAGAGATGATCAATATATATCTATATACATATATAGTTCCACACATGATTCTTGAGTTGAGTTCCTCCGTTTGATGAGGCTGCAGCTGCACAGTGTCCTGTGATACTGATCTAACGCGAATGTCGGCGGGAGACGTTGAATCGGCATCTTTAGGTTTCAGCAATAGCAAAAACCATTGAAGACACCGCAAATACTAGCAATTTACGATTCAAATGTCGAGTATATAAGCAAAAAATAAAACTACGCTCGGTACTACTTAATACACGTATTATCAGCTAATCCATTGCAATTGTATATCAATCAGGGCTACAGAACGGGCTTAAACCCAACCGATTCGGAAACACAATTCCGAAATTTATTTTACTTTCAACCAAACCTACATGCTAGACTATACTACAAAGGTAAAACCTCTGAGGTCAATTGTAGTGAGGCGATAGAATCGATCCAGAAGTTTTCATTTCAATCGGATATAGGGTAGTTTAGATCTTGCTCAACTCCGAAAATTCTTTTGGGTTTACAGCCCAGTTTATTATTTATTATTTGCACAACTTGTTTCACAAATGAAATTTGATCTGGGGAAACTTCAGAACTCTTGAAGAGTTCGTTTTTAATTCAATAAATATCATACTATTTTGTCAAACGCGGTTCGAACCTGAACTTCGGATCTCCGACAATTTTGTATTGGGTATGCAGCCCTGATATTCATTTAGCATTCATTATGTGTGAGCTATAGCTAAGATTATTGCCAATAATAATTATGCTAATGTATTCAAGTGCTTAATCTATGTAAGTATGGGTAAGTATTTCTTTCTCTGTAGTGTTCCGTTAGCGCTACAAACACTCCAGCCTTATCGCTGATAAGTTATAGATTTGACTGACAAATACATAGTACATATACTTGCTACTCGTATCAAACAGATAGTCCGTGGTCTGCAAATAAAATAAAACAAAGCGTAAACAAACAGCCAGCATATGGAAAAGTCAAATTAAGGGCATTTTGGCACAATTTATATAGACAGAAAACAGAACCCCGGTTGGAAATAAGTTGTTACTTTAATACAGTCGACTAATATGAAAACAGGCTTTAATTATAATAACCTTAGTTGCTATTAATTTATGCGTTTCGTCTAAACTGAACCAAATGCAATTATAGTTTTCTATCAATTTGTTATTCTGCTTTGTCATAGATTCTCTAGCGGGCGCATTGTTTGTTTTTTTTCTCAGCTACTACGTACAGTGGCTGAAAACGCAAGAAACCTTAGCAAAAATTATATTGAAAAATATGTTTGCATTTACTTATAAAAAAATAGCCATTTAATGTTGAAACAATTTCAGTACATCTTTGCCCAGTTTGAAAATTATACCGGAAATCGATTGTAATTAATCGATATACGAATTTCGTGAATATTTCTGTTGAATAAATAAATAAATGAAAGATAAATCGTTCGGAATAAATAAACATTTCACAAAATCAACTAGAAAATTTAAGTTTCCCTCGATAATTTTGAAAATGTCAATCGCTGCAAACAATAAAAAAAGCTATAGTAATATTTATGCATAAAATTAAATTATAATTATATTATAATTAAATATCCATACATAAATAAATAATCAATATAACTCTTTAGGAATAGAAATACTTAAACAACACAAACGGCAATTGCTTTTCAATTTATTGTAAATAAAAAGAAATACATTTTTGGTCGCATTAAAATTGATATTCGACCATGGTGCAAAGATTGCCGCTGTTACTGCTGTGGTAGCCATAAAATCTAGTTGAATTTGCTGATCATTATCTGTTTTCGAAATCACCAAGACCCGGGCACATACATACCATAACATTATAACACCATAACACCACACAACACACATCAAATCGGGCATCAGAAATGAGACGTGAGACATATGTAGGTCGCGTTCACCTTTGGCTGTTATCGCTCAGATGTTTCCAAGTTCGCTTTTTTTCCGCCAGATTTGGCTGTTTTTAAAGAGCATTTGCTGGAAAAATTGTGAAACTGTTTGTTTTTTCATAAATACTGCAGTTTTTCTTTAAGTTCATATACAACAATTATAGTGATTTGTCATTATTTTGAACGATATTTATTCATAACACTTTTAATTTGAACCACATAATTAGGAACAACTTGGCTGTTTTAAAGGTTTTTTTTTGTAAAATCGATTGTTCCGCTTTTCTTCAGCTTTTTCTTAAATTTTACAAAGTTTATATTTGAATAAGCAACGATTATAGTTAATTGTCATTATTTTTAATGATATTTTTATTCAATTTAATTTATTTTAAAGCACATAATTAAGTATATAGTAATTTGTTTTTTTTTTTATATTAGTTTTGCCTCTTTTAGGCTTTTCCGCCAAAAAAACGCTTTTTTTTGTGGAGAAAACATTGGCAGCACTGCATAGATGAGGCGTATTAAACCGGTTGTGTTCTCCATACGACTGTTCAAACGCACAAATTCGGTCGAGACACAGGCCTCGTCAGTGGCCCAGAGAGCAGAGAAAAACGCTAAGGAATACGCTAGGAAATACGCTAAGGAATACGCTAGAATTCAGACAGACGGCAGCATGTCCCAGCTGAAGAAAAACGCCAAAGTTGGCATTGTGGGCAGGTGAGCAGTCAAAAAAAAAAGCTTTCCAAGCCAACGGATTGCAGATCGATGTGAAATTGTGGTTTGTGGCTTGTGGTTTACAGTGGGCTGATCGGGCGTTCGTGGTCGATGCTGTTCGCCTCGGTGGGCTACCAGGTGGTGCTCTATGACATACTGCCGGCGCAGGTGGAGGGGGCGCTGCAGGCCACGGAGCGGGAGCTGAAGGAGCTGGAGGCGAAGGGCCTGCTGCGGGGCAAGCTGAATGCCGTGGAGCAGTTCAGCTGCATGTCGGGCACCAACGACCTCAAGGAGCTGGCCAGGGGCGCCGTGTTCATACAGGAGTGCATTCCGGAGAACCTCGCCTGGAAGCAGGAGCTGTTCAAGAAGCTCGACGAGGTGGTCGACAGCCAGACGATACTCTCCAGCTCCACCAGCACCTTTCTGCCGTCGCTGTTTACGGCGGGCTTAAAGCACAAACACAATGTGAGTGGAAAGTTTCCATAGATCTCCGTATGTTTAGACCCTTAACTTTAAAAAACGGCGACGAGCTGAGTCGATATATGAACAAATAGATCTCAGCAACTAGAAGAGCTAGAAACACCATATTCGGAATTTAGGTTCTCCTCTTCAATAAGCAGACAGAATTTGTTTTAGATCTTGCATACCTCCCCTCTTTCGTCCGCAAATCGCAAAAATCAATTTCTGTCAGAGTTTATTTAGACTTGTTATTTGGCTTTTTCGTCTATAGATACGATCGGATAAGAAACAGCAAAGATATGTCACACACAATTAGCCACGTAGCTTTGTGTTTGTGCCTCCGAATGTGGTTGCGTCCGACTGTAGCTTCCGCTCGACTAATCTGCCCCATCCGAATTTTTATCTTGGGTCTCAGGTGGTGATTTACAATGTTGAGGTCTGAGGTTTCTGATGTCTGCTGTTGATTTACAATCTTGTTTTGTATGTTTTGCAGGCCGTCGTCTCGCATCCCGTCAATCCGCCGTACTACGTGCCCCTGGTGGAGATTGTGCCGGCGCCCTGGACCAATCCCGAGGTGGTGCAGCAGACGCGCGCCATCATGGACGAGATCGGCCAGAAGCCGGTGACCTTATCCCGTGAGATCGAAGGCTTCGCCCTCAATCGCATACAGTATGCCATACTGAATGAGACCTGGCGCCTGGTCGAGGCGGGCATCCTCAATGTGAAGGACATCGACAGCGTGATGAGCGATGGCCTCGGCATGCGCTACGCCTTCCTGGGTCCCCTCGAGACCGCCCATCTGAATGCCGAGGGCATGCAGAACTATTTCGAGCGTTACTCCAAAACCATCCATGCCGTCAGCGAGACCATGGGCCCCACGCCCAAAATGGAAGGCGCCACAGCCACCGACATCGCCCAGCAGCTGAACCAGATGGTGCCCATCGACAAGCTGGTGGAGCGTCGGGCCTACCGGGACAACTGCCTGACGCACCTGAGCATCCTCAAGAGCAAGCTCAACAAGGACGAGAAGTAGAGATCGGGACTACTGCGAAGCGATGCAAATATATATATAATACATAAAGATATTGTGGAAACAGCATTTAATTTTTGAATTGAGTTGAGCAACAAATAAAGTTAACACATTAAGAAATTAAGGGAGATATTTGAAAGATACATCAAATATTGGCATGAATTACTCGGAATTACTGCAAAGCGATGGAAATAGTATGTATATGATATATAAAGATATTGTCGTAGCATTAAATTTGAGAATGGAATTGAGCAACAAATAAAGCAATAATAAACTCAAAGAAATTAGAAGATAGATCAAATACTGGATGGATTAGACGGGACTACTGCTAAGCGATAGAAATATATAAATAATATAATATATAAAGAAATTGTTGTAGCATTAAATTTGAGAATTGAATTGAGCAACAAATAAAGCAAAATAAGAGAGAGATCAAAGTTAAGAGATGGATCAAATAGTGGATGGATTAGATGGGACTACTGCAAAGCGATAGAAATATATAAATAATATAATACTATATATAAAGATATTGTAGGAACAGCACTAAACTTGATAATTGAATTGAGCAACAAACAAAGCATAAAGAAATTAAGAGATAGATCACATATTAGATGGAAATATAGGCATAATATAATTTATAATAAATAATAATACAATATATAAGGAAATTAAGAGAGATATTGAATGGATTACAAGCGATTCAAAGGTTTTATTTATAAGCGTATGGAGAGTCATGTGCCATTCAGAATGGACAACTTGAACAGATGATTTGTTTGATTCGTGGAAACAGCAATAGGTTTGAGAGTTGAGCAACAAATAAAGCAATAATAGTAAACACGCTAAAGGCATAACATCGAGTGCGGGAATCTTAGCGGGAATCCCGCGGCTGCATCACATGTTGGATGGAATGGTGCTTCAAATGGGAGCCGCCTCAATTCCTGCGCTGGTAGGGACGCAGCTGGGACATGGGCGTGCTGGTGCAGAACATTTTGCCCGTTGGCTTCGTTCTGGAGGGCATGGGCGTGTCCATGACGTTGCCGCTGCCGCTGCAACGCGATGCCTTTGTGGCATGCGCATGTGGCAGCAGTGTGGTGTCTGCGTTCG
This sequence comes from Hypselothyrea guttata, assembly GCA_035045125.1. Classification (NCBI taxonomy): domain Eukaryota; kingdom Metazoa; phylum Arthropoda; class Insecta; order Diptera; family Drosophilidae; genus Hypselothyrea; species Hypselothyrea guttata. The sequence continues at coordinate 789,648 of JAWNNJ010000194.1, forward strand.
CGCTGGGTTTGGGGCACAGCGATTGACGCTTGGCGGGCAGCGACGTTTTCACTGGCACATGCGACTCGTTGATGACGCTGCCGCGCAGGTTTCTGTTCTGGCTGCCTTTGGCGGCAGTTGCGGAGTTGAAGGAGAAAGAATTGCGGCGCTGCTGCAGCGTTGGCATCGCATTCAGCTTGTCGCCCACAATCGACAGCTCCTTCAGAGGCGCTGCGTTGGAGCTGCAGCTGGATTCGATGGACGATGGCTTGACCAGCGCCGGACGCTCCGGCTTGGACTTGTCGTGTATGGAGAGCGATGAGGAGCGTCGTCGGAACGTGCTGGCCCGATTGTTGGCCACCGTTGTTGGCTTGGCCGCCTTGCTGCAGTTGGCCAACTGATTGCCGCTGCTGCTGCTGCTGTTGCTGCTGCTGTTGGCTGTTGCATTTACCACAAATATAACTGTCGGTCCAGTTGCCGTTGCCGTTGCAGTTGCAGTTGCAGTGGCTGCCTCCTCACCGGCATGTTGCTCGATGTGTGTGCTGTTCGGCTCTATTCTGCCCAGATTGTGCTGCTCAAGCAGTTCATTGATCTTCACAACCAAATTGTTATTGAGCACATTTGTCACAAGGGGCGCTGGGGGCGTGGTGGTGGTCTTGGGCTCGATGTTGGGCAGTGTGTGCTTGTCCAGCGTCAGCGGCTCGCCATCGTAGGTGGCCGAGGAGCAGGTCATGGCATCGGGAAACTCCTCCAACTTGCCGCCAGCGCCCGCTTCAGCCGCTCCAGCCGCATTCGTCTGCCAAATGCAACATTATTGACCTGAGTTTAAAAGCAGCCACCGCTGCAGAGACTCACCAGCAGTTGCAGATCCATGTTGAATGTGCCCTGGCGTGTGTATTTCTGCGGCGACTTTACGGCGGATTTCATGTTGTTGCAGCCAGCTCGACTGGCGTTGCCGATGGCCTCGATGATCAGGTCGAAGGCCCTGCGCTGGGACGCCTCCACGTGCTGCTCCACCAAGCACTTGAGCTGCCGCAACAGCTGCTCCAACTCATCACCATCATCATCAGTGGCATGCTGACTCTCCGCTGTCGTCACAGTCAGCTGCGGCGCCTTGGCCGGAGAGCGGAGCACGGCAATGCGCAGCTTCTTCAGGCGCGCCTCGAATTCGCTGTTGGAGCACTCGACATCGCTGATCTGCCTGGGGGCGTCTGGCCTGGCATCGGGTGTGCCCAGTGCCCCATCCTCTATGAACTTGATGGGCGACTCGGCGGCCAGCATCTGCAGGCTCTCGTTCAGCATTATGGACTTGCAGAGGCGCTGGGCGGGGTTCATCAAATCCACGGGGGGCGATTCATTGTGCAGATCCAGATTGCTGTACTTGAACTTGTTCTCTGCGGCACACAGCGGCGTCTTCAGCTCGCCCTGCATGCTCAGTCCCTGCAACCGAATCGGATATATAAATATATATGTGTATATATGTGACTTGCATGTGTGTGTGTGTGTGTGTGTGTACCCACCATATTGTCTGCTTCTTTGGACAGGGTGTCGAAAGGATCGTAGGGTTCCTTGAAATTGTCGGTTTTGCATTGGTTGGCTGTCGCCTCGTCTGCCACGGGCTCGTCCCAGCCTGTGAAGTCAATTAGATTTCCAGTATCACACATTCTGTTCGGCTAACACAACATATACAAAATTTGCGGCGTTTCAAAGAAAAAAAGCAGTTCCCGCGTCTACTACGATTTAGTGCTGATACAAATGCAATCGTCTCGGTTGTCGATAGCCAGCCGCCTATCGATAGCTCTATCGATTAGCTAAACAACGAGAAAACGTAGCCTATTATTATTATAGCTACTTAAAATAACAGAAATGCTATGCTTTCAATCTTTTCTTCTACTGCATTTGTTTCTATATTCAGTTGTTACTCATTAAAATATTATTTGGTGTGCTGACATCTCTGCCAGCAGTATTGTTGCCACCCAGCATTGTTTTGCACAGCGTTGCCACTGTTCATCAATGTGGCTGCTTTCATTTAAATTATTCGTTTTTTTTTACTAACCAAAGGCACCAAGTTATTGGGTAATGCTATAAAATACGATGTAAATAAGATCACAAAATATTCAGACACTTGAGTCTGTCTCACTTCTATTGAATGCCAATAAATTATTTAGATTTTACAAAATAAAAGCGCCGTCTAAATATTTAAAGCATACTTTTAGGCTTATCAAATGAAACGGTTAAAAAATATTTGAAAACGAGAAATCTATACTCTGTACCCATTAAAAATGGGTAAAAACGAGGCTAATAACGAGGAAATGTAGTGTATATACATACTGTGTAACAGGCAGCAAGTAGCGTAATAGACGCACTATGCATCAGGGAGAGCCGAGTCGATATAGCACTGTCCGTATGTCCGTTTGTCTGGATAAACGCTGACATCTCAGAAGCTGCAAGAGATAGATAAGCCATTTTCAAAATACAGATATATATTTGCTGAACGTAGATCAAGTTTATTTCAAATGTTAGATATCACGCCACCCTTACGTCCTAATCTATAAAAACAATAAACAATAAACGCTGACATCTCAAAAGCTGCAAGAGATAGATCAGCCATATTCAAAATGTAGATGCTGTACGCAGATCAAGTTTATTTCAAATATTGGATATCACGCCACCTTTACGTTCTAATCTTTCAAAAATAAATAACAAGCGTAATATTAAATATAGACGATTGTTAGAAAATATATCCTTTATCGTTAAAATTATGCATTATAAAGAGCGTTTTGAAATCGGGTAATAAACACAGAAATGATTATACAAACAATATTCTAGGTTTTACCGATTGCTCCGATTGCTATATTTTTAAATTAATTTTTTACAACATAGAGGACAGGGCATTATACAGTAGGGCACCACCGACTGATCGGCACCGTCCTTACTGGTTTTCTTAGGGTTTTGCGAAAAATGCAATTATGCATCCTTTCTAAGACCCAATATGCTGCAAAGAATTATGAAATTCTTTCGAAAATCAAGGTGTACCGGTTCATAGTGCATTGGTATGGTCTACGGTATATGCATACGGTATATGTACAAATATTTCTTTTATTTATTTGGGACTTACCTGTTGCACAGCGGCCACAACAGCCTTGAACTTTCACTAACAACTGCCAGCCAGCATTCCAGGGGCAGTTTGGACCGCGACCCACGTGGCTTGTGACCAGTGTTGCCAACTGTCAGTCATTAGTTATACTAGCTGTTGAAAATAGCCAAAAATATTGTTATTTTATTGTTATTTGGATATTTAAAATAGCGTTTGTTATTAGGAGTCTATTGATTGAGGCGTAAAGGGGGAATGGCATCCAACATGATCTGCGTATAGCATACATCTACCTGCAAAAATGACCTTTCCAAAAATGGCTACTCTAGCTTTTAAAATTTCTGAGTTTTACGCATACATCGAAAATGACGGACAGGACTTTATCGACGCAGCTCGTCGTCCTGATACATATATATCAATTAATAACATAATACCGAGACGAATCTGAAGCAGTACCTTAACTTAACGTTGGCGATGCTGAACTAAAACCAATTTGTTAACAGAGTTGGAAGTGATACATCGGATCTTCGACATTTTGTTTTGGGTGAAAAAAAAAACTGATATGACGGGAAAATATTTGGCTTGGCAGCACTGCCGGTGGCCCACAAACCGCAGTCAAAATTTGTATTTGTAGGTGCTGTGGGTGTGAATAAAAGCATTATTTGCGCGTGCAAGGCAAATACGCGTACAACTCTTCAAATACCAGCGCAGCGCCGTAAACTCGTTGTTGTCTTAATATTCGAATTAAAACATCACCAATAACAATAACAACCAGTAGGGGCGAAGCAGATCAGTCGCACGCAAGGCTACAGTCGGACGCAACCGACAATAGGAGACGCTGTACTTTGTGTGTGTATTGCAGTCTAGCAAATTGTATGTTGCATATCTTTGATGTTTCTTATCCGATCGTTATGCAATTAAGAGAATCTATTGGGAATACCATAAGCTGCATACATGCAAAATTACAAGTCTGTAGCTTTAATATTGTAGCTGCTGGGAAGTTTATAGTTTGCGAGATCTATGAGGAGATCTGAGGTTTTCTTTTTGTGATTAGCGGGCAAAAAGGAGATAGTATATCAAAAATCTAAAACAACCATGCTGTGCGTACAGCATAGGAGAACCTACTTATAAAAATTGGTGTCTCTAGGTCTTATAGTTGCTGGGGTCCAGGTGTTAATACGGACAGACGGACAGGGCTATATCGACCAGTTCGTCGCCCTACTAAGTGGGATGATTCCTTTTGGGTCTTACGCTCATATTTCATTTGCACTCACCTAAAAGACCCTTTTAATACTTTCCTAAAGTACAGGGTCCAACAACAGCGACAGTTGATAAACAAATTGATATTGGCTACCAAGGCGGGTTTATTTAGCCGGCCAAAGCCGCCGAAAGCCTTCAACTTGAATAAACGTTCAACGCGAAGTTCATGAAAAGCATCGACCCGACAAAGCGCCAACTCGACGACAACAGGTAGACGGAGCGGAGGAGGAGTGGGAGAAGGGCAGCAGTAGGAGTAGAAGTAGGAGTGGGAGGAGGCGAGTGTGGCAGGTGGGGCAAACAACTTGCCGCTGCTGTTGCACTTTCGTTTTCAAGGAACCAAGCTGAAACCAAGAAATGGGAACAAACACGCATTAGATACATATGTATCTATGTAAGTTCAATGCGGCGGCAGCTGCAACAGCAACAACAACAACAGCAACAACAACAGCAACAACGACAACAACAGCAACACCGGCAACAGCAGGTTTCAATGCCTTTCCCTTTTGGTAAAAGCAAAAACAAAGTCAAAAGCGAAAGTGAGAGAGGCAACTGGAACTGGAAGCTGCCCCAACGGTGCTACATATGTATGTACATGTATGCCTATATGTATGTATGTATGCATGTATGTATGCCTATATGTATGTATGTATGTCCAGCAGACAGGTCCGTCTTCTTGCTCTTCAGGGGCCTGGGCACTATTCTAAGCAGGGGCCCGTTCTTGTATTAAAATCCAATTGCATTTTATATTTGTTCTAAATTGATACAAAATATTGCATTAATTCCTATTGAATTCTGATCTATCGGCAAAATCTTCAATATCACTCAAGTAAATATTTTTTATTTTACTATCTGAAAGAATAACATTCTTAACGATTATTTGGCCAGTCATTACATACATAGATGTTTTGAGTTTATTTTTATTGTTTTTATACCGTGTTTCCATTGAAAAAGAGTAATAATAGGGTTAGGCCTTAAGAGGGCGTGGCAGACCCCATTAAAAATATATATCTATATTCTTCATTGGGATGACGAACTGAGTCGATCTAACCATGGCTGTCTCTCTGTCCATCAGTTTGGATGAACGCTGAAATTCTGAAACTACTATAAGATCTAGAACAGCATCATTTGGTATGTAGGTAGGTGTAAACCATACGTGGATCAAGTTTATTTCAAATGTTGGATGCCATGTCCCTTCCGCCCACACTAAACATAAATTAAATAAATGCACCATAAATTCTGTCTTCAGTAGATAGTAGAGACTAATACTAATACTACTAGTACTAATATTATTGAAGTCTTTGAATAATTATCTAACATAATTTTATCGATTAATTCTTTAAAATATACAACTTAGGATGGCTAATTTCTAGGCCCTTTCCGTCAATGGGCCCCGGGCAGAGTACATAGAGGCAGCCGGCCCTGGCAGCAGACCAGCTTGTCAAGCGTTTTCCAAAAATAAGAACAGCCAAAATTTATACTCATTTGTAGTAATTTTTTCTTGTTGCTTCAACCGCTTCTGGAAAACTTGCAGATCTTGCAACATTCTTCGCATAGTTTCACATTAGTTGCATACCCTGGAAAATAGTTAAGATGGGGCTTACTGAAAACAAATATTAACTGACACAACTTGTTAGGTTTTTTAAAAATGAGAAATATTGTAATAATTGCAAATTTATTTCCTAATATTTGTTTTCAGTATTTTTATTTAATATTTGAAAAAAAAATCTCGCCTGAATATATTTTATGCCACAAACTACAGGGTATACCAGCGAATACGCTCTTTGTGTAGCTTCTTATTAGATCTATGGCTGGAAATTTTGATCTCTTGGCCAATTACTAGCCTCTTTTTCTCACCCATTGCCAGACTGATTTATAGGCACCTTGCCACACATACACAAGCATAAGGTGTGATGATTGTGGATATTTAGGTATATCTGTGCTGCTTTGTTTGTGTATACGTTAGTAATTAGTAGATACTACGGACTATATTTGGAGGCCTATAATTTGTGAAATTAAAGAATTATGTGACCACCATTGGCCCCTAGACGACTTACGCTTGAGTTATGCCAAACATAAACATATTTTCATGGCAATATTTTCTTACGACACGATAAATCTTTCATAGTTCTCACATATAGTTCTTATAGACATTAGATATATTACCCAAAAAATGAATGGGGTCTTATAATTTTCTTTAAATACAATTGGCAGGCAAAAGCCGGAAAAGTTCAGTGGGGAATTTAAATGTATAACTCAACCTTAGATGAGAATGCAACGTTCTTGTTATAACTCCAATATAATTTAATTTCAAATTCGTATTTTCTGCATATGGGCATTTCCACAGTCGCGCACAAGACATTCGTACGCGTTCAAAGTAAAAAAACGGTTAAAAGGAAGCGATATTTTTTTCTTCTGAAAGGCTTAACATATAGCATTTAATTAGCTCTTTCATTGGTGGAAAGATTGATTTTGGGTAACTTTTCATTTTTAAGAAAATTGAAAAATTCAAGACATTTGTCACCGGAAGAAAATGGTAGTGGCATTTGAGGTCAACCAATTCAATCGCCAATATTAGCGAATCCAGTGGCAATATTTTAATGCAACAAATTTTAAACTCTTGTGCATGGATGCCTCTTCAAAATGGTTATGATTTTTTTCAAAGATGACTTGCATTTTTTTTTTTAATTCAATTTAAAAAAATTGTAACGTGACATTTGGCACGTGACCATTTTTATGTATGTTTTTGTTATTGTTGTTGTTGGAAAGTATTTAAGGAACAAATGGTTATAATGTTTTTAAATTGACAAAAATAATTGGAATTATTTATTTTTACATAACAGGAGTGATTTTGAAAACAAATGACTGAGCATGATGCTTCTGTTTGAGAAGCTGTTTTCAAAAAAAAAATGCCCTAAAAAACGTCAAAATGACAAAAAATGCGTTTTCGCGACTTTGCATTCGAATTTTTTGAAAACTATAATAGATTATAATAGATATTTTCAAATCTGTTAAATTTTAATATTTCTTAATGTTAAAAATGTTAAAAATATCATTTTTAAGAAATTTTAATTTTTTGGCCCCGGTGGACCTTTCTGTGGAAATGCCCATATCGGAAGACAATCTGAAGAATGTTTGATATTTAATGTCAAGTGTGATACATATGTTCAAAATTTAAGAAGAAAACATATATAAATTACTTAAGAACATAATGATAAAAATTCAAGTATCGTCGTACTTAACTCTAGCATTTATTGTGTGTCGAATGTAGAGTATGTTATGCATAATTATAATTCTTATTTTCAATGTCTATACATTGGAATTTCAGCTATTATGGAATTTGTTTTCCGTTCAGCCAATTGCAACTTGGTTGCATGGTGCAATAGACTGCAATATTTTATGTATGGACAATTATGTCATTTAACATTTAACATCGAGCAACGTGCACCCCAAGACCCAAGTCAGATGTCACAAGTTTTTTGTGATTTTGGCATAAAAAGAAAAAAAAAATACAACTCAAAACAATAATCACGTCACCAAATAGCAGAAAAAATGACGACATTTGGCCGACAGCGTCAGCTTCAGTTTGAAATATGCTGATATCGCCGTAAAGTTGTATATATAGTATATATAGTATATATTTGTATGTGGCAAATGCCGATATTGGTTATTGTTTACATTCGTTTTTTTCCATTTTCTTTCATTGAGACACACACAGCATAGGCGCCAGCATTTGCAAATATTCACGTACAAACGTTCTTATGAAGTCAGCATTAAAAAAAAAATAATAAAAAAAGAAAATAAACCAACAACTTGTCTAATCGAAATGACAATACATTAAACAGATGTCTAAATTTGAGTTTTAAGTTTAGCTGACGAAATCAATAAAGGCTGCTGCTTCTTCTTTTGCACTCTCTTCTTCTTGCCGGGGCGTAGAGAAATGCGGACTCTCATGATTCACGCTCTGAACTTGTCTTAACCATATTTGGTAGATTCGAAAATTTATTAAATTTTACACAAACAGGCATTACGTTATACTATGTATGTATGTGGATACGCTGCGCATGAATCATAAGTCAAATTATAGCCAGTTGTTTAATAAAATGCTTAAAATTTTATTTTATATTCATATTTCGATTTGTGCGTGTGTGTGCGTGCGTGTGTGTGTGTGAGCATGGAAGTGTTGAAATATTTTCTTGGCAACATTACTCAATAACAAAACAAAAGCAAACACACACAAACAAACTATTTCAATTTAAGCGCCAAGCGCCCACGCACTGCCAGTGCAACGGCATGCGTTGTCCAACACTGCACGGCGGCCATTTTGTTTATAATCGTCAATCGGTATTGAAATTGCATTATAAATATGCTTCAGTAAAGTAACATTTTTTAATGCATTTCTTTTCGTTATGCCATTAATGATGTTAAGTATATAATTTTTTACAAGATTACGCATGCCGTATGGCCAGAAAGAGCCAGAAAGGAATTACAACATATATAAAAATAATATCTGAAAATAATTTAAAAAAATATGAAAAAAAAATAATTAATTGATATATTAATTAATTAATTAATACATAAATAAATTAAATTTATATTAATATAGAATGTTAAAAATAAACATATATTTATTTTAAATAGATTTATGTATGATAAGCATAAATATAATTTCGGCAATAGCTATAATATGCCTAAAAATTGAAGAAATTAGACAGTCAAATATATACAATTTACGCCAAACAGCCAAATTCATTAAATTCCAACAATTACATTTGTTTATGTATGTTTGCACAAACATGCGCCATTATTTATGATTATCATGCTATACTTAGAAAATTTAAATGGGTTTTTTGTTAAGTTTATATCGCAACTTTGTTGCAAAATTATAATGCATTCAAGCAGAACATACATAAATACCTTTGATATGTACTCTATAAAATAGTCATTATATACAGTATTTGTCTATACTACAAAAGTGTACTAGGCATTCTTTATTTACTTGCTAGAGATATTACATTTGATATGTGCTTTATTGGAATATTTTGAATATCCTCCTGCCAATCTCACATCAATCGCTTAAACCTGCATAATTAGCGTTATTTTAAGAATTGAATTTTCATATATGGCATATATACTAGACATACAAATTCAAATTTAATCTAATAATTTTTCAAATATCATGATATCGAATTTTTTCATTATAGATAAAATATCGAATAAATCCCAAATTCGTGTTTGCCAGATTTTGATTCAAATTTTAAACTGCAGATTTTTATTATTGATTGCAATAGGGAATTCGAAAGAGTATTACAGCGGCGGCATTATGTTTTGGCTTTGGTCGCAATTATCTCTTGTTTGCATGGCAAATGTTTGTATGTAAATATATCAAATTGAGGGGGAGGAAGTATTTCAAGATGCACATCGATCTATATACGTACAGGTACATATCGCCATATATGTATGTGTGCATATGGCTGATGTGCAGCTAATGTATACACATTGTTCTATTTACATACATACTATGTATGTATGTATACTATGTAATAGAAAAGTGCGATCGCAGCTAGACAAACATATATACATACAGACTTTCACACATACGTACATTTGAAACATGTCTATAGTACAATTAAAAACAATCGATGCGATTTTTAGCACAAATGTGCCAAACACGAACATTCAATTTAGTATATTTAGTCGATCGCCTTCATTCACATACATACAGACATACATACATACATAAATACATACATACATATAGTTTGATATGTAAAAGAATATCATGCTATAGTTTCATTTCCACAGTTTCACAGTGTCACAATCCTACTTAATCCTTTGCTCTACTTTTTTTTCCCCTACCTGACAAATGGTTAAAAACAGGGTTAATGACTATAAAAGTGGTTAGGTGTAGGCAGATCAAGTTTATTTAAAATATTGGATAACTTGCCCCTTTACGCCCTAATCGATAAGAACCGAATAACAAGCGTAATATATAGAGTTGTTATCTAGAATAAATACTCTCTACTTTTAGTATTTTAAAAACCGCATTGAAATCGTTTAATAGTCCCAGAAGTTATTTAGAAAACCGTGTTGTGGGTTTTGATTCGCTCACTCTCTGGTAGCATGACACAAACAAATAAGTAAGAAGAAGCATTACTGCTGCGTTTTGTATGGTATTTTATAAATACATATTTTTCTATTTTGTAACCAATTTTTTTTAATCAAATTTACATGTATTTATATTTTTTTAATATTTTTTTTTAGATTTATTTAAAATATATTGATATTGTTTGAATTTGATAACGAATATGATTAGATGTATTATTTATTTATTAATGCATTAAATTTAATTAATTTTATTTGGAATATATTGAAATACGCCCATTGTCCACTGTCAGCTGCAGCAGAAGCCATCTGCAGAAGAGCCAGCTTCAAGCAGTTTGAGGTTTCGTCATCTGTAACACTTTCTACTTTCACTGCAGACCGCTGCCAAAATTGTTGGCGAATTGCAATGTCGGCGTCTGGACCCAGATCAACATCCAAATCATTCACATTATACTTGGCCCGTTTTTAAATCAGAGCTCGACTTGGCAGATACCCCGCAGTTCAAAGCATGATTGATACGTTAAGTATCAAAGTATCAAATACGCTTTTTCTGAAGCTTAAACTTAAAAAGCTTAGAATTTAATTCTAAATTCGGATTGTTTTAATATTGTATACGATGTAACGATGCAAAAATCATAAATAAATACCTGCACAAATCATTGAAACCGTAAGTCTTTGCAAAATCGGACTAAGAAGTCTAAGAAACCTAACTCTAACTCACAAAAATTAAGAATTATTTCAAAAACTCATCTATCAATAAGTTTTCAAAGAATAAATGATGCCCACGAGTTATCTAAAGCGCATTAAATGAAAAAAACAACTTTAAATCTAAAGATTATTTCTAAACAAAAATTAATCACAATTTATTTGACTACAATATTTGTTCAACTTTGCAGGGAATTAGACGAACGACTAAAAAATTTGCATTATTTAGTTTTTCGTCGTATGTACATAAATATTTTGGTATTTTGGCTGCGCTTTAGCACTTCCTGGTTACTTACTTGAGCAAACATTTTTAGGCACACGCGGCTCACGCCCTCAGCTGTGCACACTCACACACATACACACACACACACACAGCCATTCACACAGATACTCACACACAACAGCTGTTAAGATAGTATGTTAGCTGTTAGACCGAATAAATATGAAAATTAATATGAACATGTTTAAATTAGTAAATAAAGGAATATAAATAAGCATGAGTGTGACTATGAGTATAAGTATGAATATGAATATGAGTAAAAGTAAAATTAGTAGAAAGAGTTGGGATATTAGTCTGAACATTAATTTAAACATAATTATATATATTTATACTATTTATATTAAATTTGTAAACGAATATGAATAAGTGGGAGTATGAGCATAAGTAGGAATATGAATATAAGTATAAATAATAGCACGAGTTGGGATATCAGTATTCAAATCAATATCATAAATATAATATAATAAGTTTATGCGGGAGTATTATTATAATCTATGAATATAAGGGAGCATAAGTAGTTTAGGGTTTGCTTCAAAGATTTTGGAATTCCTAGATCTTGTAAATTATAGGAGCTAGAAACAGCAATTTATGCGTGTAGGCTGATGAAGTTTGTTTTAGATTTTTCAGTATTTTCGCTTCTTCTGTTGTGAATTTAATTACGATCCGATAAGAAACAGCGATGATATGTAACAGACAATTTGCTGGACAGGGTTAATAATTGTTATTTAGAACAATTATGCATGGAAAAGTGGATACTTGTGTTTTGCATAGAACACAACACCTCTCAAACGACGACGTGCATAAGTTGAGTGTGCGCCTAGGCATAATGAGTGCACGTTCACATACGAGTGAGTACTCATGCTGATACTCATACTCATACTCATACTCATATTCATAGCCAGAGCCATGCTTACACTTTCATCTGGTGCTGACCTCAAACTGTGGCCCAGTTAGCAGGCATCATCTCATTGGCATCAGAGACTTGGAGGTAACTGGCACATGGTCATGTAACAGCTGCTGTTTGTGCACTTCCATGGAAATGTGCTTATTACAGAGTGTGGCTTGGGGGTATTCGAGTGTACTGGGTATTGTAAGGTCTAACTGTAACCTTTACGACGCGCTAAGATTTCAATTGGGTTGTTTTCTGTTTGAATTTGTTATTTAGACGGCATTCTAAGCGCCAAGCGTTTTAACTACTGCTGAATAAAGCTGAAAAAAGAACGCTTATCGATTAGGCATAAGCTTAGTTTTCGATAACAGCTATACAGGCAGCCATACTATGTTTATTGAAATGAGTAAAAACAGGGGTAATAACATTGTACAAACGTATGTAACAGAAGAAGGCGTGGCATACCTCGTAGAGTACATATTTATATTCTTAATGAAGACGACGATCTTAGTCGTTTAGTCTGTTATTCAGAATATATTCTATCTAACATCTAATTTTTAGCTATGTTGAAAAGTAAATTGACATCGGTTAACAAATATAAAAGTTATTAAAGAAACAATATTGCCTCGTTAAATCATTAAAATTATATTCAAGATATAGGATGCAGGTTATTCGACCGGGCGTCCGCTTGATTTTTTTCTATAATTGCAATATATCTAACCATTAAAACTAAAAAACCAAATATTTTCATTTAGGATCAAAGACAAGCGAAATTGAAAACAGAGTTTTTATATATAAAATCTGGAAACTATATGCCTAAAAGTAGCGAGGCTTAAAGTAAGATCTGTTTTCGATAACAACAAATAATCGAGCCCCAATATTCCCCGCCTTTTCCATTTCGATAAATAAAAACGATTTGAAAGTGTTTTGTTTTTGTAAATTATTTCGTTTGAAAACAAGTGAATGTTTTATTTATTTTTCGTTTCAATTTCTTGATTTTTCATATATTGTTTTTTGTTTTTAATAAATTTGTGTACATGTGTGCATTTCTCAGTGTGTGTGTCTGTATGTGCGTCAGTTGCAGCTATGCACATTGATGCAACACCATCTCTCAGCGCCTCCCTCAGATCAGGGGACAGCGGGTATTTCATTACAATAGTAATGATTACAATATATGTTATATATATGCTATATATGTGTGTGTGATCGTATGATGCGTGTGTGTGTATTTGTGTAGATTTATTATAACAATAATAATCTAGTTATAAACATTACAAATTGCTTAGTTCTTAAATGTTTACACTGAAAATTACCGATTCTCTTGTCGATTGGTTTCATGTGAAAACTATACACTTGAAGAAATTTTCAGATGAACTTTGCCACTATTGGCGTGGCATGAATTTTGTTTGTCGTGTTTTTTTTTTTGTTTTGTAATAAATAGGAATTACATATGTTTAAACAAAAACTAAAAGTACATAAATCGAAATCAAAATAATAATAATTATGGTATAGTTGTAACTAAATCAAGTTAACTTAAGTATTTCTCTTGTCTAATCTGAGGCGAGTTCAACACTTTGTATTTTATTTTAAGTTATATTCATAGTTATGAGATGCTTGCTGCATGCCACTGTGCACAGTGGCCGCAATTATGGTATACCAAAAGAAACAAAAAAAAAAAAGAAAGAAAATGTCAATGGATTTGCCAATTTTTTGTCAAATTTTGATGTTTGTTTTAAAGAAAGTTTCGCAATTATGGTATACCTCAACATAAAAAATGTCAATGGATTTTCAAATTTGTTGTGTGCTTCGTTCTAAAGAGAGTTTTGTGCAGTGTACAAGTGTAGGATACTACAATTTGCATAGTATTAATATGGTTTGTATTGATTATAGTATAATAATGTTTTTTGTTTTTGTTTTTTATGTTTTCGTTATTGTAAATATGTGAGAAAGTGAAAAAAACATCACAGCTAAAACTTCAGTACATTTTTCTTGTGAAACAATCGAAAAAAAATATTACAAAAAAAAAAAAACAAAATATGTTTCAGTTGTTTAAAATTATTTATATATATATATATATACATATATATATAGATATTTATAATTATGCATGTGTGTAGATTGTAGATCGTGGATCGTATGTGTATTCTATGCGCTATATCGCTATATCTAAAGGCCCAAACGATTTGCTTTCTGCTGGATTCTTGGCTTTGGCTGCTTTTTTTTTTAGCGATTTTCCACTGCAGTCGATCAGTTTCCAAATTCCCAAAATCCCAAAATCCGCTCAATTTGCTCAATTTGCACCGCTCTTAGCCGATTTACAATTTTCCAATTGCCAACATTGTTGGTGTTTTTTTTGTCGTTTTTCCTTTTCAGTTTTTGGTGCTGTGTTTGCCAGGCGCAAACTTAGCTGAGATTTGATATATACTATATATATATATATATATATATATCGATATGCATGTATACTATTGTGTGTGTGTGTGTGTGTGTGTGTGTGTGTGTACGTCTAAGGCTACAACTAGCAACAACTTACTGAACTAATAAAAGTACCCGCCCCTCAGCCCCCCGCAATACTCATCGTTCGCAGCCGGTTGTGACGCGTCCCGACTGATCCGCAGCGCCCTACACCCGCCTGGCGTCGTACGCCAGCTGCTGGCTGACGCGCAGCAGCATCAGCTCCATGCAGGCGCGCGCGTCCTCGAAGCTGCTGTGTCCGGTGGCGCCGTCGCCGCTCTGGATGTCGCGATGCAGATGCACTTTGGTCAGATGCCGCAGGGCGCGACGATAGGGAAAGCCGCTGGAATGCGGATACGAGATGGACGTGTCGATCAGTGTGTTGTGCACCATGCGCAACGCGCGCAGATCGTTGTCCAGGCCGTGTCCGATCAGCACGGTGTCCTCGAAGATCAGCTGCAGCAGATCGTGCTGCACCTCGGCCAGCGTCTTCACATTGTCCCCCTTGAGATCCTTGGCGCTGACGCCCGAGAAGCGCGTATTGTAATCGACAATATCCAAATCGGGACGCACGAAATGCTCATACACCAGCTGCCCATTGAGGGCCACCAGCGAGACCTTGGTCACATCCAATCCCCTGCCCGTGTAGCTCATCTCGCAGTCCAGCGCAAAGGCGCCGGGTGGCATGCGTTGCGGATCGCGCGGCTCGGTGCGCACGTAGTCGTAATACGGCCCGTTCACGCCCACCGCCGTGCCCGACCAGACGTGCAGCTCGTGGCGCGTGCAACCTGCCACGGACTCGTTGCGATCGAGGCAACACGTCCAGCGCAGATGCCAGCTGTCGCCGCTGTAGCAGCGATGGTACTTGCCCCAGTGGTAGACGCACTGTTCGTGCGTCAAATAGTTGCCGGTGCGCTCGTCCACCAGAAAGTCGCGCTTGCAACGCACACACTGCTTGGCCAGGCTGCGCTCTGCCACATTGATGTAGTTGCAGTAGAGCTCCAGTCCGGCGGCCGCCGCCGTTTCGCACTCGCTGCCGCTCCACTCCCCCGTCGACTCCGAGTCGAGGGAGCGCGGCGAGCTGTTGCCGGAGTCGGTGGTGGTGGTGCTGCTGTTGTTGCTGCTGCTGCTGTTGCCGTTGCTGCTGCTGCTGCTGCTGGCCGCGTTCAGGCCGTCGTGGCAGTTGATAACTGTGAGCGTTGTTGCTGTCTGCGACATGAGGCGTGCGGCAGCGAAATTCATGTGCGGCAGGCACTTGAAGATCTCGATGGCGCCCTCGTGTTGCACGCTGTCCACCGGATAGCCGTACATGCGCATCAGATTGGTGTCGACCAGAAAGCGTTGCAGCTGCTGCACCAAGGCGCCATCGTCCAGCTCCAGGCGCTCGTAGCGCACCAGCTGCGGCATCTGAAAGTTGCCGTTGTCTTGCAGCAGCTGGTTGTAGCTCTGCGGCTGCAGCTGCTGCAGTTGCCAGCTGCCCCGGCTGCAGATCTGTTGCACCAGCATGCTGATGTTGCCACTGCTGTTGCTGCTGTTGCTGCCACTGCCACTGCCACTGCTGTTGCTGTTGGGCGTGCTGGCTGCCGAGCTGAGCGCCGACGAGGAGCCGTAATAGCTGCTGCAGTAGCTGAGGCCCGCCTGGATGTGGCTGCTGCTGATGATGTTGCTGCCGTTGCTGCTGGTGTTGTAGACGCTGTAGCCGTGCTGCTTGTTATGGCCGCGACTGTTGCTGTTGCTGTTGCTGCTGTTGTCGTGCTGCTGATTGTTGCCGTGCCCCTTGCCGCACTGCGGCTTCGACTTGTTGCCGTTGTTGTTGCCGTTGTTGTTGTTGCTGTTGTTGAAGCTGCGCTTCTGCTGCTGCTGCTGCTGGCAAGGATTGTTGCCATTGTTTGGGCCATTGTTGTTGCGCCACTTGGCCTGCTGCTTGCACTTGTTGCTGTTGTTGTTTTGCTGATTGTTGTTGGCTTTGGCAACAAGTTGCTGCTGCTGCTGCTGCTGTTGCTGCTGCTGCTGTTGTTGTTGCTGCTGCTGCTTCGGCTTCGGCTTCGGCTTGCCACGTGTCTTGTTGTTGTTGCCAGTGTTGCAGGTGTTGGCCTGATTGTTGCTCTGGCTATTTTGGCCATTCTGCTGCTTCTGGCCGTGCTTGTTGCCCTGCTGATCCTTGTTGGCCTGCACCATCTCATCGCTGGAGTTGGCATCCTCGCTGCTGGTGCTATTGCGATGCCCCGGATTGTGCTTGCTCAGATATTTCTCTGCAAAGAGACGAGCACAAAAGGTGATTTATTAGTTAAGCATAATGGTATTTAAATTATATAGTATTATATGGTAGTATAGTATTATATTCATTTGAAATTCAGAAACACTCATAATCCAGCTACTTTGACTTTACTAAATAAACCCTATATTCCCCAGTCCTGCCTTTAAATAAAATATAATAAATTGTAATCAAATAAAATATAAATATTATATCATTTAAAATAAATAAACAAATTCTAACGAAACTAATGAATATATTTATATTCAATTTTAATATTAAAGTAGAATAAAATATTAATATATAATTTAAAATTGAAACTAAAATTATAATTATATAATAGGAGGAATAAAAATAATATTATTAAATAATATTAAATTTATTTTAATAATTATTATTAGTGTTGGGATAAGTGAACCGCGACCTGAAAAGATCTTTTGAATCTCAACTATATTTTCATAATAGTTTATTAATAAAATAAAATATTAATAATCAAAAACAAAAACTAATAATTATGAATAATATAGAATTTGAACTCAACATAATATCATATGAGGGAATTCGATTTGTATCATTACAATTTTAACATTATTTATAAAATTATGCATTATTTTTAAAATTTATATTTAAATTGTAAATTATTTTGTTATAAATGTGGCCGATTTCATAGTTACTTTAAAAATATAATTGTTAAGACTTTTTCTATTGTAATTGGTATAAATTTAAGATGGTATACTTTCAAAACTGTTATACAATTTGAATTTATTTAATGACAGAAAACAAAAATAATATTTATATATAATATTTATATATCAGATTTAAACTTTTTGAAATTGATTTTTTTTTTAAATAAACAATTGCTCATTTCATAGTAGTTTGCAAAGTTGGCGTCAATTTA
Source organism: Hypselothyrea guttata (assembly GCA_035045125.1). NCBI lineage: Eukaryota > Metazoa > Arthropoda > Insecta > Diptera > Drosophilidae > Hypselothyrea > Hypselothyrea guttata. The sequence continues at coordinate 807,563 of JAWNNJ010000194.1, forward strand.
CGTTGCTAATTTTCAGCTTTGATAAGACATAGCCTGAGATTATGGGTGTGACTGTTTGCATAAGTGTGCGTATGTGTCGCTGTGCGTATCTGTGTGTATGTGTGTGTGTGTGTGTGTGTGTGTGCGTTTATTATCTATGGATGCCCGAGGCTTATCAACCATCGCTTACAATCGTTGCTCGCCACGTGCTTTTTATTTTCGTATATTATTTTGTCAATATTTATTTATTATTTATTTATGTAATAATCTGTAATTATCAATTATTGAAAGCAGCAGCAGGGGGTATATTATGCAGCGAATACCCTGGACAATGGCTGGGCATGGCGTGCCAGTTACGCTTGACTACAAATGGAAGTTTGCTCGATGTGCGATGCTACTACTCTGTGTTTTATGGCTCGTGTGGGCTTTGGCATAATAAAAGAGCAGAAATAAAAAGAGAAATATGATAATAAAACACGAAGACCGAGAGTTTTGATGTGGAGGTAGCTATTACAAATGCGAGTATTGCTCATTATCAAAAGTGATTATTAAAAAAATAAATTTGTGACTTCCGCATGGTGTTTAGCAGCACGATGGAATAAAGGAGGGAGTGAGGTGGTAACGGGGATCCAACGGAAGGTGGTGAGGTGGAGAGAAGATCTTGTCTCTCCAAAAGAACTTTAAATAAATGATAGTTTGTAGTCAAGTGTAGAGATAAAATAGGTGTACTAAATGCCAAACTTAATACTAATATATGCTACTTTTAACTTTTTGTGTTTATTGTTTGCAATTTAGGAATGCATTTCTCCAGTTCCTATTTACAGAGAATGCCTAACGCATTTCCTCAATTATCTAAGGTAAACTTGCAAACACTCTACACTCAACTACACACTCGATCAGTATACCCTACACTGCTAGTCACAAGTTTGTTGACTCTCTGGGGCTATTGAAGGACATTTGGCACACTGGCTTACAGCGACGTGTTCAGACTTGTTAATTGCCAATAGTAGTTCGACAGTTTCGCTCTGAAATCACGCATACGCCGCGTCGTACTCAATCATTTGAGTGGAAGCAGTAGCTGCTGCTCAATTATTGTTTACATATGTGCAACACGTACTTTAACACACATTGCAGGCTGTTTGGGCTGTTTGGGCTGTTTGGGGCTGGCTGATTAGATAAACGAGCTTCCGAATCTACCAATATATAGACACAATACCACTTGTTGTGGGTCAATATGTGTGGTTTGTGGTATATGCTTTATCAGAAGACATACAAACACGCGCAGAAATCTTCGACAACCTTGAAAATCATACAAATATGATTAAAACGTAAACATAACATAATTATGCGAGGTGCGTTTCACAGTTCCTCAAAGCTAATGGCATTTTCACTACACCAGTGACTGTCAAATACTATACTTGTATAAATATTTATACACTTTGCCAAATAGGCGTATTTCAAACAAATATAAATAATTAAAATAATATTAATATGAATGGAATGATATAAAAAGGGAAAAGGAATAAAATACAAATTGAACATATAAATATAAAGTTAAATATATAAACAAATTAACACAAACTTGAATAAAAACAATATAAATATGACTAGAAAAATTTAAATACTTAACAATTTAAATACAAATGAAAATAACACATCCACAGCTCGCGTTTCGCGCTCGCTCGTGCATTAAATAATTTCAAAATATACATCAATTTAGAAATTAATAAATACATAAACACAAACAAAATATATGCAACTAAAAATAAAGAAATATAATTAAAAAAACATATAGAAAGTAGAAAATTGAATATAATATAAAGCTGATTACATTTAGCGCCAATACACAACAGTCTTAGGTAATGACTGAGCTGAAAACCCGCCAGTAAATCCCAGCTAAAAAATATGGCAAATAAATCAGACTTGTTGTGAGAACATGCATAGTTTCAAATGGGAATGGGATTAATTGGCGAATGCCAACATGAAGATACATTCGTAAGATCAATGCCAATGCAGCTCAGGTTGCGTATGCCGTTTAGCATATGATTTACGTGCGGCAAACAGTTACAAAACCAAATGCGAACTACAACTTGGCGGTTATACAACAACAAACAGTGCTGAGAAGTCGCTGATAAGATTGCGAGGCGAAATAAACAGCGGCTACTGTGCGAAAAATGCTCAGCGATCGAGATCGACTGGAGCGTTGATAATCCAATGTCTGAATACAAACTGTGGGAGTAGACGCTGGTCGGGTGTGCCAGGCAGCATGGTGGGAATCATAGTGCGAAGCGTGTCTATTATCTAATCAGTCCATAGTAGGTGTAGCTAAATGACTTCGCTTAGTATATCAATTAGAACAAGATGACTGTGCGTGCTGGACTCCAGCAAATGATATAGCACTGGTATTAGTAATGTTATTACTATAATTATTTATTGGCCTAAGCGAGTTTTAAATTTAATTTGCTATTAATTTCACAAACAAAACAGGCAATTCAGAGACAAACCCCCGGGCAATTACAGCAATTAAACCCCAACCGCTTGCATGAGACTCTGGAATCTGGGATAAAGCAATCTGCTAGACATCTATAAAATAGCCAGTTAATAGCGCTATTTAAACAAATAATATATGCAACAATTGGTGCCTATCATTGCTTTTGTTTTAGCTTCCGACAAATGCTTTGAGATAAGTCTCTATTTATTACGCATAGACGCATACTAAATTATTCGGTTGCCGGGCAGCGATAAGATGCACGCCAAGATACCCTACAACTGCTGGCAACAACCAGTTGGAGTGCCATCGAACACTGTCTCCGGACAGTCGTCAAGTGGACGGACGACGGACGACAGACGGCGGACGGCGGACGGCGGACGATGTACGCCAACATTTCGCCTGCCCCTAATCAGTTTTATGCGCTTGATTTTGATTCGGTTGCTAGCTGAACAGTCAAACCACGGCAATCCCAAAAAAATTGAAAGGCTACAGTCGGACGTAACAGACATTAGGAGACCCTATACTTTATATATATTGTCTGTTGCATATCTTCGCTGTTTTAGTAATACACACACGCAGAAGCAAGCTGTGCAAATTCACGCAAACTACACCCCCTTCCCCTACTGACAATTAGTGAAATTATCTGCTGCATATCTCCGCTGATATTCACATTATTGATGGAGAATGCCATACGTAAAAGTCTGTGGTTAGTGGATTGATCAGCGTACAGCATATGAGAACCCAAATATAGGGATCTAGGTGTTTATACGGACAACAGACATACGGACAGACCGACGTGACTATGTCGACTGAACCCGTCATCCCGATCAGGCATATATATATATTTTTGGTGGTGTCTGCCACTTGCACTAACCTCATATAGACTTTTCAAAGCACGGGGTTCCAAAACCAGCATGCACTTAATTGAAGGAAAGGAAACAAGTGCCAAGTGCAACTGCCATCGAGATCGTATTGTCGACCTTGAGTGACAATACGGTTTCCTGAGTGGCAGAAGACCCAATAGATCGTAAGACCACACAAACTAGAGACTCTCGGGTTAATGCTGACTAATGTGCATATGTAAGACGTTTATGGTTATGGCCAGGCTAATATGTGTACAAGCAACGACTAAACTAATATGAGTTTGATGATGATTTGCCAGAGATAGAGGCAGACAATAATGCATAAATATGCGCTATGGATGCTACCACTCTCCGTATATTTTTCTAAATTGCGCAAAAACTATGCATGCAAAATGCCCATTGAGGTCAAAGTGCCAAGAGGCGACAACAACAACAACAACAATTGAGAAGCGAGAGCGAGCTTAAAACCTGGCCAATATATCTGACAAAATCTGTATAATTTGCACAACTTTAGATACAAATGTATCTGCATCTCTAGCGCACGTTACATGACTTTACTTTTGTGTAGCTTTCGAAGCAACACGCAATCTCAGAAGGTCATTACAGCCGACACGATAGCCGAGTGAAGGGCTGAGGCAACTAGGCCTACGTCTGATAATGGGGTATACGATTGACCAAATTATACAGGCAGTGACTAAAGATGCAAATAATAGACACTACAATATCCATCTATCTATCTATCTATCTATGTAAACTAACCTAACAATATAATAATAGAAATATCTAACAGATGTGCAGATCTAGTTGCTGTCTCATCATCCTCATCATTCTCTTTCTCAAGTGGCAAACGGGTTAACCTTGGCCATTGCCATGAGACATAATACAATTCCAGACAGAGAAGTGAACGCTTAGCTTGCGTTGTGCTACGACACAGACATTCTGTCTGAGCCCAGAACGCTAAGAAGAAGCAGCTGTCTAGGCGTGCACATATACATAAACGTATCTCAATCAGCAAGTATCTCAACCACTTTAAGTAGATTTATCAAAGTATCTGTTGATGTATCTATATATATTTTATTCTGTGCGCTTATCCGCCTATCTGATTATACAGGTATTTAAGCATTTATACAAGTAGATACAAGTTTTAGATCTCTATCTTAACGTACAAAAAGTATCTGCAATTGCATAAAGTGCATTATCTGCATCGCACAATGTCTCATTATAGAGCAGATTGTTGTAGATTCAAGTTTCAGATCGGTATCTTAACGTGCATAAAGTGCATTATCTAAGCTTCTACATTTGCATATGTATCTACGACTTCATTTGAGCATCTATAAGTGACTTTATTTAAGTAGAGTTTAGTATCTTTTAAGATATACTATTAACCTGAATTTCGGTATCTGTATTTATGATTGGATCTAAGTATATATGTATCTTTAGCTTTATCGAATTCTTAAAGTATCTGCATGCAACTCCGTAATAGATATTTTTATGTGTGCTCAATCTATCAATAACATCTTATCTGTATTTAAATTAAAAGACCTCTATAAACAACATTTGCAACTGTATCAAAGTATCTGAATATGATGTGATATCTGTAGCGATCTGCCTTTGAACAGCGTAAAGTCTAGGATTTATCCAACTATTAATTTAGTTCCTCTCCTCATTACGTAGTCTCCTTCGGTGGTAACTTTTGTAAGCGTTGGCTGGCAGCTTGAGATACATTATAGAGCATAAATGTTTATTGCGTGTAGCATATAGATTTCGACTCGTAAACGCCACCACGGCATAACCTTATAGAGATGCAACGAGGCGTGAATTGTGCGGCTGCATTGGATAAATAATCGCATCATACAGCCAGCAGCTGCCACAAATTTCTTGGCCAACTTGGCAATGACTTAATTACACGCACAAGGTGAGCGATAAAACGTTAATTGGATATTTAAAACTGAGGTTTACACAGCCGCCCCCTAACCAACTAACCAACTAACCAACCGCAAAATACGGAAAACACTCGATATGATAATGCTAAATTATGACTTTTGACTTGGCGTCTACAACAGTTTACTTAACAGTAATGTGCAAATTTTGGTCGATTTCTTACATGTCGTATCGCTGATATGGAGGATACTGTTGCCTCTTGCCCCAAGTGCTAATCAATGACAAAAGCGAGCAGCTTATGTAACGCTGGCTGGGTTGGGGGCACAAATCACAAACTGTTTGTTGCCTGGGCTATCAGTTGAGCGTCTAAACGGTGTTCAGATACCACAAAAAAAAAAAATAAATAAAAAACAACAACAAAAAATTAAAACAAAATAAAACAGGGAAGGTGAAAGAGGGGTTGGCGCTAGCCAGCGGGAACTGTGAAATCTTAATGCTAATCAGCTGATTCGCCGTGTGTATTGCGTCTTAAATTTGTTGTTCCTGTTGGCATTGCTATAAATAAATGCTATATACTTATTATAACAGAGCTTTACAAGTTGAGCAAAATACAACATAACTGGAAAGTATTTTTGTTTTTGGCAAAAAACATAATATACTGAAATAGATAAATCAAAATGTTGAAATATACGTATCTCAGACACTGCGTGGGAATGCCATTACAAATAGGGGAGCTATAAAAAGTGTTTTTTTTTTTTGTATTTTGTGATATCAACGGAAAGTCTTATCATACGTCTACATATAAAAACCGCATTAAATTCCATGTCATAACATAATACCATTTTTAGATATTTGGTTTTTGCGGATTTGTTGTTGTTGTTTTGGGTTTTTACTTTTGTTTTTTTTATAGTATGCCAAGCCAAGCTTTCTCATCACGCTTTTGGCTTATTTGTTTAGCTAATGAAGTTCTTTGCCATTCTCTTTGGTCTGCGTTTTTAATTAAATTCGCTTGATTTCGCTCTTTATAATATTATTAGTTTTTTTTTTTTTATGGTTGAAAGCGAAAGTTGTGAAACCAAAAACAAGAAAATGATTCAAAAAAAAAATAAAAGACAGCAAGCGCCTCTTGACATAATCGACTATAGCTATGTGTGTGTGTGTTGTGTGTGTGTGTGTGTGTGTTGTGTGTGTGCGATTATGTTTGGTTATGACTTTCATTAAGATTGTGCGGTCAGCTTAAGCGAAGATTTCCTGCAATTTTCTTATTTATGAGTCTACACTGCAATTGAAATTGAAATACCGAGGTCTCAAAATAGTTTTGCGAATCAGCAACCCGCATAGTCTATATTTATATACACAAATAGGTATATTATACAAATATTTATATATTTCACAATCTTCAAAACAAAACCAACATCATGTGTGTAAAGATTACTTTGCTTATTACCACCAACAAAACAATCATGCATTTCAATCGACTTCCTATTTACTAATAGCTGGGAAATATTTCAATTCGCTCCATTGCATGCCGAATTCCCCTTGTTAATCAGTTGTTATTATCTATATATTTTAATTAAGTAGAGTACGCCAAATACGCTACCTTTCCACAGTTCTATGCGCAGTCAAGGGTGCTGTAAATGCTATGAGTAGTCGGTCGATTGTTCAGATAATGCCAATATACGAGTATATATACGAGTACTCGTTCCTAAAGTGGTGTAGTCAAACCAATAACTATATTATGATTGTGTTTGGCTGAAAAAAACTGCGTCTTTGATTTTCATTAAGGAGACTTTCTAATATAGCACCATACTATCTGTGCGATTACGGTTTAATGTCACTTTGGGGACAACCGAGTAAAAATATACATATATTGGTATTAAAATCTACAGCTCGGATTTGCATTAGCTGAGTTATGTTAAACCGAAATAGAAATATTTTTATTCAGAACAATTTTTAGCCACTTAATCACAGCTTTATAGAAACTGACCTTGACTAATGTGGAATTTAGTCATTGAAACTCTTGAAACCGGCAAATCCGTTGTTATGACTTGATTTGCTATATTAAAATATTTCAGTTTAGCAATAAGAAGAATTTGACCTACTGGCAATACAAATTTCCAAAAGAAATTTCTTATGAAACTTCTGCGACATATCAGCTAAGGTTGTATAACAATTTTAGTCATCTAGAAATTCTATAACTGCTGTAAACCCAAAATTCTTCGCATTAACCCTACGAATTCCTAAAGAGAACTTGTACGTACGAAAAATATATTTCTTCTATTTCTATTTTACGTTATAACTTTAAAATTTGGAGCTTTCTATATTTTACGATATTTTTAAACTTCAAACTTACGTTCTACTACACAACTAAAGTTCATACTTGTAGATCTTGTCGTGTGGGCTGGGACTTTTAATAGAAATCTAACTAGAAACTAGATATACTATATGTATTGTAAATTTCCCAAAATTCTAGTTAGAATTAAATATAATACAGAACTCTTTAAGTTGGACTAAAGAGCTCAATGTCAAATATCAAATGTCTATGCATATTATTTTTATCACACATTTTATCTACAAAATTGATTAGACTTGCGTTGAAAGCACTTAAAATTGGTTTGGTTTTTACAACTGGGGATTTTCCCCAATGTACAGTGCTAATCAGCGAAAGAGCTGAACATGAACTTCTGGACAAGACTGTTTAATCATGACATTCAATAGCAATCGCACGGACTTAATCTAAAGCGAGCGCCAATCGAACTGTATGCATAATTACGGCCAGCACTGTGTGCCCCAATAAATCTCGTGTTGAGCGGCGTATGCCTAATTAAACTGAGTGCTTTCTCAGTGGCAAATGGGTGCAGTAGTTACCATATATGCGTAATACTCAACGAGATGTGGGTCAAATATAATCGAACTACTTACATACATACATATGTATACAGCTGCGAAAAATTTAATAGCACCACTTGCGCACCCAATTTTGCAATTAGCGTCCAGGTAACTTCCTGTGCGTTTTTAGAACTTCTAAAAACATTTTTAGAATTGGGAGAGCCACCACAAACTAACAAATGAAAAAGGATCACATTTTTATTAACCGTTTTTAAAATATTCAACAAAGTTTGGGGAAACACCAGAAAATCGACGAAAAAAATAATAGCACCACTTTTCAAAAAAATCACTAAAAATTAAAAAAATTAAGAAAATTTACAATTTTATTCCTGAAACTTAATTGTCTATTAAACCTTGAATTTTTGCATAATTTTAGTATTTGATAGCATTACCGTTATCCTATATAATCGCAGGATAACGGCTATGCATCGAATAAACCAAGTCCTGGCACCGTTTTACGGAAATTCGGATCTCGGACTCCGAAATGTCAGTCCAAAGTGACTCGTTACTGGTTGGCTTCAATGTAGAAACTGTCCTGTTAACATTTGTCCATAAGTTTTCTACAGGATTCCAGTCTGGAGATGGAGCAGGCCACTGCATCACTGTATCTGACTCTCTTTGGTGGCGATTCCTTGGCTTTCTACGTGTGTGTTTGGGGTTATAATCCTTTTGAAACACCAAAACAAGTGGCTTTTCATATTCTCTATTGAATTGCATAACTGTTTTCATCATATCCACACGGACGTTGTTACTGCAATATGGTTTTCATGCAATGTAAGGGCCCTACTGCATAGTATGAAAAGCACGCCCATAGCATCACTCAGGATTATCTGTGTTTTATGGGCCTTGTGGTATATTGAGGCCTAAAATATTGGTTTAGTGGATGTCTAATGTATGATCGAGATCTTCTAATACGATCTTACTTTCAATCCACCATAAAATATTTCTCCATTTTCCTTTGAGACTAATGCTCGGTATAGGCGTGCTTTTCATACTATGCAGTAGGGCCCATACATTGCATGAAATCCATATTGCAGTAACAACGTCCGTGTGGATATGATGGAAACAGTTATGCAATTCAATGGAGAATATGAAAAGCCACTTTTTATGATGATTTAACAGGATAATAACCCTAAACACACACGTAGAAAGCCAAGGAAATGCTACCAAAGCGAGTCAAGTACAGTGATGCAGTGGCCTGCTCTATCTCTAGACCGGAATCCTATAAAAAATTTGTGGGCAGATGTTAAGAGGACAGTTTCTACAGTAGAGCCAACCAGCAACGAGTGACTTTGGACCCTCATTCCGGAGTCCTAGAGCCAAATTCGTGCAAACTGGCGCCAGGACTTGATTTATTCGATGCATAGCCGTTATCCTGCGAATATATAGGATAACGGTAATGCTATCAAATACTAAAATTATGCAAAAATTCAAGGTTTAATAGACAATTAAGTTTCAGGAATAAAATTGTAAATTTTCTTAATTTTTTTAATTTTTAGTGATTTTTTTGAAAAGTGGTGCTATTATTTTTTTCGTCGATTTTTTGGTGTTTCCCCAAACTTTGTTGAATATTTTAAAAACGGTTAATAAAATTGTGATCCTTTTTCATTTGTTAGTTTGTGGTGGCTCTCCCAATTCTAAAAATGTTTTCAGAAGTTCTAAAAACGCACAGGAAGTTACCTGGACGCCAATTGCAAAATTGGGTGCGCAAGTGGTGCTATTAAATTTTTCGCAACTGTATGTATGCATATGTAGATGTAGATGTGTGAGCGCAGTAACTGGCCAAATTCCAAAAGAAATACAGGGTATACCAAGAAAAAAATAAGAGCTCTGATTAAGATACTGGAAGAAAACATAGGCGGTTTTGTTGTGACTGCGCTGATGATTCATGGGCGATCGGCGAGCGTTGTTGCTTGGAATTTTGCGATTATAAATCGTACGAGTGAATTTTGTGAATCAGCAATTGTTTTTTTTTTGGGTGTTTTTCTTGATGGTTTTGTACCCTGTAACCAGCCATGCAAGGGGTTAAAACTTGGTGCAAATGCACATATGTAACAGGCAGAGAAAGGCGTGCAAAGCATATTTAACCATGTCCGTAGAAATCTCAAACTATAAGTCTATAGCATAAGAGTTAGAGCAGATGGGTGCATACACATAGGTGCATGTCACGCCTCCTTTACGCCCACAATGAGCATAAATGGAATAAATGAACTCATTTTAAAGGCACAAATCCATGAGCATAAATTCAGTAGTTGGTGAAGATTACAAATGACTACCAATTTGGTAAAAATTCATTTATAATTAAGAGAGATATGATGCATCAAAGTTTTGCTTATCTGATAAGCTCACATGCGTAGGAATATAAGTAAGAGTGATGCACAAACAGATGAGATCGGGTAAATGCTTACTGGATATACCCTGTACCCATTGTAAATGATTAAAAACAGGGTTAATACTTTCGGAGCATGTGTGTAACAGGCAGAAGGAGGCGTGGCAAAGTATATGTTCTTGTTGTGCTTGTTGTTTATTGACAAGTGAATGGCTGAGACTCACCTTCGATGCATGAAGAAGTGGCATAAGTAGTCCAGGATGTTGCCGATGCCGTGTTGCGTGAATTGGATTCATGGCGTTTGCTGTAACGGGCCTTGCGTGCAGCGTTATGCTTCTGATTGTTGTTGCTGTTGTTGTTGTTTGTGTTGTTGTTGTTGTTGCTGTTGCTGTTGCTGCTGTTGTTGTGCTGCTGTTGATAACTGTTGGCGGTGGCAGTTGCCTGATTGCCATTGGTGTATTTATGTGCACAGCGCTTGTTGTTGTTGTTGTTGCCTCCGTTGTTATGGCCATGGTTGTTGTTATTATGGTTGTTGCTGGTATTACGCTGCATGTTGTCATCTGCAACACAAACAAGAGAAAGAGAGTTAGAGAGAGTTGGCAAGTAATGAGAAATGTTGCATTGCAGCACTCACAAAGCCGCAGCAGTTGCAAGTGCAACCAATCTGCAAGATATGACTGCATCTTGTTGCCCCCTACACCACAATTGTCTCGCCTAATTCACAATTTGTTTCTCTATTTACAAAGCGACCGTCTGCATTTGCACTCGAAAACACACTAAACGTAGCGCGATATAAACAATACAGAACCGGCCACCTAAGCGCAATATACTAAATGAAAACACAGACAACAGACCCAAAGAAAGCACGTCAAGACAGAACGTACAATACAAGCAGCAACAACAACATAGTAAATAAAATACAAAAATACAAAAAAACCCAGTAATATAATTCAATTCAAACTGCGAACCAAGCGAACTCGTATTGCCCGCGCTCTTGTTGTTTTTTTGTTTTTGTTTTGCTATCGATGACGACACTGTGAATCATATGAATCATGAATCCCATGAAACGCCGTGACGACAGCAACAATAACAACAACCCCAACAACTACAACAAAACCTGATAAGCTCCACTTGTGCATGTATTGCCCATGCGGGAGAACCTCGGACAAATCTCCCCAGGCGCCTCGGGTAAGTCACAAGTGCCAGCTGCTTGGACTGGGGGCAACACGTGGCGTTGAATTGAGCATTACTAATATATATATAGTATTTACTATATATATTCTAATTCACGTAAACTTTCTTGAATTCTCACGACTAAATCAATTCAGTCTATCTTGAAAACGGCCAGCACTTTTCTTACATGCTTGGATAAATTAAAGAGAGATTTAAGCAAAAAAAAAAAAAAAAAAAAACGATTTCAAACAATTTTAAATGTATTTTAAATATTTGAAATCTATTTAACATCAAAAATTCCTGATTTAGATAAGGATTACATTTATTAAAGTATAGAGATTTAGGAATAAAATATAATAATAAATATATGTAAATGTACTTTTATATATCCGAAATCCACTTCAATCCAATCCAATCAAGATATTCTGCATTAAAAAAGGATCACTTGAATCAGATCAGGTAAATTCCGAAAAACACGACAATTGAGACGACTCCAGGTGGAATCGCATAAGAATATATTGATTTAATTCCAAGTATAATTGTCAATTTTGAAGTGATAATGAACAATTTGCTTTCTTTAAAGACTGAATATTTGTTTCTTAATATGTTTTAAAATTATGCATATAAAATAAAATACTGGAAATACCCCAACGGGTTACAAATCGATAAAACGATCTTAGTCATACATATATGGAATGCCCCAATTACTACAAAACATTCAAACCTTGGTTAACATTATAACATAATTTTTGATTTCGGAAAAAGTCAGACGCTCCGAAAACTATCAACTTAAATAACTTATATATTTGCCTTCCGAGTTTAATCATATTTTCTGCGACGTTTGCTATTGCTAAAAGCTTTACAAATGCCAAATTAGAAACATCTATGTTAAAAATTGCACTTTTTAGTGTTTTTTTTTTAGTGATTTGAGCTCTATAAAGTACCGATCTCGGAACAAAATTTGATTCTAGCTCTGCGAATTCTCGAGATTTGATCTGTAATTGCTATACGTTCTTGTTAATCTGGTATCTATGCTCGCATATGGCGTTATTCTCTTGTTACTGAATCTGCGTTCCACTTGGCTTTAAATCTTGTTTATAGCATTGTTTTGGGTATGCGATTGGATTGCATGCCACAAGCCAGGAATAGCGGTACAGCGTTTCTGACAAGTGCATAAATTTGCAGATCATCGATGGGGCAGGTGGGGGGATCGCACAACATTTATTGCTTTCACTAAGTTGGAATTTTTTGCAATTTGTTTATAAATGTTGCGCTTAGGCGAAAATAACGGAACATATCTTTAATAAACAAAAAAAAAAAAAACTAATAATACTAATGATTATAATATTTTAAGATCATATTAAGAAAGGCACAAACACAACAAATGACCAACAAAAAAAAAAAAAAACAAAAACAAAAACAGCAGCCGAAAAAATGAGCGAAGAAGAAAACGAGAAATACAATAACGAAAATTAAAAATTTAAAATAAATACAAGAAAAAAGCAAGCCAAACGACTCGCAATACAACAAAACAGGTACCAGCTCGTGCCTAGCGCTGCTCCACGAGACCGTCCCTCCCTCCCACTGTCCGTCCGTCCGTCCGTCCCGCCCCCCTCCGTCCATCCGTCTGTCTATACTGTAAATGTGAGTGTGTGTGTGTGTGTGTGTTTATATCCCCACCCACCACGCCTAGTACACCCCTTGGCCAATGCCAAAGACATGCTTGAAAATTGAAGTGTAATTTTTGGCGAATCACAAAATCTTAATTCAAATTCAAAACGAAACTTCCCGGCCCCCTTCATGCAGCACAACACCCAAACCCCCCCTCTGTCCCTACTCACCGGCCGGCAGTTATGCGCCGTGATTTATGAATGCAAAAAATTCAAAAAATAAAACACGACAACCGATCGAATCGAATTTTATCAAAATATATGGAATTGCGTAGCAGCTAAAGTCAACAGCCAACAGCCAACAGCTAAGCAACAACAACAAAAGATACATTTCTACTGCGCACACTGAGATATACTCTCAATAAGTTCATATATGTAGATATACAGTAGAGCTGGGTTCGATCTTTTCGATTCGAATAATCGAAATAAAAACGGCAATATGAATTTGTAGATAGTCTGAGAGCAAAAAAGACAAGGACGGAGCAGATCCGTCGGTTTGAAGGATACAAACGGACGTAGCCGACAGTCGCAGACCCTGTGCTTTTTGCTACCGACTCTCTTCTGCTGATTTGTCCGTTGCATATCTTTGCCGTTTCCCAATGCAAAATAAAAATGTTTAATGCTTAGGCTAGCGGAGGAATGGGGATAGCTATCAAAAATCTAAAACACAACTGATCAAACTACTGCATAGGAGAACCTATATACCAAATATGGACAGACAGACCGACGGACATTGCCATATCGACTTATCGTGATCGTACTGTTGCAGAATATATAAATATATTCTAAACATATTAAATTACAAAAAAGCGAATCGATTAAATCGAATCGAAGATCGGCTCTAATATATAGAGTATATTTATCTCTTCTCTCCTACTTTGCCGTGGCACATGGCATTCCGCATAGACTCGCTGTTAGTGTATATTTTAAACAAATGCAAAAATTCGCAATGAAATGAAGAGAAATAAGAAAAATGGTTTCGGATTCGAAATCAATGCAATATTAGCCATTAAAATGTGTCATAACTTTGCAAATGGAATCAGCGCGAGTTCGTTGAAACCCAGTCATAGATACAGGTTATCAAATATACTATATATAAATGTATATCGTACGTACATATATACCCAAACCCAAGCCAATTGGCATGGGGTAGCCCTGGCTTGTGCATTGCGCATTATGCAGCCCTGCCACCTGGGTCAACCGTTGCCAAAACGGAAATGCATTGCAATGCGATGCGGCGCGTGTTGCTATTTGTGGCAGCGAAGCCCATGATGACGCTGCTAATGCTGATGAAGATCCACATTATTGCGATCACATTGGCATCATTCATAAGTTCCTAAAGACTGCTGCTAGTGTGTGTGTGTGCGTGTGTGTGTGTGTGTGTGTGAACAAAGTTGAATGAATTCCACAAACGACAGAGACGAAGGCAGGCCCCAAGAGAAAGAGAGAGAGAGAGCGAGAGAGAGAGAGAGAAGCCGTCGAACCAAACGCTCGAATTACAGCGAAAAGCACAAAACGATATTAAAACCGGTAAGGTGCGAGCAGATCAGTCGGACGTAGCCGACATAAGGAGACACTGTACTTTGTGCTTCAATAATACACACAATCGAAGAGACTAAGCGATCCCATCAGGCTCTGTCAAGTCTAGCAAATTGTCTGTTACATATCTTCGTTGTTTCTTTTCCCCATATATATTATAAGCTACGCCTTTTAAGTCTGGGGATTTATAAAGCTTCTGGGTTGCGGGAGATATCAAAAATCTAAAACAGTGTTTCTAGCTTTTATAGTTTGATCTAGGAGCTTATACCGACGGACAGATAGACGGACATGACTATATCGACCAAGAATATACATATATACTTTGTGGGATCTACCACACTTCCTTCTACATTCCTCATGTACCAAAGTGATGGACCTTTCTGTACCATTTTAAGGTACAGGGTCTAATCAAATGTTGGCGAACTGAAGTGAAGTGAAACCAACAAAGGAGATCATTAAACACAGGGGGACCGCAAAAAGGAGACGCAAAAAAATTCAGCAAAACTAAGAGGCAGAGAAAAAACGTGGTAATTTTTTCGCATGGCAACACACGACAACAGCAGCGACGACGACTTCAACTCTACAAAGCACAGAGGCAGGGCCAACGATCATTAGCAAGCTCATCATCATCAACCTCATCATGTGTAGGCTATAATGATGAGCACATGCGCGCTCATCTACGCCTAGGGCAAAAGACGGACAGACAGACGGTGGGACGGACGGTTTGGGCATGGCATTCATTGATCAAGGACAATTTGTTTAAAGCTTCTAAATGGAAGTGTGCAGAGGAGACAGATATAAAGAGAGAAATAACTTAACGCATGGCTTTTAAGCGATTTTTAATGTGATCTTAGTTTGAGGAATGTTCATTATATGTTATTTTACATATCTTCCCTGATTGTTATCCGATCGATTTGAGATATTATCTATATAATTAATATCGCAAGTATAACAAGTGAGCTATGATCGGACAAAATTACAATTTTTAATTTGGCTTTTTCTATGGTTATGGCTGTATATATATGACAAATCACAAGTCTTTAGATTTAAAATTGTGACTGTTATAATTTTTTGCGGTACGCGGGGGAAGGGGAAAATGTATCCAATTTCTAAAACAAATTTGATCTGCTTACTGCAAAGCAGAACCTCAATACCTAAAATAGAGTCTCTAGCTCTGGTAGTTTGCGCGATCGAATTCTTCATACGGACAGACGGACAGACGGACATGGTTATCGATTCAGCCCGTCGATTAACAATATATCTGCACCGCCTCCTTCTGGCTTTTGCACACAGTTCCCATTAATTTAAGATTGTATTTAACGCATATGAAATGTGTAACTTAAATATAATAAAAAACTGTGGTGTCTGAGTCATTAGATACTACTGTCAAAGCAATGAGTTATAATTAGCAGCTTGGGTCAGCGCGTAGACTTGTTGCCTAGGATCGGGTCTCGACTATATGGGGTTAATAACATGAGCTAACATTAGATCTTTACGCACACGCCGGCCGAATGGGCGAATTGAGTTTTGGACTCTAAAACTTGTCGCTGACAAAGTTGCTAAGAATCTGTCGCCGATGACTTGCGACCCTAAAACGAGTTCTCGGAGGGGGGAAAAGACTGGACACGATGAGGTTTTGATTCGCTTTATTAGGGGTGCTGAACTTGAAACTTGTTTCATCTGGGGGCAGAGTACAAGCAGAAATGAGCACACGTGGGGCATGCTAAATACTGTGCAACACGTGACCATCGAAAGCCTCAAATTTGGCAATGTTTGTAATACGCGCACTAAGTTAAATAATTGCCGGAGAGCCGCCCGCTATTAGAACCGGAAATTTAAATGCCACTTTAATGTATTGTATAATTGTGGCCGGGCCATAAAAATAAATCCACTGAAAATTAAGCCATTCGCATTCAATTACGTGCCTCAAGCGTCAAACATGGACAAACGGATAAATAGATAAATAAATAAATAGATAGTACTGACAGAGGGACAAAGAGACAGAGGGACAGAGAGACAGACAGAGACAGAGGGACAGAGAGACAGACAGAGACAGCTGGGCTGTGTATAAATTTTAGTTTCATGTAAGACAAAATGCAGGAAGAGTTTGCTGTGGATTGTTGTGGATTCGCTACGTGCACCGTCTTAAGTCTTTGGTTTTCTTCATAGAAGGAGGGGGGAGACGAGGGTGTGTTGACGTGCCTAACCGGGCCAAGCAACAGCTGCTAATCAGCATTTGGAGGAAGAAGCTCACGCAACATGCCGCGATGACGTTAGTCAGCCAAGCCAATTATATATTTAATGCTCGACTGCCTGCCCGGCCCCAGTATCAGACTGAAACAGCCTCAGCTCAGACAATACATATATGCCGATTTCACGTACTATTTTCTGATTACAATTAAAATAACGAGCATGGAACGAGCGTGCCAATGTGCGCTGGGTGTTGGCAGCGGAGGGGCAGCTTGCCACACATGCACGAAGGGGGCACGTCAGGCAATCCGTTCGTTCGTCAGATTGTTCGCCGGTCCATTTCTCCACCCGACCCTCCCTCTGACCATCTGACCTTCCGTTCGTCACTCCCTCCGTCCGTTCGTCTAAGCGGCCGTCCGTCCCTCCCTTTCTACATCCGACCGTCTCTCCGACCAATCGAACGTCCGTCCGTCAGTCCGTCCGTCCGTCAGTGAAGCGCGCTTCAATATAATATTGGCATTTGTATTCGAAATCGCAGTGTTTGTTGTGGGTAAATCGATAAACAAATCACTTCCGATGACGACATTGAGCACATGGCGTATGCGCGATAGCGTCTAAACCTTATACCCACCTTACCCCGTCCCCCAACATCTTCGGAAGGGTTAGAGCGCGGAAGTTGTGTTAGGTTGGCGAGTGCATTCGTGCGTGGGAATTGTCGCTTATCAGCCGTTGTGATAACTGCTATCGGCTAATGGAAAAGTCAGCAGACAATACACTGAACGAAACGCAATCATTTCAGCCTAATTGTTGGCAATTTCATACAAATGAGAACAGGGTTTAGCGCCCTGGAGAAAGGGGCAAATCAATAACATTTATGCTAAGCAATACTATTAATGGGGCAGACATTGTGATAAATTGGCCAACTGGGCATATAGCCTGCGTCATTGGCATTATGCATACATACATATATCAATATGTGTGAGAATGTGAGAATGTGCGTGTGTGGGCGAGAGGTGTGCGGGCGTGGCAGGAGATGGGAAATTGTGTTGGCACTTGAAGAGGTGGCAAATATTCCGCATATCATTCACAATTGTTATTAATTGGAAACATTATGGGACGTTGTGTTTACACAAACTGAGCAAAATATGCACGAGAATAAACAAAAAAGTAAAAGTGCCCACTGTGCCAACCAACACGACTAACAGATACCCTGCTACATGCATTTGCATTATCAATATTGATGATTGAAGCGCTTTAATTATTTTTATTTTATTTTCTTTCTCAACATAATTTTCATTAATTCAAAATAATTACTATCCATTTCAGAGTTTTAAATAATTTAAATTGCATTTTAATTTTCATTAGCTATTTAGAAAAAAATTTTAATAAATATTAAATTATCATTGAAATTGGCAATACAAAATTGAAGAAATTTATAACAAATTGTAATTAGCAAACAATTATTTATTTCATACATTTTTAATTTTAATCTTAAATTTAATTTTGTTTTTAATTTCAATTTGCATTTTCAAATTCTCTGTCGACTGGGCATAGTTAACATTAAATTGACAAATAAAAAATAAGTAAATTAATAAAAATATTATATTTATCAAGTTATCTTCATTTTTTCTCAGACTTTTATTTACATTAAGGTGCACGAATTGAGAGATTTCATCAACGTTTTGCTTCATTATTAGTCATTTAATTGCCATAATATTTTGACTAAGGCAGCAAAGTTTATGACTTTCAAATCTTTCAGTTCTACATTTCGAAATAGAGTACACACGCTACATATTCGTGAATACATTCATATACTTATATTCATATATTTGTATGAAAAACTAATTGTAGCAACGCTACATTCTGTGCTTTATTTTGCTATATTTCGTTTTAGTTTCTGATCGTTTTAGAACATTTCGGCGAGATCAAGATGTATTTTTATACAGTTTCGGTATTTATTCATTTTCTGCTCTGTCGTTAAACGGCAAATGAGTTGAGTAGGCCGAGGCAGGCGTCCGCGTGCTGCCTGTCACAATTCAATGATGACGATGATGATGATAATGATGATGATGCTGATAATGACGATGATGCAGATGAACCTAATGATGGAATTTTCATTTTGACAACAAGTGCAGATTAACATTACCTAAATGTATTCCGACTGTGCCCAATTGTCCGTTAAAATATTTGATAAAATCAACAAGCAAAAATCTAATAAATTAATGGTAAAAATTATTGCTGGAGATACGAAAAAACAGACAAACTGTTCTTCAGCTATAACTGAATCATTCACCTGTGAATTCTAATGGAAGCTGTTCCCATTGAGAATACAGCCGTACACTCAGAAAAATTAAGAATTCTTGGTTCAACATAATAAAGATCTTAAATGAATCATGTTTCGTTTTAGAATTCAAGTACAAATTGTAATAGAACAGTTAATGAATTTAGATAAAGACAAACAAAAAACCCGCTTAAGTCCATTAATCGATTACGGGGGCGTGGCAGCTAACTTTTAAAATAAACTCGATCTGTATACATTATCTACAATCCAAAATTTTGGCGGACAAATATGGCTATATCTACTCAGTTCATCGTCCTAATCCAGATATATATATTTTGTGGAATCTGCCACGCCTCCGTTTTAATGTAGAGTTTGCTGTCTAAAGCCGCAAATTCTTGATTCTAGTACGAAATGTCTTGATTTAAATCTGAGTGTAGGCTTTTTAAATTCTAAGAAAATCGTTTGGACTCGCTTTGCTTGATTTTAAGTTCAGTGCAATTAACGTGCACCTAAACATCATCCAAGTTAACGGTACGCCTGAACTACAGACCGACAAAGAAAGATATCTATATATATATATATACATATCGATAGCCTTAGATCGTTTGTAAGTAGCGACGACCTACATATATATTAGAACGTTTGTTTATATCTAGCTCAGACTCAATTGAGACGCCCACGGCAGTACGTGTACTACTTGAAGATTGTTGCTCAGGTGGCGTCACATTCACACTCACACTCACACTCACACTCACACTCATATTCACATTCACATTCACATTCACTCATATTCACATTCATATGTGTGTTGTTTTGATTTTTGCTCATGACAAAATGATTTCATGCTTTGCTTTTGTGTGAATTTCTTGCTTTCTTGTATTTTGCTGTTGTTTTTGTTTTGTTGTTGTTGTTTTTGTTGTTTTTGTTGTTGTGCTTGTTGTGTTTGCAGCAGTTTATGTTTCTTCTGTTTTATCAGCGTATTTTGTTTTGATACGTTTTGCATTTTGGCAGCGACGATTGCCAACTTTTTAAATTCATTCATACGAAATTCTGCATGCGATGTGTGTTTTATTATTATTTTTTATGAAATAAATAAATAATTCGCATAAATACAGCCTCTGACGTCTGCACATTTACCCTTTGAGTCAGCATAATTCATATCCAACAATTACATCTAACAGCCAAAGAAAATAATTCAATGTCCGTTAGCAGATTAAGCAGCCGCTTTTTTCAGTTTTTCCGTTTTCAGTTTTCCGTTTTCGGTTTTCCGTTTGCCGTTTTCCTCGAGTGCCTCTGGTATAATAGGTATGTATTTATGTATTATGCTCGCGTTTTCAGCAGCCATCGGATCGGTTGGGATCGGGGCACATTATTTTGAGCACATAATACAGAAACCGCAGCCGCAATGATTTATTTGTGCACAACAGGCGAACGACACTCGGACAGCGCACAGTGGCAAAAGTAATCAAAGTAATACAAATGAGAGCACAATTTATAAAAATAAACAACAAACAAACACAGCGGACACACTGACAGCTAAATAGAAGGATAGACAAATAGACAGGACAGCGAGGGGCGCAATTATAGGCATCAGCATCATAGAGATAGAGGGTCTCTCTATCATCATATTATAATATATTAACCAAGCAACCAAGTTTATTCGATTATTCGAGTATACTAATAATAACTAGGCATCGAATCAATTAGCCAAGTATAAGGATATGTTTCGGAATCTGAAGAGTCTCAAAAATTATCTTAATATCAACTGCTGTTGCAACTGATTTCAAATACAAATGTTCACAAACAAAATATATAAGATATAACAATTA
Source organism: Hypselothyrea guttata (assembly GCA_035045125.1). Lineage (NCBI taxonomy): Eukaryota > Metazoa > Arthropoda > Insecta > Diptera > Drosophilidae > Hypselothyrea > Hypselothyrea guttata. The sequence goes on from JAWNNJ010000194.1 coordinate 828,677, forward strand.
ATAAAATATATATAATAATAAAAAATATAATAATAAAAAAACGAAAACATATTTATAAAAAAAAAAATATAGGGACGGGGCAGATCAGTGGGACGGAGGCTACAGTCGGACGTAACCGACCGTAGGAGACCCATTACTTTGAGTATATGTACATACAAACACAATGAGACGCACACACACTAAGCTACCCGCGTATGCAAGGTACACCACCCCCCCTCTGCCTAGTGCGGCAAATTGTCTGTGGCATATGTTCGCTGTTTCTTATCCGATCGAAGCAAAATTCACAGCGTCGATAGAGAATGTCGTAAACTAGTTAAATACCAAATAACAAATCGATAGCTTTAAAACTGTGGCTACAGCAGCTTTTTGCGGTTTACGGGGGAAGGGGAGGAGGTATCCAAAATCTAAAACAAACTCGTGCTGCTTACTGAATAGGGGAACCTCAATCCTGAATATGGTGTCTCTAGCTCTTATAGTTGCTGAGATCTAGGTGTTCATACAGACGGACAGACAGACGGACAGACAGACAGACGGACAGACGGACATGGCTATATCGACTCGGCTTGTCGTCCTGATCAAGAATATATATACTTTGTGGGGTCTGCCACGCCTCCTTCTGGGTGTTACACACATTTCCTCTTTGCACTAAACTAATAGACCCTTTTTACTTTTTTAAAGTAAAGGGTCTAAATATATAATATAAATTCAACAAATTAAATATAAATAAAAAAAGAAATAAATAAATAAATAGGAGCAGAAAATAAATAAAGTGAAATAATTAGAAAACAGCAAAGAAATAAAAATAAAATAGATAATAAAAAATTATTAAAAGGGCACCATATATCAAGAATGTAAATATAATGTAAAATCTTAAAAATTTAATGTGAATAAATTAAAAATAAATTGCATTAAAAATTAAGACTAAATATAAAAATTAAATTAAAAACGTATAGGCAAATATCTAATTCAAAAAGAAAGTATCTGCTGTTTTTTTTTCTTCTACCGTTTTTGTATTGCAACGGTATTTGTGTATCTGTATCTTTTATTTTGTAGCCGTTAAAATAAGTATCTGTGGGATCTAGTTGAGTGCTCAGCGACCAAGGGCAAGTTGGATAGAAAAATTGATGGCAAATTTTGATGCATGCCGGCAGCTGTGTGAAAAATAAAACCAGCACAACAACAATAATAACAACAAACAACAAAACATCAACAAGAAAGCCAAAAAGCAAGAAGGAGAGAGAAAGAGACAGAAAAGCAACAAAATAAACTTGAGCTTTATTTGCATGCGTACTTATTTATTTAATTTTAAATAGAAAGTAACCTCAATTGCACTTGTGAAAAACATAAGTAAATAGCATGAAAATACAAAAGAAATAAGAAAAAGAAAGAGAGACAAGAAAAGACAAGAAGCGAAACGAAACGAAACGGAACGAAAAGAAACGCAACAAGGCAACTAAACGAAATGAAATAAAACGAATTGAAGTAAACATGGCCATGCCCCGTTAAAATTGCCGAAAGAGTGAAGGCAACAAACAGTAGCATTGGGATAATATCGTTTCAATATCGATATTATGGAAAATATCGACAAGGGGCTTACGTTAATCGATATAGACAGCGTTGAAAATATTCCCTTGGTTAGTTTAAATAAAATAAATAAATGTAAATAGTTTGGAATTTAATAAATTTTTTATTACTCTAAAGAACTTAAATAATCTGTTATGTTTGAAAATATCACTCTGTTGTTATTTAAATAGTTAAATATCTCTTAAATAATATAATGAGAATTGAATAACTTTGTTTTGGTTAAAATTAAAATGTCCATAATTTATTACGATATGATCAATTATTGGTATCTAAGCGCAAAATATCAGAAATATCGATAATGGTCGATATCGATATAATCCCAGTACTAACAAACAGGGCAATATATGCATATGAATTGAAGGATAGTACTACAAAGATAAAGGCCCAGACAATTGTATGCACGTCCATGGGAAAGTATCTGCATATAGGAAATAATCTATGCCATATTCAAAACCCAAGATATCAGCGCAAACTTACGGAAGTATCTCAAGAGCCTAGAGCTTGAAATACAATGTGTATAATGCACAACTTGAGGAATAATTTCCTCAAACTCTACTGATAACATTGCAATCTGTTTAGCATACAAATAATGCACTCAAAACAAACCTCAAGTCGGAAAACTGTGTGAATTGGCTTTGTATTTTGTTTGTATTTTGTATTTTGTATGTTGTCAAGTGTAATCATTGTTGGGCCCGTCACACGACGTCCCATAAGTATGCGAATCAACAAGTTGGCGCAGAAAAAATGCAAATTAAACAATACAATCCTACATACACATATAGACACAATATATTATAGCAGATGCATATACCATATCTATCTGAGAGCATAATACCAACTGCAGAGTAGACTGAAAAAGAAAAGCGAAAATCAACGACAAATTATTCTGTTTATGGCCTGTCACTTGTTAACATCTGTACATGCGACATTTGTGAATGAATGCCATGAAAATAAACAATAAATGCTATTGACAATCACTGAAATGTTGGCTCTATTTGTTAGCAAACATTACGTCAAGAACTGTTAAGGCCAATCATCAGCGGCACATGGGGAATCTTTAAAGGAATACCGCAGATACGTAATTCTCTAATCCAATAACTGATCATGTAGCTGCTTTCTACTGATCATAGAAGGGAAAGTCAGGAAAGGAAAACATCAAAAGAAAGTAAAGCAATTAAAATCAAAGGAAAAAGCATAACATTTGATTTTTATATCTAGATATCTGCATCTTAAACTTTAATCACATTCTAATTGGACGTTGTACTTAAAAAACATACAAAAAGGCCTATTAAATTAGTTCAAATGGGAAATCCCATCCCCGCCAACCACAATAAAAATATAGCAGCCAAAATTTTGAAGTTAAAGACCTGTAATTTGTCATCTGTGAGTTTTATAACGATCGGATTAGAAACAGCAAAGATATGTAACAGACAAAAAACAAAAATTGCGGAGAATTGAAAGAAAGAGAAGAGGAAATATTAGCTCTTCGGGAAGTATGAGAAATAATACCTCACGTGTAAATATTTTGAAACTGCACAAAGTGCAAAAAAAAAATATAAAAATAAAGAATACATCTGACAATCTGCTGGCAAATTCCAAAGCAATAGATCAAGTTTAGTAATACAAGTCAGCAGACATGACTGACATTAGCTGAAGCCCCAAGCTCATTTGCATTAAAATCTCATAATTCTCAAAGCAGACACAAAGTTCTAGGGCAAAAGAGCGTTTCTAGGTGCCATAACTTTGATGATCGTTGTAGTTTTGATTTTGATTTCGTTGTAGTTGTAGTTGTAGTTGTTGCATTTAAATTTCTATAAAATTTATATCGGGTTAATTCCTTAGCTAATGTTGTGACAAAATATTCAAGGGAATAAATAAAATCAAATGGAATAAAATAAAATTCCAAGCACACACAGATTAACGCACAAAACTCGCGATTTATGATCAGCAGATACAGGCGCATATCTATATGTATAGCTAGATATATGTATATATATGTATATATATATAGTGATTATATAGTGTGTATATGCTTGCTGTCAACATGTTGCCAAGTTGTTAGCAACATGCTGAGCGCGAGAGTAAAAGTGCCTTCAATTAGCCTCAATTTTCGTTGGCAAAATGTGACTTTAGCGCTAACAACAAAAGCAAATATGTGTGTGTGAGTGTGTGTGTGAGTGTGTGTGCGAGTGTGTGTGCGAGTATGTTGCAATTATGTGCGCGTAAAAAACGTGTTAACAACTGAGTTATTACTTTTAGGACGGCAACAAGTCGCTGGGACTGGGCCAGCTGGCTTGGCATGCCTGTTTGAGCCAGCATATTGCATGGTCTAGCTGATTGACTGACGGACGGATTGACTGACTGACTAACTGACGTACTGCCCGACTCACTCTACAACTGTCCGTCCGTCTGTCCGGCCGTCTATCCGCCTGCCTGTCCGGCTGACCCTTGACTATTTCGTGTCTGAAGCTTGTCTGGTTTGCATATTGCCCAACGACAATGCAATTGCAGATGGCGTTGTCGATGCTGCTGCTGCTGCTGCTGCTGCTGCTGCTGTTAGTTGTTGTTATAGTCTTGGCAAATTGTATAGACATATATATATATAGTAAGTATATACATATATGGTGCTTGTATAACACCTGAGCAAGACACACTTGCCGCAACCGACATAGTTTCATTTTCATTTCGCATACACAAATTGAAAGTGCTCCAACAATTGAAAGAAAGTGCGCAAGCCTAAGCTGATTTTTTGTCAATATTAGTTGGTCCATCATCAGTCAGTCAGTCAGTCAGTCAGTCAGTCAGTCAGACAGTCAATCAGTGAGTCAGACAGTTCAACTTGATGTGGCAAGCACAGCAGCTGCAGCAGCTTTATAGTACAAACAAAATTGTTAAAATTTGCCAAGCAATTTCACTGAACAATTGTGAGAGAGACAGCGCCAAAGTGAGAGGGATAGCGAGATGGAGGGGCGGCTATAAACCTGGTGATAGTTGTGGAGCTAAGATTGGGGTTAATACACTGTGCAAAAAGAGAAATAACTGTTTTAATTTTGTTTTGATTCAAGCTGATTTAAAAAACATTTCTGCATATGAAAATTGTTAATAATAATTGAACATTTATCACTAAAAAATAATTTAAATTAATATTTTCAATATTTCTTATAAATTAGGCATAACAATAAACAAAAATAGTCTATTTATGCAAATAAATTAATATAAATCAGGCAATAGATAAAATTTAATATAAAACCAAAACTATAGTAATGAATTTACAATGAAAATACATTTACAAAACTGCATATTTCTTGGCTTTAAATGGGATATAAATGTTATACAAATTTAAATGCAAATAAAAAATAAACAAAAATTATGATCAAACTTCAATTTATTTGATTAAAACATAAATTTAATTCAGGCAAAAACCAACTAAACTAAACTTGATACTAATTTATTTAAAATGACAAAACTCTCGCAATTTCAAGAAAGATAAATGAAAAATAAAACAAAAACCGTAATCGTTGTCATCTAGTATGGCATATAGCCCTGATATGCTGATATGCTGGCGATTGCCGCAGTTTAGCTCATTCATCAAAATATTTATGATTTATATGTTTATAAATATATGTATGCGATAGTATGTGATAGGAGAAATGTGTGCTATAGGGCCGATTTGGAAGCATGTTGCTGGGTTTTGAATTGCGGCACGTTCAATCAAGTCAAAGTGAAAACGAAGTCAGGTTAAATAAGAAGTTAAAAAAAGCAAAATACATGGTATATAAAAAAGCCAGACAAGACAAAAACTTTCGCTTGGGCTTTGGACTTGGCCATCAGCAATGGGCAAAGCAGAGACCCAGCGAAAGACAGTAAAAAAATAAATACAAAAAACCAGATGATAAAGTCGTGTATAAATGCACGTATATATATGTAAATATAGATAGATATATACTGTCTGTATGTCTGATAAAATGGAAGTGAATGACGCGTTGTGCTCGGCGGATCTTTGGGCCTCTTGGTCAACAGACTGAGAGACCATGGCAATGATGGTGCGACCTTTCTTATGTCACGTATAATTTAATCGTGTTTACATTTTGTTACTTTTCTTCTCCGCGAATTTCGGCATTTTTTCTGACTTTTCACTTTTTGTTCAGAGTTTGCATTTTTTTTTGTTGGTTTTTTTTTAAATTTCTTTTTGTTTGACTTTCGTGGTGTGTTTAATGCTAATTTATTGTCTTAATCGCATGCTCGATTATGTCACGATATAAGACACAACACACGACCTGCCCTCTGCTTCGCTACCCCCCGTCAACGCCCTTGCCACGCCCTATGCCCAACTTGGCCTAGGTTGAGATCTTTGCCAATTGGAACATGTTAAGGCCACGGGCAGCTGCGTGATATCAAAATTATATAGGCCAAGCTGATAACCAAAGCAGTTCGATGAGTTTTTAACGTTGCAACTGTGCTAAAGTATACCCTGTAAAGGCAATATGAACTATGAATATGTTGTTTAAGAAAATCTTATCAATATTATAAAAATATTTGTATACCCTGTATCCACGAAATGGATAGAAACAGGGTATATGCCACAATGAAAATAGAATGATATATTTAAGAGATATAAATATATCTTATTAAGTTCTGTCTTCATTAGTTGGTAGAGATCACGAATATCGACCAATTCTGTAAACTTGATCAAATTCGCTCTTTAATTGAGGGATATATGATGCATCAAAGTTTTGCTTATGAATACATCTTCATATTTGAATGTTGCCAATTAGGCGTTAATTTTGCCTTGCGATCAGCGTTGCCAGATTGTTGGACCGTTTTATCCGTTCCCTTCAAAAGTTTGCTAAACAAATACAAATTGAATTACGATTGTTTCTAAATATTATATTGTTTTTAAATTATATTAAAGCTATTTGTTTATAGTGTATACAGCGGAGAGTATGTTTCGTATAAATTGTGTTCTAATATCAACAAGAAATGCGACTAAATGCCAACTAATTAGCATAAGAGTTCAAATTAATTAAATAAATAAACACGCAATATGAATGAGCATAAGCAATAAGCAACCGGAGCAGCCGTAAAAAATATATAAATAAAACCCATGCCTCTGCTGTTATCAGTAATCAAAATCATATGATGAGTGGTATGAAAATTATGTAATAAAATCAAATGTCATTTTAAAACAGAACAATAACAGCAATAATAATAACAATAACAATAACAATAACTATAATAATAAACAACAACAAGCTGACAAATGTATTATATGAATTATTGTGGCACATTTGCGAATTAATTGCTTTCAAATACAGCTGTGAGCGATGGATTACCTCTAGTAGCTATGACTAAAATTGGAGCTATATATAGTACATATATCTGTATCTATTACCTAAAGACTGCAACAAAGTTAGAGAGATAGATATATTTTATATACGTATAACTATATATACTATTTGTTATAGTATCTGCGTCTACAACTATATGTAGATATCTGTATCTATGAGATAAACTAGTGAAATATGACCAGATATTAACTAAGCAGTCTATAGATAGAGGTAACTGATATGGTTGAAGAATGACGTAAATGTATCTTTATCTGGCAAATATGAATTAAAACTGAGAAAAATGCCAGCAAGTTTCATATAGAATAGCGGAATTTTTAATTAAAAAATTTAATAAACAAATATATTAAAAAGGCTTTTAAATATAAAGAAAATAGAAAAGGATTACAAAAACAAAATAATAATGTATAAAATAATTTTTAAAAAATCTCCAGTATGTACGGTATCTTTAGGTAATTTAGACTACATATCATATCTAAAATCCATACTTAAAGCAATCGAAAACAATAAAAACATTTTAATGTTTCGATGATATCTCCAGTTGAAGCCAACAAACTGCCGTTAAAATTAACAATGATTAAAAATAAGTACAATCAACCATTACACTGCTCAAAACAGAGAGCAATTACCGTAAATACAAGTGCAGGTAACAAGCACTTAGTGCCGGTGCAATTGATAGTGACACGGTGCGTATGATTAATATGCTTGATAACAAGCCAAGACAGAGACAGAGCGAGGGAGTAGAAAGAGTTAGCTCGTATTGCTCATACTACTTGAAACTAGAAAACAAACAAAAATAGTGCGCATTTAGCTGTATAGCTGTAGCTGCAATTAGGCATAAGTACAGCCATTGATGGGTGTAACAAAACAACAAAAATGAAGCAAGAAGATAAAGTTTTGAAAATGGAACAATAAATAAATGCACTTGAAACTAATAAATATAAATTATTTATTGAGCGCATAGCTAATAAACAATACGTAAGTTTTGACAGTGGGTGCAAAAACAGCTAAATACCAGTAGGAACGGAGCGGATCGGGCGGAATCAGTCGGATCAGTAAAGGTAAACCTGTAAGTTTGTGTTTCTATAATCACTACAACCTAAATAATTTTTTTGCGCTACTGATTGATTGAGATTTAGATATGTATATCTCCTCTTAAAAGTCGAGCAAAGTGTCTGTAACATATCTTTGCTGTTTCTTCCTGTCGGGTGCAGCATACCCTATATGGCGCAGTTTTTTAGGGGGTATCGCAGACTGTAAATTATCCTGCATATGGGGCCATTGAGCTAATTTTGGCAGTCAGTGTATGCCACAGCAAATGCATTTGTTTTTCATTTAAAACTAATTTTGATGAAATTTATTTACTGCGTGACTTTGAGTGTGTGTGTGTGTGTGTGTGCGTGTGTGTGCGTGTGTGTGGCACACATAAAAATAAATGAACTCAATTTGAAAAGCCAAACAACAACAAGAGCAAGGCAAAGACAAAAGTCAACGAAAATAGTTGGCGAAAAAAAGAAATAAATAAATAACAGAGAGCAAAATAGAGAGACAAACAAAAACAGCAACTAAAATTAACATAACAAAAATAAATAAAAATAAAATTTAAAATGTTAACTTGGCTGTGTTTATATAGACTTTACTTTTATTTATTTCTTTATTTATTTATTTGTTGTAGTGCATGGCTTATATTTAATTATGGTTCCAAGATAGAGACAACGCCACACAGACCTTACCCAATCGAAAAGAAAGTAAGCCAGTTGCTGTGCTAATTCGCCCCATGGCGACATTATTTTTATTTATTTCTCATTTTTTAGTTTTCATTTTTATTTGTAGTTTATTTTGGTATAGTATATTTATTTTGGAGTTTTTTTTTTGTTTTTTCTTGTAAAATGAAAGTTGCCTCAACTGCAGATTATGTAAACATCGCGAGCTGCGATCGGGTTCAATTTGGTATTGATGCCAGCATCGATATTTCATTTTTTTTCACGATATCGATCCTAATACAACCTGTATTTGAGTTTTACAGGAAAATATACAGTCTATTAGGCAAATATCCTTATCATTATCTATCGATAATGTCATAATTAAACAAACATTACCAACGATTCCGATGTTTATAAGCCTTTCAGTTGAATTTATTTTAAATATTTATCAATAATTTATTTTATTAACAAATTAATTAAATTCTGTCTTTAATACCCTATAATTGTTGTTAATTTATAATTTCATCATATCGACGGTAATAAAACCTTGATTTGTTTTATAAAGAACAAAAAACACTCCATGAGATAAAATCCTTATCATAATAAAACATTCCTAAGGATGCAAATATTTAATAACTATAAAATAGTTTAAATTAAACTTTTCTTATATATTTATCAATAATTTGTTCTTACAGCAAAATGTTTCAATAAAATAAATACTATATCTAATTAAAATTTGTATATTTTAAAAATATATAGAAATCATAAGTAAATAGGTAAATAGGTAAATATGTTTATCTATATAAAAGTATAATGAAATATGCCCAAAGATACCGATATTTATTACCAAAAAAGAGTTTATTTTATTTTCAAATATTTTTCAATGATTTATTCTGATCTTAAAAACTATGTTATCAAAATGCCTTTTCGAAATTTGTATATTTTCAATTGTTGCAAATTAAACATGAAGATGCTGTTTCAATCCAAATTCTTAGATATAATATTTACATGCCTACCAGACACAACAAGTCAATTATTGAAGTTGTGCAGTTATATTGCACCTCAAACTAGTTTACTATATACAATCGATAGGTCTGTCGTTATCACCGCAGATACAGCGTTGAACAACCCAAAACGCTGGGGATAGGTCAGTTATATCTTGTATACCACGTAGTCGCATTCAATTGGTGTATGCCCCTACCGATTCAAGACTGCCCCTACCTTGTAAATGAGTTTACCCCATCGGGTGGCAGGGGGCAATTTATAGCACGCGTCGAGCCATACTGTGGGAAAAGCCCAGTGCAAAGCTAAACACAGCAATTGTTTATATATGCCCTATACTATATATAAGTAGGTATTAAGTTTGCAGCTGTTAAAACTCTCATGTCTGCTTCTGCATTATTTGCTTAGCAAATGATCGTGTTAGCTGGCATATTAACTCAAAAAACGGGAATTCTAGGCTAGCAAAATTGGAGCATTTAACTCAAATGCTATGGCTAGGATGCGAGATATATGGGGGTCTGAATAAACCGTTAACATGAATAAGCCAATAAAGCTGTATAGTTCAGTTCTGCAGAGCAATGCGCATAGATTGTCTGCATTTGAGCTGAATCGAAGGGATAGAATCGGAGTTCCTTGAGGCCTCCTTTAATACTTATTTTTGTAGAATTTTGCTGTTTCTGCAAATAAGCCAATAAAACTGTTTAATTCAGTTTTACGAAACAATGCGCACAGATTACCCAAATTTCAGCACAATCGAAGGGTTGGAATCTGAGTTTCTTGAGGTTGCATGTGGCAACGCTAAGATGGATTGGTTTTCCATCGTATTACGGCGTTAATCGATATTACGGATGCGTCACACTCAATTAATAAGTTTATTTATGCACCTGAGTCACTTTTCCGGAAAGAGGCACACGAACACACGGATGCGGAAGTGCGAGAAGTTGCGTATCGACAGCGCGAATCGATAACGATCGATTAATGGATCGATAGATTAATTTAGTATGTGGGGACTTACTTTTGCCTTTGGCCAGTCCACTGGAGATCTGCAGAAATCCATAGACGGCGATGATGATGCAGGGCAAGGCGATGACGCCAAGCGACACGTAATCCATGTGTTCGAAGTAGTGGGTGAGTTGATCCATCATGCCGAGTGTTAAAATGGAAATTTTGGATAAATTTTCGGAGGAATTTATGTTTTATTGCATTTGTTGTTGTCACTGTTACACAGCACTGTACACATGAAAATAAATTTAATAAAAAACCCAAACTTCAACTTGGCCAACTATGGTGTTTTGTTTTTGGTTTTGTTTATCGACTTGAATATGAATATATATAGAATATATTGATGTGATATTTGGTTTTTACTCTCTTTCTCTCTCTATACTTTAATTAAAGATTTTCCGCGTGTTTTTTTTCGTTATTCACGTTTCGTAAGTTTCTCTTTTGATTTGCTGTTTGGTTTTGTTTTGTTTTCGTCTGCAGCGCTTTCCCCTCCTCACTTGTGTCTCGCTGTGGAAACTGTTGTCTGAGGCACCGCCTGCGTCTCCGGCTCTTGTTGCTCCTGCTTCGCCTCCTTTGGCTGCTTCACGTGCCTTTGTTGTATTGCTGTTGCAGTTGTTGCTGTTGTTGTTGTTGTTGCTGCTGCTGGTCGTTGTTGCAACGCCATGTTTCGATTTGCATGAACCCCAAACTGAGAAAACACCAACACCACCGCTAAATCCGCAAACAAAAATCGCATAAAACAGCAAGAATTGTGAATTTGTGAATTTGCGAATTTGCAAATTTGTATCTGTATCTGTTGCCCTTTCTTTTTCAATTAAATGCACAGAGAAAGGCGCAAGAAATAAATAAATAAACCGACCGGAATTGAAATATCACGAAACGCGCTCGCTCGCTTGCTCGCTTGCCGTCCGTCATGCGTGCGTCTCGTTCGGCTTGAGTTTTGCTTCTGAGCGTTGCGCTAACAGCGCCCGCCCAACAGGCCGCTGCTCAAAATGGCACTGCTAAGCGCCAAGCACGTTATGTTAACAGCGGCGCGCTCTCTCGCTGTCGCGCGCTCTTCGTGCAAAGCGGCTAATGTGGGGGGCATAAATGTGAATTCTCAAGAATTTGTTAAGGAACAAATTCTCAATAATTTTGTATTCATATTTGTATGCTATTATATTTTTATTTTATAATATCGTATTGATCCAATATGCTTGCACTTTCCAACTGCTGCATATTTGCTCTTTTTCTTTGTATGTCTTCGCCACGCTCTCTTAACATCGAAGAGCATGAAACTAAAGATCGTCATTAAGAAAAGAGCAAACAGCTGCTGCACATGGCAAAAATGTTGTTGGGATTTAAGTTATTTAAAAAATGAATTTGAATGGAAATCATATTTTAACATATAAACAAATAAATGGCAAAAGTAGTACTTTTGGGGTTGTCAGATTATACGAAGGAATAACTTAAGATTAACATAAAAATGAATTAAAAATATAGCAAAAATATACAATTACTATAAAAAATACTATTCAAAAGTTTCAAATATAGGCATTTATGAAATTGTAGTACCCGCTTATCAATATCAATATCTACTCTGGAAAAGCCGTCTCAACACCACTGTGCCTCGCACTCGCATTGCTCTTAATCCCGCTCTCTTTTGCTGCTCAGTGCAAAAGCTCCGCCGTTTGCAGTGGGCTTTGGGTCATGTGATCTGCTGCTGTGCATAGGATGTTTTCTTATCAGAGCAAACGTTGATTTTGCTGTCTTTTCAAATTAATTTAATTGCTAATTTCCATATTTTTGTCAATATCCAATCGACACGTACATATCGCATAGCACATGCCCCACTGTGCCTGTTCTACCCAGCGAAAGGGTACGTGCCGACCGTAGAGTGTATAGACATGGAACACCTTAGCCAGACGTAATGAAAACCGAAACTTTAACGGTTGTCATGGCTTGATTCCTGCGTCAACTCTATATGCATACTACCATAACAGATATATCTACATTCGTACATATATCTCCGACTTTGGCCACGTCAGCTTTAAACTCAAGGCAATTAAAAATTTATATTGTTTTATAATTCACGATTTTGAGGGTGGAAATTGCGCCAACGGTAAAACGATTGATGGATTGGATTGATGTATGTACGTCAGTAAATACGCTATTGTCATCAAAAAATCGAAAACTGCGCAGAAAAAGGCGGTTTCAGACGTAGTAAACATCGCAAAAACACATTTATGGACATAAGATTCATATATTTCATCAAATGTAGTCATACTTGAGTTTAAATTATAATTACAAATCCCTATTAAAATAAATAAAACTAGCTCATTTAAAGTCAAATACAAATCAGTTAACAAATAAATTTTAAAATAAATAATACAATAAAAAAAGGAAACCTTTTTAAGAAGGATCCTTTTTATAAAAAAAAACCAATTAAACAATAAACAATTAACAGTAGAAATAACCCAATAACAAGCTCCCAAAAACACAAACACTTTTAAGAAAATAATCAAAGTACAATAACCAAATTTAGTAAAAGGAAAAACTAATAAATAAATATTAAATTTCAAATTATTCTGCAATTGATTATTATTAGTTAATATTCAATATTACAAGCCAATATAGTTCTAAGTCTACGCTGTTTATTAACTGCAGAATATGCAATTCGAGCAGAAATATTTATGTATCTAACGATTATGAAGCAAATATCATAAAAACGTAGTTTATATGCAGGGGACAGAGCTTGAAGGAAGCTGAAATACTTTTTATCTATATTTATGAAGTAAATACTGCTAGATACTGGGTGAACAGTGTACACACTGAGAGAAAAATTATTAATTTTTAATTCAAGAACGCCATTTTACAATTAAACGCGTTCTTAAAATTCGGATATCCATGACCATTTTGGATACATTTAAATTACGAATAGTTGGTTTTTATACCCTGTATGTGTGAAAACAGGCAGAAGAAGGCGTGGCAGATCCCACAAAGTATATATTGTTGATCAGGATCACGAGCTGGTGATACACGATTATATTCCAATGTATACCTAAATTCTACAAAAATAAAGATTGATTTGAGTTCTTAAATTTGCGTTCCTGAACAATGACTTTATTTCTCTGAGTGTATCGGGCAGGTGTGCGGTCTGTTGACAGTCGACAGACTACAGACGACAGATGTCAGTTGAAAACGCGTTGTGTTTGCCACAAACGGGGCATCTTATCGAGCAACAACCCCACAGAAGAGGGCAGATGTTCGCACATGTCCCATGTCCTTGCACAATGCAAGATCAATAACTCTCTGCCTCGCTCTCTTAAAGACACACACATACTGAGATGCACGCTCTCCCTGTCGTCAGATGAGCAGCTGGCTCTCTCTCGCTCGGGTTCAACGAAACATCGCTGCCAAATGTTAATGACTCGACGCGTCGCATTGCAAAAGCAACAACAGCAGCAGCAGCAGCAGCAGCAGTGGCAGCGGCAGCGGCAGCGGCAGCGCTTCGACGCGCAGTTGCAACCCCTGCAAAGCAGAGCTCCACTCTGCCCCACTCGCACGCCCCCTCTCCATCGTGCACTCTGGCAGCAGCTCTGCTCCACGCTCTTCGCTGTCTGCTCTCATTCTGCTGCTGTTATTAACCAGTGCTGCCGATTTAGCGTGATTTATTATTTTATTTATGCGTATCTATTTGAAGCTTTATATTTTGTATATATTTTTTTTTTTATTATATATATATATTTATGGTATTTTCTATGCTGGCACACGTAAAACAGTTAGAAGAAGAAGCATTGCTGCTACGCTTCGTGTGACAGTTTTATAAAATTGTATATAATATAAAGGGTACAGGGTATTCTACTGATCTGCTCCCCCCTTTCTGGTTTATATTTTTTTTAGGATAATTTAAAGTTATTTTGCATTTCTAGCAACACTAGTTTGACCCACTATAGACTAGAGACTCAGAACATTGTAAAATGGAAAAGCTTAAAAACATAACCTATAAATTAACATAAATTGATAAAATACTTTAAACAAACATTAACAAATAAAATAAAATGTAGCAACGCTGCCTGGCAACACTGGCTGCGGCTGTAACTATGTCTGTTACTATCAGTGCTGCCATTTTAGCCAATTTAGCTAAGAAAAACCTATTTTTTGTTAATAAAATCAAATATATTAATATATTATTTATAAATTTTCGGCTTTTTAAATTAATTTTAATATTGATATTTATATGTTTTGAGCAATTTTGTATATTATCAAGTGCGACAACACTGTCTGTTACGTTAGCTGCTCTGTCTGTTGTTGCGATGTTATTAATGCCCCTAGCAGCCGTACATCTGGCTGAGCGAGTTGTTGGGTTATTGAACCCCAAACGAAGGACTACCATGACTCCTGTTAACGCCGCTTACCCCCCTTCAACCCCCTTCAACACACAACACACCCACATTTCCTGTTTTTGTACTTCTTTTTTCGTATGCACATATTTAATTTATATTTTATATCTTTTATTGTTTTACGACTTGATAAATATTTTGCTGAAATTAATGCGCCATACGAAAATTATACGAAATGCAACAAGTTTTACATTCAATTATAAATAAATGCGCAATTTCTAACGCGTTTGGCATCATAAATTGGCTGAGCAAATTTGCTTTTTATTGCTGCCAGTTTCCAAATCTTAAGGGGTATATGCACTAAGTGAAAACTCACAAGTTTTCCTACATAAATCAAGCAATGTTGCTATCAAAAGTTTAATTAGCTCAACAGAGAGATATCAAAATTCGTATATTTGGATAATAATAATAATAATTAAACGCTGTACCATTCAAGATGGGAAAACGTATATATTCTTGATCAGTACGACGAGCTTAGTCGATTTAGCCATGCCCGTCTGTATAACTGTCTATCCTTGCGTCTGAATAAATTTAGTATTATCCGAGTTGAATCTGATTTTTACCTAAACATCACTCGGATAATTAACCAAGAACTTAATGTATTAACTCTTTTGGCAGTGCGACTATTAGGGCATGGAATAGACAACACCTTTAAAATTATATTTAATATATAGGATGCAGGGATACATCCGAGGTATCGGCTTCATCCTTATGGGTTTAGGATTGTCTTTAAGAGCTAATTTCAATCCAATTTCAGGCTTAATTAGTTACTGTTTAAACTTACAACTAACTTAACTACCATTTAAACTTATTTCGATATTTCCGTACTACAATTCGCACTTTTTGGCGCCTTGTAAAACTAATAAGCATGGAAACTATTTATCTTATTTCTAACAGACTTTTCAGCCGAGTGCCTACGACTGGGCGCTACGCGTTGGGAAACCATGTTTGCTTTGGCTCATAATAGTACGTTAAGCGTCAGCACTTACCCAAAAGTTTATGAAATGGTTTCATATGGTAGTAAGGAGCGTACTTACCTGCAAGAAATAAATAAATAAATAAAATTAGTTAAAATGTAAAATTCATTGAAATAGGTATACGAGCATAGGCTTATCTTATGAGCTCTCCGAATTTGTACTTAAAAAGATATATGCGGAAGACAAATATAAACTAAATACGAGCTAAACGCTACTATCAAACAATTCCAGCTAAATGTAGGTTATTATTTAATAGAGCTTTTATGGCACACTGAGAACCGTTAACTTAGAGGTATATCAAAGGAAAATAGTTAATAGCTGCGACTTAATACTATGCTGGAAATACACTAGATTATTTTAATCATAGCTCTTATGGGAACTAATTTGTTTAATTCACTTAAATATCGCACATTTTGTTCAAATACGCGTTATTTTTATATACATATTTATATAAAAATAATTTATTTTGATATTAATAATATATAGTAAATATAATAACATATGTAATATTAATCTTTATATTTAAATATAGGGTTTTTTTACCTATTTATCTGGAGTAACTTAATTTTCATATAATATAGCACATTTTAAAATATAATAATCTAACAATTGCCAATTGTTTCACTTAAATACTTTTTATTTGTGTTATTGTTATTTAATTTATTTTTAAATTATTATTTTAAGTTAAAATTTATAAACATTTTAATTTTATTTTAAAGCATTCTAAAGTTAAAGAGAGGTTGCTCCAAATGTATAATATATTAAAAATATATATTATTGTTACATAAAATGAAATAAATATAATTAGCAAATAAATTTTACAATTATAGTAGAATATTGAAATTAATTTCGTTGCTCAATTACTATTGAAAATAGAACATTCATTTTAGAATTTGTTTGTTTTGTACGTTTTTGTTTTGCTTTTATTATATTTGAGCTTAAAGTGCAGTTAAATTATTTCAAATATCAACAACGGCCACAGCTGAACTTTCGCTCAGCAAAAGCTCATCTGTGAAACGAACCCTAGGCGTTTTGTTGTTGCGCGATCCAAAGCTCTGCACTTGAGCAGCGAGTGCAATAGCTTCTGACTGAGAAAGAGAGATGAAGAGAGATGGAGAGAGAGAGAGAGTGTGTGGGTGAGACATGTGGTGAGGGGGAGGCGAGAGCGCGACAGGTAGCTGGCGCGTGCGGTTAGAAAAAGTGAGACGCAAGGTGCTTGAACTTTTTGGCTGCAACTGACAGCGCTGCCCGATAGCTTGGGGACAACTGTTGCGCGTGCCGCAGGCGAAACAGCAACAAAATTGATATCAGGCGCAATAACAACAATTATAGCAACAAGAATCGCAGCCGCAGCAGCAGCAACAACAGTTCGTTCAACTGCCATAATTGCAAAATATTAGGCACAGACGTCGCAGTCGCAGTCGCAGTCGCAGTCAACGTCACCGTCGCTGCCTCTGTCGCAGTCAGGTTGATTGAACCAGCCATGTGCGTGTCTCTCTCTCTCTCTCTCTCTCTCCCTCTCTCTCTCTATAGGTGTAGAGCTGGTAAAATAATATCGATATCCTCAATAATATATATTCTTGTTCGATTTATGGAGATCGTTAGTGTTAAGTTTATGTGACTCCATAGTCATTTATCGTATGAACTATCATAAAATTCGAAGTTATTATCGATATATCGATACTTTGAAATATCAAAGTATGTTAAAGTATTATTTTCATACAGTTTTCAATAGATTATTTAAATTCTTACATTTTTAAACAAAAACAGAGATATATTTTCGATTCCATATCGGTATATCGGATATCTATAGTGTAACGATATTATCCCAACACTACTCCCCTGCTCTCCGGCTCCCCCGCAGCTCTAGCCTTGGCGTCTGTCCTTGCCAGTCAGCATTAAAAACAACAAAGGCTACAACGCAAATTGTTGGGGTAGGCGACATTTCAAAAGCATAGAGCAGAGAATGGGGAGTGTAGAGTGGAGACTGTAGAGTGACGTGTGGAGAGGGGGGAGTGGGAGCGATGCATAGATTGAGTGCGATGCGCTATATATAATTAATCATATATAATCGACATACGCGCAAATAATGCGCAGGGCTGCAAAACCGGTTGAAAAATAAAACCGATTCGCAACCGGAACAACATTAAATATAAATTAAATAAAGGCGTACTTAAAATAGTTAATACTTAGTATTTTAAGTAATAAATAAAATATCTGAACATTTTTTATTCAGTTCGAAAATTGTTAGCTCTAGCTAGAATATTTTATAGAATATTTTTACAAACTACCAGGAGCTATAATATTTGGTATTTGGTAATTTAAGTTTTATTTTTATGAATTTCAATAATTGAAAAAAATATAGCCTAAAAAATTAAGAATTATGATAATAACTTAATAATATCGTATTCTTCCTTAAAATATCTAAAATATTTTTTTGTCTCAAAAATATTGAAGAAACTTTAATTTGTTGTGTTGGAAATAAGCTACATTTTATTTCAATGAATATTAATAATTTTAAAATTATTGATAGCAAGCAGAACTTGAATCGAAATCAAAACGATCTAGAAACATTTGTAAAATCACTTTTGAGCTTCGAGAAAATGTCCTGAGTTTCCAGCCCTGATGTATGTATGTATTTATGTCTGTATACCTGATATATAGCCCTGTGTATGTCTATATAAATGTCTATATGTCCGTTTGCCTGCACAATATGTGAGTACACCGTTGTCATTCAATTTGCATTGCGTCGTTCTTGGCTCATGGTCATGCATTAAACAAAAACAAGAAATACTTTTTATTTTTTTTTTTTTATTATTATTATTTTGTTTATTATTATGTTCATTTTGCTCGTTTCCTGTCTACGACTCTTTGTTCATCTGCCGACTACGCACAGGAAGTAATATGCACTCGTATTTGTGTAAATATATATTAATATACTATATGCACATTATCTGCCTGATATTGATAAAACTGTGGCGCCTCCACACCCAGGCCCCTGCCCCCGCCCCCACCCCATGCCCCCTGCTCAGCCAGCATCTGCACCTGTGCCAAAAGATGCAAAAATATATAGTATTTCAGCACGTGGCAAATTGCTTAACTGAATTCAGTTAGCGGAAGATTCGAGCGGAAGTTGTTTTTACGGAAAGTACACACATGGGTTTTTATTTTTAGTTCGCGACGACAAAACATTAAGTGCAATTTTTATATTTTCATGAAATGCAAACAATTAATTCACAAATTAAATGAATAACAGAGCGCAAAGATACAATCAGAGCTCCAAATAATTAATGTTATCGATTGCTGTTAAGACATTCTCGAATTACTTTTATCCTAAAACGAAATAAACCTATTTATTTTTATTATTATTATTACCTATTGTCATATTCAGACTCTAGAATACACTGCACAATATATTTTAAATATAATTGAAAATATTTATAAAACATCATACGAAACGCTTCTTTTTATTATTACTTTTTGTCTGTACCATTCTTTAATTCGCGCAATATTGTTTCTTTAATATCTTCTATGTTTATTAACCGATTTCAATGCGCTTTTAAGAAAGTTAAATACTTATATTGGTTAACAGTATTTGGGGGTTATCTTGCATCCAACATTTAAAAGTACCTCGATCGCATATAATACTATACTACATCTAGATTTTGAAAATACTTGCTCTGGCTCAAGGTCCAGACATTTTTAATTGAATTTAGCCTAAAATATGAACTCTAACACAAGAAATTATAAATAAAATTCTGTACAAATTTCAATCGATTAACAGTAAATTTTATATTATATGAATTCCATATCAAATCAATATAAGACGAATTTCATCTAAACTAGACACTGGAAATTATAAATCCAAAGCTGTAAAAAGTTTGGTCGCACGCAATGATTGTCAATCGATCAATCAGCGAAGTTTGCTTGCTGAAATCCATGTCATATTGCATGAAAATGATGAAAATCAGTTCGGGAATTTTCCGTAAGGGGCATTATGCGTATTAAGCCAACTCGAAGTGCTTATCAGGGCGGGTATCTGTGATAAGCCCTAATTAAAATGAATGACAATAAAAACGATGTTGAGTAATAAAAAACAGAGAAAAAAAGAAGAAGGTTTCAGCAACAAGCGACAAAAAGCAAAAGTGAAGAATGAGTAAGAAGCAGAAGATAACGAGCAGCAGAGGAAGCCAGCGCACACGAGTTTTGTGCAAAGAAAGAATGATTGAGGTAGCTCACACTATACATACACACATATATATAGTATATATAAGTTATAGTATATATTTCATAAATACTTATTTCCGACTGCAGGCACGTTGCAAATTGCCAGTGCCCCAGCTACACTGTGAAAAGCTTTTGCCAAGAGAGCAAATTCGAATCTACTGCGTGTTTTGCAGTGCATTGAACCTATTGTTTATTTAATTTCGATATAAAGACGCTAAGCGAAAACTGCTGATATTTAGCAACAAAAAGAGAGTGAGAGGGCGGGAGGAAGGGAGAGAGAGCATAGCGCTCGTAAAAATATTCAATGCCAATGGCAAGCGTTAGAAAGCCCCCCCCCCCCCTTGGCAGCGAATTGACCCCTTTCCCATAGAACCTGGGGGCACAGTGGCGCAGGGGCGGCAGTTTTGGCCTCGAAAACAAACTTTTTGGGCTTTCAAGTTCATTGCCATGCCTTAACCTCAACGAGTGCGTTGCCTTTGTATTTGTATTGTTATTGTTATTATTGTTGTTATTATTGTTGTTGTTGTTCTTCTGTCGCAGCTTCTGCTTTTGCTTCTACGCTTTCTGAATGCCGGGCGCATTTCGTGTGTTTTCATTTATGATTATTATTATTTGAATTTGAAATGGAATTTGTATTTGCATTTGCATTTGCATTTGAATTTGAACTTGAATTCGTCTGTGGCGCATTGCCTAAAATGCCATATATGTACTAACTGAAAGAACTCTTGCCAATTTTATCCTTTATGCCTCTGTTGCGGTCGGAGCCAAAATGCTATATTCATCTCTACAATTTGCCATCTATGTAGATGCTTTTGCTTTCCGTTGAAATATATTACGAAAATCATAAGCAGATAAGACAGACGACAGAAATATACAATTAACATATTGTATTTTCCCCAGAAATGGGGAAATTGTGTGAAATTAATTGCAATTTTAAGCATATTTTAAGCACTGTGACTACGTTTGAATTTACACTTTTGCTTGATTTTTTTATTATTTTATTAAATTGAGTAGTTCTTTTGTTTTATTCAAACTTATCATTCCGTTTAACTAAAATTTGTTATTTTAATTATTGTAAAAAAAAAATTAATTTTATTTAACTAAAACTGTCAACTGGTTTTTATATACATAAAACTTATTTTATGTATTATTTTAATAATTTAGATTCGTTATTTCATTTAAGTCAATCTAACAATTTCATTCAATTTAAATGCAATTTTTAAATTTGTTTAAATAAATGGTTTATTTTTTTTTTTTGAGCAAAAATAGCTAATTTAAGTTGATTGTAGTGCTTTATATGCTAAAGATAAATATACTAATAAATATATTTATAATGAACTTACTGAATAATAAAATTTAAGTTAATTCATAATTATACAAATAAATTATGACAAAATTATGGCATAAATGAATAGTATGAAATAATATAATATATGAAATAATGTATATAAATAATAGTATGAAATAATCTATCAACTTAAACTTTAAACATATATGCTATTTTGTATTAAAGTTAAAAATATTAATTTGGGTAATTTAAATAATTAATTATTAACAGCATATAATACACATTGAGCATGCCAATGGTCTTTTATAAGCACAACAACACGTGTTGTACCACTGTGCGCGAGCAGCTCAATCAGCTGTTTCGCTTGGCAAGCAACAGCTGCGCAGCTGTTCGCTGGGCTTTGTTGTTGTTGTGCTTCAGCTGGCTTTGTTGTGGCGATTAACTCACGCTCCATTCTTGTGCTTTCGCGAGAGCACGCGAGAGAGCTTCGAATGAAACAGCAACAAAGCAGAAGCAGAAGCAGAAGCAGAAGCAGAACAGAAGTAAAAGCGAAAACAATAGCAGCAACGATCAGTGGTGCCAGAATTTTGGCTTTAAAAAGTAGCTAACAGTTATCTGCAAGTAATCACTTCTTTTAATGTTTATAACTTTAGAAAAAATGATATTATTAATAATTGGTAATAAAATTGTAACCTACAATAATCTTTCGGAAGAGAGGTCGGAAATAGAAAAAACTTTTATTTCCAACATTTATTATTAAAAAATCCCAATAATTCATAAATTTTATTTAAATGATAAAAATTTAATATAAAAGTCATATCCAGAGCTTGCAAATAACTCTTAACCGTTTTACGTTGTACGTAAACAACTCTCACAAAGATATGTGGTTGGAAATACCTCAATTTGTATAAAATAAATAAACAAAAAAATCATTATTACATTTTTAATACAAATTTCAAGTCAGCAAATAACTTTTAATTTATAAAAATAATGTTAAAAAAAAACAAGCGTTACGGGTAACTAAAAATGCCTAGATCTAGTCAGAAAATCGCCAAAGTGGCAGCACTGCTAACAATAGCGTATGGTGCACCAATTTGCTAATTTTTGTTAGCTTTTTTAAAAAATTTATATACACATATGGACAAAATAATAGGTGTGAAAATTTTACTTTTCGAAATATCCGAAACAGTGTGACCATATAGAAAAAGTATAAGTTCATTATAAAATTTCGTGTGCATATCGGATTATAAGGATATGTGTAGTTTTGCATGAATTCCGCAACACTTAAAAGAATAAAGCGCAAACAAAACTTAAGGAGCCAGATTTGGCGGGAAAAAGCGGAGTTGGCAACACTGCCAAAAATACACTCACATGCATGTTCAGCTGAGTTCGTTTCGCTTTCAAGCAATGTTGTTGT
The DNA here is from genome assembly GCA_035045125.1 of Hypselothyrea guttata. Classification (NCBI taxonomy): domain Eukaryota; kingdom Metazoa; phylum Arthropoda; class Insecta; order Diptera; family Drosophilidae; genus Hypselothyrea; species Hypselothyrea guttata. Next base: position 851,604 of record JAWNNJ010000194.1, read on the forward strand.
TGTTGCTGCTGCCACAATTGATGATGTTGTTGTTGTTGTTGTTGCTGCAGCATTTGGCTTGAGATTAGCCATATTTTGGGCCCAATTGGAATTATAATACATTTTGGAGCGACGCCTCGTATTGTTGTTGTTGCTGTGTGAATAATTGCTCGAGTTGTTGTAATTCTTATTGTAATTGTTGTCGAACTTGGTACATTTTTGCTGCTGCTGCTGCTGCGGCTGCTGCTTGCGTTTTTGTGGCATGCCCCGGCAGCTTGTTGCTGCTGCTGGCACCTCCTCAGCTTGCATATTACTTTTGTTTTTGGTGTTGTTGCTTTTCGCTGCTTTTTGCTGTCGTCGTTGTTGTTGTTGTTGTTGTTTTTTTTATGCTTAATCTTCACAAGCCAAATTTACAATATTTTTCCCACAATTGTTTAAAGCACCGAAAACAAGAAGAAATTTTCAGGCATTTTGACAACAAAAATTTTGGTTGTTTGTTTGTGTTTTTATGCTGCTTCTTAGGCAGTCCAAATCGGCAAATAATTGTATATTTAATTAAATATCCAATTTATTTAAGTCACAAAAAAAAAATGGCGCCGATGCGTTGCTAGGTCACAATCGCAGGCGCACTCGTTCACAATAGGCACTAAAACAAAAACATACACGCATCGCTGTTTGCGCCTGTGTTGGTGTCTCTGTGTGTATGTGTGTGTGTGTGTGTAAATATTTGTTAATTTAACAGCAAATATTTCGAACTAACGCAAGAAATTGCACGCCAACTGCTGCCTAAGCTTGTTGACCAGCAACAACAAAATAAATATGTCTGCTCACAATGAACTGTGGCAGTAGCAGTGGCAGCGACGCCAACAGCGACGCCAACATCGACGGCAACAGCGGCAGCGACAGCAGCAGCTACGTATGCATGTACAGTGGGTCACAGCTTAAAGTCTGCAGTGCAATTGAATTTCTTTATAAAATAATCTAATAATTAATAATATTTAAACTATTTGGCATTAAATCTGGTGCATATTTAAAGAGTAATATGTTAAGATTAACATACATATATTGATAAATAGTATTTAAAATATTTGCAAATACATATCAAACCTAAAAAAAGGCTCTTGTAAAAGAGTAGAGCAATATTTCGACCGATTTGATGAAACAAATTTTGGATTAAATGCCAAACCTGCGGCAAGACAAAAAACGCTATCATACCAAACATTAAAAACGTGCATAAAAACTAATATATTTAAAATTTTTAAATATAAATATAAAATAAGCTGTGCAGCAAAAACAGCAGTATTATATTTATATTTCAATTATTTTTGTTAATTAAAAGATAATTTAGGCTATAATTTAATTTGCTATGCGAATAAAGATAAATTTTCCTTTAATTTGGCACCTCGTTGAAGTTAATACTCTTACTTGATTTTTCTTCATGAAGTGTTAAAGTCTAACATTTGCACTGCATACTTTAAGCCGTGACCCACTGTACGTATGAGAGCAGCGTCGCGCTCTCAAGTCAAGTGCATGTGTGTGTGCATGTGTGTGTGAGCGAATGAACTTGTTCGCTTGTTGTTATTGTTGTTGTTGATGTTTTTGTTGTTGTGGTTGCAAGTGCAAATAATAACAAGAAACAGAAGCTGCGCTGCGCTGCGCTGCGTTGGGTTGAAGGTTAACGCGGTTTAATGCTGCCGCTGCCGCTGCCGCTGCCGACGCAGCTATCTCTTATAATTATTATTGTTATTATCTGGCTACTTACAACGCCTGCAATTGCGCCAAGATAATTTCAAGTGTCGTCAGTTGTGATTAGTAATACATTTTTGCTTGTTCCGGAAACTGCGTGCGAGCTTTTGCGGCAGCTTTAGTTGGACAAGAACCGAAGAGAGAGCAAGAGAGCGAGCGAAAGCTTCTAGCTGCAGGATGCCTGACTGCTTGGAATTTAAAGCAGCGTTGCCACAAAAAAACAGATTTGCAATATAAAATATTTAGACGGGGCAGATCAGTCGGATGGGACCACCTGTAAAATACCCTGTACCCTATATTTTAAATACCCTATATTTAATAAATAATTATATAAAATTGTCATACAAAGCTAAGCAGATATACTTCTTCTTCTTACTTTATTACATATATGTGGCATCTTTAAAGGCCGCGCTGCTAGAGGGCGAGCGAGGCAACGCCTGCGAAATTGTTTCGTTAATAACTCCTGTGCTTATTAAACGATTTCAATCAGCTTTTCAGGTTAGGTAAATATAATAGAAGAGAGTGTAAATACCGAATAACAACCTTCTTTGTTCAATATTTCGCTTGTTATTAAACTTTTTATTTTTAAATTTGTTGCGTTAATAGCTCCAGTGTTTAATAACCGATTTCAATGAGCTTTTGAGAATAGTTAAATATAATAGAAGAGACATATATAAATACCGAATAACAACCGAAAAAAAATTGCATCTCTAGCTCGTTCTGGTAACACTGCTTTGAACGTGGTGCGAACATGCGGCACGATCTTGTAGTTTTATTGCAAACAGTCGAAAACTCGCTTATGTTATTCCATAAACCTGAATAAATCTTACACAAAACCGTGAATTTAGCTGTGTGTGAAAATGATTGAAAAATGATGTATGTGCATACGTACATGTTAGTTAATTCATTATTACGGCGATACACTACTTTATTACAGTATAAAATTTAAATAAAAACGTAAAATCAATTTCGGTATAAATTAAATAAACATATTTAAATGCTCACCAAATGTCAGGCTGGGCGACTTCAACCAAATTGTAACTTCCTCCATGCCTACTATAATTTACTTCGATTTTGAAAAATTGGTTATTGATTGTGGTATTTACATGCGCGTCAAGTATAAATGTTTCCCGCTTCGAGTGGAGTGGTCAACTGGCTGGATTTTGCCTCAGCCTAACCTACTTATAACCTAGGGCAAACGGTTCCTACTTAGGAACCAATTAAAAACGCATTGTAGGTGTGCGAGGAGTGCGGCAACAGGTAGCCGGTGGCATATGCAGTTTACTCGGACAGGCAGGCGCATGTCGCCGGGTTTTTCGGCACTAATTTAACAGGCCAGATGTTAGGTAAATTTTGGCAACATTTCTGTTGTCCTACGGGACACGGTGCGATAGACGAAAGCGAGAGGGTTAGCGCACAGTGTTTCCCATATTGTTGAGTCGAGGATCTGCAGAGTGAAAACAACAAAACAGCCAGATAAAAACAAGGAAATAACAAACCATTTATTGTGTTTAATAAATGATTAATTTTAATAAAATTTTGTTGTATTATTATACCGCGCATCCTTGAAACGGGTAGAAACGGGGTTAATATACTATATAACATTGTTGGGCGAAATTGTTGGATATTTTTTAACGGAAACTTTCTGATTGTTAAACATTTTCTAAAAAGTCTGTAATATCATTGACTTTGCTATTAATCCAAATATCCACATGCTGTCAAAATTTTGGCTAACATTTAATTACTTTACGTGTCACTGTGCGAGACGTTGATAAATGACGGATCAGGCATTCAATATGTTTAGCCTGAGAAGAGAGTATGAGCGTAAGCGCAAAGCCGAAAGCGAGCGAAACAGTGTTGTCACTCAAAAAAGTTGGGTTGACTAAAAAAATAGCCAGAAAAATAAATTGCTATTAAAGCTGAGAAAGAACTTAAATTCAAGTGAAGTTAATTATGATCTTAGGGACCATCGCAATAATTATAATAAATAAATGTATTCAGGCGACCCCAGCTACCGCAGAAATTTTTTGTTTCGAATAGAGTATTATGTAGTATTATATATTCTAAGCAGAATGATTAAAGAGAGAGGAAGAGAGTGTGAGAGAGATGTTGAATGGCAGGGAGTAAAAGTCAGCTGCAATTAAGGCATCTCCAAGCACGTACGATCTCGCTGCGCTTGAAGATACGATTTTGTATATGTGTGGGTGTGTGTGTGGCTGGAAAACCTCAGAGAGCGCACAGTGGGACAAGTGCCTCTGCTAGCGGAATTTTATTATTAAAATATGTACATATATTTAGTTATAAATAATTAAAAACATTTTGAATATAATTAATATTTTTAATGTTATTTTTTTTTTTTTTAATAAAACTATCATTTTAGTGTTATATTTTTGAATCAAACATCTAACCTCAAATCTATGCTTGGCCAAGTGCTGAAACAAATGTGCAGGAAGGCATTTGAAAGCTTATTCAAAAACTTTTTATGAGAACAGAGGGTTATGTGACACCCAAATTAAACTCAATTTTGAAAACTTAAATTCGACTTGTATTCCCCTAGATATGTATATACATAGTATGTACATTTGTCAATCGGGCCACTGTCGAGCGTCGCGTACAGTGGGACTTGGTGATTTGTTAATTGTCAATTACGTTGTAATTTGCATACTTTACTCTCAAGACGTTTGCGGCTAACGCATACGCGATCGCTGACTCAGCAAAATACAGTTAGCCTCTTTGACGAATTGGGACAAAGGCAAACACACACACACGCCTATCAGGCACAGTGTGGCAAGATGAGACGTGTCTGAATGGTATATAGGCAAGATTGTATGTTTATATGTATGTACATATGTATGTATCTGCTGTTCGCAGAATATGCAGTTAATTGTGTCACCGTGCCATGTTTACCTTTGGCGATATTACGGCCCACGACACTTAAACAAATTCTGGTGTAGTTCATGCAAATACGATAAGGAAGTCAAGTAAATAATAACAAAAATTAAAAAAGTCAATTAAACGAAATAGTTTAACAACAATTTAGAATTAAAAACAACTTTATCACGATCAATGCAAAGTTCATGATGGTTATTATAAGGTTCATTGAAATTATACTATTATTATTTATCGAAAAAAAAAGAAATAAATGATAAAAAAAGCTAAAACATTATAAGTTTTAAAAAATAAAAGCTGAAACTACATAAAAAAATTTAATCAAAACTAAAATAGTAGAAGAGATAAATTAGCTGAAAAATAAAATTTAATGGAAAATAAAATATAACATGAATTTAAAAAAATTAAGCATAGCTAAAAATAATATAAAATAAAAAAATTAATAAATAATGAGATTACATGCTTCTTCTTCCTTTCGAGGCTTGCGATCAATTGAACTAAATCATGTCAAATTCTTTCTCCAATAACTTTTATGTATATTAACCGATTCAATTGCACTTTTAAGCATAGATTACCATGATACATGAAAACGTATACGCGAAATGACAAACTTATACTTCCAAAATTGTACAATCTCTAAGGGTGTTATCGATTTGTGGGCGAAGTGGGTAAACTACTCATTTCGAACTTTTATAAGTAAATGCTGAGATCTATGCGTTCATACAAATGGAAAAATTATAAATGTGCTTAGGATACTTTATTCGATTTTTGCCTATTATTTATGTGATCTTGCACAAATCTTATGATTTAATTGAACTATGTACCTGAAAGCAAACGTAGAAGTTTTTTTTAAGTATATTTAGTTAATGGTTTTGCTGATTCGGTGCCATGGTTCGGTTAATGGAAAAAGATATTGGGTTTCATAAAATACAGGCACCCTCTTTCGTACAACGCTCATGATGCGTGATATAAATATACTAGATGTTACATTTGATCTGGAGTTGTCGTGTAAAATACGCATATGTTTGAATATCCCAATGATATCATTTTTATAAATTCAGCTTACGTTTCTGCTGCTCAAATTAAGCCTTTTAACCTTAAGCTGAATTACAATAATTATATCTATATGCACATACTTTAATTATATCAACACTTTCAAGAAATTTATTAAGTAAAAATGAACAAAAAAATGACAGAAATAAATCACAATTTAAACTTTTTTTGTAAACAAGTAAATAATTATATAAATATTTTCATACAATTTAAACTATGCTTAACATTTAAAAGCAATTTGTAATATTTAAGTAGTATATATAAAACTATGATATTCTAGCACTTACCTATGGTAGTATTAATCCGTTAGTCTGCATAGGATATCTTTATTATTTGATGCTCTCCATGCTCTGAGATGCAATCGTTTTGTTGTATTTTTTGTCAGGTCCGCTCTCCAGCACGTTCGTTTATCAACTAAGCGTTGACATGAGCTTGAACAGAGAAAAAATGAGAAAAAGAATTATAATAAAAGAAAGAATGAAAACGGAGTGAACGTATAATAACAATAAATGCAAAATGTAAATGAAAAGCATACAGAAAGCACAATTGATTCACTTGTGGTAGGTCACTGAATGAATCAATTATTGAGTGAAGTAACTTACACTTGACTTTCATTTTTTATTATACCCTATAACCATTAAATATAGCTAAAAACAGGGTAGTCTACAGTCGGGCGCGTCTGACTACTGACTAAAATATATGTATTATCCCTCAGTGTGCTGCTACGACCATCTATGTAATGGCACAAAAATTAAAATGGCACTAGCTTGCAAATATGCTATAAAAATTTATATTTAATTTAGCTCGAAGGATTATTCAATCAAATAAAATAAAAATTTAATGCACTATAACCAAATAAATAAAATATAAATTAATAAATTTGTTTTATTGAGTACTTTACCATACAAATACAAGAGCTGTTGTTATATATCTTTCTATTTATACTATAAATATATTATTTTCAATGGAAAACGCACAACAAATTTGCACTTTATTGCTAGATATGCGGAGTGAAAATAGATCGCTAAGCAAGAAGTTGCAGACTTTAAAACAACCAACTGGAATTGAAGCAAACTTTTATCAAATTGACAGAGGAGACTGTGGAAAATAGAAAGTTTCACAATACTACAGGACAACTTAACAGACAGATAGATGATTTACCGTACTTCCATCATTGTATTTCCATCACGGTAAGGAATATTGCTAATTTTGATAAAGACGCACAAACAAACAAAGAAAAACTTAGTTAATTTGTAAGTATTATGCACAAGATTATTATTTTAATTTAACTATCAATTCAACCATTTTTTTTTTTAACAGAAACCAAAATGCCTTCTTGTTACAATTATGATAAGTAAGTATACATAAAAATATAATATATAATAATATAATTATTAAAGAAATATAAAATAAATTTTTTTTCATGACCAACAGGAAAATCCAATCCAACCCAATATTCCCAGGGATCCCCAATTTCCGTCATTCTATTCCTCATTTCCTACAATAAACTAGCCCACATCATCGATCTATTGTACTCTATGTAACCTACACGTCATAGCCTACGCCAATGAATTTCACATTAATATAATGATTTCACTAAAAGAATCTCCAACAAAACCTTGACCCACATTTCTCCCGAATAAATCATAGGTGTTCTTTCTCAAAGGAATCAAATGCAACCAAATAGAAAACAATAGTCAATACCTTCTAAATTCTAACTTCACTCTGCAAACACACTAAAATTACTAGGCTTCAACAATAAATAAAAATGGAACGATAGCATCAATTATTTGGTAATCTCACATAACAATAACCTTAATATCCTTAAATGTATTTAGGACACAACATACAACTGCAACAACTACACATTTATAAACATAGTAAAATCCATTATCCTCTCCAAAATAGATTACGGATCAATTTTTTACAGATACGCCCGAAAATCGAACCTTAAGAATATCTAATCCTCTAACGGAAACGCCCATGAAGCATTCTGAACAGTATTCATAAACAACTTTACAACTGCAAGAAGTCAACATAAACACGATACATGAAGACCACACAATCTTCAGAAACCCCAACTCTGTCAACACAAACACTCACGCAGCCAATACAAAAAAATTAAAAGAAACAAAAAATATTCAGCAAAATATTAGCATCAGCAGTATTTGGTTGCCTAAAAAGTTACCCTACTCACACACACAATACCAAAAAGCCCCCCTTGGGAATGACCTACCTCAACAAAGCCACAGCCAACTCTCTACTGATCAGCAAAAATTGCAGACAATCAAAAACTCATGCTCCAATCACATATTTATCTTTACCGGCAAGTAGAATTTATTTTCAAAAATTACCATACATTTTATAAATTTAAGCGTAAAATTTGTTATAGACTAGAAACATTTTTATAACATTATTTATTATTTATCAATATGACTAAATAAAATATTTTAATACATTCAATCTTAATATTTATTGCCTTTTTTTGGTTTTTTGTTATAAGCGGAAAATCAATAATATATGTACTACAATTAACCCCTTTCATGCATAAAATGTATGAATTTTCTGTTGCCCTCTTTTAGGCTGGGAAAGAATAGCATTTGAATATGGAAAGAATTGTGAAGTATTTTTACGTTTAGTTTACTAGTTTAAGCTTTATTCCCTTTGAAACAGTTTGACGTCTTTCTATTTTAAGGGCACTAATATAAATGTTTGGCAACATTTGAAATAGTATTCTCTGACTAGCCAACATTTTTTAAAAGCTTATTGACTTGAGCTCAAACTCACCCATTGAAATTATTTGTTATTTTATCTTTGTTTATATTTACTACGATATTGTTGTGAACACGAATTCAATTTCTTCCCCTTTCGACGAAATCAGACAAAAGTTTGCATTTGAATTCTTTTTTAAATTTTCCGCCCTCTTTTAAAGTTTCTTCACTTGAAAGCTCCCTATGTTATCGTTTCCCCTTTGGTGCTGTTAAATGCAACTCTGCGTTGCCCGATGGGTGATCGTGTGCCGGTTTACGAGTTCTGGTCAGAACAAAGAAAAAAAACTCCAGCTTACAATTTTTGAAGCTTTGGTGGTTTGTCGATTTTTCTCGCACTCGCACTTCGTGGTTTCCTACTTAAGCACGCAGACCCCAGTTCCGGCAACAACAACGTGACGCCAGTCCTGTCCTGATTCAAAAATTTTGGGAACTTGGGCCGTTTGGAACCCTCGGGTAAGTCTTTGCATCCTCTGTGGTTGCAACTTCGGTGGTGGCTGGAGTTACAGCTGTCGTAGTTATTGCTGCTTCATCTGCTCCAGTTTCCCCAACGTAGTTGTTACTTCTATTTCCTGGTATTTTTCCGCGGTTGCCACGTCGATCCTTTTTTTTTTGCCAACTCTTCGGATGCCGACATTGCCTCATCCACTGACGTCTCTTTGAGTGGCTTCGCCGGCTAGCCGGATATAGAAATTTTCAGACCCTAACGGGTTTGAGTTAGAATCTGAGAATTTCTATCTCCTCCTTTCCGGACTCATACCTAGTACCGTGTTCCAATTTATAGGCAAAATGTTGCCATATCCCCTGCTCCCATCTCACAGTGGTCGGCTCCATACGACAAAAATAAATAAACCGAAATCAAAAATTTAAGTTTTTAACGATGTCAATCATCTCTTACATAATTACCATTACCAAACAACAGTTCACTCTTGTAAAAAAATCTCTCTAAGTTAGACGACGTGTGATGCAATTCATTTCGCTGTGTTTGGTTTTGAAGTAACGCCAACATTTATAGTACAAGAATTTTAAAATTTAAAGATACAATAAATTTTTATTAGAATGGTTATTTTTTGTTGATCCCCGTGTTTTTAGGTCTCTGCAGTAAAAAAATACAGCAGGCAAAGTTTTAAACTTATAGATTTGTGATTTGGCTTATTTTCTATTGACGGTATAAATTGTTTTACAATCGGATAAGGAACAGCGATGATATGCAATAAAAATTTTTTCGATTGGACCGAAAGGGGTATATATCGCATGCGAAAACCTATTTATTTATTTATTTTTTTTTTGTGTAAAATATTCTTTATTTACCTCTGCCCATGGGGCAATTAATTAAATTATTTGATGCATTGACAGAGAACAATTAATTTTATGGTAAATGGTGTAAATGGTAAGGGCTATAGGACTCTGAAACAGAGATGAACTGGGTGAATCCTTTTCAACCTGTAGGGTGTTGCGCTATTGTCCAGGAGGTTGATCGCTAGATGATTTTCATGGTTTCCAAGCCTTTCCAGGTAACTGTTACTGATTTTAGTTATTTCTTCGCGAACTGATGGAATCTTTAGATATCTTTTAATGGTGGAATTGCGCACGTAGTACGGGGCGTTCACTATCTGCCTAAGAATTCTGCATTCAGATCTTTGAAGCTTTTGAATGTTTGTCGACGAAGCAGTGCCCTAGAGCTCTATTCCATAGATCCACACAGGTTTAATGATCGCCTTATAAATGAGCAATTTGTTTCTTAGGGATAGTTTACTTCTTCTGGACAGCAACCATGACATTGACCTTGCCTTATGTCTGATTAATTTTACCTTTTCATCAATGTGTTGCTTCCTAACAACACAGAATTCTACTGTCGGGCGTGTCCGACTGTTGTTTTTATTTTTGATTTGTGTATTATTATATTATTTTAAGAGGCCAAATATTGAAGTTAAGTTATATTGAAATATAAGACTCCTATAGAATATAGTCAGCCGATAAGGCACATTTTTTTATGACATATTTAGAATATTTTTACAGATTTTTGGCAAACATTTTTATAACGATATCGCAAATACATATAACTATTTTTGTCGCATACTTTCATATAAGCCATTCAGACCAACGAGATCTAATCTTTATTTATGCGTATCGTCTCCATCTCCTCATTCGTGTCCCATTTCGGCGTCTCCTTGAACAAAGACGCGTCCAACTCCAGACGAATGGGTTCAGGTTGCGTCGACTTGTTGGAGCCATCTTATCATTTATGCGAATTTTTTGTTTATAGATATCTACCTATGTTTATTCCAGAGTTTGCAAATTACCCTCGAACTTTTGTTTAACTTTGTTTTTGGTTTCGGTTGGATGTATTTAAATTAGTTGTTATTGTTTATATCTTTCAATAACAACTTGAAGGGAGAGCTTCAATGGAGCGCTCGCGTAATGAGACCCTAAAAACTAAAATCTCAGCGCAAAGGGTGATTTTTACTTTGCTTTAATACAAATAAACCAAAACAGATTTGAATTCTTCACTCGCGTTCAAAAGATCCGCAAATTGCTAGAGCATGCAAAAAAAATTTGTTACTTTGCGCAGAGTTTGTAATGAGATTTATTTAGGGACAACTATAAATGGTCGACAGTCACTTGCAAGTTTTGGTTTATTATTATTTTGTTGTGATATTAAATTGTCACAATTGCATGGAAAACTTTATTGTGTAAATACGGACTTACTATTTATTTTCTTCCCAAAAGCAATAGGACAAAAACAATTTTTGCGATGAATTCGGGCACAGGCAACAGTAGAAGACCCTGTAGCTTTTAAATTGGAGAATATGTATTTTTTTGTGGTTATAGGGTGAAGGGTTATAAAGAGTATAGAAAACCTAAAAAAAAAACGTAATGTTGTCTCTACCTCTCATAGTCCTGACCAAAACCAGTAAGGAGCTATAGTCGGACTTTACGATTGTAGAAGACCCTGTACTTTTTAAGCTGTGGTAGTGTAACGTAGTGTAGTGGCGTTTACATACATTTATACAAAATTCAACTAACTACTCCACTACCTCGACTATCGAACGTCTAACCACCTAGCAAACATGGGCACTTATCGGACTGACCCTATAGTAACTGATCAGCAAACAATCGAGTAAATAAAAAAAATATATGGACGGGGCAGATCAGTCAGACGTAACCGACACTAGGAGACCCTATACTTTGTGTTTTTATAATCACTGCACCTCTACTTCACACACAGTAGCAATCTTTGCACTAAAATTATGTCTCTAACTCTTATAATTTCTGAGTTCTAGGTGTTCATACATACAGACAGACAGAGGGATAAAAGCTATTTTATTTGTTTTACTTCTGGGTACCCTCTTTACCACACCTAGTATGGCTATCCATTTCAGGGACCGTATCATGGGCACCTACGTAAATACTTATATGAGTACATGGGTACGCCGCGAAACAAAGAAATGGGTCCTCATGTTAGGGTTGCTTACTCCAACATGCATACCTAACATGGGGACCATTTCCTTTAATTTGCGGTAGCGCTTTTTAACATTTTACATAAAAAGCAAATGACGAAACTCATTGCTTAGGGTAAGAAAAGTAAGTGGTGTTAGTCCCTAGTAAGTAGTAATTTCACCAGCTACGTCTAGTGGCCAGTCCTAGCGGATAGTACAAAAAATAAAAACAAAATCTAATACAAACGCATAATACTCTGTAGGTTTTACTTAAACAGATTGAAGCAATCTCAATAGCGAACCAGGCGGCCATAAGATGGATGTCTCGAAGAGGAGCGTACGGGAGCGTCTAATCCATTTGTTGGCGTTCAAGCCGTTCAAGAAGCGAGAGCTCTACACCAGACTGCACAACGAGGGCATCACGGAGCGCGAAGTTCAATCAATATATGATATACTGTGGAGCATAAGCGTTGTAATACACAATACGTATCACTTGCGTAATCAGATGTGGATCGATGTCGACGAGAACTGGCCCTTCTTCAACGAGCAGGAGCTGCTGCAGCTTAGGGATCGCAAGCCCCGGAACCTGGTACTTCCCATGCGATTCGCTGACGACATCCCCACAACCTCACAGAGTGCCACTTCCACATATACAGGCAGTGCTGCTCCCCCCATGTCGCTGCAATCCGGCAGCAACAACCGCAGCGGCGACATGAACAACATGAACAACGGCAACAGCCGCAAGCGCAGCAGCAACAACAACGATGAAATGTTGAACACAGTGCAAAAAAAGCGCAGCAGCACCTCCACTGCCTGCAGCTGTCTCAGTTGCACCTCTCACCAGCAGCAGCAGCAGCAGCAGCAGCAACAGCAGCTCCACCTGAATGTACACAGCGGCAACAGGAGCAGCACCTTGGCCAACATGGAAGTGTTTCGCAGCCAACAGCAGCACCACCAACAACTGCAGCAGCAACAACATTATCTACAACTGCAGCATCAACATCATTATCTACAACTGCAGCATCAACATCATTATCTACAACTGCAGCAGCAACAGCATTACCTACAACTGCAGCGGCAACAGCGTCAACAACAACTGCGGCAGCACCAGCAGTATCAACAACTGCAGCGTCAGCATCAACTACAGCAGCACCAACAACTGCAGCAGCACCAACAGCTGCAGCTGCCACAGCAATACCAACATTTGCATGACCAGCAACAGCAGCATCAACAACTGCCACAGCCGCAGCAACACCAACAACTGCATTACCAGCACCAACAACTGGAGCAGCAACAACAACTGCAGCACCAACAACTGCAGCACCAACAACTGCAGCACCAACAACTGCAGCACCAACAGCAGCAGCAACAACAGCAGCAGCAGCAGCGTAACAGCAGCAATAGTCGACGTGGCAACAATAGCAACAAGCGCACGGTCGATAGCAGCAGCAACAGTAACCACATGTATCAGCAGCAGCAACTTCAACAACTGCAGCAGCAGCAACTTCAACAACTGCAGCAGCAGCAACTTCAACAACTGCAGCAACAGCAGCCGCAGCAGCAGCAGCAGCAACTTCAACAAGAGCAACACAATCATCATCAAGAGCAACAACAACGCGAAGTAGCGAAACCCACAGCTATCTCTGCCCCATCAACAGCAATCGCCGAGACCCAGCAGCAGCACCAACAGCAGCACCAACAACTGCAGCACCAACAACTGCAGCACCAACAGCAGCAGCAGCAGCGTAACAGCAGCAATAGTCGACGTGGCAACAATAGCAAGAAGCTCACGGTCGATAGCAGCAGCAACAGTAACCACATGTATCAGCAGCAACAGCAGCAGCAGCAGCAACTTCAACAACTGCAGCAACAGCAGCCGCAGCAGCAGCAACTTCAACAACTGCAGCAACAGCAGCCGCAGCAGCAGCAGCAACTTCAACAACAGCAACACAATCATCATCAAGAGCAACAACAACGCGAGGTAGCGAAACCCACAGCAATCTCTGCCCCATCAACAGCAATCGCCGAGACCCAGCTGCAGCACCAACAGCAGCACCAACAACTGCAGCACCAACAGCAGCAGCGTAACAGCAGCAATAGTCGACGTGGCAACAATAGCAAGAAGCGCACGGTCGATAGCAGCAGCAACAGTAACCACATGTATCAGCAGCAACAGCAGCAACTTCAACAACTGCAGCAACAGCAACAGCAACAGCAGCAACTTCAACAACTGCAGCAACAGCAGCCGCAGCAGCAGCAGCAACTTCAACAACAGCAACACAATCATCATCAAGAGCAACAACAACGCGAAGTAGCGAAACCCTCAGCAATCTCTGCCCCATCAACAGCAATCGCCGAGACCCAGCAGCAGCACCAACAGCAGCAGCAGCAGCGTAACAGCAGCAATAGTCGACGTGGCAACAATAGCAAGAAGCGCACGGTCGATAGCAGCAGCAACAGTAACCACATGTATCAGCAGCAACAGCAGCAACTTCAACAACTGCAGCAACAGCAGCAGCAGCAGCAGCAGCAGCAACTTCAACAACTGCAGCAACCGCAGCCGCAGCAGCAGCAGCAACTTCAACAAGAGCAACACAATCATCATCAAGAGCAACAACAACGCGAAGTAGCGAGACCCACAGCAATCTTTGCCCCATCAACAGCAATCGCCGAGACCCCCTTACCAACGCAGCAACTGGCAGCAGCAGCTGTTGCCCATACCGCAGCAGCAACAGGCGAGACTGGCAGCCAGAATGCGCCCAGCTACGACTTCAGCCAGTATACGACCATATATACGCTGGAGATGCGCAGGCACTACAAGGCTGAGTTCGATAGGAAGTACGAGGAGTACTACCAGCTGTGGGCTAAATTCGATGCTATCGGCAGCATCTTCAACGATTTGGCCGTGCGAATGGAGCACGCCCAGCAGCATGGGGGCGGCGACAGCGATCAGATCAAGCGGCTCATTTTCAGCGAATACGAGCGCATCACCAACGATCGCACCTTGAACGAAAACAGGCTGAGGTTCAACTATCTGCATGCCAAGTTGACGCACTTCCAGCAGTTGGTGAATGACTACGACGCGAAGTTAATAAGTGCCACAGCAGCAACATCAACAGCTGCATCGGCAACAGCAACAACAGCAGAGCCACCAAATTCCCAATAACAGCAACAGCACCAATGGGATAAGCTTGAAAGTATGCTATGAAAATTTACATTTGATTCAGCTTGATGGATTAAAGTCTCTTAGTCTACTTTTAAGCTTATCAATAAAATCAAATAAAATTTGCACTCCCCATAATCGGTAAAGGTGGTTAAATGATTATTTTAAAAACAAACCTAATACATTTGTTACTTCTTTTTTGTATTTTTTAATAAATCTAAAAAAAAATAATGAAACAATGGCATAATTTCTATACGAACATAGATCACAGTGTAAGAAAATATGGATAGCGCACCGTTTTGCTAAAAACTAAGTTCTATTCAAAATATTTAAACTTATTTCTGGAGGTAAACGACTTCGACCAATATTTTATAGGTTCATGCGAAATGCTAAACGTTTTTATGGCCCTGCATGGAAAATGTTTTGACCCAACAACAACTTAATAACTTTGTGTAAATGTATGTAGCAGGCAGAAAGAGGCGTGGCAGATCCTACAATTCTTATATATTCTTAATTCCTATATATTCTTATTCAGGACGACAAGCTGAGTCGATTGACGGTCTGTCAGTTCGTCTGTGTGCGTAGATCTCGGAAACTATTGGCGCTAAAACAGCCATTTTTAGAATATAGATAGGTGTATACCCAAACACAGACATGATTATTTCAAATGTTGACATATCGATATATTCGATTTTTAATTAAAATTAGATATACCTATTTACAATATTTTGGTTTATATGCTATATGTAATATTTTGGTTTATTTCATATTTTAATTGGATGCATGGTGAGTCCCCAACTGCTTACGATCGATATTAATCGACAGCATGTGTCGATCAAACAAATAAAATAAAACCAGTTTGGCTTTTGCAACAGAAAAATAGAGTTTTATTTGCCTTTTTTTGTGGCCAAACAACAGTGCGATTGCGACAACAACAAGTTCGAGTTAAGAGCTAGAGGAAATGCTTTAAAGGAATAGAATACGTTGGAAATAGATTCAGAAATACAAATAGAATTAAAGGTATAAGCAGTTAGAGCTAGAGTGCACACTTATAACTACCAACTAGATCTTTAAGCAGTTGATTTATTTGGGTAACGGTTGATCCTTTGGCTTTGGATTTGGCTTTGCTTTATTTTCCTCCTCATCGACAAATGAAGGCGCTATGGCCGGCAGCAGCAGAAACTCATTGAAGAGGAAATCCGCATCCATGGACTGCGTCTTGGCGTGATAGCCATGGACAATGCCACGTTTGGGTGGCTCAATAAAACGCTCCTTGACAATTAAGGCGCCCGGATGTGGCGGTTGTTGTGGGGCCGCAGCTGCTTCATCCACCGCACCACCAACGGCGCCTTCGGCTTCACTCGACTGCTTGCTGTCCACATCCAAGGAGCAGCATACGGACAATGCGTTGGGCAGACGATTGAATTTGTTAACGGCGGCAGCCGTTGACAATGGTCTGGGCCGTTCCGGTTCGGTGGCACGCTGCTGATGCTGCGGCGAACCGTAGTTTAGGGAACCGGAACCGGAACCGGAGCCGCTACTCTTGAGATTGATGCAGCTCTGCGTATGCGAGACATTCGCATAGTTATCCTTGGTGCTGGACAGCGGCACACGCTTCAGCGTGTTGCTCTCAAATGGGAAATTCGAATTCGATGTGGACTGTGTGAGATTCTCGAATTTACGCAGACGTGCATCCTGACGCAACTGCTGCGCAACCGCTGGCAAATTGATGGACGCATGCAACGCGTTGGCCGCCTCAATGCTGGCTGAAGACGCTGCCACTGCGCCTGGTTCAAATACGCTAATCTGTTTCATGATACGCGGCGATATCGGATCATGGGCACGTCGCACACACCCGCCACGCCCATGCTCCGGCGATGCCTGTGTAATGTGCACCGGCAGGGCAAACACATATTTCGGATCATCGATGGGCACCTCTGGCGGCGGTTGCGCATGCGTGCGGCAGCAATAGCAGAGCTCCACTTTGGGCTCCAGATCAGCGGGCAGCGAGGGCGTGGTCGCCGCCGATAGCGTGGCATCCTCATCATCATCGAAGCCCTGCAACAAGAAGGGCAACAGTTAGATATGCAAATTTACAAAATGTACAAAAAGAGAAGTGTGACAACCTAGACCTTTCAAAAACGAAGCCAGTAAGGACGGCGCAGTTCAGTCGGACAGAAGGCTACAGTTGGACGTAACTGACGGAAGGGGATCCTATGCTTTTGTGTTTCTGCTTGCAACATCGGACAACCTAAATCCCGAAAGGTGGTGTCTCTAGCTCTTATAGGTGCTGAGTTCTAGATGTTCATACGGACAGCCGTACAGATTGTTTATTTTATGTTTAAATAATTTAATTTATGTTTAAATTTAAACTATAGGTCCTTAGTACTTGTGGCATTAGGAAATTCTCTAGTAATAAATAAATATGTGGACGTAGTGAACATTTTCCTGGGAATGCTCTTATACATCGAAATTAGCAAAATTAACAATGAGCTGTCTTACATCCATGGACAAGGTCATGGATCCCTTGTTGGCCACCATGCTGAGATCCAGATCCAGATCCATTCCACTAACTGGTGTCAGGCAGGCGCTAGTAGGCGGCTCCGGCTCATCGCAGACGCTGAGAAAAATGGAGCCAGCTGTAGCTCCACTGGACTCCATCAATACGTCCAGATTCATGGGCTCAAACGAGGAGCTTAGCTCCTGCTCGGATTCTTCCAACATGACAATGTCCACAGTGCTGCTGGAGAATATCAGAGCTTAATTAGAGATAGAGTTACGAAAGTGATCATAATTTTATCTCACCTGGGCAGCTGCTGTTGCTGTTGGCCCTGATTCTCCCCTGGCTGCTCGGATTCTGCGGTGTTCTGCTCTGGCTGCTCTGGCCAAACTTGTTTGCCATTTGGTTAGCATTGGTTTTTTTTTTTTGTTTTGTTAGTTTCTGTTTGGCTCAAATTACAGGATATGATGAGGTGCAGATGAAGTAATAAAATAAGAGACAGAGAGACAGAGAGAAAGAGAGAAGAGAGAGAGAGCAAGGAGAGCAGGAGAGAGCGAAACGAGCTCTCAGTGCGTGCGATAGCGAGCTGAAGCGTTTTTGTTTTTTTTATTAAATGACAAAGACAAAACGATAAAACAAATAGAGAAAGAAATGGAAACAGAGAGTATAAGATAGCAGAGTTGAAGCATGCTTTAAGAAATCAATTAAAAATAATTCCAATCATATTAAACACTTAGAGCTACACAACAGCTGCACAGTGTGCTTGGGGCCGTAGAAGTTGAAATCAAAACAGATTGGGTTACAGTCGGACGTAACCGACAGTAGGAAAGCCTGTACACACACACACACACACACCCACAGATAAGCAAATAATGCGCGTATGGACAAATCTCGTCGTCGTGATCAAGAATATATATGTATGTATACTGCCCCGCCTTTTTCTGCATGTCACACATACTTTCCAATTGTAAAAATGCACAATTCAGATATTAATAAATTTAAATATGTAGAGTTAATATTAAATTTAATTTAACTTTACCATTTGAATAAAGTCAAAGTTATGTTTGATTTAATTGCAGTTCTTTTTTTTATAATTTTATACTATACATCATTATTTTTTATTTTAAGAAGCTTATACGTTGAGTTTTGATCTTTGAAACGGAACGTTTCCATTTGAATTTATATTTTTAAACATTATAAATACAAAAAAAAAAAAAATATATTTTAACACATACTTTGTTTCTAAATTCAGAAAATTTGAATTTAAAAGAATTTTACTTTGTTTTAAATATTATTTTAAAGAACTCAAAAGTCGAAAATAAATTAATTTAATATCAGACAGCTTTATAGCTTTGGAAATTACCGAATTTGACTGGAAAAACGAGCTAGTCGACAAACTGTGCAGTGTTACCATAGCTAAAAAAAAAAAAAACAATAAACCCCATTGCGACAAAGCATTAACAGAGCGCATGCTATTTAAAAAGAGATAGAGATGGTAGATATTGCTGCTGATACATATAGTTTTATTTTAAATTGCCTCTTAGAAAATGAGCATTGACTGATATGATTATATAATTGAACAACAGTTCAACAAATAGATACAATGAGATATATGTATATAACTTGATATTAATGTAATGATCGAATGCCTTACATATATACCCTGATATATATGGTATTATGTAAGGCACCCGTAATCAAAATTAAGGTAAATTATATTGTTGGAAAATCCACTGGAAATTATAAAATACAAAAAGATATATATGAAAAGAACAATAAATTAAAATATTATGTTGAATATATATATTTATTTCTATGAAAAATGAAAATATAAAATTAAGTTGAATTTTTGTACTTTTCTTTTTTTTTTCATAACCAATGATGTCTGATGAAAACTCAATTGCTTCATGCAAAGTATCGTAGAGCATAACTTTAGCTTAGCCGAATGAAACTCTATGGAGTACCCAAGATGACGTACTCAATTCCTCAAACCAATCAGAGAATTGCGGTTGTGGAACTTACACTTTTTCCTGGCCTGCATGACCACATCTTCGCCCTGCTCCAACTGTCCGGCTGTCGAAATATTTGGATGGCCCTCACCCTGCATGGGCATCAATGTGACCTCACTTCCACTCAAAACCAAACGATCCTCCTTATCCTTGTTAACCTGCTCCACAAGCATAGCGGACGCTACGGCCATTCCCGGACAAGGTACATTGTTGCTACACGCCACCGCCGGAAGCGCCGAGCTACTTGCAACCACTGCTCGCTGGGCTGCGTCAGGTACACGTGGCGGAGAGCCCGTGGGCGTCTTGAAGATCTGCGCAAGTATCATGTCCTGCAGGAAGCTGTCCAGCTTGCGCAGCGACAGTGCATTGTGCAGGGTCTCCAGTGGTCGGATCGGCGGCACATCACCAAAACCTATCAAACACAGAGGTATCAGTAAGTTGCTACAGATAGTTTGCATTCTTGATGGGAAATATGGGATATACATATGTATGGAAGTATACAAAAATAGACAAAAGGTTTGATAGTGTAGATAAATAGTATGATACTTGTATTAGAATTGTATTTAATTGTTTAAAACTAACGATAGGCGGTACATCACTAAAACCTATTAGAGTGAAATAGCCCTGTTTTTCCCATTTTTCAATAGGTTCAGGGTATTCAAAAAAGTGTAATACTTGTATTAGAAGATTCTTAATTACTTAATTATACCTAAATGTATCAGTAAGTTGTTTCAAATAGTTTGCAATTTGGAAGGAAAATATGGGACAGAGGTTTGGAAATGTAGTATAACGCGAGAGGCACGATAAAGCAGTTTATACTTTTTGTAAAAAATAGTATGATACTCGTATTAGTAAGTAGATCCAAACATGAGTTTTTCTTATTTATTAAAAAGTAATAGGTCACTTTCACGACCACGGTCATTAATGACATCCGACATTTATACAAAACCCAATACGCCCAATTAAATCATTTAATTCATGTCAATAACGGTGTTCGTGGAAAGCACCTATAAGACATTACAATCAGTTTTAAATATATAGAAACAATATTTATTTACATTATATTATATTATTATTTAGACTTAACAATAGATAGATAGATAGATTTGGAATATATTTAGACATAAAGTTAAAAGAGTCTAAACGCTTAAAGAAAATAAGGAACCTGACTTGCAATTACTTACAAAGCACTGCAGGATGTTTTTTTTTTTAATCAATTTTTTCTGCCTGTTACTAAGTAAATATACTCTGATTTTACCGATTTTCAGTGGGTCAGGATTCAAATAAAAAGGCAAAATGAAGCATGCAGTATAAAGAACTGCATTTTCAAGTATTAAGGATGGTTGTGTATATCCTAAAACTTATAAAACATTGCATTAGTTACTAAATAATACTAGCTTAAAGAAGAAAATTTGAAATCTACAATTAACATAGAAGTAGAGCTTAGACTAATAAAAGTTCGGGACCAATAAGGAATGTAGGAATATATTAGAAAGTTAAGGCATTTTTTAATAAAGAACAAACGGAATTTCAAATATTTTCGCTTAAAAAAACCAGTGAGGATGGATCAGATCAGTTGGTCGAAAGCCTACAGTTGGACGTAACTGACAATAGGAGGCCCTGTACTTTGTGTTTCAATAATACACAATTGAGCAAATTGTCTGTAGCATATCTTCGCTGTTTCTGAACCGATCGTAATGCAATTCTCAGCATCAAATAAATACTTAGGCTAAAATTAATGCAACTTAAGCCTATAATAAATTTATAAGTGTACCATTTAGCTTACTTTAGAAACAGGCAAATTTAGTAACTATAGGAAGTAAAATATTTTGGCGTAAAGTTAGTTTTAGGGATTTTGTAAGACAATCGAACGGAGAGTCTTAGAGAGGAAAGCACAGAACGTAACAGGAAAGGCAGACTTCTGGGAAGGTCTGGGAATGATTTGTACATGCCAAAAACATTCGTTGGGACACGCTTGACAGTAGTAAAAAAATTGGTTTTGTTTGTGTTACTTACCGGATGACGATACCGGTATCATATCGCGTAGATTGGGAGCTGATGAGCTGCCACTGATAACAGCCGTGCTGAAAAGGCTATTTGCGCTGGTCGCCATCTTTTTGCTAAAACCACCGAAACCCAACATTTTCATATAGGACATCTGGCCGGCAATACTGTGTCTTTGGCGACGCGATGAGGTCGATGAGTTAGCTGATGATATCGATGCCGATACCGATACCGATACCGAAACGTTGCTATCTGTAGCGATTGTATTTGTACAACAAGACGGGGTCGTTGTGATTGTGAATGTTGTGATAATTGTTGTTGTGGTTGAGGGTGTTGTTGTTGTTGTTGTTGTTGGTATTGTTGTGTAGGGTGTTGTTGTGTACGTATTGTGTGGTTGTTGTTGTTGTTGTTGTGTTTGTTGCGTGTGTGTTTGTTGTGTATGTGCGTCAATTGAGGAAGGATCAATTGGTTTGAATTGGTTAGTAAGAGGTTGATTAGCAGACATTGTTGTTGTTGATGTTGTATTAGCTAAAGCTATGGTTGTTGTTGTTGTTGTTGATGTTGTTGCTGTAGTTGGCGTTGTTGCTGTTGTTGTTGCTGTCTTTGCTGTGGCATTGCTGCCGCCAGTTACTGTCGACGTGCCTGTTATCAGCACGGTGGGTATTTGGTATAGCTCCATGGGTGTGGCTGTGGGCGTGGCCAGGGGCGTTACTGTGGGCGTTACATGCTCAGCTATGGGCGCAAAGCAGCTAACAAACGTTGCTGTTGTCAGATTGCTGTTGCTGCTGCTGCTGTTGCACAAGGTGTTGCCAAAGCGAAACGGATTCTCAGTAGATGGCGGTGCTGTGGCAGGCGCTGTGGCCATCAATAGCGTCAGCTGACCACACGAATGACTGGTGGCCTTGGTGGCACGTTGGCCACGCTCCAGCTGCTGCTGCCGCGTGTCTGAGTCCATGCACAGCTTCAGCGTGGACGCTGTTGGTGAATTGTTATTGTGCTCCCCAAGTGGTTGCAACATGTTGCCGCTGGCACACTGCCCGAATGCGGCGCTCAGCAGCACCGCTGGCGCTGAGCTTGACAGCTGATAATCATCCTCGAAGCTGGTCGAGGTATTTGTGGCAGTTGCCGCGGCATTGGCATCAGCTGCCACCAGCTGTGGCAAGCTGTCCAGCTGCATTAGACTCTTGGCATGCGCATGAGCGGCGGCCAGTGGAAACTTGCAATGGCAATTGCAGCTCAATGGACGCTCGTTGGTGGCAAGTGGCGAGATTTGTGGCAAGTGCTGCATACCCTCGAATTCCGACTCATCGCCGCTGATCATGCGACGCATGCTCAACAGATTATGCCGCTTCTGCTGGCCACGACCTGCCACAGCAGCTGCACCACCACCACTTGCCCCACCAGCCGCCAAACATTGCG
Source organism: Hypselothyrea guttata (assembly GCA_035045125.1). Classification (NCBI taxonomy): domain Eukaryota; kingdom Metazoa; phylum Arthropoda; class Insecta; order Diptera; family Drosophilidae; genus Hypselothyrea; species Hypselothyrea guttata. The sequence goes on from JAWNNJ010000194.1 coordinate 874,574, forward strand.
GTGTGCGCGGAGTCAGCGAGAAATCAATATCCGACAGCGGCAATTCATTGGTGGACGAGTCTATCTTGAAAAATGACAATCTATCCGTGACGCGTATCTGCATTGCTGTCCGATTCCCCCCACCGCCAGCCACGCCCACAGCACCGCCCACACGAGCTGTTGGTATCTCTGCAAAGGCAGGCACTGTGAATTAGGAAGGGTATAGTTGGCGATTGGGTACAGTCCCGTCGTATGTGTGTGTAGGTGTATATGTGTGTGTGTGTGTTTATGTGTGTATGTGTGTGTGTTCGTGTGTATGACATGTGTTGGTCGATAGAGTATACAAACAGAAAACTAATTAGCCGTATTACTCAAGTAAAAGAGAAAAAAAAAACAAATTTAAGGGTATGCCACATTCGGTCTGCCGAACGTCCTAACGCAACTGCAAGCCGAGACATTATATATGCACACATATCTCTAATTATATACAAATATAGCTCTAGGTATAGGGTCAATTGATCAGTTGTTTCACAGAGTAGTTCTAATAAATAGGGCACTTTATCACAGCCTGCACTTAAACTGCAAATAGGGTATGCACACTTTGTGCGGCTGTTCTTAGCTTTGGTGTAAAAATAGCTTAAGATATTTTATTGGATATTTTTTAATACATCCTATACTTGAAAAGCAAAAAGGTTATCTTTCTATCATATTTTAAAGCATTTTTATTAAAGCTTCCACATAAACAGTAACAAGGGTATGCACACTTTGTGAGACATATTTTTGCACAGACTGTACTGAATAAGCAGAGAGGGTATGCATAGTTCTATAGCCCATACATCAAAAGCAAAAAGCTGCTTTTATTTTTATTATAAAACAAGTGTACGGACATTACTTAAAAAGCAGCAAGGGAATGCACATTTTGTACAGTCTGTACTTTAAAAGCGGTAAGGGTATGTCCGGTCTATGCAACGAGTACATAAAAAGCGGAAGGGGTATATATATTTTATACAACAGCCGTGTTTTGAAAGCCGTACAGTTGCTCTTAGGCAATCTTTTTCTATACCTGTACCAAAACGTATAAAGAGTATGCCGAGTTTGTGCAACTTTTGAAGAAGCTAAACTTTTTTTAATAAGCTTTTTCAAAAAAAACATGCCTCATGCGACTCCATAGTTAGATAAGCGCATTTTCTTACTCAAAACCTGAAAACCCTTTGGGTATTATTCTGCTTTTTTAAAGTATATCCGTCCTATTTGAATGGAATTTTATCAAGATAATTTTTGGCATATTGAAAAAGTACTAAATCATAGTAAGAGTTATACCTATATAATTTTCATTAGGTTAAAGTTTTAATTATAATAAATTCAACTTTTGAATAGCTTTAGTGCTTTGGTGCTTTATCAAATCATATAATTCAGTTAGCTATCTATCTCTATAATTAAATTATTCAAAATTCTCAGTTATTATATGTATGTATATAAGCTACAAACTAAAATTACCATTTAGGTAGTTTTATTAAAAATTATAGGAAAATAAATATTGGGAATTCGCTTATTCTGCCAACGAAACTTTTTTTTTAAACTCTACACTCTCAAATTCTGAAATGTATCAAAAATATTCTCCCTTTTGTAGAAGCGTTTTGTGTGTTTTTCTTTTCTTTCCGATACTGTACTGTCAGAGTACAAGGGGTATTTACGTATTATGTAGCGGCAACAACAGGCAAAAAATATAACAAAATTTGGTCCAGTTAGTTAGCGAGTTGATGTCTTTGTTTCAGGTTTTAGTTAGTTATTGTTTGTTTTTTTAGTAGGGTTAGTCGTAGGTAGTATCGATTGTGTCTGAATTCAGGGCGCGTACAACAAAAGGTGAACGAACAACAACAACAAGGAACAACAAACAACGAACAACGAACAAGGAACAAGAATAACAAAACAACATTAAGAAATGTTCACAATTCAATTGGAACCAACATAAAGTAATCAAAAATTATTATATTTCTTAGGGCAATTAGCAGATTGATTTCTTTTCAAAAACATGCATTAAACGTAGTGGCTAGAGACAGTTAGTGAAAGACAAAGAGGTATATATATCTAGAGAGAGAGAGAGAGAGAGAGAGACTAGGCTTATACAGCTAAAGAGACAGCAAGAGAGAGAGGGGTAGAGTGTATATATATATATAAATCAAAAGCAGCTGGGCGCCAGTTAATTCTCTTAGACCCAGAAGCTAAGAAGCCTATGGGGTACATGCAGTTTATGCAACATTTCAATTCTTAACTGAGCATTAACTGTAGCTCAGACTTTGGATTTATATTAACTGCTATATATGTTTCTATAACGTGTGGGTCGAGTGTTAAGGAGAGTGGGGCCGTGGGGTAAATGGGGCAAATACTGCATTGCCAAGTACACGGGATTCCGCGGCCAGATGCCTATAAGATTTTCATTAATTTCCCCAAAAACTTTATACAGCACAAACTCCCAATGACGTTCTCAGCTAACTCACGCTCGACTTAGAGATAAAGGAGAGAGACTTGGGAAAAGGGCAGGCGGGAAGGAGCGGAAGTTAGCTAAGAAAACGCCTTGGAAGTTATGCTGTATAAACTATAATATATATAGTATCTTTAATAAGTGTAAATGTATGTGGAAAAATGAAAATCAAAAATGTTGAGACTCAGTTTTCGGTTATTTCTTTTTGGAAAAAATGTTGTTATTTGAAAAAAAAAAAGTGTTTGAGTAGAGCGTCTGGGCAAATATAAAACTAAAAACATAACTTAAAAAATAAACAAAAATTTGATAAGGAAATGGATTGGGACTTGGGGCATTTTTTTTTTTTTTTTTGGCTGTCATGTTATAGGCAATTTGCGTGGATTAGATATAAAGTTAAAGCAAAAAAAGTATTTGTTAAAAATTAAATGCAAACACAAAACGCATGCAAAACATATGGAAAAAAAAAAAACAAAAATTAATCAAATTAAATTAATAAACAAGAAATCGGAAACATGAAACAATTAGCCAAGTTAGTTTTGTTATAGCCAATTGGTGGGTGTCAGTGTAAAAATTAAATTCAATTCAATGAAATTATAATAAATTGTACATTGAAAGTTTGAAAATTGAAAATATATAGAGTAAGAGCTGGTAAGAGAGATAGAACAAGTTTGGGGGCAAATAGCTTGTCTCACTTTTTTGAAGAATATTTATAATTAACAGTATATTAATAGCATTGCAATTAGATGTTGTTATTAGCTGCCACGCCCACACATACATACCGCCCTCCCTGTGACGATTCGATGATTGGCTGCCGCGCTGCTCAAAGCTACGTGAACGCAGCTCAGAATCCGGACTGGATGAACGCATATCCGGACTCATTGGTCGCAATTGTTGTGATTGTTGCTGTTGTTGCTGATCGTGTTGATGCTGCTGCTGCTGCTGCTGCTGTTGCTGCTGCTGCTGCTGCTGTGAGGCGAGCTCTTCGTTCAGACGTTTGGCCAAATCCATAGCCTCATGGCCACTAACCGTATGATGTGCACCAATTGGAATGGGCTTCGATTTCATCTGTTTGCTGCGTAGCTCCAGGCGATTGAAGCCAAAGCAAGTGCCAGAAGCCACACGTTGAGTTGTGCACTAAAAATAAATCAAATATTAATAATTATAAACAAATGCAACATGAGTTCAACATTAAGCGAAGCGAAAGAAACATTACTATAATTTCCACGCTTGGAGGTGATTTTGGATTGAATGAATAACAAAAAACCAACATACCACACGCTTTTTGTCCTGTTGCTCCTCGTTGGTTGTGCCATCGTTCTCCTCCTCGATACGGGATGGATTCGTTTCATCGTTGGACTGCAGACTGGCATTGCAGGAGTTATCGCCATGCGAGTGTGGTCGAAAGCCCGGACCAGGTGGTAAATTCTTTTGTACGCAACAATTTACGCCCGGACTGAAGTGTAGCTCAACATGAAAGCGTTCTTCTGATGTGGGATCTTTTGTGGGATCCTCGTACAACATGATGACTATTTGGGACATATAATTGAGTTCCGATACCATCGATATATAGTCCATGGCACGACGCCATTGCTCATCCGTTACCACATTCAACAAACCGCCGTAACGTAGAACGGTTAGCAGTGAATGCACATGCGATTCGCTGGTGAAATACAAACGTGTACGGACATGTCGCTGTGGACTTGCCACACCATGACTATAATGGGGATTTAATCGATTCATAAACTCATCCTCGACCTCATCGATATTGCGCTGTAGATCACCTTTGATTTTGCGCAATAATGGCGAGCAGATGCCCTGACCAATTGCTAGTTTCTCTTGAGGCGTTAATCCGTATTCTTGTGGGATGACAATATCGGCTAGATTTTTGGCATAGATATAGAGCTCTTCGGCCTGATCGTATTGTAGTGTATGCTGATTGTGCTGTAGATCGTATTTAATGCAATCGTAGATATCTGGTATTTTCGATATATCGAATTGTTTTGATTTTGTGCTAAAATCCTTTTCAATCTTCTCCCAACGACAGCGCATTAGATCCCAGGTTTCTCCATGATACAAGATGGCATCCTTGGTCTTTGGATCATCCTTTTTAATTGAGATAATATGCAATAGTTCGCGTATAAGCAAATGCACATGATGACAGCAATCGACGGGATTCTTTACAAAGTCTAGAGCTTGTGTTATAGATTTGCTTTTGCATGGATTTATATGCTCGCGATCTTCCGCTGAAAACTCACGATCCATTTGCATTAACTCGTGCAGACGTCCCTTGGCGCTGTTGACAGAATATTTAGTATAAATAGTGGGTATTTTTTGAAAGAAAATAGATTAGACATACAGATTTTGATACTTGCTCGAATCGCAATCGTTGTCGAGCAAGCCATTCGTATTGGCACTCTTCACCATCTGCACCAATATGGGCGTCAGTTCACCCTCCAATGCCAATAAGCCTTTGGCAAAAGCAGCCGCGGTCATTTGCACCCGTCCTTCGTCCGAGGCATAGATCTTGAGGTCATGCCGAAAGGTTGAATGTAACCTAATCACATAATCAATAAAATCAATTAAACATAAAATATAAAAATACATTTTAACACAATTGAGACGCACCGTAATAGACCCAAACCCTGGGTGCCAGAGTAATCGGAACGTCCTTGCCCACCCGGATACATGCAACGGAATATTCGACCTAGCTCTTCAGCTTGTATACGCCCAGCTGGTGTGAGTTCTCCGCCCCATTTGAGTATCAGGACTAACGATGGTTCAGCGGGTGTTTCAGCTGAATTCAATAAAACTTAGCGTGTGGTTAGATTGGTAAATAAATTCGACAAGAACTTACCATCATCTGAGCTGGAGCCACGCGGACGACCTTTTGGTTGATACTTCATTTGCACCTTACGATTGATGCCCGAGAAATGCCCATACATCTCCAGCACATTCTTCAGTTGTTCCAGTTTGCTTTCCTTCTCCTCAATCTCGGCATGGGCCTTGCTATGTATCTCGCTCAGTAGGAATCGTGCGATATCTAATATCTCTTGCAGCTGCTTGGGTCGCTTCAATTTGACATGACCCAATTTATAGCCATCATATTTCTCAAATATCTCGAAAAATCTGTATAAATATTGGTATTATAGTATAGTTAATAGTTGGAAATTAAAGAATTCTAGTTTAAAAGTTCGTTGGATAATTTTTGTCATTATATATTCACATAAAAAGCTTTAAAAACAGTAAATTGTGCGTGTTTTGAGAGCAGAAAGTTTTATAAGCCATGCTTTCGATAGAATATCTTTGTATTTCTTTCGCTTTTTACTAAGCACTAAGGTGAAGCAGTTACAGCCTTTGTGTGAATTTGAAGTATTATTTTTTTAAGTTTTTCAACTTATGCTTTTAAATTTGTACTTAATTAGAACAAGAAATGTTTAATTGTTAATTGTTTAAAGCTTTAAAACCAGTTAAATCTGTTATCTGCTTTTAAAGCTCCTATTTGTACAAATTTATGAATATTCAATGACTGGCATTAGTTTAAATTACTTAAAATTTCACAAAGGTCCCAACTGTTATTTCTTCGAATGATTTAACCGTTTTGAGCTTATTTCAAAACCAAAAGCTTTAATGTGCTTTGCCAGCTGTTGTATTGACTGAAAGCTGCTTAAGCCAGAGCTTATATCGATATAGTTGAGCTTAAAACCTATGCACGCAATCAAAGCTTGAGTCAATCCATTAACTACTTACTTCGGATGCCGTACTTCAACTTTCATCTTCTGTTTGGGTGTACGATCGCCATGCCTGATGACAGCCACAACGCAACGGAGCTCCATCATTTTACCAAATGTTGTGGGCACAATGGGCGGATCATCCAGCTGGAAAGGTACTGACCATGGGATGTGAAGGGTTGGAGTCAGCTCACGTAGTATCATATTGCCTAGAATTTTGGCACAATCATCGTAATATTTATTGGAGTTCTTCACAAAACTGAATCCATTCACATCGCAGACATAGCTCTTGCCATTGGCACGGAGTAGATCGAAACCGCAGACGGTCTGCTTGAAGGCCAAGCATACTTTCCGTGAGATGAGCTTCTCTGAATGATTTAGTATAACCGGATAACGAATTTCCTTTCCCTCGCTATCACGCTCAACTTTACCATCTAACGCCGGGCTCTTGCGTGCCTCGGCATGGGCGTAATCGGGTCCAACGGTATAGACCTTGACGTCGGTGCCTGAAAAGTACACTAAGTTGTAAAGGTGATGCTGGATTCAGTGCGTTCGACTGGCGGCCAGTATTTGGTTACTTGGGAGCGTGGTGGATACGTGGACTGAGTGGGGACTTTTGGTTTTTATTTTTTTGTTTGACAATCGAGCAGACGCGAATGCTTACAATGCGTGGTGAGTTGGCCATTCTTAAGTGAGAGCTATGTTTGGTTTACAAAACGTGGTGAATAGGTTATGAAGCTTCACGTATGTGTGGTGAGTTTGTGTTGGATTTGCTGGGACTGAGGAGAACCAATTGGCTTCGAGTCGTTCTAAAGTCAAAGTAAGAAGTAATGAAATAAATGAAGTGGTAAATGTATCTTATGCTTTAAGTACTTTAACAAATAAGAAAATAAGGAAATGTGGCAATACCTCAATGAGTATGGCGAATTTTTTAGAACAAATCAAACAGTGGTGAGTTCAATGAGGTCGATAAAATATTATAGATGAAAATACCTGCTGTGAAGAACACATTAATAACGGACAGTTTTTTCAAAGATGTTTGAATTTGAAGCCAAAATCTTTATGTAAACCAATTGGTAGTCGAGTTTGAGATTAGTTTAGATGGCAATAATCGGTTGTCTATAAATATGTATTAAATGTTATGGAATGGTGAAAGGATATATTGATTGGATAGGAGGATTAATGATTATGCGCATGATTAACTTCTGGTTCAAGCATTTTAGGCTGGAACGTGCGATCGAGCGAGCGAGAGCGAGAGTAAGAGAGCAGTACCTAAGATAGTACTTAGTGGGAGAGCATAGAGAGCAATTAGAATGTAGCATACCATCGGTGGGCATAAAGTCCTCGTAGATGAAGGAGCCAGTTTTGCGTACCCGTGACTCTGGCGAATAAACACTGCTCCGACTACCGATTTTACGGAATAAACGTTGACTACCACCACCAGCAGATGTTGGATAATATATATAGATATTATGATCTTCGGCCGAGACAGGTTTCTCCACAAACGGTTTGTTGAACGTAATGCCATTGACCTCCACATGATCCTCCGATTCGATGAGTTCGTGATCTATGTTTTGGGAAACATACACCATTAATATATGTACAAACTATTATCATGATTTTAGGCAAAGACTAACGCTTGGGATCAGGTGAATCGCGATCGAGTACAGCATAACGTGGTATCTCAATACCCTCCTTCTCCAGTATGGCATAAACACGTCTCCGGTCCTGTATATCGTATTGCATATGCAGATTGTTGAGCACAAAGGGATTACGCAGCTGGGCATACTCGATGGCCTTCTCCAGCGGAAAGCCCTTGGAGTGAAATGAGACTAGACAATCGCAGATGGGCCAATTCTGTACAGGTTCGCGTAATATCACATTCTCCTCGAACGTTATCAATTTGATGAACTCAAATTCACCGAGTCGTGTCAAGATCTCCTTCATCGGCTTCGATTGGGTCTTCTTGGCCATGGCACAGATGCCGACAACCACTTGCTTGCTGTTGCTGGACGAGGTGCTCGTGTCGGAGTCCATGCCGTCATTGCTATCACCAAAGTCCGTGTCACCCTTGAAAGGTATGGAAACAATGGAGATATTGAGATATTGATATATTTTTATTTATTTTGTAAAAAGATTTTCAGCCAACGTAACAAGCAGTAACGCATCTCTGACATTCTGTTGCAATGTAAGATTAACAGCTGTTATTTCATCAAAATTTATAATTTTAAATTCAACACAAAAATGTTAAAATTAAAATATTTGCAAAATTTATGAATTTTGTGTTTGATATTTTGAGGTTGTTGCTGTGCGTGTTTTCTATAGAGTATAATAAATGGAGCGATTAAACAAAAACTTACATTATCTATCTAAGAACATCATAATTGATGGGTTCAGTTATAGACAATTTTGAAATATCACCAAATTGATATGAGCCAACTCAAATCATATTTGATTTATGACAAACTTTTAATTTGGAAAGAAAATTCACGTAAATTCCAGAAAAAAACGAAATTCAAAATCAACTTACAGCTTGAAACTAGTTTACAAACAATTTATTTAATAGCTATTTGACGTCAAAATCATGTTGTAAAATACGTTTGAGTTGTCAAACAACTGAATAATGCTTTGTATCGAGAGAAACAATAGCGTTAAACACGTAGGACAGTAAACAACTCCACATCATTGTGTTCAGCGAACGAGGGGAGTTTGCGACAATTCGAGATGACGCAGAAAAAAGGCTACAAAATCAATTGATTTTGCTGGATATCCAATAAAATGGTTATCAGTTACAGTTCGAAAATGTATATTTCAGCATCTTCAACTGTGTATTTATTAAATAAATGAATTTTACAATTACATAATTTGGCTGATAATTTTCAGTAATTTTGCAGCCCTGCTTATAAGACATTAAAAAAAAGCCATAGAAACAACAAACATTTGTACATAACCAAAAGAAGGAATGGATTTCAATAGTTTATTATACTATTCTAGCTAATCGAAAGGTGGAAAAATAAGTAAAAAAATACATTAGTTAAGGTCAGCTTATGCCTAACATAACCTTTCCAACGAGATCCATATGATTCCCTAAGGATTCTCTACGTAAAATAGTTTCATCCGATATTTGATAAAAAAAACAAGTAAACTAAAATATCCGAGAGTAAGTTCTAGGGGTGTACTTAAAATCACCGGAAAGGAAAAAATAGGATGAATTCATACAGTATTGTGAGGAAATCAATAAAGAAACAAAACGGAAACAAAAGATCATAGATGCAACAAAAACAGGCCAAAGAATCGGAAAAGAATTTCATCCTAATGCGCTATAACACACTTCCGATTTCCACTAATTTAATTGACCCTTTTATTATTTAAACCTTAACCATTTTACCTTAATACCCTATTTAATTCGCGAAAAAAGTTATTTTATCAAATAACACAGACTGCATAAGATACACTGTGAAGAATGGAATTTAGATCAATCAAAAAAAGTTATTAACCCTGTTTTTCCCATTTTTTAATGGGTAGATTGTATTAAAATGGAAGAGAATATAGGGACAAACTTTGCAAAAAAAGGCTTGATTCGCGTTTCTTGCTTCACAGAAAAATTGTAATAAAAATCTTAAAAATTTCCCAAAAATTACGAAAATAGCTTGGAGCAGTGTAGCTAATGGAAGCTAACGTTCTGGCCGATTTAACATTTCAATAAAGATTTGCTTTGGGCCCGTGTTGACGCAACCGCTTAGCGCGTTATACAGAAGTGTATTTTAGACCAAACCCAACGCCCACAAACACACATACACAGGGAGAGATATATATAAAGAGAGAGAGAGATAAATGGATAGGGCGAGAGAAGAGGGGACGAGTTACATATTCACCAGAAGCGATAAGCGTACTTAGCACCTACATTGAGGCATTCATCACAATAGCAGAAATCATCGCTCTCATCGCCATCGCTGGCATTGCGATAGTCGTAGTCCATATAATCGCTAACATTGAAGGGTCCATACTCCCCATCGTCCTCCTCCTCCGCCTCCGCCTCCCCGGCCAGCTGCTGCCCCTGCTCCTCCCCGTGGAGACCGCTGGCACTTCGCGCCCGTCGCTGCCTGAACCGCTCCGCTGCCCGACGCCGCCGGCGTCGCGTGTGTGTATCCAAGCTGTGACGTCGCTCCCTACGGACAGACTCCTCCAGCTGCTCCCCGTGCTCCCCGCTCACTTCAATGGCTTCGGCGGCAAGGGTTACGGCTGTTGCTGCTGCTGCTGCTGCTGTTGTTGTTGTTGTTGTTGTTGTTGCCGCAGCGGCAGCGGCTGCTTCCAGTTTCTTCTTGTGGCGCTGATGACGCGAACGCAGCTTTTTGAGGCGCCACCAGTCCTTGAACCAAGTCCACTCCATGCGTCACTATTATTGACCAAATCTACTATTTAACAGCGCTCTATAACTGCGTTATTGCTATTGCTTTTTTAGCAAATTCCAACGTGCTGTTTGATATTTCACTTTGTTTTGTTTAATACTACTATTTTTGTTTGTGTTTTTTATATTTATTTTTTAAGGTAGCGTTTCGCGTCGAACTTCGCCAGCTAATGAACTGAGCGCCCCGACCCAGCTGCTAGTCTGAAGGCAAAAGCAACGTCAACGTCAACGTCGACAGCGCCGCAGACGTCGACAGCGACTGCGGCTGTGACTGCGGCTATCGGCTATGAAGCGCGCTCTGATCCCCACTAGAGATGAGCGCGTGACCAACGTATCCAACGAACATAATTAAAAACCAGTAAGTAGAAGATCAGTCGGACGGAAGGCTGCAGTCGAATGTAACCCACAGTAGAAGAATTTTTAGCCATTTTCAATGGATACAGGGTATAATAAAGCAAAAGTTTTTGAATACAGTAAAATCAGGTTATAACGACGCCGCTTATAGCGTCCGTCCGGTTATTGCGTCGAAAGCTCGATGGTTTGGTTGGTCCACATACAAACTTATATGAAAGGGCCTCCGCTTAGAACTTCTTCGCTTTTAGCGTCAAACCGCTTATACCGACGAGATTTTTCACAATTCAACCGGATATTGCGACATGCCGAACAAAAAAAACGTAAAACAGGAAAATTTGATTTCTTTAACAATGCTAAAAGAAGCAAACAAAATCGTGGATTTTGTCTTCTGGATATAACGACGTAAAATCGTCGGTTCCTTGAAAGTCGGATTCTTCTGTATTAAATTTTTTGTTTTGATTAAAAAATTAATTTGTTTTATTTTAAAACCTATTACGAACATGGCATCCATAAAATTAAATTATGGATTAAATTAAAAATTAATTATCCTTTCGGATAGTGCGTCTTCCGGATATAACGACGTAAAATCGTCGGTCCCTTGAATTTCGCTATAACCGGATTCTACTGTATATGGTTTACAATATTTTATATCACCAGTCGGACGGCAGGCAACATTCGGATGCAACCAACTGGTTTTACCCATTTTCAATGGGTGCAGGGTATAATAAAGCAAAAGTTCTTCAAATATCAATATTTGGTCTATTTTTTAGAAGCTCTTAATAATGTATAGTTGACTTTATACAATCAGCCTTTAAAACAGTGGTGCTGTTTTTACATATCAAAAATATTTTCTGAAAATATTTAATTAATTTTTTTTTCAGTGCAGCAAATTGTAATAAAACCAATGCTCGCGTCTAAGGATTGATGTTTTTCTTTGAGTGTATTGATGTGTGCTTTGTCGTAAGCAGCGTTTGGAATTTATAAAATTATTCAAAAGAAAAAACTCGAAATAAAATTTGGAGTACTTTTGATTGCGATAGCTCGTGAGGCACGCGCCCATCTCTGGCGTATCGATGCGCCATTTGAGCGAAGAGCGTGCGCCAATCGGTCTGCTCCGCTCAACGCTGATCGTCATAATTGATTGTAATTGTGCCCTCTCTGGCTTCTCCCTCGCAGAGCAGATTTCGTTTCGTTTTATGTTGGTTGTTGGTTGTTGTTGTTGTTTTTCTTACGCTTGTTGCATTTGTTGTTTCAACACTTGTTGTTATTGCTATTGTTGGCATTTTAGCTCTTTGTGTGCAATTGTTTAAATACGTTATCTTTGTTGACAGCGACAGCGACAGCGACAACTTAAATGCTCGTAACACACGCGTCCGGTATTGGGAGAGACACAAGAGCGAAAGAGAAACTGAGCAAAACCAAGAACGAGCGGCTAAAACGAGAGCTAGCTTGTCCATAGGACAGAGAGTCAGAGCAAGCGTAACGCTCGGTTTCCGATAAGCAATACCACCGCAGATAGCTTAAGCTAACCCAAATCGGCATTGGCTCAAGGTGCGACAAAAAGGCCGAGAATTACTTTGAGAACTGCCCGTTCAATCAACAGGTGTTTCATATACGAGCAGCAATATTAAGGTGAAGGTTTCTTTGCGAAATTGCAGAGATATATTGACGACAACTCTTAGAAATTCCGAGAGACTTGAATATGAATCAGATAATTGCAAAACAATTAAGAAAACTTATTGGCGAGATATTGAATATACAAAAAATAAAAAAAAAATACAAAATGGGCGGAGCAGATTAGTCGGACGCGCCCGACCATAGAATATCCCTTACCCTCTGTTTAGACACGTTTCTTTAAAAAACTGAAAAGGGTCTATTAAGTTAGTGCAAAGAGAAAATGTGTGTTACATCCCGGAGGAGGCGTGGCAGACCCCACAAGGTATATATATATTCCTGATCAGGATGACGAGCTGAGTTGATATAGCCATGTCCGTCAGACCAAGAATATTTATAGTTTATGGGGTCTGCCACAACTCTTTCTGCCTGTTTCATAAATTCTCCCAAAGTTATTAAACCTATTTTGGTATAATAAATAATTTCTAAAAACATCTTATAAAACTAAAAATATCACTACTTTAAAAAGAATTTATCGACACAAAAAAAAAACGTTGTTTTTCATTGAATCTTGTACACAATTTCGATATAATTTTAGAATAACTTGCATAGTTGCCAGTTTAATAGGACTTTTGCAAAACACGCCACAATTTAATATTAACACAAACACACAATTAAAAACAAAGAAAACTAAATATACAAAGGCTTACAGCTCATTAGATTAAAAATTATTTATTACAAATATTTAATATCTATATTAATATAGAATAACATAGAAAATGGTATATAGAAAAACGTATAGTTTGCAATATGTGGGCGTAATTAAAGTATGAATCAATTAAATCGTAGTTAAATTTTCTAGCTGCAACGATGGGTTTATTGCAACTTAGACCTGTTTTTGTTGCATACCCCATGGCGCGTTTGTTTCTTTCACATAAATGACAGGGTATATCAACAAATAAACAATATCTAAAGAAAAAAAAAAGTTGAAGTATGCAATTTACCATTTTTCCAAATTTATTGAGCAGCTGAATTAATTTTGGCACTTCCTAATTGTTTCAATAACAGCATAAAACTGACAGCGTTTGCAGCGGTCACTCAACATATACTTGATTTTTGCAGGCCGCTGCAAAGTATGCAATGTTTGTTTGCAGCGACAAACTGTTGCGTTAGGCATTACGTCGAATGACGGTCGCATGACGTAAAGCCTGCACATTTATGTGCAAAAGGATATTTTTGTACGTAAGCTTACCGCAAATAAAACACAACCAAAAAAATTGTAATTAACTGCAGAGAGGCCCAATTATAGCAGCAAATTGGCCAACGATAATTTGGCAACTGAATGCGAGCAAGTATAAAGTGAAAAAATACTTGGCGGATGCGAAATCAAAGCAAATAAAATATGAGATAAAATAAAGCAAGAGAAAAATCTGTTTGTACAATATATAGAGCAAATTAATTAGCTCGCTGCGCCAACTGAGCAAACAAATGTGCAGGCAATTAATAAAACATAACCAAAAAACGATAAACGACAAAACGACAAACAAAATTCGTAATGCAATAAAAACATAAAACGTAAAATGCAAAACGCAATACGCTTTGCATATTACGTATTACGTATTTATGTATGTATGTTCACCGCATAGGAAAATGATGAAGAGCGCGGCTCCAGTACGTCATTAACTGTCCTCTCTGCGTGGGAAGAGAAATGCAGAAAGAGAGCGGAATTTTGTAATGCACACACACAGACACACACACTAACACACACACAGAAGCATGCACGCACCACCTAAATTTGGAGTCGAGCTGACGTGCGTCAGCCAGCGTCGTGAGTCTGTGCTCTTCGCACCATCTGCGGGCAGCGCTGCCACTGCGCCGCTTGCACCCGCTGCTGCCAGGCGACGGCGACGCCGGCTCCAACCGCGACGTGAGCTGGCATTGTAGGCACCAGCAGCTCCCTCTGCTCCACCATTTGCAAATTTTTCAATGCTATTGCCCATGCTGGTAATATCGATAAGCAGTTAATATCAAAAATATCGACAAGAACTTGCCGCCTATCGATAAGGACAGTGCACCGTGGGCTACATCGCAAAAAAAAAACTGGCATATATGCAAACATTTTTTTTTTCCAAATTTAACGATATTTAAATATACAGTAGAATCCGGTTATAACGACGCCGCTTATAGCGTCCGACCGGTTATTGCGACGAAAACTCGATGGTTGGGTTGGTCCCCATACAAACTTATATGAAACGGCCTCCGCTTATAACGTTTCCGCTTTTAGCGACAAACCGCTTATAACGACGAGTTTTTTCACAACTCAACCGGATATTGCGACGTGCCGAAAAAAAAAAAACTTTAAAGAGGAAAATTTGATTTCTTTAACAATGCTAAAAAAACAAACAATACGAAAAAGAAACAAAATCATTGATTTTGTCTTCCGGATATAACGACGTCGGTCCCTTGAATGTCGCTATAACCGGATTCTACTGTATATGCAATTTTTTTTGCGATCCAGTCCACAATGCAGCGTTGTAAATATTTCTTTGTTTTAGCAGAAATATAATATAATAAAAAAAAATCTGTTTTGTTTAAAAATTTTTGTTGTAATTAGTTAAAACAATTTTAAATTACTTGAAATTAAAATGTCTATGATTTATTACGATACCCCAAGCCCAATTATCGCAAATAGTACATATATAATCCCAAGCGAAAGTTAGAATAGAACGCTAGATCAAATTCAATGTTGCCAGATCAGCTGTAACTCCGGCAACACTCGCAAAACACACAAACATATATAATTATAACAATTTTTTAATACTATGATGAATGATGATTGTATCAAAGGTAAAAATAAAACAAAAAAAAAGAAAGCTAGTTTTGTCTATTTTTGGCTCTGCGTTAATTGACATTTGGCAACACTGATCACATTTCTTTGTTTTTGTTTTTGTTTTTGTTGCTGTACACGCTCTTTCCTGCTGCGCGCTAAAAGCTCTCTCACTCTCTCTCTCTGCTGCAGGACAAGAGAAAGAGCACGTGAGCATGTGTAGGTGGGTCAGCTGTTGGCCGTCGGCAGTGCTGACGATTTAACCTTTTTATTGGCTTGTTGCACTTATTGAAATATGTATATGTATAAAGGGTAAAGCTGCATAATCGCAAGCATTGACCCACAGTGTTGACAGGTCAGCTTTAATTTGCACACTGTGAAGATCAAAGCTGTAAATCGCTAACAGGAGATAGCTTTAGCCCGCAGTACAAAAAAAAATAATTTTACACTGTTAGCGACAATTTGTTGATCATGTAAAGGTTAAAGCTGAGAATGAATTAAAGATGCAAGTGTTGGTTGACAGTGTTGGCAGTCTAAAATAGCGGGTTTTCAAATTTATAAATAAAATAAAAATAAAATAAACCAAAAAAAGATTACAAAATACATATTTACAAATATTTGAATTTAATCAAGCGAATTGAAAAAAAAATTTTATAAATAAAAAAATGTTTGTTTTAAATGACCAATATTTAAATGAAACAGAAATTACTATTTAAAATAGAATTATTCAAGAATGTAAAGCATGCATAGAATTCTGAAACCCGCTAAATTGGCAGCGCTGAACGCAAAGCTCTGGCTGGTTTGCCAACACTGTTTACTGCTGCAAGCCGAGAGTCAGGGTCAAGCAACAACAGCAACAACAACAGCAACAATCTATTGATTTTCTACACTAGGATACTGGCAATTGTAACTGTATTGCGGCGCTGTCTGCATGTGGATGTGTAAGTGAACGTATATGTATATGTATGTATGTATGTGTATGGAAATAGCTGTAAGGTTGAAATTTGGCTGCATACATTGCCGTCGTGGCCCAGATAAAAGCCCACACGATGCGACTGCGACGCCAGCGGCTGCTGCTGCTGCGAATTCTGCTGCTGCTGCTGCTGCTGATGTTGCAGATGCTGCTGGTGTTGCAGCTGCGAAGCTGCAGCGCTGTGCTGCGTGGATTGGCGCAGATCCTGATAGCCCGCTTCCAGCTCGGTGTATGACATTTTGTTATTATTATTATTATTATTATTATTATTATTATTTACTTAGGCATTAGTTTAAGCGCAAGCGGCGTTTGCATATAAATTATAATTTGTTATTAAATATATATGTATGTATGTATGATTCTTTTAAATATTCTCACGTACGCACACACGCTCACTCCCACTCACACACACACACGCACACGCATACACTTGCACAGCTTTTGGACGCCGGAGGGCGGGAAGCGGTTGCAAACACGAAACGTGCTCGACTTGTATATGCAATTAATTAAATTAATAATTCTTCATTAAATAAGCATATGTATAATATAATATATATAAAATATATATATTTTTTAAAACAATTCACAACACTGCGTGCGCTGCTTCGCTTGTCCTTCGCGTGCGTCCGCAAAACGCGTTTATATTTATATCAACAACAACAAGCACTCGGATTACGAAAGACGCAGTGTGACCGCGTCCGGCTTTGCAGAGAAATACTTTAGCGCCAAAACACTGCAAGTGCTGCCCAGCAGCGCTGGCAGCATTGGCAGCATTTGGCGCAATTAATTCAAATATTGATTTATTTATTTACTAAGCTAAAAATTCAAATATTTATATTGCGCACACAATAAGAATTATAAAAATAAGTACTGCAAAAATACTGTAGCTCTTTGTACCGTTTTCTGAAAATCGGCTTTATCTACAACATACATTGTTATACATGCGATTTGAATTGATAAATATATTTACCATTATCTTTTAGTGTGCGTTTTTTATTTAATTTAATATAACTTCAAGAGCGCTTTTTTGTTATTGAGGCTGAATTAAATTTTACTGACGTTTTCTCTTAAATAAACTTGAATTATTCAAGTAATGCCAAATGCACAGCATGCCCCGTAAAGAAAAAGAATCTGTAGAGTGAAATAAATAAATTCAGAGAAAAACTAGCTGAAATGGCTTTTTTAACGATTTTTTTCAGTTATTTAGTATTTAACTAAATTTAGTAATATCAATTAATTTTAATTTGACTAAGAAACTAAAGCCTAAGGAAAAACCGACCCCATTATAGATAGGCTAACAGCGCGTATGAGTAACGCTCATCATCATTTTACGTTGTCCTTATTTTGCAAAAAAAAAAATAGAAAATAGATATATATATTCCCCCAGATACGTGCATTTTGATAATTTTTTTGGTGACTTTTTTTTGAACCCAGCGTTGCAAAATACTTTGAAATCAGGTTTCAAACCTTGAGAGCCCGTTATTAAAATTTGTTGACCAATGTAATTTTCTCCTCCGCAATATAATATTTATTTAGGAAAATTTTTGACAATATTATTCCTTCAATAACTTTTTTGTTTATTAACTGAATTTAATGCGCTTTTCACGATAGGTAAAGATAATGATAAAGAGCATATTTCTAAGTATATTTTAAACGATAAGGTTGTAAATGGGTTGATTCACCGAAGATAGGAAATTAAATTGATCCGATATGTTATATGTATATTGCACATCCATTTATAGCAGTCGAAATAGGGTTGATCTGTGAATAGTCCTACTCTTATGATTGCCTTAAGATCTGTCACACCACCTTCTGGCTATTACAAAGTAATCAACCCTCTTTCAACCAATTAATGGCTACAGGGTATAAAAATGTATTTTGTAGCTTCTGGCCTTAGGAGAGTCGTAGAATGAAAATAGACGTATACAAGCAGGGCTTATACTTACCAACTTGCACATGATTCAAAAAAACGAGAGATGCGTTCGATTTGTTTAAAAGTGTTTAATTACATAGATATCATTCGCTTCTGTAAACATACTCATACAGAGTTTAAATGTATGTATTAATTAAGTTTTAAGTGTTGCGGTACCCCCAGAAAATGTCCATAATATGGGAATTATTTGCAATTCTTTCGCTATTTTTGCTGATTTTTTTATTTGCATTTTTCTTATGTATTTTCAGACCATCTCTAATATTAGGGCTAAGGATCGTGTGCAGGGGTCTCAGGATGCTTTGTTTGTTTTTTTTTTTTAAGTGTAAGGGGTGTATTTATGGGTGTTTCGCTTAATATATAAAAGATAAATTGAATACATTTAGTTTAGTTTCATTTCATTTGTCGCATTTGCTGAACATCGAGAGAAATCGTATCATGTTAAGTGTATATATATTTTTATACCCTGTACCCATTGAAAAATGGGGAAAACAGGGTTAATTAGTTATAATATATATATATTAGAATAATGTTTTGAATGTGTGTGCGGTTTGTGGGGTTTTTACTTAAGCTCTAGACGTTTTTCGCTTCATCGAAATAATGTAATTGTTATGTAACGCCTCCTACGACGTCTTCCCATTATATATGTGTATATATATATATATTCATATTCATATTCATATATATATATATGTATATAGTATATAAGTTTTGATGTGTTTCCAATTTGCAGTTCTCGCAAATCGGCAAAAATGTTATAAATCCTTGCGCATACATTTCGAAAATATATATATATACATATGCATATCGGTATGTATGTCAGATTACGTATGTCTCTATATATATCTATATATATATATGTATATATTTCTGTATGTGGTGTCTGTCTATATATGTTTCAGCTAAATGCACGCTCGTTCTCAATGGCTTAGAATTCGCATCATTATTTTCTTATGTAAAAATAATATATATATTATTTCCATACTTTTCTAACACAACGAATACTTTAAAAAAATTAAGACAAATTTCTTAGAGTGTGTTCGAGTTTGAGTGTATGTGTGTGTGTGTGTGTGTGTGTGAGTGTTTAGTTAAAAACTAGTTTGTATAAATTGTTGGCTTGCTTTTTAATATTATATATATTTTTATATATATATATATATAATATATAATTTATATATTTATATATATATATGTGTGTGTTTGTATATGTATGGTATTTGTATTTGTTTTGCATTTAGTAAGTTTCATACTAAATTTTGAAGTTTTGAACGTTCTGCACATTATTTTCATGTTCTCTGCTCATTAATCAATTTGATTTTCGAAATACAAGCGCCATGACAATCATTGTATATCGATCGCTTATCGATTACCAAAGTTGTCAAAATTGTCATCGTCAAATGCTATTGCCGATAGTTACAAGTCCTTAATACATATATATCGCTACATATACAGCGCTGTATGTGTGTGTATGTATGTCTATATGTATTATTTTACAAGCAATATTTCATCACATTTAACGTATGTTTCTACGTAGTATTTCTACACAAGTTCTCTTTGATTTTAATTAAGTATTATCAATTATTATCATCATCATTATAATAATAATTCATTATTTTGTAACTGTATCACAATGGGGTTGTTTTCTCATCATTCGCATTCTCATCATTCGCATTCTCTGCTTTAGCTTTCATTCTTTTTGTTTAGCTATGTATGTATGTATAATCATAATGTGGCCAAAATTTCAAAATTTCTGCTTATCACTTACAATGCTGCTAAAAAATAAATCAATTTATTGTATTTTCTCCAAATTGCCAATTCCTTTTCTAGATCTTTCTTCTTGTTTCTTGTGTGCTTGCAAAATGTTCATTGTCTTTGTCTTTGTCTGCTGCTTCTCTTCTTCGTTCCCTTTTAGCTGCATCTAACTTTGGCTCTTAAAAGTATGTACATATGTATGTGTGTGTGTGTGTGTGTGTGTGTGCTTGCATTCTGCATTCCTCGGCAGGGGGCGCTGTAAGCGCAGAGAGCTGTGTATGTAAATGCATTCTCACTCCACTCTGTTAGACATACATATTTACATATGTATGCATGTGTGTCTGTATCTATCTAACCAGCGGCTGGCTTTCGATAAACGTATGTATGTATTTATGTATTTTGTTGGTATGTATTGCAGTTTTTTTGCACGTTTTTAACCTACATATATACACATGACATGTATGTATGTATGTATATATATTAAGCAAATTGTTTTGTTTACAAACATAAGAAAAACATCAGAATTTACGCTCGAAGCAACAAAAGAACAATAACAAAAACAAAAGAATTTACAAATATATAGCAAAATCGTTTTGTTTGCTTCAGAGAAAAAAAAAAACAACAAATGCATTTGTTTATCAAAATATATATATGTATATAAAAAATATAGTATTTAATGGGATTTTGTATGCTTTGCACGTTACGTTACGTTACGTTTGCTTAAAAGATTGCATCGAACGATACGTTATGCTAACTAACGTTATGCTGACGTAAAAGTCTGCCTCGCGTTACGTGGCTTTAACGTTAGTTGACGTAAAAATTTGTCTCTAACGTGTCGTGGCCTAACATTTGCTTCTAACGCTATGTTAACGTTCATGACGCAAGTTTGCCTTCAACGTTACGCGGCTGAAAAGTTTACAGCTAACATTACGTGATGCTAACTAACGTTACGTGACGTTGCAACTATGGCTGCATTTTTAACACTTGCGATTTTTGTTTTGGTTTTTTTTATAAGTTGCATTATTTTTTCTAAATATTTGCAAAAATATACATGGAAGAGAGAAAGGTTTTAGTTAGAGATAGAGAGAGAGATAGAGAGAGAGACGTAACGGTAGAGGAAATATTTTCTGTGTGAATTTTCTCATTTTTCCAACGTTTTTGCGATTTTTTTTTGTGGTTTTTTCTTTTATTTTCGTTGTTTGTTACACTTAAATTTTATCAGTTTCAGTTTCAAACTTTTTTCTCTTTTTTATGCTAACTGTATGTGTGTGTGTGGACACAACTTATAGATAAAATACAATACAAATATCGCACTCTATAGGTTTTTGCATTTTCTTCTTATACAAAAAAAAAAAAGAATGTATGCCTCATATCATCCATAATACATATCGATATATATCATATATAGCCAACGGAGATTGCCCATACACAATAATAATACAAATACATCAACATATAGCAAGAGCATATGTTAGGGGAAGGAGGGGATTTTTGTTTGTTTCGTCATATCATCATATTTTTTTTGTCCGTTTTTCGTTTTGCTCTTTTTTTTTGTTTTGGTTATACAATTTTTTGTTTTTGTTTCGTTTTAGTAGCGTTTTAGTTTTATAAGTCTATCACATCATCACAATTCGGTTGCATAAAAAAAAACCAAGCCTAGGACCAAGGGTGGGCGACGGGCAGGGGTATTCCGATACGATACGATAATTGGCTGGAATACCCCGAAATATATATATATATCCCAGCCGCCCCAAAGTCTGGGTTTTTTTTTACTCTTAGTAACATTGTGTATACATATACATATACAAAATAATATAGATACTTTAAATGTTCAGAGTTGAGTTTTCTATATAGTATGAGAATCAAATAAAAAACAACAAAAGAGAAAAACAAACTAATAGAAATAAACATAATTAACAAAGACATTTGTCTCTTTCAGCGTATATAATATATATGTTCTTGTTCTTCCTTGTATAAATGTAGTTTCCTTTGTTATATTTTAGTTATAGTTTTTGTTAATTGGAGATCAATATGGTTCATGTATTTATATCTGCTTTGTTCTATTCCTCAGTATTTAAATAAATATATATATATATATCTCTTTATGTATACATATATAAAAAGAATCGGTTTTTCTGCTAAACATATAACTATAGTTTATCCATTTGCTTTGCTCGCTCCACTGTGCTTACTTCTCCCATTACAGCTCTAGCTAGACTTTGTACTGCTTTTCCTTTTCCTTATCCGATTTCTCGTTTCCTTTGAGCATAAAACTTACTAACAGCTACGATTTGTTCAATTTTCCCACTTGGCAACAACAAGACAACAGCTAGAACTATATATATATATGAATATAGTTAGAGATAGTCCCTAGCTATAACTGCGAGCAATTAAACATGACAAAAGGCTTGCACAACAACAAAATCAACTCAAAAAAGTGCTACACTTAAAAAAAAAAACAACCAACAAAAGAAATGATTAATTTGTTATATGTATATATATGTTGTGTCTGTTATATACATATATCCGACTATATATATATGTATATGTGTTATATTATTAAGATTTGTTTGGTATATGAATGGTTTTTGGGCATTTGGATACTTGGATTTGGGTTTGCATTTGAATTATATAGCATTATATATATATCTTGTTTCAATTGTTCAACATTTTCATTTGTTTTTATGGATGAATGTGGCGTTATTTCTTCTTTTTCTTTCTTCCTTCTGATATTAAACGTTTACGTTAAATAATATGTTTACTTTCATAAACAAAACATATTAGATTCTTCACTTTCTCTAGCTGGGGGGGGATAAGGATTTCCGGTGTTTGTCTCAAACATATTTTCAATTTGCCGAAAACTAGTTTCTCCTTGTTGTATAAATATTACATTGTTGCAACTCAAGGCATTATATAATTATAACAATAAAATCATAAAACTGAAAACTTATATAACGGAAAAATCATATATATGTGTATATATATAAATATATATATTTATATATACATATACATATATATATATATTACTCGGAAATGTTTCAATACATATTTCAAAGTTTTCTTCTTACTTTTTCACTGATTTCTGAATTCTTTACATACTTCTACCAAAGCAGCGCTGCTTTCTTCGTCTTTTCTATTTTCTTGTTCTCTTTTTGTCCATTTACTTTTTTAAAGTTTATAAATGTTCGAAAAGTGTTCAGTTCAATTTCTGTCTGTATCTTGTGCTTGTGTGTTTTTCCAGCATATTTTTGAGTGTATTATTTAGCTTAGTTTTGTTATATGATCATTTTTTGCTGTGTTCGTTTGTAGTTTATATATATTATTATATAAGCAAACCGTTAATTTCATACCAACTAAGTTAGTGAAAAGGTTTTAAAAAAAAAAACATCTACTTTTTATGAAATATTGTGGAAACTGTTACAAAATTTCTGCTCGTAATTACTTGAAATTTTCGACGAGTTTTCTTCAAGTGTAGATTTCAAGGTTATGTGTATGTGTGTGTGTGAGTGTGTATATGTGTGTGGGTGTGTATGGGTATTAACATATTTTCCGAAACAAAAGCAACAATAATTCTTAAACTCTTAAATAATTGCGTGTACACCTTATGAACATACACTATAAACTAGAAGCTTAACGTTATGGGTTTAACATTTTTCTGTAGCAACTGGCGCTGTTAACAGCCAGGCTGCGCTTACGCTGTTAGCAACTAGGCTGGTCTTACGCTCGCTCATTACAGCCAGACTGCTCTCTTACGCTCTATAAAGCCAGGCTGTGCATAGCTGCAGAGAGCGGGAGGAGAGAAGAGAAAACAGTATTAGTTTGGCGAGTACAAGATGGCGCCTTAAGAGAGACTCACCCGTATTGTTGTTGCGTAGGCAGCAGCTGCAGCCGGCGAAAATAATTTCATAAATAAATAATATTAATATTGAAATGATAATTATGCATGTGTGTTTACACACATGTATATATATAGTGTGTGTGTGTGTGTGTTTATATACGCAAGTACTTTATATGTAAAAGCGAATATAACTTGTGCTTTCGCATTTCTTTATAGTTTTTAGTTTTTGCTGTTGTTGTCGTTAATTGTTGCCATTTGACCGTACGCCATGTTGTTGTTGTTGTTGTTGCTGTTCTAAGTTTGTCTCTGTTTGAAGTTTTCACTGCTGATGTTAACCTAACAGTCTGTTGCTGTTGTTGTTCACTGTTAATGTTAACAATTTGTCTCTACAGTCTGTTGTCTGGTGGTGTTAAAAGCTGTTGGTGTTGCTGGTAATGTTAACAGTCTGTTGTTGTTGGTGTTAGCAGTCATAGCTGTTGTTATTGGTGTTAACTCTACTCTCTGTTGTCTTGTGGTGTTGACCTAACATTCTGTTGCTCATGCTGTTAACAGTCTGTTGTTGTTGGTGGTGATGTTAACTGAACAGTCTGTTGCTATTGGTGTTAACTCTACTGTATGTTGTCTTGTAGTGTTAACAGCTGTTGGTGTTGCTTTTGCTGTTAATGTTAACAGTCTGCTGTTGTTGGTATTCGCTGTTGGTGTTAACTCCACAGCCTGTTGCTCCTGCTGTTAATCTTACCAGTCTGTTTCTCACGCTATTAGGTTAGAGTTAACATCAACAACAACAGACTGTTAATATAGTCTGTTGTTGTTGGTGATAACTCTAACTTAATAGTCTGTTGCAGTTAACAGCACAGTCTGTTGTTTACCAGCTGCCCATGGGACGAGCTCACATCCGATTTCCTTTAGTTTATACATATTTCTGTGTGTATATGGTTTGTGGTTCAATTAAATATTCATCTGTATATATAAATATATATATATATATTTAGTTTCAAGCTATAGCTTGAGCTCTACCAGTTTGCAAAAACTGAATGCTTTTATTAGAATTTCACTTATATTTCTGTATGTATCCCGTCTGCCCGTCATTACGACATTACGTCCATTCCGTATATCCGTCCGTCCGTTCCAATGTTTATTCTGCAGTTTATATATTTAGTAAGTGTTAGTTGTTGCTGTTTTCTGGTTGCTGTTGCTGCTTAATGCTGGCCAGCCTGCTCGATGGCCGCACCGGGTCCGGGTCCGGGTCCGGCGACAGCGGCCGTAAACTGATGATGCTGAGCCGTATAGTAGGCCGTGGGCATGTTGAATTGGCTGGCATACGGATTGGTGCCCGGTGCCGCGGCTGTGGTCAACACACCGGCCGCATCGTACATATACGCGGTGCCGGCGGCTGCGGCAACCTGCGCCCGTCCTGCCCCACCTGCCGCAGCGGCCGCTGCCGCAGCAGCTGCCACCGCAGCGATGGGCGGCGAATTGGCCGGCGTATAGTGGACGAGGGGGGTGCTGACGCCAGCGGCTGCGTACTCCTTGAAGCTCTTGTCATCCACCAGGCCGGGATGCTTGGACTTCACCTGTTGCTGCTGCTGCTGCTGCTGTTGCTGCTGTTGTTGCTGCTGCTGTTGCTGTTGTTGTTGCTGCTGCTGCTGTTGTTGTTGCTGTTGTTGCTGCTGCTGTTGCTGCTGGGGTTGATAGTGTGCGGCCTGTTGTTGTGGCACGCCCTGCTGATAATCGCGCTTGGGATACTGCTGGAAGCGTGGCATGCCACCGCTGCCGGTAGCAGCCGCATTCGGTGGCACAAACTGGTTACGCCCACGATAATTGGCCTGCATATAGGCGCCAGCCTGCTGTGCCAGATGCGGCGGCCCAGCGTTGTGTGCACCACCACCACCGCCGCCTGCACCGCCACCGCCTGCCCCATTGTGGCCCATGATGGCGCGCGGTCCGCCGTTGTTGAAGGGCGCACGCGGACGATAGGTGGCGCCACCGTTGCGATTGAGGCCATCGGGCGCACCGCCCATCGCCTGCTGATTAAGCGCACCACCGCCGCTGCGATTCCAATTGCCAACGCCGCCGCCGCCGCCGCCACCGCCATTCGGCTGATAACCGTTGCCCCCTCCAGCACCACCAGCTCCGTACTGCTGCTGCTGCTGCTGTTGCTGCTGTTGCTGATGCTGCTGATAGCCGCCACGATTGCCGTAGTTATTGTTGCCACCGCCGCCGGCCTGATAATTGAGCGGATTGCTGCGCTGCTGGTACATGCCACCGCCTGTGGCACTGTTGCCGGTGCTGTTCCAGCGCTTGTTGCCACGATAGTTGGCTGAATTGGGTATGGCACGCGCCAGATCGAGCAGCGCCTGCGTGGGCGTTTGCCCCGCCTCCTCCAGCACTGAGATCAGCTCGCGCGCCTGCTTGGCATTGTCGGGCGTGAAGAAGGTGTAGGCGGTGCCCAGCTGCTGGCAGCGTCCGGTGCGTCCGATGCGATGCACATAGTTCTCGGAGGAGTTCGGATAGTCGTAGTTGATCACAAACTGCAGATCCTCGACGTCGAGGCCACGCGACGCCACATCGGTGGCAATCAGTATATTCGATTTGCCATTGCGGAAATCCTTTAACACCGAGTCCCGTTCGCTCTGCGACTTGTCGCCGTGTATCGAGGTCGCTGTGTATCCCTCGTCGCGGATTAGCTGCAGTATGTCCTCCACCTGATTGGAGAAAAACGTTGCGTTATTTGCTAAAGATCGGTTTGAAACCCCAAACACTTGAAGCGTTAGCTAATACAAGTTTTCTGTATGATTTCTGCCAGGGACGGAGCGGATCAGTCGGACATCCGACAGTAGGACAGACTGTACTTTATAATTCAACAATCAGTGCAAAACCTGCTTCCGCCCTCCATGTACTTACCTTGATTTTAGTCTCAACAAATATGATGATCTTGTTGCCATTATTGGCCGAATTATTGGTGGTCGGGGCAATATCCCTGAGCAGACGCACCATGCGTTGCGGCTTCTCGTTCTCATTGCAGATCTCAACGATCTGACGGATATTGTGGTTGGCCGACAGGTTCATCGAACCGATGTTGATTTGAATATAATCGTTAAGGAAATCACCGGCCAGTGCCTGAACCTCCTTGGGCCACGTGGCTGACCACATGACAACCTGACGATCCGGACGTATCTGTTCAATGATCTTACGTATCTGCGGCTCAAAGCCCATGTCCAGCATACGATCGGCTTCATCCAGCACCAGATACGTGCAGCGTTGCAAGTTGGTATTGCGATTCTCCAGGAAATCGATGAGGCGTCCCGGTGTGGCAATGATCACCTCAACGCCACGTTCCAGATCGCGTGCCTGCGGCACCTTGGACGAACCGCCAAAGATGCATGTATGCCGTATCTCCGGTTTGCACAGATGCCCATAGTCCCGCACCACCGACTGGATCTGCTGGGCCAACTCTCTCGTGGGCGCTAGCACAAGGGCGACGGGTCCATCCCCCCGCATAATGGGCGGCTGATTGCCAATGTGCACAATCGCGGGCAGCATGTAGGCCAAGGTCTTGCCGGAGCCGGTCTGGGCGATGCCAACCAGATCCCGACCGCTGAGGGCGATGGGCCAGCCCTGGGACTGTATGGCGGTCGGCTTGGTGAAACCCTGACGTTTCATCTCATCAATGATGTGCGCGGGCAACGAGGATTCCTCAAAATTGGCTATGGGATGGGGCAGCTCATTGCCCGACACCGTAATCTCCAGCTCGTGTCGCATCTCGGCAACGGCCTGTTCACTGCGATTCCTCGTATTCGGATGCATCATATAGAAATCCTTTTGGAACGGCTTGAGGTTCTCCCAATGCGGTTTCACCAGATTACGTCCCGGATTCTTTGCCTTCTCGCGCTGCAGCTCGGCGCGCTCCTCCTTCGACAGCATGCCCAAGGCGGCAGCATTATAGCTGGCATTGCCCATGCCCGGATAGCCGCCGCCGCCATTGCCCATGCCGTTGTGGGGCTTCTGATAGCGCTGTGCATAGTTGGGATTCTTGGCGCGCGGTCCGCCCGAAAACGTAATGCCGTTGGCGCCGGCAAAGGCGCCATTCTGCATGCCATTGCCACCGCCAGTGGCGCCGCCACGATACGGATTACCGCCAGCGCCCATGCTGATGCCGTTCTGTATGCCGTAGGTCATGACGCCGTACGGCTGACCAAAATGCATGCCACCGGCTGCGGCAGCGGCGGCCGCGGCGCCACCAGCGGCCCCATTCAATGCGGCAGCAGCAGCAGCTGCATTGCCAGCAGCGCCAGCATAATTATTGCGCGGATAAAACGGACGATCGTGCCGGGGTCCATTGCCGCCGACGCCGCCGCCGCCAGCGCCTGAGCCGCCACCGCCGTTGCCATAGAAGCCGATAGTGTGCTGCTGTTGAACGCCGCCAGCATTTGGGGCATATGCGCCTGTGTACATGTTGGGTATCAGCTGATCCAAGCGATGCTCACTCCCTCGCTCCCTTCCACGCACGCTCTCCTGCACGCACGCTATGCCGCTCTGATAACGCTCTGATCTCCCTGCTCCTCACGTGTCTGTCTGTGTGTGTGCTACGGTTGTCCCGTACGTCGCTCCAAAATCTGCAATTTGAGAACATGTACAAAATTTAGGAAAACCGAAGTGAACTGAGCATAACTATTATCTAAACTATTTTATTATGTAAACATATTTCATTGCCTACTTCTCAGTAGTGTAGGGATAATGTCGTTGCAATATCGATATAATCGATAATAAGTTTATATCGAAAGTATCAAAAAGGGTGTTTTTGACAACAATTAGGAAAACCGAAGTAAACTGAGCATAACTATTATCCAAACTATATCATGTAAACATATTTCATTGCCTACTTCCTATAAGTGTAGGGATAATATCGCAGCAATATCGATGTTATCGATAAGGATATTATATGGCAAGTATCAAAAAGGTGTTTTAAACAACAATTAGGAAAACCGAAGTGAACTGAACATAATTACTATCCAAATTATATTATCATGCAAACATATTTCATTGCCTACTGTTGGTATAATATCGTTGCAATATCGAAGTTATCGATATATCGAAGTATTAACTAGATTTTTTTAAAAAATATTAAAAAATAAACTAATGTTGGGATGAAATCGTTGCAATGTCTGTTTTTTTTTCGGTCATGTATCAAAATCTTAATCTTGGTAAGCGGGTGAAATCTACGGTGTTCATACGGACAGACGGACATGGCTATATCGACTAAGCTCGTCGTCGTGAGTCATTCTGGATATTACACATTTACCATTTGCACTAACTCAATGGATTGTTTTGCACTGCTTTAAATTACAGTGTCTAATAAATAGTATTTTCAATTGAATATTTGTTCTATACTGGGTCGCGTTTGATTAGAAATATGAGTCGAAAAAGAAATTCGATTTAAATATGACTCGAACAAGTGACGCATATTGTTAGAAAAGCGTCTAGCATACTAATAAATGATATGGTCAGAAAATTAGCGCATTTATGTTTAGTTTGCTCTGAAAGGAGACTCGAAAAAGACTCTAATTTGATCAAAAATTTCTTGAAATGAGTCACACAGATTTTTATGTGGTCCTTTTTTTTTGTTTGACTACTTTAAGAATTTTCTGTGTTTAAAAATTAAAATCAAAGAGATTAAAATTGAATGGGATAATGTTTCTTTATCGTCTATGTTCAACGATAAAAAATATTGGACAGTCGAATTCAAACGTGACCGAACGACCATTTTAAACGAGAACGAAACAAGCCGGTCACAACTTCTGAAAATATTGACAAAACCGAATGATTTGGTAATGGATCACCGAGTAAAGGTGCACGAAATCAATATTTTTCTCGGCGATTAAATCGATTCTATTTTTCTTTGGGAATTGATCTGGATTTCTTGTGAAATTTAATGTAACGCGCCTTAAATGCACAAGATATGTACAATTGTTGAACGATAAGAACGATAAGGGTATAATCGGTAGCAGAACGTTCAAGATCTTCCACCCGACTGATCTGCTCCGTCCTTACTAGTTTTTATTTGTTTTGCAAACAATATTATATGCATAGATTTTTAAGTTTATCTCTCAGACTACCAGCAAATTGAAAGTACCGGTTTTATTTCAATTAATCGATTAAATCGATTTTTAGAAGTGAATCGATCGAATATATCGATTTTTTTTAAATTGAAGATCAAATCCAGCTCTACACTATATGTATATCGACTATATCGACTCAGCTTGTCGTCCTGACGAAGAATATACTATACTTTGGGGGGTGGCTTCTGAATGTTACACACATTTTTCATTTGCACTAACCTAATAGATGCTTTTTGAACAGGGTCTAAAAAGCTAAAATTGCCGCTTTGCGCGGCTTCACAAAGGTGCTTGCAAAAGCTTTTTAAAAATAGCCAGATTTGACGGGAAAAAAACTGATTTGGCAACAGTGGCGCCTGCATTGCCCGATATCCAAAAAGTGCATGGAAAATTATCACAAGAGCGCCCTCTGGCGGGTGTTTGCAAGCCGACAACAAAAAAAATCGATACAGCATCGCCAGCAAACGAACATATATACAAAAGGGAAGCAACAAAAAAAAAAAGAACATAAAAGAGAGCAACATGCAGTACGTTAGACATACATACACTTACACACACGCACACACCGACGCACATACACATGCACACGCGCGCGTACAATATTACATGCATACATACACACACACACACACACGCACATAGCGCACACTTACCCTTTACCTTTTATTTTTGTATGTTTCGCTTTTGTTGACTTCTTTTTTTTAACAATTTTGCGCTGATTTCGAAACGTGCTTGTGTTGAATAACTGTATTGTTGTTGCCGCGATTTGTTGCTTGATATCGTTGGAAATTTAGTTAGTTTGGATTTTGTAGTGTGTGTGTCGAATTTTCCGTTTTCCTTTTGCTTTTTCTTGTTCGTCGTCACGCCTAGTGTAAGAAAAACTAGAGCTAGAGCTGGAAACTAATTTGCTTTGACCACTGAAAACTAACGTTAAAGCTAACTAAAAGTGTACTCGGTTTTACACTAATTGATGAAAATACCTAATGCCCATTACTTTTACTGCCCGTGGGTTTTTCTTTTTTTATTTTGTATATATATTTAGTTTACAACAAAAAAAGTTTTGCAAGATGGTAATTTCAGCAATTACCACCAAATGTGAGACGAGAGTTGCAAGCGCATGCAGTTATCGCAAAACACGCGCAAGTGCGATACATGCATATCGATAGTTGCCGCTTGGGCGATACCTATTGCCAGATCTTACAGTTTCCCCCAAGAGCATTTGCTAGCAAATTTCGTAAAACTGCGGGTATTATACCGTAGTTACACTGACCGAAAATATGATGCACGAAATTATGGCATTAAAATTTATAAGCTAAACAGCTGTTTGCCATTGAAATGTCACATTTTTGTATGGAAAATACTAAATTGTATCAAAATGCTAGGCAAGACACATCTGGAAAAATGCGACGCTTCTGCGATGTGATGTATCATGCAATGTAAACACGCTATATACGATAAATGTGACGCTTACGATATACATATTTGACAGGCTGAAATCTCCATAAATACGTAGAATTAGTTTACGAAATCTTTGATGTAGATGAGTTAGTTAATTAGGTACATACATAATATCATAAAAAACGAAAATGGAAAAAAAACATTGAGCTTAGGATATTTTTGCGGGAGAACTCAATTTGCTAAAAAATTTGTAAAACTACAGGAAACCTGAAATCTAGCTTTTTAAACTTAACCATAACTCTGCTGTTTTTTTTTTAGATTTTCTTGTAAATGTTTCTTAAGCTTTTATATTTTAATGTCTTTCTGTAAGAGCATTAATTATTTGGAAATGAATGCATGATGAATGTTCACAAACTTTTGTTTTTTAATTGAATGTATTGAATATTTCAGAATGCGTTGTGAATAAATGTAAAATATGTATGTTAACACGCTAATTTGAAATACAAATTTAAATGAAATTCGAAAGATTCACTATAACTTTTTATGATTAATTGTTGTTAGATGTATAAGAAGGTAGCAAAAAACTGGTTTATAAATAATATTTACACATTAAAAAAAAAAAAACAAAAAACAATATTTTCGCATGCGGTTGACCCAAATGCCCATTTTTATATTTAATATTCTATATTGATTTAAATTTGTATAACATTTCTTTTTTCTTTTATTTTTGTTTTATATATTTAATTAATTTTAATATTTATTATTTAAATCCTCCTGTGATATGGGGTTCGGCTTCCTTA
Source organism: Hypselothyrea guttata (assembly GCA_035045125.1). NCBI lineage: Eukaryota > Metazoa > Arthropoda > Insecta > Diptera > Drosophilidae > Hypselothyrea > Hypselothyrea guttata. The sequence continues at coordinate 906,776 of JAWNNJ010000194.1, forward strand.
TCGGATTCTTCACTTAATAAAATTTATATATAAATTTATTATATACTGATTAAACTTTTTTTCTGGCATTTAATATTTATTTTAAGATAGTTTTTTATATAGTAATTCAAGTCTGGCTATTTCTGGCAACGCTGCGTGCCAAATACAGCCAAAAATAGCTAAATGTATAACAAACAGCTGCTTATGAGCCAGTGCTAGCTGGAAAATATCAAAATTGATTAGTTTCGGCGGTTAAGATTCAAATCAAGGTGGTATATTTTTAAACCAAACCAGTTATATTTATTGGAACACGACCTGACCGATTAACATTTCTCTCACCATATTTACATATAAATCCGCTAATTACAATAACTATCATAACAATTATCGCATTTAATTGGCCGCAAAGCTCAGCAGCAATTTCCGCCGATTTGCATCCATCTTGTGTAGAAACCTTTGCACCCGCTCGCTGAAATAACCGCTCGCCTTGGCCATTTCGACCCGCCGGAGCCGCTGCTCCCGCCTGAACTGCTCCAAGTGCCGCCCATTACGCTGATAGGCCACAATGCTAGCCAGAAAATGCCAAATGCTGACCTGGGGCCACAGCACGTTCGTGAAGTACAGCACCGAGGAGCTTAGCTGCGACAACAACAGAGGCGATTTATTATTTATTTATAGAGCGATTTAAAAACTACATTATTAATGTGCAAATAAAGCTGCTATGTAAATGATGTTTAGTGCAAATGACAGATGTGGGTAACACCCAAAAGGAGGCGTGGTAGACCCCACAAAGTATATATTGCTCGTTTTCCAGAATTTTGACACAAGATAGATTAATATCCAACGAACATTACTGCATCATTAACTCAAAAATCACGTTTTTTGAGTTATGACACTCTTCTGGTAAACAGGCGATATGCATATTTTGACTCAGGACGACGAGCTGAGTCGATATAGCCATGTTCGTCTGTCCGTCCATATGAAAGTTTAGATCTCAGCAACTATAAGATCTAAAGATACCATTTTCGGTATGTAGTAGGTTCTCGTATGCTGAAAGCAGATCAAGTTTGTTTTCAGGTTTTTGATATCTCTCTCCATTCACCCGCTAGCCGCGAAAGCAAACAAAGCAGCCAACGAAATCTTGGAAACTATAAGACCTAGCAACACCATTTTTTGGTATATAGGTTCTCCTATGCAGCAATTACATCTGATATGTTTACGTTTTTTAAAAACTCTTCGCATTGAACCGCTAATTGAAAAACAATTTAGCAACAGTTTTCAGTTGTAAAGCTATAGTTTTAATGGTAAAGATACGGTATTTGGCCTGTACATAGTCTATGGTAATCTTCATCAATGCTGTGAATTGCATTACGATCGGATGAGAAACAGCGCAGAAACACAAAGTACAGGGTCTCCTACAGTCGGTTACGTCCGACTGTAGCTCCGTCATTACTGGTTACATAAATATAAGTAGATATTCTGCACAACAAACTTCTATGTTAAATATTACGCTTGTTATTCGGTTTTTATCGATTAGGGCGTAAAAGGGGCGTGTCAACCAACCTTTAAAATAAACTTCATCTGCGTATGATATGGACCTACCAACTACTGAAGGTAGAATTTATGTAACTAGATATGTGTTTGTTGTGGACGAAAGGAGCGTGGCATCCAAAATTTGAAATAAACTCGACCTGCGTATGGTATACACCTTTCAAAAATGACCATAACGGCTGCTCTAGCTCTTATAGTTGCTGATATCGACAAGTTCAAATAGAGGGACAGACAGGGCTATATCGACTATAACCCCATTTTTCAATGGGTACAGATATATATCGACTTTATTGACTTATCTTATCGTCCTGATCAAGAATATATATACTGCCACGCCTCCTTCTGCCTGTTACATACATTCTCCAAAAGTTATGAACCCTGTTTTTACCCGCTTTTAATAGGTACAGGTAGAGCTGGGCTTCGATACGATTTAATCGAACCCAGCTCTAGGACAGGATATAAAAAGAAGTTCGTCCCATTAAGGTAGGGCGATTCCCCATTAAATGAATACTCGCTGCTCTCACCTGCCACATCATAAAGTCGCTGAGACGCGTCTCGCCGGAGCTGCGGAAGACGAGATCCGGCGGCGACGAGTGGCGAGTGTAGAGGCATTCGTCCAGCAGCCGCTCGCTGATGTCCGCCGGACGCAGTGCGTCCGACTGGTCCGACTGATCCGGCTGGCGGAGCAGCGTCTCAACGGCCTGCGTGATCTCGTCCCTCGACGTGTAGGCGAAGGCGACGTTAAGGAAGAGTTTATCGTTGTGCTCGGTTTGGAGCATTGCGTTGGCAATGAGGCGCCTCAGATCCTCGGGCAGCAGCTGAATGTTGCCAATGATGCGGACCCGAATGCCGTGCTCGTTTAGGCGCTGCGTCTCCTCCAGCACCCGACGGAACTTCTCCCGGGCCAGATTAAAGAGACCCTCGACCTCGTCGTCCGAGCGCTTGAAGTTCTCAATGCTGAAGGCAAAGGTGGTCACCTCCCTAATGCCCAGATCGAGGCACCAGCGCAGCACATCGGCCAGTTTGCTAAAGCCCCGCGTATGCCCCTCGATCTTTTCCAGGCGCTGGGAGCGCGCGAACCGCCGATTGCCATCCATCACGAACGCCACATGGTGCGGCACCTGGGCGGTCAGCTGCAGCACCCGGAACGCCAGCCTCTGCAGCACCGTATACTGGTAGTCCGAAACCCACGACATCGCTCCTACTCGTTGCAGCCCCTACAAAAAGCCTAAAACTTATCTTGTGACTGGCGGGCGAGATACCGAGATATCGAAGTAGCTGCTCGATAACAGCGATAGCTGCAGTTGATAACTTGCGGCGTTGCCAGTTTAGCCGGTTTCCATATTTTAATTTAAATAATGATTACATTTAAAATTGCTCATTATTTATATTTTTGTTATTTATTTTCATGTCATTATTTATTTGTTTATTTGCAGCTATTTTAAGCATATTTTTTTTATCGAAAATCTACACTTTTCTGGCAACGCTGCGGGTAACGCCACAAGTGCCTATCGCTACGTGTGCCATGCGAGCACGGTTGCCACATCAAGCAATCCCCCCACAATGGTGCCAAAAGTGGTGTTTTTTTTTCTTATAAATAATTACATAAAAAGATGATGAAGCACAGGGTATAAAAATAAGCCAATTTATTGTGGTTTGATCACAACACTCTTGAAACCTTCTTTCATTTCAAAAATAAAAGAAAAGTACAAAATAAAAATGAGAAATTACAGAATTACAAAATTGGATAACTACGGAAATACAAAAAAATAAAAAATTTTATTTTCAGAACAATTACTATGTTATGTATTAATTATTTGTTATATTGCACTCCTAACCGCAGAAAAATATAAACGATTTATTTTAAATTTTAAATAAGAAAAACTTGTTGCATTTTAATTATATGAAATTGCAATTGCTGCTATAAAATAAAAGTTTAATTTGAATTGAATTTTTTCTGAAGCAATTGATTAAGTAATTAGTAACTTATGTTTTTAAAAATGCCGCTTGCGTCGAAATGTTACCAGCCGTGACGTCACAAGCGCACAACGGAGTGTGACCTTACACTTTTTATGCGCCATGCAACTCTGCTGAGCAACACTGCGCGCAGCTTGACAGCACATAGTGCGGTGGCAACCCTGCCTTGACAGCTGCTACATAGCCTTCTTTTTTGATATCCGGTTCACGCAATTGGTTCGTGTAATGCGAAATATTTGTTTTTTTTTGTGGAAATAACTGTGTTTTGATGTGGCCAAATGGCGCAGAAGTGCAGTACGCTTCAAACAATTAATGTGCATACAAAATATGCTGCTTTTTAGTGTTTTTTGTTTCCGGCGATTTTGCCAACCAATTTTTTTGTTTTGTTTTTGTGTGTGTGCGTGTTTTTGTGTCTGTGCATGCGTGCGTGTGTGTGTGTAGGTGCCATGTGCGAAAACAAATTGTTTAACTGTTTCTGTTTTCGCCAGGGATTGCAAATAATAATTTTTAGCTTAAAAAAAGAACAACCCATAGAAACCTCGGCGAAAACTGGAAAAAATATACTTTTTTTTATATTTATTTTACCGCCGAATTTGGATATACATTACAATTTTATTTCCAATATTGTTTTTTTTTTATTATAATTTATAGATAAACTCAAGTAAAAAATGTTTTCAATTTGTATTATGTATTTTTGATTAAATACCATTCATATGATGCATCACTTGTCATTAAAGAACGAATATTACGGATTCTTAAACTATATATCTATATGTTGATATTTTTTGCTATTTTATTAGCCAATAAATAAACAAAAATCCACTAAAATCCTTAATACTTAAATCACAAATCACGAATATTTTTGAATTTTCAAAATACCTCTTTCATAAAAATCGATAAATAACTTATATGTTAGAATTTCTATTTTAAAACTTATAATAATCACGATCCCTTGTTTCCTCCTCTGTCTCCCCCCCGCAGCTGGTGATCAACAGTCATGGCTCCCAGAAAGGCTAAAGTGCAGAAGGAGGAGGTGCAGGTGCAGCTGGGACCCCAGGTGCGCGATGGCGAGAATGTCTTTGGGGTGGCCCACATCTACGCCAGCTTCAACGACACGTTCGTTCATGTTACGGACCTGTCCGGTCGCGAGACCATCGCACGCGTCACCGGCGGCATGAAGGTCAAGGCCGATCGCGATGAGGCCTCCCCCTATGCCGCTATGTTGGCCGCTCAGGTAGGGTTAGAGGCATTGGAGCTGGGTTCGATCTTTAAAAAATCGATTTCATCGATTAATCGAACTAAGAACCAAAGCTCAGTATTCTAAAAAAACAGAAAATTAGTGCTGGGTTCGATCGTTAATATTCAAGAATCGATCCTTTCGATCGATACACGTAAAAAAATTGATTTAATCGATTAATCGAACTAGACGGCCTCAAATTTCATTTCATTTTCAATAGTCCTAAAAATAGAAATCTTTAAACCTGGTAATTAGCAACTTAATTTAAATTTTCGAAATAGAGATTTAATGAAAGTGGATTCGAAGCCCAGCTCTAGTTCACGTTTGTTGATCTTGGCATTATGTCTATATCTATATAATTCCTCTTTCCACTTTCAGGACGTCGCCGAGCGCTGCAAAATGCTGGGCATTACGGCTCTGCACATCAAGCTGCGCGCCACAGGAGGAAACAAGACGAAGACGCCCGGACCCGGCGCCCAGTCCGCCCTGCGCGCCCTCGCCCGCTCCTCCATGAAGATCGGTCGCATCGAGGACGTTACGCCCATTCCATCCGACTCCACGCGCAGGAAGGGCGGTCGTCGTGGTCGCCGTCTATAAGCAAAGGCAACACAACTTGCGGTTATTTCATCTCTTTGTATGATCATAAATATATGTCTATACTGATGAATTGAATTGGAACATTGTAATAAACCCCAAGAAAACCACACCGATCTAATTGAAATCGATTAAATCTTTAAGCTGTGCATTAGAAATTAGCAAATGGTCTATAAAGATTTAGTATTTAGCTTCTATTATTCCTATATCTTTGGATATATAAGTCTTGGAGTCATTAAATTTAGTATTCAGCTTCTCCTTTTTGTAGATCTCCGGATATTCAAGAGTTTAACTCATTAGACTTAGTATTTAGCTTTTACTATTCCTAAATCTTTAGATATACCATTACAGATAGACTAGTCAAATTTCGTATTTAGTAGTAAAAGCTCTCTGGACGTTTTATCCTTTTCTTAAATTTTTAGTCCGTTGGTAGTAAAAGTTTCATTTATTATGTGTATTGAATTTCTCCTGTTTCTAGATCTGTGGTCATATAAGAAACAGACGTATTGGATTTGGTATTTACCTGCTATTCCTCGATCTATGGATCGATTATTTAGCTTTAGCTATTTCACGTAATATCTAGAACTTTGAATATAGTATAAGTCTTAGGTATATACAATTTATATCAATATGAAACATGTAGACCTAGATCTCGATATATGTATAAAATCTCTAAAAAAAAAAAAAAAAATAGCTGCTCGACCTATCAAACTTGGTATTTAGCTTCTGCTATACTTTTGGCGGATCAAGTTTGATTTAATCACGTTAAGCCACGTTAAGTTGATTGCTGAACGGTCGAATTATAAAATGAGGAGATATTGGACAAAACATTTTATTATTTATGCTCAGTAAAAACAAAATAAAAGTGTTCTCGAGTCGTTGCAATTTATCTGTGAATGGAATCGTCAAATTTCTGACATTTAAATAGAAATTTAGACAGAGGTTTGCACATTAAATAGTATGTATTTAATTAGTTTTATTTACAGTGAATAAAACGATAAATTAATAAAAGCAATTAAAGCAACCATGTATTTGAACTCGATACATATTTCAGATAGACAGCAAATGCGCAACACACTATACCGATACATTTGATTATTTGCTGCGAAACAGCGTACTAGTCGCAGCAAATCGATAAACTTATCTGTGCTCTGAATTTGTCGATATCGATAGGGTCTTTCGCTTTCAGCTGGCACGTTGTTAAGAACTGGCCGGCATAATTTTATTTTTTTTATTGTGAAAACTGTGAAATACGAAAAGAAAAATAAAAGAAAAGCCAAATGAATTCGATGAGTTTGCGCGTGTCGGCGGTCAAAACCGACGCAGGCTCAAAGCGTTCAACCGCAATGCGCGAGCGGGCCGTCCTGTTGCCACACAAATACATGCAATGTGAGTAAAAATGAAAACAAAACGAAATCGAAAACATTTCCCTCTCTCGCTCTCTCTGTCTTTGCCGTCTGTCTGTCTTGCTCTATGCGAATGTTTGCAAATGTTTGCAGTGTGAGGAAAAATTAAACATACATATAGAAACCGAATGGAAAATATAGGGACGGGGCAGATCAGTGGGACGGAGGCTACAGTCGGACGTAACCGACCGTAGGAGACCCTTTACTTTGAGTATATGTACATACAAACACAATCAGACGCACACACACTAAGCTACCCGCGTATGCAAGGCACACCACCCCCCCTCTGCCTTGTGCGGCAAATTGTCCGTTCCATATTTTCGCTGTTTCTTATCCGATCAAAACGAAATTTACAGGGTCAATAGAGAATGTCATAAGCTAGTTACGTACCAAATTACAAGTCAATAACTTTAAAGCTGTGGCTGCAGTAGCTTTTTGCGGTTTGCCGGGGAAGGGGGGGGAGGTATCCAAAATCTAAAACAAACTCGTACTGCTTACTGATTGGGAGAATCTAAATCCCAAATATGGTGTCTCTAGCTCTTATAGTTGCTGAGATCTAGGTGTTCATACAGGCGGACAGACAGACAGACGGACATGGCTATATCGACTCGACTTGTCGTCCTGATCAAGAATATATATACTTTGTGGGGTCTGCCACGCCTCCTTCTGGGTGTTGCACACATTTCCTCTTTGCACTAAACTAATAGACCCTTTTTACTTTTTTAAAGTAAAGGGTCTAAAAATAAAAAGTTATTAACCCTGTTTTTCCCATTTTTCAATAAAAAGAATTCAAAATCGTTTATCTCTCTCTCTCTCTCTCTCTCTCCTCTCTCTCTGTCTGTCTTTGCTTCTCGCTCTATGCATATGGCTGTGTGTGTCAGTGTTGCCAATTTTTTTGTTTTCCAAAAAAAGGAAAGATTGAAAAAAAAACAGGGAAAAAACTTAAAACGGACAAAAAGTTTGTGTTCCGTATTATATACCTATGCAGATCACGTTAATTTTAAGTGAATGATAAAAAAAATAAATTTGGCAATTAAAATGATTTGTTTTATTTTTAAAAAGTACAAAAGAGTCTATTAAATTAGTGTACACCCAGAAGGAGGCGTGGCAGACCCCACAAAGTATATATATTCTTGATTAGAACGACGTGCTGAGTCGATATAGCCATGTCCGTCTGTGTGTCCGTCCGTATGAACACCTAGATCTCAGCATATACTATAAAAGCTAAAGACCCCATAATCGGTACTTAGGTTCTCCTAATCCGTAAGCAGAACTAGTTTGTTTTAGATATTGGATACCTACCCCCCCCCCCCCCCCCCTCCCCACGTAAACCGCAAAAAGCTACTGCTACTTAATGGTTATAAACAAAGTACAGGCTCTTCTAATGTCGGTTACGTCCGACTGTAGCCTCCGTCCCACTGAGCTGCCCCGTCCGAATATTTTGTATGTAAAAGGAAACCAAATTTGGGAGATACAAATCTATTTACATAAATTCTGAGAGATAAAAGATATCTACCGATTCTGTAAATTTAACCAAAATTGGTCCATAATTAAGAAAGATGCGATGAATCTAAATTTGCTTATAGAGAGAGATGGAGAGAGAGCGTTAATATTATTTTTTAAATATAGGGTATAGGGTATTTTGCAGTCTGGCGCGTCCGACTGATCTGCTTCGCCCATTCTGGTTTTATATGTGCTTTTTGTTGTTGTTTTCTATTGCAGCTCAGAATGTCTATGTGCTACAATTTGCCACTGCCAAGACTTGCAGCGATCAGATCGAGCTGGTCAAGCAGATGTTCCAGCATCGCATCGAAATTCGATTTCTGTGCCATTTGCTATTCGACCTGCCGCTCAAGCATCCGCTGCGGGGAGCCCTCGTCAAGTAAGCAACAACATCCACAAAAGACAAGGACAACACTAATCAGGACAACAATAGCAATCACAGGGAATAGCTGTTGCCTATTAAATTAGTGGAAAGAGGAGAAAGTATATATTATCTTAGTCAGGACGGCGAGCCGAATCAATATAGCCATGTCCGTCCGTCTGTATCACCTAGATCACCTAGATCTCAGCAACTATAAAAGCTAGAGAAACCATATTCGGTATTTAGGTTCTCCTATTTAGTAAGCCAATTAAGTTTGTTTTAGATTTCAAATACCTGCCATACTTCCCCAGCAAATTGTAAAAATTTACTGCAGCCACAGTTCCAAAGCTATGGACTTGTAACAACAAAGATATGCCACAAACAATTTTGCATATGCGCGTAGCTTTGTGTCAAAGTAACGGGTATCCTACTGTCGGTTACATCCGACTGTAGCCTTCCGTCCAACTGATCTGCCCCGTCCATATTTTTAAACAGGAAGGGCACAAAAAAAATATGTTAAACTATATTTCAAATATAGTATACAGCGTATTTTACGGTCGGGTGCCGACTCCATAATATTAATAGGAGAATGTATGCTTAAACCCTATACGGACGATTGCTGCTACGCTTCATAAGAAATTTGTATGAAATAATATTTCAAATATAGAGTACTGGGTATTCTATGATGTTTTTTATTTACTTATATTTTTCTCTCTCTCTCTCTCTCTCCTTAGACTCTTTTCAGATAGCGGCTCCGATAAGGACCAACCAACGCATTACGACAAGGATAAGCTCATCGGTAAATTGGGTGCGCACTTGCGGTTCATGGCCAACTCTTTGGTCTTAATAGGCCATCTAAATCCTTTAAATGATACCGTGGTGTCGGTCAGCGGTTGCATGCAAAATTTGTTCTATGGTCGGGATGCGTTGGCCACCGTTATTCATGAATTTATACCGAAGCTTACGCAAATCCTGTATCGCTATTGGATAACGTTGAAGTAAGCACACTCCTGTCTAGCGGTAGAATGAAGACTTTTAATTTGTTTTAACCAAGTAGACGAAATACAGCTTGATTTTAGATCCTGTACTTGAAAAAAAGTACAAAGGGGTCTAATAAGTTAGTGCAAATGAAAAATGAAAAAAAAAGTGTAACGCCCAGAAGAAATCGTGGTAGACCCCACAAAATATATATATTCGACGACGAGCTTAGTTGATAATAGCCACGTCCGTCTGTCCGTCTGACTGTCTGTTGTCCCTATGAACCCCGGAATCTCAGCAAATATAAGAGCTAGAGACACCATATTCGGTATTTAGATTCTGCTATGTAGTAAGCAAATCGAGTTTATTTTAGATTTGGAATACCTCTCCCCCTTTCACGGCAAATCGCAAAAATGTATGTAAGTACATATAGACAAAGTAAAGGGTCTCCTACTGTCTGTTACGTCCGACTGTAGCTCCGTCCTTACTGGTTGTGCTGACATTTGTTTATGGTGTGCAGACCTAATTCTAATTTAGTTGATTTGCTTTAAAATAATTTGCATTAATGTTGATAGATTTGTTTTAAATTTTATTTTAATGCAATTTAACTTGTTTCTATATACAGTAGAATCCGGTTATAGCGACATTCAAGGGACCGACGATTTTACTTCGTTATATCCGGCAGACGCACTATCCGAAAGGAGCAAAAAAAATTTTTTTTGTTTATTTTATGGATGCCATGTTCGTAATAGGTTTTAAAATAAAACAAACTTAATTTTTTAATCAAAACAAAAAATTGAATACAGTAGAATCCGGTTATAGCGACTTTTAAGCGACCGACGACTTTACGTCGTTATATCCGGAAGACAAAATCCATGATTTTGTTTCTTTTTCGTATTGAAAAAACACAAAATCCATGATTTTGTTTGCTTCTTTTAGCATTGTTAAAGAAATCAAATTTTCCTCTTTAAAGTTTGTTTTTTTGTTCGGCACGTCGCTAATATCCGGTTGAATTGTGACAAAATCATCGTCGATTATAAGCGGTTTGTCGCTACAAAGGGGAGACGTTCTAAGCGGAGGCCCATATAAGCATGGGCTCATATAAGTTTGTATGGGGACCAACCAAACCATCGAGTTTTCGTCGCAATAACCGGTCGGACGCTATAAGCGGCGTCGTTATAACCGGATTCTACTGTATGTAGTTTATTTATTTAATTTGATTTGTTTCTATTTAAGTTCTATTTAATTGATTTAATTGAATTGCATTTGATTGTGATTTGATTTGATTAAGATTTTGTTTAAACTTGCAGGTATCCCTCAAAGCGCTTGTCGCCTACACGTCGCAACGATATCTATGTTTATATACATAATCTGTTGCGATTCCATGTGCAATTCCTGGGCGATAGCGAAGTGCTGGAGGCGATGCACAAGAAGGGTTGCAACGAATTGCACATATTGGATGAGCTGGCCCACGATATTGCAAGCGATGCGAATGTGCCGTGGGATGTGCGTGCCATATCGGGACTGACCATTGGACAAATATCCCGATACTTTGCCAATTTCAAGATATTCTTAAACAACTGCAAGAACATATCTATGCTGCACGATCTGCCGATTAAAGCAGCTGCGTTGCTGGTCGTACAGAAGGCCGATTACGTGGATCATGTGCAGATCATAATGGAAATATTGAAGCATATGCTGTCGATAATCGACAAGGCGGGCAATATAACGAGTCTTTTGGTCTATATGTCCAAGCATCTGTTCACCTATACGAAATCCTTGGATGGCATACGTCTGACCGAGGAGCGTAGTCAGCTGATGTTCAGTCTGATACTGACGCTGATAATGCGCTTCGCTATCAATCACATTTCCAGCGGCGTGGACTCCATACGCCATATGTGCGCCAACATGATGCGGCTCGTGTTACTCCATTCCAAATTCTACTGCCATGATAAGGTTATGGGCCTGTTGTATTCAACGTACGCTATGCAGCGCATGTCCCTTCCCTCCAGCTGCCTCATGTTGCAGCAGGCCGTCGAGGTTGTGGGCACAAGGACGGTGCTCGCTAATTGCAAAGGCCTTTTCGAGAACATTTTCATCCAAGACGTGGGCATGGAGGATTGTGTGGATGCTCTGTACAAGTGTAAGTTTTTGAAACATGTTGAATGATTATTTATTTAGTCTGATGTCCTGGTTGCACTGAAGTAATTTCAGCAGGCTAAGAACTCGATAAAGGATTTTCTACTGTCCGTTGCTTTCGACTGTAGCCTTTCCGAATTCATTATCGCTAGGGTTAACAAGCGTAGTGTGACTTTGAACGTCTGTTGTATTCTGAACCTGCTGATCCTCAAGTTCATACATTTCTTCGATGTTCCGGATGACCTCAAGTCGGTTGCGTCCGGACTTTGAATGTCTGTTGTACTTTCGTCCATTAGTCCGATGACCGGGATAACCTCGAGTAACTTTAAAAAAAAAACTCATATATGTATGGCTTTCTGATATTACAAACTTGGTAGGATGACGGCACCTTTGAATAGAACCTGTTAATAGAACCGTAAGAATACAGAGAAGTTTTTTTTACCTAACTGCATGCTTGATGTAATGATTTTCATGTACTAACAAAAACAAATTCTTTTCAGGCATGATGGTTTCAGCTTATAAAGAGGAGAACCAGACGGATTGGTATGCACGCTGGTGTGGATTTCTATCCAATGTCACCAAGAAGATCAATATACGCATGGAGAGTGTGCAACAGCTGATCGACACTGCCGTTGCGCTGCATCCCGATGCGTTGGATGAGCTGATTAAGCATAACAAGATGCCATTCAGCGTTAAGTTATCGGCCATGATTAAGGCCCGGGCCAATGGGCAGGCGTCCAAGGTGACGTCGCTAATGATGACCCTGCTGGATAGCATCAGTTTGGCCTTGATAGGCGTGAATGATAACACACGTTTGCTGGCATTGCGTTTTGTCGTCGACACGCCACGCCCAAGCGAACCATTAACGCCCTTCGACATCGACACCATTGAAGTCTACATACTGTTTAACGCCAACAATACCAATTCGCACATGAGCCAATTGGGTGGAGGTCTGCTGCAGAAGGCCTGCAAGCGATTGGAATTGAATCTGGCCCACCAGCTGAAGGTGCATAATGGTGTGCTTCAGGAAGATCATATCTTGATGAAATTTGTCAACAAGATGTTAATGGTATTGGGCTCAAATCTATTTCCCACCTCGAATTATAGTCGTCGCTCTGTGTCGATGCGTATGCTGGGAGACTTAATCGAAATTCTGGATCGTCTGGGCTTGCCTTGGATGCATCGCTTGGCCCCAAACACCATTAGCTATCTCGACAACTGCCTGGCGGATAGCTACGACTATAACAAGGTCATGGCTGCAAAACTCTTGATCAAGATTCAACCTAACGCCGCCCAGCATCCCAAAAGTATCATGCAATTGCTGAAGTCATCCCGTCCGCCAGACTCAAACACGGGCGCCTATCGGTTGCAGGTCTACCTGGAGTCCAACAATGTGGCCGTGCCATTGTCATCTATGGGAGTGCTGAATGATCTGCCCGATTATAAGCCGCGTCATTATAGTGCGCTGCAGTGGTGCCTGTACGAGCTGATCGAAGGCATGAGTGTGGCAAAAAAGGATCTGTTGCTGGCAGCTCAAACGAATCCATTGTATGGTCTACTCTTTGCCAGTCGTCATGTTCTTGACCTCTTGAATCTCGATGAGTTGGCTAAGGAGCCGCTGTGGGTTGAGTATATTACCCTGCTGCTGCGGATATTATCGGGCATCAGTGATTTGATGCTGCCAGTTGTGGGTGCTGCCTCACCGGAAGGCCATTTGCCGCCGCCTAGTAAGAATGAGCTGGATGAAGAGCTGGGTGAAGCTGAAAATAATAAGACTGAAGAGCAGGAGGCTGAGGTAAATGAGTCTGTAGAGAAAACAAATGATGAGCAGAAGACAGATAAAGAGAAGGAAGCGGAAGCGGAAGTAAATGATGCAGAAAAGACTGTGGCAAAGGAGAAGGAGGAAGCTGAGAATAATGTGGCTACAGAACAGGAGAAGGCTGAATATAAGGAGATTGACGTTAAGAACAGCGTTGAAGAGATGCAAGAAAAGAAGCAGAATGGCGAAAAGAAGGGCCAGCCTTTAGAAGAACAGGTTACACAAGAGCAATTGGAAAAGAATGTCGACGCGAAGGACGCCGAAGAACCTAAAGAAAAGAAAGAGGTGATTTATGAGAATATGAAAGCGGAAGAGCAGGATACCGAAAATAGCAAGTCAGAAGAGCTACAGAATGAACAGGAAACAGAACAGAAGACAACGAATGAAGAAGAGAACGTTGTACCCCTGAAGCAGCCTGTGGCGAATGCAGACAACCAAAATGAGGAAGAGCTAAAGCAACTAGAATATAGTCCAGACGCGTTGCCGCAATTGGTGCTGCTGTGTGCCTGGCGTAGCATGAAGGAGATATCTTTAATACTTGGTAAACTGGTGGAGGCATCGCCGTTGCAGAAGTTGTACTCGCAGCAATTGGATCCACCGTGGCAGCTGTTCAATAAGCAACATCAAGAAGTGGCAAAGAGGCAATTTGATCTTGACGAGTTGGAGATTAATAGAAATTACGAGATGGTGATACAACAGGCGCTTCTGCAGAACCCATTCCAGTCAAATTTGGTGGAGGCAAAGGAAAAGGTCGCGCAGCTGGAACACATTAAACTGGAATTGGAAAATCAGCAACAGCAGCAGAATGGGAAATCCGACACTCTTCACAAGGAGTTGGCGGCAAATGAAAAGCTGCTGGCGCAAGCCCAAATCCAGCTGGCATTTGAAAAGGAAAAACTGCATAAAACCATGAAATCGACTGCTTCGCAGTTAATTGATGCTAACTGTGAGCAGGAGAACCGTCAAGAGTTTTTGAAGCAGCTAAATCAGCAACTAGTGCCACTTGAGCCAGTCACGACAGCAAACAAAGACAAAAACTCAGAAACCGGCGAAGTTCCCGTTGATACGCCTAAGCCATCAAACAATCGGGATTATCTGCTCAGTCATCAACAGGTATCGGATATTGGCAATCATTTTCTGCGTCTGCTCTCCGAGATAAAGCATCGCGGTGCCTTCGAGCAGGCCTACGTGGGTTTCTCGATGCTCTGCAATCGATTCTGGCGCAGCAATGAGCCAGCATTGAATCTGTTGCCACACATCTGGCTAAATGAGGCCATCGAGCTGGTAATTGGCACCAACGAAGGACATAATAAGATATGCGCCACACGCCGTAGTGCCGGCATGCCGTACATGTTGCAAGCATTGATCTGCACCGAACTCAAACTGGGTAGCCACAACACCTTCAGCCGTTGCATGGAGTTGCTGCTGAAAGTCTGCGAGAAACGTGAAGACGGACACGCCGCTTCCGTGGCACGTAGTCATGCTCTAAACATTCTGCGCGCGCTCTACCGTTGCAGCGACCTCTCCGAGTTGGTCTGCGAGTACATCGGACGCGGTGTTAAATGCGCCTTCGACAGTCTTCTGGCACCGGAATGGGCCGAGCGTAATTGTGGCACGTTGATGCTATCCGCGCTAATTGTACGCATCTTTGGCGTGGAACGAGCACGCGATCAGTCCGGCGAATTGCATATCCGTAATCGTATGACCGGACGTGTCTTCTTCACCCTCTATCCGGAACTGTTTGACTATTTCTTTAATGTGCTGGGCAAGGCATCGGAAGCAATTAAATTTTCCAAGCCGCTCGTAACAAGCGGACAGACGGTGCAACTCGAGGCGGTGCTACAACTGCTCACACGTCTCTATCCCTCCTCCTATGAGGGCACCGAGTCCACCCTAAATGTAAGCATTATATAAACCTTATCCAAATCGTCATATTCATTTATCCTTCCACTTGCAGCTGAGTCGTTTTGTGCCATTGTTGCGTGACATCTGTTGCATGCATGATCACATGACCCGTCAACGCGCCAGTCAAGTTCTGGTCAACATCATCAGCCACGATGAGGCCATCATGCACATACGCCATTTTGGTTTCTTATTTAGTGTCCTAAACAAGGAACTGCTCCAGGTAAGTGCATCATTTATCGTTGCAAATCCATCTTTGTTATTTGGAATATGGGAAAAGTTATGTATAATCAATGTATAATAGATGCAGAGATTGTGAACGACGGGACATCCTTTTATGCGGATGTAGAAGGGAAGACTGTAGAATATGAAAAGGTAGAAGAGCACTAAAGAACGTAGAAGAAGATAATGTGAAAGATGAGCATCATGCTCACCGTCTGAAAATTGGGAAAAATCAGGCGAATACAATTTAAAAATATATGGACGGGGCAGATCAGTGGGATGGAGGCTACAGTCGGACGTAACGAACAGTAGGAGACCCTTTACTTTAAGTATATGTACACACAAACATAATCAGAGGCACACACACTAAGCTACCTGCGTATGCAAGGCACTCCACCCCCCCTCAGCCTAGTGCGGCAAATTGTCTGTTCCATTATTTGGCTGATTCTTATCTGATTAAAACGAAATTCACAGGGTCAATAGAGAATGTCATAAGCTACTTATTTACCAAATTACAAGTCAATAGCTTTAAAACTGGGGCTACAGTAGCTTTTTGCGGTTTTCGGGGGTTGGAGGGAAGGTCCCCAAAATCTGAAACAAACTCGTGCTGCTTACTGATTAGGAGAACCTAAATTCCAAATATGGTGTCTCTAGCTCTTATAGTTGCTGAGATCTAGGTGTTCATACAGACGGACAGACAGACGGACAGACAGACGGACAGACATACAGACGGACATGGCTATATCGACTCAACTTGTCGTCCTGATCAAGAATATATATACTTTATGGGGTCTGTCACGCCTCCTTCTGCCTGTTACATACATTTCCTTTTTGCACTAAGTTAATAGACCCTTTTTATTTTTTTAAAGTAAAGGGTCTAAAAAAAAAATTTTTAAATCAAACAGACGACTTAGCTGATCAAGAATATATACATTTAGTGGGGTCTAACACGCCTCCTTCTGCCTGTTACAAGTTAATAACTCTGTATTTCCCATTTTTCAATGGGTACAGGGTATAAAAAGCTAGCGTATAAGTATTGATCGTTTGGGTACCACTGGTATACAAGGATTATTATATGGATATTAGATATTAATCAAAATACCTTCTGTTTATTTGCAGGGTGCTGGCTTGCACATCAAAAGCTACAACACCCTGCATGGCCATGTGCTGCAGCTGACGGAGCTGCTTCGTTCGGTGGGCTGGAAGAACCCAGAATTAAACCTTTCGATTTTGTGCGCGGTTGGTAAATGTGCGGTCCTGGTATTTCCGTACGATATCTTCATGTTCAGTGCCATGGTAAATCTGCTTACTGTGGTGTTGCAGAGCTGCAAGGACAATATACAAGTCAATGGACCCGCCATTGCGGTGCTGCGTTGCGTCTATGACCTGAATCGAACGCCCATCTATGGGCGTTGCAAGTCGTATGGCATATCGCCGAAATTCTTTGAGCTATTCACATTGCAATATCTACGTGTACTGGACGACCTAATGATATTATTGGCGTATATGATAACGCTCATGTTAAAATGGAACAAAAATGTGTATTCACAGCAAGTGTTGGATTTGTACGTAGAGATTTTGCAGTATTTGGTCATAAAGGATTCGTCAAGTCTACCCCATGCATTTGGTATGCTCGATGGCTTTGAAACAAAGGAATACCAGATTGATCCGGATGTGATTAGCTTTTACAATTCCCTGGGGAACGATGCGCTGAAATTATTGGATGCCTGGAGCAAATCCGCAATGGCTAATGTTGTGGTTACGGACATAGCGTATCGTGCTGCCGGCGAACCCGATTGGAATCCCAATATCAATAATCGCATCTATATGGTATTGTCGATCATGGTGCCAAGGTCTCTCGGCCTAAGGGACTGCCTGGAACGCTTCGATTATAAATGCACACTGGAACCGGGTCTGACTTTATGCCTAACGCGTCAGATCAATGAATATGGCATATCCGACAAAGAAAAGTATCTAGTTGTAACGCTCCTCGAATACTGTCTCCAGATAACGGCGCCCCACCGGCCCTCCTATCTGCGATACAAAGGCGCCCAGTTGGTCGATGGCCTGTCGGTCTATATTTCCAAAGCGCTTGACACGGCCGACGAGGAAGTCTATGGCTATTACATACAGCTCGTTTTGCAATTGCTCGTCGATGAATCGCAGATGGTGCGCAATTTCACCGCCGAACTTGTCGCCAGTCGCACCATCTCCAACTTTAAGAACACCATTGACCCCAAGACGAACTTCAGCTTCAACATGCTGCCGGTTTCGGCCGAGAGCTATTTCCTCCAATGCATGATTGCTCGTATGCAGAAGTTCTCGGATGATGCCGATTTCATACTGAGCGTATTCAACAGGGTTGTGGAACCGTTCGCAACCAACGAATTTCTTGATCACCACCTACCGCCCCCCAAACCCGTACCGGATACGGGCATCATGCTACCAACAGCTATCAATGCCGATTGGGAGCCATCCGATGACGGCGCCATTTTCGATCGTCAGGAGAACAACTCGTATTGTGAGGGTATGCGCATCGTCTCCACGTTGGTTAGGAGCTTCCGAAAGGGATTCGCCAGCAATGCGGAAGTGGTCGGTGCTCTCAATGCGCTGGAGATGTTATGCGAAGTGGACTTGACTAGCTTTAAGATCATCGACTTTTGAGTCTCGATGAATCCTGCCCATCGGTACGGAGAGAGCTAGAAGGAGGCTTACCCTGCAGTACAAGTTTTTATACGAAATTCACTAGAAATACAATAAATTATAATAAATTAAATAGTAATAGTAATTGAATCAAACACTATGAATACAACGTAAAATAATACACAAATACTGTATAAAATAATGCAGAAATGTGATATAAACTAATAATAATAATAATAATAATATAATAATAATAATAAATAATAAACTAATGCCAAAATACAATGGGAAGTAATACCGACATACCATATAAAATAATACACAAACACTGTATTAAATAATACAGAAACGTGATATAAAATAATACAACAAAACAATACAAAATAACACTAATGTTGTATCAAAATACAATATAAAACAATACAAAAATACAATGCAAAATATTAATGTTATATGACAAGAATAACATAAAATAATAATAATAAAATATATATACACAAAATACTACAAAAATAATTAAAAAAAATTATAAATAAATAACTAACACTACAAAAATACAATAAAAAAATGTATACGTACATTGTAAAATAATACAAACATTATAAAATAATGCAGAAATACATACTAAAATTTTACAATAAACCACTAATTTCTGAACAACAATTGGCGAATTGTTTTACGTTGCTTTCAATAATAATGAAACCAAAAAAAAAAACACGGATTTTAAACATTATATAAAAACATCCTATCCTTGTACACATTAAAAAAAAACAGTTGGAAATTGTTTTTCGTTGCTATCGCAAAAATATATAATATAATGTAAATATCATACTAATACAACACAATGCAAACAATGCCTTAGGACACAAATTGTAAAGATTAATCTCGAATCTCTTTTACACTTTGTGACCTCAACAATAAACAAACAAATAAAAACCGAAATTTTGTGAATTGTTTTTCGTTATTTTCATTTCAGTTGATCGATTGTTATTCGATTCACAGCTCATCTATTTTATGTGATGTTATCGTCTCACATATGCGCACTTAACCTGGACATCGACATCGACATGCCGCCACAAAATTCACAGCAGCTGTCACTACATAGCTATCGATGCGATAACCATGCCTATCGAAGAGCGCCAGCCTGATAAGCTGCTCGTGTGCATCGACATCGACATGCCGCCACAAAAGTTGCAGCAGCTGTCACTACCAGTATTGCCAAATTGTTTTCGAGTAAAAAAGCTGGTTTTGGCGGGAACAGGACATAAAAAGTTAAGCGAAACAAAATTTTGCACATCAAAGCCAAAAAACAGCTTCGTTTATGCTTAAGTATTTGTTTTAAATTGAAGTTCCTATTTTTATATGAATTTTTGGAGTTACGACACTCTTCAAGTAATTGAGCGATATTATGCTCTTCAAAAACATGTATATGCGGCGGGAAAAAAGCGTATGTGGCAGCACTGGCCACTACACAGCTATCGAGGCGATTGCCCTGCCTATCGAAGAGCGCCAGTCTGATAAGATGCTCGTGAGCGTGTGTGTCGGGCGGCCGTGTTAGAAAATTTCTGACTGCGTGTGCGTGTGTGTGTGCGTGCTCAGGCCAAAACGGCAGCACTTCATAACACTGAAACACAATTTTTTTTTGTTTTTGTGTTATTTTTGTTTTGTTAATTGCATTTGGAATTGTGCTTCAAACAGTTGAAATGCCAGCAGCTCTGTCTGCCAGGCAATTAGCTTCCAATCAGAAAGAGAGCGAGAGAGAGCGTGCGCGAGAGCGAGAGAGAGTGAGAGAGGCGGGCGTTCGCCCCAAATGCTCGTAGTATTTGCATGTGCGCGTGTGTGTGTGTGTGTGTGTGTGTGGTGATGTTATTGTTGTCAGCATGCTTGGAAAATACAAGAAATGCATAAAATATGCCAGAAATTCATTAATGGAAACAATTCAATTAATAATGGCCAACGGTTCTCAATTACTCTGTGTGTGTGTTTGTGTTTGCTTGGCTTTTGTTGATGTTGTTTTAGCAATATGTGTGCATATATGTGTATGTATACGTGTGAGCAAAACTACGCACAGCGTTGCCAGATCTGCGCAACTGAGCGAACGTAAACAATTTGTAACTTGTAAATTTTGGTCGCTTACAGGCCACTGTTGTCCAAATCGCTTTTTTCCCGCCACATCTGGCTGTTTTTAACGAGCATTTGTTAGCAGTTTGGAACTGTTTCTAATAATTTGATTATTTTTTTTAGCTGTTTTATAAATTCTACAAAATTTATGCTAAAATAAGCAACTATTATAGGTCTTTTACAGCTTTAATTTAATATTAACTTGGTTTTCTTGCCTTTTTTTTTTTTTAAATTTGTGTATAGTTTTATTTTGCTTTCTTACTGTTAAACTTGGATGTTTTCTGTCCGTAAAAAACCCGCTACTTTTCTCTAAATCTTCGGCCAAAATCAGCTTA
Organism: Hypselothyrea guttata; assembly: GCA_035045125.1. Taxonomy (NCBI): domain Eukaryota; kingdom Metazoa; phylum Arthropoda; class Insecta; order Diptera; family Drosophilidae; genus Hypselothyrea; species Hypselothyrea guttata. The sequence goes on from JAWNNJ010000194.1 coordinate 927,543, forward strand.
TTTTTCTCGACAAAAAAATGGCAACACTGCTTACACTATTTTGCATGTTTCCATGTGTGTGTGTGTGTGTTTCTGTGTGTGTATGTGTATGTGTGTAAAGCGCTTGCAGTTGTTGCAATGCATAAATTATGATGAAATCTGTTGATGTTGCTGCTGCTTGCGTTTTGTTTATGTTTCATTCCAACTCAACTCACAAAAAAGCGCTGAATTTTTTATAGGCATTGAATGACAAACAAACGTTAATGTGTAACACAACAACGATAACACCAACAACAGCATAAACAATAATTACAGCCACCAGATGGCGCTGTTGCTGCCAATGCCGATTATTGGCTTTGGCTTAAACTCTTTTTGGTGCTCCCAGCTCACCTAATCCAACAATAACAACAGCACGCGAGTGTTCGTGCGTGTGTGTGTGTGTGTGCGTGCCAAGTGAAGAGAGCGGGCGCGAGAGCGCGACGAAGAGAGAAAGCCCGCCAGTGAGCGCGAGCCAGGTAAATATGCAGAGAAAATAATTTTGCAATAAAAAAAATAATAAATAATGTAATGTTAATGTTAATAAATTACTTTTTTAAAGTAAAGGGTCTAAAAATAATGATAATAAAATAATATAGATAATAGATAATAATAATAAAAAGTATTTAAATAATAAACAATATTAAATAATATTTTCAATAAATAATAATAATAATGAAAACCAACCAGAGCGAATAGATTTGCAATAAAAATAATGATAATAAATAAAAATTAAAAAAATTAATTATAATAAACAATAAATAAATCATATTAATAATAATGATATAAAGTAATACAAAATATAAATAATAACATACAATTATGGCACAAGCCTTTGGAATCAGAATGGGCGGCGCCGAATACCCTGTATTAGTGTTGGGATTATATCGATACTCTCTCTTATCGATATTTTCGATATTTTAAGCTTGTTGCAGTTTCAGCCCCAAAATTTCTCAAATGTTTAGATTAGTAATAAACATTTAGATATTTCAATTTTAAGAAAAATTATGTGATTTAATTATCATTACATATTAATATTTAAATGTTTATAATTAAAACAGAGTTATATTTTCAAATATGATAGATTATTTAAATTCTTAACTATTTCAATTTTTAAACAATCCGGCAATCCAGCAAAATATTTTCGACGCTTATCATATGGATAAGCGCATAAACCTTATCGATATTTTGAATATCAACTCCCTTATTGATATTGCAACGATATTTTCCCAACACTACCCTATACTTTATATTTTAAATAAAATTAAAAACCAGAGGGCGTCCGAAACAAAGCCTTTAATATTGTTTCCTAAATATATTGTTTTCCTTTTTAACCGATTTCAATGCGCTATTTAGAATAGATTAATATATTGTTAGAAAGTATATATTCCGTATAACGATCTCCCACGTTAGAAAGTTCGCTTGTTTTTCAGTTTTTATCGAATTAGGCGGATAGACATAGGTAAATCGGCTAAGCTCGTCGTCCTGATCCAGAATATTCATACATACTCTGTTATTTACTATTTCATGGGTATAGGAAACGGCTTTAATTTTAAATAAATTACATAAATAATTAACTAAATTTCTGTTTTATATTCTTAGTTCAAAATTAAACTAAAACACTCCGCTGTTTCCCGTTAATTCCCATTAAGTTTTCGCCTGTGCAACTCTCCAGAAAAATATAAAAATAATAAATAGAAATTTTGAGGCAGGAATTTTCATTGTTTGTCACGCTCCGGCACTTGAAGCACACAGCAAAAGACGCAAGAAAAGCCGATAATAAATGAAAGAAAAGCAAAAAGGAAAAGCTAAAACTCAAGTGGATAGTCGCTTCATGCTGTTTCAGTGACTCAGCTGCTTTGACATACATAAATTCATTTATATCCATTGCTTTAAATATGAACAGCGAACTTTAGGAGGAACCATAATACAATTTATTAGTCAAACATTGAATAATTATGTTGTCTTGGGTGTTTTGTTTTCAACCTTTACCGATAATGTATAATAACTGTGTTTAAAACTATGTAACAGGCAGAAGGAGGTAAACTCCATAATGTATATACTTGATCGGGAGAAAGAGCTGAGTCGATTTAGACCTTCCTATCTGTCCGTCCGTTTGAAGGAGGTAAACTCCATAAAGTATATACTTGATCGGGAGAAAGAGCTAAGTCGATTTAGCCCTTCCTATCTGTCCGTCCGTTTGTATAAAAGTGGAGATAGATCATTCACAAATCAAGTTTATTTTAAACATTAAATTATATAGCCCTTCCTATCTGTCCGTCCGTTTGTATAAAAGTGGAGATAGATCATTCACAAATCAAGTTTATTTTAAACATTAAATTATATGCTCCCTTCACGTTCTTATCGATAGAAATCGAAACATGTACTATTTACTATGACGTCATATATCTTGAAAAGTACAATGAAATCGATAGATCAGATCATAAGTTATTAAACAATCAATATAAAAGCACGCTTCAAATTAATTAAAGAAACATATAAAAAAGATGGACGGAAGGCTACAGTCGGACATAACCGACAGTAGGAAACCCTTTTACTTTGAGTATACAGTACTTATAAACACATCCAGAGGTACACACATTTGCTACCCGCGTATGCAAGGTGCTCTTACGGATGGACAGACGGGCAGACCGACAGACAGTCATACAGACAGACGGACAAAGCTATCAACTCGGCATGTCGTTCTGATCAAGAATATATACTATACTTTTGGGGTCTGCCACGCCTCCTTCTGAGTGTTACACACATTTCCTCTTTGCTCTTAAACTCTTTTTACTTTTTTTTAAGTAAGAAGTCCAATTAGTCGCTGTAATTATCTGCAGGAGATCCTGTACTTTGTGTGTCCGTCCGTATGAACACCTAGATCTCAGCAGCTATAAAAGCTAGATAAACCATATTCGGTATTTAGGTTCTCCTATTTAGTAAGCCAATCAAGTTTGTTTTAGATTTTAAATACCTGCCATACTTCCCCAGCAAATTGCAAAAATTTACTGCAGGCGCAGTTCCAAAGCTATGGACTTGTAACAACAAAGATATGCCACAAACAATTTTGCATATGCGCGTAGCTTTGTGTGTGTGCCTCTGATTGTGTTTGTAAGTGCATACACTCAAAGTGAAGGGTTTCCTACCGTCGGTTACGTCCGACTGTGGCCTCCACACGTCTGATCTGCCCGTCCGTTTATTTTTCCCTAAGTTTTTGACCCTTGGCATTGGGTTTAAAACTGAGGTTTTTGTACGTAAAAATTGCTTAAAATATATGTAGATTTTTGGTCATAAAATGCACAATTGGAAATCATGTTCGAATGGGTTTTCCCAACTAGCCGTTTAAGATCCAAATAACCCTCAGGTCTTATTCGCTGGCTAAAATATGGAAAGAAAGTCAGTTTGTGCGATTATTTGCTTGTTGTGTGCAGCTTGTTGCCAAGCTTGTTGCAGCAACTATTGCCAATCTGGTTGCAACAACTATTGCCATTTTAACACGCTAACTATTTCTGTCTCTTTGCAGTCTCTTGCTGGAGAGGAGTGCACTTAAGCATGGGCCCAAAGAAGCGTACCAGCGTTGTCGAGCGATCGCAACGTGGCACAGCAACAGCAACAGCAGCAACAACAGCAACAACAGCAGCAGCAGCAGCAGCAACAACAACAACAACAACAACAGCAACTGCAGCAGCTGCGACGTCGACGGCAAAGAAACGCAGCGGCAGCAGCAAGCAGCAAAAGCCAACAGACGAGTCGGATGACAATAAAAAAGCCAGCAAATCAGAGGCAGCAACAACGAAGCGTGCCACAGCAGCAGCAGCAGCAGCAGCAGCAACAACAACAACATCAGCAGCAGCAGCAGCAGCAGCAGCAGCATCGACAGCAACAACTGTTGCTGGCACGCAGTTGAAGCTGTCGGCAGAGGAGAGGCAGGAGGATGGCAAGGCGCGTGCCATTAACAAAATGCTCAAGAATCTGGACATCAAGATACACGGCTTCGACAATCTGTTGCCCAGTGGCGAGGAGCGCATGAGCGAGGGCCTCAAGTCGTCCATATCGGAGAATGTCAAGACCAAATCCCGGGCGGCGGCCGTCAAGGTCATCGCCAATCTGAATCCCGTGAAGGTGCAGGTGAAGCGACATCGCGGGGAGACGGAGCGGGAGAAGGAACGAGAGAAGGAAAGGGAGAGGGAGCGTGAAAAGGAACGCGAGAAGATGCGTGAGAAGGAGCGTGAAAAAGAACGCGAGAAGGAGCGCGAAAAGGAGCGCGAAAAGGAGCGCGAAAAGGAGCGTGAGAAATGCAAAGAGCAGACAGTATTAAGCGAGTCTAAAGATGAATCTCTGGGCGTACAAAAAGGCGTCAAGCAAGCCGCCAAGAAGGCCAAACAAGAGGCGCCATCTGGCGGCGGCAAGACGCAAAAATCAATGCCCAAAAAAGTCACGCACGAGCTGGCCAAAAAAGACAAGTGCAATGTGAAAACCACAGCAAAAGTCAACAAAAAGACAACAACAGCAGCAGCAGCAACAACAACAACAACAACAACAACAACAACAACAAAAACAACAGCAACAGTTGCAAGTGCAACAGCAACAGTTGCAGCTAGCACGCCAACAATTGCTGAGCCGTCCAAGCAGCTGGACTCCAATACGGAGCTGGTGCACATGGAGCTGGACGATTACACGCCCATCGCTTCCACTGCCACGCCCACCACAGCGCTGACGCCCGCGGGCAGCGGCACAGCAGCAACAGTTGCAGCGCCAGCCAAACAGCGTCCAAAGATCAAGTACAGCAAAACGTCAGCGGCCAAGGCGCGTCTGTTGCAGCAGGCCTGCAGCAAGAGCACATTGCTCGCGCTAAGCGCTGCCAAGGATATCTATGACTTCAAGTCCGGCTCGGAGGATGAGGAGCCCATCAAGATGGTGCTGCCCTCGCTGAAGGAGCTGCGCGAGTTCTCCGACGAGGACAACAAACCCTTGAAGCAGCTGGAGGCGCTGGTCAAGAAGGAGGAGCAGGTGAAGCTGAAGCAAGAGCAGGCAATGGAGACAACAGCAGCAGCAACAGCAGCAGCAGCAGCAACAGCAGCAGCAGCAGCAACAGTTGCTGTGACAGCGACAACAGCTGCTGCTGGCAAAGGCAAAAAGCAGGGTAAACGCAAGCTAAATACGCCCACGCTGAATGCAGCAACTGTTGCTGGCACGTCGGCAACAACAGCCAGCAGCAGCAGCAGCAGCGGCAGCGGCAACACTCCAGCAACAACAACAGCTGCTGCTGCTGCTGCTGCGGCAACTACTGCTGCTGCTGCTGCTACGGTTGGCAAACGCAAGCCCGCCGCCGCTGGCAGCAAGGGCAAGAGCAATATGCCGGCAGCAACTGTTGCAGCTGCTGCTGGCAGCAGCGACAGCTGCAGCACAACCAGCAGCGATTCGGAGTACGAGAAGAAGCTGAGCTGCTACGGCACCAAGCGGCATCGCATGGCCTCGCTGAATGCGCTGGCCAAGGTGCAGTGCCTCTATGAGAACGAATCTCGGACAGCCCACGAGCTGGGGCTATCAAAGGCGACGCAGCAGCCGCCGCGCATACGCACCGTGGACGGCAGCGATGAGGATGTGCGACAGAGCGAGCTGGACAAGGAAACCGACAAGGACAAGGACAAAGAAAAGGACAAGGACAAGGACAAGGAGAAGGACAAAGAAAAGGACAAGGAGAAGGAGAAGGAGAAAGACAAAGAGAAGGAGAAACAGCAGAAGGACAAGCATAAGGGTCAGGAGCCGGAGGAGCCGCGTCGGGAGCTGCGCAATGTGCCTGGTGGGCGTGGCGTGGGCAAGCATTGGGAATTTGATAGCGATAGCGAGGCGGAGGAGCTGCAGCTGCAGCGTCTGCAGCAGCAGAAGAAGAAGAAGCTGCTGCAGAAAAAGAACGTGGCCAAGAAAGCCAGCGAAGCCAGCGAGGCGCACAAGCGTGCCAATGCCAAAAATCAAAAGCGTCAACTAGATGACAGCGAATCTGGCGATGCAGAGCCCGACAATGATGCCAAACGGGACAAGGACAAAGACAAGGAGAAGGACAAGGAGAAACCGTCGAAAGCGGCACCCAAACAGCTGCCCAAGAAGCGCAAAACCGCCTTCACCGAGGAGCTCATTGGCGATTATAAAGGCATTCTGGCGCGCAAGCGCATGGCCAGCTTGAATGCCAGCGCGATTGTGGCTGCCACGTACGAGGTGGAGCGGCATCTGGACAAGAATCTGGCCAGCGATTGCAGCAGCTTTGAGAGCTTCGATGAGCTGGAAACGAGCAACATCAAAGCCTCTGCCGGCAAGGCAGCAGCTTCAAAGGCTCAGGCTCATTCACAGCAACAGCAGCAGCTGCACATCAAGAAGGAGCCAAGGGAGAGTCCCAAGCGTGAGGCTGCATCCGGTGGCAATAAGCCGCAGAGCAATATGATCGAGGAGAGCAACGATTCCAAGTATTCCAAAGAGACGAAGGAGACCAATACGGACACAACCATCACCACCACCGGCTATCGTGGCGGCGCCGATTCCATTGGCAGTGCCAAGGATGGCAAGGACTGCAGCCGTCCCACCTCATCCAGTGTCGTCATTGTCCAGGACACCGATGTCACCATCACCGGCGTCTATGTCAATGCCAGCAACGGCGCCGCCCAGGAGGCCTACTGCAAAATGCAATACCGTGTCCAATCCAGCGTCACCGAGGAGCGTCTGCTCCGTCCCGGCTCCGTGGAGCCTCCCAAATCCTACACGCCATTGAGTGCGCTCTCCAGCATGTTGCCCCCAGGTGCCGGTTCGGGACTCAGTGAGGGTAAGTCGCAAACTGATTATAAGTTTTAAAATACGCCAATTGTGTGTTGCATATCTTTGCTGTTTCCTATCCGATTGGAATGCAATCCGCTGTAGACAATTCATAGTAATTGTATTTGATAATGTCGCTTTTTTTGGCGTAGCTATATGGCTTTGAAAACGACTTATCTCCGCGCGGAGATATGCCACTTAAAAACGTCATATCTCCGTGTGGAGACATGTCGTTTTTAGCTCGACGTTTTCAAAGCGACAAATCTTCGCGCAAAAAAATTTTACTTTATATTCTAGTATCTATTTATTATACCCCATATTTTGGTAATCATGTCCACTTAAAAATTAGGAAAATCCGAATTCTAATGTTTAGGAGGATAAGTTTAAGTATAAGTTTATGAACTTGTTTTCAATTATATATTTCTATATTACATATGATTACAAAAATTTTTTTTCTTTATCAAAATTTTGATGTGTTCTAATTTATTTATTTAAAATTCTGATTTTGTTGCGACCTTTTCATTATTTATGTTTATGGCGTTAGCTAGCTCTAGGTCCAGTTTGGTGACAATATTAATCATAAAACAAGGAAACCCAAGTTTTTTCTTTGCCAATATATAAAAATATTTAATTTTTATTTTCATTTTAATTGATGTATTATAATTTATTTGTTTAAAAATATTGAATTTTGTGTTTTGACGTTGGCTAGCTATAGGTTTAGTTTGTTGACAAAGTTACAACTAAAACAAGGACATCCAATTTTTTTTTTGCCAATATATTTAATATTTAGTTTTTATTTTGAGAGCAAAGTTTTAACATTTGTATGTAGTATAAGTACTTTGAATGAATTTGTCGTATGAACCGTTATAATGTTCCTCATTATCGTCGAAATATTGTTACTTTGAGATATCGAACGGTCGATTTATTGATATTTTTTGAGATGACGATAATTTGAGATATCTAAGGGTCGATAAATCGATGTTTTGAGATATTTCGATAATTTGAGATATCGAAGGGTCTATATATCGATACTTTGATATATCGAAAGGTCGATATATCGATGTTTTCGAAGTTTTTCCAGCTCTAATATGTATGGTTTACTTACTCCATACAGCGCACAGTTCACCCCCACTGCCGGTGCAACCACCGCATGTACCACCGCACGTTCTGCTGCCCGGTGAGCCGCTGAGCGCCGGCATGTACCACGCCCCCGATCTGGGCCTGCACACGGAGCACATGCCGCCGGACCATCACGGCCCCCCGCCGCCCTCGTATGCAGCCGCTGCAGCTGCCGCCGCCGCCGCTGCGGCCGCCTACCATGCGCATCAGTTGGGCCCCGGGGGACCTGGTGGGGTGTTGCATATGCACCACCAGCATCAGTATGCTGCCGCCCATGCGGCGCATGCGGCACACGCCCACCACTATCAGCAGGCGACGGAGTATCATGGTGGGCCACCGCCCCCTCCGCCACCACATCATTACCATGCGGGTGGCCCGCCACCTCAAGGCCACTATGGGCCACCGCCAGGGCCGCCGGGCGGACCGCCGCCCGGGCCGCCGGATCGCTGTGATGTTGGCTCGCCGCCACCATCGTATCGGGCCAGCGCCTATCCACCGCCCCCACCGCCCGCTGGCCCACCACCCACACTGGGCGGTGGCTCGAGCGCATTTTGTGCGCCCAATCCGCATTCGCACCACCATCATCAGCAGCAGCAACAGCAGGCGGTGCCACCGCCACCACCGCATCACGATCCCAGTGGTAAGTACCCCAATAAAGTCCAATGGGAACCCCCGAAACAGTCTTTTGCATACTCAACTTTCCCAGGAATTGATTGGGTCCAATAGGTCTAGGGAGTATAGGTTGATAAAGTTTTCGTTGATTACACTGCCCGACGAAACAAACCCCCTTTTGAAATAAAGCATCTTTTGTAGTGAATATTGGAATGCTAAGTTCAAGATATCGGGAATACTCAACTTTCCCAACTTGTTTAATAGGTTAACCCCCTCTTGAAATAACCCATCTTTTGTAGTGTATTTTGGGGTGCTAATTTAAGATATCGAGCGATATATAATTTTTTGAATTTTTCGCAATATAAACCTCCGAAAAAATCAGAATCTTCAATTGGGGCTTAACCCGTTGAATCTCGAAGAAGTCTCATATCACAATTGATTATGTGGATAATTTATCAAATCTATTATTAAATAACTGTATCATATTATATATACAAAATACTTCAGAATCAAATGTCAACCCCTATATTACGCTTGTTATTCAACCACATATGTTCAAAAATACGATGTTATGTGGGTTTGATTGATTTTGGGCGAAGAGAGGGCGTGGCATCCAAGATTTGAAATAAACTTAATCTGCGTATTGAACACGTCTATCTATACCAATCAAAATGGCTGCAGTAGCTTTTATTGTTTTCGAGATCTCAGCATTCGTCCATACGGACAGACAGATGGAAATTGCTAAATCGACTCAGCTCGTCTCCCTGATCAAGAATATATATACTTTGTGTGGTCTGCCACGCCTCTTTCTGAATCTTACACACTCTTTCCCAAAGTTATTAACCTTGTTTTTACCCATTTTTAGTGAGTATACAAACAAAAGAACTATTTTCAGTTTGCATAATTCTTGTTTGTCCTAACTGACTGACTTAATTACTTGTAATATCATAAACTTCTAGATACCCTATAGTTGGACAATTTATTATCCAGGGTGATTTGTATAGGCTAAAAGTGATTTGCAAAGAGCAGCTGTGATTCGTGAGTGTTGAACTTTTTGGCATAGATCCAACATGTTGAAAGCAGCATAGAAGAGGGTGGCGGGAAGGGGGCGTGATGACTGCTTTGATTTCTCAGTTATCAGCAAACAATGAGCGGCAATTTCTAGTTTTTCCCCTGAAATGTTGGTAAAACTTTTCAATAAGTTGAAGACTTTACACTTTTGCTGTTTTGGGCAAGGCTTTTGCCTAAACTACTGATTAGTTATTAAAGAGCATGCCAAAGAGCCGAAAACTTGTGCTAGGCGGCAATACGAAATGATTGCATACATTTAGGCGCAAGCAGCGCTGCCTTCGCCTCTGCCGCTGCCGCTGCCGCTGCCTCAGTTGCTTCCTGCTGCTTTTGGCCAAAAGCCGGAAACTGTAAGCAGGCAAGCAGCAAAAGCGGAAACCGAGAAGCAGACATACACGGAGAACAGCAAAAAAAAAAAAAAAAAAAGTCAAAAAGAGGGAAAAAAAAACTGTATAAAAAGCAAAACACGCTGCAATTACAGCAGCGCAGTCGCTGTCGCAGTCGCAGTCGCAGTCGCAGTCGCAGTCGCAGTTGGCAGCGCCAGCGACTGAGCAGCCAGCCAACCTCCATTGATGTCATTTACCTCTTGCTACAGACACACACACACACACACAAACACACACACACAAACACACACACAGACTTACACATGCACACAGACAAACACACACACACAGAGTCACATAGACAGCAAGGCTGCGTTTGCAGGTGCCTAAAAGTGTGCTACATAACTTTGTGCGCCTGCATATGGGATGCGGGGATTCCCTTCGATCCCCCTTGCCACCCCTCCACACAGTGGCTTAACAATAGACATCTCGTTCGTCCTGGTAGTCTCACTTCCCCTCTATTCCTGATAATTATCGATTAAAAAAGGCTGCAACACAGCTCATGATTTCAACTCTAATTGAGCTATTTCCTAGATGGTTTCAGCCTGTTTCCTTCTATTTCTTAACACAAGCAGCGTTCGATAGAGTGAACAACAGAAATGAGATTTTGATGATATTCCTGTCATGTTATAAAACATAATATTAATTAGTTTAGTTCCGAAGTTCAACTATATAACAACCTAATAAATACTGAACAAACGTGGAATACCGGGATTATGCTATTTATATTCCTGGTCCCACACATATTGGGAAATGATTTTAGCACAAAAACCGGTATAAAATAATATATACTTAAAAATGTACATTATAATGACGAAGCAAATCAGTCGGCCAAAATTTTACAGGCGGACGGAACCAAATTTTCAAGATCTCTGAGGCAGGATATCAAACATCCAAAACAAACTTGATCAGCGTACACTATAGGAGAACCTACATGGCGAAAATGGAGCATACAGCTCTTACAGTTTTGCGAGATGTAGGTGTTCATACAGACAGTTTTAACTCGTCGTCCTGATTCACAATGTATATACTTATTGGGATCTACCACGCCCTCTTCTGCTGTGGTTAAATTGGTTAAAAATTGGTAAAACAGAAGTAATTTTAGGATAACGTATGTATATCCTAAAATTACTTCTGTTTTACCAATTTTTAACCAATTTGTAACCAATTATTGTGATCTAACTTAATAAAGGACTGACAAATTTACCGCCAAAACTCAAGAAACACCGAAGATTTAACAAAAATAGGGCAATTGTGAAAATCTAAGCATCGATAGAAAATATCGATGTATTGACGATGCATCGAATTCTTTAAAACATCGGAAAACATCGAAATAACTGAAAATAGCTTAAAATGCACAAAATAAAAGCAAATAACCAAAAAAGTCAATATACCATATTTAAACTAATGATAAATTTATTAAATACATTAATGAAAAGCATAAATAGAACTCTGAAACCTGCTGAATGGGCAACACTGCCTCTGATTTCGATAGAGTGAACACGCTCGTTTGACTGAACTAAAACCGTTTAACGAAGTTGCTTCACTCTTTTGGGTTAATATAAATATGAATATGAGTAAATATGATTATGAATATAAATGTGAATATATGGTTAGCTATGAACAGGCAGCTCGCTGCTGGCAACAGGCTTAAGCGATGATTCACAGCATTCACCGGCACTCACAGCTCGCACTCACAAGACAATTGCTTGTGTATTCATTCATTAAGCTGTTATTCATTCGCACGTTGATTGCACGTGTGTGTGGGTGTCTCTATTAAGTAGGCTACCATTTGCTGATTGTCCTACATACAAACAAACACACACTCACATACACTCACACAGGCACTCACACACTGACGCTGAGCATATTTGATTTGCCTTGTTGGCATTCCATGCCATTCATCGGCATTCATTCCGCTGTCCGCGTGAGTGTTTGCACTCTACGCTTATGCTGACAGTTGATAATTCATTAGCACATGTTCTATTTGCCGTTACTTCATCCATGTTTAAGCACAGAGAGAGAGAGAGAGAGAGAGAGAGAGAAAGAGAGAGCGCACACAAACACACACAGACACGCAGATAAAGAGAGAGAGAGGGAGAGAGGAGAAGAGAGCGCCACTTTGTGTGTTGGGGTCCTGTTGACAGGCTCCTGCTGCTGCGTCTCTGTTACAAGCGGCTGATAAATTCGGAGAGAGAGAAGGAGAGAGATAGAGAGAGAGAGAGAGGGAGAGCGGGAGAGCAAAAGTTTCAGAGCTGAAAAGAGCGTAAACGTTGAGTGCAGTCAGCAGTGTTGCCAATTTTCATCGAGAACAAAAAGCTGCTTTTAGCGGTAAGCTTAAACAATTTAAACTCAAAATTCTAAAGATTTTCCATGTTTTTCAACAACAATAGCTACTGGTGTTAAAATTCTTTAATTGCAAAATACTTGTTAAACATTGGTAAAAACATGATTAATTTTGGGATAACGTATGTGACAGGCAAAAGGAGGCGTGGCAGATTCCATAAAGTGTATAGGCAGTTCAATATTGTCGAACGCGACATTCGAATATGCATTCAAAATAAAATTAAAAAAATTAATTTGAAACTGATTTCAATCATGTTATAAGAAATAAATATTGCACCTTAAATATTTGAATATTTTGAATATTTCAGAATGTATTACGAATAAATGTAAATTTTGTTTACATGCTTAACAATGATAAAACATAACGTTAAATAAACAAATAGCTTAAAAAAAAATGCAATCAAATAAAATCAAAATGTAAAGAACCAAATAAATAATAATAATATATTATACATACAATATTAAAAATAAATAATATCATGAGCATTAGGACAATACTGAAATCAGTTAAATTTTGCCTTTTTCAGAATTATATTTAAGCTTTTAATAAATATATCCAAACCATTTGGAATTACTATTTGTTTAATATTATATTTTTGTTAATTTATTTTATTTATTGTTGATCTTAAAACATTTTTGTTGAAAATATTGGCAGCACTGTTTGAGTGCATGCCGTAAGGATAGTTATATGTTGTTGTATTTGTTTTTTATTTTTCATTTTTTCTTTTTCTATTTGCCGGCATCTGTCGACGCCAACGTCAGCGTCGGCGTCAACGTCAGCGTCAACGTCAACGTGGCGCGCTCTCTTGCCGTCGAGTGTTACGTTTTAGTGCACATTTAGACGTCGCAACGTTAACTAACGTAACGGCAAACGGCGGAGCGCAACAACAACAATAGCTACGTCGAATTACGTGCTTAACGTGCAACGTATTGCGTCTTACGTATAACGTATAAGATGAGCTGACGTTTATTTATTTCAGCTGCCTGTTGTTGTTGTTGTCGTCGTCTTACGTATGACGTGCAATACGTAACGTGAAACCGCGCGCGTGCTGCTTGATAAATAATAATTGTTATTGTTATTGTTTTTGTTGTTGTTGTTGTTTGTGCTGTGTTTTATTGTGTGTTTTGTTATTGTACGTCTGGAAATAACAATAACAACTGGCAATTATTGTCATGCGGTACGTTGTTTGTTATTGTTGTTATTGCGATTGTTATTCAACAAATGCCGCCGCATTGTTTATACATTTTTTTTTTGTGTTTTATGCCTCGTCTCTGCCTCCGCGCCCCGCCCTAAACTATGCCGGCTTCAATGTGAACTACAGTCGCAGTCTCCTTCTCTCGCTCTCGCTCTCTGCCTCCGCCTCCGCCTGCCCCACCCCCTCCCCACCCATCACATTCGCCTTTCGCCACGTTCTGCTTCTGCTTTAAGGCCAGATAGAAGCGTAGATCTAATTAGCGTTGCATTTTCCAGTTAATTTTAATTGCAACTGATTTACGAACAACGCAATTTTTTAACTGCGCCATGTACTGCATTCTCTCTCTCTCTCTTTACGCTCTCACTATCTTCCGCTCTCTTGCCAACTGTCTCTGTCTCATTTGTTTTGCTTTTGTTGCTGCTGAAGCAAAAGCTAGCAAAGCATCCGGCTAGCGACGTTACAGCGTCGCCACAGGCGACAAAAACTCAACCAGCCACAAACGCAGCTGAGAATCGAAGAATATGTAAGCGAAACTTTGATTCATCACAGCTCTCTTAGCTACAGTGGCTCCATCGTCTAATCGGACAGCCATTTACTCGGGGAATGAAGGCTTGTAACTAAGCCAAAATTAACTCAATTTAATTTTTTTTTGCATTTATTGGTTCTTTGGAATATCATCTAACTGATTATTTAACAAAAAATTAATATTTTATTCGATAAATGCAAAAAAAAATTTAAATTAAATTAATTTTGGCTCAGTTACAAGCCTTCATTCCCCGAGTAAATGGCTGTCCGATTAGTCGATGGAGCCACTGTATGTACCGTTTTTGATGTACAGAATTTGTAGATATTAATGATCTCCGCCCGCTACTGAAGACAGAATTTATGCAGATCGATTTGTATCTCTTAAATCGGTCAATGTATTTTATTTATATGAATAATTTCATTAATAAATAAATTTGCATCTATTAATACATTTTCATTCAATAATAAATTTGCAATATTAATTAATTTATTTGCATTATGTAAAAATGTTTCAAGTACACGTAATTAACAAATTTGTATTGATACATAAATATTCACTATTAAATAAATTGCATTAGCAATTGAATTACACACATTAATAAATAAAATAAATTAAAAAATAAATTTCTATTAATTAGTTAATGTTCATTATTAAAAAACTATGCATTATTAAATAATATGTTTCAATAAATTAATTATAATATATAATTAATAATCAATTTATAATCAATCAATTTAAATAGTTAAAATTAATTAATTGCCTTTAATGAATGAATTTTATTTAATTAACAAATTGTCCTAATAAATATTCAAAATAAAAATTTTATAAACAAATTAATTTGCATTAATTAAATATGTATTCGTTATTAAATAATCATAAATTTGCTTTAATTAGTAAATATGTATCAATAAATAAATTTAGTAATTAATTAACATCCTTAATATTAGCTTGCTGCAAACCGTTTGCGGCTTTCTTGTCGCCTGTCGCTGCAGTTGTCTTCTTTGTAGGCAGCGCTGCCAACCCCCCCCAACCATTGTAAAGTCGCGTCTTCTGTTTGGCGCTCTCTGCATATGACGCTCTCTTCGGCGCTCACACACGGCTGCTTGTGTGTGTGTGCTTTTTAGCAAATGCACTCAACTGCGCTCTCTCTGTCCCTCTCTCGCTCTGCTTTTCTAGCAGCTGAAGCTTTGCGCCGCATCGGAAAAAAAGCTAACGGCAGAAAATCGCAACGTTGTCGTTTGTTTGTTTTAGTTTTTGTTTGTCTCTCATTTTTTTTTTAGCTTTTTTTTTTTTTTTGCTAATTTCTTTGAAGAATTTTTTTGAAAAATGTTGCTGCTGCGCTGCCAGGGTTTCAGCAGCAGCGACGCCGACGGGGACAGCGACTGCGGCAGCGACGTTGGCAGCGCCAGGCTTCTTGTGCAAGTTTTTTGTTGGGCATTGTTGCTGCTGCTGCTGCTGATGCTGCGTTTTGTGCTGAGCAGTGTTGCCAATTTTATTTGGAAAAACTTTTTCTTTGATAAACCCTTTTCTTTGCGGAAAAGGCAAAATGTTTTCTTAATGTATATAAGTATTTACTTAGTTGTTTTTTTTATCTAAAACCAAAAATATAATGTATTCTATGAATTTGAATTAAGAAACATCTGACCAAATGGTAATTTTCGAAAAAAAGCAAATGCTCTTCAAAAAACAGCGAGATGTGGCGAGAAAAAAGCGAATTTTGCAGCAGTGTTGCTGAGGCTGTCACCGTTAACCGGCGCTTTTTGGTCTCTCTCTCTGTGTGTGTGTGTGTGTGTGTGTGTGTGTGTGTGTGCTGTCAGTGGGCGGTGGCTTTTGCCTGCCTGACTGCGGCTAACAGCGCTGCTTGCTGCGCTGCTGCTGCGCTGCTGCTGCGCTGCTTTTGCTTGCAGTTGTTGTTGTTGTTGTTTTTGGCATTTTGCTTGGCTTTTTAGCTTTTAACTCTTATCAGCTATCAGCGCATGCCACACAAGCAACTCGTGCAACATTTATGTGGCATGTGCTGCACATAATAGTGGGAAGAGAGAGATAGCGATAGAGAGAGAGAGAGAGAGAGAGATATAGAGATAGACTGTAGGCCAGAGCAAGACATCAAAGTGAAAATTGTAAACAGTTTCATTGAGGCAACTGGCGCTGACACATTGCAACGATTGCAACTCCCCTCCCCCAGCCACTCCAGCAGACTTGCCCCCGCCCCCTTAGCCAACTGTCTGCATTTAGGCCACAAAAATGCCATCGCTGGCAAGTGCAAAAAAGCCAAATAAAAACAAAAAACAACAAAACAAAAATCAAAACAAATCAAAACAAAATGAAAATAAGCATATAAAAGAGGCGCGAGAATAAAAACCAGCATAATGTGCATATGGAACAAGCTGAGTGGTAGCAAGGCAGCCGATCAGTCGGACGCAACCGACGGCAGCTTCATCTTGCTTGCTGCTCGCATAGTTACAAAATCAAATTAAGGGCTTAAATAAACCTTGAATGGTTTAAATTCAACCGAAAAGTTGAATCAAAATCGTATTTATTTATTCTGTAATTTTCGATATATACATAGATGATTTGAAGTAAGGTCGGAATTTGTGTTCTGTGTATAATACTTTGGGATATCCACAAAGTCATAATACCCTTTGTTTTTAGTCAGTTTCAATTGATGCTGGGTTTTAAAAATAAAAATTCGCTCGCAAAATAACAACCTCCGCTGCTCCCCCCCGCCTTGGCCGACAAGGCGGCCAATGTTCGACAAATAAATTTCGAAAATTCGCGTTCAAAATAACTCAATGTGACACACATACGCACACACACACATACTCTCTCAATCGCAGTGACTGTACTTCAGCTGAGAACAGTTCACAGTGATGGTCAGCAGTAGTGTTGCCAACTTTCGGTCCTCAATCATAGCAGAGCAGAGCAATCAAAATAGCCAAAAGTATCTAGATTTTTTAATCAATAGCAAAATCAAATAGCCGTTGCTTGCAATCAACAAAATATTGCTATTTTGCTCCATAAAATGGTAAAAAAAAAACAGTAGTGGTGGTATAATACTAGTTAATATAATAATAATTATTTTTTATTTTTTTATCTATTTATTCACGTAGTAACGTGTCTAATGTTTTGTCAACGTCAACCTTCTCGGTATTTTGGTATTTTTGTCCATTAATCGAATCCACTTATTCGGAACAAATATAATACGATTAATCGATACACAACATGACTTATCGTAAAATATACAATCAACAAAATGTGTTATTTAAACAATTTGTAATTATTGATTAAAAAAAAATATCTTAAAAAATATATGGACGGGGCAGATCAGTAAGACGGAGGCTACAGTCGGACGTAACCGACCGTAGGAGACCCTTTACTTTGAGTATATGTACATACAAACCCAATCAGACGCACTCACACTAAGCTATCCGCGTATGCAAGGCACACCACCCCCCCTCTGCCAAGTGCGGGAAATTCTCTGTAGCATATATTCGCTGTTTCTTATCCGATCAAAACAAAATTCACAGCGTCGATAGATAATGCTATAAGCTAGTTACATACCAAATCACAAACCGATAGCTTCAAAACTGTGGCTACAGCAGCTTTTTGCGGTTTACGGTGGAAGGGGGGGATGTATCCAAAATCTAAAACAAACTCGTGCTGCTTACTGAATAGGGGAACCTATGTACCGAATATGGTGTCTCTAGCTCTGATAGTTGCTGAGATCTAGGTGTTCATACAGACGGACAGACAGACGGACAGACGCACAGACGGACAGACAGACAGACGGACAGACGGACATGGCTAAATCGACTCGTCTTGTTGTCCTGATCAAGAATATATATACTTTATGGGATATGCCACGCCTCCTTCTGCCTGTTACATACATTTTCTTTTTGCACTAAGTTAATAGACCCCTTTTACTTTTTTAAAGTAAAGGGTCTAACAACAAATTTATTTTTTGAGATACCCAGAATAACAGTTCCTGTTAAATTGGGTAGTTTATAGTATTCGACTGTTAAAAAGTTCCAAATTTGATGTGAAAATGGCTATGTTGGCAACACTGGTCAGTGTTGGGTTAGAGAGGGGGCAGCTGAAGCACATCTATAAGACCTGCTATTGCCGTACGTGACCTGTTACTGCCTGTTCCACGTCGAGTTAACTCGACTGGCAACTCTGACACAATCATTAGCTGGTGCAGTTTATTAAGTGGAAGTTGTCGCGCCCCCTTCCCGCTCTCTCACTCTCTCACTCTCTCCATAAATGGGAACAGATTGCAGTGCGTTCGTTAACAGCTGTAATTTGGCGAGCACGGGGTTGCCATAACTGCGAAAGCTTATTTTGGCTCAAAGCTGGCAACACTGGCAGGCAAAGTGCACACTGCGTTGCCATATTAAGACGAATTTGAGTGGAAAATAAATTATAAAAAAAAATCAAATAAAATTATGTAATATAATATATAAAATAAACAAAATAAATATATTTAAAAATAAAAAATAACAAATATTTATATAAAAAATAAAATATATAATATTAAATATTATTCATATATTTAAAAATTACAATAAAGTTTTTCAAATATACTTAACTAGTATAAAGAAATCCAAATCAAGAAATGCAAAACCAACCAAAAAAATAAAAAATAAAAATTAACTTCACTTAGGATATTTAGAAGAAAATCATATCATCAAAGCCAATCTGTTAGCCAAAATCTGTTAGCCAAAATATATTACACTTTCTTCTTCTCTTTATCGATTTGAACAATTTATACTTTAAACAACGGATTTTCTGTACCATAAGCTTACGAATGTTATTCCAATTTTAAAGTGAAAAATCGTCCAAAATATTACACCAAAAAAATACTCTATTTATGTAATTAAAAAATGTTTAAAGTTAAACGTATATAAGAATCATAAATAAAACAAATATATATAAATTTCTTGAATCGTGAAAAAATGGCTTAGATATTCTCAAGAAATTGTCAAAAAGTCACAAATAAAACCGTCAAATTTTAATTTTAACATTAGGCAATAATAAACTCTTCCATACACAATTTATTCATATGGTATAAACTATACATTTAGGGGATAGTTTGGCTGTATGGAAATTTTAAATTCGAATTTTTTTTGCTGGCATTAATGAAAACCTGAAAATTCAACACTTTGCCAAGTGCACAGAGAAAAGTGAGCAATTAACATAGAGTTCTATGACACTTCGACGCTCGCCTGCAAAATTCATTGATAAAACAATAAACTTTGCCTCCCACACACACACGCCCACCGCCCAAAAACAAACAAAAACAAAAAACAGAGCCAGCACAAAGGAAAGCAAAAACATCTGTACGCCAAGCCGGCTGTTATCAAGCCAGAGCCGAAGCTGTGGCAATTTGAAAGTCAGTTTTCGATTGAATGCATTCGAAACCAAAAAAACAACAAAAAAGCAGAAATGATGGAGCAGATGAGTCGGGTGGACAACCATAGTCGAACGTTACCGACAGTGGGAGACCCTGCACTTGGTGTTTCCTTAATCACAACAAAGTAATTTCAATTTTACAACAAGCACATGCAGGCGACATACCTCCACGCTCCCTTCATCAACTAGATTAGTCGGTCAAATTGTCTGCTGCATATCTTCGTTGCTTCTTATCCGAGGAAAAGCGAAGAATGTAAAAAATGTTGTTAGCGTACAGCTTCGGAGAGTCCAAATACCAAAAATGTTGCCTTTAGTTCTTATAGTTTGCAAAATCTAAGTGGCTGCTGTAATTTTTATTGGATAGCTGGGGAGAGAGATATCAAAAATCTAAAATAAACTTGATCTGCTTGCAGCATAGGAGAACCTTCCTTTCAAAACTGGTGTCTCTAGCTTTTGTAGCTGCTGAGATCGAAGTGTTCTTACGGACAGAAGGAGAGACCGACTCAGCTGGTCGTTCTGATACAGAATATATATACTTTGTGGGGTCTGCCACGCCCCCTTCTGTGTGTTTCGCACATTTCCCATTTGCACTAACTTAAAATACCCTTTTGTTGGTTTTTAAAAGTACAGGGTCTAAAAAGCCAAAAACTCCAATCGAATTGAATTTGCATGCAGCAGTCACTCTCTCGTTCGCTCTCTCTCTCCCGTTCTCTATCTCTCTCTCTCTTTCTCTCTATCTCCCTCTCTCAGTGGCTTTGTCTGTTGGTCATGCGATAACCTTCACACGGCCCGATTAAGCTTTCAGCAGCAGTGTGACCTTTGGTCAATCCAACGGGGTTCAGCAAGGACACGCATGCTGTTTTAATTGGGTCAACATGACACTCTCTCTCCTCTCTTCTCTCCACTCTCCACTTCCCCCCGCTCTCTGCGTCAGCAAAAAGCAATTTCATTGCACGCACATTTCAATTTGAAGCTGCCTGAATTTTGAGTGTGTGCAGGAAGGGCGGAGGGAGGGGACAGGATAGGGGCTGAGAGGTTGCCTTGTTGTGGGTGTCTGCCTTTCCGTTGGCCTTATCCGTTTCAGTTTCCGGCCTTGTGCGTTGGCCATTTTGTTGATTTGGCCATGCTTGCACCTGTTTGATTCGCATAGGGCAATTTCGATGAAATTTTAACAGCGTTGTGGGCGTTTGGCTAATGGCACGCCCACTTCCAGCACTTTGTGTCGGTTAGAGAGGAGTTAGATGGGCACAATACGAACAAGTATAGCATGGAAATAAAACTAGCCAGCATTAAATAAACAAAAAAAAAATAAAATAAAATAAAATAAAATAAAATAAAAATAAAACAAACAAATAAATAAATACAATGTATAAATAAAAAATAAATTAAATAATAAATATAGCGATTCAATAAAATAATTAATAAACGAATTAAAAATAAAAAAGTTATAATTAAAATAAAAAATAAAAAAAACAAAATAAATAAATGTTAAATTAAACAAAATAAAAAATGGCCCTCCGCCCGACTGATCTGTCCCATCCTTACTGGTTTTCTCTATGTGAGTGCTAAGCTATTAGAAGCCGAGGCACGCGTGACACGGCCCGTTGCCATCGCTAGTGTGGACCCAAAGACCGTGGGCAATTAACAGGCCATTTGCGACTGCTACCAGCATTTACATTATTGCACTTGATAAACATCAAACACACACACTCACATCACAAACACACACACACATCATACACACACACAAACACATCATACACACACACAAACACATCATACACACACACTCAAATACACTCGCCGAAAAAGAATGGCATACAAAGCGTTTGTGGCAACAACACAAATTACAAAATCTGATTTGACACGCAAAGCCAAATGCAAGCGAGTGTATAGCGGCAGTCGGGTGTGCTCGACTAGCTGTTACCTGTAAATGCTATAAGAATACGCTAGTCAGGCGTGTTCGACTAGCTGTTATCCTCGATATCCTAGGAAGCTCTTTGGCTTACAAAAGATTTGAAAGAAATCGGCTGAGATTGATCCTTCATCATTTAGAATGTGCTTAAGCCTTACATAGTCGGGTATGCTCGACTAACGATTATCCCATAAGTGCAATAGTCGGAATGTCATCCTTACGCTTTTAACAGTAAGATATGCTCGACTAGCAGTTACCGTTTAATAGTCATTTATGCTTGACAAATTGGTATCCTGCACACATCAGAGAGGTATGCATGACTAGAAGTTATCCTAGTCAGCTTTCAATTTCTCTAAGACTACCACAGTCGGATATACTCGACAAGCAGTTATCCCAAAACAAGTGAAAGTCGTTGAAAACTGCAACAATTGGGTATGCTCGACTAGAGTTATTCTAGATAAAATTAAAAAGCCATCCTAGACTGTATAAAATGTATGAAAGAAGAAGAAGAAAGACCTTTAAGGGAAGGCTTACGGGGGTGTTTTAAGACTTTATTGCTAAATGCACAATCTTTTAATTTAACTAAGCTATTAATACTCTGTTTTAATACATTCCATGGGTACAGGGTATAAAAATGTTATCACACGCCATTAATAATGTATACCCGTTGCGTCGATTCTGTCTAGGGTAAAGGATAAAGGAAAAGCTGTCGGTAAACTATGCACAAGCTCAGGTGGGATTGACTGCGGGAGCCAGCGAAAGGCATGGGCGGAGGGGAAAACGAGTAGGGACAGAGGGGAGCGATATAAGGAGAAGGGAGGGGGAAGGGGGTGAAGCGAGAGCACGTAATATTGAGAGGAGGGCTATGCACACACAGTGCAGCGGAGATTGGGCAAAGTGTTTTGCTGGAATACGATTAAGCGGCAACTGCCACATGCAACAAACAGCAGCAGCAGTAGCTACAGCAGCAATATGATAATGCCACAAGGTGCACGTTCTAGCTGGCTTTGCAACAAACTTGCTTCAGCTGCAATTTACAGTTTGAAATTGAAAAGGAAGTAATATATTAAGTTGCTTACGGAAAACGTTTTCCCAAACTCAGTTAAACTCGATTTGATTTTTTTGTTTTTTTTTTTTTTTTTTTTTAGAAAATTGTAGTTTAATTTAACCAACTTTATTGTGTCTAATTAATTAATTAATAAATAAAGTATTCTCTAAAATAATTGAATAGTTCAAAGAACATTTTTCAAAAATATTTGAAAACTTGACAGAAAGGAAACATAATATTTAACATGGTATTAATATATAAGTAAATTCGCTATGGCGTAATTCTATATTCTGAGCAAAAATTGCTAGTTTATAACTTTGAAAACTATATTAAGTATAGTATTTATTGATTTTTGAAATGTTACTACTGTAGAATTTTATGAAAAAGTTGAATTTGTTTATCCAATGAATCTCTTGGGGGGCGAATCGGGCCAAGTACGTACATACAAACATATATCGTCATTGACTATTAACTGGATTGTTATTGTCCTTGCCTGACGTTTGCCAAAAGGGTTGCACCCGGGTTGCCAGGGTTGCCTACCAAAACCATTAAGACAGCGACAGGGTGATGGTGAGAAAGCGGAGAGTGAAAACGGAGGGGCTGAGGCAAAGTGAGAAGGCCTTGACATTTTTAAAGCCCGTTGGCCTCGTTGCCATTTTTCGCGTCCTTGTCGCTTATTTGCGTTTCTTTGTTCCCTATGCTTGCCCCTTCGTCTCACCTTCCCGCTGCAGTTTCCTTCTCCTTCTCCGCCTTCTCCGCCTTCTCCTCCTACTACATGCTAACGGTGCACTGCGCTTGTCAGTGTCCCACGCTTTTCTGCTCGTTCCCGTTGGCTTTGTGCTTTGGCATAGGGCATCTGTTCGCCAACGTCAGTTTCTTACTCTTTTGCATATTCTCTTTTGGCATCGCATTAGGTGTCAGTGTCATGTGCAGCTACTTGTAGAGGCGAAGAATGAAATGCCAGAAACGAAAAAAAGAAAGAGAGTAGGTGCTGGAGGATGGGTATGATAAGAAGGACTGATGGGTCTTAAGAATAAAAGAAATATTAATTAGGGAGTTTTAATTGAAATTAGTCTTAGCAGGAGTAGTTGTTGTAGAGCAATGCATTATAAGTGAAGGGTGAAGGAGTAGTAGACCAAGGAGTATATAGAGGAAAATATTTATAAGAGTATAATTGGATTAGAAGTAGTAGAAACGGATTAAGTAGTAGTATGAGAAACTGGGACATTAGATTATCAGGCCTATTAATAAGAGTATGATTGGTATAATATTGAAAATATGGGGTAGAAGTAGTACGAGCAATTATTAATTGGATAAGAAGTAATAAACGATTAAATAGTAAGAAAAGATGGGATATAGAATAGATAAATATTCAGTATATTTGGGATACTATTAAGTAATAGAGTAGAAATTCGAATAAGACCAAAAGTTTGAATAGGTGTAGTTGAAAGAAGGCGATTATATTGGTATAAGCAGTGGAACAAAGTAAAAACCGGTATAGAGTTTCCAGAATTGGAATTAACGGGACTAGGTTTAGTAGATGTAGGAGTAAGAATAAAACAAGTAGTGGACTTACTGCGATTTCAATTATCGGAGTAGTCGGAGAAGTATAAATATCAAGAGAAGGAAGAGAAAGAAAAAGGAATGTGAAAAAGATTATTGTAATTGTAACTATAAGAAGGAGACGGGATGGGCGAGTGGGTGAATATGGAAGAGGCGGAAGATGTAGAGCTTCGAATAGCAAAATTTTGTGTAGTAGTTGCTATAGGAGATTGAGCAGGTGTAGAAAATGAACAAAATTATGTAAGAGAATTCGTAGTGTTAGGATATGGGAAAAGGAACAAATATAAAACGAAGGAAGTTCAGAAAGACTCCTACTAGGGGAAAGATACGGTGTAGGAGAAGTATAAGGGGTAGTGGAAAAAATTAGTAGGAGCTTTGTTTTAATGAGCAGGGGTATGATTAGGAAAAGAATACAAATATTTGGAGTATAATAAATGGAAAAAGAAGAAAAGGAGAAAGAATGAGAGAATGACTAAGAAAACAAAATAGGAGTGCGCATAAGACTTAGAAGAATAATTGTTGTAGAAGTAGACATAAAATTAAGAGTTCGAATAGTGGAAGTACTATAAATTAAGAATTGCTAGGGGCGGAAAGCAGTTAAAAAGTGGAAGTACTCGCTTAAAGTATATGCAAAGTATAAAATAAAACAGAAGCTGTTGATATGAAAGTCGCAAAGTTAAATTAGTAACTGCAGTTGAAGTACAAAAGGTACACAACATGGTAGAAAATGTGACTACAAAGGCAATGGCAGTTGATATGGAAATGTGTACCCTTTTACTTCTTGCGTCCCCTCCCGCAAACCAAACCGTTGTTTAATTTAACGCCCCTTTGCTGTGGTCAGACTAACCTGTTGTTGTGGTGGTTGCTCGCGTTTGCGGTTATGACTGGCCATCATCATAATGATTGCCATCATCATTATTGTGGTGATTATCAGCAGCATTATTAGCATTATGGACGAGTTTGATGCGATGCGATGCGATGGGATGTGAGTGTTTATGTAACGCCCCACGTAACACTGTCAGCACCGGTGGGCGTCGATAATTGTTCTATTAGGCAAATGAGTATGCAGATGGCAGGAAAAAAGGATAGGGCAACCAGAACGGACACAGGCACAGAGGCACAGTCATGACGTCAGCTAATACTGAATGGTTTGATAAGGTACTACCTCAGACTGAACAATGATCTTTAGCAACTGCAATCAGCTTAAGATACGCTGAGAAGCCTACCGTTGATTATACCCCCGTAAACAGATTAAGCTTGATAATAGTCGTGTTTGGTGTTTATGTAGTTAGCAGGTCTATAAGTACTTACGTGATACTAAGGTAGTTCTTAGATTAACTAATATCAATAGAAAGAGTCATTTCGAAAGCAGAACTTTGCTTTATATTAAACACAGATTGCACATTGCGATTTACTTGGAATACTTTCATGGGACAAAGATAACCCAGTGTATCGCATCTAAAACTGGTAACTTTTAGAATGAAAATACCCATTCAAATATCGAGTAAAACCATACAACAAACAAAATTTAATGGGACAAAGATAACCCAGTGTATCGCATCTAAAACTAGTAAGTTTTAGAATGAAAATACCCATTCAAAAATCGACTAAAACCATACAACAAACAACATTTTAAACAAAGAAGCTTGTCATAAAGGAAATGTTAGATATCACAGGGAAATGTTAGCTTCATAGCCTGTATAGGTATTCTCTGTCGACCACGTCCGACTAATCAGCTGCTTTCTGGCTGTAGAATTTGGTGTACTTACAAGTGTTTCCCACTGGAGGAACTTGTCATTTACGCCTGGCACATTTATTGTCGCTCGGCTGTCTGCAGTTTTGATTATCAGCATACTCAATCATTATTCTACTCCTTGACAAGATCATTTCTCCTTGTCTCTCTTTCGCTCTCTACCCTCCCCCTCCCACACTCTTCTATCGGTCCCTCGCTGGTTCTTGGACTCCTGCTCATTGCACGCTTGGACGCTTTAGACCAGACACTGGGCCGTTCTCACGACGCGATGCGATGGTCACAATTTTCTGGCCCATGTGCAAGTAAGCGTGACCATTTTGACTTTATTTGTGCTCCCCCCAAAACTCTGTTCCGCTTCCCAATGCTCTGATCTGCTCTCTTTCTCAGTTGCTTAACTTGGCTTTGCTTTCTAGCTGTCGGCTCTTCGTATGCGTTCACATTTCCGTTTCTGTCCAGCCGTATATGTGCCAAGAGAAAAAACCAGTAAGGACGAGACAGATCAGACGGGCGAAAGCCTGCAGTCGGACGTAACCGACAGCAGGAGACCCTGTAGTTTATACCATGCGCGCATGCAAAAACCAAATTAAACAATTTGGCTGTTGCATATCTTCGATGTTTATTATTCGAGCACACGTAAAAGGGGGAAGTTTCAAAATTCTAAAACAAATTTGATCAGTGTACAGCATAGGAGAAGCTAAATAGGAAGGACTGACGGACATGGCTATATCGGTTTAGCTCTTCGTCGGGATCTAGAATATATATGTACATATACTTTGTGGGGTTTACCATGCCTATTTCGGGGTGTTACGCACATGTTCATTTGCACAAACTTGATACACTCTTTTGTACTTGTTTCAAGTACAGGGTCCAAGAAGGAAAATACAAAAATGAACCAAAATTTAAGTAAAATTGTCCAAAAAAGAGAAGTTCAAGTCCGGCACAATTGTAGCTGTTGCTTCAAATGTAAATGCAGCTGTAACTTGGCTCATTGTCATTTGAGTCGACAAATGTTGGCCGAGAGCGCGGGGGATTCAACGTTTACCGTCCGTCTCGGGCAAAACAAGTTTTTTTTATTTTTTATTTTTTTTTTTTTTGGCATGGTCAAGAGCATGAGCAAATTTGGTGCAGCGAACGTGAGCCATGCCAAAATCTAAAAGAAAATTACAAAATGGCAATGGAAAATGGAAAAGAAATTAAACATAAACACCATGTGCAGTTCCCTCCGTCTTTCTCTCTCTCTCTCTCTCTCTCTTTCTCTCTCTCTCTGTCTCTCTCTCTTTGTCTCCTTGCCTCACCTTTATTACTACGTTTACTCTCTGGCAATTACAAGCGAAAAACTAAGCTTCGGTTCAGCATTTTCACATCAAATATAATAGGAAAACTGCCACAGCGTCTACTACTTTCACCAAGCGCTTTTCCATTATCAGCCCTTAATGTCCCAGCCACAAAAGATACACAAAATGCATCTGGCAATGGCCAAGCGGCGGGTCAAGGGCGATTCTCTGTGCCAGTGTTGCCAAATTACCACATGAAAGCTGCCTAAAATAGCGTAGGGTTTGATACGTTTGTAAAAAAAAATGGCTCCAAGTGACACTAATATCTATACTTTTTAACAAAGCTTGACTTTAAATTAGGAAATGTTTATGCTCTAACCTAAAAAGAGTTTAAGCTCAACACAAAGAAAGTAAAATTATTTTAAACTGATTTAAATTGGGACAATAAAATAAATGAATCTTAAAGTGTTGGAAAACCGTAAGAAACGAAATTTTTTTCTTAAATAAGTATACATTGTAGTAAACATGTTTTGAAATAAAGATTGAATCAAGTAAAACAAAAAAAAAACACTAAAAGTACCAAACAACTTAAATTAAAACATCTTGGACACAAATAAAATAAATTAAAAGATAAATTTAAATATAGAAAAGCTTATATAGAAAAGCGAATACAGAAATGACCTAAAAATCAAACAAAATAAAGAATAAAAAATTTGGACAGGGCAGATCAGTCGGACGGGACAGATCAGTCGGACGGGCCCGACTGTAGAATACCCTGTGCCTTTTATTTTATATAAAATTTTATAAAACTGTCACAATAAGCGTATCAGCAGTACTTCCTCTTTTTCCCTTTTTACGTGCGCCAGCTGCGCTGCTGCTGCTGCTATACCAAATAACAACATTCTATGATTAATATTACGCTTGTTTTTGAACTTTTAAGTTCAACTATTGTGAAGCTTATATCTCCTGTGTTTCTTAACTGATTTCACTGCGCTTTTCAGGATAGTTAAATATAATACAAGAGAGCTTATGTTCCAAATAACAATCTTCTATGTTTAATATTACGCTTGTTATTCAACTTTTTATGGCAAAAAACACGAGGTTGTGTGAGTTTTATTGATTTTTGGGCGTAAAGGGGGCGTGGCATCAACAATTTGAAATAAACTTGATCTGCGTAAGATAACTACCTATCTATAGCAACAAAAACGGCATCTCTAGCTTTTGTAGTTGCTGAGATCGACGCGTTCATCCAAACAGACAGACAGACAGACAGACAGACAGACAGACAGACAGACAGACAGACAGACAGACAGACAGACAGACAGACAGACAGACAGACAGACAGACAGACAGACAGACAGACAGACAGACAGGGCTAAATCGACTCAGCTCGTCTTCCTGATCAAGAATATATATAGTTTGTGGGGTCTGCCACGCCTCCTTCTGCCTGTTACATACATTCGCACAAAGTTATTAACCCTGTTTTTCCCATTTTTCAAATGGGCACAGGGTATAAAAAAGTTAAAAGAATCTTGAAGCTGATTAATACATTATTTTCGAAAAAGGCTTAGAAGTTTAAAATGAGAAAAAAATTAAAATAAAAGTCTTTAATGAAAAGTAGCTAAGGATAAATAGCTTTTAAATAAAGAATCTAAAAATCTACATGAAATATCGCCTAAAATTTAGTTGAAATTTAATAAAACCTTCCAGTTTACTTTTGTGAATGCAAAGTTCAAACTCGGTGGGTTTTTTTCAAGTGTTTATGTGTATGACACTTAAAGAAATTAAGCAATTATATGAGTATAGTAGTATATGTATATGTAAAAATTTGTTCTTGCCTAAATATTTCATTAAAATTCGTAGAGCTCTATTTGATGTAATTTAATTCAAATTTTTATTTTAATTTTTGATTATGCCTCAAAATACTAAGTGTACAATTTGCGGGGTCTGCTCTGTATTTTCTCTATGTGTGTGTCATCTTACGTCATAGGCTGTGATGACCCGACTGTAGCCTTTGCATATGGATTTTGTTTATTTGCTGTTGATTTGGGAGCTGCCCGAAATGATTCACCTTTAATGCATTTGACCAAACCTATGACTCATGGCCACAGCTTTGGGTTAAGCTCACCCCTCGATCTCGCTGTCTCTTCCCCTCCGTCTCTCTGTCGCTCACACAACATTATCAGACATTAAACATATGGCACGAGCTCTCAAATTTTCAGTCTGCCCAATTTCTGTTATACGGCTTCTCACCAGTAAGTATGACCAAACTCAACCACCAACAAGCGCCAGTCACTTGCTTATCTTATCAACGAAATGTGCAAAAAACAACACGAAAGCAAGCGAAACAATTATAGTTAAATAACAAAACAAAACTGCAAAAATTGAGAGAGTTAGACACTAGTAAGTACGGAGCAGATCAGTCGGGCGGAACGCTTCAGAGGGACGTAACCAGCAATAGGCGACTCTGTACTTTTAGCTTTCCCCACTGCACAATTGTCCGTCGCATATCTTCGCTATTGCTTATTCACGATTAGCAGAGAATGGTAAGAAACGTCAAAATGTTGAAATAAAATTGATTAGCATACTGGATTAGCATAGGAGAATCTACATACCAAAAATTGTGTCTCTAAATTTTATAGTTTGCAAGATCTAGGTCTGTAGCGACTTCGCTTGTCGTCCTGATCATATACATATATACTTTGTGAGGTTCCCAGCACCTTCTTCTCCGCGTTTTCTTTTGAACTAAATTAATTGGAACTTGAACATTTTAATATTACAGGGTCTAAAATTTCAAAATGAAACTTGAATAAACTAAAAAAATATTGCAACTGTAAAATAGGAATAAATTCTCAAAAATTAGAGTTGTTTATCAATATCCAAAACAGATTGAACCATATGATGTAAAAACATTTTGCGAGAAAAAGACTGAAAATCAAATCGTAATACCCAAAACTAAAAGTTCTGTAGTTTGTCGAAGTGTACAAATAGATCGAGATTAAAGTATTAATTGCTTGATAAATATGGCGGTAGCAAATTTAAGATATTCGATAGAAGATTTAATAGATTGCTATATACTATAACAGGAGTAAATAAAAATAAATTAAATACAAAAAAAGGCATTAAATATTGTAAAATTATTTAATTGCCAACAATTGCGAAATTAAATGTTATTATTCAACAGTTTTTATTGCTTAAAACGGCATAAATTGTTTATTAATTATTCTAATTGAATTATGCAAAAACTTCACTTAAAAGAGGTTTTTAATAATTTTAGAAGAAAACCCTAATTTCGCAATGAGGCTTATAGAACTTTTCAAAGAAATGAGCAGAGTCTACGCTATTGTAAAGCTAGAAAACTAGCAAGAAAATGTTTTAATAAGTATGGGTTTCCGTTTTGTGAAACGCTTATCAATAGCTTGTGTGATATCATCATCCATAGTATCATCAACTAATATAGAGCTTTAGTCTCCGAGCTCTTTTCCTTGTCGTGACAAATCTAAAACGAGAATGCATACAAAGAGACATTATAATAAATTACAATTAACACAAATTGTGAAATTTGCAATATTGTTGTTGGCTTGAAATAATTGCATAGACTGTGGCAATGCTTGGGAAATTTGTTGTGCTAATATGATGAAATATAGACTTCTGTTAGTAATGCCAATAAATATATATATAGCGTATTATTAAAAGAAAAGATGTGTAAACCAATACTATGTTAAAATCTAGTCTTAAACACTTTTTCTTGGTTTATAATGGAATTCTTTGCAGGTTTTATATATCAAATATGAAAGGCATGTCTAATATTATAAACAAGTTATACAATTTCTAGCTGGGAATGTGAAATCTAGTCTCGGTTAAATAAAAAATTCTTTGTCGAGATTGCAATGCGATTGCAATGAAAATCAGCTTAAATGGATTTGGTGTTCAGGTGTTATATACTAGCTTAGAAAGCAGGTAATTAAATCGATAAGAATTTGCACGGAAATTCAGTAATAAATATGGACAGGGCAGATCAGTGGGACGGAGGCTACAGTCGGACGTAACCGACAGTGGGAGACCCTTTACTTTGCCTATATAACTCACAAACACAATCAGCGGTACACACACAAAACAACGCGCATATGCATGGCACACCACCCCCCCTCTGCCCAGTGCGGCAAATTGTCCGTTCCATATTTTCGCTGTTTCTTATCCGATCGGAACGAAATTCACAGGACCAATGAAGAATGTCGTAAGCTATTCACGTACCAAATTACAATAGTCAATAACTTTAAAGCTGTGGCTGCAGTAGCTTTTTGCGCTTTGCGGGGGAAGGGAGGGAGGTATCCAAAATCTAAAACAAACTCGTACTGTTTACTGAATAGGGGAACCTGAATCCCGAATATGGTGTATCTAGCTCTTATAGTTGCTGAGATCTAGGTGTTCATACAGACGGACAGACAGACGGACAGACAGACAGACGGACATGACTATATCAACTCGTCTTGTCGTCCTGATCAAGAATATATATACTTTGTGGGGTCTGCCACGCCTCCTTCTGGGTGTTACACACATTTCCTCTTTGCACTAAGTTAATAGACCCTTTTTACTTTTTTAAAGTAAAGGGTCTAAAAATTTAATAGTATATTGTATTTTAAACCTTTTATGTCTTAAATTGAATTTATTATTTTAAATAATTTTTAAATTCAATGGGGACTTTTCGAAGACTTTTTTGCAGCGATCGCAAATAATAATTATAAATAAAGTTGGAAAATTTGTTTTAAACTTAACTTTTTTTTTACGATCCCTGCCTGAAAGTGATCAGATAATGTTCCATTGCTGGTTGAAGGATGAGGCGATAACGATAACGATAACACGAAAAAGACTCCTTGCCCATTGGCAGCAGCTGCCCCCGTTACAGCCCAACACCCATGCCCCCATTGCCCGCAGCAATCTTCAGCTTTTGTTGCTGTAGCTTCAGTTTCAGCTTTGACTTTTTAGCTTTTTTTTTGTACTTACGCTCAATTACTTGACCAGCATATGAGAGCGGTCAACAGTTGTTGTTGTTGTTGTGCTGAGAGTCACACGAGCTGAGCTCGGCTCTGGCTTCGTGTTGCTTCGTTTGCACTTCGTTTTGTTGCTCTGCTGTTCGGCTGCAAGTCCTGCGACCAATCAGAATCGCTCGTGTGCTGTTGTTGTTGCATAACGTGAGCAACAATGTAAAATAATAACAACAACAGCACATAACAGCTGCTGCACACACACACACACACACACGCATAGTCAAACGCATTTGCCGCTCTCAGAGAGTGAGCGAGCGCGAGCGTAGTGCGCTCTCTGGTCGCCGTCGTCGTCGCGGCATTTTAAATCGCGTCGCTGAGCGTGGACGTATTCAGTGCTGCTCTACCTGTCGACACGCTTACAACGCGCGCGCGGAGAACGCATTAAAACGCGACGACGACGACGACGACGACGACGGTGACGCCGCCGCGGCCGCAGCCAGCAGCAGCAGCAGCAGAGCGACGTCTATGCAGTGTGTAAAAAACTTTTGCGCGTTTACTACTACGACATTCGTACATGTGTCTGTGTGTGTGTGTGTGTGCGTTGTTTTTCTTTCTTTCTTTGTTGTTGTTGTTGTTGTTGTGTTTGCGTTTTTGTTGATTTTGTTGTTTTTGGTTTTTAGCACAGACAACAAACAGCGACGCAACAAAGTGGCAAAGTTTTCGCCTTTAGCCGTTGCTCATACGCCCCATCACACACACAAACACACACAAACACACACACACATGCGACTTGCAAATTTCGCGTTATAAAAACAAATCAACAAAAATTTAATGAAAATCAAAAATCAGCAGTTCGCAATGAAATCAAATCAAAATAATAATAAAAAAACGTGCTTTGTTTTTGTTTTGTGTGTTTTGTTTTTGTTTTCCAGTGAAAAGTGCGCAACGAATGAGCTAAGCAAAGCGAATGCATGATAAATAGCAAACAAAACAAATGAAAAATCTTTAATAATTGAAAGTAAGCCTGTAAACACACACACAGCCACACACACACAAACACACACTCACTCATACTCACACACACACACTCACATGCCACAGCAACAAGTTTGCGGCTGACAAAAATTATCGACGCTTATTTGGCAAATGTTGTCGTTTTTTATGCGCTGCACAGTGGTCGGAAATATGCGACAACAACATTTTTAGAATATCTGGCGACATCGGCCGACTATACGCTATAGTTCCAAGATAATTTAATTTTCATATTTAGCCTCTTAAAAGCACACAAATAAAATCAGAATCGGCGAAGCAGTTCAGTCGAACGCACCCGACTGTAGAATACCGTGTACCCTATATTTTAGGCACAATTTTTAAAAAAATATACAAAGTGCAGCAATGATTCTTCTTCCCGTTTTGTGTGTGCCACACTTTAATGGAGTATTTTATTTTTTAGATTTTTAGACGATACTTCACAAACACTTAGTAATAGTCTTAAATTAGATCATATTCATATTATTTTTCATTTGATTTATTAATAAACAATTTTCGCAAGAAAATCGACATAATTTACAACACTAATCACATTAAATCTTAAATTTATATAAATCTTAAATTGAGAGGTTGGTTTAAGCAATAAAATATGATTAAATTAAGTTTATTGATTGGTTTAAGGAATTAAATTAATTGATTGCTTCAAGTTATTGGTCTATTTTTAAATACGTTTATTATTTTGGAAAGTTGCGTAGTGTAACTTTATTTGCAAACGGTCACATTGAAAATAAAGAACTGTTTGCTTCAAATATCCAATTTATCTATGATTTTATTTTTTTATTTTTGTTGTATGGAATCGACCACTGTGCGCTGTTTTTTATGATTATTGGTTGCATTGCGGTGTTGTTGTTGTTGTTGCTTGCCACAAATATTTATAAATATAAGCACAAAAGAAGCAACAAGTTTGGCGCTTGCTGCTGTTGTTGTTGTTGTTTTTCTTCGTGCAACAACTAAAAATCAAAACAAGAAATTGCTCGAAATTTGACAAACATACAGATAATCAAAAGCACATGCATATTTATATACATACATACATACATATACATATACATATGTTTGTATATATCTGTGTTTTGTGCTTTCTGATAATGCTGGGCATTTCAGATTCCATTGCCTTGGTTTTTTTCCCGCTAAATTTGGTGCGATAAGAGCCCAGCAAATTTCCCAAGCACTTGCGAAATTTGAATAGAGTTTGCTGATTCCTGACTTGCAAAATATTTGAAATATTTCTGCCTACATCCAACTAAAGCACACATTTTTTACAAACTAGAAAGCTTAAATAGTTGGAGCAGTTATATATATAGGTGTATATATATTCCTTGTACAACTTAAAAATGGTTTAAATTATGAAGAAGGCGTAACAGAACCCACAAGATATATATATTCTTGGTTAAATGACGATCTATACCAGATTTATACCATATGCAGATCAAGTTTATATAAAATGTTGGATGCCACGTTCCCGAATCGTAATACGTAACGTAATATTGAACGTAGTAGGTCGTTATTTGGAATATAAACTCTCTACCATGATATTTATGTATCCTAAAAATTGCATTTAAATCGGTAAATAAACACAAAAATTATTTAATAAGCAATATTGCTGGCTTTGTCAATCTTGCTCTGTTGCAGCATTTCGTGTAATATTTTATAAATATGGGGTGCAGTTAGATGGGGTTTTAAAAAGTTCTCAAAAAGCTTTTAATGTTATCTAACTGTTGTAACCGAACCCTATATCTGGTGACATACTATTGCTGGCATTCCACTAAGTAGTACCTATTTTTCTTTAGTCTTATATAGTATTTATATATATTAACAGCCCTTTATTGATACAGCTTGCAAAGAATTCAAAATTCGATAAAAGCAATGTGTTATAGTTCATAGAACTATTTGATTTACAATTTCCCATTACATACATCTTTTTATAAACATTCTCTGTACGGACGGACATCTCGAATTACGCACATGAGAACAATCAGTTTGACTCATAATTCTTTAAACTGGGAACAAAAATGTTGATCTCATAAGCTAATCATACGAGTACATTCAGATGTATTCGCTTCTGTGCATATTTGTGTGTTCTGTCTTGTGATATACCCATCAAATTTTCCGCACAATTACGTAATATCGATAAATTAAATATCAGAAATTTCTATATGTTTTTATTTGCCGGCTAGATATTTTAGATACTATAAGTAAATAATACTTTCAATTTCAGTTTCTCACTTATTGTTAATCATATATTCGGTAATTATAAGCACCGAAGATATTTGACAAACAATTTACTGCAAAAAAATATTTAAAGATCTTTTGAAAAAGCTTAGAAAATATCTTAAAGTAATTATTTAGGAATATTTTTTTTAATAATTAGTGAAATCTAGGAATATATTTTTTAGTAAAGATTTAAGTACGAATTTTTGGAATTAGTTCGAATAGGAAGCTAAGAAATGACTTGCGAAATAATCTATGAAGGATTATTTATGTAGTTAAACAATTATTTATAATAAATATTTTTATGATTTAAAATATAGAATATATAAATGTAATAAAAATATATAAAATGGAAAATAAATGTAATAAAAAATTTATTTTTATATATAATTAATTAACATAAAATAAAATATATCTTTGTATAGTAAAGCAATTTAAAATATATTTCAAGTAATGCAATTCCTAATGTTTTTTTTTTCGTTTTTGCTTGAGCTGCGTACTAGTTTTTGCTGGAGCTGCGTACTAGTCTGTGCATTAAGTGCTCGTATTGCATTTCGTCAAAATGAACAATGTGCAATTTCTTTGCGCTTTTGTCAAAATCGCTCAAGTTATTTCTAATGTGAGTGAATGAATGTAGCTTTTGTGAGTCTGTGTGAGTGTGTGTGACTGTG
The DNA here is from genome assembly GCA_035045125.1 of Hypselothyrea guttata. Classification (NCBI taxonomy): domain Eukaryota; kingdom Metazoa; phylum Arthropoda; class Insecta; order Diptera; family Drosophilidae; genus Hypselothyrea; species Hypselothyrea guttata. Next base: position 963,503 of record JAWNNJ010000194.1, read on the forward strand.
TGTGTGTGTGAGTGTGTGTGTGTGTGAGATGCCAAAGTGCATGCATTTGGCTGGCTTTGAGCGCATGTATTGACTTGTATCCTGGCATTGTTGGTACGCTAAGTACTCCAGGCTCGAGATACGAGATTTGTTGCTTCAGTTGCAGTCTCTTGTTGCATGCCACAGCCAGTTGTTGTTGCTGTTGTTGTTGTGGCACACCTTTGTCCGCCGAGTTGTTGCTATTTGCTTGGGCCCTTGCACTTTAATTCCTGCTTCTTATTTAGCATCTGCGCCGGGTGTTACTCGAGCCTCCAATGTCAATAGGCAGCGGCAGTTGTTGCCACTCTCTCTCTCTCTCTCTCTCGCTCTCTCTGCCTGTGCACGCGCTCAGGACGTGCACACAGATACTCACAGATACACGCAAAACACACACACACGCACACACAGCCATTGGTAAGCACATGGCATGTGCGAAAGAGTCAGAGTTTGAGCGCCAGACAGAGAGAGAGATCAGCGAAGGCTAGTGATGACAAAACATATGCGTTAATCGATCAAATCATATGAGTATTTTGTAGCTAGCGATTATTAATCGCGATTAATCGAAGAACAATCGAGAGAACAGCAAAGGCTAGTGATCTCAAAAAAATGCATTAATCGATCAAATCATATGAGTATTTTGTAGCTGGCAATTATTAATTGCAATTTATCGAAGAAGCATTAAAATAATCGAATAAACCAGCTGACTTTTTATTGTACATCTTGTTACATGTATGTAAATATGATGCGAATGTTTTCAATAATAATTTATTTCTGTCAACAATAACTTTTTAAGCTTTTATTGATCCAAATCGCTGTCCCAACATAGTTTATTTCAACCTGCGAATATTTTGTCGAATAATCGATTAGTGAATCGATTAATTGACACCATTCATTCGATGCAATTAAATTGTTTCTTAAAACTTAATAATCCATTATTGTGTAGGATATGATTAATCGTGCCATCACTAGCGAAGGCAGCCAAAAATGTTCTCATCCTTTATAATTATCCTTGTACGCATTCTGATTCCCATTCCCATTCACATGCTCTGGCTCTCTCTGCTCGCTCTTCTTGCACTTCTCCTTCCTCCTTCCTCTTTTCGCGTTCCTTATTCGCTCTCGCACGGCGCTTATCCTCGTGTTATTCAGCTTCACTCGCTCATGAATGGATTGCACTTAAGCCGCTCGCTAATATACCTTTACCTTTACCTTTACCTATACCTATACCTATGGCTATACGGATGCCTATACCTTTTCCACCTTTTACCGTTTACCGCTACCTGCTTGTTTTTTTTTATTGTGCGTACGCAAAAGGCTGTTGCTTCAGAGGGAAGAGACTTGAAAGCAGCAGCAGAACGCAGTAATCATCATGTTGCTTCATGATAATTAACCCAATAGCTGATTCTAATTGCGAGCAGTAAAAAGCTCAAGGATACCCTGCGAAAATTGCAACAACCATATCTCTCGTATCCCTAAATTCGAAGCATTCATAGTTGATCAGCCTGTTGGAAGGTTTTTCTCCTCTGCCCAGTCAAGCAAATTTTCTGTTGAATATCTTCGTTCTTTCTTATCCACAGTGGATTTTTGCGAAGAAAACATGGAAAGGTATGATAAATCTAAAACAAACTCGATAAGCATACATCATAGGATAACCTTAGTACCAACAATTGTGTCTCTATCTCTTATAGTACTTTGCGAGATATCGTTTTTCATACGGATAGACGGTGAGATAGACGTATTATTCGTAATAAAGAATATGCATTTATACTTTATGGGGTTTTCTACGCCTGCTTTTGGGTGTTACACATATTTCCCATTTGGACTAACTTAATAGACCCTTATATACTTATTATTTTGAAGTACAGTTCAAAACATAATAACTGGAAATTTTAATAGAAAAATAACTGCCGAAAGTCCTTTTAATATCCATAATATGAGCTTGTGTATTATTAGATTTGTTTTGGGTATTTTTGATTATTGAAAGCCACAAAATTGCATTCAATATATAATAAAAAAATAATTTTTGAACAAATATATGTATGTCTATTAACAGGAAAACAAACAAACAAAGCTGCAGGTAATTTGTTACAGTATAATACTTAAAAATCAAACGCTTAAATAGTTTTATGGGTACATTTGGCAGTTGAATAATTCGCGCAGAATGCGGAAAGAAGGAAACAAGTTTAAGGCAAGGGAAAAATTATATTTCGGAATCACATTTTCCTGCCCATTCTACCTCTAATATGTGCATTTTATTACAGTAGAATCCGGTTATAGCGACATTCAAGGGACCGGCGATTTTACGTCGTTGTATCCGAAAGACGCACTATCCGAAAGGAGCAAAAAACAATTTTTTTTTAATTTTATGGATGCCATGTTCGTAATAGGTTTTAAAATAAAACAAATTAATTTTTTAATCAAAACAAAAAATTTAATACAGTAGAATCCGGTTATAGCGACTTTCAAGGGAACGACGATTTTACGTCGTTATATCCGGAAGACAAAATCCATGATTTTGTTTCTTTTTCGTATTGAAAAAACACAAATTCCATGATTTTGTTTGCTTCCTTTAGCATTGTTAAATAAATCAAATTTTCCTCTTTAAAGTTTTTTTTTTTGTTCGGCACGTCGCAATATCCGGTTGAATTGAAATGAAAAATTGAATTGAAATTGAAAAATCTCGTCGTTATAAGCGGTTTGTCGCTAAAAGCGGAGACGTTATAAGCGGAGGCCGTTTCATATAAGTTTGTATGGGGACCAACCAAGCCATCGAGTTTTCGTCGCAATAACCGGACGGACGCTATAAGCGGCGTCGTTATAACCGGATTCTACTGTATATATATTTTATTAAAAGAAGCCAATTAGGTGCTAAAATTGATTATCAACTCAAATATTACTATGTAATACAGCCCCTAATTCACTAAGGTCGCAACAAATTGCTACAAAATTAATTTTCAAACGAAATAATACCCTGTAAAACAGCCCCTAATTGACAAAGCTCACAGAATATTGCTACAACTTTACTTGAATGAAACTGTAAAAATAACTTAACTGCTTTAGTAATTGCTTAATTGCTTTAAAAGTGGGCAGATACCCTGTAAAACGTCAAGCATGTGCCAAGTTTTCTATAATATTGTTATAGTAGATTTGGAAAATATACCCTGCAAAGAGTTAAGCATAATTAAACAAATTTTATGAAATATTTGTGATAATTGTAAATAAAACTTTACAGGGTGTCTGGCTAACAATATGTCAATTAATTTCGGCACGAAATGTTCGGTTTTCCTTTATTTTGTGGCTGCAAGTTTTATGAACGGCAACAACATTTGGCCTCCTTGTCACTCGCTATCTATCACGCTCACTCTTTCCTCTCTCTCTCTCTCGCTCTCTCTCTCTCTCTCTATCTTTTTTTTTTGGCAAGTTTCATAATGTTTAGAAATTAAGGGTTGTCCCGTTGCTCAGTTGTTGTTGTTGCATTTGATGTTGCCTTGTAGTGTTATTCATACACTCGCTCAGCTGTCAGCTGGTGTTTAGGGTTAAGCTTCTGCTTCTTCTTCTTCTTTTGCATTTCTTTGAAACTAGCTTTTGCTCTCCCTCTCTCTTTAGCTAACAAACACACACACACACACACACAAACCCATTCTCCGTCTCTTTCATATTTTGCGACGTACTTTAAAAATGTCCTTGAGGGGCAATTTGTTTGTTGTGGCTGTCATGTGCCTAGTTTTTTAATACCCTTGTCGAATGGCGTTTTACTGCTACCAAGTATTTGAAAATTTTAACTAAATAGCTTTACCACATAAAGAAACATATGTAGATTCAGGAAAACATAGATTTGATTAAACATCTGGAAAGTCTGTTTAGAAGTATCTTAGGATCGAAGTAAGGATTCTTGAAAGTTCATAGAAAAGTTTTTTTTAGGAAGATAAACGACATTTTAATAAAATATCCTTAAAAAATATCCCAATAAAATATCCTATCCATTTTAATAAAATATATTCGGAGAGATTTTGGGAATAATCTTAGAAAATATCATCAGAAGGATTTTAGGAAGATTCCATGATAGAGTTTTGGCAGTGATCTAAGCATGGGTCCAAAAGAGGATTTTATAATAATCTTAAGAATCTTTAGAAAATATTTTATAGTTTTAGAACCGATGGTAGAAATAATTTTACATTTTTAAATATATTTCAAGCATGGATTTCAAGGAGGATCTTAGAATAATCTTCAGAATCGTAGAAAATATTTTGCAAACTATTTTATAAAGAATTTATACTAAGATTTTTTGAAGGATCTACAAAAAAATTAAGTTTAAAGAAAGTAATTTTGAAATATGGAATTTAAATCAAATTTATTTTGCTTTTTAAATTAGTTTGCTTATTAAATGCTCAAAGATATAAAGAAGAAGTTGGTTTATTAAGGGTTCACAGCTGACTTGCTGAATGCTTGAATATAGGGTATCTAATGGGCATTACTCGCTAGTTAACTGTGTACTTGAACTAATAGGAAGTTTTTTTTCTATATTTTGCCGTTGTCTGGGAACTGTTTGATAAATTTGCATTTAAAGCAAAGCCCAAAACGCAACCGAGAATGGAGATCTGAGAACTGAGTGCTGTGAGTGGCCCCCGTCGATTTAGTCAAAGTCAAATCGAGTCGAGTTGAGTCGAGTCGAGTCGAGTCGTATAGACTCATAAATAAACATGCAAGCCATTCAGATGCCCGACTTGGACATATCTGTGGCAATACTGGAAATGCAATTAAACCGTTGCTTTTGCCAGCATTTTTCTGCTTTTTCTCTCGTTGGTTTTTATTTGTTGGTTTTCTCTCTTTATTCCTTTTCCATTTCGTCTTCTGTTACTGTTCTGCATTTTTGCTTTTCGTCTGCTGTGTCGTTTTGCTGCGCAATTGCAAATTGCACGGCAATGCCAGAGTTGCAACAACTTCTTAACAAAAAAAAAAAAAAAAATTGTTAACTCCATGTAGAGTCATGCGGGCATATATTTAGATACTATCGGGAGTCATTAAAACTGCTGGAACTCAGCGCTCATGCGCTTAAGCAATATTATTTATCACACTATTGATATTTTTGCATATGTTATTGAAATTATTTGCCATATCCCAGAGGCCATAGATTAGACTGCATTATATCAAAGGCCAAACGAGCTGCAGGCTGATGCCCGTACCTTTCGCCTTTCGGTGTGTGAAAACTCTGTGCGAATGTTGTCGCAAAAAGCGGCCTAAAGAACCGTTTGTTGCATCTGGTAATGGCATCATTAGCTGAAAGCATCATTTACAACTTTTTCAAGCAATGGTTTTTTTTTGTAGTTCCCAAGCAATTTGTAATTTATGTGATATTTGTATACCCTGTACTTGATAGGGATAAAGCATAAGTTCAATAAAAACCGAATAACTTTGAAAGTGTTGAATATAGAAAATTGCTTGTTCGTTATGCATTATGCATAATAATCTATTCTTCAGAAAATAAGCGAAATTCATTGCTATTTCAGCGCGCGCCCGACTGATCGGCTGCATCCGTACTATTCGACTTGTTTACTTCTTCCTTCTAGTGCTTTTCTAATTTAGTCCTTCCTTATTTTTTCTCTGACGGTTTTTATCTTAACTTTGCTTTGGCTTTTCCTCTATCTTTCACTTATGCTTTCTTTATTTTAGGCTTTTACTTTTTCACTTTCTTTCTTTCTGTCTCGCCATCGCTCATTCTCTTCCTTTTTCTTCGTCACCCTTTCGCTCTCAGAAGAAAGTCCTCTTGTTTTCCCTGCGTCTTTTTCAGCTCATTCTTTCTCCACTTTTTCGCCCTCTCTCGCTCTTATCTCTTTCTCTCCCGATCCCTATCCCTATCCCTCTCTCTTTCTCCCTTCACCCTTTCTCTCTCACATCGCTTTTGATATATTTCTTCATTTGATACGACAAATTTCTCATAATGAAATGCAAATCAAGCTTTCCGCTCTCCCGCTCCACATTTCTGTTAGCGCTCTCGTCTCCAACTCCGCCCACGTCCCTGCCCACGCCCCCCTCAACTTAACTTTAACTATCGCCACCGGGTAGACTTAGTGGTTGTTGTTGTTGTTGTTGTTGTTGTTGTTGCTGGTGTTGTGTGCGACCTTCGCATAGCAGCGCGTCGCCGGCCGCATTGCTTATTATAAGCACTACACTGCGCAAAAAACTAGCAGACTAGAGATCAAAATTATATAAAAGACAACATACCAAAAATTACTGCTCTAGTTCTTATAGTTTGCAAGATATCAGTGTTCATCCAAAACAAATAGTATTGTCTAAAATATATTAAACGGCATTCCGTAATAAAATAATGTTTTTAATAGCGTAATAAATAATATATTGAATATAACAACTCTATTTCACAAACTCTTCCAAAATGACACTGTTAAGGCCCACTGTTACTGTTAAATTAACCTTAAACTTTAGCAGTCATTACATGCTCTGTTTATAACATAGCTTTAACTAATGTTATTGCGCTGTTAGCGCTAAATGTGTTGAAACTGGAATGTTAACTGCAATTTAGATGGTCTTCAACTTGATGCGTTATTTCTCCAAGTGTAGCCCAGCACTCGCTTTATTGCTGCAGCTATCGTAGCAAGTCCACGCTTTATCGCATAGCTTCGTATGTTAATTCGCTTACAGTCTGTTGTCCATTTGTCCATCCGTCCGTCCGTCCGTCCGTCAGTCGGCGTCGCATACGTCAAATGCTACTTTACTCTATGTGAGCCGCAATAATATGAAACCGCTTGCCGACAAGCGAAACCGGAAGCCAGCGCAAAAAAAAAACATATAGAAGCAGAAAGAAAAAAAACAAAAAAAGAAAAAAAAAACATTGTATAAAGTCTCGACCGGGCGACCCAAACATGTTTTTCCATCTCCACGCGCCGCACCTATAAATGTATATAGTCTCTAGGTCTCAGCTACTGCTCCGTTTCCCTCTTTCTGCTCTTCCCCGCTTTCCCCACCGCAGTCCCCAATTTTCTGCTTCTTCTCCTAGCATATAGAAAGTAACTCGCTTTAAGTGAGTGGCCGCCTCTGGTATCTTCAAAATGTGAAGTGCCATCGAGTGAAATATCATGTTGAAATTTTTGCCAGCGCCTAAATGCCACTTACAAGTCGATATGCTTAGTACAACATGCATATCTGCAAGGTGTACGAGTATATACCAAAAACTCGATAGCACTTGTCACTTTCGTTGGCCCTATGATACACCCTTTTCTTGCACTGAATTCAACGGGAATTGGTAATTAGACCCTGCACTTTCAAGAAAGTATTAAAGGGTCGATGGGGTAAGTGCAAATGGGAAATGTGTGTAACTCCCTAAAAGAGGCAAAGTATATATATTCTCGATCAGGACGTCGAGCTGAGCCGATAGAGCTATATCCGTCACAAACTTTAAGAGCTAGAGACACCATTTTTGGCATGTAGGTTCTCCTAAGCAGTTTAGATGTTTTAGATTATTGATATATGCCCCTATTCCCCCGCTAACCACAACAAAAGCAATGTAACCACAGTTTTATACAGCAAAGATATGTACCAGGCAATTTGCTCGACTGGGCAAAGGAAAATATGTTTAATCGGTTGCGAACTCGAGCGGAGAAATTTTTTACTGACGATTACATTCGACTTTAGCTTTGCGTTTATGAAATGATATTTCTATTTTTTTTTGTATGGAATGATATTTTTTTTATTTAAAGAATGCAATTTTTTAGTTTTATGATATGATATTAGTGTGTGGCTTATACCGAGGTATCACTGTATGCATACAATGTAAACATTTGTGCGTATCTTTGTGCACATCACAACCTAAATGTCAGTCAAAATTTGAAAGACGCAGCAGCCCAAAATGCTAATGACTTATTTGAAGATACAGATACAGCTAGATTTCAGATACAGCTACAGCTACAGATGCAGCTACAGATGCAGATACAGATACAGATACAGATATAGCTACAGATGCACGCTTACAGCAAGAGCTGGCAGATTGACAGCCTAATTTGATTTATGCACAAATTGTCGCCACACCGTCAGACCTGATGACTTCGGCGTCATTTTCAATTTCACGTTTGTGCTGCATGGTTGTTGTTGAAGTTGTTAAAGTATCTTACGGATTGATGCCTGTTGACTGCCAGTCTGTCTGTCTGTCTGTATGTCTGTCTGGCTGTTTATTGTTTAAATGTTTTGTAGCATCTATTTGTGGCTGCCTAAGAAGGTTCACTGCGTACTCAAGTGACAACAACAGCAACAACAATAACAACAACAACAACAACAACAATCAGCATTATAATAAACAATGACAACAAACACACCAACAGCTAGCAAAACACTCAACGAACAACAGCAACATGTGATAATAACAACAACTAAATTCAAATTGAGCTAAACAAAACAAAGCCACAAGCAAACTTAAAACAGCAACAACAGCAACAACAACGTATGCAACAAACAACAACAACAACAACAGCAACAACAATTGAAAACATACTTTGTGCCACGCCCAACAATGCACGAACATTTTACCATGTGGATTAATTTTGGATTGCCATTTTTTAAATGTTTGTACTTTATTTGTTTGTTATTATTTCTCTTAAAATAATAGTCCTAATACCTTTGAATTTGTTTTGGAAATTATCATTTATATATTTTTAAAAAATCTATACATATTTTTTGTTGTTATTTAATTTTTTATATATTGTATTGTATTAAGAATATTTTTAAAATGTTTTTTATAATTTGTGGTTTTTAATATTTTAATAATTTTTTATATTTTTGTATATTTTTTAAACATTTTTATATATGGTTTTTCAATATTTTATGATTGTTTATAAAAAAAATTTACATTTTTCAAAAGGACTTAATTTTTTTTGCAATTTCGACGAAACAACAAATATATCTTAACATTTTATTATAAATAAAAAAGGCTTTTGTATAGTTTTCTAAACAATTTTTATATGATTTTACAAATTTATATTGTTCATTTTCGATTGTAAATTTAACAAAAATACGTTTAATTAATAGAAATAATTACATTAAAATATTGTTTAATTAAAAGCGATTTGTTTTTTATTTATTTACTAAATATTTGCCAAATATTTGATTGTCATTTCTTTTTGCTCGTATTTGCTTATAGTATTATTAGTTTTTGCCAAATACATTTCTGTTTTAGCATTCTGCACTTTGTTGCCTCTATATGTGTTTAGACATATATGTATATATGTATATATAGATGTATATGTATGTACATATATACTTGTTTTTATTATTATTGCGCTTGGTTCTGTTTTATGAGGCCCCTGTTGTAGTTGTTATTGTTGTTGCTGTTTTTGGGGCCATAAAACACCTAAACAAATACTTATGCGAGCCATTAAAAAATTGCGTGTGTTTTGCCAGCTTTAAAAGTAACCTTGTGATTGCTTTTTTCCAACGACAAACTATACCAAAAATGTTAAATAAAACAACAACAACAAAAACATTAATATTGTTTAAAGTGCAGAGCAATATAGTGGCATGTCCATATATATGGATATAGATATAGATATATCTATATAGTTTGCCATTCCGTTGTATACGGCATATCCATAGGGGGTTTCCACTAAGGAATTATAGCTGAGTTGCACGCCATGCAACCCGTTTAATTGTTGTTAACATGACTTCAAACCGATAAGCAGTTGTCTAATCGATTTGCGTTATCGATAGCAAAACTTCCTGAAGCTTGAAATACAACATGGGTTAAGCGGTTAGCGATATTAAATAATAAAACAAGATGTTACTAAAAGATGATAAAAGAAGATGTTACTAAAATATGCCAATGGTATAAAACGAGAAAATGAAGAAGGTGAATTTAGATGATGGTACTAAAAGGTGAATCCAGAAGATGATACTAGAAGATGATTGTAGAAAATGGTAGTGAAAGATGATAGCAAAAGATTATTGTAAAAGATGATAATAGAAGGTGGTAGTATAAGACGATGGTAGAAAACTATACAGGATGTTATTGGAAAATAATAATACAATATAATCGTAAAAAATTATAGTACATGAAGGTTGTAGACGATGATTGTAGGATATGATAATAGAAGACATAATAGAAGATGATAATAGAAGATGATTATAGAAGCTGATGGTAGAAGATAATAATACAAGATTAATGTACAAGATGATAGTAGCAGATAAAAGCAGAAAATGTTAGTACAAGATGATAATAAAGATAGAAGCTAACACCAGAAGCTTACCATCTGCTATGAGATGATTCTAGCAGGTTACAGTAGAAAATGTTATTAGAAGAAGATCCGAAAATTATTTTTGGATGATACTAGTAGATGATGCTAGAAAAATATACTAGCGCGGATGTCGGATGATTCTAGATTATGATATATAATACTTTAGTTAATGTTAGAGGTATTACGATTAGATGCTGCTGGAGATGATGATAGATAATACCACAGATGATTTTAAAATGTTATAATTGAAATGACAATAGAGATAATACCAGAGTTAATGATAGAAATTATTCCAAGCTTTAGCTTGTTTCATATATCAATCCAATCAATAGTTTGATAGCTTCCCAGATTTGCAAAGTTCAACCGCAAAAAGTCAATATAATATCGGTTTGTGTGCGCAAAATGCTAATTGGAATGTGTTAATTTGATTGGCAGGCAGTTGATGCTGAGCGTTTCGTTTTTTCAGACCATGAAACTCGGCAACACCTTTTAAAATTCTCTACTCTTTTTCCATTTATTGACATACAATTTTTGTTTTATTTAAAAATTGTCGATTTTTTTTTAAACACATATCTATAGTTTTAGCATAGTTCAAAGCACATTAAATAACTAAAAGCGACAACAAAAGCTAATGAATAAATATGAGCCATAAACGGGCAGCAGCAACAACTACACGCAAACTAAATAAAATGCAAAAACCGAAGACAACAAAAATAAACAAATAAAACTAAAAAAATAGCTATAAAAAACACGCATCGAAATGGGCAACAAATTTTTCTGTTTTGTTTTGTTTTGTTTTTTTGCGAATGAATATTTGTTGGCCTACAAGTGGCACACAGACAGAGACATAGATACGGGCACTCAAACACTCACACTCGAAACACTCACATTCAAACACTCGAAACACTCGCTTAAACACTCGCTTAAACACTCGCCTAATCAATGAATATACCCAAACCTACTTTGCAGCTTAAAAACTTGAATCAAAAAACCAAAAACCAAAAACCAAAAAACCTAAATTCAAAACACAAATAAAAATTTCCCACAAAAAGTGACGAAATCTGCCAAAAAAGAAAGGCAGAGAAAGGAGAGGGAAAGGGAGAGGGAGCAGAGCGTGCATAGGTTAAAAAGCATTGAGAGCAGAGACAAAGAGTGTAAGAGAAGAGATTGTGTGGGAGAGAACAGAGAGTGAGTATTTTTTACCTTTTGTGGTCAACAAAAAAAAAACAAATTTCAATTCAACGTCTTTCCACTTGTGTTTCTCTCTCGCTCTCTGTGTGTTGTTGTTGTTATTGTTGTTGTAGCACTTGAAACATTCATTCAAATGTTTATTATTGTTGCACGTCTCTCAATCACACGCTCTATGTGCATTCATTCATCTCTATATTGCATTTATTCACTTGCTAACCTCGTCTACATTCCATATCCTGCGTCCCTTGTCTCATCTCATCTTTCCGCTTTTTATATCCGTGGCACAGCCACGCCCCCCCGCCCACAACTTGTTTTATTCAATTTTGGCCAATTCGTTGATGTTTTGTTTTTTTTTTATGCTGCTTTCTTTCCTCTTGCTTTTTCAGCTAACAATTTCGCACCTGTCTCTGATGCACATCGCAATCATTTCCGAGGGGTAGCAGGGAAACAGATTGCCCTGATTGTAGCATGAATGCATTCGCACGCACTCATTTGCTGCATTTGCATTTTACGAGTGTGTATCATTCATTTATTCACTTTCAGGTATTTTTATACAAATTCAACACATTTGCTCTCTGTGTAGAATCAAATTCAAACTGTGAATCCAAAAGAATTCAAGTTACTAATCAATTTCTATCAATAATATTACACCACGCTATGATCCGTAATCGGACGTTCGAACGTTTGCTAATTAATTGCTATTTGAACTACTATTGTCTGTAAACATTATATTTTAGATGATATTCAAAATATAGGGTTCGACTGATCGGCTTCGCCCATTCTAATCTCATCTTAAATTAGATCATTCATAAACTCTATTCATTTATCGCTTGTTGTGCCGTTTACAACTTCTGCTCGTATGCTATATTATATTCATTCACATTCATTATTCATTTCTTCAGCACTCACTATTCACGCATCAATTGTTTCTGCCGATTCGATTATTCGATTCATTCATTACGGTTTATGGCTTGCAATGCTAACATTTACTATATGTATGCGTGTTTTATAACATCTTTTATGGCACTTTGATTCATGATGCATTTATTCCATATATTTATACCATAAATTACATATTCAAATCCTTGAAATGTTCAACAATACTCAAATTTAATGCCTTACTTTTCTGGCATGAATCGTAAATGAATACTTATTTGAATCTGTATGAATATTTATGCATTTGAACACTCTTTAAATTGCAACAGATTGTAAAAATGACGAAATGAATTGATTCAGAAAATATGGGTTTATTCTAATATGATACACACTTCTCTTATTCTTAACATATGCTGTTAAACCGCTGTTATATTAACCTAAGTCAAAGGACTTTAACTTTGATTCCTGATAGTTAACATGTTATGTATAACAGCTGTTATTGGGTTAATGTTAAGAAGCCTGATATTCGATCATTTTCAGTTTAGCTTATGTTAGTTGACATATGCTAATTAACAGCAATCATTAGCATTATGTCAACATGATTAAAGGAAACGAAACTTAACATATCCTTAAGCTTTCTAAAACCTAATTAATAAAGAAAAGTTCTTATCATTGAAGTTAAAAGAAGAGTTTTCGAAATAAAAAAGTGCTTTTAATAAAATAAAATAGCTTATGAGGCGGAAAGCCTATGCAATATTTAAATGAGATATTTTTTTAAATTCCTAGTGTCGAGTGTTGTACTTTTTATAATACCCTATGCCCATTGAAAATAGGCTTTGTTAGTGTTGTGGTATTTTGTATAGAGCAAGCTATTTATTGATAAATTTAATACTTATATTATTTATACATATTGTCAAACGTCGGTTCGGAAATGTCGAAAGGAAACGTAACATTTGCGCTATTTAACAGCTGTTATAGGCACACTGTTAACCAAAGTAAGATCAACATTAAGAGGATTATAATAATTGCTGTTTGACATTGGACTTCTTTTTGCTTTTCGGACTCGTTCCCGTCACATTTTGTAGCAAGTGAATAATGAAGTGAGGCACGCCCCTACCTTTTTTTTTTTTGGTTAATTTGGAGTACCCCAATCGCAGCTGTCTGATGTTATTGCCACTGACTGCTGTTGCTGTTGATATATTTGACTGTGGGCTATATGCACGCCCGATCCTCGCACATGCTGATGTTTTTCTTTCAGCTGGCACAGCTGACGACTATGTGTGGCAGGTGCCACAACAACAACAACAAGAACAACAAACGCAACAAAAGATCATGAATAACCGCAAAAACGTATGGCAAAAGAGAAGAGAAGTTGTTGTCTCGTTTACCTGTTGACCGACGAAGCGTTGCCCGCTTGCAATTTAATTGAATTTTATTTCAGTTTCTTGGGCAACGCCTCAGCTTCAGCTCCAGTTTTTTTTTCCACTGTCTTTTCCAACTGTCTGTGTCTGAGTTTTGGACTCTGGCTCTGACTGTGGCAATTTCAATATTATTTCCTTCTGTTTCTCGGCTGTTTTTCGACCCTGTACCTTTAAAAATGTACAAAACGGTCTCTTAAGTTAGTGGGCATGGATAATATATGTAACAGGCAGAAGGAGGCGTGGTGGACCCCCAAAGTAATTTTATTCTTGATCAGAACGATGAGTTGAGTCGATATGCCCATATCCGCGTATCCAGTTGTCCGTCTGTCCATCTGTCGCTGTTGTTATAAGAGCACCTAGATCTTGCAAAATATAATAGCTAAAGACGCAATTTTTGGTATGTATGTTGTCCTATTATGTATGCTGGTCAAGTTTATTTTCGACTTTTCATATATCTTCCCTATTTCCCAAAAAGCACTGCAGTCACTGATCTCGCAAACTATAACATCTAGGAACACTAGAGAAGATAAACTTTGTTTTAGTTTTTGGATACCTTCAATTCCCCTGCTAACCGCAAAAAACCGGAAACCAGGCTACATTGCAGCCCCAGTTTGAATGCTAAAGATGATCGGATAAAAAACTGCGAAGATATATATCGGACAATTCGCTTAAATCGACAGAGGAGGGATATGTCGCATGCAAATTTAATCGCTTTCTAGAGATTATAGAAATTCGAAGTAAGGGTCTTCTACTGTTGATTGCGTCCGACTGTAGTCTTCGGGTAAACCGAACTGCCCCGTCCTTACTGGTTGTTTCTGTGTGTGTATGTGTGTGTGTGTGTGTGTGTGTGTGTGTGTGTGTGTGTGTGTGTGTGTGTGTATGTGTGGTTTTTTTCTGTTGCTTCCTTCGTTTTCAGCTGTTAATTCAAAGTAAATTATGTATTTTGCATAATTACAATATTTGACTTTTACTGTTGACTGCACGCCAACAACTGAGCAGCTGTGGAGCCGAGTGGAGGACGAGGAGACAGGGGGTCACGGGGGCAAATTGCCTGCTGTGTGTCGAGCCTAAGCATATGTAGGTACTTATTCCTTTTGTTTCTGGTCTCTTCTGGTGTCTTTTGGTCTCTTCTCGTCGCTTGTTCTTTTTTTTTTTTTTCTTTTTCTTACTTTTTGTATTTTTTTGGTGGTCTATTCTTTTGCTCCTCGTTGACTGCGGCTTCCGTTCATTTATCTTCTTTATGAATCGCTGATTGTTGTTGTTGTTGTTGTTGCTGTTGTTGTTGTTGTTGTTATTATTATTGTTCTTTAGCTGCTGTTGCTACTTCTTGTTGATGTTGAAAATTCGTCTTGGCTTTTGATTGTTGTCTCTAATTTGCTTAAGAAATTTTCGCCAATGCCAGCTGCTTTCCATTCACCTTCGTTAAGTCTGTGGAAAATTGTATGTTTCTTGTTGTGCGAATTTCATAAATTTGATTTTAATTAATGTTAATTTAATTATGTTAATTGCCACATTATGCAAATTGTAAACATTACGTCGAAAAAAAAACATTACGAATTTACTTTTTAAACTAAAGTATTTGGTTTCTATAAAATAATGCAATTGCTATAGTTGTTGACTCGGTGGAATCTCTTTTAGCGCTATGCAAACTCATTGTTACATCTATGTTAAGCCACTTTTAATGCGCTGTTATTGTACTGTTATTACAAGTAACAATTCTAAAAAGTTTTGTGCAGAAACATGGTTAGTTTAGACACGATTTGTAAATTTTTATGGTAAATAAAATGAAAATACTATTGAAATTGTATTGAATTGCATTATATTGAAGTCCCTACCAGATTTACTCGTACTTACTGGCCTATTAGATTATCAGCTTGTTAATCTATATAAATATGAAGCTCGAATGGTCACAGTCGGACGTAAACGACAGTAGGAGATCCTGTACTTTGTGCTACAGTAATCACTGCACCACAGCCGCTCGCATGGAACAAACCATTCTTATTGTACAAATTGTCTGTTGCATATCTTTCCTGTTTCTTACCGATCATACCTACCAAATTACAAGTCTGTAACTTAAAAATTTTGACTGCTTTCTTACATTTCTCATATGTATAAGCTTAATTGGTACGTTTTCAAAGTACTGAGTCTAAAATAAAAAGTCTCAAACTGCGAATTCGATCTACTTTCGGATCGAATTTCTAAGATTCTTTAATCACTGCATTTCTTCCATGTAGTATCCGAAGTCAAAAGCCAACGAAGCTTGTATTTTTAAGTATTAGGTGAGATAGGATAGATTAGTTTTCTATAAGGAAATTTAATATTTCAATTTTTATTACAACTTTTACCGAGTGCCAAGAAAAAACAAAGTATAATAACAGTATTTTGTGTTCATTTAATTATGCCTGCATTCAGTCATCATCATCAACATCAGAGAGTTGATCATAAAAGAAGCGTCGATTGTGCAACATTTTAGGGCAATGCCGGTGCGAGTAGAGCACTCAAATGGGATGAGTAGATGAAATTTTTATAAGCCACTCTTGTCGGCTATCGATTGTTGTTGTTGCTGCCGTGTTGCATCTGTGTCTGTGCAACAAATTTTAGTGTTTGTGTTTGTGGACGCGCGACTAGTGATGTGAAACAAAAAAAAATGTATTAATCGTTAATCGATTATTGAATTATGTATTGGCGCTTGCGATTAATCGAAAAAGAATTAAAATCAAATGATTATTTTTTTTTTATTATTATTCAAATATTTGCTTTCAAAATTTAATTTTTATTGATTTAATGCTGAACAATAACAAGTTTAATAATTCTGTTTTTAAAAATTGCTTAGATTAGTGCTCGATTAGTGATTCGATGAATTGAAACTATTCGTTCGATATAATTAAATCGTTGCTCGAAATAAAATAATCGATTATTGTGTATGATATGATTAATCGTGCCAACACTAGGCGCGACCCCCTTTTACCTTTCACCCAGAAAAATTGTAAGCTGTGTGGCTTTTGATCAATACATGCTATAAATTCCAATGCTTGTCGTTCGAAAGGAGAAAGTTGCCATGCAGCTGACGGGCTGCTGCTTGCTACTTGCTGCTTGCTGCTTGCTACTTGCAACATGCCACACGCGGCAGGAATCGCGGCTCAGACTGTATCTGTGTCCGCGTTGGTATTTGTGGCTGCAACGCAGGCAATGACTTTCACATGGCTGTTGGCGGTTAGCAGTTGCCAGCACTTTGATGCAACAGGTGCAACAATATGTGTTGCAAGTTGGTCTGGGTCGGGGCGGGCAGGGTTGGGGGCGTGCCAGCGCCGGCCTTTGCGTGCATTTAATTGTGCGTAATTATTCACTTTGCCAGTGTGTTATGCCAACAACATTGGCCCTTCCATCCCATTGCCTCTCATCACGTCTCTTAATTGGCACAGCCGCCGCCTGCTAATTGCCGCATGGTCACCCTGAATCACTGGCCACAAGACACAGCCCGAGTGGGACACAATTGGAGCCCCTCTCCCCTTCCGACTCCTTACACGATTTTTCATTAGACCCTGTACTGAAAGCGTATCAAAGGGTCTATTAAGTTTGTGCAAATAGGGAATGTGTGTAATACCCAGAAGAAGGCGTGGCAGAACTCATAAAATATATATGTTCTTGATCGAAACGACGAGCTTAGTCGATATAGCCTTGTCAGGCTATCTGTCCATCCGTCCGTATTAACACTTAAGATCTCGCAAGCCAAAAGAGCTAAAGACACAATTTTCGGTATTTAGGTTCTCCTATCCCCCTTTTTTCACCAACCACAAAACATCATATCAACCACAATATACAAAGCTACAGATTTATAGCCTATGATATTCCTTATCGATGCTATGCATTTTCAGACAATTTGCTTGACTGGGAACAGGGTCTCCTACTGTCGATGTAGTCCGACTGTAGCCCTCTGATCTGATCCGACCCGTGCTTTCTGGTTTTCTTTCTTGTTGCAAATTAAAAATAAAAAAAAAATCAACATAAAAGTAGGTGTCTTACATGTGTTGCCGCCTTCGGTGTTTCCTTTCATTACAACTTGTTTCTTAAACAGTTCTCACGTGATTCACAAGCGGGGCCCTTAAATGTTTCAGGCTCTACTTAACTCGGTACATGGAAATCGATTAAAAAGTTTTTTAAATCATTCACAATACGATCTTAATTTAAAGAAATTTTTCTTAATTATTATTATGGAAGAGTAGAGATTTTTGTTATAGTTTTATAGATATTGGGCACAACCGTTAAGTATATTCAAAATTGTGAATAAGTACTAATTTTAATATACTATGTAAACTACCTAGTATATACGAAATTTCATAATGTTAACTCTTGCAGTTACTGAGATCTAAAAATATTTGTCAGACCGCATTTCTTAAACTATTGTCCAATTTAAAATTAATATTAATTTTAATGTTTGCTACTATTATTTATAACATTTTTTAAAATAAAAACGTTTAATTTACGTAGATGCCAATAATCTCAAAGTGTTCAATGCAGAGCTTTCAATAATATTATTATCAGAATTATTGTTATAAAGTTCGTTGGTCTAACTGGAAATCGATTATTTGCTTGCATTTTCCTTATGGCGTGCGATTAAATTTAGTTGTTGTTATTATTTTTTGAACGTTTCGGTTTCTGTTTATGGCATTTGTAATAATACTGCCACTCAAATTGATTGAATTTGTTGCCTGTCTAGCACTGTTGCCAGAAGTTCGCTTTTTCCCCGTCAGATCTGGCTGTTTTTGTAGCAAACAAATAGAAAATTTGTAAAGCTGCGGCAAGCGGGAAAAATAGTTTTTGTTTTGTTTTATTTTCAAAATTTATTTATTTTTTTTTTTTCAGAGTATTCTACAACGTTTTAATAATTTTGGTAGAATAAAGAACAATTATAGGGCATGTTTTATTATTTTATATATTTTTGTTGATATTTGTTCATTAGAGCTTTAATTTAAAGCACATACCTAATAACTTAGCTGCTTTCTGCCCTTTTTTTTAACAATATTTTATAGCTTTTTTTTTAAGTTCTTTCCGAAGAAAATTGGCAACACTGTGTTCTAGTCTAGCAGAATGTGGCCAGAGGTAGACATGGAGAGGTGGGGAGGAGCTAGAGCGAGCAGAGAAAGTGAATTGTGGGCTTGAGCTGATAGTTGGAAAGGTTATAGAGAGCTTTACATAGGTGTAGGTATTTGCTCTTTGAGAGACTCTTGTAGGTCAAGTGCAAGCTTCGACAAATTGTTTGTCTATATGCGTCTTACACAATTTTTGTTGCATTTGACAGGCGCCGACATTAAATAATAACACCTGACAGCGCCACTCATAGTTCGTCTGTCCCCTCTCTCTCTCTCTCACTCTTTACACTCTTTCTCTCTCTCACAGACTGGCTCATGAGCATGATAGAACGCAACAGCAATTGTGCTGAGCAGCGTTGCCCGAATCCGCTTTTTCCCCGTCAAATCTGGCTGTTTTTAAAGAGCATTTTCTAGAACATATTTAAAATTGCACCAAAAATAAAATATTTTATTTAAATGAAGTTTAAATAGTTATGTAAGCAGCTAGAGCTGAATAAAATTAAAAAAAAAATTGCTAGATTTATGCTAAAAGCTATTTGTGCAATTTATAAGCTACTCCACTTTGAACTATGTTAAATCTAGCCTGTAATTGAGTAAACTGGCAACACTGTCTGCGCTGCGCTCTCTTCCAATTTCATTTAAATGTGTCTCCCTCACACGTTTGCCTCTCAGTGCAAGTGCGAGAGGGAGTGCGAGTGCGAGTGCAGTGCTGAGAGCAGCGTGGTATATAACTGTAAGTGGTGAGAGAACGTCATCAGCAGTGACTGCGGCAGCGACAGCATCATCATCATCATCATTGTGAATTGGAATGTCATCGTGGCAGTGACGTCAGAGCGCAGTCGACGCTGACGCCGAGCCGACTCGTGTGGGAGTTGAGCAGAACCGAGCGCACGAGCCGAACAACGAGTCGGCGAGAGAGAGAGAGAGTGTGAGAGCCTAAGAAATTGAGCGATGCGTTCGCTCTTCCTATGGTGGTTGCTGTTGTAGTTATTGCACTTACGACGTGTTTGTTGTTGTTGCTGCTGCTGCTGCTGCTGCTGCTGGTGTTTGTTGTTGCGCTTGACTACGTGCTGCCAGGCATGGCAATGCACAGTAGTACAAGGTGCTAGAATCAGGAACCGTAGATAATGATTACTGATGCATATATTAAATGAAAAAAATCAATCACTCAGAATAGAGATAAAAATGTTGGATAACGAGGAAGAGGGCGTGACAAAACAAAGTGTGACCAAATTGTTACCTCAATATAAATATATATATCTATATTTCAAACAATATTTTTGATCCTTCGCATTTCATCGAAAAGGACATGCAAAATTCCTCATAGAATTTCTGTAATCTATTAGTGAGTTTTATTTTGAAAACTAAAAATCATAAAACATTATTCAATACATAAGATTTTTATTTATATATTTTTCTTAAATTTAACTACTCACAATTTTAAGAAAATTGCCCAATTGAAGAAAATTATAAAAATCAATATATTATTGTTATTACGTGATTTTTAAAGTGAAACGAATAATGATTACGGTTCCACGATGTTAAAACAATTGTTTTTTTTTATCAGTGGACTTATCTAAATGGCCACAACAGTTCATAAATAATAGGGCAAAATTATTTGGCACATGAAGCGAGAGAAACAAAAAATGCAGCTCTCCATTGGATTTGAAGCGTTTTCGTGATGGCATTGACCACGGTGCCATTGGCGTCAATGTTCACGCATTGCAACTCAGACACGTTGTTGTTGCTCTGCTTGCAGCAGGAGTTGTGAATGTGCGTGTGTGTGTGTGTGTGTGTGCGTGTCAGACCATAAGCGTGTATGAGTGTGCATAAGTGTGCATAAGTGTGTCGTCTGTGGCTTCTCGAAGTTTCTGCGCAAAGAGTTGTTCGGCGGGTGGGGGCGCTCTAAAAGGTCGACAGCTGTTTGTTGCCCACTGTATGTGTGCATGTGTGTGTGTGTGTGTCTCTAGACAGTTGCTATTACACACACTTTGGCGCCACCTGTCGGCAAGTGGTTTACGGCTATATATTTCAATGTATTTGCCTTTGCCACCTTTGACCGACAGTCAACCCCTTTCCCCTCCTGCTCTGAGCCTCTTATGGTCTCTAATGCCAAATCCGCTTTTTCCCGCCAAATCTGGCTGTTTTTCAAGGAACTGGCTAGAAATAGGGAATTTGTGAAACTTTGAGAAACGGCATTTTATGACGTTTGTTTTTTAATAATTCTGCTGTTTCTTAAATTTTACAAAATTCATGCTAAAATAAGAAACCTTTATGAATCTGTTGTCATTATATTTATCGGTATAATAATACCTATAACAGCTTTAATTCCAAGCACATATTTGAAAACTACTGAATTTTTTTCTGGATTTTTTTTAAACTTTTTTTTGTGTGATTTTCTCGCGAAAAACGCTTTCTCTCGAAAAAACCTGGCAACACTGGTCTGATTGTTTCTTTGGCCTGCAGAGACTGATCAAATATTTGACAAGCAGGCGACTTTTGCACTTTTATTTTGATTTTAGCTGTCTGCTTTTATTACTATTCTTTTTATTTGGCTCTTGAGAAAACTCATTTTGCTGTTCTTGACAAAGGGGCGGGCATGGGCGTGGCTGGCAGTCTGCAAACACTTTGAAACCAAGTGAAACTTGAGCGCTGTTTTAATAATAAAAAACAAAAAACACAACCAAAACGCACGTAAATAATAAAGTAATAAAATTAAACAACTTAAGCTTAGACATATTAATACAAATATTCAAAGCTTATTCAAATATTTTAAAAATATCAACAACTCGCAAATCGCGCACAAAACGCGGCAAAATCGTAACAAAAACGCGGCGAAAACGCTACAAAATCGCGTAGTACAATTGTGTTAACTTTGTGTGTGTGTGTCTAACAAAAGAACAACAATTTATCCATTATTCATTTCAGCGTTTACCAAAATGAAATAAATTTATAATAAAACGCTTTTCGACAAGAAACCCAACAATTTTTGAATATTAAATGGGAAATGAAAGAGTTGCCTTATTAATGAAACTTCCTTGTTGACAACATTATATACGATATACAAATAAATAAATATTATATACAACAAACATATATACACAAGTACATAAGCAAATATCTACATATATATATTTTTAATACGAATACACATTAACGTATAAAATATAAACAACAATAAATATATAATAGTTATATAAAATTCTAAAGTGAATAAAGCTAAAGTTAAACGTAAAATAAGCATTAGAATAAAATATTAAATACAAAGTTGCCAATTAAAAGTGAATATACTTAAAGTAACCTTACCAAATTCGAATAAAATATAATTCAAGTGAAATAAAATCCAAAAATTTGACTACAAATAAAATGCAAATAAATTGAAGTATTGAAATAAATAAATACAATAAATTGCAACATTATAAAAAAATAAAGAATAAGTATAATAAATACGTACAATAAATAAATATAATATAATATAATATAATAAATATAATATAATATAATATAATAAAATATAATAATATAAGTATAAAAACATAATATAATACAAACTGAATTGAAAAAATATTATTGAAATTGTATTAATAAACAAAATTAATGAACGAAAATTGTTCGTATTCAAAAGACTATAAAAACTAAAAAAAATACTTTCGAAATAAAAAACTTATAAAAAATAAATAATACAAATTATAAATTATAAATAATAATAATAAAACAATTAATAAAAATATATAATTTAAAAATTCACTAATAAAAGAAATAATACAAAATAAATATAAGAAAAATAAATAATAATTCAATTAAAAATGCGCCTAAAAGAGACTACAAAAAAATCGCTGCCTCTAACAAGTGATTTATACAAAACGCTGCGCATCTCAACGCCAACCGTAACGCAGCAGCAGTTGCAACTGCAACAGCAACAGCAGCAGCAACATCAACAACAGCAGCAGCAGCAACAACAACAATTGCAGCAACGTTGCAGCAGCGTTGGCAGCACCAGCAGCAGCGGCACCTGTGAAACGGAACGTTCCACACAATCAGTCAATTCATTATCATCATCGTTATCATCGTCATCGAGATCATCATCATCATCGTCGTCATCATCGCTGTCGCCGCTGGCAGCAGCAATGCCAACGCTGCCAGCGAGCGTTGATGAGGCCGCCGCAGCGGCAGCGCTGGCGGCCAACATTGCCGAATCGTTTACATTCTTGCAACAACATGCGGCGCATCATTTTCGCGACATTTTGTATGCGGCCCACATGCTGGGAAGAGGTAAAGACCACAGCAGCAGCAGCAGTAACATCAGCAGCACCAACAACAAGCAGCAGCAACAACAGCAACTAGCGGGGGAGGGGCTTAGGGGCAAGGGGGTGCGGTGTGGGCTTGCAACAGGGAGTTTGTGGCACGACCAGCTGTGGCCAAGCGCCTCGCTTAACTGGTTTTGCTTAGGTTTTTATTTTGTTATATTGTTTTTTTTTTTTTTTGCCAACTTTCACTTTGAGCCACGTTGCCACATTTCACCTGGCTGCAGCAGCAACAACTTTTAGCCACAATTAAATCAAATTATAAATAGTTTATATATAATTTTTATACGTAGAAGCAGGCGACAATAAAATATATACACCTATATTCTCCATCTAGCGCTACGTGACATTCATTGCTGTTTTATCTTTCATATTAGCAGCCATAATACATATTTAATATAGATTTTAGACATTTATTAAGGAAATTTGGTATATTGATTAGTATTACACAGGCATCGTAATTATTATTTGTAAAATTTTAATTACAAAATAAAATTTATATATTTATTTGTCTTAAAACAATTGAATAGAAACTCTTATTTTAAATTTATATCATGAAAAAAAAAATTAAATATATTTTTTATAATTCAATTTTTACTATGAAATTTGAATGACAATATTTTTTGAACGACGTGGAGTGTTATGAAAATTGATGTAATACTTCAATATTCGTGATTCATGATTCACGAAATGCATCATATGTCCTTCAAGGACGAATATAATGGATTATACTACATTTATAAGTCCTATTGATTTATTTAATGAAGTATCAATAAAGAACTAACCAATATTATCTTTTTTTTTTTTTATTTTTTTTAATGTATTTTAATAAGTATAGAATCAGTACAGCAATAGAATGTACTATAACAACACATGTACATATGTATATGAAATGTAGCCAAACCCCATATCACAAAGCATGAGGACTTAATTGTTATAGATTAACCAAGGGTTTTGGGCAAATCCTAGACGTTTGAGTCGCCTTAAAGGGCGAGCAGGTAAAAGCCCTCTGGCAAGTCGGCTGCGGTGGATCAACAATCTGTCACTGTAACGACTTGTATGACGTCCAATCTGATCTTCAATTGTGGTGATTTTTAGATCTCTATGTAACGTGGAGCCACGCACATACCAGGGACAGTTAGTAATATTATCGAATATAGTATTGGATTCCTTAAGTTAACTATAATATGCAGTCAGATATTGCTTTGAATTATGATCAAATATAATATTGGAATTTATATGTCAGATATTTGTTTAAAAATTCAATTGTTTTGAATTGAAAATTGAAAAAAAAAAACCATTATGATCGAATATTAAAAAAAAAGGGGATTTCTGATTAATGAATTAATTATGATTAATTAAAACCCAAATTTTCAAAGCTTCTCACGCAAGTTAGTGCAGGTTAGCTCCTCTTCAGGGCGATATTGATGTTCGATGCACAACAAAATCTATATTTCTCAAACAACAAATTGAAATTTAATATTGTTATTGAATATTTTGCTAAATGTTGCACAATTTTCTGTTAATTTTCAGGCTATTATCAGCCGGCAGGGCCGCTGATATCGCCGCATGTCATTGCGCCGCCGCCGCCGCCGCCGCCATCAGCAGCCACAGCGCACACAGCAGCAGCCGCTGCCGCCGCCGCAGCTGCAGCCGCCGCCGCAGCAGCAGCAGCAGCGGGAGCAGGAGCCGCAGGAGGGGCAGGAGGAGCAGGCACAGCACAGCCAATCAAGAAGCTACCGGAGGACGATAGCAATCCAGGAGCAGCCGGCGGCATACAGCAGCTGACGGCGGGTGAATTAGAGCATCAACAACAACAAGCGACACAGTCGACATCAGGACCGCCTCAGCCTCAGTCTCAAGCGCAACCGCAACCGCAACCGTATCCGGGGGCAAGTGCCGTGGCGGCTGCAGCAGCTGCCGCTGCCGCCGCTGGACATCCGGGCATTGGGGTGCCGTATCCCCGCTCGATGCACGCGGCTCAGATGCACTATACGAGCGCGTATCCGCCCAACTATTATACACCGTATCCGGGTGAGGTCATGTGCTACTCTCCGCCAGCGTACCAGCCGTACTTCTCCAGCAAGGTATACCAGAGCGGACCACCGCCGCCGCCACCGCCAACGGCAGGACATCCCGTTGCACATCCGCCACCGCCGCCGCCGCCCGGCGCCTATCGACGCTATCCGTATTATCAGCACGCCGCACCGCATCAACCACATCAACCGCCGGCCGAGCTCTACGAACAGCAGGCGGTACCGCCACCACCGCCGCCGCATCCCGGCGCTGCTGGACCACCCGCATCACAGCAGCAACTTTTGCCGCCACAGCAGCAACAACAGCAGCAGCAATCGGCAACCCTTGCTGCAGCCGCAGCCGCTGCCGCCGCCGCAGCAGCCGCAGGTGGTGCACCACCCGGCAGTCAATTGGTACCGGCCCATCAGCCGCAGGCACATCTCGAACACTATCCGGGTCCGCCCAGCTACTACGCCGGTTATAGTCCCGGTGCTGGCACTGCCGCCGGGCAGTGCTACACGCGCGGCCTTCAGGCACCGTATATGGGTAAGGAAAAGTATGGTTCTTACACTCAGACAGATCCATTTGCATATTACGTGATAGCTAAACTCAATCCTCAAGTCCACACGGACAAGGCCGATGGAATGCCGATAGAATTTGTTTAGAATGTCTTATTTATCCATGAAACACTTTCAAAAGGATTTTATAACTGTCGAGTGCGTCCGACTGTAACTGTAGTTTTTGATTTTAAATGAGGTTTACTTGATAGTTTAGTTCGGTGGGTTAGTTTCAATGGGTTGTGAAGGAAGTGACATAATTGAAGAGAGGAAATGGAATAAATTAGAATAGAAAACATATGGGAAGATGGAATAAAAGATGAAATAAGATAGAATTGGATAGAAAGTGGAAGTGACATACATATAAATAAAAGGAGATACAATAATGGGATAGGAAGATGAAAAGAGATAGGATAAACTGTGTTGAGATCAGTTGGCATGGAATGAGGTATGTATGAGTGAATGAATGAGGTTAATGAATTCGTGAGATATGATAGGAAGTTCACAGTCAGCTATAAAGAACTGTTTATTGAGATATTGAGGGCTAGAACAGGATCGATTTGTTTGGTGTTGAATGGAATAAACGGGAATGGATAGGACAAAATGAAATGTAATAAGTTAGGAAAGGATTTTATCAACGGTTGTACTCTGTATATATATAGTGCTCTTCACTAACGTGTTTCTCTTGTTTCTTTGCACTTGCAGAGTATCCGCCGCAGTGTCCATGTCCAATGCAACAATCGTGTCCAAAAAACGTCCATACTGGGCCTCATATTGGTAGCAACAGCAGCAGCAGCAGCAGCAAGAGCAACAACAACAGCGACAGCAACAACAACAGCAACAGTTCAACACAGAAGACGAACAGCAGCAGCAGCAGCAACAATTTGTTGACGAGTGCTATGAGCAACATGCCTGTGCTTGGCAGCAATCCGAGCAGCAGCAGCAACACTATAACAGCAGCAGCAACATCAGCAACAGCAACAACATCAACAACGACAGCAACAACAGCTCTGACTACCAGTAGAGGCCCAGTTAAAAATGGCAACAACTGCAATAATATTGCACTGACAACGACAACGAAAACCGCAACAGCAACACGCACAGTGGCAACCACAACAACTGCAACGGCAGCAACCAACACGACAGCAACAGCAGCGACAAACACGACTGCAACACTGGCAACCAGCACCAACAACATGGGCACCCAATGCCAAATGTTGGTCAAGACGGAGCTGAAGATGGACGACAACAACGACAGCAGCACCAAGATGCAATACGAGGCACACGTAATGCCACCACCAACACCACCCGAAAGCTATTGTGCCAGCGATGATAAGCTGCTGGAGGAGCAGGAGCAGGAGCAACACGAGCAGCACGAGCAACAGTTGCAGCTGCATCTGCAGCAGCAACATAAGGATATGGAATCCTATGATCTGACAGGCGGCACGCCCCCGCCCCCGCTGACAGCAATGCCCCGCAAGGCGCGCATCGGCAAAAGCATGGCCAGAGAGATGGTGTATGCGGCACAGCAGCAACAACAGCAACAGCAACAGCAGCAGCTGCAGCAACAACAACAAATGGCATTGCCGCTGCATAAAGCAATCGAACCACAATTGCCTTTTGTACTTAAAGCAGAAATCAAAGCAGAGACCAAAATCAAAATAGAGCACGAAGATGCAACAGTTGCTGATGTGACAGCAGCAGCAACAGCCACACATATCAGCAAGCTGCCAGATCTAAAGCCAACAATCAAAATAGAGCCGGTATGCGAATTGGAATTGCAACAGCAACAGCAGCAGCAGCAGCAACAGTTGGACTCTCAGCAGCAACTGTTGGCCAATCCGCAGGCAACTCCCAGCAGCAGCAGCAGCAACAGTTGCTCAGGCAAGCAACGCATCAATCTGCTGGCAACAGCAACTCAAACCAAAAAGTCAAAGGCGCACAGCTACAAGAGTCTCATCAAGCAGGCGGAGCCAAAGAATTACCTATGTCCCGGCCGTAAATTTGTGCGGCGTTACGGACGTGCGCCCGCCAAATACGTAAAACGCCGCCAACTGTTGCTCACACAGCGCCAGCAGCAACGTCTGCGCGCCCAGCGACGCGAACAACAACAGCAGCAACAGCAACAGCAGCAGCAACAACAACAATTGACAGCAACAACATGCACAGCAACTGTTGCCAATGCTGTCACTGTCAGTACCGCAGCAACTGTTGCTGGCAGCGGTTGCTCGCCCAGCGCCTCCCCGAAGCGCGCACGTCCACGTAAACAGGCGATTGCTGCCTTGCATCTGCTGGAGAGTTTGGATACGACGCTGACACGTGGCTATTTCAGTGATCCGGAGCTCAACAGCAGCAGCAGCGGCAACAACAGCAGCAATTGCCGCACGGCAGCAGCTGTTGCTGCCGGTTTTTATGCGCCGGCAACACCATCACCGCTGCTGGCAACACAGTCCACATTGGTGGCGGAGAAACGCTCCAAATCGGAGACGAAAAAGCCGCTGCCAATTGCCACATCGACAGCAATTGCCAAACTGACAGCAACAACAACAACAACAACAACAGCAACAGCAACAGCAACAACTACCTCAGCTGGCAGTGAGCCGCCCGCTAAGAAGCCGCGCAAGCAGCAGGTCAAGCTCAAGGTCAAGCCGCTGCCCAAGGCACGCAAAGCAACAGCAGCAGCAACAGCAGCTACAGCAACAGCAACTGTTGCTGCCACAGGCGCAGCAATTGCTGTTGAGACCAATAACAATGAGTATCAAATGGCTGATTTGCAGGCGCAAAAAGGCAGCGCCACGCCCACAGTGTCAGTGTCAGCAGCAACATACCCAGCAGCAGCAGCAGCAGCAACATCAATAGCAACAGCAACAGCAGCAACATGTGCGTTGCAGCCACAGTCTCAACATTCCGATGAGCAACACAAGTTCCTGGTGCCCCCGACGCCTGCAGATGCCTTATTAGCAGCTGCCACGCCCACTGCAAGACACGCCCCCACATCAACAGCCACACCAGCGATACCAACAACAACAATAGCAACAACAACAACGAAACGTGCACGTTCACGTTGCAAATTCGGCAACCGCAAGAAGCAGCGGCAGCAACGTCACGGCGGTGTCAGCTACGAGCTGGACGAGACGCAACCGCCGGCGACGCGGGCGAATGTGGTGCCCAAGTGGAACAACGGCTGGATGTGGGAGGGCAAGGCCTTCCAGGGACCCGTCTTTCTCAACGTACGTAGCGCGAGTACACTGCAAGAAATACTCGCTTAAATCGGATAACTCGAATGTTTTCAGTCTTATATGCTTAGAGTTTATTGAAACATTTAAATTGTCATTTATCTCTTTTTATTTTGAATTTAATTATATTATTATTCAATTTTGCAAGCTATACACTGCGAGAAATACTTGCGGCAATCTGTTATCTTTTATAACCTGGAAGTTCTTTTTAAATATGCTTCTAATATAATTAAATTTTAATTGAATTATTTCGAATCCAAATAACCTGAAAATCTACATTTTTACAAATTACACGGTCGTGCGATTTATCGAGATTTCCATTTATTGATCCTCCATCAAGATATATTTAAATTGAACATAAAAGGTTAAATAATATGTGTAATATTGAACATTATTCAGAATATATACGCTTGACCATTATATATACCTATCCTGTTCCGCATTGAAACCGGTTATTAAACACAGAAGATATTAACGAAACAATATTGCAGTCTTTGCATGGCGTGCCCTCTGGTATTATTGCTGCTCGTATAACAGTTATAATTTTTTTTTCGTATAAAATTGTGTAATTAAATTATATTTTAAATAAAGAGTACAGGGTATTATACAGTCGGATGCGGCCGACTAGTCTGCTCCGTCAAATCATGTTTAATTTTAAGGTTTATCTAAACACAAATTTTATATTGAATTTAATTATTTTGATATTTGATTGAAATTTTTGACAATATAGTTCAAATATTTAAAGCTTTAATTAAAATTTGCAGAGCGATGATCCATTGGTACTACGCACCTGTTATCCGGCCATGCGGCATGTAGAGGGCGACATCATACGGACCCGGGATTGCGTCCTGCTCAAGGCCAACGAGGACAATGAGCTGCCCTATGTGGCCAAGGTGGCGCATCTCTGGCAGAACCCTGAAGATGGTGAGCATATTTGTGATGTATGGGGTTCGTGTAAACGCACAGCATTCGAAAGAGTGAACTCCTATGTTATCTGGCTTTAAGATTCAGTTCAGTTTTTTAACTGTAACGCAAGTTCGTACGTTCTGTTTTCTAAATATTCAAATATTATTTGAATATCCTCTTTTCCGTTACAGTATAGCTTTCATCCATTAATTTTTTTCTTGGCTTTATAAAATAATTGCTCTGTTTACTAATGTAAATCATAACTCTTACAAGTGATTACTCTAAAGAAGCCCGACTCTATCAATCTATGTATTCTATCGATAGTTGGCGATATCAAAGGTTATCTATTGTATGTAGTGGAATTTGCCCTATATCCGTTATATAATTTTCATCTATAAATTTTCTTCTTTACTTTTGAAAATGTTCACTTTTTCAATAGATCGCCCTGAAGAAGGCTTCCAGTGATTACTCTAAAGAAAGCTGACTCTATCAATCGATCTATTCTATCGATAGTCATCGAATTCGACCCTTTTCTGTTAGGTTATAAAATCGTTACTCTGTTTACCATTGAAAATATTTACTCCTTCGTATGATAACTCTGGAGAAGACTGAATCTTATCATATTCTATCGATAGTTCTGTGGCATTAATATTATCGAATCCTCCATTTTAGGCGAAATGATGATGTCGCTGCTATGGTACTACCGACCGGAGCACACGGATCAGGGACGCCAGCGCAACGATTGTCCGGACGAAGTGTACGCCTCACGTCACCGGGATCACAATTCGGTGGCCTGCATCGAGGACAAGTGCTACGTGCTGACCTTTAGCGAGTACTGCAGGTGAGTTGAGACCCAAAAACCTATCGATAAACTATGAAATATGCGATGTTTAACGAAATTCCCATCACGTAGATATCGACGACGTCTGCGGGCTGCCGAGGAGGATGTGGAGGATATCAGCATTGTGCCAAGACGTAGTAATACGACAAATTGTAACACGGTGCGCACAGTGCCGGATCACACAAATCCGGAACTTGTGATGTTCTGTCGTCGTGCCTACGAGTTCCGGACACGTCGCTTGCTCAAGTTGCCCCAGAAGAATGCGCTCGTCTGCAGCTAGCGTCGGGTGCTGGTGGAAAGGCTTTAGTTGAAATGGAGATTTGGCAAAGCGAAAGGAAAACCGCGCAGCAAAGCGGAGAATGGTGGACAACAGGAAATACACACTCACACTCACACTCACACACACACTCACACTCCCACACACACTCACACACACGACCAAGATATAATGGGAAAGCAAGAGGATGGAAATGAAGAATGATATAGGGGAAGAACAATTTGTAATTGCCGCTGAAATGCAGTTAGAAATTTGAGCTATTTTTTGTTTTTATTTTTAGTTTTTATTTTTATTTTTTTGTAAAGCAATTGAATTTGTATGATTTATTATTTATTATGCGCCCCATATACACAAACACAATTTGTTATTAAGTTGCAAAGGCAAATGTATTTATTGTAAAATGTTAGTCAAAGTCTTAACTAAATTTGGAACTTGGTCAAGTTCTTGCTATTATCATTATTATTATTATTATCCTTATTATTATTAGTTTTGCTTCTGGATAATTAAACCTGTTACACTGCTCTACAAAATTAATGCTCACGCACACACACACACTCTCACAATACACACACACACACACACACACACACACACAGGATAGAGAAAATCCAAGCGAAGCGAGGAGAAAGTTTAAATACACTTGGATTTTTTGTTGTTAGTTTTTGTAAGCGAAAAAACAAAACTGAAGAAAATGTAAACGAAAAGCACATTATTCTAATTAACGTTATTGTAAACATTATTATTATTTGATAATTATATTATTATTATCATTATTATTATTTTATTATTATTATTTTATTATTCAATTTCTTAATTTTTATTATTACTATTATTCTTATTTTTTTTTATAATTTTCTTTGCGTTATTTTTTTAGTTTTGTATGTGGAGTAAAATACTTTGCGAAATTTGATTTCGGCAACAATTTAAGCTTAGTTTTATGTTATAGACCAAAATTAAGTACATATACTACAATTTTTTTCAATATTAAATTAACAACTAATCTTAATTATAATTAAATTATAAACTTAACTAAAAGATAACTTTAAGTTGCCCAAACGAAATCCTTAAGCGAAAAAATTAAACTTATTGCAAAAACCAACAAAAACAAGTCACATTAACATCAATGAGTACTTCAACTATCTATAATAATAATTACCTTAATTATGTTTAAACATATTATTTAATATGTAATGCCTAGCGTTTTTAGTTAAGCACAAGAAATCATTTGTTTTATACCAAATACAAATTAATTTTACACTTAATTTAAACACAAACACACACATAAACTATACATATACATATATGCACACGTGTATTATCTAAATATTATATATTATTATTATTATTATTATTGTGAAGATTACTTTATAATTTTTTTTATTGCAAAAAAGCAAAGCCCATAATAAAAAATCTATTTTACTCAATTTACTGTGTATTTATTTCATGTCAAACATTTTAAAATATATCATTTACGTTTTTTTATAATTATTTTGATTAATTAATACAAAGACAATTATTCTGTATTTACACTATGCAACAAATTGCTGATATATGTATATTATGTCAAATAGACGCCTGTAAATTATCGTTTTGTAGCGACGATTTGATCTATAAATTGATTAAGACTGCTCAAAATAAGCTAATATTGTATGATCAAACATTGAGTACGAAGTAAAAACGTGTAAAAAGCCAAAAAGTCAAAACCTGCAATAAATTTCAATGCAGTCTTAAAATAACAAAACTTTAGTTTTCTGTACATCATAGATCTTATAAGACTTATAACTTTTACAAATTCAAATTTAAAAAAAAATATATAACATCGAGCTGATCAAATAAACCATTACAGTTATATTTGATAATTTACAAATTCTGACTTCAACTTGTTGCATAGTTTTAGCTACAATATTATTATCCATTTATTTTTTAAATCTTAATAGTTTGAAATAATCTGTAACAAAGTGAAAAATGTGTACGACTTTCATAGAATTTGTCTTGAGTTTTAGTTTTCAAGTTAGGTTGCGATATATACGGGCCTTTGTCTGATATTTGCAACTCTACCAAAAAGTATGCTAAACAAATTTGTGTCTAAGTGTGAGAATAATGAAACAATTTACAGTGGCGAACTAAAGTAATGGCACAGCATGCAATCATGACATTCAAATTAAATAAATAAATTAAATAAGTTAATATTGCCTAGTTTCAGAATGTTATTTTGTTCTTAAATATATTTTTCCTGTTTCTATATAAGATTTTGCGAAACTTACGTTCTTTTTAAAATGTGGTCACACTATATATTCTAATTGCTTTCGGGGCTTCCCATGAATGATATGTGTGCAAATGTTTTGATTGAATTTCAATATTTCATCTGTTTTATTATTGATATTATCATTGATATTAAAGTGTCAACGGAAAATTATTCTTAATGTGCAGGAGGAATGCAGATCTAATGCCGGAATAGGAGACATAATGGAGATAGATGTATTGAAAGAATTTAGTTTTAAATATCAGCTTGTATTCTTAAATTAATTTTAAATATTATTTTGAGTTAAAATGTTGAAGCTCGGCATATTTTTAGAGCTATTGAGTGGAACTGTTGATGGTGTGCCAAGAACAAGAGAAATCATTTAACATTAGCTGAACGTACATACATACATATAGGGGCATAGACCTAACATACATACATACATGCATGCATACATACATACATCCACACATACATACAATGCAAACATACGAGTACTTATAAGCAAGTAGGGGTACGAGCTATATAGAGTAGAGTGCATAGTGCAACTGACAAGAGTGGCTTAGACAGGTTAGGCAGATCCATAGTTGGATTACACATATACATACATTATATATACAAGGAGAACGCACATTTATATGCATATACAAATATATGTATAAGGAGGGGAGCAGAATAATACCGAAAAACTATATACTAGGGAGCATAGCAGACATATGAAACATGTATACCAAATGACATATATCAAAAGGAAGGGAAAACAATTAAGGAAATAACAGTTTATAACATGGACCATATAGGGAAAGGGAATGCATGGTAGTTACCGTATGGCCAAGGTCCAAAAACAAGAAACACAACTTCAATTACAATATACACGACACGAAGAAGCAGCAAACAAAATCCAAAACACTAGCCTAAATTGTGCAATATATTTCTACGAATACCGTATACCCTATAAAACACACACAGTGCAGACATATTGGGCCAGTTCTGGGTACTAAGCTGGTTAATTCTACCAAACATATACATACATATACAATTCTATATACATATATACATGCAATACATACAAGACAAACATATACATATATATATATATAAACTATATATTTCTATAGAAAACAGAACCAGAACTTCAAAACAAAAAGCAAAAAAGCAAATAAACGAAAGGAAATTTGTATATTTTTTTGGGGATTTTTTTTTCGAGTTTTTAAGTTTTTGTTTCTTTGTATGGGTACAGTCAAGACAAAACACCAAACAAGCACAAAACAAACAAAAAAGCAAAAAGCGACAAAAAGAAAAGAAACACATACGCACAATTTATATAGAGAATGCCTGAAAAGTGTAAGCATTTAAACAAATTTGATGCTTTATGGAACGATTGTTAACACAATTAACATTTATCGGTTATCGGTTATCGTTTATCGCGTATCGATGATCGCTTGTAACTGTAGCAAATGTAACAAAACCAAATACCTTGTTTCCCCTTTCCCTCCATCACATTTGTTCAGCTACTTCACATAATAGTTGATTGATTGAAATACTATATAGATTCCGATATATGTGAGATATACCATATAGTACCTAGATTCCATATTGTGTACAATTTACGATTAATGTATGCATCCAGTTGAAAGCAATAGAAACAGACAAAAAAGTGTATAACTATATTGTAATATTTTTTTTTTTTTGGCTCTCAATTTTTGTGTCCTATAAGCAGAGAAATATAACACGAATATTTGGAGCTAATGGATGATGGTATAACATTTAGCAATTAAACAAAAACGTCAAAAAACACGAACAAATGGTCAATAAAAAATCAAAATATTGTTTATTAGACAACTGAAAACAGTTTGTTGTGTTTCTCTTGGTCAATGAGGTATTCATTGGGTATTCATCGAAATTTTCTTATAGTACAATATTTTATACTTATTATAAATAAATTTTCTTTTGAAGACAAAGGAACGGTAAAGCTTGCTGTAAGTATTTCAATTAATTTTTCAAAATCATGTTTTTGTTATTTTTGGGCCCTGTACTTTTTAAAAGTGCTAAAGGGTCAATTAAATTTTTTAATTTTTGTTATGTCAATTTTTAGATTTGAACAAATATTTTTTTAGCCAATCGATAAAAGATACAGAAATTAAGTTCTTATCGATTTTTAAAGATCTTGTCGTTAAAGCTCGATTATTCTGATAATTCTGCTCGACTGTAAATATCCTGCATTCGATACTATACTTTCAATATTACGCTTGTTATTCGATTTTTATCGATTAGGTCGTAAGAACGCCTCCTTAATACTTAATACAGACAGACACACAGACGAACATGACGGACCTGTCGTCCTGATGAAGAATATATAAAGTTAGTGCGGTTTGCCACACCACCTTCTGGCGGATACTCATATTTATACCCTGTGCCCATTGTGAAAATGGGAAAAACCGGGTTATACATGCACAAAATGTTTTTCTGAAACTCAAAGTTGCTACTTCCTATTATTATGCTAAAAAATCTCATTTTGTTGTATAAAAAATTAAAGAAAGCTAGCTTATTATATTGACATAAACAATTCGGAAGTAATGACCTTCTCGCCACCACTTCATCCTAACCTCTAACCTGAACTAGGTTTCACAGATAAGTCAAGTTCAATTTATATCAAAGTATAACTATCTTAGACTTCGAAACAGTTAATTGATTTAAACAAGCTCATGTTTCAAGAAGTTCACACGAATTGTTTGGGGCAAGAGCTAGCTGTTAAGAGGCATAGCAGTTATAAACCTCATCGACACTTCCAATGTAAGTACACACGCCCCCATCACAAGTTAGGCACAAGGTTTGTGCGGTCTTTATCAGAGTTATCCAATTCACGTAAAATAGAAAAAATAAAACGTAAAGGTCGGAGCTAATCGGTCGGTCGCGCTCGACTGCAAAATACCCTAAACGCAGCAGGAATACTGTATCTTACTTTTTTGGCCGAGCTGCTTTAGAGCGAACGTGGCTAGAACATAATTAAATTTGGTTTTTATTATATTATTATTTTATTATTATCTCATTGCGCTTTTTAGAATGAATAAAGATTAAATATTCTGAGTAACAGCCTTCTATGTTTTAGGCGTATGGTATACATCTACCTACATTCCGAAAATGATTGATTCCGAAATCGACAAGGTCGTCCGGATCGACTCGGTTCGTCGTCCTGATCAAGAATATATCTACTTTATGGGCTCTGCCAAGCCCCCTTCTCCCTGTTACGTACGCTTACACAAAGTTGTTAACCCTGTTTCCACCCATTTCGTGGTAGGGTACGGGGTATAAACAACAATAAGTTGTGGCACGTACTACAACTAAACCAAGTTCTATGCGAGGCATAGACAACGCAGTTCAACTTGACATTGATGAGTTTGGGGGGTCGAAACTGATTCATTTTGTTAGGCTTGAAGCGAAACCTCAAACTTGTGGCTTAAAAATTGAAATTAGTTGCCACCGCAATTAAGTTAATCGTCGTAGTGTTTATTGCTATTGTTGTTGTTGTTGCAATTTTGTGGCATGTTCTCATGCTTAGGCAAATTACTCATTCATACATATTTAAAGAAAGTCAACAATTCATTTTCATGTTCTCACAACCGCAGGCCAATTACCTCTGTCGTAATACAATTCTCAAGTTCTCAACGAGAACATCCGCACAGTGGTGTGACATCGATATACAAATTGAAACTAAAACTTTGTATTTACCAGGAGAAATCGGTGGAAACCTCTCGTTATTAATTTGAAGAATTAATTTATGAAAATCATAAGCTAATTATTCAAAGAATTAACGCAGTTTTTAAATTAAAAAAGATTACATAATTTCTACAAAATCACTAACGTTATTTAATAATTCGGTTTCATGTTCTTTTGGAATTGTTTTTAACTGACAGTGTCTTAAATTAAAGAAAAATTAAATCAACATTCATGTATTTTGTTTATTTAATTAAAATCCAAAATTCGGATCGAGAAATATACTATTTTAACAAATGGTTTAACAAGATTTGCAAACAAGATTTTATGAGATCTTAAAACAACTTTTTATTACATTTAAAACATATGATTTTATTGATTTATATTTATATTTCATTGATATTAGAAAAACTACTTTTAATAAATTTTCAGCAATAGATATATAATATGTTAGCTACAATTTTAGATGCAAATAAAAAGCTACATACTACTGCATTGAATCAAAGTGCTTAGTGTACTATAATTGCCATCAAAACTGCAATCCCCAGCCCACTGTGCATTCGCCGAACATCTGAATTGAGCGTGCTAGTATTCATACTCATACTCTGGCACTCATACTGGCACCCAGATTCGTATTCATATTCAAACAAGTCGTAGATATGCCCCCGCCAATTAGTATCTAAGTAAATAAACACGAACGTATCTCGCAGATACATGCATGCATATACTTACATACATACATATGTATGTATATATAGATACGATATTACCTTATTTTTCGGGCGTTTTCATGCTGTTTACGGTATACAGATTTTCGTTTTCATTTCGAATAGTTGGATGAGCTCATAAACACCCATCGTGAGTCAGTCTGTCAGTTTAGTGAGTGTACGGATCGCATTATCGACAGGTGTTACGGCTCTACTCTACTTAACTAGTTCAACTCTATGGACCAAACAAAACGAATCTGTATTATAAGTAGTATCTGGGCGGTCTGGAATTCTAGTCATACATCGTACGACCTTAACATTGGCTAATGTGTGGGTGTATGA
The DNA here is from genome assembly GCA_035045125.1 of Hypselothyrea guttata. Classification (NCBI taxonomy): domain Eukaryota; kingdom Metazoa; phylum Arthropoda; class Insecta; order Diptera; family Drosophilidae; genus Hypselothyrea; species Hypselothyrea guttata. Next base: position 1,001,473 of record JAWNNJ010000194.1, read on the forward strand.
TGAGGTTGTTATTGTTGCCAGTTGATGGAGTTGACAGTCGATTAAGTTGCTCAGCTTTGTGGGAAATTACAAGCTATACTTATACTACAAACAGCACATTGAGGTATTCCGCTGAACTGCTAAACTTGAACCTGTGTAAACTAGTCGAAAGTCGTCAACTAGAACTAAGTAAATTAAATGTTATTTAAACTAGTTGGAGTTGGTAGAATTGTGTTTGTGCCTGACTGAAAAAAGTTGAATTGAGATCGCCAAAAGAAAGCAAAGACATATAAAGGTAAACAGACTTCTAGTCGAGTGAGCTTAAGTTACATAGTATATGAACCATACATATATACCTATAGTCAAAATCTTTTTCAATCTCTTTTTGTCCCACAAATTTCAGAATTTTACCTGCAGTAAACAGTAGTCAAATAATTTCAATTATAGTGCAGATCGACAAATATTAGCAGATCAGTTAATATCTTTGTGTGAACATATGTCATATGCAGAAGGAGGCGTGGTAGTTCCCAAAAAGTATTTAAATATACTCTCTATTGTTAACTATCCTGAAAAGCGCCTAAAAATCAGTTGACAAATACAGAATATACAAAAGAAACAGCGCGTCTATCAAATTATGGTACAGACAAAAAAGTAAGAATGCGCATTGTTGATAAACTTCGTATATCTGTTTTAAAATGAATATAAAACACTATTAAATAATTTTTAAAATATAGAGTATAGGGTATTTTACAGTCGAGCGCATTTGACTGATCTGCTCAGCTCATTCTGGTTATATTAATTATATTCTGGTTGGTATTTATAAGAATGTCATTTTTGAAAAGGGGTAGTCCTGATCCTCGCTAAGAACCTGAATTAAATAAAGATTATCTTACAAACAAAAGTTCTAAATAAAGATTTTTTAATGTTGAATTAGGAAACACAATTATATTATTCTTAGAAAAAAGGGGGAAAAATATATTATATTTAATAAACTTGGAATATTTATTATGAGTATGTATTATAACAAGTTAATATTCAATTATACAATTTTGTAACATTTGTTTATTAGTGCTGTATTAATAAAGAAGTGAATATTTCACGAATATCCTAAATCATGTCCATTCAATATAAAGTATGTACATATGTTTTTGTTTATAAATAAATAACTAAAAGGGTAAAAAAGGAAACACAATTAATTTTGCAAATATGCAATGTTATAGAGCAAACGTAAATCGCTCTCTGCTTATTTGAAGTACATAATAAGCACAGACTTAATTTACAGGGTATACTTACGAGTATATCTCTGTTATTCACAAACATGCAAATATAAAAAGCAAATATTCAAGTAAATTTTTGTATTGATTCGCTTTATGCATGCAATTGACTTATAAATTGACAGTAATTAATGCACATCTCAAAGTGCAATAAATTTCAATAAAAAATAACGAAACGCAATAAAAAAAATGAAAAAAAAAAATAAAGCTAATGAGTAAGTGAACAACAATATGATGCACTCAAGCATTAAAATGATTAATTTTATATCGTGAAAATCGTGATGAAATTATAATATAATCAATAATATCAATTCGACAAGTACGAACATGTCTAGAAATTAAATCATTAGCATGTGCAAGTGTGTGTGTGTGTGTGTGATATCTATCTCAGATAATACTAGAATAATTATTGATTTCACGCAACACTGTTAATCACCAACCAATTACAGCCCTAGCTAATAAGACGCCTTAAATTACGCAATAAAAAGCTAAAACTTGTATTTTTTTTTGTAAGAGTGTAATTGTGGGACTTAAATTAAAGGATTTCAATATCGAAATAAAAAAGGGAAGAAGGGTAATACATTTTGGTATCGCATTGCGTATCAATAATAATTTAAAAAATATCAAAATATATTTATTTAACGGGCGTCTGTTGGATTTAAATTAGAGGCTTTAAATCACAAAATAAAAGAATTTAAAAATAGTTCCTTTTTGTTTTAAATTAAATGCAACAAACGCATTTTTATTGTACACAAATCACAATAAACTTTAGCATCGCATTTCGTATAAATAAAACCTTAGAAATTAGAAAAAAAAATTGTTTTTTTGAAGTGTGTCTGTTGGACTTAAATTCGGGCGCAGAGGAGCAGGGCTAAGGCGCCAGCCACGCCCACAGAGGCCGCTGTGTGGGCTGCACTGGATCTATAGCCATACTGATTGGGATAGCCCGGCCGACCGTCGCCATTGTAGGAGAAGGGACGGCCCTGTCCGTCCGTGCCGCTCACGTAGTAGCCGCCATTGCCTCCGGCACCACCGTACGGACCACGGGAATCGACGCCCGCATAGCCATAGCTATACTGTGGATCCGTATTGCCCAAGCTGCCCGGTGGATGCATGCCGGGTCCGCCGGACTGTGAATTAGCCCAGGCGCCAGATCCGGGATTATTGCCAGCACCCCAGCCGCCCGCCTGTGCCTGCACTGCATTGACGGAAGAAAATATTTGATATATACATATATATGGTATTAGCACTGGTAATCCTTTGATCGATCCAATTTATTGCGCAGCTCACCCGCGTCCCCCAGACACAGCACAACGATAACGACAGCGACAGCGACAAACGCTAACAAAAAACTCCGACGATCGCTTTGAGACATGTTTAGGGTCTGATCGACTAGCTGCAACTAACGCGCTGACGGCATCACGTCAACGGTTTTAAACTGGTTCCCACACCGTCCATTCAGGTAGTCCCAGGGCAGAGCCCCCGCATCCCGCCCTGCCGCCAGCCACGCCCCTACGCACTCCACAGCTGCTTGCTCATTTTTTGCGATGTGTTTTTTGTTTTGTTTTTGTTATTATTATTGTTATTATTATATTTTTGAAAAACGCTACTACGACTTCAGCTGCTCCCGTTGCTGTTGTTATTCTCAACGATTCATCATCGCGGCTATGGCTGTTGTTGCTTTTAATTGTTGGCCTGCTCAGTGCGCACTCCGAATCCCTATACTGGGGTCTTACTATCGTTTATGCAAAATTTGATTCATCATATCTTTCCTAATTATGAAATGATTTATATTTAATTTACAGAATGGGTTGATAATAAAACCCCATATTGAAGGGCTTACGATCTAGATATGCAGCCTAATCCAAGGGTGTCAATTTTCTATTGAAAAAAGTATCTTTAACAAATCAAAATTTTATACAACATATCTCTCATAATTATAGAACAGTTTTTGTTATATTATACTATACTGAATTGGTAGATAATAGCTATCTCTACCAACTACTGCAACCCTATATTGAGGGCTTTTCGATCGCCTTTTTGATTAATTAATAAACTTACAGCATTGGTAGATAATAATTTAAATATTTGCAGATTGCAAGAAAATTAATCAAATCTGAAATTATGCATATAATCTTATCATATAATCTTGCTTCCAGGATATTATCCACAATGATTTAAAATATGTAAACAATAACGTTTGTTTCCTAGATTTAAAATATTATGAGCATTTGTTTTTAAAATATCTATATATGGAAATTAAATAAATATGTACATCGCATTGTTAGCGTATCAAGTCTTCGAATTGTAGTAACTTTAATTTCAGATTAATATTTTGAATATACATATGTATGTAGGTATGCATAAATATTTGTGAAAATTGTTTTATTTTTTTTTTTAATTTTGCAATACAGAACACGCAAATTGTAAGTGTTTTGTTGTTGTAATTTGCACGAATTTACGTGAGAGGTGCAAGTATTTTTCCGGTATAGAACACGTTAATTTGTTTGATCATTAATGATATGCATGACGAAGCGATGCGGCTGAAATAGGGACTGAGCTGGAGTTTGTGGAAGCAACTGAAAGAGAAAGGGCGATAAAGAGGGAGAGAGACAGATTCTCACTGCAAGAGAAGCAGAATGGAAGAAATGTATAGTGTTTGAGCGAAGCACGAGAGAATATATTACAATTTTGAAGAATCTTGAAGAAATAATTTTAAATAGTAAATAATAATAATATAATTATAATATAATAATATAATATGTTTTTATTATAATACCAGAAAGGACTAAACAGATCAGACGGGCAGAAGTCAACAGTCGGACTTAACCGACAATAGAAGACCCTGTTCTCTGTCGAGCAAATCGTTTGTTGCATATCTTTGCTGTTTTTTATCCGATCGTTATACAATTTAAAACATCGATGAAGAATGCTATCAGCGGCCTTCATGTCTAAATTTCAAAACACATTTGGTCAGCGTACTGCATGGGAGAGCCTACATACTAAGAATTGCGTCTATAGCTCTTACAGTTTGCGAGACCTATAAACAATACAGAAGGACAGGCGGAAGGATCTAATCAGAATCTAATTAAGAGATGAGAAATAAGAAAACCTGAAGAGAGTGAGGAAACCAGACAGAGGGATTAAAAAGAGGCGGCGAGTGAGGGAAACCGGCGAATTACCAAAGTTAAGGAAAGTTTGAGAATCGAAACTGAATCGAAATTTCAAATACAGCTGGTACATACTATGTAAGCTATAAAATAACCATCTATGCCCCACACAGGAATTCCGACAACAACAATCTTATACATTATCTCCAACAACAGCAAGAGCAACTGCATTACTTTTACTTTTATTTTTGGAACTTTTTAACACTTCTGTTCGTTTGTGAGCAGCTTCAGCGTTGTTGTTATAAAGATTCCAGCTTGAACCGAGTCTTGACACTCGAATCTGACACTTACAAATCGATATACAATGCATTAGCGTTGTTTTGAGGCAAAAGCCGCACCGACAATAACAAATATTTACGCCTTTTGCTCACATGCAACAATTGTCGGGTCACGAAAACTGTTTACTTTCTACGAACTACAATACACATACATATATTTATTTTGTACAATATATTCATGTATACATACATATATATCTTTAGATACTGGCTTGTGTGTATCTGTGCATGTTTGTTATATGACATCAATTTTGGCATTGTTGCATCATAAGTGGGTCGTACAATATGTTAATAAGATGCGAGCATCGAGGAAAACATTGTCAATGTCTATTTACCTCTGAGCAATGCCAGTTATCGTCAAATCTATTTAAAAATGTTATATCTAGTATATGTTAAACAATTCTGAACCTAAGCTGAAGTGGATATTCATATGCAAAACAGCACTGGGCGACAATTTCAATGCAGTTTGATAACCGATACTTAGGCATTTTAAAGCGTTGGATTAATGAAAATGGATTTAATGAAAATATATAATATATAAAAACATGTATAATATAATATGTACTCCCAGTATACTTCTAATACATTGTATAATTAACTTATTCTAGATGCAATCAGCTTTTTTTTCTTCTAAAAATAAATTTTTTTAAATTTTAATCTTACAATTTATTTTATACAAAATTCTTATGAATATTCTATTGCCAACCAGTCACTATGGCAAATTATAGAATAAAATATTTGTAACTTTTTCCCTAATTTACATTTAAATTATAAGCAAGTTCGTCCGTTTAGATACCAAAATCTCGGAAATTATTTAATCTAGATACTTCAAATTTGGCATTTAAGTTTCTCAATAATGTAGGCAATTCACTTTTTTTTTTTTTTAGATTTGAAAGCATTACAGTTAATTTATAATTTATAATTTCAAATTTTGTTCTTTAAGCAAGTGACTAAATATTTAATTTATAGTTTATTTGTTGCATTTATTTATATTTTGTTTTGCTTTTCAATTCGTTGCATTGAACAGCGCCATCTGGCACTCAAAACATATTCGGCCATCCGGCAGCACTGCTTGGCGTTGCCACTTGGCCAAGAACTGCAACTGCGCACTGAACTCCCGTGTTGAAACAAAATCCCCAAAATGGCAATGCTCCAGTAGGGCAGGTCAACCCTGCTAGCGCTTTCCCGGAGCAAGATAAGGGTAAGTTGCTGACTGAGAGACCCAAAGAGACTGCGGAGCGAGAGAGAGATTGAGAGAGAAAGAGAGTAAGTTCCTGTGTCTGTGTGTGTGTGTGTGTGTGTGTGTGTGTTCGTCGTATGTTTTGGGCCTCTCGTGTGTTATTGTTGTTTTGCGGCTGTTTTTCCAGTGCTTTTCACAGCATCTATGCTCGACCAGGCGTGCGTGTGTGTGTGTGTGTGTGTGTGTGTGTGTTTGTCAGCGTTAGTGTTTGTGTGTTCGATTTGATAGTGACATTGCTCGGCTCGTCGCGCTGTTAACTTGGCTTTTGCTGGCTTCTGGCTTCAAGTCTTTTGGCTCTGGTGGTGGAATTTCAGTTGCAGCAGAAGCGCCAGCCAGGGCACAGAGCATTGTTTGCAATATATCATTATAGTTGCGATATTATTGTTGTTGTTCATATTTTTTAACCGTGCGTGCTTGTGTTTATGTGTATGTGTATGTGTATGTGTATGCGAGTGTGTTTTTGAACTGTGTGCCTGCTCCAAACAAACAATAACAAAATACAAACAAAATTAAAATTAAAAAATTTGCAAATAACAAAAATCCAATAAAAATATGCAATTAAATGTGCAGCTATTAAAATTCAACTAAGTGCAAATAAATTAAACTTTAATTAATTGAACAGCAAACAAACAAACAACAACAACAACAGCAACTGTAACGGAGAGAGACTAAAATATTTATTGCATATATTCAGGCGCAAAAGGAAAATGAGCGCAAAGGTAGGCCAAGAGCGCGTAGCTCTCTCAGTTTGTTTGTATTTCCATTTGTATTTGTATTTGTTTGTGTGTGTGTGTGAGTGTGTGTGTGTGTTTGTGCATGCTTAGCTTAGCGCCATATCAAATATGCTGCAGGCCAACCAACCAACAAGCCTCCTTTTTGATATACCAAGACCGAGGCAATTTGCGCAAATTAATTTAGCTGCAAATTAAGTTTTTTTTTTAATTGGCTGTGCAATTTAATCAGCCACAAACTAGGTCTACCCCTAACCCTACCACACAACCCCTGTTCAACCGCACATCCATCACTGCTCCTTTACTCAATTTGCAGCATATTAGCGCCTGCATATGCTGTAGATATACCCTGTAATTGGAAGCACAGCTGGCAGCCTGGCATATGTCGCAGAAGTCAGCAGCAGAGGGGGCGGAGAACAGGAGGAATAGACTGCGCCTGTCCCACTGCCAGCCATATAATATCTATAGAGCATATATCTATGTGTGTGTGGGAAATTCGATTACATTTCTGCGTAGCTCTAAAAGCAAAAGTTGTGCTTGTCTCCAATACAATTTGGCGCATGAACAGCTGCTTGTACTGCTGCTGCGATGCTGGGGAATTGCATTTGAAATACTATTGAACCCTTAACTACTCCCTCAATCCCCCAATCCCTCATGAGCTCCTCTTTCATTGGCAGGCGCTTGGTGGCTATTCAAATATTTCATTTAACCATAAATCTGCGCAGTTTGTGCGTGAAGAGATTAATAATTTGTATGCCATTTGGCTAAGAGGCAGGCGGGAAAGGCGCGACCGGCATTTACACTAGTCAACATACATTTTTTTATTCAAAATTTTTTTTTGGCGTTTCAATGTTTTTAAAACAGGGTTAATAACTTTGTGCGAATGTATGTAACAGCCAGAAGGAGGCGTGGCAGACCCCACAAACTATATTCATTCTTGATCATGGTGAAGAGCTGAGTCCATATAGCCATGTCTTTCTGTATGTTTGTCAAAAAAGGAAGAAGAAGAATTGCTGCTACGCTTCGTGTGACAGTTTTATAAAATAATATATTTTTTTTTAATATTTCCCCATTGCATAAGCCCCCTTAACACGTATTACCCACTTGACTGCACACACTACACTGTGATTAGCAGCACTACTGTCTTGCTTAGCTCCCGCCAAAAACATCCCACCACCCACCACTCCGCTTCTGTAAAGAGCGCTCTCTATGCTCCATTCCACCCAGTGCAGTATTTTGGTTGCTTTGTAAGCGAGGCGGCTACCCGCTGCATTACTTGTAATGCAGGAGGTATGCTTGAAGAGCCAGCATGAGCGAGCGAGCAGAGAGGAGAGTGGCTAAGCGCTGCCTAGGAGGCCAGCCAGCTACCCGCTGCATTATTTGTAATGCAAAATTTTTCAGTTTATTTTCATTCCATTGAATATAATTAACAGGGACCGTAATCATTATAAATTTTATTTTAAAAATCACTTTCTAAGCTTTTAATTTTCACACTAATATTGAACGAGAATCCGACGTAGTTCTTTGAATCCAAGATTTAGTCTAAGAATTTAATTTAATTGAAAACTAACAAAAAATAAATATGCAAATTTAAGAGGCAAAAATATAGTTTTCTATTTGGAAATGGGTCTGACAGGATGGGAAATCATTTAATAGTGCGTTACGAGGGTGGATAATAAAAAACAAACTTAAGAGAAGTGATAAAATGCGCATAAGTTGCCAGAGGAAGCAAACAGCAATTTGTTTACCTCCTGCTGCAATTGCATTTAATTCACTTTTCAATAGAAAAACTCAATATTATGTTAAGCCAAAGAAAATGCAATTATGAATACAGATGGAAAATAAAGAGATGTGAGTGGGATGGAAATTTCGCAGAATAACTGCAAGGGAAATAATTTCACAAGTGCGGAACGGACGGGATTTCCTTATTATTGTCAGGGTCTCAAAATTACATTTAACCCCTTGGCTATGTTTATCCAATAACGTATAACAAGCACATTCACAAATATTTAAGTATCATTTTATTTTGGCAAAGCAAATTTAAGTATTATTTGTGGTAAGTCGAATTTATCATATTGGGACATCGTACTATTTTAAAATGGTGGAAGCGGTACGTCATTTTCTTTATCGCTTTCTTATGTAATTCTTCTACACCATTTATTCAATAATATCAATTTATTTATTATACACATACAATTAAATCCAATTCTATCGTTAGCTTTATGCTTAAAGGTATTTGCACTCGGCTATTGCAAACACATGAAGCATACACAAATAAACTCTATAAACAAAACTAAAACTTTAATTTTTCCCCCGGTTTTTTAGATTATACATGAATTTGTTTATCAAATATTTACAAATAGATACGCACGTGATGCCACGGTTTAATAAGCGTTTGTGAGAATTATTTGCTGAAATTTGTTTGATTAGTTTTTGTAAATATTTGTATAACAACCTAACAACTTCTAGATTTTTTGGATCGTTTTGTTTAAGAAATACTTGTCGGAAGCAATAAATATAAATAAATAATGAAATTTCCAAAGACAGATACAGTTTTGAATTCGTATAAAATAATAATATATTAAAATAAAATATTATAACTAAATAATAAACTAAATAAATAAATAAAAGTAATAAAATAAATGACATTCATTCACCTTGTCGTATACGCAATGTACTCTTATAATTATGGTATATAATATATAGTCAAATTGCCCAGTTGCCTTTTAGTCTGTTGATTTATTTAAGTAATTAAATTTATTTGCCAAAATTTATTTAATTAATACATGTAAGCATTTGGAAAACAATTTCTTGAACTTTCAGAAAATATTTATTTGATCGTTTTATATAAGAAATACTTGGCGGATATGACTATATAAGCAAATAATAGTAATGAGTATTATTAACAAATGCAATTTCTTACGGCAGATACAGTTTAGAATTGATGTCAAATAATTGCTGTATTAAACTAAATATAAATAAATGTTATAATAAATTTAATATTGCTCTAAATATTAATTTATAAATTCAGTTTCTATACATATATTATTTACAATAAAATCAAGTTGTTGAGCAGCTTTTTGGGGTATTCATTTATTTGCCTTTTTAAATGTATTTTTAAGTATATTTAATGTATCTTTAAAGTTTACTTTTTATTTAAATTGCTTAAGCGCATATATCGCTATCTGCTGCATTATCTTCTTTTCCACCAAATCTGTTATTTCCGCAGAAAGAAGTTCAAATAGATGTTGAGATTCTCGGCGCTCTTTTTTTTTCTGCTGATAATTACAATTTTGTGTTCCCCTAATGCAAAATCTGCAATTCAACTGAGTTTTTAGTGCATAATTTGTACAGCTTTTTTGCCTGCACAAATATTTACTTATGGGGCCAAAAAGTGATTTGATATTTGTTTACATTTGACGGTGGCATCAAATATATATAGTATGTTCACATAACTTCTCTCGTACCCTGCACTCATCTGTCATCATATGCCAACAGCCATGCAAAAGGCAACTCAAAAGAAGAACGCAAAAAACAATGCCAAAGCCAAAAAGCTGCCAAAGCCAGAGAAAAACCAGAACGGGTGGAGCAGATCAGTCGAACATAACCGACAGTAGGATGACATGAACTTGGCGTTTCAATGATTATAAGTCTGTAGTTTCAAAACTGTAGATTCAGTGGGATTACGTGGAAAAGGAGAAAGGGAAGATATCAAAAATCGAAAACAATCTTAATCGGCTTACTGAATAGGAGAACTTTAATATAAAAATTGTCTCTCTAGATATTATAGTATGCCTGATCTAGGTATTCGTCTGTATAAACAGACGTACAAGGCTATACCGACTAAGCTCGTCTATCACACCTGCTTCTGAGTGTTGCAAACATTTCACATTTGCACTAAATTAATAGACCATTTTGGACTTTTTCAATGTACGGGGTCTTACAAAATAAAACAAACCGAACATTATGAACTGCGCAACAGTTTTCATTTGCGTTTTCAGCACGAAGGCGATAAATGTTAGATGTGGCATGGTGTTTGTATTGTAAATCAATATGCACAATATGGACACAGTAGACCCTGGCTATGTGCTACACATAGGGCAAGAAAAAGTGAAAATCGAACTTTAATTTCAAACTCTTTGCGAAAAGTGAAAATCTTGATTAGTTGCTGCAAAAGTATTAACTTCAATTAAACTAAATAATTATGCTAAAATTTTTTTTAAATTTTTAACGTCAAAAATATTTAATTGGTTTTCTTTTTATATTGTGATTAAAATTGCGTAAAGAAATTGTTTATTTTACATATAAAATTTAAGTATATAGTAGGTTATTAGATTTGATAATGGCCAAACTAACATTTTAATTTATTTTGTAAAAAATCTCGCGCTGCGCGGAATTGTTCGACTGTTTGTATACCCTGTAATCACCCACAGCTCGCGCTGCGCGCTTGCCCGAACTGTATATAATTTAAACATATATTGCCATAGGCAATACTTCTTCTTATAGAGTAAATACATATATAAAATTAATGACAAAATACGCATCTCGATCAGATGTTTATAAATATTACGCTGATATTTTATATTAATCAACTTTCGGTTTAAGACAAAGATGCAAAATTTAATGTAAGCATCAAATCACAATTTTATTGTTTCTCTGCGAGGCTTCACTGTACTCATAAGACGACTGACATCATTGTTTAATGTCCTGTTTGTAAATTAATAAGTTTGTTAGACACGAGTCGCTTGTAGGCGATACTTTAACAGCCTCAGCAATAACAATTAGTAAATTTATTTGCAATTTCATTGAGTATAAATATTTATGCCGCAATAAGGGAGAGAGCGACACTGCCACATATGTATGCCCGCTTCAATTAATTTGTTTATAGTGCAAAACTATTTGAATGCGGAGCAAACTCTATATGCACAAACAAATACACATAATGTATGTATATATGTATGCATGCTTATGTGTATACACATCTCACATTTGACGTATGTACTTATAATTCTGGCTATCGGCATCGACATCGGCATCGGCATCAACATCGGCATCGGTATCGAAAGAGCTTGCGCTATCGCAGTTCGGCATCGCTCAGTGCACATTGAACGGTCATGGGATGAGCATCGGATATTGTGTGTTCGCGTTTATCTTTGGTCTAACCAAGATCCAACTCGCATCAAATTAGTCTAATGAGTGACAAAACACCATTTTTGAACAGCATTTTCTTGTGCGTTATAAAGTATACAGCTTAATTGTTCCTGCCCCAAAGTGTCTAGTGTCCAAATGCCCAAAATGTGGCTCACCGATTGCAGCTCGGTATGTGTGTGTGTGCGCGCTAGTGTGTATGTGTGTGTGTGTGTGGGTGTGTTGTCTATATAGCTAAATATTCGGCTTATCTGTACCGAACATAGTTTGTATTTTCGACTGGGACCAACAAACATGCAGCGGCAACTTCATAAACAATGCCTGATAATGCTCAGAAAGCTAAGTAAACTTATTCAGCCATATGTTTAAACAAAAAGTACGCAAATCACTTTGTGCTGGAACCATAAAAAGTGTTCTGTGAACGAGCAATTAAAAAACAGCTTGATAAGTTGGCTGCGCCTGCATAGAGTTAACGCATTAAACCCGCATAAGTTCCCTTCGTTAAGCTGATTGGGGTCTAAAACTGAAGCAATGAGGCTGCAATTCTTCAACATAAATTTAATAAAAATAATTATAAAGAAATTTAAACAATAATATACAAGAATTCATAGTTGCATATCAAGAATATTTAATTAAAATTATCAAATGTAAGGTGAATTTTTATTAAACAACAAAGAAATTTAAATAAAATCCCAAAGTATTTTCAATAAATTTTAAATGAAACTGTGAAAAAATATCAATACAATTTTAACAAATAAAAAAAAATATAATTAAAAATTAAACATAATTTTTAAAATATCAAAGATTTCTTATTAAAATATCATTGAATTTTTAATCTAATATCAAACAAAATTATTATACAATATCAAAGAAATTATATTAATAAAAGAAAAACTTGATATAAAATTTAAAAATTTATGTTAAAAAACACAACAAATTTATACAATTTTCAAGAAATTTAAATGCAACTTACAAACTAAATTTTAATAAAATATCTAAAAGCAAACTTTTTTTTAAATGTAAATGAAATATTTATAAATTACATATTAGAGAAAATTAATACAATTTTAAGTAAATTTAAGAAAAAACCAAATAAATTTCACTAAAATATTAATTATTTTCATGAGTTCATTGTTTAAATATTATTGTGATGTGTATGCTTATAAAATTTTCGTTTGCAACAATAAAAAAATATGTTATTTAACCCTTTGTTTACCCATTTCATGGCTACAGGGTATACAAACACAGTATATTTAGAGAAAATTATTTAAAATATGCTAACATAAACTAAATATTTCAATTCAAATATCAAGTTGAAGAGATAGCCCTTGCCATCATTTACTTACTATATAGAAAGGTTAAACGGATCTGATTAAGCTCACAGCTGTCTAATGCTATTGTCATGATAAATTGCTCCAAGATCAGCGACAATGGGTTAACGTAACGTATGAATATCATATATATATATAAATAACAATATATACATATGTACATATATATAAAGTCTATCCAAAGTTTTGTGTTCTACTGCAAAAACTTGTGAGAAACGTGTGAGGAAAAAGCACAAGATTCCAGTTGGCTGAGGAAGAGAGAGAAATGTATTTATATATTTACAAAAAACACAAAGCAGAGCAAGGGCCCTCCAAAAAAATGCTTTGTATAAGCAAAAGCTCAATTGTTACAGTATAATAATAATATTTGTCCGCATGTTTTAATCAATGTGTGTGTATGAATATTTTTGTGCTCTTATCAGATATAGAAAAAAATAAACAAACAAACTTTAACGATACAGCATTAGAAATGAAAATAGAAACCAATTAGAAATTCTTAGATATACTATTTGTAAAGTGCCGAATATATATTGAACTTTTATTAAAATGAGAATAAACATTTATCCGGAAATTTGTTTATTATTGTACATATTGGGCTGGCCTATATAGAACGGGATCTTTCGTGTGCAAGTTTTGAAATCCGAAAACGGTAGATATTTTAAAATTTGGTTTGATCGGTTCAACTTAAACTGTGGAGTCAAAAATGGTTAAACAAACACTGATATTTTTCCATTTTGCCATTGCATTTATCGAATATCTAAAGGCAAACATATAGTGAAAGTATTTAAATGAAGTACATCATTTAAATCTGTTTATCTGGTGTTCCCCAACGTAGACATATTGACTCTGTGTCTTTAAACTTACTTGTATTCCTTAATGATCTTCTTTATGGGTTATCACACTCTTCTAGTACACTATTGTAAGACGATGATTGATTTGGATTGCCGAAGAATAGGATATAGGGGGGAAAAACTGATTCGGTATAAAGGAAATTTCTTTTTTTCGCTCTCCGCGGCTTTAACTGGGGTTTTGGCGTTAATTTACCACATAATTAATGAACATTTCGTCTTTAACTAACCGACCTGTTTAGGAGATCAATTGAGTATTTTTGCTGACGTTCTATCCCGATCCATCCGATCCATCTAACCTATGTCATTCTCCATCCAGTACTGCTAAAAAACAGCGCATATATGTAAGCGAAAATTTGCTTAATTTGGCTCGATTTGTGCATACGCGAATAGCTGGCCACTTGTTCAAACATAAAGTACTGGTCTTTTACTGATTTTTTGATGTTGGAAGCCACAAACAAAAGGAGATTACAGAGGAAAGAGGGTTAAATGTCAGACTTTGAACTGAATCGGCACTAACTAAGCATATGTGGATTCTGAAGACTTTTACTATTTTCAATTACAGATGACACGCTACAAGCAGACCGAGTTCACGGAAGATGATTCAAGTTCAATTGGTGGCATACAGCTGAACGAGGCGACGGGACACACAGGCATGCAGATACGCTATCACACGACCAGGGTGCGTAGACATACCAAATTATACACTAACTAGTGTGTATGTATAGTACACTATGTATTCATATGCATAATTTACATATCATTCAGACTGTCTGCAGATGCAATGAGCTTACGGGGTATGATCCGAGTTTGCTCTGTTCGTGACAATGACCCAAAAAGCAAATGTTAGCGAATTGATTTGCCTGAAGGCCACACGATTCTGTAAGGCGTCGTCTGTGCTTTCTTTAACTAATTCCGCATCGTTCTGGTGTCATAATTAAATAATAGCTCTTAAAGTGTTTTAGGCTCTTGACACATATGGATTATGTGTGTTTGTCAGGGGTCAAGTACTATGCATAAAAACATGATTTGTTTCTTATATTTAATGTATAATTTGTAGTGCAACGAATTTTTTAGGGCTTATACTTTTAAAAATCGCACTCACAGCGTTCGACTTGCCATGTCCGTCTGTCCGTCTGTTTATCTGTTCGTCTGTTCGTCTGTCAGTCTGTCCGTCTGTCTGTCTGTCTGTCTGTCTGTCTGTCTGTCTGTCTGTCTATCAGT
This sequence comes from Hypselothyrea guttata, assembly GCA_035045125.1. Classification (NCBI taxonomy): domain Eukaryota; kingdom Metazoa; phylum Arthropoda; class Insecta; order Diptera; family Drosophilidae; genus Hypselothyrea; species Hypselothyrea guttata. The sequence continues at coordinate 1,016,696 of JAWNNJ010000194.1, forward strand.
CTGTCTGTCCGTGTAAACACCTAAATCTCAGAAACTATAAGAGCTACAGAAAGGTAGGTTCTTCAACAGATGTTTGTTTTAGAATTTTGATACCGTCCACTCTTTCAGAGTCAACATTTAAAAGCCACTACATCCAAATTCGTTTGTGGTTTGGCATATAAGTAACTTCTAATTGTATCCATCAATGCTGTGAAATGCATTGTGATCGTATAAGCGAAGATATGCCACAGACAATTTGGCTGGGGTATGCCGCATGAATGCGCTCAATGTTTTAAGTTTCGTCGTATACCTCTGTAGATCTCTGCCCGACGGGTTTGCCCCGTAATTTCTGGTTTTTGTCAAAACTCTGCTCTGTTTTATTTTGTTTTTCAAAATTATAGTAGTATATGATTTTATTCTTTAATGTTTATTTCTATTATTGCCATTCATGCATTTTTTGAAAGTGTTAAAGACTATTTAATTGAATTTTAGACTTCTACGAATTACGAATAATTTTAAAATTATACAATATATTTTTATGTAGTACATTCATACAATTGTTTTTGTTATTTGCTTAACTCTACAGGCCACCTTGAATTGGAGATCGCGTAGCAAGACCGAAAAATTGCTGCTAATCATAGTGTTTCTTATGGCCATTACAATTTTAACGTTGTTCACATTGTTATTATCCAAGGGCTCAAATGATAATACCAAACACGTCGTTCACGTTCTGCCGCCTAAGAAAGGTAAATTTTCCATAACGTAAGTTAAGTTATTGAAAACCAATAATTATTTAGAATTGCTTTGCATGTTTCAGACTGGATTACGACTGGTAATTTGCCATGCCTTAATGAGCACTGTATTTTCGCCTCCAGTGAGATACTACGATCCATAGATATCAGTGTCGATCCTTGTGACGATTTTTACGGATATGCGTGGTAAGAAAATACAAAAATATCAGTAACAAAATAGTGTAGTAGAATGAGTGTGGATGACACTCGGATACAACATTATTTTATTTTCAAATATATTTGGTGCACGTTAACACCTTTTTATAGTTTTATTCTGACATTCACAAAACCATAATTTTGCTTTTATTCACAGCAATCAATGGATCAAGAACAATCCTATACCAGAGGGTAAGTCCACTTGGGGCACCTTTGGCAAGCTGGAGCAGATGAATCAGCTGATAATACGCAATGTCTTGGAGAAGCCAGCGAAAACTTTCAAGTCCGAGGCAGAACGTAAGGCCAAGATCTACTATGAATCCTGCCTGGATGTGGATGAGCATATGGAAAAGCTTGGTGCTAAGCCTATGACCGATCTACTTACTTTGATTGGTGGTTGGAATGTGACGCAAACTGGATACAATGTGTCCAATTGGAAATTGGGCAACACACTGAAAATACTACACAACAAGTGAGATATTTTAACATCATATTATACATATGTCTACGATATAGACTAATTTTATTGTGATATTTCAGATACAATTTCAATTGCTTGTTTGGTTGGGCCATTGGCGAGGATGACAAGAACTCGACCCGTCATGTAATACAAATTGATCAGGGGGGCCTAACTTTGCCCACCGCTGATTACTACAACAACAAGACGGATATACATCGCAAGGTGCTCAGCGAGTACATTGAGTATATGACCAAAATCTGTGTTCTATTGGGTGCCAATGAGACCGATGCACGCTCTCAAATGGAGGCGGTGATTAATTTTGAAAAGAAACTGGCCAACATTACCATACCCATGGAGGATCGACGCAATGAGGAGGCCATGTATCATCCAATGAACCTCAAGGAACTCACCAAAATCGCACCGTTTCTCAATTGGACCGATCATTTTGATAATGCCATGCAAATGGTGGATAGACGTGTTACCGAGGAGGAAGTTGTGGTCGTCTATGCGCCCGATTTTCTTAAGAATCTATCAAATATTATTATGAACATGCAGAAAACAGAGGCTGGCAAAATGTAAGTCTATTTGTTCTGTGCAGAGAGTTAATAGGAACGTATTCAGAGATCTCCATAACCCCATAGAAACTGGTCTGCAAAAAATGCACAAATATACCACAAAAAAACAAAATATCTCTGATATGATTATGGTATCGAAAACTCCTATGTCCTCTATTATATTTCATTTCTTCTATTTGCTCTAGGACATGGGCATATATTGTTATTTTCTAACTTATGAGCTGCATTGTTTCTAGATAAAACCTTTCTCATATCTATTATTTAAAATTTCTGTCATAACTTATTTAGTTATATGCTAACTATAGCATATGTTTCCTCATCACCTATCTCAAGTTTCTGGTATTCCAATACCACTTGCTTTCCTTCTGTGTGTTCACTTCCGCAAGTATCAGCTCAATCCCTTCATGATCTAGCTTAGCTTTTTAGACCATCAACCCGATATCATAAACATGTTTTTCAGGTTGGGAAGCGTAAAAAGTTACAATATTATGGATGTTAGTTTGAGCTTAGATTGCAAAAAACTTTTTTTCAGAAACGCGATTTTTACTTTTTATATGTTCATTGGAGTTAATAATTTGGTCAAGATATTCACTTGTCATTTGAATAATCTATTTATAACATCAAATTAATTTCAATTGTCACAATAACTTAAGATTGTGAAGGAAAAAGCTGAACTATATTTTTTGTTGCATACCACAAAGCGTATTTACAAAAAGCTGCAACAATGTTTGACTTCCATTATAATATTTATGCTTAATCCATTTGATTTCAATGCAGATGCTTTTAGGAGTAAATATATACAATTGTATATATAAATTGAAATATTACACATCACTATGGTATAAATTACTACACATAACAGTAATAGTATACCATAAAATAAAGTAAATAAATTTTTATATTTTCACAAAAAAAAAAAAAAAAATGCAGATGCTTAGAAATTATTTACTTTTCATAATCTTTTAGCCACAAATATGAACTTTTTCCACAAGACATGCATTCTAATATGTCTCTATCCTCAACTTTCCGTTCCCTGCAGCACCCTGAACAATTATTTAACATGGCAGGCTGTACGTACGCTGACCAGCTGCTTGTCGAAACCCTTCAGGGATGCATATAAGGGCGTGCGTAAGGCTCTGATGGGCTCTGATGGCGGCGAGGAGGTCTGGCGCTACTGTATCTCCGATACGAATAATGTCGTCGGCTTTGCGGTGGGCGCCATCTTTGTACGCCAGGCTTTCCATGGCGTCTCCAAGCCAGCTGCGGAGCAAATGATTGGCGAGATACGCGAAGCCTTTAAGCTGAACCTACAGAATCTCAGTTGGGTGGACAAGCAGACGCGTGAGCGAGCCATTGAGAAGGCCAATGAAATTTCCGATATGATTGGATTCCCCGATTACATACTAAATCCCGAGAAGCTGGATAAGAAGTATGCCGATCTGAATATTACGGCAAATGCCTACTTTGAAAATAACATACAGGTGGCCATATACAATCTAAAGAGCAATCTCAAACGCCTGGATCAGCCGGTGAACAAGACCAACTGGGGCATGACACCGCAGACCGTGAACGCCTACTATACGCCCACAAAAAATCAAATAGTCTTTCCGGCCGGCATACTGCAGACGCCATTCTTTGACATTAACAATCCAAAGAGCCTTAATTTCGGTGCCATGGGCGTGGTCATGGGACACGAGCTGACACACGCCTTCGACGATCAGGGACGGGAATACGATAAGTATGGCAATATCAATCGCTGGTGGGATGCCAAGAGCATCGAAAGCTTCAATGAGAAATCCGAATGCATTGCCCAACAGTACAGTGAATTCAAGCTAAATGGACGTAATCTGAATGGCAAACAAACCTTGGGTGAGTGCAGAACTGTGCATTATTTTCTCTTAGGCATACGCTAATGTACTCCATTCTTTTGCAGGTGAGAATATAGCTGATAATGGTGGCTTGAAGGCAGCGTATCATGCCTATCTGCGTACCACTCCCGATAAGGAGGCGGATGTGCTGAAGCTGCCTGGCTTGAATTTGACGCATCCTCAGCTCTTCTTTGTCTCTTTTGCACAGGTGCGTGAATGTTGCATGCATTATATCACCTGTTCGGTTTAATCATATCCGAATCTTATCGCAATCCTTAGGTCTGGTGCTCCAGCACAACGGATGAAACGAATCTGCTGCAAATGGAAAAAGATCCACACTCGCCCTCACAGTTTCGAGTGATTGGCACACTGTCAAATATGAAGGAATTTGCCGAGGTATTTAAGTGCAAGCCCAACAAGCGCATGAATCCCACTAAAAAGTGTGAGGTTTGGTAAATGGAAATGCAAACAATAATGTAACATGCGAAAATAGATCTCAGAACGTATGGTGTTGCATCTTATCGTATCGCGTCGTCGATATATTCCATACAAAAAACACGAAAAAGATAAATGAAAATCGAACTAAATGTAAGCGAAAACTTATCAAAACCGCCGCACAAAACAAACAAGAACAGGAACTAATTTTACTCAAATATTATACATTAGAGAACACTGCTTGACAGAAAAAACCTTTTCAAATAACACATCTTTTTTAGGGGCAGCGAGTTCAAAAATGAACATCAAAATATTATCCAATTGTTCGTTCTCCAGAAATCAGTCGATCTATTTTATTTTTTAATTTTTCATTAGCTTCAACTGTTAGAAATGTTTTGGTATATTTCATGTTGTTATTGATTGCAAAGTCTTTCAGCTATAGACGACAAGGCAAAAATACTACATAAATGTTTCAATAGTAAAAGACAATTGCTTCTAAGCCTAAAAGAGTGCAACAAAAAATTCTTACGCTCTTTGTATGGAAGAGTTGATTGTAGATTATTGGTTAGCTGCGTATAAGAGAAAAACTATGCAATGACATGGAATGTACTCAAAATTTTGAAAGAGCCATATTTACCGATAAATAAAATATAAATCATCAAAATGTTTATAATTTATACCTTATTTTAAGCTCTAATTTAAAAAGATTATTGCAACTGCAATCACCCACTTGTGTAGGGTGTAAAAACAATTACCTTACAAAAAATTTAAACAAATTTGAGATCAGCCTATATCTTCCATTTAAAAATATTAATAATGCGAATCTGCTTGTATATGCATTTACCATTGCGAATAATAGAAAAATTATATATTTCCTTGAATATCTGGAGAACGGACAGTTAAATTATTTTTTGTTGTCCACTTTTGAACTCAACGCTTCTAAATACTTTAGGTTCGGGTATCAAACCCCAGAGGGCCGCCCGTTCATTGAAATTTGTCGACCAGTGTAATATGCAAAATGTATTATAGATTCTAATGAGTTTCGAACATGTGCTATATATTTGTTTTTGTGTTATTGATTATTTGTTAGTTTTGAGACTTGTTGTTCGAGCAAACAATTTATCCTATTAGTTATATTATGTACAATTTCATTGGAAGTTGATACTGGGAGCTAATACAGCAAGTCCATTAAGCAAACTTTTCGGCCTGCCGAATTTTGATGTAACTTTTTATTGAAATTTTGTATCTGTGCAAGGTATTTACTATAATTATTGTAATTATTATGATTATTATATTTAAAAACGTCAGTCATTGTGCCTATTATTGAAAACGAAAGAATATCTGACGATAAACCTAATACTTTTTTTTTGGGAACAGGCTTCTAACGACTTAAAGCCGTTAAAGTCTGTGCCGTAATGTACCAAAGCCGAGACTTAACAAACAAAAAAAAAAAATATATATATATATATATTTGAAAAAAAAATTAAATAAAAATTAATTAAGTTGAAGAAAATACCAAACTTAAATGCGGCCAATAATAATTGCAAAAATAGCCAAAAAAAGAAAATCGGCAAATACACTATGTATTTCGATAAAGCCTATGTGTATGTATATGAATGTAATAACCGTGTATATGTAATAGATATAAAGAATTTGCAACTGTAAAAGGTTAGCTGTATTTGTATAACTATAAATGTATATTTGTGTGTATAAGAAATAACCAAAGGTAACAGCCAAATAGAGTCGAAGGTACAGATTTATGCGTTTATAGTAGAACTGCAATGCTCTCAAAGGAAAGGCAAATTGTGGGCTTATGTGAGATTGTGTCATAGTATCAGTGTGTATCTGTGTGATTTTGTGTGTCTGTGTGTGCGTGAAAGTGAGCGAGAGAGTGCGAGTAAGCGAGAGCGAGAGCGAGAGCATTTGGTGCAGTTGCTTCTGCCTTTATGTGGCCAAACTCCAAAGTGCGAAATACATAAAATAAATTATCAAGAAACTAAGTAACAATGTAATCAATTTGTATATTTTATATGCTAAAAATGTAAATTAATTATGGGTACATAGCAGAGCAAATACTTTTATACCCCAAATGATTGGATAAACTACTTAGTATACCTAGAATTATTTGTGCTTAGTTAAGAGAACCCAAATCAAAATATCTAAGTATTATTTATAAGTTAAACTTGTATTTTTGTGCTCTATTCATTTCTTGAAATTTATATAAACTTATAGTATATCGTACCAAGATGCACAACAGAAACACCAATCAATGAACTGTAGCAAGTACCAAAAATTCCTCTATGATTACAATATATTATGGAATATAGTAAAATACCAAATACCAAATACCAAAAAGCTTAACGGTAGACCACTAAGCATTTGGCACATATCAAATATCAATATTGGAATACATCGCATAAAATGTTTACCAAACAAAAAAAACAAAAAATGAAACGATATGTGTTTAGTATTACGAACACTAAACAAGTATAACACCAAGGGGAAACCCTATAAGAATTTTACTTAAATCAGTCAAATGCAGTAAATATACCAAAAATTCTTCTAATATACTACATTAAACTTAGGAAAAAGCGCACAAAATAAATGCTATATAATAAATTAAATTAGAATTGATAAATTATATACTTATTTGCCAACATCTTTATCGAGTGGTTCCTTTCAAAATGCGAAAATTATTAACTCAACAATCTAGAAGTTTTATTACAATATATACATATATACAAATAACAAAATGATGTACTAAAATAAATATATATACATATATATATAATACTATACCGAGTGCATTTAAGTTTTATTTAAATTCGATCAATTCTCGATTATCCTAAGTCCAACGCATATGATACATATAATTCAAGAAATCAATTTATATAGTACATATGTACACATTCGGATATATACATATATATCTAAGTATATCATAACTATACTACTAACTATGCCTGCATACTCCAAATTATGTGTGTATGTATGTATGCCCAACATATGAATACCATATTTTTATTGTCGAAACGAACAAACGAACATATTGTATACATTTGCGAAAAGAAATAAATTCAATAACTGAGTGTAATTCCATTGTGTTCTATTTATTCTATTCCCCCTGCATGGAAATTGTCAGAGCATTAAATTTGCATATTATTCAGCCAACTGTAACCGCAAAACAAAGCCAACGTCAGCTAGCATAGTCAAAGCCAAAAATGTAATTAGTTTTCATCTACACTGGCCGAAATTTGTGGGGCATAATAGATCTAACACTTAGTAAGTCTAACACTTCCTTTTAGGGTATCAGCTAGTCAGTGCGAATCGTTGCCAACTTTTCGTGCATGTTTAATTACAACAGAAGTAGGGACGAGAGCGAGGGACTCAAGGAACTTCTGCATTTGCTCTTCCAAACAGTGTTGTCTGAGTTGAGACAGATTTGCAGAGTCAACCATTACCAAAAATATTGTTCACGGGGCAGATCAGTCGGATGGGCCCGACTATAGAATAGTCGGTTCCCTATATTGTAAATATAATTCTTTAAAACTGTCACACAAAGCGTAGCAGTCATGCTTGTTCTTTTTTTTATTTGTGCAATATTGTTTCGTTTATATCTGCTGTGTTTATAAACCGATTTTAATAAGTTTTTCAGGATAGTTAAATATAATAGAAGAGAGTATATATTCCAAATACCAACTTTCTATATTAAATTAGATTTGTGTCCCTTAAATTGTTGAATGTATTCTATTTATGTTCATCGTGGCCAGAAGGGGCGTGGCATCTACGATTTGAAATAAACTTGATCTGCGTATGGTATTCACCTTTCAAAAATGACCAATACGGGTTCTTTAGCTTTTATAGTTTAGGAAATCGACGCGTTTAACTATAGACAGACAGATATACAGGGCTACATCGACTCAGCTCGTCATCCTGGTCAAGAATATATATACTTTGTGGGGTCTGCCACGCCTCCTTCAGCCTGTTACATACATTCAGACAAAGTTTTTCAATGGGAACAGGGTATTTAAAAAATTAAAAAAAACCCAATATGTTGGCTTTTTTTTTAAACATTATATATTAATATTTGGTATTTTTCACCAATTACCTATTGAAAATTATGCGAATTGTTGTTTATACATATGCCAAATTTAGCTTTAAATTAGCTAAATTGGCAACGCTGCTGCTTAACTCGCAAACTCTGCATTCTGGATGTAGTTGCGATATTTTTATACCATAACTGGGAATTTGCAGAGACATTAAATTGCTTAAAGCTGTTAAACTTAGACCAAAGCTCAAATAAACTTTAGTTAGTAGCACAGTCTAAGAGCACACACACAAACATCCGCACACCCACACATCCACAGAAATGCCTGTAAATTGCTTACATAATAAATAATAATAATAGCGTGCGATTTTTGGCGCAATTTAAATTTATTTATGGCATACGTTGGGCTCGCATGTTGCTCGCAAGTTTACTCTAGCTGCTGTTCCCGCCGTGTGTCCTTTTGGCCATGCTTCCGGCCATCGACGGACTCCGACGGACTCCGACAAGGCCTGCGTCATGCTGCCATGTCTATATGTAGGTCTGTATGTACTGTGTATGTGTGCAAGTATACACCTGGCAGACATCGTCATCAGCCCTAGAGGTGGGAACTTTTTATATTTTTAACGAAGCGGCTGATCCGGCTGGTCGTCAGGCAACAAAGCATTTAATCTGCTTAGCCGGCAAGTGGACGAGGACCCTCTGTTTCCTTTGGCTAACATGTACTACTCGGTGTTCTAGTGCTTATAGCCAGAAGTGACCCTTTGGTCTAAAGCGTTGGCCTGGTAATTAGCAATGCGCACACCTAACTATCGACAGTTCAAGGCAAACGCTTCCCTTTAATGCATCAATTTGCATATTGCTAAAATAATTCAATTCGGTTTAAGTTGATTTCAGTTTTTACTTGGAACTCGAAAGACCAGTAAAGAAAAGCTCTAAATAAACAAAATATTCAGAAAAATTGTTGCATACTTTTTAGTTACTTTATTATTGTGTGCATGATATTGATAAGACCTCCGAATGGTCGGGGATATTATCAACCCTTAAGCTGCTGTATTAAATTATCTTATCCAAAGGCTCCTGAGAGTTAGACTTATTCACAGAGTAAGGTTGCGAAGGAGGCTCTAGCGAATTCATTCAGTGTTTTTTCAATTATTTGCATTATCTATCCTTTTATAAGGTACTAAGTTATTATGAATAGTAACATTGAGCTTTATGGAATTAAAATGAATGACTTAAATTAAAAAAAAAGAAAGGGTATAATAAAGGTGCTGGATATATGTATGTTTTGGTGATAAAGTTAAAATGATCACTTTATTGGCGCGAATTATGTAAACATTAGATATTATTTTAATCGGCTACTCAGCAAATTGTTGCTAGCTAATTAATGCAATTTCTATCTAAATAGCCGCGCGGATACAGCATAGAGGAGCAACAAGTACGTAAACTAAAAACAAGTTCGATGCCATTAGAGAGAGCAGAACATAAAAAAAAAACTTTTCAAATTGCGCCATGAAAATCCAGGCGTGGCATTGGGTATTACACAAATGTGTTGAGTCAGCTGACCTTAAGCCCTGTTAACGGTTTGTTGTTGTTGCTGCCAACCGTGCCAGTTGGCAATCAGGCATGCATTATGTTGACACGCCCCTGCCACATATGGCCCATGTCCAGATTATGTTGGCTCTAACAAACTGGTATTGTAACTCTGGCTCCCCGTGCTGCTTGGCACCCCCCCTTGACCGCAGTTCATCATTTGCTGAGTGAAATAATTTGCCAGCGTTGCGGCATTTCATTTAAATATGTTAATCAAGGGCCAAGTAATTAAGTAAATTAAATGGTTTCTGCTTGCCTGCCGCAATGCACAAAACTTGCCTTCCCGCCAGCTTCATCTAAAACTTCTGCGCCCCTCCCGGCACTCCGCTCATCATCACTTCCCAGTCTGTCATGTTAAGCGCTAATTTTTGCATGTTGATTTAAATTAACATAAGCCAGTTGAGACTCAGCAGTTCAGTACTCTGGAAGGCTACAGTCGGACGTAGCCGACAGTGGGAGACCCTCTGCTTTGTGTTTCAATAATACACACACTGTCGAGCAAATTGTCTGTTGCACGTCTTCGCTGTTTCTTCTCCGATCGTAATGCAAATCCTAGCATCGATGGAGAAGTCTGTAGCTTTTAAATTGTGGCCACTGTTGCTTTTATAGTAGTTCACGAGTCTAAAATAAACTTGATTTGCGAACAAACAAAAAGAACCATACAAAAAATTGTTTCTCTTGGTGTTCATATGGACAGAGCGACACACGGACAGACGGACATGGCTAAATAGACTCCGCTCGTCATGCTGTTCAATATCATATATACTTATATAAATATACACCCTCTGGGTGCTACAACATTTTTCATTTGTACCAATTTAATGGATGCTTTTGTACCTTTTTGAAGTACAGGGTCTAATAAACCTACTGTTGTCAGTGGGTACAAACAAACACGTACGCCTGGATACATCCATCTGTATTTGGAATATCCATCTGTTTGTATGTGTGCTGGTCATATGCATATTTAGGCCACATTTAGCAACACATTTCGAAGTTCACCTCGCACTTATCTGCATAATTTGAATTGTCAACAAGTTATTATAAAGTGCCGGTCCAATATTTTTTAAAGCAATTCACACACACGATGTTTGCCTAAATTTGTTTTTTCTTTGACACTCTGACAGTTACACTTGATGGGCTTGCCCAAGCTGGTTAAGTTTTTATTAAGTTTTTACTGAATTCAAATGAAAATTTTTTCAAAAATCGGATACATTCTTACATATAAATCACAAAAACGTTTCTGTTGTTAACTTATTCTTCTTCTTCTTCTTATATAAACCCCTTTAGACTACACAGTTTTGCTATATATGCTGCATATATTAAAATTTGCCAATTAAAATAATATTTAATGCTAGATTTAGCATTAATTTCTTGAATTCATTGAAAGGAAATTAAATTATAATTAAATAAATTTATTCAATTTATAACAATCAAACATCTCTAGACTGCACGTTGCAGCTTGTAGCTTTTGCCATGCTGCATTTAGCATCCATTTCTTCAATTACTGCGAGCTTTGTGAGGGTTCGAAAAATTTCTGTACACTTTATATTGTAATTGAAAGTTGCAGAAGCGGAATGTGTTTAGTTCGTGCTATTGAAAGTCATTCGGTTTGTGCTATCGTAGCTGGAATACTTATATAATTAGCAGCAAACGGTTACAAATTGTATTTCGCACCGACTTTTGTGCTCACATTTTAATTGCAAAATTGTTCGGCAATTTGGCAAAAGGAAGGCAGAGGCATGGACAGGCGTAGAGCCGGGGGTATTGGCTTGCGGATAGGGGTAGGCACAGGGAATGGCCACGGCAGTCGGGAGGTATGAGTTTGTGTATATTGTGGTGTCGAGGTTTGCACGACGAAATGAGATTTCAACCGCAAACAGCAGCAAACAATTTCTGCTTTGGTCCGTGACGCTCCATGCGCGCTGGCAATAAAATAACAATCAACGCAAGCCGCGACTGTTCCGTGGTAAAGGCAAACAGAGCAGACAGACAGAGAGAGAGAGTGAATGAGAGAGAGAGAGAGAGAATTGGAGAGCGAGAGGGAAGATAGCTGAAAGAGTTGCGTTGCGTAGCCCCCAAAAAACATTCAAACCGGCCAACCGACAACAATGTTCAGCAAACAACAGCAAAAACCCCAGCCCCAACCCACAACCCTTTCCCAACCATTTTCAAATTCTACTTTCTTGCTCTCTATCAAGCAAAACGCACTTTATTTTGATCCGCCGCACAGTGGTCGCTTCCATACGACAAAGCTCAAAACATCTGAATCAAACATTTCTGTTTAAATCATAAAGTTCATACCATAGATTAATTAGCTATTTTATTCCAACATTTTATTCAATGTGACCGTTTTTTTAAAAGAACAAAACCCTTTAAAGTTAGACCAAGTTGTGTTGTGATTCATATTTCTTTAAACAACGTATTTAAAACAGTCTTAATTTCAAAGCTATTAATTTGGCATTCTAGGTGGGCTGTGGAATTCTTTATTACGATCGGATAAGAAAACTGTGAATACATGCAACAAAAGAATTTGGTCGACTGCGCCGAAAATCCTCTTCGCATATCGCATATAAAAACAAATATAGAGGGTTTTCTTTACTTCCAAGATGTTAAATATTTAGGCTGACCTATTATAGAAAATAAGAAATTTATTACAATCGTAATCCGATCGTTCCTTTGATAGCTATAGGATATAGTCTGCCAATGTGACCACATTTTTTTTAACGAATTTAAAATGTATTAATAAATGTATGGTCGAAATTTCATAATTGTATCTCCACTAGAACTATTTATGTCGAATACATACAAGACCGACCACTGTGCACAGTTAGCGGAGTAACCTACTTCCTGCTGTCCCTCGGCCCCTTCACCACAACCCATTCCCTTTCTTGGCCGCCGTTTGGGCAGCAGTTTTACGCAGTTCCAGCATTTGTGATATTCATTTCAAAAGTTCGCCCGTGTAGCTTTGGCATTTATTTCCACAAATTAATGAAATAATTTTAATCGCTTAATTGAAGTAAATTGTGCATGCTTGCAGAGATTCGCGTATATAATTTATATATTTGTGCCAAATAAGTTTTCATAATTGATGTGCTCTGCGGATATCGCATATACTCTATAGATGCTGTACAAATTGGATATACTGTCTTACTATTTACAAAATGAACTCATCCAATAAAATCACATGGGTTTCGAAATTTGCTTTACATTTCTTAGTTTCCTTACTAAAATAAATTAAAACCAAACAATTAACTGAATTTGTAAAACACTACCATTCCATTTAAAAATTGAAATATTCTATAACTAAAAAAATGTTGTAATATTTTATTTAATTTCCAATAAAAATTTATTCTTGATTGAGAAAAAAACAATTAAAGATATTTTGTTTACTTTGAAGTATACAACAGACTTTATGCGGACCAAGATTTGAATTGTTTAACATTCTGCTTTTTAAATTATTGACCTCTGTACACTAACATAAAATTTGATTCTGAATCTTCGCAGTTGAAAAAGAAACGATCTTCAAACGTCAAAAGAAATTGAAAATATTATAGAAGAGCTTGAAATGAATAGTTAGATCAATAGTTTAAATATCGCCTAATTCGTATGTGTCGCCGTTCACTAAATTTAATGATTACAGAAATTTGATTCATTTAGACTCATCTGTGCACGAAATTTTACAGCATTTGAATTTATTTCTTAAGCAGCTTCTCTAAAAGAGATAAAGCATTATGAAAACAGGTTTAATAGTATGTTTTGCAATACATACTTTTCCAGTTTTGCTGAAATTTGCTTGGTTTTCAATTTCCTTGAGCGAAGCTTGCGATTGGGTCGTTTTTCGCTTAAGTTTGCAATATTTAAAACTAATGGATTAGAACGCTTACACTCTGGCTTAGTGGTATTGGCCGATATTTTGGCTAAAGCACTCATAGTTGGTTTCTGTGATTTGGGCGTACGGCGTGTTCGGCGATCATGGTGCAGCGGCGTGTTCCTGATTTTCTTGTTGGGATCGAAGAAGCTGTCCAGTAGCTCAATAATCTCGGTCTTTTGTTTAACACTAAGATTGGATATTCCCTGCAAGGCACTGATCAATCCCTCAGCACGCTTGTCTTTCCAAATTTCATGTAGTATACTCAAGTCGTAGCCGTGATCGGCGAGCACCATGCGATATTTAAGGGCTCGCATGCGATCTTTGGTGATATTCAAATAGTTGATAAAAACTGGACGAAATGAGTTCTGTCGCTTGATATTCACATGCTCCACAGCAACACTTCTCAGATGATCCTCAATGGTTTCGGCAAACGGTTCGATTGATTTGTATACATTACCAAAGGCCTCAAACGATTTGGAATGTGTCAATTGAAGTACCACGTGGTAGGTCAATTTAGCTCGTATACTGGCATTGCCAATAAAATCATTGGCCAGTATCTGATTCTCCTCTGTGGAATTTGGTAGCACTGTGGCCAGCCTACGTAAGCTGATATAATTGCGATCGAAATGATCTATAAACGTCTTTGCCAAGTTATTGCTGTTGATGAAGCACTTTACACGCTTCGCAAACACATCCATCATGTCGTGCTTCAATACCAGTTGCAACATCATATGTGGTATGAATTGACGTGCATCGTGGTACAGCAATATGATGCTATTTGTACTGGTATACTTCGCTTCCAGCTGGGCCAGCCAATCAAGGAACCTCTTGAGCACTATCAGATCGGTTTCAGTTTTTAAAATCTGTGGTAGCAAAATTCAAAATATGAGGTAGCTGCAAGAATGGAACTAGAAGAATGTAGAAAATAGCCTAAGATATTTAAAATCGCAGTAGTTTATGACAATATGTATTTTATTGTATTAATATTTATAAATAAAATTGAAAGCTCAATTTGCAATCATTGCAAAATAATGATTAAATCTAATTTATATACAAATAAATGTAATATGCTGATTGGTGGAATAAAAAAGGTAAAAAACAATCAGAAAACCCAAAAATATTCGCCTTAAAAGTGCGAATTTTTGTGGGACGCCATATCAAAACCCACCTCAGAACTACTTTATTGAGCTTATGCAACATCTTTTTCTTTAATCACTTTGCAGTATATTTTTCTCTTTTTACTCACCTGGAGCGTTTTCATAGATTTCAAGACACGATTGGATTGCACCGTTACAATTTGAATCTGATGACGCTGTCGTGCGACGGAATTGAGATTCATGCATGGCATTATGTATTGCTGAAACGACTGATTGTGCGAATAGGCTGCCAATTGAAATACCTGCAGGGTATTCAAATTCTTAAATAGTAGCTTTAGAGTGTATTGTTTGTAGAACATACCTCATCGCTCAAACGACGTCCGGTTGTATCCAAATCAAATGCTACCGGTATATATTTCGGTGAGGGTAATCTCTTGTTAATGGATACAATACGGGCACCAGTAATTGAGCTCTCCATTTTGCGGACATACATGATTATGATTGAATTTAACTAAAATGCGATTAATATCTAGGTCGAATAGTTTAGGTTGGTTTTCGTTACCTACTTTAATGTGTTTTTACGTGTTTGGCGAATATTAACTAATTTTTTGTTTAGCTAAAATTTGTTTTAATGTTGCTTACAATTTGAACACTTGATTGAACTCAACTGAGTGAAATATTTAATTTTGTGAATTTTATTTATTTAATTTAGTATGCAAAGCCTTCTATAATATACTTTGTTATAAATAATTTTAAACAAATTTAGCTTCTTATTTTAGTAGTTGAAAGTTCTGTTTATAAGTGCAATCTCACCGAAACTCTAAAGGTATTTGAAATAGAAATGGTCATACTTTAAAGCAGACTAAAAGATTATGCTGCTTGTTTTGTTAAAGATTTCAATCAAAGTAAAAACATCTGGGGTTTTAATGTTAATATATGTTTAATTCTATGTTCACTTATATTTTATTCAGGGTTTGAAAATATTGTGTAATAGACGTTGATTGTCTAGGGTTTTAAGGCGAAAGACTACAGGCGGACGTAACCGACAATATAAGACTGTACTTTGTTTATATGTACAAACACACACAGAGGCACACCCACAAAGCTAGGCACTTATGCGAATATCGTATACACCAATCACATGCATTCGAAATACCGCCATCTGCAAAGTCAAGCAAATTGCCTGTTGCATATCTTCGCTGTTTCTTATCCGATCGTAATGAAATTCATAGTGTCGATGTACATGGCAATTACAATGGGTAGCCTTAAAATTGTAGCTGCTTTAAATTTTGTGCTTAGCTTGGGAAGGGTATCATAAATCTAAAACCCGATCTGCTTACTGAATAGTAGAACCCAGATCCCGAATATGGTGTCTGTAGCTCATACTGTTTGCAAAATACAGTTATAGTTGCACAGATAGACAGACCTACAGATAGACGAACAAGAAGGTTAGATCGACTCAGGTCATTGTCCTGATCACCAATATAAATACATTGTGGGGTGCCTTTTTTTGGGTGTAACGTACAATTCCAATATGCGATTTTGTAGTTTTCTTAATCAACGTACAGGGTTATAATATATTGTACATCTTTATTCGAGAGTATATATAAATATATATGAATATGTGTTTTACAACTCATACTGGCGTTGATTTAACTGTCTGTGTCTGGTTTATTGCATTTAAATATGTTATATATTTTATACTTTGACTGCTCCCTTTGGCACTTGGAACTGTGGACGCGCCTTTGCATAATGAAGAAATTTTTCGACGCTTTTTATGTCAGCATCGGCACAGTTCACTTTCTTTTCGTTTCTTGTTTTTCCTTTATGCGCTTCTCTTCTGTGTTTTTCTTTTTTTTTGTTTACGACTGTCGAATGGTTTGTTTATAATAATTTTACGTTTGGGCCGCTGTCACTGACTCCCGCCAATTACTTAGTTATGTAAAGTAACTCATTTTCGGCGGAGCACTTGATGATGCCACCGACCTGTGGCAGGCTCTGAGACAGCGACGCCAACGGCGATAGAACAGTTGCCTCTGCCTCTGCTCCTGTTCCTGCCCCTCTCTGTCACTGTTTCCGTCTCTGTTCTCTCTGCTTCTGAATTATTCACAGGGGCGCGTGAAAATATTTTACATACGCTTTTCATCTTGGTCTGGACTATTGGCAAAAACTCAATAATTTTGGCCCATTTGTATTTATTAAGTTGTCCCGTGTTCTAAAAATTTCATTAATTTTTACTTAATAACATTAAGATAACAACTCAAAAAAAACAATTGTTTACCTATTTATTTTAAATTATGATATTTTACATTTGAAAGTTAACATATTGCACCGGCAAATAGATATTCTATATTCTCTTATATATTATAAAAAATATGAAGAAAATTAATTTTATAAATACATCGTTCAAAGCGCAGCAGAAATTCGTCTTACTTTTTTAGGATAGTTAAATCTAATAGACTATAGTATACTATATTTCGAATAACAACCTTCCATGTTCTATATTACGCTTGTTGTTTAACTTTTTATGTACAATATTACGCTAGTTAGGTGGGTTGCATTGATTTTGGGCGTTAAGCGGGCGTGGCAGCCAAGATTTGAAATAAACTTGATCTGCGTATTAAATACAGCTACATACATAACAAAAATAGCTGCTAAAGCTTTTAAAGTTTCCGAGAGTCAGACGGTTTAGTCAAACCAACATATGTGAAATATTGTAGAGCTGTAGCTTTATTGTTGGAATTACTAACAAAATTAGTGACATTTTCCCCATAGTACATTGTGTGTGTGTTTGTTACTGAGTGCACACTGCTTTAGCTTACACCAAAGTCATGGCATATTTATGCACAGTTTCTACATACGCACACAGCTTAATACGCTTACCTCATGCGAGGAGCTTCTGTATTATTGCCTTGTACACGGCTGAGTGCAAAACGCTGTTGCATTCTCTATGCAGATTGAAACGCACTTAATCAGTATGGCCGATTTGGGTAAAAAAAGAGCACAGCGGGCGCTTAGGTCAAGCAGCATGACAAAAGCTAAAAGCTGTAACGCATTAACGGAAATTATTTTATTTTTTTAGCCTGTTAATTTTTACTCTACGAATATAGGGCCAGACTGCATGACAAGACGTATTAAAATTAAATTAATTTAATTTAAATTAATACAATTAAAAACTCTATACGAATTCACTTATGGTATACATCGATATCCCTGTTGATTGTTCAAAAAAATGGCAGGATGACAAATGTTAAAAATTTGTTTTATTATCCTTTTTGAATGTTTTCCTGTTTTTTTTTTCAAGTCCTATTTAAGTTGACAAATGCAGCATGTCAAAAGCTGAAAGCTACATATGAGAAGTATAACCAGCCAGGCTTTGTTTCAAGCTCTATCCATACTTAAGCTATTTTTAATGAAAAATTCAAATAATAAATGTAGTTGGAATTAAAACAAACCAGTGACGACGAAGTTGATCAGTAGGACGCACTGGACTGGTGAATACCCTCTTCTATATTTTAAACTAAATTAAAAAGATTTATAAAATATGACAAGAAGCGCAGGTGTTATGCTTTGTTTTACTTTTTTGTCTGTACGCCGTTATTTGGGCGCGTTGCCAAAGGACGAGTAAGGCAAGACCTGCAATATTGTTTCCTTAATAACTTCTGCGACTATTAACCAATTTAAATGCGCTCTGCAATATAGTTAAACATAATGGTAGAGAGTATATATTCTGAATATTCGCGCTTGTTAGGCGGTTTTACTCGATTCGGGCGTTAAGAAGGCGTGATATCTGAAATATACTTGATCTGCGTATGGTATACACCTACACCATGGCTATATTGACTAAGATCGTCACCCTGATCAAGAATAGTATATATACTTACTTGGGGTCTGCGAAGCCTTCTTTTGCACAATCTTATAAACCCTGTTTTTACCCGTTTCATGGGTGCAGGGTATATACAAACTAGCAGAACTTATACAGTTTAGTTATTGTATTTAGCCTTTGGCTTAACTGTCACTAGATTATATTGTGGCATTGAACAGCTTATGCTTATTGTGAACAGAAATTAAGCTTGGCAGCAGGCAGAGCTCACAGTCGAGTGCCTGCTCATAAGCGGCTTTCCGGGCAAAGTCGGGCAGTAAGGCCGCTTTGTAGTCAGCAAAATTGTAAAATGAACTTATGGCTGGGCCCTGGGCCTTTTCATTCATTCAGCAGCTAAATCTATAGTGGCATACAATTTATTATGCTCCTTATGCTGCGGCACAATGGTGCACGCGGACTTGACCGGAGACGCTGGCCAATGCGAGTGTAATCGCAGGGAATGGCAGGGAATGCAGGGGGGGGGGGAAGGCGTAAGTTTAGAGTGGATGGAGTAAGGCAAGAGAATTGCATAAGGAAGCGGAAGGAAGGTCAGCCTTTAGTCTATAAGCTGCTGTAGCATGTCAACCGGTTGAATCGGTTGGGCTTCCGGCAATGCGGCCATTCTACGGGCTTGTATTGCACTTTCACCTGGCAAGTGTGCTATCCGCTATCCGCTATCTGCCATCTGCTATCTGTTTTCCTTCCTCATTTCCCCGCTTCGTGACCCCTCTGGGCTGCTTCGACCCTCTGGGCAATTGAAATGCATTTGAAGTGAACGAAATATCGTTTAATTTGCTGCAGCGAGTGCAGCTTAGACATGGCATTAGACTTAAATTGAATGCATTGCATTTTTGATTAGGTACAAAGTGGCTTCAGTAATTGTTGTGCCTTTTCGCTTCTCTCTCTTTCTCATGCTTTGTCTCTGTCTCTTTCTAATCAGTCGCACAAGTGCCGACTTACAATTTCCAGCTGGAGCCGCACACAATGGAACGAACATCTGCCCCATACACATAATTGACGCAACAGTTCTCCTTGTTCGGCAAATTGTATTTTCTTATTCAATAAAAATCAATTGTACAAATATTGCGTTCATCAAAAAGAAAGCAAAACTTCAAACAATATTCGACACTATAGAACCAGTTCCACCTGTGCCATCCCTCTGCCAGAGAGACAGAGAATTTCATGCAACATTTTGCTTACATTTCATTTATTTCATTGCCCCTGTTCTCTGGCTCCCTGCGTCCATTCAAAATGGGTAAGGCAGGGCATAATAAATGTCTGGAAATGTATGCTACAGGTACAGGGTGTTATGCCACATAAATATATTTCGTTGCTTGCAGAAAATATTTTGGGCAAATTTGTTTTTACGCTTCTAACGAAATAAGTAAAGAGCTTTTTTTTTATTTTAGACTAGGAGATAGCGTTGAGAAATTGCAATATTGATATCATCGATAAGGAGTTGATATCGAAAATATCGACAAGGTTTTTGATCTTATGCCCTGACGATAACAGTGGATATTTATACATATATTGCCAACCAATAACCATCATACTATTTGACCTGGATTTTGATAGCAAGTCAGTCAGTCGATCAGGTCAAAAAGTTTTAAATAAAAATACTTACATAATATTAAAATGTAAATTATACCTGAGTTAATTTAAAAGCTCATTTGAATATATGTCATCTTATAAAATAAAATTGAAATTTATCATGTCAATCTATCATATTTTGAAGCTCGCAAGTAGTATCTCTTAGTCAGTTTCGTCCTCATCTCACTTCTTTGGTTTTCTTTTGCAGTGCGATACGAAAGAAAATGCGTAAACATACATATAGTACATGCATATATGGCTGTGGCGCCATTTTACTGATGAATTTCCGCCTTGGGATGACCTTCAATAAGCTTTTTCAGATTTGCGGCTCTTCAATTATCTGGGGGACACAACTGGACAAACGCTTTTTGTCACCAAAATGTTGAGCATTTTAAAGGATACTTTCGCTGGAATTTCCCACTGCTGATGAAAAAGTTCTACTTCTAGTTGAAAAATGGATGCAAACTTTTGCTGCTGAATTTGTAAAATACGAAATTACCATAAATATTATGCACAAAATATAAAAAGAGAAGCAGCGAAAGAGAGAACATATTGAAAGCATTCCCAAATGAATGTTGTTTTAATCCTTTGCTGTGAACCCAATGAGCAACCGCATCAGATAATCGGATGGCTATCACTTTTGGGGTTTGTGTAAGCTCTAATGACATTCAATTTTGGGTACGAGCTGCTACGCTAAATCAGGCTAATGAAGTGTTAATTAGACTGGGGGCCAGCTGGAGAAGTGTCGAAGGGGAGCGATACCAAAAAGAGACCTTCTCCTTTAGGAGGAGGTAGGTCATACTTTTGTTTTGCGACATATTTTGAAGTGCTTGGCTTTTCATTGAAATCAATTTTGTAAATAATTAAAATGCCATTTAGGTGTGGCTCAAGGGAAGTTCGCTATAGGGGTCGTCGTCAGGGGTATAGGGTATAGGGTTGCTGAATATTAACGGCAATTTTGTGTCGGTTCAGTTATTTATCAGCCTAATTGCATTACACTTTTGCGGTTTTATGGTTAGAAACTCGAAATATCTATACGAACTGAGCGAAATTAGCGACGTTGTGTGGGTGTTTTGCTCCATACCAATATTTTTGTGAATTGTGTCTGTGTCTGCCTGTTACTTGATGTGACAGCTCAATGACAGTACAACTGCTGCTGCATGACAACTCGAATAATTAATATTCATTAAATTTATTCTACATATACTTATACATATTCATATGCAATTATCTATTAACATATCTGCACACAATACTCAAATGCTCTGTGTGTGAACAAAGCTGTGGTACACTTACAAAAATAAAGAATGACTCTTTTTACAAAATAAAGCTCTTAAATGAATATTGAATCTAGACAAATATCTCTAAAATCATGATTGAATTCTGTTTATTAAATCAAAAAACTAATTATAACCTATTATTCTTTAAAATTAGTACTAATTCTTGAATCAAGAATTTTCTGTCTTGATTAACTTTTGACGCCGCACATTATTCAAGAACAAAAACTGTTGATTTTTCTCTCAGTGCATTAATGTATATGCTTTAATTTCTAATTACCAGCTCGATAATAACAGAGATAATGTGTTTTAGTCTATGCGTTAAAGCGCTCTAAGCTCACACTTAATGCTGGTCACGTTTAATTTTATTTAAATACATTTGAAATGTGATGATTTTGCTATATAGTTATATATGTATTAAAGTTAGTCAGGAGAGAATTAAATACATATACATATGCAATATACATATTTACATAAATTATTCATATTAATGTAAAGCACATGCAAATTTGATAATCAGCATTGATGCTGATAAATTGATATCAGGTTTGTTTTTGCAGTTTGGTGATTGGTTGAAGTTCATTTAGAGTTGAAGTTTATTAATGAGTTCGCATAGCACCGCACACTTTTGTACACTCAGAAATAAAGTTTGACTCGTTCTATAAACTAAAGCTCTTTAATGAATCTATATTTAATCTTGTATTTAAATCCAAGTCCCAATAGAATCGTAAATAGATTTCGATTAATAAAGGCAAAGCCACGGGATTCAGTGCAGAGAACGTGTAAATTAAGTACAAATCGTACATTATTTTGATCTTAAGAGTTCATTAAAATATATATATGAATTTTGAGAATGCGCTTAAATGAAGAGTTTTTTTCTAGAGTCTAGAATTATTATTCTTATTGAACTTTTTTCTCTGCATATTTTTGACGCAAGTACGAAAACTATTAAATTTGCTCGCAGTGTAGTACGTATCGAATAGTGATGTTAAAATTTTCTTTAAGGCATTATTAATCGCGATCAATCGAAGAGGAATTATAATTGAGAAAAAATAATCGATTAAATCAATTAATTATATCTTTATTTGCAAATACATACATTTTTTTTTTGTGTTTTTTACAAGTAAATTTACTTATATACATAAGTTAACTTTAACTTTAACAGACGCGAAATAGTTATACTGTTTCTTTTTTCTGTATGCTACTGCTGTATTAGTATTTTGTAGAATAATCGATTAATTGAAACCATTGATTCGATACAATTAAATCGTTTCTTGAACCAAAATTATCGATTATTGTGTATGATATGATTAATCGCGCCATCACTGGTATCGAACTAATGATCTATCAATCTATCTGCAGCAGCAACCGTTGAGCATTACCTTTAAAGTGTTGCCACTTCCACTGACCCCAGTGCGAAGGCAAAACTTTCACTTCAACATCCACGTTGATTGATCGACTGCACTTTGTAGCAGCGGGCAAAACATGTTGACGTCCCGGGAGCAAGGCGATTTCCTGCTTTGGGACACGCCCCCAACACTTCCGCGTCTAACAACTCATATTAAAAACTTTGCGAATGCGAAGCCGAACGCAAAAATGTTGATGCACAGACATTCACAATGCTCAAGATTCATAGAAATGGCATAGAGGGGAGTGAAGTGATGCCACGTGCGGCATTTGGACATCTGATTACGTTGTTTTATTGCCAACTAAGAAATCATGCGGTAGCTGAAGCACTTATACCAGAGAGAGTTTAAATAAGACCTCAACTTTAGCTTTAGCTTCAGCTTCAGTTACAGTTGAAACCAGATATCCTGTATTAAGGGCGAGCGATCTTTGCACTTTGTCTCGACTGAAAGTTACGCAGCAAAATAATAAATAATAAATAATCTAATAAGCAAGCTTGTCGCTTAAAAAATAATATTAATAATATATAATTAAAGTTAGATATTGTTAAATATTATAATTATGATCACTAAATGGTTTACGTATAATACGTTACATTTATTATATTATAATATTATATTATTGGTGATTTCCATACTTGTAAACAATACATTAATACACAAAAAAAGGGCCTTGGATATGAACTTTTATTTCCATAAATATTATTATTAATATTTTATGTTTTTAAATTTTTACAAATTTAAATTATTATTATTAATATTTAAAAGTTGATTGAAGTGGCAGATTTTCTATAACCATCAATAGATTACTAATAAAACATTATATTTTATTTTACAATGTTTTCATTATGTTTTTTTCGGCATGAATGCCTTTGTATACTTGACTTTTAAATACAACTTGTCGTGTGGTTTTCAATGAAAGTTAAATTTATAATAATGAATATTACCATACAATCTCCAGTCCATACAACCCATACCAAATGACTGTGCAATGAGGACAGGGTATGGCAAGATTAATGACTTTTATAAAATTTATTATTGCTCTTACCGACATGATGACGTTGTTGCATCTCACCTACCTAGGACACGCTGCCAGACTGCTGCTGCTGGAGCTCATCCTTCAGCTGGCTGGAATTTTCAATAAGGCCATAAATTTAACAAGTATTGCAGCTCAGTTGAGCAACGATTTCTCCATTTCATCCAATTGCTATTCCATTTTGATCGCCGTTGCTCGAACCCTTTGAAGTAGCTCATTTATTATGCAATTGCCATTGCACATTGTCGCAGAACAAAACAAAATAAACAAATAAAATTGCGCCAATTGTAGTGTCCTCTCTGAGCACTGACATTCAAATTCTGTTGGCATTCCCGTTAACCTTCCGTTCTGCTCTTTGTCACTTTTTGCGAGCTTCCCATGTTGGCAGATGAAATCACGACATTCACGCCATTCCCCTAGCTATAATTTATTTTAGAGCATCCGCTAAATTATCACCGTGGGGCATTTTAAAATCATTTTTTTGTTGACATTTTGTGTGTTGTGGTTGGGGTTTTGTTTCATTTTTCGTATACCCTGCATTCACTGAGAGCAGACGAATTTCTTCACCAAACTATTGTCAATGGCAGAAAACTTCTATCAACTCTTTGTTCAGCAGATCAGTCGGACCAAACGAAAAAGATATGAAAAATAAAAAAATTTCTTTGTTCTTCTTTCTGCCTGTTACACAGATGTTTTATTTGCAGTAACTTTATAGATACATTTCTTCTTTATAAAGTTAAAAGTCTAATTAAATTACGTTTTTGTTAGCTTACGTTTAATATTTTTAAAAAAGGTCGCACTTTTAATGAACTAGAATTAACTAGAACTAGAACTAGTAATGAACTAGAATGATAATCAGTATTTGAATAAAATTCTGTGCATATGATTGTGAATTATGGAATACGAGTAGTGCAGTTCAAAGCTTATGTTTTAGCTGTGTTACACAGGGTATCTGTTGTCAACTGTTTTTACAAACACTGCTGTCATATTTTACTTCTTTTTTAACAACATGATTAATTATGCTCACATTGCTTGGGATGAAGAAATCCCTTGCTGGTTAAACTAATGTGAAAAACGAGCTCTTAACTTACTCACAAGAAGTTAAGTAAATGCTTTAAGGATTCAATGAATGGCAGATCTGTTGAATTCCTACATGCATTGTTCCTACCCAAGTAACATCTACCTGATAACTTCTATTCAAGCCAGCTTTAAGGGTTTATGTTGTGGTAAATTTCTGCATTTCCCTCTGCTTCACTTTTTTGCTTTCGTTTTCTTTTTTCTTTTTTTTGCTTGCTATTATTGTCTGATTTTGCTGTTGGTTTTTAGCATCGATCTGTTTCTGGTATCTGGTGAGCTCTATTGAGCCACATTTAGCGAATGCTGGTCTATGTTTATGCCTTGCCTGCACACCCATACATATACACTTACACATACACACACACGCACACACACACACACACACAATTGGCATTTACACCCTTTTTGACTGTGTAGCAAGGGTTCAACGGTTTTCAGTTAAAAAGCATTCGAGTGGATGAACAATATTTATTGGTTTTCATGCGCCTGTCCATGTCTCAGTCCATGACGATGGCTATGTGTGTGTGGTCGAGCTTCCTGCTTTGTAGTGCCAATCAAAATACATACATATTGCCGTAGTGTGTGGTAAAAGAAAAGAAAATTATTGGGCGAGCTGTTGCCTACCAGCAATCTTTTCAAATGTTACAGTTTAATAAATATTTTTGCACCAGAAACTTGCATTGTGTAGTTAAATTTAGCCATCAAATAAATTAACACATTATAGTACATACATACTCAAAATATTGAAGAATTGAAATTTCACATAGTAGGTTATAGCCACAGCCACGTTGGGCGCCAAATTAAACAGCATCAAATTGTGAAGTATTTGAGCACGTTGAAGCACTCGTATTTAATTAGCGCGTTTTCTTTCAATTCTACGGCAATAGTTTGATTGAACTTTCCCGCAACGTGGAAGAGTTGAGTAAATAACTCACGTTGGGCGCCAATGGAGGCAAAATCAATATTAATATGCTGAAATCAATTGCTGTCTTCCTAACGGATGAATTTTAAATGCTGCTCAATTAGTTTGCTTATTAATTACAAGTGCTGAGTAAATTGTTAGTTCTTTGCCTGGGGAGATAAAAAACATAAAGGGTTTGAGGTGCTTTAAGCAATGCTGCCGATAGGAATGGGAATGGGAATGAGAATGATGGCATGATGGCGTGTGTAAGCTGCCCTTTGTCTGTTTGGCTCCAGTTGACTGCAGCGTCAAATAGATAAAAAACTTATTTGAGTCCATCAGAGAGGTAATTTCATGTGGGTTGCAAGAACAGACATATACTAGTAAAACTGTATGTTATGTACATATCAACGGTTGCCATTTCGGCAATGCAATGTCGGCTTTGTGGCTGCGCTTTTTTCGCATTCAACTCTTTTTTGTATGGCAATTCCTGGTAACGGCCTATATGAGGTTGGAGCTGTGTATTTGGTGTATGGTTTACGCTTTCCGGTGGCGTCAACGGCTTGACGGTAGCAGCACCACACTATCCGAAAACATGGTTTGTTTCACAATTTTGAAGTTGAATTGAACACTTTTGTAATAATTTTAAATTGAATGCGAGAGTATTAATTCTGAATAAGCGTACGTTCGATATTCCGCATCTTATTCGGCCGTTGCCGTATGAAAAATTTAAAATAAACTTGATCTGCGTACCATACATATACATCCACGTTCCAATTGCTTTAGCTCCAGCTCTAGTTTCCGAGATTTCATTGTTCATACTGTGAGACATACAGACAGATAAATCAGGCTAAATCGACAAAGCTCGTTCACTATGTATGAATTCATATAATGTAATATATGTTCATTTTGATTTAAAGTAGTTTTCTTACAACACAATATTAACTAGCTGCAAAGCGGGTTTTAACATGGCTTTTTTTCGAGTGTATATAAAAATGTCAAACATCCAGCAGAAGAACACAAATAATATGGAGGCAGAAAAAAACAACACATACCACACTTCTAAAGTTCAATCGAGTCAGTCAACAATTGGCACACCCAGACCCACACGCACACACACACTCAGCGACTCACATAGATACTGGCACACACACACAAAAAAAGGCAAAAAGTATCTGTTTTTTTTTTGGTTTTGGTTTTTGTTCGGTATAGTCAAAGTCAATTGAGGCTCTCCCTCTCGCTTGTTGGGCCTTTGCGGGTGTGTATCTGATTGAGAGCTTCGTCTCGGTGAGGGTTTCTGGAAGTTGACGTAGAGGTTAAATTTTTGGTCGGCTTAGTGCTTAAATACATTTGATTGTAATTCGCTTTTAAATTCGATTCGTTGCGATTTTGTTGCGATTTGTTATTGGATGTAATGGTGCGATATCTGAGCTGCTCCATTGAATCCCTGCGCCATCCAGAAGCAGAGACAAAAAAAAAACAAATGCCTGTCTTCGTTCATATGTCGTTACACGCTCTTTCTTACATTTTGTGTCCGAGTTTGAACTCGAGCTCGGGTTACGGCTAGGGTTAGCAGTGTGGCTTCGACTTTAAGTTCGAGGTCGAGTTGGGGCGAAAGTATCAGTTTTGGGTTCATGTGATTAATGCGGGTCGCACATACGTCCCAAATACACATAAGCTGCGCCCCCACACCGACTTCTGATATATATACATACGAGTATGTGCGCTATATTTATGTAAACCTTGATTTCTTCTTTGGCCAACTTTCCTTGCCGTCTCTGCGTACATATGGTAAAAGTGATACTTTAAGTACTAAGGAAAATAACATCAGATCGTGGAGCATAGCAGCTGTTAGGCACATTACAGAATAACGATTTAAATGTTAGATATCTAAGAGTTGGGTTCAATATGTCTGTCGAGATGTCTGGTAAAAGACTTGCAGTGGAGCAATTAACTTTGTGCTTTTAACAACCTTCTTTCAGCGCAATTAACCTTTTGATTTTATGTGCGTTTTATAGTTGCATAGATTCCTAGTTGTATCGCTTGGGTTGTCTCAGTTTCACTGCTGGCTTCGTCACACCAGAAAGTTTGGATTTGTTCAATTTGTTGATGCAGTTGTTGCACCATGTTGCTGCTGTTGTTCTGCTTGATATGTTTGTTGATAGTTGTATCTATTTGGTAACAAAATTTCACGTCATGTCACACACATCGACAAACAGCTCCAACAACACCCTACAGACACCCTCTTCAGAGCGACAGGCCGTATACTCTAAAAAGTGATTTTCCATGTACAACTTTACTATTTAGTTTTGGAATAATCCAAACATGTTTTGTTTAAAAAGTCTTCAATTTAACATAACGGAAGGGCTACGGTTGAACGCAACCGACAGTAGAATATACAGCTTCATACTTTTCAACATCATACGAAGCTCTGCAGAAAACGATAGATATAATGGTAAAGAGCATAATGTTCCACAATATCATAAGTAGCTCCGCATCAATGCCTTAACTTACAGTTTAATTCCTGTACTTTAAAAAACTACAATAGGGTATTTTAAGTTAGTGCAAATGAAAAATGTGTTTAAAATCCAAGAGGATGCGTGGTTTGCCTATAAAGTGTATCTCGTCTTGATCAGGATGACGGACTGATTCGATCTAGCCATATCTGTTTGCCCG
This sequence comes from Hypselothyrea guttata, assembly GCA_035045125.1. Lineage (NCBI taxonomy): Eukaryota > Metazoa > Arthropoda > Insecta > Diptera > Drosophilidae > Hypselothyrea > Hypselothyrea guttata. Next base: position 1,045,391 of record JAWNNJ010000194.1, read on the forward strand.
TCCTGTATGAACCTGGTATGAACCTGAGCATATTAGACGAAAGAGCGTAGATATGCAACAGATTTGGTGATAAATGTAAACACCGCTGCAGCCACAGTTTAAAAACTAACCATTTAGCAGGTACTTAGCCTTTGGCATTTTCTATCGTATAAGCAACAGCGAAGATACGCAGCAGACAATCGTTTAACTAAAAAAACCTACATAATTGTATACAATTCTACACATATAATTACAAACGTTTATTTGTAGGATAACCTGGCGTCGTTTAAAGTACAAACCATTAAAATCGAAGAAAGGATTTTTTTTTTGGTAGAGCTTTAAAATCATTATAGCTATAAGAAGCTAAACGAATACTTTGTCTATTCCAAGTTGAAGTTTGTTACGCTACCGAGTTTCTATTAAAGCTGAAGGTCTGCTTTTACCTGTTATATCTGCTTACTTCAGCTGCTTGGTTCACTCCCACCAAACTGCCTCAGTCCCCCCCTTTGGCTGTGTGCAAACTTCATTGACATAGAGACACATTGAAATTGCGCTTTGCATGGCTTCGCGCTGTTGCCTCCAGGTAAATGTTAACTGTATTTGATAGCTCTTGTAACTACATAGAAATACATATATCTTATATCTTGTATCTTACATATAGCTGAGCTGGCATAGCCACAGCCACGCCCCACAGCATTGACGTCTTGCTGCGCAAAATTAATTTGCGGCTTATCGAAACCATAAAAAAATTTTAATTCACTTTGCGTAAATAATCATGAGCGTCAATTCAATGACAGTCTTACGCTCGCTTCCGTGTAAGTATCATATATATTACGTAGCATACTTTTGTGGGTCGTACCTAACACTTGCGTTGGTAGCAAGCTTTGAGACTTGTTTGCCTGTCAAAGTCGAAGAGATAAGTTTGCCATACCCAGTAGCACACTTACTATGTAAGGCATTTGCGCACGTAGAAAAATGTGTGTAGTATTATTAATAACACTTTCCTACACAACAGAGCATCGTATAGGGGAAAGTGAAGGGTCTGCTACTGTCGGTTACGTCCGACTGTAGCCTCCGTCCCACTGATCTGCCCCACATCAAATACAAATCTTATTAGAAATCTATTGCGTTTGAGTTAAAATCATCGCTTCTTCTTCATCTCCTGTTACTTCTTTTCTGCTTTTACTTTGTGCTATGTATCTAATGCTTCATCTTACGAATCACCTAGTATTAATCGCAAGGGCAAGAGCATTTCTAATGTTTTTATCCGACTGATCTGCCCCGTCCATATGTTGCCTTAAATACTATGAATTTGAATTTGATTTCTAGAAAAACAAGCTTAATTTCAGAGCTTTGTTTTGTATAGCAAATCATATTTTTGCGTTTCTGTGAGTATTTCCATGTTACGTTTTTGGGTTAAAAGACAAGGATATCTCAAGTTTAGTCTTGATTCAATTTAATCGGCAATTTATAAAATGTTGATGAAAACTTAAGATATTTACGGAAGTGCCTTTAATCAATGTTGATAATAATATCGGTATTAATCGATATACTATAGCATTCTTGACCATTCTCAATATCCAATGTCTTGGCTGTGGCCCCAACTTTTCACGAGTTGTCAGAGCTGCCTGAGTTGTCACATTGTTTGCCTTATCGAAATGCCATGTAATGTGCTTGGGAGCAGAGTTCGTTTGTTGGTCACTTTGTTTGCCAAATCGATGCCTGCCTTGTTCTCTTCCTATCTAACTCTGTTACGATTTTGGGTTATGTTTTTGCTTTTTATGGCCGTTCTTTTATGGTAGTATTTTTGCAGTTTTGCGCCAGTTGATTGGGTTACCGACTCAAAACTTCATGGCAACTGCAACTGCACTCAGAAAAATGAAGAATGACTCCTTCTATAAAACGTAAGCTCTTTAACGAATCTTGTTAGACCCTGTACTTTAAAAAGTAATTTTAATTTAATTTTTTTTTTAATTACAAGAGGCCGAGAAAAATAAAAAAACCCGAGATCAAAATGAATACCAAATGACGAATCCAATATCACTGTGATCACAGACTTTATATTGTATTAAAAAGAATGAATAGGATATTGAATACTATATAGAATATATATCTATATGCATAGGAGGTGTTGGAAATAATTAAAGAAATGCACTCACAACAAAGAATTTTAAATCGTTTGGAAATAAAATGGTTAGAATTACAACAAGAGAGAGATGTGGGAGTAAAGTTTATGGTGTTTGTAACCGGAACAGTATATCTAATTTGGGCTATTAATCCACATTGATTAACTTGCGCATAAACACGATGTTTAGAGGAGATATTGGTTTACACCACCTTTCGTGCTTACTATAAACTATTATTTAATTTACCTAAGACGCGTGCGAATCAGGGTTTTGTGCTCTATTATTTATATATATTAAGTATTATTATTATTTAGGCTCTTCTTTGATACCTGATTTGATAAGTGACTGAGTTGACAACGAATCGTATATTGTTTTATTCAAAAAAGTTGATAAATATAGTAATAGAAATTAAAACGCGCTTAAATCAAGAATTTCGCTGTTAGGTCAAGAATTTTCTGTCTTATGAAACTTTTGCCACCGCAAACTCTTGATTCTATAACAAAACAATTAATTTTTCTCTCAGTGTGCAACTGCAACTGACATGCACTGACGCACGCCCAACAACAAACCAGTTAAGAGGCTGCAGCTGGTTGTTTACTTTTACTTATTTTGATTTTCTTTTTTTTGCATTTGATACCCTTTAGTTTTGGGGCCAAAAAAATGCCAACAAATGTAACAAAAGTTGCGACAGCCCTGTCATATTTTGTTGCTGCTGGAGAGTTTTTGTTGCAACTTGAACCAACCAAAAAGTTGCGATGACTGCCGCGATTATTTGCTATTTGTTGGACTGTCGAACACATTCCGAGCGGCAACAACAAGTGCAACAGAAAATATTGATCGTAATGGAATGCACATCATCGTTGGAGAATGTCATAGACTACGTACGGGCAAGTCTGTTTAATTTTTAACATCAATATATCAGGCAATTCTGAAAACATCGAAGCCATCGGATTTGCCATCAATAGTTTTGCATATTTTCCCTGAAATCATTTGTTTCAATATTTGTCACTGCTTTGGTTCAACTAGAAATAAAATATAAAATAAAATACAAAAATAATTTCAAATCAAATACAAGAAAATACAAAATTTCCCAATATGAACAGAGAAGCGGAAAATTTGCATGCACATTTGACCGAGATTATTGAGAGCATAAAGAAGAACTCGGCGTTGGATGATGTGGACAATCTGCTGATGAATGCCGTGCAATATATCGAGTTTAACCCCACTGCCTTCTCCAGGCCCGTTTTCTACTCGGAGGGCGAATGCCTGCAAAAGATGACGGGCCTGGTGAACCAGAATTCCCCCCACCTGCCCCCCCGCGAGATCAAGCTACCCGGGGAGGCCTTCCGCGACAAGTATTTGATACGGACCGAGGGCATCGCCAATCAGCATTTGCGAAATGTGCTGGCGAATCTCCTGGTCAGCTACCTGCAGGTGAAATCGCCTGTGGGCGGCTCCAGTGAGCAAACGCTGTTGCCCGAGAAGCGGAACACCGTTAACACATCCACCCAGACCACAGTCACGCTCTCAGTGGAGCTGTCGCAGCAGGGCGATGTCAATGGACTCTACGATGTGGTGCGGAATGCCATCCAATCCTTAATAAACATGGAGGGCATTTACCTGAGGAGGGACGTGCACACAGGTCGCTTCAAGCTCAATCCAGATACCGCCAGTCATCTCACAGTCGTGCAAGCCGGCATGCTGCTGCGTCTCTCCGAGCTGGGCTATTATTACAATTGTGTTAAGGTGTACGCGAATCTGAACACCGAATTCAATGGAATGGGGTTGGTAGCACAGGCATTCATATCCAAGCTGAGGCTGGAGCTGTTCCAATATCAAGGGCAGGTCGCACTACTGGAGGACAAGTGTCAGAAGACGCGTCTTGCGGATTGTTCCTCTTTGGATAAGGACAGCCAACCGCTGAGCCTGTTGCAACTACTCTGCTGGTCCATAGAACCGCTGATTCGGATGAAGTGGCTCAAGAATATCGCCGATGCCTGCCATCTGATGCAGGGCGGCAAACTGATTTCCGTACTCTATAAATGTATGAACAATGGTGATCCGATATTTGATCAACTGGTCACAGATTTCTTGGTCGCGTGCTGTGACCCCATGGCGCACATGATCTCCGATTGGATGCTGGAGGGCGCCATTAGCGGTCGCAACGGCGAGTTCTTTGTGAGGGCGCTGGAATATGTGCCCGAAAAGCGCTTCTGGCACGAGAAGTTTCGACTGCGCCCCGACATGCTGCCCGAGTTCATCGACATGGAGCTGGCTGACAAGATCCTCAAGGCCGGCAAGAGCGTCAACTTTCTGCGCAAGATGTGCAAGATCTTTGATCGCTTTGCCGACTGCGAGGAGTTTAGGGATATCATCGAAAATAATTTAAAGGATATGTTCTCCTTTGAGCCAAAGACCCAATGGCATTCAGCCGTCAATAATATCTCTGCCAAGATCGACCAACATGTGCTTAATATTGTGGTGAAATCTCACAATCTGCTGCAGCACCTGAGGGCCATGAGACGGTATCTATTGCTGGGCCATGGCGATTTTGTCAGCAGTTTCATAGAGATCATGGAGTGGGTTTCCCTTGAGATGTCTTGTTAATAACTATTCATATATTTATTTGTCTTTTAACAGACCTGAACTGGTTAAAGTTGGCTTCAAGATCCGCTACCATCGCCTCACTCCCATGCTAAACGAAGCGCTGCGCTGCAGCAATGCCCACCATACGGATCCGAAGATATTCAATCATCTGGAGGTGCTGCTGGAGAACGGCTTTTTCGGCGACTTCGGCTGGGACATCATTTGTCTGCAGTACAATTTCCGTGGACCTGTGGCGACCATGTTCGAGCCAGCAGTCCCCAAATATAGCGCACTCTTCAAGACGGTGTGGCGCATCAAGCAAACAGAGTTCGTACTGTACAAGAAGATCTGGAAGGTGCAGACGCGCAATTTAAAGGCATTGCGTGCGCTGGACAGCGAGATCAAGGAGGCCACCCACAAGCTGAATGTGTTAACTGCAGAGAAAATACACTTTATGCATCAGATATTGAATTATATGTTCTTTGAGGTCATCGAATGCAACTGGGTGGAGCTGGACGCCTCTATGGAGCAGATGACGTCGGTCGATGGGATTGTGGATGCTCACATGGAATTTCTGGAGACGATTTCCCGCGGATGCTTAGTGAATGAAGAAAAACGTATAGCGAGTTATCTATACGTCCTATTTGACAACATAATTTCTCTGGAGCAAGCGCAGTCGGAATTTTATAGCAATTGCTTCAAGGAATTGGCGGCACGCCAGCAAATGGCCGAATCAATCGCCGACTCTGAGCTGACCGGCAGTTACGGCCTGACCACAGAGCAGAAAATAGAACGGGATCAGGAGTGCAATTTGTTTCACCAGAAGGTCGTTCAGTTCCGTCAAGAACTCGAACACCTTTCCAAGATATATAGCGTATTCATTGGTGGCTTAATTCTGGCCCTTAATTCCAGCCCAAATATCAATCTAAAGCTATTAGGCACACGTATGGACTTCAATGAATTCTACCAAAAGAACGATCGGACCCTTATTGCACTCTTAACCTATAAATTTCTGGGCTGAGCAACGTTTCTGGAAGTGCCAAGGGCTCAGCTCAGGTCGCTTTAGCAGGACCGAATAATGACATTGCTCAGAGCCGCTTGTCTAGGAAATGAAATCATTTCTCCCAGTTACAACAAATTTGCATTCATTTATTGCGTTTTATTCTCGGTTTCGAATTCCGAATGTAAATATAATATTGTTCTGAAGGCACTAAGCTAGCTATACAAATTTATATTTATTGATATACAATTAAAATTAACATATATTATTTTTCAAATCAAGTGCATATTTGTATAGTTAATTAAAATTGAAAATTCGGAAAGCGCATATTAGATGGACGAACATCTACAGTCGGACTTAATCCGCAGCAGGAGAACCTTTGCTCTTATATACTTACAAACAAAATCAGAGGTACATGCGCACAATGCTACGAGTGTACCCATACCCTACATACCCCCCGCGCCATAGCTTTGTGCCGCATATTGAGTGAGGCATATCTTCGCTGTTTGTTATAATATCGTAATAAAATTTAAATCATAGGTAGAGAATGTCACAAGTCTGTAGCTTTAATATTGTGGATGCTGTCGTGCTTAAAGTGTGCGATAGCTATGAGGTAGGTGAGAAGGATAGCAAGGGGGGGAGGAATACAAAATCTAAAAAAAACTTGATCTGCTTACTGAATATGAGAATCTAAATCACGAAAATGGTGTCCCTAGCGCTTATAGTTGCTGAGATCTATGTGTTAATATAGACGGACGGACAGAAAGCCAGACTGACAGACGTACATCAAGAATATATATACTCTTTGGAGTCTGGTACGCCTCCTTCTGAGTGTTACAAACTTTTCCCACTTGCATTAACATAAGAGACCCTTTTTACTTTTTTTAAGTAAAGGGTCTAAAACCGAGCTGGAGTTGCAGGTTTTTTAATAAGGTGCTATTCGTTTCTTAAATTTAAAAAAACCGTTAATTAAAGCAATTCGTTTTGAATAAAGTCTTGTCTAGCTGATATACGTGTAGGGATAACAAGAATTTATTTGAACAAAAGCTGAGCGAAATACTAATTTAATTAAAAGTGTTACTGGACGACGAACAAACAAATTAAGCATATTTCCAAAACCAGCAGGCTGCAATTTCTACTCAGATTTTAATTAAATTAATAATTTGTTTTATTTTATTTTACATCTATCTCAATTTCCCACATATTTTTTTTGTATTCTAATCGAATTCCATTGCGTTTTGCAACTCTCAAATTGCATTCAATTTGTATATTTTCAGTATCTCAATAGTTGTCAATGCCACAAATTACATACAATCATACAAGGACTACAACATTCTTGGCTTTTGTTTTGTTTTGTTTAGTTGAACTATTTTTTCAAATAAAGGTCTAAATATTGTGTCATTTTGAATAAACTTTAATGCAGAGAGAGGGAAAAGTGAGTGAATTAGAGAGCAGAGCTGAAAACGTTGTTGAAATTTGATGCTTGTTTGTGCATGAAATGAAATAAAAATTTGTGGCATTTGGTAATTAAATTCAACACAAATTAGATGCACACACCTAGCACACATATACACTTAGCCAAATATTGTGTGCAAACATTGGAAAAAGATTTGCATTTTGGCCCAAAACTTTTCGAAACTGAAACTGAGATATAAAATTCTTGTTTATACGGAGTTTGAGGTAGGAGTCGTGGTTGATTCTGATGCTGATACTGATGTCCATGCTGATGATGTCCTAACTAAGTTTTTAGTTTGCTCGTCACAAACACAACAAAAACAAACACAACTACACTACAACTACAACAAATAGCACAAAACTAAAGCATAGAAAACCGTAAAACCGTATAAAATCTTCGTCAAAGTTTCCATATAGTTTGGTTCGTTTTAGTTTCAGTTTCAGTTTCAGTGTCCATTGCACAGTGGTTGAGCGGCCATAAGTATTTCTGCTGCAAATAAAAATTGAAAATATATAAATATTTCATTTAAAACCAGAATGGGCGGAGCAGATCAGTCGGACGGGCCCGACTGTCGAATACCCTGTACCCAATATTTTAAATATAATTATATAAAGCTGTCATACAAAACGTAGCAGCCATTCTACTTTTTACTGTGTTATGTGCGCCAGCTTTAACGGCCGCTCTGCTAGAGGGCGAGCGAGTTGCCGCCTGCAATATTGTTTCGCTAATAACTCCTGTGTTTATCAACCGATTTCAATGCGCTTTTCAGGATAGTTAAATATAATGAAAGAGAGTATATATTCCAAATAACAACATTCTATGTTCAATATTACGCTTGTTATTCGGTTTTTATCGATTAAGGCGTAAATGGGGCGTGGCATCCAAAATTTTAAAAAAGCCTCATCTGCGTATGGCATAGACCTACAAACTACTGAAAACAGAATTATTGTATTGTAAATAGCTCAGTGTCTCTTAAATTGGCGAATGTATTTTATTTCATACATTGTAGGCTACAGGGGCGTGGCATCCAAGATTTGAAATAAACTTGATCTGCGTATGGTACACACCTTTCAAAAGAGACCAAAACGACTTTTCTAGCTTCTATAGTTTAGAAAATCTCAGCGTTCATACAGACAGACAGACAGACAGACGGACAGACAGACAGACAGACAGACAGACAGACAGGGCTAAATCGACTCAGCTCGTCTCCCTGATCAAGAATATATATAGTTTGTGGGGTCTGCCACGCCTCCTTCTGCCTGTTACATACATTCGCACAAAGTTATTAACCCTGTTTTTCCCATTTTTCAAATGGGCACAGGGTATAAATATTTTGTATTTGTGATGCAAAACAATAAAATATAGGCAATACCAATATATCGAGCCTTCGATATTTACTTTGCCGGTTTTTGTTGAATCATCATATCAATAAATAAAATTGCAAAACGAACTTAATTCCAATTTAATACAACCACTAGGTATAGGACGCTAAGAAAAACAACGCACGATATACAGATATCGAAAAAAAAACCGATATTTGCTCATAAACCTAAATATCGATAAAATCGATTTTATTTTACCACTTACACTAACTAAATAAACCCTTATGAACTTATTTAAAGTAGAGGGTCTTAAGAAGTATTGCATAATAAATTTTGGACAATCAGCCGACAGAAAAACCAGTTTCTGTTTGTAGAGCTTAAAATCAAATTTTTCAAATTAAATTTTGTTAAGTTTTGACCATGCCAGCAACCACTGTGCGTTGGCGTTACGCCTCGTTTTTGGCTTAGATTCATTTTGTGTTGCATTGGGCATAGTTTAAAGTTGTGTGCCGTTTTCTCGTTCATTTTATTACATCGAAATTAATATGGCGTATACGCAATATAATAAAATGTAATTGAACCAAAGTGTGCCCAGCAGCAGGCGCCTCGTGCGTCCTTTGGCAGTACTTTTGCCTGTGTCGGAAGGCCCACACGTGGTCGTAAAATGTCCAGCCAATTATTTTGGGATTAAAGATTTCAAGTGTGTGCCGTCTTGGGCTTAGGTTTTCAATATTTCATGCTCAGCACAGCTCGGCTCAGCTGAGAAAAACACTTCAAAGTCGGCAGTTGCCACATTCCATTCCTGCTGCTGGCTAAACCAAGACATCTAATGCGTATCAATTGCAAGAACATGGAGAAACTTTCCAAAAACTTGCACACTTCATTAGGCACACAATTTTATAATATATGTGCAGACTGGGGCTTTCGGACATTTCAGGCCATCATCTTCCGCACTCTATGGACTCGGGCGAATATCGTTTTAAATAAGTTGCCTCAAATGGATGCATAGTTTATGCATAAATACCCGCATTCAAATTCAGGCTACTTTAAATACGAGTTGTCTGTTTTGGCAGGAGAGACAAAATATTTGCAGAAATGCAAAATTATAGCTAAGAGCTTTTCAATCTGGTAATATAAGGGATTAAAAGAACATTACTTTTTAACTAATATTCCCAACTCACTCAGGCTTAGGGTATTTTTTGGAATTAAATTTATTATTAAATTGCGACCGTTTCAACTGTTTTAGTTGATATTGTGAGGCGTATCTTTTGCTGTCCCTTTACTGTGTGTCCATTTAATTTGAAGTGGAAATAAATATTGCACATAATTTGCTTGGGTATACCTTTTATTGGCCTGAATTTTTAATAACCTTTGGCCGTTTGACCACTGCCAGCATTCGTTTAAAGCTGAAACTGCGATTCCAGCAACAGTTTTGCCAGACAACTTTTAAAGCCAGTTTTTCGTAGGTCTTTTAGTTCGTTAAGTTGAAAATTTCACGAATGGCTTCGGAATATCTGCAGCCATTGCAGACAAAAATATAGTTGATATTCCAATCGTGTTTGGCTGAACTTTAATAACTTTTGAACTTATTTTCCTTCTGCAGCTTTACTTTCCTTTGTCTACTCTTGGTTCGAGTGCGACATGCCTTGATTACTACTTACGATGTGTTTGTCTGTGGGTTGCTTGTAAGTCAGCACAAGACAGAGACAGCAGCATTGTGAGAGAAGAGAGAGAGAGAGAGAGAGAGAGAGAGAGAGAGAGAAAAAAGAGAGACAGAGAGATAGATTGCCGCATGTGACGTTGATGGTTTGCTGTTGACTTGACTGAGTTGAATGATTTGTGTGTCCCAAAAACTTGAGCTTTGCAGGGCGGGCGATTCAAAGGACCAGCTAAAACGATATGGAACCACTTGCTGGCTACACTGCGAAAAAATCAGGCAATAGTTAACTACCGTAAAGTATACACAATTTTTATAATTTCGATAACCATGTTCAAGAGTTTGCTAGCAGCTGCTGCTCGAACTTGTAAATTTTTTGTTGACCTGCAATATAGTTTTTGTTTTTTACAGTGCATAGTGATAGCAGCAGTTAGTATGAGCTAAAGTTGGTCAAGTATTAAGCGATAATGAAGATAAATAACTTGAAAGAAAAATACCTCAATTACAAACTTTAAGCGCACTACTTTTGTAATCAAATGAGCGATTATCAAAGTTTTCCTTTGGCCATGGGGCCTGGACCGTAGCAGCTGCCGTTGTCTACCTTCTGACGGCCCACAAAAACAAAAAACTATAGCAAAAACTAGGTAAAAGTGACAGTTAACTCATAAAATGTAAAATGGCCAACGGAAGTAGTAATACCCCGAGCCGAAACTTACTAACTATGAACTCGATCTCTCTATCCTTTGCTCGTTATCTTTGCAGCAGTATTTAAATGTAAAGCAGAGCATTTAGCTAGAGCAAGTTGGGCTTATAAGTAACTAAAAAAATTTATAACGCTTATGTAAAACAAGATTTTGAAAATGATGAAAATTCATTTATTTGAAAGGTATATTTGAAGGTATGTATTTTATTTATATTATAAAGTTAATGTAGTTTGTGTTTATATGCAGTTTTTTTTTTTAAAACAAGCCCCAATTAAAAATGTTCGTCTTTGAGCAAGAATTGTTCTAGTATTTTATAACACACAGGTTTTCGATTTAACAAATCAATAATAATAATAAATATGTTTTTTAGATTTCACTGGTTATATAGCAAAAATCAGTTTTTAACTTTATAGGAAATATTTAATTATATACACACAATTTTTGACGTTGCCAATGTTGATGATGTGTACTATTGTTTGGTTGGTACCTAAATCTGGTGATGTTTTTCGTTATTGCTTGGTTAATTATTATTATTATTATTATTAGTAATAAGATCGATGGCTTGGTTTAAATATATAATACAATTTTAAATGCAGTGCTATCAGTTTGGACAGCAATAAAACTTTTAAACTTTTAATAGAATAAACTTTTAAATAGAATCTGCAAAAATCTGCAATATTTTATGCAGAATATTTTACTTGGCACTTGCAATAATTAAGTTTAAACGCCATAGTCCCAACCTAAATCAGCTAATGGATTGTCTGTTTATTTTAAGCATTACGTTGTCCTTGTTCTAAGGCTTAGCTCGCAGCCTGTTTTACTTTCCCTAATTGGCAGCTAGAGAACATATAGAGCTGCTTTGAGTTGAGATACGAGTACTTGTAACCTAGCTAGTTCTGCACCTACGTGGCTGTCGAAGATGGGCCAAAGAAATCTATTACCGGTGTTTAACAACAACAATAAAATACTTGAGAGCATAAACAAAATGCTCGACATGAACCGGATAAGGTGGAGCACACCTGAAGCTGAGGGAGCTGATGGAGCTGAGGAAGCTGGGGGAGCTGGGAGGGAGCTAGGAGGGAGCTGGAGGAGGGTTGAAGCAACGTCACAGCAGCTGCAAATGGCAGGCCATAAAAATGTTTGCAAAAGGTGCAAAAGTGGCAGACACCCAGATACAGCAACAGCAGCCAAATGCGGAAAATGCGGAAAATACAGTGGGAAAACTGTGAGCAACATCGATGGAAAATTAATGCCGCAAGCAGAAAGCAAAGAGCTCATGTGTAGCTAGAGCAGAGGGAACGGGCTGGGGATTAACATCAGGGTGGCACACAAGAGAACATATTTAAATAAATTCCAATTCACACACCCAAAAGCAAAGCCAATAAATAATGTTAGCAGCTACCTACATATATATATATATATACAACTGTATATATATACGGTTTTAGATACCCATACAGAGCTACAGTTACAACACTTGAAGCTGCCCGCGCTGCGCTGAGCATCCGCCAGATGGCGCTGACAGGCAAAGCGTTCACTCGCACCAGCACATCCGACACCCAGAGTTTGCCACCAGTTTGCAGCTTCCATCTTAAAGCTGCCCCGCAACCCCCTGAACGGCCAAAAGCAGCCAAAAACACCTGCTAGCTCACCTGTCTATCCGCAATTGTATACATTTTTATTGGCTACAATTTTATTTTGATAGTTTGCTGCAAGGAAGCAGCCCGCAAAACTCAGCAAAACTCAAACAAAATTCTGTTGCAAAACAAATGGCGCCTTTTACAACAGCTCCAACATGGACGGCAGAACAGACCACCAGACAGACACACAGCGAGAAAAACTCATGCATTTCTAACTATCTAACGAAAACGAAAAAAGTTAAGACCACGGAACTTATATTATGCACGACCAAACTCAAGATTAAAGTTAATGCGAACTTAACAGGAAAAATCAAATGGAAAATTGGATTTTCCTAATTATTTTTCAATATTCAAAAGTAAAATTTACTTTAGGAAGTTTCAACAATAAATATATATTAATATATTATATATTAACATATTTAATGTATATATAAATATATATTATGATAAATAACGATTATCTATGATTTCTATTTTTATTTAATTAATTAATCAATATACTTTAATCACATTAATTGTGTTTTAAATAAAATATGCAAAGATAGCGTTCTCTGGTTTGAATTATTATTTTAGATACGAATTCCACTATTTAGAGTTTTGTTATGTTTGAAATTGAAATAAATTCTTAAATTAAGCTCATTCTTGTTAAATGTCTTTCTCCCTGTGCAGACTATTGAACAGATATACAGGTGTGTGAGTGTGTGTATGTGTGTGTATGGTCGTGTGTATGTGTGACATACAGAGGTAAGGGTGTTTGCCTCTTGCAGCTGCAACAAGGTGTGTTCTGCTAATAATTTGGTTAGACTCATGCTCATGCTCAGACTAATACTCATATTCATACTCGTACTCATACTCACACTCATACTCATACTCATACTCATACTCGAACTCATACTCGGGCTCACACTTATCGGGAGCACTTTTATGTGGCATGCGAGCTGCACATATATTTTATACGCTCTTCATGTGGCATGCAACATGCTGGCAAATGCCCCTGTGGCAGCATATTGAATTCCAAGCATAACGAATGCAATTTGTTTGATTGACTGTTTGATTGAATACAATTGCAGCAAGCTGCAACAAATACCGTAGCATGCCACCTGCAATACACACACATACACACACAGAGAGGCACAACTGTTGGCATACACATACATATATGCATAGTTGGGCACTTTTATGCTCAAGCTGAGCTTGAGGCAAATCAATACATAATCTGGTATTTATTATTGCTAATTAGATTCGCAAATTTAATTAGCCAACTACGCATTTCGCCCCATTAACACTTGGCCAGGCTGTTGCCACAGTAACCAAATTGCCACATATCGCTTTCAACTAAATGATAAGCACTTGATAAAGCACTTAATCAGCACAAACGGAATTTGTGGCATATACATTTGGGATGATTCAACCAAACCCTAGGTAATGCTTTGATCAAAAAAGGGGTATTATTACTATTGGAGTGGGGAATTCTGCAACATCTACTGAACCCCCTACTTAAGCTTCCTCAAAGCTTTCCCATCAGTCCAGTGTCAAGTATTTTGGAGAAAAAAAAAGTTACAGTGCACAGTGGTTGCGCCCATAGGCCATAATTCAAAAAATTAAAAAATAAGATTTCTTCGCGAAAAGTAGCAATCTCGTCTCTAAAATATCCAAGCTTTTTTATGCTAAACGGATTTTTCCTGAAAAAATATGGTTCTTGCTAAAAATAGATATAAATTTAGTAAATGCGTGTTCAAATTCGCGGCGCAGTTGAGCGTAGCTAGAATTTTTCGTAGCAAACTTGAATTTCACAGTGATAAAACTTTTGTTAGCGTGGTCGTTATTTTTCCCAAAATTTTTTATTTTTTTTCACAATTGTAAAGCGACGCATGATTTCATAACCGAAGGTGAGAATTCAGGCTCGACATCTAGCAATAGATTTTTATTGCAAAAATTTGGCTTTTGTCAGATAGTACTATTTTGAATGTTGCCAACATTCTCATCAGTGGCCTAAGATACGAGAATTGTCAAACTTGTCTGTATATGTGAGTAAATCGTAGGCGGGGTTCGAACCGTGAATCTGTGGTTTATCAGGTTATGAGGTTTATTTTTATATATAATTTTAATTGCAAATGTAGCTATATCTGGCAACTCTTCAGGCAGGTAGCTGACGATGGCTCAAGATACCGTTAACTGCGAGACCTCCAATATGAAAGCTGTATATGAGAAGGAGTTGAACGCCGCTTGCAAGCTGCTGAAGGAAACCACCAATATAAAGGCGCATCTGGAGATCGACATCAAGCGCATCGACAAGAAGACCAAGGAGCTGGAGTTCGAGAACGATCGCTTGCGTCGTCGTCTGAAGGATCTGCGCAAGAATCTGGGGGGAGAGACTTTGGCGCGCATGGACTTGGAGAGTAACATCCAGAGTCTTTTGCAGGGAGCTGGCATTTAAGGACCAGGTGCATGTCCAGGAGCTTTGCATCATGCGCTCCTGGTCCGCCTCGAGCGCCTCGAGCAATCTGACGCTGTTTATCCAGCAAGCACTCTGCTTCCCGAAGGCCTGACCAGAAAGAAGAACAGAAAATCAGTAAACCATAGAGCAATAAGTTACGCTGTGCTTACGTAAAATGCTGGCGTCCTCCCATGTACTGATTTTGTTGTGAAGCGGATCGGTCTTGGAGCGCATTATGCGCAGCTCCTTCACATGCACCTGATCCTTGAAGGCCAGCTCCCTGCAAAGGACTCTGGATGTTGTTCTCCAGGTCCACGCGCGCCAAAGTCTCTCCCACCAGTTTCTTGCGCAAATCCTTCAGACGACGACGCAAGCGATCGTTCTCGTACTCCAGTTCCTTGGTCTTCTTGTCGATGCGCTTGATGTCGATCTCCAGACGCGCCTTGATATTGGTCGTCTCCTTCAGCAGCTTGCGAGCGGCGTCCAACTCCTTCTCATAGACGGCCTTCATGTTGGAGGTCTCCCAGTTAACGGTATTCTGCGCCATCGTCAGCTACTACAAGAAAATCAAATAAAAACACGTAAAAATTAGTAACAACAAGTGAGCGAGTGAGAGAGAAAGCGTTGTATTAACAGTAGTACTGTTATCTCCCTTCCTTATGGAAATTATCTTGAAAAAGTTTATGTGAAACATTAAATAACTCACCTCGGAGTAAAAGATTCGTATCCTGAGAAAGTTGGGTTTCGTGGTGTTCATCATCAAAGTTTTGGAAGGAAGCAAAGTGATTATTTGGAGCAGCAGGCGCCTTTCAACAGTCAGATTGACGACGGTGAAATCCAGTTTGGTTCGATTTGGGCCATCAGGAAGGACCCTCTCAAGGATGCAGAATATCCTTTCAGCATTTCGAACGTCTGGATGGATGAAGCTTCAGATGGATAAGGAAGTAAGATTCGACTCTTCTTACTTTCACTTTTTTTTTGTTTTTTGGTAAAAATGTGTATTCACAAAATTTGTATTTATTTTTTTTTATATTATTCACAATTACTGTCACACACGAAACTAGTCAGTGAATGAAAACTAAATTAAAACCAGCAGAAATCGCCCATGTAATTTCTGGCAAACAAGAACCAGTTGTGAATTATAGTGCTCAATATATTTAAAATAAAGTTTGACACTTCATTGCCTACTTTTCAGTTTTTCTGACACTATAATTCCCAAGTGGTTCTTGTTCGGCAGCATAGTAGTGCCTGTTGGAGAGCTGAGAAAAGCATACTTACCTGGCGCTGAGGCAATCCGTGATCTTGAAGGCGGTTCCTCCAGAGCGAGACTTGGCCATTGCACATTCGGCTAAGTTGACCTTTGCGATTATTCCAAATGTGAATAAATCGACGCATAATTTTTGGTAGCCGGGAATGGCGTACGCGCCGTCCCGAATTAAACAATAAATTACAATTCGACGAAGAAAAAAGACTTAGGGATAAAGAAATCAATAATAGATCGAAATTTTTCAAATGCAACATCGATGGAAGTCGATATATGGCATTACTGCATAACGTGTATCTACCTCCTTACCACTGCACACTGGTCGAAATGGCCAATTTTTTGCATAAAATAAAATAATAAAGCTATTAAGCTTAAATTTAGTTGAAACGCCCATATTTACAAATAGAATAACTGAATAAAACTCCAAGTGAATCGGACCACGCCCACTTACACCGCCCATGTAAGAATATATTGTAATTGAGTAATTATTCTTGAGATAAGAGTGTGAAGGTAAAAAAATTATTGAAGCACTTGGTATTATTTTTTGTAGAAAGTTTCAACAATCTTCTTTTTAAAATGGTACGATTCGTTTAAATCGGTAGAAAAACATCACCTTGTTATTAATCGACAAACAGCAAGTTAATTATATTATTATACTTGCGCCTTAAAGTATGCAACTAAAAATGCTGCAATTTGTATGGCGTGCATACAAAATATCGTTGTCTTTAATTAAATAAAACAAGAGAAGGGCATGTTTGCTGCAAACAATTTCTTTTGTGTTATAAACTACATATAAACAAACATTTTCCCATATTAACTTGCGAGTTCCAAGGAGTTGCCTGTTAGTTATGATCCATAGTAGACAAACACTTTTGTTTAAATTTTTTCTATTTTAATTCACCACAAAAACAATTCACAGAAAAAACAGAAAGCACATCTGTTAAACATATTTTGTTATTTTATATTTTACATACCTTTTGCCATATTCTCTATATTTTTATTTACTTATTAGTGCACAAGTGAACTTACAGTAGCACTTTAAAGTTGGGCGTCAGTTTCGCGCTTATTTGCTGCAAGTAATAGGCTGATCGATTGTTGAACTTTGCGGCACTCGTACTAAATCACGGAGGTTAATATTGGACTAAGAGTTATGGATTATATGTAGTTGGATAATATACTTTGAGAAAATATGTCACATACAGTTCTTTTTTTTTTTTAAAGAAACGTTTGAATTTCGATTTTAAAATATAAGTTTATATATATTTTTCATGAAAACGAGTATAGAAATACACGTAATTTTAAAGAATACACCGAAACCAGTAGTCCCTTGGAACGGTGCATTGATTATAAAATTCCATAGTTCCGACCCATTGAGATATTTATGCGATATGAAAGTATTGCAGCATCTAAACGTCAACGTGGATAACACGTAAAACGTTTGGCACTATAAGAGAAATACTGATTAGGTGTGAGATTTCTTAATTAAAACTTTTTAAACTCAATTGAAGCTTACAGAAATGTAGAATAAGTATCACTATTCCAAACATAATAAAACTGATGCTTATCTGAAAAACTTTTGCAGTTATTTCAGCCTGCTCCTCCATGTCTAAGTAATACGCATCTTCGATTATATAGGGCATCTCGAAACTTTTAGTTTATTTTGAATTTATGCGAATATTTGATTTGATGCTTGCCTAACATATTCAAAGCCTGCTTTGTCTTTGGGTTAAGTCGAATTCTAAGAAAAGCCTGCTTATAAAGCCAAATGCCTAAGAGTTTAGACTGTGGCTTGTTGGATGTAGGATTTATCTGAGCTGTTTGAAAACAAATTTGGTTAGGCAAGTTAAAGATCAATATTCACGATGGAGAGACAGAAAGAGAGCGAGAGAGATAGGAAAAGCATAGCAGTAGCTATAGCCAAAGTAATTATTGATGTGGTCGATGTGGCCTGACATGCGCTTGCTTTTAATTACAGCAACTTTGTGGGCTCTGGCAAAAGCCAACAAGCCATAAAAGAGAAGAAAAGTGAGAGAGGCAAAGAGAAGAAAGGAGAAAGGAGAGAGAGAGGGAGAAATTGTCGTTTTGTCGACTTGAGTTTAAGTGAAATTACTTGCCAAATGGCAGCTGCTTGGCTGACAGTCGCCTGCCATGTGTCATTAGCTTGCAATTTCAGTATTTGCATATTACGCATACGCAGCGTGGTGCGGTGATTAGAGCTTCAGCTGCAACGTCAGCGTTTAACATTAGCAAACATAAAACCCCACAAAAAAACAAAAACAAAAAAAAATTAGTAGGAACAGGAGCTGATCAATCGGGCGAAAGGCTACAGCCAGACGGAACCTACAGTTCTTTGTGTTTCAATAATCCCTGTTCCACGCAGAGGCACATCCACACCCAACCGCCCTCTCCACCCGCCAACTACTAAGTCGAACGAATTTTCTGTTGCATATTTTAGCTTTTTCTTATCCGATCGTAATCGTACTGTAACTTATACAGTATCGATGAAGGATAGGCTACGTATCTGCCAAATTACAAGTTTGTAGTTTTCAAATAGAGGCTTCTTTAGGTTTTTTTTTGCGGTCAGTAGTGGAAACGCAGGAACTACCAAAATTCTGAAACAAATTTGGTCAGCATAACCATAGGAGAGCATAAATACTAAAAACTGTGCATTTAGTTTATATAGTTTACGGGATATGGGCTATGTGGGTTTTCGCTGTTAAAGAGGGATAAAGCGGAGATATCAAAAATCTAAGACATCGTGTAGAACCTACATATTCAAAACGATGTATTAAGCTATCGTCGTCATGATCAACGCCTCTTTCTGGGTGCTACATACATGTTTCATTTGCACCAACCTAATAGACCCTTTTGTACTTTTTTAAAGTACAGGTTCTAAAAAAACAAAATCAAGCGGGAAGCAGAAAAAAAACAATGTGAGGCAAAGTTGCGAAGGCCAAGCGTTGGCAGCGAGTGCCTGGAGACAACCTTGACCCAGGCAAGCACATAATAAACGCCAAGCTTTTGGCCTTTGGCTGTGAAGCGTTTTGGCAAGCGTATGCATATCGTGTTACCTGTACTCACCTTGCACGCTAAGGCTAAGCTTATTATGGCCCTGACTCCGCCGCAGGCCTTTGAAAGCTCCGTGCAGCGTGTACCTCTAATGAGCGGCATAAATCAGCGACTCAGTGCCCCTTCTCCCCCTCTCCCACCATCAAGCTCTCGCGCTGTCGCTGTGGAACACACATGTTGGATAAGGTATTTGGTGCTGCTGATGCTATAAGCTGTTAACAAAATAGTATTTGATCGCGTGACGAAACAACATGGCGGGCGCCAAAGTGTCGGACGTCCGACGTCCGACGTCCGACGTCGGATGTTGGACGTCTAATACTAATCTGCATATTGAATTGCTTTAAATATTTCAATGTGAGGGCAACGTGGCGTATACGTGATGTCGATGAAAAATGAAAACTATTTGCATAGCTTAACGGCACTTGTTGGCTCTAGTTGTTGTCGCTCTAGTTGTAACCGTTGTTCCTGTTGTTGTTGCAAGAGCTATAACTAATACGAGAAACGAAAAGTCAGACAAGCGCGTAATGAGCTCAACTCTCTAAAAGCAGACAGGGAGTGTGGTAGAGGGAGGGGCAGACTGAGAAAGAGCACACAACGCTTCTCCAGGGGCAACTTAGAGCCAAATGTGGGCAAGTAGGTACGTCCGGGTTAAGGGCAACCCACGCCATTGACATGAGCTTGTTCGTAAACCTGCACAGGAAGAAAACATCTAGAATTTCGTTCTCGAAACTATTCATTTTGCACTTGATATCTCACTAGCACGGAAGTTCAACAGAAATTCTAGATTGAAATCTGTGCGAACTTCAAAATGACAGAAATAAATTTAAAAAAATTATTGAAATGTATTATTCACACGATTTTTTTTATTAATGTTTGTTTATATTTTATTTTGAATAATTTGTATTTAATTAGATTTAAATTTGAGCGACTTCTGCGCTTTAAACTTCAATTGAGACATCTATTAAGACAATTGCCCTTATGGACTTGGCCATGTTTAGTCTACTTTGAGCTATGGTACAATTAGCTAGCGCCAGCTAAAAATTCAGGTTTTAAATCTGCGTCGACATGGGTTTAAAAATGGGTTTTAAAATTTATTTGGAAGTTTAACTTTATTTTGACTACTACATATATAAATTTTATTGGTGTGTTTCACTTTTATGAATTTTTGTTTTATGTTGTTTTAAGTTTATATATATATTCACTATTTCAGTTTATATACTGTACTGTACTGTATGTAGAATAATTTTATAGCGCTTTTTTCTCCCAGTGTATGTGTGTGTGCCGTTACAGGTGGGAAGCTGGTTCGATAAATTTATGGCATACGTTTCGTGATCAATCGCTGTTGTCTGTTCTGTTCTGTTCTGTTCTGTTCTGTTCTGTCTGCCAGCAAATGGAAATTTGCGGTTATTGCAAACGCATTGTAAAAGTTCTGTACACGCAGAAATTGGAATTCAACATTTGTGTCAAACATTTGCTGGTCGACCCCATAAAGTTCCATAAAGTGTTTCATTAAAATTTGTTTCCTCCTTCAATTATTTTAAACAGATCCGGCCTGACAAGTGCCATAGAGGAATTCAGTTTTTATTTAATATTGTTTTATAATTCATCAATTGCTAAGCTTCAATCTGCTTTGTCCTTTTAGTTACTGCGTTGTTTATTGCGTACTAAATATTTATTTGAACTTTAACTTATAATAATAACAAGCGTAATTTAATTTCTTTGCGTGTTGAGAAGAACTGCGTGTGATCAGCAAGCAAGTCCGTGAGTGAGTCTATTGTGCGAGGAGAGGGTGAGTACGATGGGCGGTTGACGTGAGTACATTATCGATACTCGTTTTTGACTATCGATAACTGTTGATGTGTTCTGTTGCGAGATAAAGCATCACAGAACCAATTGGTGCGAGACAAGGCACCACATCCGCATTAGTTTGTTTTGTAATTTTCCCTGCAAAAACAAGAATATCGAAATTATCGAACGCCTTTATGGAAAGCAGCATTGAATTTTGGTTAAGTATTCAAAATACGATAAGTTGGGACTGAGGAAATTTTAAATTAACTTAACGAAAATTGTTTTGTACTATATTGATCTCTAAATCCCCGCTTTTTACAAAATTGGTGAGCAGCTTTACAATGGTGCACGAAAAGGGGAAAAACATACTGCTTTAAAAATTAAGAAAAATAGCTCTAAATGGATCAGCCTGTACTTAAGGGTGCAGCTAACTGTGAGCTTGGGGCCTGAACTAGTTAGTCCCCAAAGCATAAAATCTATTTGCACTAGTTGCCACTACTGTGTGGCATATCGCAATTGTTCCTGCTGTTGTTGGTTTGACATTTCAACCTGTAAACTGAGCCACATTCACACCAACACTCACACACAGCGCCATAGAATGTGCATTAAGGCGGCTATAAAAACTGCGGCTAATTGTTTTTTGCAACTCCTCGTCGGAGAGGGCGGTAGGGGGGGCGCCAGACACATTTGCATAAAGCGCAAAATGTGAGCGCCTGTCTGTGTAATTTATATTTGTTTATATGCATATGAATACATTAAACGGACAGCTAGAGCACACAAATTACATTCGCTCGCATTCATATTTCCACTCACATTCACCCTCACACTCGCACTCACACTTATGCTCACACTCGTACTCATATTCGCTTCTGTGTCCCCTCATACGCTGCCTGTTCATGCAGCGCACAGTGGTGAAGAAACCGAAATAAAAATAATTATTATATATAACAAGGTTCGCTTTTAGTAGTTCGCTTTGTGTCACAATACTTGTATTGAAATTATGTTAAACAATTAAAAATTGAATGTTTCACAATGTAATATTATTATATTATTCGAATAGGTTTTGAAAAGAATGTCGACCACTGTGCAGTGCCTCTTTATAAAGCTGACAGCAAATTTACTCCTATCGCACACATTTGCTATCTATTCCGTTGCCTTTTCACTCATATTTTCCAGCACCATCTTATTTTTTCTCTTTCTTTCTCTCTCTCTGTCTCTCTCTCTCTTTCTATCTCTCTCTGCGTTATCCATCTCTGCAATATCACTCATTCCTCGCTTGTTTGTTGCATGTGACTTTCGCTACTTGCAGTTCCCTGGGCGCGCATAATAAATTTGTCAAGCTCATGCACTTTATAACAACCACAACAACAAGAAGCATAACTTTGAACGTTAGGTAAGTTGAGTGAGAGCGCTGCAGTCGTGTGTGCCAGACTACAACAACTTTCACCAACTGTTAAGACAAACAGCAACTTTGTGACTCTCCATTAAGGCCCTTATAATTATGGGATTTTACTTATTAAACTCACTTAGCATCGTTAATCTTTGTGATCGGATTAACAGTAAGTTGTAATTGTTTCATCAACTTTCTTAGGCAAAAGCCATATATATACCCTGCAAATGTATGTAACAGAAAGATGGATGCGTAACACATCCATTAAAGTCTATTTATTCTTGATCTGCACGACGTTTTGAGTCGATATAGGCATGTTTGTATACGATTTTTTTGTCTCACTCCTTCACCGCTTACATCAAAAATAATTGCAATTTGGATAAGAAACAGCAAAGATATGCAGCAGACAATTGCCTTGACTAAGCTAACATCTATGTGGGTGTTTATTATTGAAACACAGAGTACAAGGTCTCCTATGTTTTATTGAATCCAAAATTACAATTGAGTTTATTTTTACGGAACAAAAGTAACGAAAATTGGATAATTAAATTCCATTTTGTTTTCTTATTTAATGAAACTAGCACATTGGTGAATCAGCTTATGCTCTTTAAATTCATCCAAGTCCATGGACGTATTGCAATCTATTGATTTGATTTTGAATTATGCTGCATACATATTAATGCGCGAAGATGTAGTGCAGGCACTTCTCAGCTGGCGGAGCTACCCACAGTATGGCAGGAGAACATTATTTAGATTGCTGAATGCCAAGGGCTCTCAATTGAACTGCAGCAATGTGCAACTGATGGACGTAACCCCATTAATTGGTTAATCAAACTAATCAAATGTCTGCGCAAAATGGGCATTGAGTACCGCAAGTGCAGGGAGCGTAATTCGCTTGCGGTTTGGCTACTGATTAAATATGCTGTCAACAGCTGGAGGGCTTGTCTTGGCCAGAACCAACGCCATTTGCAAGTTGCCATTTTGGAGCTTACTGTTGCAACTTGCTGTTGCAATGTTGTTATGCCCTAATGCCGCCTGCGGACTCTGAAGTTGTTACGCTGAGGTCAGGTCAGAGCCGTGCTCTCGACCTCAATGTGTGGTCGGGGTCTATAGTGAGTGCAAGTGTTAGGTGGAGTTTGAATGTGGCCATGGGGCTGTGTGAGTGATTGCATGAGGCATATTCAGTGAAGTGTGCTGTAAATGATTCACGTTGAAAAAGCGCATAGCGCACATAGATCCATTGCCAAGACTCAAATTAATTTTATTATTTACCTACCTGATTTACTCTTGTTAGCAATTCAAATACGCCTACGCAATTTTCGCATCTATGCCACTTGTATTGAGCCGTGTCTTCAACTTAATTTACTCTGCACTCTGGGCATAAATTTATTTAATTGCATTAGCAAATAGCGAGAGGCACTTACAATGGAAATTTGATATGCGTTTAGCACTTAAGTGCACTTGTGTCTGACCATATGTGCGATACACAATGATACCAACACTGCCATATAATATTCATTTGCTAGTTGAACTTGCTGAAAACATAACAACTGTAAGCATGTATAAATAGTATATTAATTGTTTTTGCCAGTCATCGCTCGTTTAACAATTTGCGCATACGCACAGTGGCACAATCAGCGAGTTTGAAGTGCCAAAAATAACTACTTCTGAATGTACATATTTTCATAAAACATTGCCTGTTATAAATAATGTTTTAAAATAACTAAACTCAATTAGTTTTGTTTGGAAAATATGTATGTTTAATCACATGTGGTTTTATAATAAATCGCTCGATTTAGTATTTGCAAAGAATAATTTATTTCCATAAACTAATATATTTGAAAGTTAAAGATTATTTAATAATTTACGTATTGTTTTTCAATATTTTGTTAAGGTCACATATCCAAATTAAACAAATAGATATGGGCAAGAGGTTCTTTATAAAAAATATTCTAATATTGTCTTCATAGAGAAACCTTTGAAATGTCAATGGTTCTGAATTTTATATAATCTTACCTCTCTTATGACGATAAATTGGTTTTCGGTGAATATTTTTTTTGAGTGCTAAAATCTTCCGGACCGTATGAATAAAACTTTAAGAAGAAAAGTGTTTTATATCTGTGTAGTTATAAGAGCATATTTTATCGTATCTAGAAGTGCCAAAGCAATAACCCAAATTGATAACTATTTGAATCTGTTTTGAACATTCTCTTTTTAGGAATACATTTTGGGCACGTCACTGTGCGACGTAAAGCACCAATTAGAGTTGGCTTTTTCAGTTTGTGTTGAAGCATATCTTTTATATATGGTAAAAGTAGTGCCCGTTTAGACTGATTGTTGTATTTTAATAGAGTAAACATTTGCATACTTGATATGCAGTATATTCTATTTGATTTAGGCATGCTTTTAATCATTGCTAAATATCTTGCCCTACAGCTCCTTGAAATACTCGTCGTAATTAAGCAATAATCTGGCTCGATTTGTGTATTTTGTGCATTTCTCAATTTCATCATTTGGCACGTTTGCAGCAGCTGCCATCCGTAATTAAATTGGAATACCATAATGAATAGGCCTAGCTGAATACGTTGAGCTGCATTGTATGCCATACAGTTTGCAATTTGCCATCCAGACAATAAGTTGGCTCAAACCGTACGAGTAATTCATTAGATTAATGAAATTGCAATCTATATGCACACCATGGAAGACTCTTTACTTAGCCAGAACTCTCCTGCGCTTCCCTCCTGCACCCAATTCTGGGATTGTGCATAATTCCTTTTATTAGTACGTGTCTTGTAAAGCGTGTTTTGCCATGGATACTCAATTATTTACATATCCTCGTACATAACGAGTATATTTCAGAACTTGCAGCTACTGGCTGCAATGAAACGAGGTTTGAATTGAAAATAAGCTTACACTTTCTAATAGCCAGATTACACATTGATTGTGGCGTTCAACTAATGACAACCAGTAGGAACGGAGCAGATCAGTCGGGAGAAGAGCTAGAGTCGGACGAAACCGACAGTAGGAAACCCTGCACTTTGTGATTCCATCTACGTATGCACTCCGTCCTCAAAAATGGTGCGTCTAGCTCTTATAGTTTGTTCATACGGATAGTCGCATATATACTTTTAAGGATTTTCCACGCCTCCTTCTACCTATTAAACACATTTTGCATTCACAAATACCATTACGTACTTTTTAAAAGACTTTAATGAGACACACTTGTGTCTAGCAACTATTCTGACCCCTGCAATCGGCTGACAGGAATTTATGGGCCACAGACAGGGTTGCAGGGTTACAGGGTTGCCAGCTCTCTGCACAAAAGCAGTTAATTTTTGCCACTTAGACCTGATCTTGTCGGGCTCGTTTTAATGCGTTTTGAAACCTGACTCAAATAAGTGTGCCCAGACTACGGTTGCTTGGGGCGTCACCAGAATGCACTAAGGTCTAAGTGTGTTGGTGGGTGTGTATGTGTATGTGTGTGTGTGTGTATGTGTGTGTGTGTGTGAATTAAAGTCATGTCGTTTGATGTCTGTTGCGTTTCAAGATTAACGTCAAGATTCGGCCGACTTTAGAGTCTGCGGAGGCAGGAGCATTTTGCCTATCATTTAGCCAGGCCTATAAAGGCGCCAAGTGGCGCGCATTTGCATTAGCCACAACAACAACACTGAAGACAACAACAACATTAACACTTGCTACACTTTTGAGTTACGTCTATTCCTTCAGCTTTAGCTTTCAAGTTGAGTGGCTCAGATTGCCGCCTCCCCGGGCCCATTTGACAGCACTCATAATCCAATATGAGTGCATATTAACTTTAATCAGCTACCGCACGAGTAGCTCTAAGTCGCTATCTCTCTCACTCTCTCTCTCCCTGTCTCTCTTTTTCTCTCTCTCTGTCTCTCACTCTCTTCCTGCCCATCCCTCTCTAGGCACTTAGCCATTTTTAAATATGCTCGCTTGTGCCACATGCCAAACGCGTCTTGCGCCTGCTTGTTGCTAAATTTAAAGTCGCGTCAAGTCATGCCACGTCAATAGAGCCCTCTCCCAGTCGGGCTGCCTGTTTTATAAGCCCCTTCTCTATCTCTCTCTCTCTCTCTCTCTCTCCGGCTCCCTCACCCTACTAGCGCCTCTCCCCCATGCCCTAGCTCTGTGTGTATTCAGTAAGTGCGGCAACTGTCGCAAGTGCCGCGCTTGCTTCACGCCACTGCACTATGGGCAATTTTACGTTGATTTTAAATATATAGTACTATTATTGTTAGGAAATTGTGCACTGCGACCTAGTAGATCTATTATACCCCCTACTGGAAGTTTCTACAGCTCTCCCATCAGTCCAATGTCCCTAAATATATAGTATACGTTTTATGTGCACTGTAAAACTAACTTCAATGTAAACACTTAAACAGCCGATATTTTGACATTAAATTGATAAGTTCAAATTTGCGGTATGTAACATAACAGCCTCTTCTTAATAAGATAACATTAACATGTTAATAATTTACATATGTAAGTATAAAATATTATTGATGACACAAAACAGGTCAAATTCCCCATAGTGCACTGGGAAGTATCAGCTGGAACAGGAGGAATGGCGGTGGCAGAGGAGACAGGGAACAGCTATCGTAGAATTACACTCCGAAAACAAGCAATGGTTGTAATTAAATAAAAAAAAATATTTATAGTATTTGAATTTGTATATGAATCAAATACAAAATACAATTTAAATAAAATCATCCATCTATCATCAATCTAAAGTTCTTGAGAGTATATCTAAGCTGCAATACTCGGCTATAAGTTGAATAAGGGATATTTATACCATGTACTCATTAAAAATGTGTAAAATCAGGGTTAAACACTTTGTTGAAGTTTGAAGGAGTCAGGGCAGATCCCAAAAGGAATATATATTCTTGATCAGGATGACGAGCTGATAAAGCCATGTCTGTCTGTCGGTCTGTCCTTTTAGTTAAACGCTGAGATCTCGAATACTAGACAAGCTAGAGCAACCGTGTATGTATGCATATGTATATGCACACCAGCATGCACTTACATACAAACATTTGAAAGAAAAATGCAGATGAAAATAAATTAAAATAATTAGAAATATAAATATATATATACAATCTTATATTTATATTTAAAATGAAAGGAATAGGGTATATGTATATACTTACATATCAAATGAAAGACTAAGTTGTCATTTATTTGAAATACACCTATAAGTTTACAATATTTTTGCGAGTGTAGGGCTTGGGGTGTTGCTGTCGTCATAGACTGTGGCATAGTAGGCCACGTTTGTGCTGTTGTCGGAAGCGTCTTGAATATTTCAATTTTATTTGGCCTACACGTGACAGGTGTATTACCAAGTCCCTGTCATCTCTCTCTCTCCCTCTCTATCTATCTCTCTTTCTGTCAATGTCTCTGTGTTTCTCTGTGTCTCTCGTTATTCTCGTAGCTGCGGCAACTGACGTTTTTATTTGTCACTTGGGCATTTCATTTCATTTGACGCTTTTAGCGTTAATTTTTGTGTAAGGCCTACATTGTTGCAGCTGCTTTTAATCGTTTATTTTACATTTGACGGGAAATTTAAGGTGACATTTTCAAAAGCTGAAAGCTGCGTATCAAAAAGCAGATAGAAATATTATATACACTTAATTATATTTTCAGGATTTTTGTTTAACTAAACAATATTAAAAGTCTAGAGCTCGTCCTTAATTACGACGTTTCGCTCACAGAGCTACCTGGCATAGTTAGCTGCCTTTTAGCCTTAGGTGTGGGCCAAGTTTTGTTGATGTTACCATATGATGCAAAAAAGGAGAGAGAAACTCAAAGACAAAATTCGCTTTGATATGATTTGAAACTTGCTCCGTCAGATATGCATATAAATCATGTTTGACTTGCGCAGTACTTGTACATGAATGAAAAAATTTTCATTTTAATTTTATTTTTTTTTTTTGGCTAAAATGTTTAATTAGTTGACTTTCTTGCATATGTGTGTGTGTGTGCGTATTTCCTAGACTTTTTGTGCTGCTGCTGCCAGGGGGAGTTCGTGTTCTGCAAATAGAGGCAAACAGTAAGCGTATAATTCAAAATAAGAGACATGACGGAAGGCAGATGAAAAACACGGACACAGACACAGGATACGGACACGCAACACACGGAAAATGGCAAGAGTTGAAAAAGCACAAAGCACAAAAAAATATATTATCAAAATCAACAAGATGGAAGTGCAACACGCGTCATGCCGACTTTTCGACTGCACTATGAACAAAATTGTCGATATGATTTATATATATTTATTCTATATTCAATCTTTCCGTAACAACGTTCGCATTTGTATTTCGATATTTGAAAGAAAAGAAAAAAATCCGTGGGTAAATTTATGGGTATTATAAAATATATCGATATATTGATATTTAAATAAATTTTCGATTGTAGCAAACGGCAATAAATATACAAAATATGTGTAACTTGTGGCATACAGAGTGTCTGTTCAATATTCATCCTCTTTGAATTTTCAGCAGAGATTCATTACGACTTCTCATTTTGTATGACAACGAGCACAATTCCATGGGGTGTTTGACAAGGCAGCACGGTTACAAATTCCAAGAAATATCCTCTGAAATAAATATGCCTGTTGGCAGGGTATAAACACACAGACAGACGTGTATGTAAAAAGACAAACATGGAATAAACATAATTTTGTGCAAGTTTTTCTTTAATGATTTGCCTTTGTGTTTGCATTCTCATATATGTATACATATAGTATACGTATGTATGTATATGGTTCCATATGTTGGTGCCTCCCCTATTTTCCTCCTTCTGGCTATTCGAGCTCACGTCCTGCTCAACGTGCGCTTTACATGAACGCAGATTCCCTTTCTTGCCTGGCTACTGTACGAACATGTCCCAAATACGCCTGTATAGCTCTGTTTAAACCCTGTACTTAAAAAAAAATGCAAAGTTGTCTACTCAATTAGTGCAATTGGGAAGCGTATGCAACACCCAGAGGTATAAGTAGTTTATGAGATTCTGCATGGATGCTGTGCATTACGATCGGATAAGACAAAATTGGGTTGAATTGAAAGAGGGAGAGATACATGCATGCATATTGTGCTTAAAGTAATCGGCATCGAATTTGAATAATATTCTATTAATCGGGGTGTATTTATTATCGGTTGCTTCCGACTGATTCGCTTAGTGCGTACTGGTTGTTCCTTCTATCGCCATCTGTGCTTCTATGTCCATGTCACGTGCAGGCGCAGCGCATGAAAAAATGCCAAAAATCGCACAATTTTGGATGGCAGAATGGCAGAGTATCCAGCGTTTACCCAAATAGCTTGCAAACGCTGATAAGTGGCGTTGGATGAGTGGGCAAGGGGACGAGGGGGCGAGGGGGCGACGAGGCCGTGCAAATTATCAGAGAGCGGCACAGGAGAGTTGTACCAAATAATCAGCGGCACATTTTCCATTTTTAATTACATTCTAAGCCAAGTCAACATTTGTTTGTCTGCCACTTCCGCCCGGGCTAACTTCCCGCTTGGCGCCAGCATCCGCTTCTCGTTACCCCACGCCCCTCGCCACCCGCCTCTAGCATACTCCATTCTCCATTCAGCATCTTGATCAAAAATGTTGGTGTCTGTTTGTTCTTTGGCTTGTGTTGAGCCAGGCATCGTGGCAATTTTTACAATTGCCAAAAATAAGTACATGCTAATGTCACGCCCACGCCTCGCTTCGGTTTGTTATACTTGCCGCCTCCTCGACTCTGCCCCGCCCCTTGTCCCACTGTCTCGCACTCTCCCGCTCTTGTGCGTTGTGTTCTCTTCTTTGTTTCATTCTCATTTTGTTGTTACTAATTAACAAAGGATTTCTGTTTGCACAACGTCGCTTTCATTTTGTTTCGATTTGCGACGCATTACAAAGAGCCAAATAAAAATCAGATAATGTGGATTTTCACAGCCTAACAGTGGGATATGTGTGTGTGTGCTTGTGTGTGTGTGTGGCTTCCCTCCCACTTCCGCTTAGCTCACCCCTATATAACAAATCGCAAATAGCACCAGAAATCGAGTTAGCGTTTGCTGCTAAAAAAAAGCACACTCAAAGCAGCAAAGCTTTTAAGACTGTTAAGGCCACGTCTCATGGCGCCAATGCTGCTCTCCCCAAGCACCCCTCGTGCTTAACCCCCTGCTAATTGGGAAGGTGCATCAGCTGCCTACGAAAAATCAGAGCTCTATTATTAAAACTGTCTAAGGCGCAACCGTCTTAGCAGTGTCAGTCTTTATTTGGCGTTGCCAGATCGGCATGCTTTAAATCGACTACAAGTTGTTGCCGATTTCCACGAGCGCAAAATGTGAGCTCATTTTGTGTCATTTTGAATGACGCCTATTTGGCTATGTGTATGACAACAAAACACGTTCATATCATTCGAAAGACGTTAGTATTTTTTATTGAGTGCATCATATTCATCAAGAGTTATTAGCCCCGTTTTTACTCATTTTATGTGTACTTAGAAATTTGTCTTGGATATGTTTTATGTAAAAACGTACGTGGAAACCTTGCGCGTGTGACTTTCCACAGATATGATGTATAATTTTATATTTGACCTACTTGACTCTATTATAATATTCATTCACAGGAAATCAAGAATAGCCGAATAAAAATGTATTTAAATTTGTTGTATGTACTTATCTTACGCAAGTTTGGCTGTAGTAAACGTATGTCTATTAACAGTGACAGAAGGTATTTGGCCTAGCCGGATCGTTATATGGAACCAGTAATTGGAAAATGAACTCAAAGCTAATCAGTGCCAGGGTCGTCGCCAGTGATCGTCGTATGCAGATAGGTATCTTTCAGCTGAGCTTGCAACCCTTTGGCAGTTTTTATGATAACCAACTGTGGGGACAAGCCCAGATTTTGACTGGACTTCAGCTTGGCTTTGGGTGCTCATTTGGCCGGCTGGGGATTTGCCTAGATGAGGGCAAGTCAAAGCGTAGGTGTGGTGACATTTAAAGGAAATGAAGAAAGATTTTCTCATTTCCTTTCTGTCGAGAGGCTGCTGCTGTCGCTGGCCATTGCCGCTGGTCAGTTGGACAATCTCAAACGCAAACGCAAACACAAACAGAAGCACAAACAGAAATAGAAATAGAAATAGAAACTCGAACAGGAGCTCAGTCTGGGGACTTGCCATGCCATCTACAGTGTGCAAATTGTTGATTTCATGCCCCGCAATGAAACTGCACTTACTGCTCCATGTACACTTGAGGAGATTTGTACGAATTATGCAAATGAGCCGTTAAGGCATGCAACAGTTTTGCAGCTAGTTGCCACCTGGATGGGGCAGTGCGTCATGTTGTGGCTGTCAACAGCATCATTATTGTCATATTATTGCCAGCCAAAGCCAGAGTAGCTAGTGGTGAGTAGGGATTCATATCTGTAGGGGCTCTGACTTTCGCCCTGCACTGTGGCTCCGATTTTATGGAGGCGCTTTCAAAAATATATTTTTGTCACACAATTAAACTAAAAACTCAGATAAATGTTTTATTATTAATATTGTCAACAAATCTGCACCTATAGCTAGCTAACGCCGAAAACAAAAAAAATGTAAAGGTCGCATCGCAATTTTGAGTTTTGGCTATTGGGCCAAACCACTGTGCACTGTTGTGGTTTTAAAAAAGTTGAGAGTTGAGCTTATATAGTGGAAGTTTCGCTAAGTACTTGGAATGAGCGCAACGCTGACACTCCTGATGTCTATGACAATGACGATGATGACTATCATGATGATGACAGAAGAAGACTCACACTCTCTCGCATTTCACATCTCACTTCTCACATCTCTTGCCACTTGCCACTTGCCACTTGCCTCTTCTCTCTCCCACCTGTCAGGCTGTCACTCGCTCACCTTAACCGCGACATGTTCTGTCTGCAGTTATGTAGTTAGTTGCTTGATGTCGCTCCTTCTACGGCTGTGGTAAGTAGCAAAAAGTTGTCATGCAAAACATTCACCCAGTAACACCGACTGGCTCCCCTTCTACCATACTTGCCTCCTTGCCACGCCATTATTGCCATTACAAGCCAAGTCCTAAACCGAGGGCTTTGCCAACCCACACGTACGTAATTGTTCGCAAAAACTTTGCGTTAAGAAAATTATGAAAGAATGTGCCTGAAAAACCTGATGGCTTGGCCAAAGTTTTTTACATGACAAAACTGTAGCCAGGCGGCAGGTATCAGCATCTACGAGCTCAACAATTACACAATGCTCGAATGCCAGCTCTGCCAACTTTTGCCGAGCAGCAAATTTAATAAACATATTTTGAGCAGTTAAAGGATTCACCTGAATTACGATCCTACGTACTCTATTAAAGCTTAATGCAATTTGTGCTATACTTAAACTCAGACAGTACATTTTTACTCCCTGTATCCAGTAAATAGCTTACCCAGGGTTAATAGCTTTGTGCAATACAATAAAGTAAACATATATATTCTTAATCAGGACTACGATTTATCCATGTCTGTTCATCTGTCTGTATGTCTGTCGCTTAATTAGAGCTAACGACTTCTTCGGAATGTAGATATATGTATATATCAGAGCACGAAGATAAAGTTTATTTCAACTAATTATTAAAAATCAATTAAAAAGTATTAATGATCAACGTAGGTTTATAATCATACCACTTCACTCTCTGCCATTATAAAATCTATCTTAAAATTTGTTTATAGATACAGAAGAAATTAAAATAAATTGTATATATAATTTTAGTTTTTTCAATGCCATATGTCCAACCATGTCTGGACATAGATAAATTCACTCTTTAACTAATTTTAAATGGGTGCAGGGTGTACAAATTCTGTTCAAAACAAATCTCTCCAAAGAAGAAAATCAATTTCACGGACAAGAGCCGAGTTGCAGTGCGAAATTGAAACCTATAAACGGTATTTTAGCTCCGATTTTAGTTTGTGTTTTCAATTGTTTGCCCTTTTCATGCTGCTGATGTGACACATTTTGAAAATGATCCAGGTGATCCGACAATGCGATTTTTTCACTGAATTCCACGCATCCGAAGTAAATTGACTGCGATTACCTCCGCGGCAGTATATAGCTCGCGGCTGAAGCACAAAGCGAGTGAAAAATTGTTGAAAAAGTAGCAATTTCCTTGATTGACGCTCATCAGCGGATTGAAGACAAAGACACTGATACTATGCGGAATGGGGAATAGAAACTACAGCAGTTTGAGATGGGGACAGATTGGATAGCATTTGCTGGCGTTGCGTTTTGAGCTTTGATGCAGCAAACTGGCAAGGGAATTACGGCTGGATGGGAAACGCATTGCCAGAAAGAGTAGGCAAATGAAGCGTGTGTATGTGAGAGAGCGTAAGAGAGAGCCAGAGGGCAAGACAGTGAGACAAAGAGAGGTAAGAAAACATGGTAAATTAAGTGACCTCAACCTCAACGCACCTCAACTTCCCGGTGTCTGTTGGCATCTTTAAGTCTGACATTTATAAAATATACATATATCTATTGTCAATAATTTGTAAAGGCCTATGTATTCTATAAAGACTAATATATTAAATATATTAAATAATATGTTTATTGTTGTAGCTGCTTTGCCCTTATAGTTTTCGAGATCTATGAGGCAGCTAGGATTTTTTCAAGATTTTCGGGTTAAGAGAGGATGACTCAGCTCGTCATCTTGATTAAGAATATATGTACATTGTGGTGTCTACCACGTTTCCTTCTGCCTATTACATAAATGTACCCATTTTCAATGAGTACAGGTTCATTAAATCCTCATGTTGTGATATGGGGTTCGGATTCCTTTTATATACATTCATTTGCTGTTAAAGTGCAATCTTATGCTGTACGGATTTAAATTATTAAAATACATTAAAAAAATTAGTACAGGCTATACTGAGCATTGAAATCGGCTGATAAACACAGGAGATATTAACGAAACAATAATGCAGGCGTTACCTTGCTTGGCTTACACATAAACGTAAGAAGAAGACGCATTGCTACTACGCTTTGTATGACGGTTTTATAAAAATATATTTAAAATATGTTTTATGTTTCTTAGTACTGCAAACTGACACTTAGGTGCCTGATGAATATAACTATTTTGTCATTATTTCCAGTGACAATTGTATATAGATGTGTATATTTGTATGTGTATGTTGTGTATATATGCGTGTGTGTGTATGTGTGTGCATGCCGTCGTTGAGAATGACTTGGCTGCTTTGTTTTACTTTTACTCCGCTGTGCTTTTTGCTACATTTTTGTCTTAAATGATTGCCATAAAAAATAAGTGCACATTATTGTTACAGTGAAGCTCTACACATAGAAGGAGAGACGGCGAGACTGGGGGGCTGGGAAAGTGGGCGGGCGAGAGTAAGTGAGAGAAAGGCACTTTACAGTTATCCATACGCGTAGTGTATCAAATGATTTTCACAGCATTTTTGCTTTATGTGCTTTTTAGGGCATCTACGTGGCGCTAGTCGCGAGCCAGCAGAACTCTTAAGTGATTTACATGGCTTTCTCTGCGAAAATGCAATAAAAGACGGCCAACAACAGCAACGGCGAATATTACCAATAGCAGCTATGCTAGAGGTCCAGAATATGTTCATGTTTCTGCTTCTGTTGCTGTTTCAGTTGCTCTCTTTCTGGCTTGGTGCTATCAAGTTCTTCCAACTTGCTTTTTATTTATCGTAATTTAATATTCATTCATTTTTCGCAGCTATTTTTAAACGTGGTTCGATTTGCTTTGGCCTTTTGTAAAACAGACGATTGACATGGGGCGAAGTGGGTGAGAGGGGTGCGTCACGTATTTTTATTTTTATTTTTATTTTTAGTCTAGAAATGAGCTTAAATATTTGCTGATGAGGCTTTAAAAGGTTTTGCCGCAACCAAACTGATTTGGAGCAGACATTGGTATAGGGGCTGCTCACTGTTTGCCATCGCTGCACAGTGGTTCCGCCCATAGGCCAAAAACAAAAACAATTATTTTGGGCCATTCAAACAGAAAGTTGTTTTACTATCCAAACTTTACGATGCAATACTTTTCATACCATGTACCCATTTAAAGTGGGTAAAACAGGGTTAATCACTTGGTGCGAATGTATGTATCTGGCAGAAGGAGTTTTGGAACACCCCGAAAAGTAAATATAATATATATCAGGACGACGAATTGAATCGATCGAAAGTCCTACTGTCGGTTGCGCACGATTGTTATATATATTTTTGATTTGTGAATATTTAAGGCCTCATTTCCTTGCAGAATTGGAACTTTACTAAAATTTGACAGTGTAAACATTTTAATCGCGCCTCAATTCATCTGGAACCACAGTGCGCTGGGGCTTCATATTTCCGAAGTAGGGTTGCCCGTCGCGATTGCAACCCTCATTATCAGCAATATTGAAGGTTTCGATTCAATTCGTTTATTCTGAGTTCCCTATAATGAAGGTCCTTAGCGGTATCAGTTTAACATCAACATCAGCATCGGCATCATTCTTTATTTTTATACCCTGTTGTTTTAATAAGTTAATCGAGCGTGCTGCATTAAAGCTGTATTGAATGCAAGAAATTGCACTTAAAGTTATTCTCTGCTGCTTAAAGCACTTTTAATCGAAAAAATGAGATGAATAGATTTTTCATTTCTGAATTTTACAGCTGAGATATGCTTCTTTCGCCTGGTATTGATTAAAGGCGCTTCACCCGCCTCATTGGCATTTGCTGCAGCTCAGTCCAAATGATATGCTGCTGTTGTAACTTTTGTGTTTTCCCAATTATGGCAGCAGTTGTCTACACTTTGTATACGCCACATCATCAAGGCTGAACCAGCATCATCATCAACTCTGGGCATTAGCTGCATAGCTCAACTGCAGCTGCAGCTGCAACTGAAGGCCCTGCTTTGTGCAAGTCAATCAATGCTATCGAAGTTGGCCCAATAAATGCAACTCTGGGCCCCAGCACATTCCACACACATGCACAGTCTGGGATGAGTTGAGTTGAGTTCTGTTCAATTCGAATCGACTTAACTCGATGCCGTTGCTCCCGCTCAGCCTGCGACTGTGCCACCGATGACTTTGGCCCAGCAAATTGTGCGCAAAACTTTTGCCGATAGTTGCTAAAATACAGTTGCAGTTAAAGTTAATTACATTTTGAAAATGGGCAACATAATTAGAGCATACTTTTGTACCGCTTGCTGCGGTCAATAAAACCAATGTGCATTATGACCTTGCGCACGTGGTGTATGCGTAATATAACACATACGCCATGTTGTGCTGAAAAACAAATGTAAACAAACTGCCACATTTCATTAAAATATAAAAACGCATGCGATAATGAACCGACAGACCATGCATGGTAAATAAATCATTTAATATAAATTGAATTAAATGCATTTATATAAAAAATCAAATTTTCATCATTTATTTCTCATAAATAAATAAATTTAATTAAGTCTCCAGTCTGTTATATAGTTAAACAGTGAACAGCAAATAACATTTGTAATATATTACAATACAGAATTGTAAATACGACGGGGCATATGTATAGCGCATATTGTTCAAATAATATTTAAAATATCTAATAATAAATTCATGCAAATTTAGCTAATTTATGCAACATTTATTGAAGTCTAATAGCGGCATCCATTTTTATTTGATAATTGCTATTTGATTTTTTTATTTTAAATTTTTATTTGGAATTCTATTTTTTTTTAATTTAATAGTATTACTGAAAATAAAGCTGTTTTCGCTGGAAGGCGTAACATCTTGAATAGAGCAATAGAACTTTAAAGTAATTTTCCTTCTCTTTCCCATTCTCACGACTGCTGTCTCGCTCTCTCTCTCTCTCTCTCTGTCTTTCGTTCTGACGTTCTACGCTGCACCGTAGTTTTCAACGCTGATTTTTACTCATATTACTGTTGTTTCTGTGGAGAGCTACGTTGCCTACGTGTCTTGTGGTATTTGCCTCAGCTATGTGTGTGGATTGGTTGTGTGTGTATTGGCAGGGTGTGTGTGTGTTTTTTGTGTATGCGTGTGTTTTTCTGTGGTTGTGTGCGGCAGCCTAAGAGCAAGCCGTGTGCGATCACGAAGCGCATAAATGGCGTTTGACACGTGACAAAAATTTTGAATTTTAATATTTTTGCCATTGTGTTTGTTATGCTGCTCTATTTGTATCCCCATATCCCCATATCCCCGCCCCAAATCTCCTGCCTTTTCGAATGTGCATACTGTTTCTGCATTGCTCTTACTAAACTGAATTTCATTCGGTATTGTTTTGTTGTCATCTTTGTTTTTTTGTGCCCAACGTTTACTGTCAAACACCCACACACAAAAATGTTTGAAAAAAGCTATTTACGATTCGGTTTTTTATTTTTTATCGTTAATAATATATGCATATTTTTTGCTGCTGACAAGCTCAAAGCTAAATTCCCCGAAAAATGGAAGATGCCATAAAAATTTGTTGGGCTTGCATGTGCCACAGTTTTTGTTAACATTTTAGGGTATAATAGTTGTCAAGCCCACTGGCTAGGCTCTTGAATACTCTACTTAACTTATTTCTCACTCACTCTCTCTCTCTCTCAGACACCTAAGCTTTCTCTCTTCCGCTCTGTGTATCTTGGCAAAAATGCTGCCAGAGTTTCGGTTTCAAAGGTGGCCCAAATTTATAATAATATTGGCTTAAAAATAGCGGATCAGTAATCACTTTTTATTATAGTTGAACAGCAGTTGCAATAGCTTTGTGCTTCATTAACAAATTATCGAAATTTGTGTTCTTAATTAACAAACAAAAAATTTAAATACATTTTTAATTGCTGAGTTAATTTAATTTAGTTTATTTTATTTGTAAACATTGAACATAAGCAGATCAGTCGAACTGTAAAAAAAAGTTACCAAATATAGCCACAAAATGGCCGAACTGGCAGCACCGATGGACAACGCCCACTCGCCATCCTTTATGCCCCTGAAGCGCGTGTGAACTGTTGACTGCCCATTAAATATTATGGCAATGCAAACGAATCAAGAGCCAACGACAACAACAGCAGCAACTAGAACACCTTTGACATGGCCGCATTTTGCATTGGCAACGCCACGTCAAATAAAAGTTAAATGAAAATGAAACTATGCAAATAAATGCGAATGCGGCAACAACAATCCCTGCCCGGTCCTAACAGCAACAGCAATAATAAACGACAAACAACTCATATACACCCACACACTCACACACACACACACACACACATGCACACACAATAGCCAAACAACAACAATTACGTGGAAAATAATACCTTTCGCTTTTGCTCTGCTGAATTTTGATTGCTGTCGCGCCATTTGGCCAACTTGGTTAACTTGGCCAGTTGCCAATGGCCTGCCATGAGCATAAATGCGTTAACTAAATGCTAAAGTTTGAATGAGCCTAGAGCATGACCCCAAACATGATTAGGCCAAACTTCAGATTTACCTTTATGAACTACAAACACATAATCATCTTTATCGCTCCCGCTTCTTTGACCTAACTTCTGGCAAATAGTTGGACAAAGCAAAGTGCTGCCATACGTAGACATATTCTAATTAATTGTACAGTTATGAGGTCGCTTTGGGTAAGATTGAGTTGAACTCAACTCAACTTACAATATTCTGCCCCTTGCGCTATGCAACAAATTTAGCTCATATTAATTGCAGAGATCAAGGGTTTTTTAGAGCAAAAAAACCTACTTAACAACAAAGCAGAAGAGCCGATGGCTACAACCGACTGTCTTTCGTCAGCAGAGATTTTTAGATTGATTTATAAAAGAAGAAAACAATATGGTGTCTTGATGTTGACAGCGTGAGGGTCCCTTTGAAATATGGTAACATTAAACGTGTTTGATATATAATGTAATTGTTAATTAAAACTAAAGTTATAAGGTGAAAAATTTGAAGTTGAAGGAAAAATCCTGTGCAGAGATGCTCCTCGTATATCTTAAACACGCTCGCCATGCTCTCTTAGAAGCCGAAGGTCTTTTCTGTTGGTTTTCTTGCGGTTTCCACTGTTTGCCCGTCTGCTTTCAGAGTTCACAAGTATCTTGTGAGCATTGCAAACACAACAAAACTCATATCAGCATAAACTCCAATATCTCGCGTATTTTTTGCTAGTTGCTTAGCGAATTGGCATCAACAAAACATCAATTTGAATGCGTTGGAAAATGATTGAAAACTCGAAAAATGGAAATATTGCCCATAGTGCAATGGAAATTGGATCAGAGGGTGTACGTGTGTCTGGAGTGCACACATGAGACAAGTTGAAGTGGTATCAAGTCTGTGTGTGACGGAATGCACAAACTGAAAGACGAAAGGCTAATTGGCGGAATCAACTAAATAACACGATTATGCCACATTGCCACTGATTGTGCTGCAAGTTGACATTTATGGCAACGGCAACAGGAATAACAATCACAATAATTGTGGAAATTAGTGAAATAAATGACAAACTTTGTCGCTGGCTGTTTTGTACGAATCTCGTGCTTCGTCATTGGGGTTTATTTATTTATTTTTTGCAGCATATTGCAAGCAATTAATTAAACAGTCAAGAGTTTAGTGCGGCCCCCCTGCTCCCCCCCTGCGACCATCCCCGCCTGTCCACCTTCCGCTGCATATCATTTATTTATTTCAACAAGAATTCCATTTAAATTTTCAATGAGCTGACTTAAATTAACTGGAATTGCGTGCACTCTGTACAAAATATATGTACACCAGTTGAGACGGGGGCAGTGCAGCAGCCACTGACAATCTTTCCTTCCATTTCCCCATTTCCCTGTCTCCTATCCCACGGTCTCCCACCTCGTTCTCCCCCTGTCCTGCAATTACAGTTGCAGCAATAGATTTGAGCACATTCTCCACCAAGTGCGCAACGAGTGAAGTTCTTTCATATTATTTACCCTCCACTTGAAGCCAAAAAATGTGCGAATTTACGCACTAAATGAAGGCGTTCTTTATGAAATGGCCGTCGAGCTTTCCCTCTTTCACGCGATTTCCCTACCGTTCCCGTTCATCCCCCCATCCGCCCGCTGCTCTTAATGCCCCTTGACTTGGCCTCATTTGCTTCAGTTACACTTGCTCCATTCTTCAGGGCATTCAGCATCAATTTTCAATTACTTAATGTGTGTGCCAACTGCCCAATGCCACGACCCCACGTTCACATCACACCGAGCCCACCGGAAGAGTCGGAAGTGCTTGACTTGCAAACACATATTGCTATTTATTCATACTGTATTTATAAGCAAAGTTTTAATGTAGTAGAAAAAGGAAGAAAAAATTTATAAACTCCTTTACAGCTAAATAATTTTTAGAGTGTAGAAAGATTTATATAGTACGCAGATCAGGTTTATTTCAATTTTTTCAATTTTTATTATATATTATTGTGATCCTTTATGCAGGAAACTCAG
This sequence comes from Hypselothyrea guttata, assembly GCA_035045125.1. NCBI lineage: Eukaryota > Metazoa > Arthropoda > Insecta > Diptera > Drosophilidae > Hypselothyrea > Hypselothyrea guttata. The sequence goes on from JAWNNJ010000194.1 coordinate 1,086,225, forward strand.
AGAAAGAATTTCAGAGAGCGAACATTTGACTGAAAAAAATTTAAATTGAGTCAATTGATTATTGATTTATTATATTATTTAGTTTCTTACAAATTTTAGACTTATATGCCAAACAGAAAATCTGTTAAAAATTGTACATAAACGCAGCATACCCCACCTTCCCCTTGCCCGTCCACAGCGTATGCCAGAAGACAGGCGAAACAATAAAAATGTGTAAACAAATACGCGAGTGAAAGCAAATTGGAAAGCGAGCCGCCAAGTAATATAAATATATGGCAATGGAAGGGAAATCAAATAGAATTACTTGGCACACATTATTAAAAAGTAAATACATTACTCCGGCAGGGCACCACAGTAAATTACGAGCACTTGCACCACAATTTCTGGCCACACGAAAGGCGACGCCATTTTCGTGGGCATATTTTGACAGAAGTTTTGCTGCAAGTGCCAGGCAATATGGTGGAGGACGTGGACGGCATGGTGAAGGGAAATGGTATGGGGAAGGGAAAGGGGAACGGAAAGTGGGCAAACATGAACGTGGAAATGCTAACAAAGCAATAAATTGCCACTAAATCTAATTTGTGGCAGCAGCAGACACAGAAACAGCAGCACGAATAGCACAAAAAATAAAATAAAAAATTAAAATAAAAGCAAATGAAATAAAAATAAAATAAAATAGCTGCCAACATCATGTGTGTGTGTGTGTGTGTGTGTGGCTGGGAGTGTACATATGTGTGGGTGTGCCAGTGTGTGTTTGAGTGTCTGGGGGGTGTGAGGGGGCAACATGGCACCGTCAAGTTGATTGCATTAAAAACAACCAAAAACGTGCCGTGAAATCATGTCAGCAGCAATTGCAGTTGCCACAACGTTGTGTGTATATACACAGAGAGAAAAATGAAGCTTAAAAATTCAATTCGCATTCAATAATTTATTAAATAGCAGTCTCATTGCAAAATTTCATAATAATGAAACTTATATTTCAGAAGGAAATATTGATATGGGAGATCCTGAATGTTCTTAAAATGGGAATGGAAATGGGTTTCTAAATTGTATTCTGAATGCGCATCACAAACGTGTGGGAATATATAAAATATAATGATAATTAAATTTGACCATTGTACATATTATATATATAATATAATAATATAATATTTTTACGCACGTATTTACAAAACTTGTTTAAATATTTATACATATCAACGTATACCAAAACTTTAATAGTTAAGAAAATATTAAAATGACACAATTCAAACAAATAACCTGAAGAATAATTTATTTTTAAATAAAATAATTAAGTCAAACAACTTGAAAAGTATTTTATTTATTGTTTTAATTAATATAGAATTTTTACTGTATATAATATGAAGTTCTGTCTTCGCAACTTGTTCAGTTTTGTTCTTATATAAAATCTAAATAATTAAATTAAAGTGATTTGAAATAAAAATAGCTTGAAGAATATTTTATTTCTCATTTAAATTGTTTTAATTCTAAAGTTCGCATCATCTTAAATCTGGTATTATTGTCGTATTTGATATAAGGTTCTGTCTTGGCAACTTTAACAGTTTTGTTCTCAACTGTGCAATAGCTACAAGTACCAGACATTTTCGCTCAGTGCATGTCGGCAGGGGAGCATGAGCAGCGCAGGGCCAACTGATGAGCACTTAGTACGTACACTTTTGCCGACTTCCGGCGGAAGTGAGAGCAGAAAGTTACTGCCACGGCCGGTGCAAAACTTTTTCTTTCCGCCTCTTTGCCCCGCTTTCTTTTTGCCGGCTCTTTTTTTTGCGTGTTTTTATTGTATTTTTGTGTATTTGTATTTGTGACTAGCGCAAAGTTTCAACGCATATTGGAAGAGCATTCCTGCACTTTGATCGCACATCTCAAAGCCACACATTGTCTGTGCCCCTGGCTGCTGGCGATTGGAATTAGCTGGGGTGGTGTGGAATTTGCTGTGGCAGCTCAAGTCATTTGGGGATATGTGCTTGGCTTTTATTTACCGTTCGGCGGCAATGGCAAATAATTAAAATGTTTGTGGCAATTAGCAGGCAATTAGATGAAGTGAAATTCCCACAACAAGCCCGCCAAGCCAAATACCCTGCGAGTACATTAGAGCGCATGAAGCATGCCAGACTGCCAAAGGGGATAATTGCCACTTCACATGCCCCAACTGCCCCAGCTGCCCCACTCTCCCCGCTTACCCCACTGTCCAGCGGCATTCTGTGTTAAATTTTTATGCATTTTTAATGCTGCACCGAGCCACGGCAAGGCATGGCTGGCAATTTAAAAACATTTCATTGTAATAAATATTTAAATGCTTTTGCCAGCGGTTAACAGAGCGGCTAGACGAAGGTGAATGTTATGTGATGGAGTCTCCCTCTTCCTGCCAGCAACATTTTTAGACGACTTTTGGTTTATTCCGCCGACTGTCGCCGTTACTTTTTGCTCTGAATCAGCGATAAGCGAGCGCCAAAATGACAACAGCGAAAACGCTCCAAGTGTCAACAACTTGAGCTCAAGCCGGAGCTGCCAGCGGGTAAGACGGTGCACAGTGGCACTCGCGCTGTATTTGAAGTGCCAAAAATGATTTCCTGCTGTCAACATTTCTTGATTAAAGTGATGCTATCTGATAGAGGATTATTTAAAATTTATATATATATATATATAGGTAAATTTAGATCAGGGCACGCCGTTGCTCTCGTGGAACTTTTGTATTTGCAATTGCTCTTTGCTCCATTCGCTTTGTTGTTGTCAAATAAATTAATTCTATTTTTGCATTTCAATCGGAATGCTCGACATCGCAGAGTACAAATAATTAAAATGCATAAAAATCTAGATAATTTTAGACAACTTTTCTGTTTCATTGAAATACTTATCTACATTCGTTTAAAAGTCATGATTTTTGCCACCTGAATTTCGCCGATTGGGCCACTGTGCGACATAAATGCCAACAAATCAACAGCAAAAGCCCAAAATGTAAAGCGGCACAGAATAAAAATAAAAAGAAAATAAAATAAAAATAACATACAACCAGCCTAAACAGAGAGGAAGAGAGAGAGAAAGAGAGAGAGAGAGAGAGAGAGAGAGAGAGAGAAGTACGGGAATAAGCGTTAAAATGTCAGAGTTTTTCTGTGGCAGTTGAAATAAGGGTTAGACACCTAATTCAATGCGATAAGACAATCTTGGGGCTTAGCTTATTTGTTGCATGCGGCTGCCTACACACACATACACACAAACACCTACACACTTTATGTGTGTGTGTGTGTGTGTGTGTGTTTGCCTTTTTATGTAACTGTTTTATTTTGCATGCGCCTTTGGTGACTTCTTGCCGCCCAGGGCTCCATATCCTCTGGCTGCCCATGACCAAGACTTCAGATCCAGCCATGGGCGTAGTCAGGCGAAAGGTAACATCTAGGGATGCTAAAAGAACAGATTTTTTATTTTAGTATTTATTTTAAACAACTGTGGTTCAACAATTAGTTCGCTTTGAAAATTAATAGTTTGAAATCAGAAATAGACAAACTATTATATTATATACTTTTCAAGACATTATTGGTTGAGATAAATTGGAACGAGGCAGATCAGTCGGGCGCAAGGCTGCAGTCGGACATTACCGACTGTCGCGACAGTTGGAGATCCTGTACTTTGCGTTTCATATTTTCAAATATCTAATACAAACTGGATCCTCTTGCTCAATGGGAGAACCTACATACCTAAATGGTGTCTCTAGCTCTAAAAGTTTTCGAGATCTAAATATTTTTAATATTTTGTGCACCTCCGTATTCATAATTATGCCACGCCCATGAGTTAAGCTTTCGCTTCGTTTTTTGTTGGCCTTCATTTTCCGTTTGGACTCCGATGTCTATGGGTAACATCTTTAGCTTCAGTTTGGCTTGAGTTGGGTTGACGCTCTCGTTTTATAGCAAATTCATGTAGAATTTTATTGGCAGCGAGTGCTTTTTATGCGTGTGCTGAGAATTTTCAATATTTACTTCTGTATGTATTTTTATTTCACTTAAATATGCACAGAACTCCCCACTTTTACTCTATGCCACTAAATTTATATTTATAATTTTCCCATACAATTTTGCTACATTTGATGCCCTGTACCCATTAAAATTTGGTAAAAACAGCGTTAATAACTTTGTGCGAATGAATGTAATAGACAGAAGGAATTGTGTTAAGCTCCATATATTATATAAATTCTTGATTAGGACAACAAACTTAGTCGATATAACTATCTTTATCTGTCTGCCATCTGGATAAACGCTGATATTTCGGAAATTGTAAGAGCTATATCAGCCATATTCGGCATGTGAATACAATACACAGATTAAGTTTTTTAATATACTTTGTGTCCATTGGAAAATGGGAAAATCAGGGTTAATTACTTTTTCAGAATATATATAACACGCAGAAGGAGGTGTGGCAGACCCCACAAAGTATATTAATTCTTGATCAGGGAGACAAGCTGAGTCGATTTAGCCATGTCTGTCCATCTGTTGATCAATATGATTATATTGGGTTTTCTAATTGAAAAGTGAATTAAGTGCCAATGCTGTAGAAGATTAAAAAAAAATAGCTTGTTGCTGTCGCTGCCAACTTGTACGCACTCTAGCACCTTCATCGTATTAGTTTTCTTCAGGCCCCCGCCTGCTCTCCTATCGCAACTATCCAGTTGATGGAATTCAATAGGAAGCTGCAAATCTCAGCAAGAAAATCGCGGTATTCGCATGCCAATCAAAATTGCACCGGAAATGGCAACCAATTGGCTACCACAGCTTCTTTCTCTCTCTCTCTCTCTATCTATCTTTTCATCTACTCTCAAACTCAATCACAACAAAGGAGGAATGCTCTTTCATATTCACTTACAAGATGCCGTTTATAACGCCTTGTATTTTAAAAAATTAGAAATCGGTCTATATTTGTATAACGCCTAGAAGAAGGCATGGTATACCCCGCAGATATATAAATATATTTAGTAACAGAACAAAGATATGCAACGTTCGTTTGGTAGAAAATAAATATGAAAATACAAATTACAGGGTCTTTTAGTGTCGGTTACATCCGACTGCAGTCCCACTCGACTGACTTGCTCATCCATACTGGTTTTAAGGCTTACTAAGTTTCGTTTAAAATCTTTATCTTCCACTAAAGCTATAGATTTATTGTGTAGAAAAGTTGCAACATAATTATTCCGCAAATCGTGGAATCGCATAAAGTTAGGGTATCGAAAAGCTAATGCATTTGAAATGCCTTTGAGCGCCGTATCGTGCCGTCAGATGCTGCAGCATTCACTCTGCCAACGATGTCCTTGCTCAAGCATGATTTGGCGCACATTTCGATTTGTCGTCTGGTGAAGGGAAAATAGAGATGAAGATTGGAAGACAGATGTGATGGAGAATATGCGTTGCAAATCCTCAGTAGCGTTGCTCAAATCGAAGGTGAGTCTGTGCGTTTGGAAGGAGCCGGGTGCTATAAGCCATGTCCTGTGGTCTGTGGCACATGACCATCCCTTGAAGTTGATGGGATAACAACTGGCGACGACAAGGATATTAAAATTAATAAATAATGTCTGAGAGTGAGAGAAGGCCAGGCAGCAGGACAGCATCAACAGCTTCAACAGCATCAACAGCTGCATAGATACTCGCTGTAACTTCAACATACCAAACAACAACTTGTAGATGTCACAGCAAATGAAATCAACAAGAACAACCAAGCTCATTTCACTCCACCCGCAACACTCAGAAAAAAGCGTTGTAACTTCAGTTCCACAATAATTTTGAATTAAATTATTTAATTGAGTGTATTAAAGAATTAATTTCTGAATAACAGTAGTGAAAGAAAGAGCAGTAGAGGTCTTCAGGCTGAATTTTGAATTGTTGAAGTAACATAAACTCATTTCAAAATTTATTTATATTTTCGTCTTATTATTAAAAAATGTAAATATAAATAAAATTTGATCAGTAATTAATTTAATTTACTCTAATTATATTTAATTCCAATTGTAGATTAAATTACAATAAAATTGTACCATGTATTTTAAGTACAAAAGGATCAACTATTAAGCTTGTTTAAATGAAAAACTTATGTAATACTCCCTGACCATCACTAAACGTAATTAATTTCAGCCTTATTTGTATTTAAACTTTTGTTTTAACTAAAGAATTTTGCCATTGATTTTAAGTTGTTTTCATACAGTACAATTTTCACTACTTGCATAATAATTTCTGCAAGTGTACGGCTCTCACTCCGGGAGTCTGCTTGTTCGGTCCGAGTCTCATTCAAAATGCAGAACATGCGGTTCCCATCACTTCCATTTCCATGTACATTTCCCATTGCAGTTGTGCAGATACAATAACATTTCGACTCGGTCTAAGGCCCACTTGATGGCTTATGAATTGTTATGCTGGTTTTAGGTATGATGCGATATTACACGACTTAGATGGGGGCCCATCCAATATGGGGTTAGACAACATCAATCAAGTAATCAATCAATTAGCAAAACACGAGCCGGCATTTTAAACAGTCTACAAGGCAAACAAAAATAACAAAATAACAAAATAAAAATAAACAAAAACAGCATGCCCAAGTCAACTACAAATACAAACACAAAACACAAAACTCAACTAGAAGTTACCGAGCGTTACGCATACGCGGCGTCGTCCCAGCCAAGGAAGCAAACATATTCGCAACTGTTTATACTATTGTGAATGTATACACATTATTTTCGGGCCATTCACAAACACAGCACACTTGAAGCAAAAGGAAACTAAATTAATTATACGCAACGCTTTCCGATGGCTGGCAAAACTTTTGTCTCACCGCATTATGCACAAAACTTTGCCCAAGTATAGCACACTTTGGGGCAGGCTAAAGTGGAAGGCTGAATGGGGCCAGGGGCTGGGGGCGTGGCATGGTCAGGTGTTGCTTGACGCTGGCCAAATCCTGACACGAGCGACTTTGTCTACTGCCGGCAATTGTTGTTGTTGCCACCTAACTAAATTGTTGTTGGCTTCCAGAGTTGCCAGCTTGTCGAGCTGTCGCCCTGTCAATTCTCAGCATGTGTGTGTGTGTGTGTGTGTGTGTATGTGTGTGTTTGGGCTATACAGTTGGATCTGTCATTGCTTTTTCATTCCAGTACTTACCACTTACCAGCTGCCAGTTAGTATAGGCAAGTATATGAATTAACAATCAGTCTGTTTAGCAATCAATCAATCTATCAATCAATGGCTGATTTACCTTAATGCCCAACACTGATCTCAAGCAAAGCGTTTCGCATCACTTTATGCAATTAAAAAAGGTACTGCTTAAGCTTAAGACTTCGCATTTTAAGCAGCTTTTAAGCTCAATACTTGGAACTTAATACCAAGTGTTCACGAGGTTTGCTTCTCGACAGGTTTAAGCTGATGTATCTCATTGCTATATACTGGTGTCAGCCAATATTTCTTACATCACCTTAAGCAATTAAAAATACATTCTGCTTAAGAATGAATTCAAGCTTAAACCGATTTTCTAATCATTGGACTAGACTTAGAGTGACTTCAATTTAAGTTTAATCCGCGAAAATCTTTTCCCATCACTACAGGCTCTTAAGAATATCAGTAGCTACTGTCTTATCATACAATTACACATTTTTAAGAGCTCAACAGTTGACTTAAACCTTTTTTCTGAGCTTTGTTGCATTGAAAAGCTTTTAAACAGAATTGAAGCTGAATAAAATCCATTAATTATAAATAAGTACAGCCTTCACGTTGCAAAGCTTCTTGCTTACTTGCAAGTGCTTTTGGAACTTTATTTTTAATGAAGCATATCTGAGCCTCGCTGGTATCCAAATTTAAATTTCAGCTAATATGTATTTTAGTTAAATATACTTAATATTTTGTCCAATTTAAAAATTAAGCTAAAACATTTACAAGATTTTAACTAAAATAATAAAAAATATAATTAAACATTAATGAAACATGGTGATCAGATGTAGCACGGATCTCTTACGATACATGCAAAAAATAAAAAAGATACACAAAAAAAAAAAACTAAATATATATGTATTAAAAGAGGTCGTGTAAAGCGAGATGTTCACAGCTTCAGCAGCTTTTTACATGCCAAGTCCTTTTACGTAATTAAAGTTTTATTGATTGCTTTATGAAATTTAAAAGCTCATTTATTGGCGTCAGGCTGAACTGCTATATGATGCACATGAGAGTACATGTATGTATACACACACACACATACTCACACACACACACACACACACACACACACACACACACACACACACATACACACACTCTATTTATATATACTGCACTTTGCCAACAGTTCATTTTCACGCGCCACAAAGTCAGTCAAGTGGTTATCCTTGTTGTTGCTGTAGTTATTCGCATTTGGCAAAAGCAAAACACCCGAGACTGTAGCTTACATGATAAACTTAATAATACCCTGTAGCAGATCTGAATTATGTATAAGCTTGTAGAGAATTATGCCAAATTATGAAGTAAGATACATTATGAAAATGAGGTGAACAATTTCAATATATCTGACCTGTCAATACAGTACAAAAACATTCTAGCTATCAACCTAGTTTTTTTTTTAAACAAAAAAGTTGGTTTGGTATAGAATTTAAAAGTATCTTTTGAGTAACTATCAAAAGTACAGGCTCTAATAATATTGTAAACATAATTTTCCCTTTACCAAACGGCAAATGGATGGAAAAACTAAGCCGAAAAATTGCTGAGAGGGCAAAAAATTGTTACGAATATAGTTTTTGTTATTACAATTTTGCCAAATAGCGGAAATACATTCCATGAGCTTAAACATAACTTTAATTTGGTTTCGGCGCAGTTGACCCTTTCTCTTTATTGTCACAATATAGGGTATCAACGCCAGACCATCCACTGCCGAGACAGACGCTGACTTCGTTAGTCAACCGGGCATGAAAATATTGAAATACACACTTATTGTGCCGTAGACTGGATTCTGTCCGTTTTCATATACTCGTATACCTTAAAGTCAAAAGTACACAAAACAGGCTCGGTGTGAAAGCTAGAGAGCCGGGGCCTAAGGAAAAAGCTGAGATGAGCTGGCAGGGCAATGAGGTAGAAAGACAAAAACCTTTTAGGCAATGGGTTCTGTTTTTTTTTTGTTCGTTTTTACATTTCATCTTTTTTCTTTGGCTTGGCTTTCTTCCCCCTTTTTTGACTGTGGACTTTTATAAATTCGTTGGGCGTAAAGTTTTTAAGCGTGAAGCTGTAACGGCTTCGCCGTAATCCACATTCGCATGAACCCTTGCCTAACGTCCTCCCCGAACTCCATATATCGGCCTATGCGAGCGGGAACTGAACTCGACTGAAAAGTCGCCTGTCAGCGTCAGTTGAATGCGAGTAGTTTAACGCGTTTCGGAAAGAAGTTTCCCTTTGGCGCTGACTTTCAGTTTCAGTTTCGGTTTCGGTTTCACTTTCACTTTGGCCACTGACAAATATTTTGAGTTTTATGAGGCAAGTCGACGGAAGGACAGACCGACAGGAGCATAGGGCAAAGGCATATTAATAATTTCGGCTATGCTATATTGAAACTATTTTTCGATTCGATTTTGCTTCGCTGAGCCCTGGCAGCAAGTCAGCAAGTCAGTTAACCGGCTTCCGGGGATAGTTACTTTAGTTTGGGTCAAGGGATTCGCCTCAGCGGACTAACCTTGTTTGCTTAGGCATAAAATTTCCAACTTATGCCTCTGGTCTAATCAAGACCCTAAAAAACGCTGTGGCCAAATAGTAGCATGGCAACAGCTTATCAGGCATCACAACTGTTTAATATTTATGTGATTCCCTCTCACTGTCGACTGTTGTCCTGCCAACCGGATGGCACCCTTGTTCTTATTGTTTTCGTCGTTGTCGTTACGCAGGGGTACAAAATGCAATCAAAATAACTGCCAACAAACAAATTAGTTTGGCTGTGTTTTTTTCCTTCTGTTTATTTTTTTTTTTTTTGTGTCCCCTTCTGCTCTTTTGCGCTTCTATTTCCTGCTTGCTCTGAGCATCATCATCAGCATAAGCATTTTGCACCTGTAATGCGAGACGTCAACAAAACTTTTTCCCCATAATTCTGTGAAATGCATACAATTTGCCCCTCTCGCCCCGTCTCTATCTGCCGCTGTTAACTGCTTTTTATGTGGCAAGCTGAGCCGCAAAAGCCGCATAGTTGAAACACTTGACACCGAAAGTTTAGAGAAAATGCAGTTGCCTTTGTCACAATGATTATGCCTTACCACAAGGTCTCTCTCATGTCTTCAAAGGCAACAGTAAAGATACAAATATTAATTATATTGTTGTTATTAAGTTTGCAGTATCTCAATGTTATCATCACTTTTGAATAATATTCATTTGCAAATTAGCGTACCGCGTACCTTGAGGTATCTACTGTTCCACGTTTCAGTTATTTCATTTGTATTCCGCACTAAAATTCATGCATAAGTGGGCATAAAAACAATACAAAAATGAATCAATTGTATCAATAAAAAAATAAAAAATAAAACATAATTGCAGAATGTAAATAGAAATGGACCAAGATGACTACCTTGAGGTACGCCAGAAGATAACTGGCTAAGAGACCGAGCCCTTAAAATATTCTTTTTGAAATTGACCTAAAAAGCAGTCAGAAATCCAAAAAAATTTTAGGAAACAGGTCCAGTTTATGTATCCGAAGCAAATGCCTCTTAGCCCAAGGCGAAGAAGGTACTCAATTTTATCCGGGACATTGAATTATTTAGAATATCATTAAATATTGCAGAATTTCATAAAATAAATAAAAGCGTGGTTTTGCCATAAACACAGTAATCAGCTCTCAAATAATATTTAAAGTTGACTTATAAATATGAAAAGCTCTGAGAAAAGCTAACCTATGAAATGTACTTTATAGAATTTGGTTAATTAATAAATATTATAATTCTATTCTTTATATATTGAATATGTAAGAATTATATTGTATGTTATGTAGTGTAAATTGTAAAAAGTACAAAAATTTAAGGTAACCAGCTGTGTTGTAAGTTGTTGCTTGGTTTATTTAAAATAATTGAATTAAATTATCGAACATATTTTGCCATTGTTAACTACGAATTTCTTGACTTTATTCCAAGTGTACCCTATGCCCATTGATTCCCTATAAATCTTTCCCCACTTCCAATACGATGCCTCATTCACATCTACATTCGAATGGCATTTTCTGCTTTTCATTTTCATTTTCAAACACAAAACTACCAAGTCTGCTGTAATGAAGTTGTTGCTGCCATTCCCCCTCCCCACTCCCACACACACCCCTAGAACATTTCTAACCACGACCCCTATTTTGTGGGCGGTCTGTGTGTTGGTAACGCCTTTGGCTAAATGCAGCAGGTAATTTGTGCTTTATAACTGCAATACGCAAATTTAATGAATCGTTCAGGTATTGTAGGGCGTTTGTTGCTACCTTTGCGGTTGCAGTTATTCCAATAAATTAAACTCTTTGCTCTAGCAAGCTCAGAATGTGACATACTATCACTAATTGGGAAGACCGATTTTATATATATTTTAGAGTTTGTGGATCCATTAGATAAGGAAGTTGTAACAATTTATACGAATTTTCATATTCTAATTTTTCAAAAGTTATTTATTTTTTGACTGTCTTGTAATTTTGACGATTTCTTGAGAATGAATTGACCGCATTTCAAAAATTCTGAATAAATTGTGGATTTAAGTTTAAATTTATCAAACTTCTTTCTCAGTAACGGACATTGGATTCCTTAGTCCGTTAATATAATTAAAGATACTCGACTATATTTTAGGCTATGCATTTTACTATGCACTTCTGTCCACAATATAATAAAAGGAATATTTTAGCCAGTTTCTTTCGCTCTTAAATTATAACAATTGATTGTATTTTCAAAACACTTTGTTTCATTACTGGAAATGTTTTAATGTATTGTTGCAGAACATATCTTAGAATACGCTCGCATGCTCGATTATTTGGCATTCTTTTGGCCCTTGGCATGCCAATTGAAAGTGCATTAAATTGAGTGATGTTTGTGGTCGTGGGATTTGGCTTTTGTTGTAGTCGTACTTGCACTTGCCATGAATGAAATTGCTATTGATAAATGATATTGTCAAAGCTTTTGCAGCTTAATAAATTAAAAACGTTTGCGTTTCGTGCTGGTTGTCGTTGGCACTTATCGGGCAAATAGTTAAGTTCACTTCGGGTACAATGAATAAAGGAGGCACTCGCCAAAGATCCATTCAATATGTGCAGAACAAAGTCGGGGCAACTGTGTGCTCAAAGTGTTTGCATCTGTCTCAGAGTATGTCCCTCTATCCCTTTGTCCCTATGTCCGGCCATCCGTCTGTATGGTCTGCACTGCTAGGGCTTTTCTAAATCAATTGCAAAGTCCCACATGACGAGTAGATGTACAGCATTCAAGGCGCAGAAGGAACGCAAAAACGGCCAAAGGCAGATTGAAAGTATACCGAAAATGACTTTTGCACACAAGCACATACATACATATGTATGCATAGATGTATGTATATAGATGTATGAACAATAGGGAGACTAGGAGCTGGCTAGGCTGCCAATGAACTGACTGTCCGTAAAGACAAGGCAACTTCCTTGGCTTGCATATGTGCCGGATTCTCCAACTCGTACTTAGGACTAAGTATAGCTGTCGGGCTGATGCTACGACAGGGGCTAGGGGCTCGCCAAGAGTTTGGAGTTTGGAGCTTGGTCGATAGAGGGGCAAAGGGGGGTGTGGCTGTTGCTACTTTAGCCTTTACAATCTAAACGTTAATGGTCTGTCAATTATCGCCACCCAGTGAACGTAACGATAAGATATCGCTTCAGGCATAAGACATGGCAGACACATACATACATACTAACACATACACACGCATGGGTCTAATGTTTATAGGGGTGCTGCAATTGGCGACGAGGGGTGAACACTTCAGTACATTATTTAGTGAGAATTAGTTATGGACATACTCCGCACTCTTTGCCATTTTCGCTTTGTTCTCCGCGTCCCCACTGCTTTCCACTTTCTCGCATTTTCTTTGCCGACTTTCTGGCAGTGCTTTTGGGGCATCTTACTTGGCCAAGGCCAGCTCCTGTTGCCCTTTTTACATTCGTATTTATGAGCTATGGAAGGAGAGACACAGCGAGCGTACGGCATTAATATGACGATTGTGGCGGGGTAGCTGTTAAACACACCATAAAATGGCTCTACACACACACACACACACACACTGACAAGCTGCACTGGCAAAAATATTCTAGTAAAATTCAGAAAAAAAAAAATCAGATCATATTTTAGGTCATTTTTGATAAATTTAACTGAATCGAGCAGAGCTTCGTCGAGGCTTGGCGTTCAAGTGTTGGCTTGTTATTTATTTGAAATCAGAGTTGCCATGAATTATAATTAGAGCGCAGCACTTGAAATTTGAAACATTTCAATGCAGCTGTAGTTAGCTATGGAATTAAAGTTTTTTCTTTCCCTGTGCACTGATATAAGCACTCTATATATACATACATATGCTCACATACACATACTCATACTTTTATTTTCATACGCACTCGCACTCATATTCGTTTTGGCATTGGTATTCGGATTCGTTTTCGCATTCGCACTGCCATTCGAGTGTTGAGTGTCCATTAGAGGTTGAAGAGTGATGCCAGGGCTGGAGTATAGGGGCTACAGGGTGCCGGCTAAGGGGGTGTTTGGGGTAACAACACGAACTACTATGCATTTATCTATTTAGTCGCTTTTAGTTACGTCCTTTTACTTCTTGTGCCACTTCTTTGGTTTCGGTTTATTTATTTTTATTTATTTTATTTCAGTCGTGGCTGCGACCGAGCCTGGCGACTTCTTGAATTGATTTGGAAGAGCTATAGCCGCCATATGTACATACATATGGATATGCACAGGGTGGGCCTAGTGGCCTTTGCCCTTTTGTGCGAGTAACTCGAAGCTCTTGCCATTCGTTATTTCCGCAGCGCTCCATTGTTGTTCTTGTTTGTCTTGCGCAAGTATTTTTATTTCTTTTCATGCTTATTGGAATTTTATTATCAGCTCATATAAATGCAATAAAATGTTGATATATGTACAGTGTACACACTTACAGAGAGCGAACGCATGGGCGACAGAGAGACAAACGGAAGTACATGTACGTGTATGTACTGAGCAAATGCCAAAAATTCAGTCATGTACTCACAATCGACCAAGTTGAATAAGCCTGCCTGATGACCATATAACGAATGGCCGGACTGAAAGCCAAGAGGCCAACAACTCTTTAGCCTTTTAACACCCACTCAATTTCACGCAGAATGAATGCGAGAAAGAGCCAAAAATTGCATTTCAATTGTATGGGGACAGCTGCAGCTCGACTTGAACCTTCGCTGTCATCGATGCCTTTTGAAATGATTTAAAAAGTAAATTAACTTTTAAAACACTCTTAATTTCTACAATAACAGTGATATGTATTTCGAGTCTGGCTCTGCGATAAATTCATTAACAAATTCGGCTGATCAGATGGTAGTATTTCCGATGTTTTCAAATATTGTCTCTGCTTACTTTTTTGTCTGTTCCGTGCTTGAATGATCAGTCAGCCTGTGTACTAGGCATATAAATGTGCAGAATATTTTGTAAGTTATCAATCGCAACTTCATTTCGACACAACTTACCTGACATCTACTTTATCATGTTTATATTGTACCAACAAACCTTAATTAATAAATTATGGTTTTGTCATTTTAAAGTTTATTTTTCCAAGTCCATAAGCTGCTTTTTGTCAGAGTTCTGGTAACAAATAGTTTTTATTAATCCCAATAGATAAATCAATAGGTATTTTATTCGAAATATTTTCGTTTTTATTTATATTTTTTGTGTTTATATGATGCATATGTTTTTTGCAATGTTCTTCGTGCCAATCATCATACATTTCATCTCTGCTCTCCATCATTTTGCTATTAATATTAATGCTATTGTAATTATGCTTGCATAAAGTCGAAATAGTTTGCTTTTCTGATTTTAAGTTGGGTTTACTTGTATATTTTAAATTTTACTTTTTATTTATTATAATAATTAATTTAAATTCAGTTAATGCTAAAAAAAAACCAACATCATTGCTTTAAAATAGTTTCAGTTTCCCGTCTCTATGCATAGTTGTTTATAACTTGTCTTTCTTGAACATTTCAATTTATACTTTTAGCTGCTGGTTTCAAGTATTTCAAGTATTTCAATTATTACATTTTTAGTATTTTCTTTAGCCTCGTTTGTCATCGGAATCGCCTTTTAGGATGCGTACAACATTACACATTCGATATAATGCGGAGGGATCTTAAGAGTATGGTTTAAATGTATATGGTATGTGTCTATACGCATAAATAAAAACAAACACAAAGTTAACAATCTATTTTGTTTAATTAATTAATTTGTTAATTAATTAATGCGTTTATCAATCAAGTTTGATTTAATTATGTTTCAACAAACCCAAAACTCAACAACACTTGTACGTATATATTATAAGTATATTTGTTTTCATTATTTTAATCAACATTTATACACCAGATTCCTTCATTCTACTATCTCCATGGTTTTCTCATTACAAATAAAATTCCTTTCTCCTCTCGACTTGGCCTCCTTCGTCTCTCTATAACTAATAAGCGTTTCTTTGGAAGAACTTAACTAAAGCATTCGCTTTTAATGCTTATATTTATATTTTTTAATGGAAATTCAATGTGTCCTAATTATAATCATACATCAAATATTGCACAACATTCTTAGGTATATGTAGATCTAATACACCTATCAGAGACTAAGTAGTTGCTAAGATTAAAAAACGAAATGTTGGTATTTCCATTGTGCTTTTGTTCTGCATAGTTCATTATCGCAATTTTTATTTGTTCTATAGGAAAGTATAAAAATGTGTTGATCTTTTGCTACAAAGTTTTATAGTTCTGAGCTGGAAATGCTTATCCTCTAGATATATATTATATATGAGTTTATGGTTTAAGTATTACTCAACGGCTAAGTACTTAATAGGTATATTCTCTGTTTCAGTTTGTTTTTCAGTATTTTCTTATTTGGTTTGTTTGTTTTAAGTATTCTCTGTAGATTCGCGATATATTGTTATTTCTTGTCAGTAATTATACATTATTTGTCACATAGAAACAATGAAGAGGACGGTAACCGAAATCAGGGACCAAAATGTCTGGGAGTATCTATGATTGAGTGTTTCGTGTGTGTGTGTGTGTGTGTGTGTGTGTGTGGACTATTGTGTCTCTGTGTGGATGATGCCGATTCGAATTCGTATCGTTTTCGAATAGTTTTGTTCTCTGGTT
Source organism: Hypselothyrea guttata (assembly GCA_035045125.1). Taxonomy (NCBI): domain Eukaryota; kingdom Metazoa; phylum Arthropoda; class Insecta; order Diptera; family Drosophilidae; genus Hypselothyrea; species Hypselothyrea guttata. Next base: position 1,102,575 of record JAWNNJ010000194.1, read on the forward strand.
CGGAGTAAGGGGCATACTCTACGTCACGACTCAACGTCAGTCTGATTCCCATTCGGTGTTTGGTTTTGGATATTTGTATCTTACCTATCAATTAATTTTGCAGTGTATTTGTTTGTGTTTAACTATTAGTAGCAAGTGTGAAAGTGTAGTTGTGTGCCTTCAGCATATGCAAATTCAAGACGGCATCAAAATTATTTCGGTCCTTGTTTCAAATCGACTTGAGATCGTACACATTTTCTTCAGCGAGTTTGCGGTATTATTTCTTGGTATTTCACTTATACTATGAAGATACGAAGTATTGTAGTAAAGCATTTCCTTTATGTGTTTAAGTTTCTGCTTAATTCTTACTTTAGTAATTTGTAAGCCTACGCTTTACTTGATACCCTGATGTAACTTATAGTGTAGCCTGTTTATCTTTTTAAAGTTCCAGTACCTTTTCGTAGTACGTATAAGCTTCCGTGGTTTTATTTAGTTTTTCTGTTTAATGTATATTCTTAATTGTGCTTATATCTTAGTAACAAAAAGACAAAAAATACTGCTTAAGTATTTTTTGAGTTGTGATTTCGCACTCGGTGCGCTTTGTTTTGGTTTTAGTGGGAACCTAAACCTAACCTACCTATCGAAAACTATGTAAAGGCTTAGACTAGTTTTAAATGCGCTTACATTTTGCTAATTAATTTTCGCTACAAATAGTACTTAGCTTATTCTCACTACCTACTCCTCTAAGCAGATCATAAAGTTCAACCAAATCGTGTGTGCTTGAAGCAGTTGCATCCAAGTCAGCGCCATTTTATGGCAAGTAATATTAACTCTTGTTGTTTGTGGGGCTCATTAGTTTCTGTGTGTGTGCGTGTGTGTGGGTGTGTGTCTCATTTTTTGAACTCATCTGTTTGTCAAGTTGTTGTGAACATATTTATCGGTAGGTATCGATAACAGCAATAAATTAATGGATTCGTTTTTGAAATGAATACTTGTTTAACATATGTTGCTTGGCAATTATTTTAGGCGAAGTTACCACTAGATTTACTGAATTGCTAGCACTTATCGATAAATATATTGCTCACTTGACCCAACTGTACTTGATACGGCATAACAACTCGGTGATTTCGTGTAGGGCGCTGACTTGGAGACACTGCTTGCGACTTAACCTACTTAATTATACGATGTCTGTTATTCAGATACTGATTCATATGCATATATCTTAAACCAATGGACTCAGCTTATCGCTAGGAGGGGTGTATTATCGATAGGCCGATAGGTGTGTTCCATCGGTTAACATAGCACTAAATTGCTTAACTACGTGAGATGCTGAACTTTTCAAGTATCAAAAGAGGGACTCGGGGCGGATTTTTGGTTTTCTAAAATATAGGATAGATATGCTATGCCATTGTGGGATTTATATTTGAAAGTTGATTACGCTACAGTTTATTTAACTTTCGTGGGGCAGTTCAGTGTGTTTAAATGTAACTCGAGAGCGTTAGGGGACCGACCAGCTACAAAATAATTTACAAAAATGTCCAAGTTAAAACTGAAGTTGTGATATGTGAGGTAAGTAATACATTATGTAAATACAATACAACAAGCTCTCTTAATGCGAGATAAAGCGAATGCTTTCGCTCACTGAGTACACGCTAAATGATCTAACATGCACTTAACAGTACAACTGTAGGATAACAGCTGAGATCTCTGTTAAGTGCAGAATTTAATGTTCGACATTAGCTAAAGGTTAAATGTTAAAAATTGTTGTCTAGCCTACAGCGCGTATGGTATATGTATTTATTTAACATTGAGATACATATTACATTCAGGTCTAAATCAAATCGTAGCCTTTATTTACAGAGCTATTTACACGGATATATGTACGTATATATCGTTAGACATGCATACATCTAGTACTAGGTTTCAATACGAGCGTGAATATGCATTCAGAGACAATCTTAAAAGTCTAATTGAGTTTCGAGCTTTGAGTTCAATTTCATTTTAGTTGCATTTGGCACAGTTCGAGTTCGAGTTTCTTCAGTTATCGTTCGCGCTATCGATAAGTACTTAGAATTCAGTGAGCAAACGGAACAACAGTTTGATTATCCTTAAATTACACGTTTCACTTATCTTCAGTATATCGATTCCTCGCTGCATTAGCACTGTTGCTGATCACCCCATGTGCATGATCTTCTTGAATGCCTTGCGAAATTCTGGATTGAAGATCGTATAGATAACCGGATTGACAAAGCTATTTATATATCCCAGCCAAGTTGTCAGCATAAAGGCCGTCAGACCCGGCCGGCAATCTTTGGCGAATTTGGCGCACATCGCATCCATGATGTTGCAGGTGAAAAACGGCAGCCAGCAGAAGAGAAAGACGCCTTCAAATACAAAACGTACATAAAGAAAACTATTAGAAATACATCTTATTATATCGCATCATCGATATATTATATAATATACAAAAAAATTAAATAAATAAAAATGAATATCTAACCTATCAAAACCGCAGCGTAAAGTAAACAAGAACAGCTACAAAGTTTACTAAAATATTATATTATTATTATTGTTTTATGCCGATGACTTCAAAAATGGACACTAAAAAATTATCCATATGTCCATTCTCCAAATATCGAGCGATTTATCTTATTATGGAAAATCTTGTTTCGGCTTAGTTAAAAGTTTGTTTTAGCTTTATTTGAGTGTGCTTGCCATCAATGCTGTTTTTCTTTTATCAAATAATTGGCAATTTTGGTTAGCACAAAGGGAACATAACTTGCAGTCTCTTAAAGTTGGGGCATAGATTTTGCATTCAAAATAGGTGTTTGTGGCAACCTCGACTTACCCAAAACGATGGCCAATGTTTTGGTGGCCTTGCGTTCCTTTTTCGCCGATGATTTTTCACGTTTCTTTTTGGAGGCCTTGTGCACCTTGTATATCGTGAATCTACGCCAGCCAAGTGCACGCAAGCCCCGAAAGGATAATAGGCCATAATAAATTGCATTCCATGTTCCACGTGCAGCGAGAGGAAAAGAGGAGAGTGAGAAAACAAGTAACATAAGGTTAACTTCATTTAAGCCAAAAGTTGATAGACGAACCAGCCCTAATCCCAACCCCAACCCAACCACCAAGTGCAATTTGGCAACTGCTGAAATTAGCAATTGCCGGTCAAATTAGCAATGACTCACCTTGACGCCTGCGAGTTTTTCTTATCCTTGCGCGAGGACGTTTTCGATGTGGTCGATAGCGTCGAGTCGTTGCGTGCCAAAGTCATGGCCTCCTGCACGCCGTAGCGCACAAAGGACAGTGGCTTCATGGCGACGCTGCTGCTGCAGGTGTGCCAGAACAAAATGAGAACGAAGGAATACTGATTAGCTAACTGTTAAATGTTAAATCAAGAAAAGATGGCCCAATGCACGGAGTAAACAAATTGCTCATTTGCTAGAAGATTGTCATATCTAAAAAAAAGCACATTGCGAGATAAACGCATTTATAGTTGTCAAGTTTTTAAAGTTTTCATGCAAGTTTTCTCTTCTCAGGTTCTGTGTATTGAAGATAGGATAATTTTTTACTCAACTTAGATAATTAGCCACCGAACATTACTGCATCATTAACTCAAAAGTCGCGTGTTTTGACTTATGACAGTCTTCTAGTAAATGAGCGATTTAACAAATTAGAAAGCACACGAAGTGTTGTCAAAAGTTTTAGAGAAATTCGTATAAGAGCTGATAAGCTATCGATATATATTTCGATATTGTCGATATATGCAGAATTGTCCGATATATCCACACCACGCGCACGTTTACTACGACAGATATACAAAAGATTATATAAGAGAAATGTATCAAACAGATAGAAGGAGGAATCCGACTGTAATGCAATTTAGAACATCGGTGAATAATGCCATAGGCTCAAATTAATGACGGATGGAATGCTATAAAATTGTGAATGCTTGTTTATTTGTGGATAGCTTGTAAAGGACGAAGGTGTCAAAGATCTAACACAAAGTTTTATCTGCTTGCAGCATAGGAGAACCTACATAGCAAATATAGGGTCTCTGGCCCTTATAGTTGGCGAGATTTAGGTGTTCATACAGACGGACAGACGGACTTGACTTGTTTTAGTTCATCGTCCTGATCAATAATATATATGTATATATTTTGTAGAGTCTGCCAAGCATCGTTCCAGTTGCTCTAGCTTAAACACCCTTTAATAGTTTTTTTTTAATTAGTTTGAAATTTCGATAAATACTATGCCGATGTATGCTACGAAGAGCCTGGTGTAGGGTTAACTTACCTGAGCGCAGGCTCGCCCCGCTTGGGCGAGTCCTCGGCGGTGTTGCGGCGACTGCTGACACTCGAGCGCTGCAGGGTAGCGCCGCTGGGTACCGGACTGTCCGGCGGCGTTGTGCTGCTGACTGCGGCGCCAACGCTCACTCCTGCAAGGACATCGTCAACGTTTGATGCTGCATAACCAGAATCATGATTACCATTCGGATCGGCAACAACCAGCTGCGGCTGTGTGGTGATCTGTGCCACAACGCTGCTGTCACGAGCACGGAACCAGCATCCAGCATAAGTTTCGAGTGGATGTGAATGAGGATGTGAATGCGAATTCGAATGCGAATGCCAATGACGATGATTGTGAATGATGATGATGATGGCGTTGGCGGCAATCAAACGCAATCCAGCAGTGGCAATCAATCACAGGCAGACAATGATGCAAGCCGCAGCAACAGCAGACCGTACGGCATGTAGGTGTAGAGGGACACAGAAGGAGAAAGAGAGAAAGAGAGAGAGAAAGAGGGAGAGAAACGAGGCGCAACGTCAATTTAAAATAAGGCAAAAATTGAGTTTTAATTAAGTGACGCATTAATTGAATTATTGAGATTTATTTTTCTCTGTCCTAACCGCCTCGGGGGCAGCACCACTCACAGAGGCAGCGGCAAAGTGGTTTACTAAGTGGACACCGAGTGGTCAAAGAGACAAGCGAGACAGAGAGAGAGAGAGAGTGTAAGACTGAGAGAGACTGAAACGACAAGAGCTTTTTCCCAATTATGTTTGCCCGCGGCATCCCTTTGCTTCACAAAAAAAAATAATAAATTAAAAGAAAAATAAAAAAGATTTCAATATGGTTTGGTGGATTGGTCGTTTGCCGGGTTGACCGCTTCAACTGTGGCACATTGAAGACCTTTCTCCCACATTTCTCCAGCTGCCTATCAATAATGGTTTCATTTCATGTCCTTATTGGATTAAGTAGCCCATCAGTTCGCTAATTGACTGCGCTTAACATTCCTCTTATGTTCTGCTCTGTTTTCTTCTGCTTTCTGCTGTTGTATTGGCTCTGACCCATAAGGCTTTCGAGTGCTCTGCGAGTGCCTACACAGCTTCTAGCTGCCCTTCATACCCAATGGAGCGGATCAAGAGTATTAATTATAATACAAAATGCATATAGGATAATAAAGGAGTCTTTTATACGATTGGAAATAATCGTTTCATTGCAAACCATCAAAGCAAGCCCATTTATGTTAGAAAAATAAACATTTGTTGTGCATCGCATATACATTGAATTCATGTCTATAAATTTCCTTTTCAAATTCAATTTACTGTCGAATATAACATATTATTAGCTGAACTATAATTTAAAAAAAATGTCCGAGCCACGAGACCAATCTGAGAATATAAAACCAGATAGTGATACTGACGAACTATTTGCGCCAATTCTAAATAATGTAGAGAGCGATGATCTCGGCATTGAGCAATCATTTGAGCTTATGGGCAGGAATTATGATCTTCTTTTGGAATCTAGCGAAAAGCTGCAAGATGAGAATTTATCAACAAAGAAGCAACTGATTGAAAGTAAGATTGCTTTAAAAGAACTTTGGCAAGTTCATTTTGGAACCGTTGAAAACAATTCAAAAGTACTTCAAATGCTAGCGCATCAAAGCCGGTCAGACCTAACAACAAAAATGATCGACTTAACCACTGAAAACAATAATTTAGAATTGGAGGTAAGCTGTATTGTAGAATTATAGTTTTGAAATTGACATGTGCTTTTTCAGCTGCGCAAAAAAAACAATGAGGTAGAGTTCGCCAAAGACATAATAAGACAGCTAATACAAAAACTTCAGGAAAATGATAAAAAATTTGTAACACTAGAATACGAAGTTGAGAAACTTATGCTAGAAAACAAACAATTAGTAGACACCAATGATGCTGTTGTAAGTTAACTGGTGGTATTTAAATCATTTCTTTTTTTAAAACTATGAATTTTAAAGAGTATTGCCACCGATAAAGTAGAACTGGAGAAAGAAGCTGAGGCAGGAGAGCAGAAACATTTAGTAAACAATTCCGAAACAGTTGATGAAGGCCAAGAGGATATATAATATACGCAGAGAAAATGAGCCTATCCTGTGATCGAATTGTCTTAGCTTCTAATCCAATATTCTCACTTGGCTAATCTTAAATCATTATTGCTGAATTGTTACCAATATTGAATTTTATATGCTTTTTGTTTGGTTTTGGTTTATGTTTTGTGAAATTAAATTGTATAATAAGTGAAAAACCCGTTTTGCAGACCTAGTTTCTTCTAAAAGTTTTGAATTCGTTGCCAGCAACTCTTTTCCCTGAACTAAACTAAACTCGTAAGAATTTTGGGAGTCAATAAACCGACTAACCTTCCGCAAGCTAAGGCACTCGCCGTCCCGGGTTGAGCTCAGATTGAGGTACAGTCCACTGCAACACGGCTGCTGGTCAAATGGGAATCTGAGTGCTCATTTTAGAATTTCATTTTAGAGGTGCGCGTGCGAATTTAAATGGGGCCAGCTTCGAATTGGCTTTGCAGTCTGTGCAAAAGAGTTGCATTGAGTGCTGCTGAGAGTGGCGTTTTCCAAAAAGTTGCAATTACACGCGTAGTACGAGTACGCTGACAATTTTCTCTCTGGCTTCGCCACTAAGTGGAAGTTGCCACTAAATGGATTGTGTGCATTCATACTCCCAATTCTCACTCCTTGGCCCTATTTCGTAAAGCAATTTGTTGTGTCAGCAACTGTTTCTCACACCGACCGGCATTGGCTGCTGTTTGTCTTTTACGGTTGGCACGTGGTGGCACTTGCAACTTGAAACTGTCAACCAGGTGAGCCCGAAATGGAGCAAACCCACTTAAATATGCAGCATCCTCAAAAGGTTGCATAAATTGCCAAGCTATTCATTTTAATATAGTAGTTCTGGAATTAAATTAATATTAAAATATGCCAGTCATTGGTACACCCATAAACAGGGTAACAGGGTTGCTTTTTCCATTGGTGATGGCACACCAAATTTTTAAACATGTATGTATAAATAAATTTTGCCTTTTTATACACTTGTGTGTGGCAGATGAAGGAAACTTCTAAGTGGAAAGGCATATATAATGGCGTAGTATTTTCAATTTTATATATAAGATACAAACCCGAGGCATTTACGTCATGTTTTAGCACCCAACTGACAACTTTAATAGCATACATAAAAGAGGAATTCAGCTTTGATATTAATACGAACTAGAAAGAAACAAAATTGACCTAGAACATCTACGTATGCATTACAAGAAAGACTGTTCAAATCATCGATAGTGCGAATATGATTTAGGGAGTTAGGGACATTATTGATAATTCTACGCATTCAAGAGCTGATAAACAATTTTTGAATAAGCAACACTTTGTAAACTAAATTCAGTTGTTGATATTTCATACGGCAAGAAAATGGTCCTGCACACAAATGTTGTCGACTCTCTCTGCTGGGATTTCCGCTCGATGTTCAACTGACAGTTTTCGTTTGTCTTTCGAAGTTTTGCGTTTTATGTCATAGTTACGGTCAAAGTTTACAATCACAATCAAAATCACAATTACAAGCGCAATTTCAATTCGCGACGGGTCAGGTGCGGATGGAGGGCACTTTGTTATTGTACTTACTTGCCAGTCTCCTCGACAACTGTGGCCAGCATGAACTCAGTCGACTTATCGTTCACAATGACATGGCAGTCATCGATATCGGGAGATATGGCGTTCTCGTCCTCCTCTTCGTTCGATCCGCTGGCCGTATTAGTCGCAGGCTCGTCGGGCATAATGCGGCTGGCATGGCGGCTGCTGTCGAGCGCCGTCTCCGCCAGGCGGCGTGTTTGTGCAATGTTCTCGATGACGCTGCCCCCCGTTAATTCCGACAGATGTGGTTTCCGGGCAGCACGTTGTTTTCGAGCACGACTGCGCAGCGCCTGAGATATCAAACGAAATCAGAAGAGAAAGAGGAGAGAGAGAATGGAACTGTTTAGTAAAGCCTTTCGATGCTGTGCTTGCATTTTCTGCCCACTTTGGAGTCCCAAATCCCATGCATAGAGAGAAACATGGAGTTCTATAAGCAAATGCTGTTCTTAAAAGAGTTTGCACTCTTATTAAGGGAAGTCTCAAAAGAAGAATTTGTATCTCAAAATATGAATATAAATTTTAAAATAAACATTTGTGGAAATTAGAAATAAGCAAATGATAAACAGATTTTTCCTAAAAGAAGAATGTAAGTTCTAATTGACCCCATTCAAACAAGTGGTAAAAGTTTACCAAAGACACATATTAAATAATTGTGTAATTTAAAAAAATTTTACTAACTACTTACAAATAAAACATTGAAATAATAAATTCAAATTTTAAATAATGAAGACTAAGACTTTAAATAAAAATATTTCAAATTTAATTTGATAATATTTTTAAAAATTCTTGATTTTCGTTCGCTGTGTACGGCATTCACAGTACTATATAACGTTCGCTAATGTGTGTAAACAAATCAGATTTTATGATTTGACGAAGAAATTGTCCATAAATCAGCAGACTGCATTGTCATAAATCGATTAATAATAATAATCCATGATTAAATGGAAATTCGTTCATTCAATCAATTCAATCATAAACCAAATACGCTTTTGAATAGCTCACCTTGAAAATGTTCCAGTAGAGAAATACCATGATAATACACGGTATATAGAAGCTGCTCAGTGATGAGTACAGTATAAAGTCGGCGTTGTAGAAAGCACACACATCCGGCTCCCGATTTGGTGTATTGTTCAGCCCAAGCACTATCGGAGAACCGATGGCCGCCGATATCGCCCAGACCAACAGTATCGTAAGGCAAACGCGGCGACTGTTTTTGTGCTTGGCATATTTTATTGGTTGCGTCACAGCGATATATCTGAATGAAAGCAGTTGGGGCATATGAAAAGAGCAGAGTTGTGAAATTTGAGCGCTTACCTGTCTATTGAAATTGCAACTAAATTAAATATCGATGAAGTAGAACATATCACATCCATGGCTATATAGAAATCACAAGCAACATTAGGCAATGCCCATGCACCGTTCACCTGAAAGAGAGCAGAGAGAAAATTTGTATAAAATTATTGTGTACAATTTTGCCAGGCTTTTGTTGGCCCACGTCGGGCGCCATACATATATAATGGTTTTCGATTTTACTATTTGCAGTCAATATAATATGCACATAAATAAAATATTTTCCCAATATAGGCTTTAAAGTTTATAACAATGCCACATTGAGTGTCCTGAAAGTATTTGATAACAATTTCTTTTGATACCTTGCCATAGGCGGCGATTCAAAGGTCGCATATTATTTTATTACAATATTATTCTGATTATTTTTGCATCGTCTTTTGGTTAACAACATTGTGCTCTTTTTGAAAGGACATAAATATTCTATAGACTGTCCCTAGCTCTGCCATTTTGTACAGCGGCAAAGATGAATGGTTTCCATTTTGCAGTCGGGAATTGCCATCATTGCCATCACAAATACATTTAACGATGTCAATTTAAGCCTAAGTGTCATATGGAAAAGCAATTTAATTTCCAATTGCCAGTGCCAAGTGCCAAGTGCCAAGTGCCTAGTGCCAAGCGCCAAGTCTGACGGTCTGACGGTCTGCTGGTCTGCGAGATTCTCGGAGCGAATCTAGTCGCTGCGTTCTATGCTATTAAGAAGGTACACTGAGCCATGAGGTTGAAGGCAAAACATACATAAATCCTGGCAGGCTGTCGGACCATTGTCATCTATCAATAACAATATTCCTCTTCCGTGCCCTAGCTACAAATTAGTTTTGCCAGTCCATACTCCGGCGCTCAACTCTCATCAGTCTCTTTGAGCTTCACTCGGCTTCTGGCTCACCCGCAAGTCCATAAAAACCTCAACAATAACGCAAGGAATTTCGAAAGCCAAACAATTTGTAGCACACAAACATAAAAAAGAGAACGAAAGTATAGAATGGATAGGCAGCAGCCATACTCGAGTATGATCAGGGCCCACTGTTCAACAGCCTCTATCTGTATGCCTGTATCAGTGCGTGTGTGTGTGTGTGTATGTGTGTGTAGCTGACTCGCACACAAATCCAAATACAAACATAAACACAAAACCCACAGATACATTCTTGCAGCCATACTTGCCAGCATTCAGTACACTGCACCATGGGCTAGGACACGTTTGTTTTCTGCCACAACAAATAAAACCTTAATTTTTTCGGAAATTTAAACTGAAAGGTATATGTATATCCTACAGAGGATATTTTAAGAAATTTTTCATTAAAATTATAAAAAAAATTGTAAAGCCCAAGCTTTGTCCGTTAAGAGGAAATAATAAAGTTGCACGACATTTTTTAATTCGAGTAAAGTGTACGCAGGGGTACTTTTCCAATTTTATTCAAATGTATTTGAAAATCTAATTTAAATATTTGGCTTTTTTCGCCAATATTCACAAACAGAAACCTAAAATTGTAACATTTTTTTTTTTGTCTATTTAACAAAAATTATATCATTTTTTTGCTATATGTTGAAAGGAAAACAAAAAAAAAAGACGTTTCGCGCCCATAGTGCAATGGCGAGGCAAATAAATAGAAAGCCGATCGGTTTATGTTTAAAGTAGACAAACAAACTCAGTTGCCTACACACAAAAAGTGCAAAATATTTCTGAACACTCTTACAAACGCATACAAACACACACACACACACACACACACACGCCGATAGACAGCGATACACGGCGCCAAAGTTTATCCGTGAAAGTGAAAGTCCTGGGAAAGCTGCGGAGATATATACGAAAATAACTTGCCGGAATATACTTAAGAGCAGATGTAAGTGCAGGCAAAGAGATGAGAGAGAGAGAGATACAGAGTGGGTGAGAGAGAAAGGGAGAGGATGAGAGGGGGAGGGAGAGAGAGAGCTGTATAGCTAAAAAGCGAGGGAACGTGGGAGGCTGGACTAAAGCGAGCATAACAAAAGTTGAGCAGCACCAAAGAAAGTGGCAAAAAGTTTTCGATATAAAGACATACGCACGAATGCTTCCACACACACAGACACATATAATCGCACACATCACACACACACACACACACACACACACACACACACAAGCACAGACACTAATACATATATAACATATCACGTAAGCTGCTCAAGAATTTTTACAGCGTTTATTTGCTTCCTGTTCACTATTGTCGCTGTTATTCTCGCAGTCGTTGGCCTTTTCAGCGGCGGCCATTGTATGCCAGATTACGTATACGCCGCGTTAGCGACTCGACAATTTTTGCCTTAAAGCTCTCCCTCTCTCCCTCACCCTGGCTCACTCATTGTGTGCGTAGCCAAACAATAATTTATAATGTATTGGCATTTTGCGTTGGCCATAGAAAAACTATTTCAGCCATTGCTGGCATTATATATGGCGCCAGCCCAACCGCTGCTGCTGCTGCTGCTGCTGCTGCTGCCGTTAGCCAGTTCCTGTTTGCCGTAAATCGATTATTGATCAAATTTGCCGACTTAATGCTGCCAACATGCTGCCGCAGTTAAAGCATTTGAATATTTGTAGGCTTGGCTCTCAGCTCATCTTGTATGCCGCTTAAAGCCGCCTCCTTTCAGCTGACCGGACACACACGTACTTGGCATGGCGTACTTAAAGTAACGGCTTTTGCCCCAACCCCCACCCGATTTCCCCCTTGCTCCGAGCATGTTGAAGCATGTTCAATGGGTTTCAATTTGTGCAGTTAGTCAGCAAAAGCAAAAGCAAAAGCATTTAAACTTGCTCTCCACATTTAAATCGGCATCTCGACTGCTGCTGTGCCTCGTTCCTGCGCTATCTGTGGGGCATGCGAGCTCTGTAGGTGTGTTTGTGTGGCTTTTGCAGCAGTTGAGCATAAAATAAATAAATTTATCTATTTGCACAGTCAAAGGCGACCACACACACACACACACACACACACAGACAGACAAACAGAACAAGAGCAAGGCCCAAAGGGACAGAGCTCCCAAAAGAGACGACAGCTACAGCGACAATGAGAATAGAAATGGAAATGGAAATGAAAATGGGAAAGCGAATGGCTATAAGAATACTCGCCATGAATGTGACACACACACACACGCACACACAATCATACACACACTCTTGCAGAGTAACACCAACAACAAACACACGTAACATTTTGATAATTGAGCTTCTGGTTTTTATGGCTTGCACGCAGATAGAGTTTAGACGTGTGCGTATCTCCGTGCTGCTCTCACGCTCTCCTTTCTCGCTCTCTCACCTTTTCCACTCTTCTCTTCTCCTTCTCTTGATACTGCCCTGTGCCCCACATGTTTGCCCTGCCTTTGTGTTTGTATGCCCTTGTGGCAAGGAGCTAAAATCCTTGAGCGCTCGGCTACTTGATGTAAGTAACTACTTGCATAAATTCTGTAAAAACTTCCTACTTAATGCTATAAATAAAGCCCACAAACAGCTCCAAAAATAAACCCACGAAAGCCCGTTTGAGCAGAAGCAACAATATCGATTATGGCGTAACCCTAAACTTGACTGAACATGGAGATATTAATATGTACAACTTTAGTTGTTCTCTTCTGCGTAGTACATGTCATACAAATTTCATTCAAATTCTGCCAATAATTTATTTTTAGTTTAAATCGGTAAAAAAGCTCACTTGAGGAGAGAATAAGGTTGAAAACCCATTTGATAAAGCTAGCGATTAAAGAATTTATAGTGTGAAATGGGGGGATTAAGATTGAGATTTGTTTAAAAATAAAACTCATGAATAATCAATATATATGATTTTAATTTTATTTGCTCAAGAAAATAATAAAAATCAATATATAATCATTATCATTGTACTTTTCAAAATGAAACTATAATGATTGCCTTCTCTGATATATATTCATGATCAGAACGATGAGTAGAGGCATTATGACTGTTTTGGATTTATGTTAATAGGAAATTTGTTTTATTTATCTGAAATTAAGCGGCATTGAACTAAAGTCAGCTTGCAACCATTTGCAATATTTTCAGCTGTGAAGTTTTAACAATTTATTAGTCAGAAATCAATGCTGGCAACGATTGCATTGTTTGAGTGTTTGAGTGCATATGAGTACATGTGTGTGACTCATGCCAATACTCACACTCACATTCACAATCGTATTCGTATTCGTATTCATTTATTGTATTCGTTGCGAGTGCGTTTTACGTTACAGCTACCGTTAGCATACAGCTGAGTACGCCAATATGGCCAGAAGCGTTTGGCATTCTGAAGTTTTATGGCTCTTTTGAAAATTCACAATTCGCTTGCCGTATTTTATTTTACGCTCCCTTTTTTGTTGTTGTAGATTTGTTGTTGTTGCCTCTGCTGCCAGGGGCGTTTGGCAATACGCATTGGCCAAACTGGGCAGATAAAACTGCTTTTAATTAAATTCTACTATCGGAGCCAGCGATGTTTATTGTTGCCGAAGGACAAAGCACCATTGCTGCAACATGCCACAGTTCTTTCCAAAGTATTGCAAATGGGCTAAAGGAGGGCGTGGCAGAAGGGGCGCAGGTGTAGCTAGTGAGTAATGGAAAATAGCAAGCATTATGGAGTTTTAAGCCAATTTGCTGGCCAACTCCTTGCATATTTCCAGCACTTTTAAGACTTCAAACAAGCACAAAAGAGTCTATTAAGTTAGTGCTCGTGGTAGAATCGGCAAAGTACATATATATAGTATATATTTGCTTGATCAGAACGACGAACTGAGTGGCCATATTAGATTTCCGTCCGTATGAAATCCTAGACCTCGCAAACCTTAAAAGGTAAATAATCCATATTTGGTATTAAGTTGCTTCACTGCAGTGAGCAGATCAGTCACAATTTTAAAGCTACAGACTTGTAGTTTGGCCTATTCGTAGCCCATGGTATACTTCATTAATGGAATCCTTCCGCCCGACTGATCTGCATGATATTAATGCTGTTGCTGTTGTGGCCTGTTGCTGCAACTGCCACCAACAACAATTGTGGCAGCTAGTGGCTACGGTTGACCCGCTGTGCTCATTCGTAATTGGTTTGATGACAAATTTCGAGCATTGTCTCTAATCCGATTTGGCATTAATTAGCCACATTTACAAGCAAATGCTGCCCCTCTGCGGCACCCCCTCTGAGAACCAACGTCTTGCCATTTCGCAGTGTATTTGCTTATACATATTTGTGTTTGTATTTGTATTTGTATTTGTATTGGTGTTTGCATTTGTGTTCGTGTTTGTGTTTGCTGCTTATAAACATTTGGCACTGCTAACCGGAACAGCGCTGCGTGCCATGATGAACATGGCTGTTGTCTGTCCCTACATGGCCCTGTTTGCATATTGAATAAACATACACATACATACTATATCTGTCCATACACACAAGCTTGTCTGCCATATTTGTGACCGTGTGTGTGTGTGTGTGTGTGTGTGTGTGTGTTGTGGCTGCTTTCTTGTTCTCTATTGCGCATTTTATTTATCTGCACGGATATACGATACACTTTTCATCAGAGTTTGCCATGCAAAACACATAATTAATTTTCTTTCTTTTTTGTATCTTCAACATTACGCCTGTTATTCAACATTTTATGCTGAGTAAAAATATTTAATTGAAATTACATCGTATCAATCAATATTAAAAATTCAATAAAATTAAACCTTAGTTATAAATATTTTTAGAAATAGTAAAATAGAATAATTCAAGTCACAGATGATGTTATTACCTTATTTATTTGCACAAGTTTAATAGACACTTTTGATTTGGTTTTAAATCAGAATCTAAAAATCAAAAGAATAATTATCTTTCTATTGTAATCAATTCTGCACGTTAAATTAATTAAATTCAAATTCTCTTCTTCCTCCAAGCACTAATCTATAAATTTTAGATACAAGCATGTTCAAAATGTGTTTTCTTTATATATATATTTCTATATATGTATACAAACATCATTAAACACATAAGTTTTTCCAAAATGCCACTAATTGTTTGAATCCAACAATAATGTGTTCTATACGGTCATATCTGTGAAAAGTAGCTCTCTAGACGTGAGAGTGTTTTATAATTTATTAATAGCACCACCTGTTGGCCAGTAGCTGCTCAGTTATTGGCTATAACCAGGTAACAGTTATTTGGGTAATTTATTGCAGCAAGAAATAAACGCAGCTGGCATACTAAATATTTAGACGCATGACACAAAGGGTATTTAAACTTTCAAATATTCTAAACACAGCCAAAGCACATTGGGCGAAAACTTTTGCAAAAACCCTTAAATTGATTGTCAGTATTTGAATAGTTTTATAATATCTATAAATACATAATATTTGCAAGTCAATAAATGTCCTTTCTTATCGAAAGTATTTATTTTGGCTCCACTCAGGCCTCTGCCTGTAATATACTATACAAATATGATATATACCTATATATATTTTGTTTGCCACAGCGAGCAGTTGCGGCAGAAGCGAGTGCAGAGTGGCAGAAGTAATGAGGCGGAAGCGGAAACGAATTACTTTGCAGGCAGTCAATGGCGCCTTGACCTTGTCTCCCGTCTGCACCCATGTGTGTGAGAGAGTGTGCGTGTATTTTTAGTGTGTGTCTATGTGTGAGTGGCTCCACCTTCTGGGGCATGCCATGGCGTGTGCGTGCTACAGTTTTATGCAAAACCATGGCCTAAGGAACTTGGGACACACAGCGCACGTGTGACACGTTCTCTGCGGTTATGGTCGTTATTGTTGTAGCCATTGTTGTTGTTTTTGTTGTTGTTGTGCCTCTTGTGGGTTTTTTGGGGTATTAAAAGTTTGGAGTGCCACAGGCGTCTTTTCTAATTGTTAGTGTCTTAAAAGTGCGCTAGAAAAGGTAAGACGCCTGCTTGAAACTTGGCAGAAAGCTTTTTAAAATATAAATATACTTCGCATTCGCTGAGCACAACTTTCATTTGTATAAATAACTGCCAAAAGGGTGAAGTTGATGTCTAAATTAAAGAAAAACACGCGCCACATTAAAAAGTAGGCGATTTTCACAAGTTTTGATAGCCTAATTGAAACATGCTCTGCGCCATATCAGTTTTACAAGAGACAAAGCTTGAACAGTAAAGCCTTTTTATTCCCTGTAAGTCCCCATTAAGAATATATATTCCCGATCAGGACGACGAGCTGAGTCAATGTAGTCTGTCTATCTATCTGTCTGTCTGTCTGTTTATTTGATTGGATGAAGCTACATGAGCTAGAGCCGCCATTTTTATGAATATAAATATAAATACATTATAAATTATGTTTTAAAGGTATGTTAAAAATATATGAGACAGGGTATTTCACAGTCGGGCGCATCCCATTCTGGTTAAGCCCTAGCTTCTGGGTTATTGGCAGGGATTTAATGTAAATATATGAAACAACCAAATCTTAAGGCTAAAGTTTCTTAATGCAACTTAGTTTTGCATTCAAAGCATTTACAATAATTTGCAGAAAAGGGCTGACTGAATTTTGATTCAATTCAATTTGGGAAGGGGTGCAATTTTTCGTTGGGACTTGTTTCTTTTGCTGCTTGAAGAACTTTGCAAAAAAGAAACTAAAGATGTAAGTAGATGAGCTGAATTAAAAGTTTTTAGCCGTTTGGGTTAGTTCATTAGACCGATTTCACATTCAAAGTTGATGTTAGAACAAAAGCTTTTAAAAATAGCTCAGCCATAAGTCTAATTAACTGCCAAACGGGTAACTAGAGCTGGGAGCTACGGGATGGGAGATGGAATATGGTAGATGGGAGCTGGTAGCATTTGCTACGTGCCACAGGCCGTGGGCTGTGGGCTGTGGGCGTGGCAATGGCGTGTAACCACGTCGTTTGGCTGGCAACTTAACTGAAACTGAGACCCAGGGCATAGGCTGGTGTAAATGGCTCAAGTTGTGAGCCTCAGAGTTCGTGCCACGTGCCACAAACAGTCTTCTGACCACACACACACACACACAGACAGGCTCAGGGCACCAGAACTTTGAAATACGAGCATTTGAATGTAAATTGAAGTATTGCGGCAGTGTGAATAAAATCAAATCAAACAAAGGCCGCCACATTCGCCGCTTGAGTTTTTGTGCAAAAGTTCGAGCATGGAAAACCCAAATAAAACTGCAGAAAAAATGCGAAATAAAGCTGCCGTAATATAGATAGATACTTATAAACGGCATGATGATGCTGACAATGACGATGATGATAATGATGACGACGATAGGTCGCATAAAGATAATGATGCCAGGGTCTGCTGATGCGTGGCCACCGCATGGACAACCCTAATCAAAAAACTTTACGCTTTGCATGTCAGAATCGGAAGTGAGCGCGGATCGCAGGCCCATGTCCATGGGTCCAACTATTTTATGCGCCGCATAATGAGCATAATTTGTGCTACGTATGTGCGACCCCCTCTCTGGTTGCAACCCTGCTCCCTGCTCCCTGCTCCCTGCCCCTAGATGCTGCCACAGCTGTGCCTGCGGTTGCCCACTGAAGTATCCAAAATCTGTTTGAAGTTGAAAGCGTTTTGTTAGCGTGCAGAGGCTTCTAAAGCTGGCACTGATACGATTACAGACAGAGAGGGATTGAGGTTGGGCACTTGAGGTTTTTCAGGGGCAGGGTTTGGCGGTGGGACAAGGGCAGGGGCAGGGGCAGGGGCAGGTGTGGGTAGTGGGCTCTGTTGACGAGCCCAAAAGGGTTGTCAGTTCGTTATGTTGCGTTCGTTTGCGTTGCGCTTTTCTGGGAAAATGTTTGCCTACTTTTGGTTTTATAATTAATTTTAAAAAGCTTTTAATGGCTGGCACGCGTTGCCCCCAAGACGGGCAGAGCAGCTGTCAAGCCGTTATGCTATATATTTATGCTATATAGTATGTATGTAGTAGTATATATCTGTCTCTGTGCATGAACTAAACTGTCTGCTCGCTGCAGCTCCACTGCCTGATCCTTGAAGCTGCTAATTGGTTTGCCATTGTGTACAGCTCACTTAAAACAACAAGCTGTAAACTGCAAACTCCAAACTCCGAGCTTCAAACTCCGAACTGGAAAGGTCCAAGGCTCAAGGCAGCTTAACTGCAAGACAGCTGAAGGTTAACATGCAGTCTTCAAACTTCATCAGAACTTTTCATAAATATTTATTTTTGCTGCTCGAAGCTCAGATTGAATTTTGCCTTGGTATTAACGTAATTATGAAATTTTATTAGTTTATTATAATTAATGAAAATAATTTTTATTATCTTTCTATTTTTATTATGGATTAAACCATTAATGACTGAGTAGATCGGTGGTGTTAAAGGTTACAGTCGTACGTAACCGACACTAGGCGACCCTGTTCCTTGTGTTTCGAATAAACTGTCTGTTGCATATCTTCGCTGTTTCTTATACGTTAGTTATGCAATTCGTAGCTTCTGTGAAGGGTGCAATTAGCTAAGTAGATGTCGAATTAGCTCTTATATTGCACGAGATTTATGTGTTCATACGTTAAAAAGAAGTTTTTGTCACTTTCCCAAATTTAAATTGAATTATTTATATCTTCTAGTTATATTTACGGAACTCATAACTTTCACTGCATTTGTATCAAGATCTCGTTTTTATCCTGAAATGAAATGCCTTTATGCCACATATCATTGAATTTTTATGCCTTTTATGCTTCCCAAATATGTAATAAATAGCTAAAGCCTTTTAGCTAAGAGTTTACAGTATGCTTTGCGCTGCAAACCGCTGGACTTTTTTTTAGTGATTTTTTGTTTGGTCTATGTGTGAGGGGGAATCGAGAATATGCTCGTAAGCTGGCTGCATTAAATGTCAGCGCCAAGCACTTGAGCCACCATATCATCTGCCTGCTCCTCTTCCTCCTGCTCGCTTCCTTTCCCGTCTACCGTTTCCCCCCTAGGGCGATAGAAACTCCTGGACTGAAGCTGAGCATCAGCAGCTGTTGTCGCTGGTGTTGTCAGTTTTGTTGATGTTTGTCGCCGAGAAACGACATGATAAACGAGTCTGGGCAAACGAGTTTAGTTGGCAAGTGATAAACCAAGTAGAAAGCAGCCCGAAGAAAGCGCAATTCGAGCTCAAATTGCCAACACTCAGGACACACACCGGAGAAAGCAAACGGGCTACCGGGCTCAAAGTATGCCATAACATTTGGCTTTTTATGAATTTTCATAATTTGGCGCAAGCAACTGAGACGGCAAGTGACCGTGGGAGACAGAGAAAGAGACAGAGATATGACGAAACAAAGAGAGAGAACTGCTTAGCATAAAAATGTCACAACAGCTGCATAAAAATGCTGCCAGGGATTTGCTGTTGGCTGCTTTGCTGCCTTGTTCGCCGCTTTTATGTGGCACGCGTATTACATATTTATATGTGAGTATGTGTGTAATGGACAGAGACAGAGACAGAGAGAGAGAGACAGAGAGAGAGAGAGAGAGGGAGAGAGTGTGAGACAGAGACAGTCACAGACAGCGCTGCTCGCTCGCTGCATGCGTCTCAGTTTTTGCCTATTTTATGAGCATCATAAAAGTTTACTTAGTGGCCGAGCAATGGGAAAAACACCAAAAATACAAAAAAAAAAAAAAAAAAAAAAAATAAACTCGCTCAGAGAAAGTGGAAGAGAAATGGAGTATCGGCAGCACAAGCTCAAAAAATCCAAGTTGGCGCGTTGAAGCCATCAAATTATTTGTTTATGTTGCCAAATGCTGCAGTGGCAAGCAACAAACTTCCAGCTCTGATGTCCTCTTATAGTATTTTATAATCCGTGGCCGTTGTCAAATAAAGGCACTGCAAAGGGGTATAACGGGTATGTGTAGACTCATCGCAACCCAGACAGACAGATTCTATAATTAAAAGCCATTAAAACAATCCAAAATACTGCTTCAATTACTACGAATCGTGCCTCAATTTAAAAACTGTGATTAAATATGAAAAAAGTCAAAAATACAGTGAGTAATATTTTTATATTCAATAAATCTTAATTGTTGTGAGGTAAAAATTGAATGGAATCTTCAGATGAAAGTTTCGGGTTCAAAATATTTGTATTAAACATACGAGGCATATGTCTGAAGATAAAAATGTTCAAACTATATCATAATATATATGGTTTATTTTCATAATGATTTTTTGATAAAGTACGCTTTGTACTCCATCGAAGAATGGAAGAATTTCATATATGTTATGGTAATTTGTATACTCTGTACGCACAAAATGATGATAACATATAAGTTGTGTGAATGTATATTTAGCAGTCAGAAGGATAATATATCTTATCTTATCTTATTTGAAATTTATGAAAATATAAATATGAATTCAAAGATTGCGCTCAAATTGTGAATTTAATTTTTAAATCAAGATATGTGGGTCATATTAAATTATTTAATTCAAGTGCGATAGCTCTTGGGTTTTCTCTCAGTGTAGGCATTTAGCGTAAGTTGAAGCCTCTCGTATGAGTTACGCATGAATCTAGCAGCAGTCTAGTCTACTGGCGGCTTGCAAGCAAGTGAAAGGCAAGTGGCAAGTGTCAAGTGGCAAGTGGCAAGTGGCAAGTGGCAAGTGGCGAATGCAACCCTGCTGCGAGTTAGAGAGTCAATTTAAAGCGTTTGCCGGTTAACGGAAGCCCGACCGGGCTAATCAAGTTAGGCCCCTTTTTGTAGCCAGGGGCCAATTATGGCAACGACAGTGGAATAGTGTTACAGTGGGCACAGTGGGTACAGTGAGCACAGTGGGTACGGCGAGAGCAGCCACGCCCACTGTCAAGCAACGCCCAACGACTATTAAACGAGTTTCGCATACATTTTGTTATGCCAAAGACAAAGTTAATTGAACTTGCTGGCCCTAATAGAGTAACATACACTAACTCGCACATGCAGAGCGGAACAGAATGAGAGGGAGATACAGAGAGAGAGAGAGTGAGAGAGAGAGAGAGAGAGATAGAGAGAGAGAGTGAGAGAGGGTGAGCGAGACAGGCAGCACTTGAGGCTGTTGCTGCTGTTGTGATATCATATCAGGCGCAGGGCAATTAATTGACTTATTTATTAAGTTTATTGTGTGCGCTCGACTCGAGTATATATACATATATATTTATATACATACATATATATACGTGTATATACTTATGTATGTGTGTGTGTGTGTTCGTTGGTGTTGATAAAAGCAGCATCTTTGGCTGTAACAACTTTAGTGTTCTCTGCGCCATTTTTAATAGCCTCGGACGCCCCCTAAAGGCGATGACGAGGGCAATGCCTGTGTGCACATTATGTATGCGTGTGTGTGTGTGTGCGTGTGTGTGTGTGTGTGTGCGTGTGTATGTGTATTGTCGAAGAGGCCTTAGAGGGGTAAGCGTGTCTGTGTGTGTGTGTCTCGGCTGCCGTGTGTGTATTGAGATTTTAGCACAAATTAGTTGTCATTAGCGTCGAGGGAAATTTTATTTTATGATGACTTTTTCTTTTGCGCCCTGGCGCCATATTTTACCTCTAAATGGGTTTTACTTGGCTCACCCCAAACAAGAGCGTAAATAACAGTCGGTGTCTTTGTCTCTCTCTCTCTCACTCTCACCCTCTGTTGGGACAGCTTTGCATATAGGCCTGCTTGTGTTGGGGCCGATTCTCGTAGTATCCTCCAGTTGAGTCATCAAATTAGCCTTTGCCAGCTGATAAGTTGTCTCGGGAATCAATCAGCGAAGCGTGGCACTTGCTTTATGGTTTTGCTTTGAGCAAATAGTTGCTCGAACTATCCTAATTAGTTATACACTGCGAGAAATGCGGCATAATGCACACTCATCAACTAGACACCAAATACCAGAGCTTAAAAATTAGAAGGATTTGGAAGCACCAACACACTGTATGCCTTTTTTGCAATCTCATTTTTTGTGCCCCTTTAGCGGTTTCAGTTTTGGTTCAGGATTTGGCTTTGGCTTTAGTTCTGGCTTTGGCATAGGCTTTTGGGCATAGGATATAGGATATTCATAATCGAGTAGATTATGTGTACTAGTGATAAAGAAAATAATTAGATACATTTAGTGAAAATAATGAGATATAAATGAAATATGTATCAAGACCTAAGTAAATATATAACATTCTATAATTATTTCAGAAATCTTAAGCTTAAACTTTGATTACATTTTAAATTTAAACAGACATCAATAATAAATATTAATATTAAATAAGCAAGCAAGTAAAAAAATATGCCCCATATGTTTCCACTTTTAATTACAATCCACCTATTTAAATCCAATTAATTCAAAGGTGAGACCAAATTGATTGACCAATTTCCATAAATTTGTAATTCAAATATAAAATAGTGAAATTAATTTTGTGATGAACAGAAGCGTCTATTTTCAGTGGAGCCCTGTGCCTTGATTAAATGCCACGCCCAAGGGCAGAGACCACACACTCGCGCAGTTGGGTGCCGAATTTAAAGCATTGTTAATTATTTAAGTTGCAGTTGTCAAATGGGGTTTTTGGGGAAAGGCAAGTGGGAAGGGGGAAGTGGGAGTGGGGGGGGGGTGGTTCGGTGCTTCATAGTGGCATTAAATTAGGTAAATAGCCCGGCATGGCAGGCCCTGCTACGGTATGGAATGATGGGGTGTGCTATGGTCTGACAACGGGACTTACGCACTCACACAAGCACACACACTCACGTATTCACATATTCACACACACTCACACATAATTCGCTGGCATTCTGAATATGCGGTGGCTGTGGTTCGTCGGGCGGGGGCAGGCGGGCAGGCGGGCAGGCGGGTAGGAAGTGCGCGCCTTGGCTTAACTTCTCATGTGTGTGCCGGCAGTGGCTGATACCATCGTAGGGAATCAGGAACGAGGTCGGGGTCGGAGGTTGGTGATAAGGTTGGGGTTGGGGTCGGGGCCCCATCAACCGAATGGGGCACAACTGGCGATAATTTTGATAGCAGCCATTTAGCTAAGGCTCGCTACATCAAAAAGCTTGCGGTGCACTGCCTGGATTTTCATTCCTTATATTACTTTTATTTTTCTTTTTTATGCCCTGTACTTTAAAAAAGTACGAAACGGTATATTTGGTTAGTGGGAATGAAATATGTATTCGACACTCAAAAGAAGGCGTGGTAAAATCCACAAAGTATATATATTATTGTTCAGGACGACCAGATGAGTCGATCTAGTTTTGAAACCATTGTTGCCACGCCCCTTTCCACCCCAATGAAGGCAATTCAAATACATTGACCATTTTAATAGATACTAATCTGCCAATTCTGTAACAATCGTAAAAATCGAGTAGAGTCAGATGTGATAGAACAAAGTTGGGCTTAGTTCATTACGTTATGTTTTTGAAATTATATTTAAAGTAAAGGGTATTTTACAGTCGGGCGCATCCGACTAATCTGCTCCGC
This sequence comes from Hypselothyrea guttata, assembly GCA_035045125.1. Lineage (NCBI taxonomy): Eukaryota > Metazoa > Arthropoda > Insecta > Diptera > Drosophilidae > Hypselothyrea > Hypselothyrea guttata. The sequence goes on from JAWNNJ010000194.1 coordinate 1,126,225, forward strand.
GCATTCTGTTTTTCTGTTGTGCTCAAAACCTCAAATGCTACCGGCAGGGGCAAGTGCAAAGCGCTACGGGATAAGCTGAACCGTAAGGGGCTAGGCGCGTTTGCGGAGCGTGTGAGTGTTGAAAACTTTTGTCGGTGGCCAATTTCATGCTGTTGGATTATTTATTTGAATTGATGTGCGGCCGGGCTACGGTTACGGTTACGGCAAAGGCTACGGCTACGGCTAACAGGACTGCCAACGACTCCGGCTATGGCTTGAGTGTATCTGGCTGCCTGCCACGGATTTATATAAATTTTCTGGTCGCTCAACTCAAGTGGCTGCCATTTGAACTTTCCTGGCACTCGAGTTGAAGCTGTGCATATAGGTTGAGGAAAATATATATCTGCTTTTCTTCTTCTTCTCTCTCTCTCTCTCTTTCTCTCTCTCTGTCTCTCTCTATTTTGGTTTTTTTTGAGCCAGTTTAATGCTCTGCTTGGCCAGAAAATGGCTTTTAGTTTGTTGTTACTTTGGGCCAGCAAGCAAAACAAATAACACTTTTCGCTGAAGAGTTACAAGTTGGAAAAACTGCAAAGTGGCATTGCAGTTGGAGCGCATTGTTGCATAAATGAACAGCCGCAACATGAGGCTCTAACTCTGATTCCAACCTTTCCAGCTAAATCGGCTGCCACATGCCGCAACAGCAGTCTTTACCCCTCTTGTTCGCGCCTACATTTCAGTTTCATCAAATTTAACAGAAACCACATTACACTTTTCACAAATACTATAATCAAATAATATTATACATATATGAAGCCTTTTCGAGAGTTTGGGGTTGATTTGGCGTTCGATTAATTAATTTAAAATTAAAGGTTTATATGTGTTTGTATGTACATATACTCAAAGTAAAGGGCCTGCTACTGTCGGTTACGTCCGACTGTAGCCTTCCGTCCATTGGATCTGCCCCTTCCATATTTTTTTATATTTGTATACAATTACAATACCATATCTATCTAACTAAATTTAAACAAATAAATGTTTCCACATACAATCTCAGGCAATTTAAAATAGAAAACATCCTTGTCAAAATAATTATGCCGATTAGTATTTAATTGTTATGTTCATTTGAGAAACTTTAGTTAATAAATATTCAAAATATAATTTTATTAAACTGTCACCTGAAGCGCTATTATTTTTTTTTATTATAATAAGCACACTTGCGACTCCACTTAAGCGCCCTTGACACGTTCTAACCACTTGACTTCACTGCACTGTGATCAGCAGCTCTGCAGCAGGCGTATTTATAGTGCTTGCAGGCTGCGCAGTCGTTGTCTCTTATCAGTTCGCGAGAAAGAGAAAGCGCCAAGAAAACCCACCCACCAATCTCAATGCATGAGCTGCTAGGCAGCGGTTAGCCCCTCTCCTTGCTGGCTCTCCAAGCACACCTCCTGCATTACAAGTAATGCAGCGGGTAGCCGGCTCGCCTATAAAGAACACATCAAACGCTCTCTATGCATAAGCTCAGAGGCAGCACTCAGCCGCTCGCCTTGGTGGCTCTCCAAGCATACCTCCTGCATTACAAGTAATGCAGCGGGTAGCCGGCTCGCCTATTAAGAACACATCGACCGCTCTCTATGCATAAGCTCAGAGGCAGCACTCAGCCGCTCGCCTTGGTGGCTCTCCAAGCATACCTCCTGCATTACAAGTAATGCAGCGTGTAGCCGGCTCGCCTACAAAGCAACTGACATACAGTACTGGGTAGGATAGAGCATGAAGAGCGCTCCCCACAGAAGAGGAGTGGTGGGTGGGGAGGTTTTTTTTTTTTGGCGGGAACTGATCAAGACAGCGAGCACTATAAATACTGCTGCTGCAGTGCTGCTAATCACAGTGTAGTGTGTGCAGTCAAGTGGTTAAGACGTGTTAAGCGCTTAAGTGGCAAGAGTGCTTGTTATAATAAATATATATAATATTTATTATAACAATATTATATATATTTATTATAATATAAAGCGACAGAAGTTTGTGCAGATGGCCATGGTCTGGACAATTGTGTCGACAAGGCGGATGAGTTTCCTAATCAAGCATATATATAGTTTGTGGCGTCTGCCACGCCTCCTTCTGCCCGTTAGGGTATAAAAATATGTATTCAATGAACCTAAAATTCTGCACAAGCAAGTTTAAAGTTGAATGCTAAATCTCACTTTTAAACACACCTCTTATTGATATGCATTTTTCAAATATTTTGTTTTTGTTTTTACGAGATAATACGTTCAAATTTCATGGCAACATTGTCGATGCAGCCACTTGAAATTCGTTGGATCTGGCTTGTTGTGGAGCTGTTGAGTGAACTCTGGGGCTCCGGAACACTTAAACTTAAGCTGTCAGGCATTTGCCAGCAACCTTCTAAATGGCCATTTAAATTAAAAAACTTTTGTGCTCAACAACTCCTCCTCCTCGACCCCTACTCAATTGCTCTGCCTTGCCCTTCTCTAGGGTTGTTTGTTGTTCGTAGTTAGCACTTAGCAGCTCTTTGGCTAGAAACTGCTGAACGAGAGCTGAAAACTGAGGCTGAACCTCAAAACTGATGAAGCCCAGTGCCAAAGTGGACTCGTCGTGTGCTCTCTTTTCGAAACTGAACAAGTTGCAGCTGCTAAACTCCATCGTACTTTATTTTGCACTTTTATTTCGCAGAGTTTTGCGCAATTTTTGCTGTGCTTCAGTCATGCCTCACCTGCCGGACAACTTTGCTTTTTACAGCAAATGTGAAATGCCAAGTTTTGAGCACGTAAAATATATGAATATTTGATTGCATTTTCGTTTTTATTTTGCTCCGTGTTAAATAAACTTTTGTGCATAGATAGCACTGATTTGCTTTAATTAAATAGATTTATTTGAAGGGTAGCTTTTTATAAGGTATAAAAAAGCTGTTTGACTCTTAAATTAAGTTGACATTGTTTTTTGTTTATGTTGTTGTTTTTGCTATTGGCCACTCGACCCTTCAGCCATCACAGTGCACAATGGACCATTTTCCCTTTTTTGCCATAAAATAAACGTGTTAAGCTATGAAGATGAAAATTAGTGGTAGAAAAAGTGGCAAAAATTGCAAGACAATGCGAATATGTTAACTAAGTGTTAAGAACAGTATTGAAAACACAAATTAGAGAATGGTTTTCTTTTTGACATGAATTTGAACAATTTGAGATTTACTTTACAAGACACAAAATAGAGTAAAAACAACACACATAATAAACTTATATAATTTAAAATTGTTAATAGTATATTATATTAGTCTTTGTAGAATATCTTGAACTTATTTGCAATATTGTTAGGTAGAGTTATTTTTTCCGACAATTACATTTATCTATAGATTTATGTCGAATTTAAAATATGTCGAAATTTATTAGTTTTTATTTTATGCGAGAAAAGTAGAGAACGTGGCCCAGTGTGCAGTGAAAGCTGCTTAGTCGAGCTGCCTGCTTATATTAAACAAATCCAATCCAATAATTTCGGCTCATGCATAATAAAAACGCCACGGACAACACAGGATTTGAAGAGGGTCAAAGGGCGAACGACAGCGAGCAGTGGGAGAGATCACCGGAAAAGAGGGAAATACATATCTCTGAAATTGGAATTGGTAAGAGTGAGGATGATGGGTGAGGGATGGGGATAGGGGTATGGGAATCAGAATGAGAATGAGCATGGAAACTGGCAGCCGGAGAGTGCGACACTTGCCTGTCATGGCCAGGCGACTACGCGACTATTTTTGCCAAAATATTTTCCCTTTTGCTTTTCTTTCTGCTTTCTGCTGCCAGCACCAAATGCTGACTAAGTGCCGCAGCCGCAGTCGCAGTTGCGCTGGCGCTGGCGTCGCAGTCGCCGCTAGCGTCGTGGTCTGTGCACCATTTTTACTTTCATTGAAGCGCAAATAAATAAATTTAATGCGCCAACTGGCGAAAAAAAGCAGCAAATAAATAAATAAATAAAATGGATATAATAATAATAAAAATATAAAAATATTTGTTCGCCGCTGCCGGACACTTGTGGCGGTCGCGGGCGCAGACCTCAGAGGGCCTCAGACCACCAAGGGCTGCCCTGGCCCTTTGCCCACAGCTGGCGACACAATTGAACCCTGGTCAGGATTAGGGACAATGGGACCAGTATTGGCAATGGCAGTGCCAGTGCCAGGACATGGACGCCCTCCTTCGAGTGTCCGTGTCTGTGTTGCTGTTTGTGTACATTAATCAGTTTATTTATTTATGCCATGAACTTTATTTTCGGTTCGAGCTGCCGCTGCCAAATATAACCTTTGGCCGACTGTTTGTCTGACAATTGAACCACTTCCCATACACATACATGCCAATACCGGATATAGATCATGCACGCAGCACAATGGACATGCCATGCGGGTTGAGTCTCATGTGTGAAATGCCTAATTATGTTTTAAGTATATTGATATAATGTGCACACACTCTACTTAATTAACGCTCAGTTACATATGGGAATTCATTTTGTTGCTTAAACAGACTTTGATATGCATGATTTCGAACCTGTTCGTTGTCCAAAGGATTTTCAAACAATTCTAAGCTTACATTTAGTTAATTGTAAATCATCACCATAAGGCTTTAATTCGAATGCTTCTTAACTATAAGAAATAAATTCCAACCGAAAGTGAATCCAGTCAATTTTCATTTGCTCATTTTGTACAAATTTTTAAAGACAGTAAAATTACGTTAAACATTATCATACGCCAACCTTGAGTTTTACTTTTTGGCTGATAATAAACATTTAATTTATTTAATTAATTAACTTAAATTGTATGTAGCACAATTTCGATGGAATACCTAATTGGTTAGCATGCTGATAATTTGAATAAACTTGATTACATTAATTGACATGCGATGTATGTTATGTGACTACAACAAAGCCCCAATCAATTGCAGCGGAAGGTCAAGTTAAAGCCATTTGAAGTAGCTTAAATGTTGCCAGAAATAGCCAGCTTTAAATTACAAAATAAATGAAAAACCATACGAAAATAAAAACACTAATTTGAGCACATATTCCCAATAAAAACGGTATAAATTGAATTAATACAGAAAACCAAATTTAAATAAAATCAATTTAGAATGTTTAAAATTGAATGTAGGAGTGCACATTGGAGGTGATCAGTGTTCCAAGAAATAGCTAGATTTGCAATTTAAATTATATAAGAAAAGGCTAGAAATCAACAAATGAAATTTTTACCAAAATGTTTTTTCTATGCCTTTTTACGCGAACGGAAACACCAATTTTAGCTAAAGCATAACGAAAACAAGCTAAATTGGCAACACTAGCTATAAGAGCCAACTAACGCATACAAAGGCAATTAAGAGTGTGCAACACGTGTAACGTATACAGAAAACTTAAGCGGGACTGGAGCCTCAGGTAGGGGTGGAGGGAAGGAAGAGAGGGTCTCTGTTGCTGATATGATTATAGCAAATGAACAGAACTTTGGGTAGAGAGTAGAAGCTTTGACTTTGCAGCACCTCTGGCCACGCCCACAATACTCGCATGAACGCCCACACACACAGAGTCTTTGCATGGCCGCTGCACGCTTTTACACTGTCAATGGCCACTTGAATGTCAACAAAAAAGCTTTCAGCTGACATATACAACCACTTAAAATAGAAGAGCACTGCCCCAATACACACATACACACACACACACACACACACACACAGCCACACACATACAGCTAAGCATAAGCGTGTGTGTGAGAGTGTGCGTATATTTGTTTTAGCCGCGAGTTGAAACGAGCCGAAAAGCCTCAGCACCACTCTGCGTATGCGTAATATGCAGCTAAGCCTCAGTCTCAGCCTCTGCTTCTGCCTCTGCCTCTGCTTCCGCCTCTGCTTCCGCCTCTGCTTCCGCCTCTGCTTCCACCTCCTCTGCTGCTGCCGCCTTAGTCGCAGCCTTCTTTTCAGCTTGTGTCTCGTAGTCTCTGCGTATGTGTTGTTTGGTTTGTTTGCCTATCTGTTCGTGTGCTCTATAATAATTCTCTTTTGTTGGCCGAGAGTCTAGCGCTGGCGCTGCCAAAGGCTCAGCCCACATTGGCTGCCAACACTCACTCATTTTTATGAGTTAAGTGCCATTCACAATGCACACACACTCGCACACACACACACACACGCACACATACACAGCGAGTGCCCAAAACCTGGCATTGCACTATGGGGCATTTGACCAGTTTGGATGGAATTAATGTATTTTTAAAAGTATGAAATTTATCAACGTTTTACTCTTAACGTATTAAGAATAGACCACACTGTTATGTAACATTCGCTGAATGTTAACTTAACAGCCCACTGTTAAAATAACAGCTGTTAAAGTCAGCTGTTGCAAGCAGTCGCCACTTGCTTACATTTGCTTTAGTTTTGTAGTGCAAGTTTAAGTTCGTATTTCTTGAAATAAAAGTCATTTACCATTTGTTTTTGAAATGGATTTTCATTATGCAGGTTTGTTCTACATGTTTCTACTAATTTGGTATTTAATTTGTGCAAGTATTGCAAATAATATGTAAATTTAGCAAGTGGTGTTCATGAATATATTTTTTTAAGAAAGTTGAACTTTGAATAGATCTACAAAAAAACGTTCCAACCAGATCCGTAATTGACTATATTGCATGCTGTAGCTTGATTAATTCCTAATTTAATGCAACTAGTCCCTAACTGCGCTTTGCTGCGCCCCAGTGCAAAATTTTGTTTTCTAGCTAGCAACCTATGGGATTGTGGCGTACGTTATCGTATGACAGCGCTCTCAGGGCGCTCACTCAAAAAATTGTTTTTTTTAATAACTTTTTTGTTTACCAACCGATCTTGCTGAATTTTTCACCACATATTTATATTGCTCTAAACTATGCATATCCAAACTTATACGCTCACGCGTTTAAAAATGTGGGAGTTATAGCGAATTAATTTATTTGTACAGGATTTTATGGCAGAAGGGGGCGTGACACTAAAAATTTTAAATAAACCAAATTTTTGTATGCTGTATACCTACCAATATATTATGCAACTTTGTTAAAAAAGGATTCGCGTGTGCAGGATATTGGTATCCTTAGTCCTTAAAAAGGACGGTACCACGCCTACTTCTTTAAAATAAATTCTTTATTACCCCATAAACCTAAATCAAAAAACCAATTTAAAAAATTTTGCTTCGTTCTCGAGTTATTAATTAATTCCACCCAAACTGGTCAAATGCCCCATAGTGCATTGGTGCCTGTTACTGCCCACTTATTGTGCTGTTGTTGACGCAAATCCTCTTAACTAAATCAATTTTCATTTGTGTTTACGTGTGTGCCACTGCGTGCATGTGTGTGTATATGTGGCAGTTGTGTGTGGAAATATAAATGCTCATGGACTTGGCCAAGCTAAATAATTGTGCATGTATTTCGGATTTCTTCGCTTCGTTTGTTGGTGCGCTAAAAAGTATGCTATCATTTTTTGCCTCCCTCTCATGCTGCGTAACAAGGCAATTGTTTGCTCGGAATTTTAGTTATGCCACAAATAAATACAACTGACTGCACTCACTATGAGTATTCATACTCAAAACTCACATTGAGACAGCTAAAGAGGCGTGGCTCAAGCACTGGCGTTTGTTTTGCTTCAAAATTGCAAGCGATTTATGTGATTTTGATTTGTTTTGAAAATGTTGAAAATGCCAATTAAGCAAGTTTCAGAGTTCTATTTATGCTTATCATGGACCTATTTTAAAATATATATGTCTTTTAAATGTTCCACACCACGTAACTTTTCTCCATTGGCTTTTAATTTTTGAACTAAATATTTTCTAATGATTATAATTGTATTTGATTCGGAATATAGCACAACCTCTTATAAATGTGCCATTTGAAATTATCCACATAGGTCTAATTAGTATCATAGTCTAACTAAATGAAATAAATAAATTTAATATTTATTTAAATTTTATTAATATTTATTTGTTTATTCATTTTTTTTGTACATATATTCTTGCATCATTAATTGTAAGAAATTTCCTTAGATATTTGGTAATTTAAATCTGTCAATTTCTGGCGAATCTGGTTGTATGTGCCAGTTAACTGAGAGAGTATTCGCTGTAAATCTGTTGTGCCTCTAGCAATTTGAGCAGCGACACTGAGTGCTGTGTGTGAGTGTGTGTGTGAGTGCGATTGTGCGAATCAGTGAGTGTGTGGGTGTGTGAGTGTAAGTTGACGTGTTCAGCACGTCGCAGATGCTGTAACACTTTGCCAGCGATGCCTGGCAGCAATGTTCTACCAATTTTGCTCTGAATGTTCTCGCTCGCTGTAGCTGCCACTTGTTGTTCATGTTGTCTTTGTTGTAGTTGCTGTTGTTGTTCATGTTGGTGTTGTTAAACACTATAATTGATACAGTGCCCTGCACCTGACACGCCAACATGAGTCCATGGCTGTGACTATGACTATGACTCTGACTGTGACTGTGACTGTGACTGAGAATGCGAGTATGGGATTGTGAGTTGATATTTGTGTGTGCCAATACGATTGTGTGTGTGTGTTAAGTTTAATTAGCACCTGACACATGCACACAGCAGACAAGTGCAGAGTTGTGTTCCCCTGCCACGCCTGATTGGAAGGTGAAGCGCATTTAATGACAAGTTAATTTGCCACGACGTAGGTGTGTTTGTGTGCGAGTGAGGGTGTATGTGTGTGAGTGTGTGAGTGCTTTGGTGTATGTGTGGGAGTCTCTCTATTAGAAAATCAACACGCAGCAGGCAGCCGTTTGACAGGCAGAGTGTCAATTTAATGATCAAAATGGAATTAAATGAGCTGTCATGGCCGTTGACTGAAACATTGCCAATGTGTATGCATACATATATGTGCGTCTATGTGTGTGTGTGTGTGTGTGCCTGTATGTGTGTTTGCGTTTGCAGTTGCCACAGCCAGCGGATGCTGGCTGGAATGCTGCTTGGCCTGTCCTTAAATATTAGTGGTTAGCCAATTTGCCATGTCATAAAGGCAAATTAAGCAATTTAGCTGCTAGATTGCGTATACGCCCAGTGGACGTTGTTTAAATATGCAACGATTTGTAAGTGAACAATGTATTTATGATGAGAGACAGTTATTAAAACCAAGCTGTTATCGTGCTTCCTCTTTCCCTAGATCTAACTGTATTGCTCGATATTAATCATACGCAATGTTGTCAGCTTTAGTATTGTATATTCTGCTTAATTAATTTATCATGGGAATACTTATACTTATACTTATAATTATACTTGAACTTATACATATAATATAAAAATACTTTTACTTGTACTTGTCTTGTCAAGTAGTTGCCCAGTTAAACTCTTAGTCTTATCTGCTTCTACCTATTCAACTCTTCGCCCGTTTCTTTAATTTCTGAAAAACAATTCTCTGAACTTTTGATCAGCTTTCAGCAGCGGTTGCTCTCCCATTTATTAAAAGATTCGCAAGATTAATTCATAAGTTTCAGCCAAATAGTGCCAGCGCTTGCTAAAGTTTTTTCTCTTTGCAATTTCTGCATTTTATCTGTTTTTTCCCGCTTGATTGTTGCAAGTTTGTGCATTAATTATTGTCAACTGGCAGCCAATTGTTGGGCGTTCAGTGTCAGCTCAGCTTGGCCTGGCTCTTTTCTATATCAATTCAGCATCCGAGGGATGGATGGGGGGACGCGGATGTCTGTCAGTTTTGCGTGTTTGGCTTTGGTGAATTTCATTTGACTTTCGAGCATTTTAATTACGACGGACAGCCGTTTGCTTTTTACGCCTGCAACAAATTGCAATTGCAATTGCAATTGCTGTTGCAGTGGCAGTTGGCAATTGCAATTTGCAATTTATATTGGTGTTTGTATTTTAATTTTTATAGCAAGTCGTGTAGACACTCGTTAAATAAACACACAATTAATTGTGGCCGCACTGACAAGTGTTCAGCTGTCATAAAAATTGCCGGCAATTCTCTCTCAATATGATTTAATGATTCAAACATACATAAATATTGCATGATATTCATATCTTTTAGCTGCTGACAGCTGAGCGAGCCCATCACAACGAGGCCTCAAAGAGATGGTTGGCCTCTAACAGAAGAATTTTGTAATTAAATTTATATGCTTGTTTTTGGATTTGTTATTGTTTTTCATTTCAGCAAAAGATTCCAATTCCAATTCCGAATCCCAATTTGCATTTTCATTTTCTATGAATTTTGTATAAATTTCAACTGGCAAATCTAATCAAAAATGCTAACAGAAAATATGTCTAGAATGCTCGAAACAAAATGACAAACTGAAGCTCAATTTGTTCAACGAACAATTTCAGCAGCATTTAAATTGATGTTCCACTCAAATTTAAACAAGCTCATGCTCTTCCGCTGTCAGCAATTGATTAGCCTTAATTGTCGCCGGGGTTCAACTGCAGTCAATAATTTTGCAATTGCAAATACTTATCTCAGCGCGGATCCGAATCGATTAAGTCACCCAACTGAACGGAACAACAGAAATGCCTAAAACAGTCCCTCCTAATATGCCTCAGCAGGGCGTTCGAATTCTCCGTGGAGTTCTCTGCCTGAGTTGAGCACTTGAGGGACTCGAGAATCGAGACTCGAATGCAGACGGACAGACATCAGGCATCAGACACGAGGCATGGGACATGGGACACGTGACATGAGAAGGGCTGAGAGGCAGTCTGTCAGCCAGTCAGTCAGTCAGTCAATCGAACAATCAATCATATGGAATGACAGCTACCTCGACTTAAGTCAAAAGAAATAAGCGAACGCAGCGTTCTGTCTCCCTGTCTCTGTTCACTAGTTTCCCGCTTTCTCGCTGCTCTACTCTCTGGCGTATTTCCTTTTGCGCTTTCTCTCGCTTCTCTCGTGTACTTTGGCATCTCCATTTGCACACACATGCACATTGATTTATTTCTTTGGGCCGCCAAAAATTGAATGTTATTGCTTGAATGGGCGCAATTTACTAAAGAGCCTCGCCTCGCCTCGCCTTGCCCTGCCACGCCCCCAGTTCCAAGCAGAACTGCAGATGCGTCTCGCCTGATTCTTGTTATTTATGAGCTTGTTTATTTATTAGATGGCCCCCAGACACTTGATAAAATTAAACGCAAATGGCCGGCAATTTTGCATTTGGCATTTTGATTTTGACACCGACGCCCAATGCCCAACCCAAGCCACGCCCCCTGCTCCCACTGCCCTCTAAATGGCCAGTCATACATCTTCAAGAAAGGCAACAAACAAACGCTACTCAACTTACCAAAAAATATACAGCAAAAGGCATAACGACTACGGCCACCAGCAGATCGGCAATGGCCAATGACACTATAAAATAATTCGTAACCGTCTGCAGCGATCGCTCCCGACACACGGACAGGATGACCAGGATGTTGCCGAAGAGCGTCAGGATCGGGAACAATATCAGTATCAACGCCCAATAGTTATGGTCCACTGAAAAGAAAGCAGAAGAAAAGTGTTTTAATTCGAACAAGTAAATTTTATAAAAAAAAAAAATACAGAGAGTGGACTAAGCAGATCAGTCGAACGCTGCAAACTTTATAATACGCTGTACCCTATATTTTAAATATAAATATAATAATAATATAGGTGTATTACCACACGCATACTTGTATGGGTGTTGCCATCTCTCTATCGCTTTGCTTATCAAATAAGCATGACTTTAACTCATTATATCGCTCCTAGTTATTCACCGATTTACTTAGGTTTTAATGTTCTCCAAATAAATGTAGATAGATTTTTGCATATTTAGATAGACATATCCTATATAGGTCAAAGTACTCTCTATTATTCATCCCGCGTTCATTCAGACGGCAGACGGTCAAACGGACAGCCAGGCAAACAGACACGGCTAGATCGCCTAAGCTACAAACTCTGTTTTTAACCATTTTCAATTAATCGATTAATTAATCGTTCTGGGTTATCGATAACCAAATAATTGGCATCGGTTACTCACCAACTCGCAGTTCATGACAAGAGTCCGTTGTCAGATTGAGCGTTGCGTTCGTGCAGTTGCTTCGATAGTTCTCAATGTACAGACTCGTCAGATTCTGGTCGACGATGCTGGCCGTCGTGGTGCCGATGGTTGTGCCCGAAACCGTGCTGCCATTGTAGTTGGGGAAGTAGTCGTTAAAGTTCTCCAACAGCAGCATAAACGAGCTGCCCCCCGCGCCCGTGCCCGTGCCCGCGCCTGAGCCCGTGCCCGTACCCGCCGCTCCCGCACCGTGCGCAGACGCCTCGCTCAACCAGACAGCATCGGAGTCGTAGCCACCGGATGCGGTACGATTCGTTAGCCTCGTGGCCGTACGCTGCAGGAGTTCGCTTGTCGCATCCGCATCCGCATCGAGAGCGTCGCCATTGAAGCCGCCCAGGAGACCATAGTCCGCTTCGCCATTGGCCACGTTCTCCATGGCGCTCTCCTCGGCGCTGTCGATCAGCGCCAGATCCTCCGCCTGCTGCGCCGACTCCCCGTTCAGCTGCTGCTCTACAAAGTTGCGCAATGCGTTGAACCCGCTCTCGGGATCAGATTCGGATTCGGATTCATTATTGCCAATGCCGCTGCTGCTGTTAAAGCTGCTGCTGCTGCTGCTGCTGGAGAGTGTTGTGTTCTGCACCTCGGTCACATCCAGCGATAGCCAGCTTAGGGTCTCATTTCCGCTTCCGCTCCCGCTCCCGCTGCTGCTAATGGCTGTGGCTGTCGTCAGATTGCCGCCTCCGACTGCGCTCAGCAGCCACTCGCTGATGTCGTCAATCAGCGCGTAGCCCGCCGCCTCCTCCGCCGTCTGCGTCTCCTCCGCCTCGTCGTACAGCGGCAGATAGCTGCCGGGCGTTGAGCTGCCGCCCCCCGCCTCTCTCGCTCCCCCTCCGACCCTGCTCTGCCCCGCATGCTGCTCGCTCGTGTTTCTCCCCAAGTGCTCCAGCAGCCTGCCGCCCAACGTGCTCGTTGTAGTTGTCGTCGTCGTCGTCGTCGTTTGTGCAATGGCTGCCGCCGTGGCGTTCGCAATGGCCGCCGCTGTTGTTGCCACTGCCGTGGTGGCCACCACCGCAGCCATGTTGCCCCCGGCTCCGCCCACTAGTGTGGCTGCCGTGGTGACATGCAGCGGGCCGCAGGCTGGGCGCCAACGCAGTGCATCCACTGCATGTTACTGTTGGGCACTGAAAGCAGAAGGCAACAAGACAAGAAGGTATGAGAAAACTGGAAACTGAGAAGACTGGAAAAACATATATACGAGTAAGTTAACATGGATTAAAATCATGTTGTGAAATCAGTACTACGAGCTAAGCTCAGTAGTTTATGAACCTTTAATCAAGGTTATAAACTAGCATAAATATTGTCTAACGACATATGTTATGTTGAATATACGATAATAGAAATTCTAAATATTTCAAATTAAAATTTGGTTAAGAATTAGAGGTTTGTTTACTGTATGAATAACTTACTTAATTGACTGTAATTTATCAACTATTAAAGTTATAATAATAAAAAACTTAATAAAAATAAGAGAAAATACACTTGACTACTACAATCTTTACTCAACCGAACCGCATTCTGTGTGATCTGGTCAAGTGGTATTTACGTTCTCTTGATAAGATTCCTGGATAGTTAATTGCAATGCATTTCACCTAGCCGATTGCTGTAAGTTATTTATTTAAATTATTAACGTGATTTGCAGGAAATGCGAAAAAAGAATGCCGGAGAGTTGACATGACAGCCGGAGGCGCAGCTGTGCCCTTGTAAAGTGTAATTGAAATTGCATTTAAATGACAACACACACACACAGACACACACACACACATCAGACACACACACACACACCCTAATTGTTGCTTCCTTTTGAGGCAATGCAATTATCTATCCAACTGTGTGTACTTTGGCCAGCCCCTCACACGTTTAATTAACTCTTTAATCAATTTATTGCCAATTATTGTACAAAAAGCGCCAGTGAAAATTGTATAATTTAATTAAGTTAGCAAATGGTTTCGTCCCTATGTGTGTGTGTGTGTGCACGATTGTATGTGTATGTGTGTGTGTGTGTGTGTCACTTCGCTGGCCTGCTTGAAACCAAACCCATAACCCATCCGCTCTTCTGGATTGAATGCCCCAGAGCCCTGACAACGTCTCATTTGCTGCCCTTTTTGTGCACCTTTCACTTCTCTCTCTCTCTCTCTCTATCTTTTCTCTGTCTCTCTATCCGCCTTCCCTTCTGCTGCTGTTACATTTTGCAATTTTCGCTTTTGTATTTGCCAATTGGCGCTGATTAAAGCCGTCTTAGTCATTGGCCCATAATTAAAAGATGCTGCGCTCTGTCCTAATGAGTTCAGCCAGGGCACCTAGAAATACGTAGTCCTTTGGGCCAGGTCCAAAAGGTTCTTGGAGCTCTGAGCTCTTGAGCCGCTCCTTATGGTTGGAATAATAAGTGGCTATGTGTGTGTGAGTGTACGTGTATATGGTATATAAGATTGAGTTCACTCAAAAGTTAAAAGTCAGCGCCAGCGCCAGCGCCTTGTCAAGTTTATTCATCCAAGCTTAACACCTCCAACAAATGAGCCAAATCTAATAGCCCTCTTTCAATTTTCTGCCTCTTATACGGCAGCCATTTATGCTCGCAACAGCAGAGTCACTTAGGCGTGCATGAATGCCATATCGATTATTTTTATGGGCTCTCAGGCCGGAGCCTAACTATCGCACTACTGCAAGAAATGTCACAAATTATGAATAGACTGCGGTACGGCTGCGTGAATTTAATCAATTTTCAAGTGCTACATTGGCGCCTCCACAAACCTAAAGAGCTGCAAAACTTACTTAAAAAGAAAAATAGTTCTGCAAACAATTGGTTTAATATGCCAAATATTCGAGAATATGTTTCAGCACGATTAAACAATAGAAACAATAGAAATAACCCCTTATTTAGTCATCAAAAATGTATGCCGCTCTGTATACAATTGCGACTTTTAAATATTTTCCCAAGGTTTGTTTTGTTTTTTGTACATAAAATTTTAAATATTATTAACAACAAATTTATTTTTATGAAAATAAATTGTTTTTTTTTTACAAGAAATCAAATTTTGTAGAGTGCTTTTGGAAATACTGGGATCGCTTTTTTGGAGCTTCATGCGTGTATTTTGTTTATGATTTCGAATGCCAGCAGATAAGGTTTGCCCACAGCTGAGAACGTCATGCCACTCAACATTCAACTCCATACAACTCCAGCCACTTCCACATCCACTTCCTTTTCCTCTTCCTCGGCAGCTGGGCGAAATGAAAGAAGTGTGCAAATTGTTGGCCCTAATGAAATTGTGGGGCAATACGCAAACAGGCAGCAGAGGAAAAGGCAACCCAAAAGAGAGCGGGCGAGAAAAGAGCAAAGCAAACCGAAACGTAAGTAGCAATGGATAGTTGAGCAAAAGGAAATTGGGGAAAAATCTTAAACATGGCACCACGCGAAGCTACATCTGTGTGTGTGTGTGTATTTCGGTTGCCATTTTCATTAATTACGCCAGCAAGCGGCAACAAGAGCCTACAACAATGCCAACAGCCGAGCACAATTCAACTTGGAGCCGAACTGAGCCAAGACTTGTAATTAATTTCACTTTCGCTTGAGCGATGCTTTTGAATATGCGACGACCGCACGCAATCCAACAACAACAATGGCAACAAGCGGCCATAACCAGCAACAGCAACAGCAACAACCAAGGTATACCAATGGCGGTTGTGGGCGGGAGGCAGGGGGCAGAGGCCGCTCAGCAGAGAGGTGCTAGTACTTAATGCCAAAGCAACCTCAGCGCTGAGCTCTGGCTAAGCAACTGCAAAGAGCGCAAAGGAAGCGGAAGAGCATATGGAGAGGAAAAGCCAGAGAGAGTGAGAGCGTCATTTCCTTTAGCACCCTATTTCTCTTTGCCAGCCGCTGGCAGCGCCACTGCTGCCACATCCGCTTTTTTCCCGTCAAATCTGGCTATTTAAAATTTAAATAATGTTTGAGTTTGGAATCAGTTACCCAATAATGTCAAATGTATAAAGAGCCCAAAAAGATTTACAATCAAATAAACATAGCTAGAGCAACTTTGAAAAAAATCGTAAATTATTTTAATCTATTAAACCAACCAATAAATTCTATTCAATAATACTAATTTATTAAAAGACTTAAGTATATTTTAAATTATTATGACTAAATGACTATGACTATAAAGTTGCTACATATTTTGCTAGCACTCGATATTTTTTGGCTATCACTTATACTGCTAAATGTTATAGGAAAATTGTTATTTTTATATTTTCATAATTGAAAAATTTGATAACTCCGCTGTAAAGAAAAATGATCTAACGTAGATAACAGATATAGCCAACTGTTGTTAAGAGCATGGAAAATCTAAGGCTTAACTTGGCTGTTTTTTGGCTATCTTTGCAAATTTAGGCTGGATTTTCCTGACGTCGTTTTGCTGCATAGAAAATTGGCAACACTGGGCAGCGCCCCTTTACCCCTCCCGTAGGTGGCTGCTGAGGGCCACAGATCGACCCGGCCGACAACAAGGCTAAATGGCATGCGACCACATAATTTGGACTTGTTTGTTCTTGTTGCTCTTGAGGTTGTTGTTGGTATTGTTGTTGTTGTTGTTGTTGTTGGTATTGCTGTTGTTGTTGTTGTAGTTGTTGATGCCTGCGATTGCTTTGTCTCTGCCATACTAATCAGGCTTGTTGCCATACTAATGACATTATGATGAAACTGGCTTCGTCTCGCAGTTTGCCCAGCTCACCAGAATCTCGGCAGCTCTCTGAAAATGTTTGGCATATTCGGGAAAGACATTTCAGAAAAACTCTGTGAGCACTTTGTTAGCTTTGACAAGCCGAAATATGTACACTCTACGCATGTCGTTAGAGACAGAAACAACAAAATAATAGAGTAATGTAAGGCTATGTGGGCATTCGAAAGATTGAACCGCCTTTAAAACAACTTTAACAACTTCTTGTAAGTTCTGCCATTTGAAAACATTGTTTCAAATAAAAACAAACAATTTCCAGAAAGAAAGATACAGATATTTAATTCTGTCGGGATTTATAAATCAAATGTGTTGGTCAAAATGACAGGCTGGCTTTTGGTTAGAAAAATTCATGTTTAGATGGATGTAACATATTATAATAGTAAATTAATAGTTTTCCTTTATTTAAGGCTAGTATGGGGGCGTTTCGATTGTTAACTCATACTCATGAGAAGTTAGTTTGTTTACTTAGTTTGTGGGTATACAAAAGTTGACCATAAGTTAAAAAGTTGATTATAATTTTTTCATATCCGATCACTAGAATGCTAAAACGCAACGTTTTGCATCAAGGTTTTATTTGCTTTTAATAGTTTGTATTTGATATTCCGTTTGTTAGTGTCCCACTTCAATTCTGTTCCACTTTCAATCTAAATTGTATTCAACAAATTAAGAAATAACTCTGACCAAAATAAACCAAATTCAAATTCGCAGCGATTAGAAACCCATGTGAAGAGCTATTTCTGCTTATGACATAAGCTGGCAAATTACTCACGAAACTAATTGCTTGGGGCTGCGTTTCATCTTGCCCCTGCAGCAGCGAGTTGCAGTTGCGCAATGTCGCGGCTCATTTACAACATCCGGCATGTGGAGCAGTAATACAAGAAAAGCGGTGTGAAGAGAGTGAAGAGGGGAACGGGGGGAGTAGAGCATGGCTGGGACCAGGGACGGCGAAACATTTCTTCATTTTGCATTTACAGCGACGACAACAAGCACGACACTCAATAAATCAGCAAGTGTAATTATTTTCAACGCCAGTAGCGGCGCTCATCGCACTGTGGGGTAAAATGCTAGATTTTGTGGCATTGGTTGCATTCACCAGGTTACCGCTCCATGGATCGCTCACCCGATAACCGATGAAAGCAACCGTAATTTGCAATTTTATGATGCATTAGGGTTGCTTTCATCGGTTATCGGGTGAGCGATCCATGGAGCGGTAACCTGGTGAATGCAACCATTCATTCTCAAAAATCGATAACATCACATTTGATTGGCGACAATTATCGATAACTTTAAGCACATTCTGCTAAGAAGTTGAGTTTGTACAGGGTTTGAATTCCTAATTGACACTATATGTAGTGCAAGTTTGTTTAAAACAATATTGTATATTAGAAGTATTTCTAAAGAATAAGGGCGGTTCCACGCCCAGCTCTATAAAATAAGCTCGTTTTGACACTATAAACCCAAATCAAAAACCTAGAAGTATTTACATTTTTTTCGTTCTTAATTAATGTGCTAAAATCAGCTGATTTTTCCCATAGTGCATCGCATGCGAGTTGGTAAAAAGAATATATATATATATATATATATATATATTATATATATGTATAAACACATATATATACTCTCATACACACATACACGCTTGTGTAGCACAAGGAGCGCAAAACCAAACAATTACCTCAAAGTTTGTCAGCAAAAAATTTGTGTTTGGTTTTTTGTTGGGCCAAGGTTAACTTTGCCCCTACCAACACCTCTGGTCCCCTCTGGCCCCGCCCCTTTGCCACTCCCCTTCGCTCCGCATTTGTTAGCAATTAATTTGTAATATTTTTGCTGCATTGCGTCGCATTTCGATGTATTTATTACGAGCATATGACAAACCCCCAAGCCCAACGTCTGCTTCAAATTTCGTGGCACGTTTACAGTTTTTGAACCCCAAACGCTTAACTCAAATTGAGTTATAACACACACACACACACACACATGCTTTCACACACACACACACACACACACACACACACACACACACACTGATGAAGCAGGACGATAAGCAAATTGGTTTCCGATTTAGTTAGCGCGTGCAGGCGCCTGGGACACATGTAGCCCACAGGCGGGTGCAGATGGAGAAACGCAGACTGAGAGAGAGACAAAGAGAAAGAGAGGGACAGTGTGTGTGTGTGTGTGTCCAGTAGCAGTTGCCACTGTGTGTTTAAAGCTCTGTATGTGCCGCCTGCGGGCTGAGCAGCTGTCGCAAGATAAATTTTATGGCTCGCTGTCAGCTCTCGCGCTTTCGTATTCCGACTCTGAATCTGATTCCGATTCCGATTTTACTGCCACTGTCACTGTTTGTGTTGCGGATTCCGATTTTCAATACCCTGCAGTTGCTGCACTTGAGACGATAATCTGTGCAATACCCTGTACTCGTTAAAAGTGGGTCAAAACAGGCCTAATAACTTTGGGCGAAGGAGGCTTGCCAGAATATATGAATACCCTCCTGAAAAATCGTGCACCTAAACGATATTAAAAAAAATATATTAAAGCGTTTGTCTCGTGCGCTTTCTTGTTTAGTGCAAAGTTTTAGAAGGTATTTCATTCTCATGAAATAAAAATAATATTGCAACAATATATTTTGGTACTTTGTGTAAATTCAGTGGAAAATTAAGAGGAATTTAAGGAATTAATAAAACTTGCTCGTTTATTAAATAAATCATTTTTAATTCAGATTATCTTTGAACTTGAGTTTAACTTAATTATTCTATTTAATTTTACGACTAATTTTAATTTCTATTTAAATTTGCTCCATCGCCTGATCATCGATCTTTAGTAAATGCAATAAAAAATAAATGATAATTCCATTATTCATTTGGTTACATAAAAAATTTGTAAATTATACTCATGAATTTTAGACTAGACCTTCCATTTATTAAAAAAAAAAGAAAGAGTTTCCCTGCTTGTTTTAAAGCTGACAGCAGAGCATCAATCGGTCGACCATACTCGACTGCAGTATTTAAAATGGCGAGTTTCTGGTAACTGGACTATGACCTATGGGCGTGCCGTGGGCGCATTCGCTCCAATGAATGAATGTTAGATATGCAGCTGGGCAGCAAATATCTGCCAATTGGCAAAGTTTGGGCGCCCAGCTCAAAAACACCTGACAACTGTCAATAAACAAAACCACAAAAAGAGAGACAACAATAAAAGATAAAGAAAGAGAGAGAGATAGAGAGAGCCATGGGACTGACACGTCCAACGGCCACTGCAGACCTGCAGAACTATGTAGGACTACGTCTGATATGGGTAACAGTTTTATTATTGTGTAGCCGGTGTGACTCAGCATGACATTTGGTTATTTCCATTTCTATTAGCCGTAAATTCCCCGAGCGTGAGGCTTGCGAACAATTGAAATTTATGCGTTAACTTTCGGCAGACGCTGCGTATGAGTAATGTAGATTGCGTATACGCATGCAACAAACAGATCTTATCGCTGTCTTCTCTACGTGCCTTCAACTCTTTTTAGAAATTTCCCTTGCCCAAGTCTGTGAGCTGACAAAATGGGGTATGACTCTCGCTTTGGTTGTGTGGGTTTCCCGGCCCCCAAGGTCTGCACGTTCCCCATTTTTTGTGCTCTTTCCCTCGCATAGGTGGGCCAGGCGTGGGGTGTTGGGGGCGAACGGATGCGCGACTAGAGCAAAGTTATATTTTTGTATATGGCGCAAAAAACCGCTTATCGCTTCAAGTCTACTCAAGCGTCAACGGAGCGATTCATTCGAGAATTTCTTATGCTTCAATGAACCAGAAGTGTTGTCGTCGGCAGAGTTCGCGTGGCCTGGCGGGGCGTCGCGTCCATATCGATGTGCACACATATAAATATATGGCATATATAACTATATATATGTTGTACATATAAACACACACGTGCTATCTATGTAAGCTGCGTATATATAGGACAACGCTCTCTCCCTCTGCTTATCACTAGCTTTTGTCTCTCTGTGCTCCTCCCTTCCATACTCCTTTGGTTTGCCCCTTTTTTCCCATTATTTATATATAAATATATATATATATATATGTTTGTATATATATACACTTTTTGCGGGCCATTGTCGCGCTCCTTTGTTGCCTCGTTTCTTGTCTAATGGAAAATTATTGAAAAGAAAAGCCAAATTGCACGCTCAATTTTGCGCACGGAGATGCCCCCGGTGTACTCGCAGCTGATTTCACCAAGTCATTTTGAAGTAATTTTAAAGCATAAGCATTATAATCATAATAATAAAGCCCCAGCACATGTAGAGCATCCTATCAGAATCTAAAGAGTGGCCATTAACAAAACAACAACAACAAAATGTCAAAGCGCAAGCTTGCCTTTTGGTACAGAATGATACGTCTTCAACAGAAATATAACTAATATATAAATTGAACTCTATTTTTGCTTTACAACGCATCATTCTGGCAAATGATTGAAAGTTTAAAATAGGCCCATTGTCAAGTGCAGGAAAAATAATTAACCAATTGTTACTATTTGGGCAAAACCACGCCCATAAAAAATTGGCAACTTCATTAAACTTGTGTATTTTATCTTACACATATGTATTTTCAGTAAAATGCTTGCACTTGCTGTTGTCCGATTATATTCTGTCAAGCAACTTAATAATCACTTCAAGCCAATAAACTACAATTCGTTGCGGTTATTTAAGGACGGAGATACCAAAATAAAGTTCCATTGATGTGTCTTTCTCTTATGACATAGTAGAGCAATGGCCGATAGCATTGTTGCACTGGAAAATGCAATTTTAAGATTTTCCAGTGCTCTCCCAGGAATGCGCAAGACAGAATTAGAGGGCTAGGAATGTCTTAAGACTACATTGTGGATGGATTACGTGAAATATAATTAATTGAACATTTTCCTCATGACGTGTCTGAACTTTCGAGTGGGCCAACCTGGAGGGGAGAAGCCAAAGGCTTCAATTTAAAGCACATAATTTATTCAAGCACAACATTTTGCTTGACAAAAAGGGCGTAACCAACCGCCGTTGACCAAGCAAATGAGCAGTCGACCAGTCGAAAGGGCAACGACAAGGAAACAGTAGAGGGACCAGATGAAAGGGAATTATGCAGTAGGTTGTGGAAAGAAAGGAAAGCAACTGCAAAAGGAGCAACAGAGGCAGAAAATTGGCAAACAAAAGAATCCCCTATTGACGTTGCATCAAATATTGCTACGATACATCACATTAAGCACGACTTTAAAACTATACAGGTATTTAAAGAGCTGAACATACGGTGAGGTCATAAGCAGATCCATCCCAAAACAGGCTATTTATTTATTTAAATTTAAAGAATTGCGGTTAGTGGAAACAATCAATCTGACTCAGTCCGAAAAGAAAGCATATGGGAGAAAGCAAATAAAAGTTTTAGAGAGAATCAGGAGAGTGCGATGGCTACGGAAGTAATAATATTGTAATAGGAGAGAACAAAAATGAAAGAGAATAGATAATGGGAACAAGCTTACAAGAGGCAGAGCGGAATAAAACGCATCAAGCAAGAAGGAGAATCAAATAGAGCAACAGATAAGGATAGGGCGAAAGAAACCTTCTCTAAGTATATTATTTTCATTCTTTAGCTTACAGTAGTAGGGTTTAATTTCCAAAAATTGTTCTAGTAGAAATATCGTTATGCAATTTATAACTTAAATTTGAAAAACTGTTTTAAGTTTGTAATAATACAAATGACCATATCGGTTAACTTTATCCTGTAGATTCTATTATAACGGTTGTGCCAATTTTCACAAAACAAAGGGTCTAATAATTATTTGGTGGCTGTAAATAAAGTACGGGGTCTTCTACTGTCGGTTACGTCCGAATGTAGCCTCCGTGCAAATATTTTTTTTTCACTTCTTTTTTGACAAAAAAAGTTTTGCTGAGCAATAAACTACATAATTTATTTTCAATGATCTAAATAATTTAATAAAACAGAAACTAAAATTACTTTTAGAATTGTTCAGGAAGAGTCTAGTGAACATTGAAGTGTCTGCTAGTTGAGCTTAGGTAGTGCCTACTGTACTGCAGATCTCTGTTTTTTATGATCCAATCAAGGCAGCAGACATGGAAATCCACCCTCTTTGCTGGCGTGTTTTCCCGCTGCCCGCCCCGCATGCCCCGCTGCCCTGCAGTCTGCAGACAATGGAAAATATCTTTCATTAACTAATTAGCTTACTTTTTCATCTGGCTGCCTGTGCAATCTCTACGCCTGTCCCCCTCCCAGTCTGGGCGTGGGCCGAGCGAGCGTTGTGCTTTTGTCTGCTCAATGGCGGGCCGGAGCAGGCCGGAGCAAGACGGAAGAACCTGAGCACCATCGAATCAGCCCCGCCCACGCTCAAAGGATAACGTGCAAAATCCAACTACTAATACACTTTTTGCTCTTGCTTTTGCTTTTACTTTTACTCTTCCTTGTCTTTGTTATTTTACGCTTTACAATTCTTTTGGGCTCGCCAACAAAATTTGTTGAGCAAACGTTGGCCTGCGCCCTGCCCCCTGCCCTGCCCCTGCCCCTGGCCCTGCTCCATGCCCCCTGGCCCACGCTGTCCCCTGTTGGCCCCACACTTGTTTGCCTGCTGCACCATTAACGTTTGGGGGTGTCCTTGCCGTTCACTTTGATTAAAGTGAAAATAAATGAGGGTCCTAGACAACTGCTGTTGCTCAGCACCCCCAAAAACCAGGCCTAAATTCCCTGCCTCCGCCCCTCGCCCCCACCCTTGCTCTTGCCATTGCCCTTGCCCTTGTCCTAACTCAACCCAATTCGCATTCCGTGAGCGCCTTTTACAGCTGGGTCGGTTCGCTCTTTCATGGCCTGCCTCTGCAAGCGGGCAACTTCATTAGATGCCACTAAAAATACAAGCACACTCTGCATGTCTATCTTTCCCCTCCCCCTCCGCCCTCAGCAGCCAACCCTTGGCTCTGCCAATAGATTTTCTGCTGTCTCTTTCCTCCCACTCTGGGCATAGACTACAATTAAACGAACCGCCAGGACACTGCTGACAGGCCTGAAACATTCGTTTGAATACGCAACAAGCTCGGCTCTATCCTCAATGTCATCATCATTGTTATCGTCATCGTTATCGTTGGTCTTATCGGCACGAACAACTAAGCAGCTGCAAATTGAACAAAGCTGCAGCTGAAACTGACAGCTATCTATGGTTATCGATTGCAAAAGCTTTGACCTAGCTTCTCAGAGCTTGGCATCACACAATGGGCCAAAATGCTTTATTTTACTTTTTATAAAATACATTTCTTTTTACTCTATAAGCCCCAATCAAAAAACTAAATTAAAATTCTTGGTTCGTTGTCGTTTTGATAATTAATGGCACTAAATTTGCTCATTTTTTCACAGTACATAAGAGCCAAATTTATGTTTCTGCACGGGCTGTAACAAGTTTAGCCCATGCCACATGGTACATTATCTGCATTAAAGTTTTAGGGAAATATTAATACATGCGTGATGGTGCTAATTAAAGCACTTACGCAACTAATAAAAGAGAAATACTGACTGAAATTGCGGAAACAAATTATAACAACTCCAATTAAATGTGCATAATACCAAGAAAAAGCCAAAGATCCAGTCGGAGTGGGAAAAGTGAAGGCAAAAGCTAAAGCTGGCGCCAAATAGACCTCTTAAATTTATGGCATTATTGGAGGTTTATCCTACATTTTTGGGGGAATGGGTAAGGCCGCTATTTAGCACCTTGTTAGAAAAATCCCCAAATGTAAACTAGTATACTTAAAATCTACAGAGATCCATGCATAAATGTTCTTAATTTTAACTAAACTTAATTTCACTGCAAATAAAAATGTTTCTGCTATAGAATTTCATTAAAACTCTTCACCAGAAAACGATGGGAGTATGCACAAAAATATAATGCTCTTAAAACAAGCAAATGCACTTAAGAATATCTCAACAACTTCCTGACTTGTTCGATTCTCGCCCAGAGAATGCTGAATTCGGACGCGTGTGAAACGTCCCTGAGGTCGAATTTATTTGCCACTTGAACGGGAAATTGAAATGGCTTAAATGAATTGAATTGTGTGCAATTGATTTAAGCCTGGCACTAACAGGTCAGGCGTTTAAATGCAAATGCAAGTAAATCAGGTAGCCCGATGTGAAAACCCAATGAAAATGAAACTGCAACTGCAGACTGCAAACTGAAATTGAAATTAATAATTGAGAATGTTAGCTGTGGCCATGCACAATAATAAAACATCATAATAAAAACAATGAGAGGTAGTAATAATTCAGTTAAACAAATATTCAACTGTAATGAAAGCAAAAATAAAATACCTAAAAAAAGGCCAGCCGAAACAACAACGAAAACTGCAAATGGGGGCAAATGGGAAAACTCGCCATGCTGTCGCACATCAATGGCCAGCAAATATGAAAATTGAGGAACAAAGCCAAAAATGAAATGAACTGTAATCAATTTGCAAAAGTCCTGGTAGTCCCGTAGTCCCGTAGCCCTGGTCCTGGTCCTGGTCCTGGCGCTACAACGGTAATTTCCGAAACAATTTATGAAAGGCCAACTCCCCATCCCTTCGCAGGCTGCAGTATTTCGCACAGCAATGCCAATTATTAACATTTCGGTCAAAAATCAGCAAGAAAAGCGCCAAAAGCACAGCAACAACAAAAAAAGTAACAGGGTTGAGAAAAAAAAAAAACAAAAAGTTACTCAAACCGCAAGGTAAAAATAAAACGAATTATTAACAGAGTGCTGGAAAAGCTACGGTGCGGCCGTTGGAAAATTTTCCAATATTTTTTACCCTGACCAGCCATGACTGACCATACGAATGGGCGCAGGTTCCGCTTGTTTTTCAGCTTGTTTTTAAATTTTAATGCCTTCTGTAAAACTTTTGCATACGACCAAAAAAAAAAACGCATTTTCCTTTTTTTGTAATTTTTTTTTCCATATTTGTTTTTTAATGATTCAACTTTCCGTTTGGGCCAATTCTGTTTTGCCCATTCGGCCTGGTCGACTGAAATTTATGTAATTTATGAAATTTCGCACAGTTGCTGATAAGCAGCGGTAGACTTTGTTGGTGAATAAAGAGAGAACCAGGGCATGGCGAAGGGGTGGAGGGGAAAGAGAAGGTTGAGTGGGGCAGGGGTGAAAAGTATCTTGTGGTTTACTTTATGGGTTTCTATGCAAGCAACTGCTAATTAATTTTGGCCCAATGAAAGCGCTTTGAAGTGTCAGTTGCCAGGTGCAAGTAGACAGCAGACTTCGCATACCCAACGTAGCAGCTGCGAAAGCGAACCAGTTCCAGCTCCGGTTCCGGTTCCAGTACCAGTTCCAGTTCCAGTTCGATCCACAGTTTCGGTTATTGGCTGTGACATGCAGCGCACTTCATCAATCTGGTGTTGACAATAATTGCATTACGCAGAGTCTGCTGTCAATCTTTGAGCTGGCGAGGATTCTACAGTTATGTACATGTAAATATATACAGCTCTATATAAGTGCGGGCTTTGTGTGTGGGTTATGTGATAAGGCTGGCTGCAAATGAAGTTATTGTGTGTGTACTTGAGGCAAGCAAGTGAATATTATGCAGAGCCTGAGAAACATGGGCGCAAAATGCTCGGAAATTCTCATTAAAAGTGCGACAGAGCCAGCCAATAAAAGTGAGAGTGACAGCACGATGAGGGGCCGCACTGAGGCGCCTCCAGGCTTCAGACCTCACTCTCCCTCACTCACCTCTGCCTCTTGCCAGTCGCCTGCTTACGCCTTTTCAAAGGAGGCGTGGCCCTGTTCAAGCGCACCAAAATGAAATTATTGACTCTGGCAGAGAGTGTGCCAGTGCAGTGTGTGTGTATGAGAGTGTGTGTGTGTGTGTGTGCGTGTGTGTGTGTGTGTGAGGCACGCAGCACATGACACCGCCTGACAATGTGACAACAGGCGAGGAAATAAGGAATTGAATGCCTCTACAAGTTGAAACGCGTCGAGAGTGGCATGGAACATGCGAAATAAAGCGACGGCGGACCGACTTCAAGAGGAAAACAAGTCCTATGCCCATGCACTATGGGATAAAGTCCCTTTTTTTTGTACATTAATTAATCATTTTTAAAGAAAACAAACTTTTTTTAAATCAGTGTTTCTATTAATGTTTGATGAACTTATTGCAATTGTTCTTAATTAGCTCAGTGCTAAGCAACTGCAACAAATTAACCGCTATATCAAAAGATATAATAAGGGTTAAGGCTGGAATTCAGGTCGCAACTAGGTAAAAGTTGAAGTATTATGACAATCTTTTTCCTTTAAGCAATCACTTCAAAAAACACTTGCCAATTTTAACACATTTTTTATACCCTGTGCCCATTTGAAAAATGGGAAAAACAGGGTTAATAACTTTTTGTACATGCATTGCATCCATTAATCTTGCCCGATTCCAACAATTAATAAATCTAGAGTCGTCGAATTCGGCGAATATGTTTGTGTATAAAATACGCAGATCATGCTGAGTTCAAATTTTGGATACCACGCCCACTAAACAACCTTTCAATGTACACAATTTTGATACATTAAGCGAACTGATCTATGCTATAGCGTTATGAACTCGGTCAATAGACACAGGAGGGATGAAGCTAATCTGAAGCTAATTTAAAATAAATATTTAGTAAAACTGTGTTCAATAACAGATTTTATTGCAATTTTAGTGATAGTCAAGCATAATCGTAAAGTTTATTTATGCTGAATAACAACCTTCTATTGAAGGTCGCCACGCCTTCTGCCCCAATGTTCGAATACCCCCTGTTTAAACCAATTTTCAATTTGTTCTGGATATTACAATCAATAATTCGAGTACTTCGCAGACACTTCACAGACACAGAAAACTGGGAGCTTGCCCCATAGTATTACATCACACACACACACAAGCTGTGCTGCAGTGAGTGTTGGTTAACGTGGCATGGAATTGCACGTCTCTTGCTGCCTGTACCTTTTGGCGTGGGCGTAATGGGCGTGGTAAACGAGTTGCCGTTGCCGCTGCCGCTGCGTTATTGAATTAAATGCACACGCAAACACGCACAAATTGAGAGAGAGAGAGAGAGAGAGAGAGAGAGAGAGAGACAGAGAGAGCGTGTGTGTGTATGTATATTTAATGAGTGAGGCGGTCAGGCAATTTATAGTTGTATTAATACCCTGCCTGTGTGTGTGTTTGTGTGTGTGTGTGTGTGTGTGTGTATTGGACTAACATCAGCATAGCCATTGTCCAGGGTAAGTACTGTTCATTTGCGCCAGCTTAAGACAGTTTTATGGCACTTAACCCCAACCCCTCCCCCTTAGCTACACGCCTCTGCCTAACATGTGAAATATGAGTTTCTGCAAGCATAACAGCAAAGCTTTTTCTCACAATTCTCTCCCACTCGCACTCTTCCTCTCTCACTCTCTTTATCTCTAAACAAAATTCATTATAGTTAGATGGCCAAAATAGCCGAAAGCGCTGAAATGCCTAAGCTGGCTGAAATGGCCAAAATCGGCCCTATGAACTCTGCCATCCAAATTCAAATTCAATTTGGCTGCAACGCCCTAGGGAGAGCACAGCGCAACAATAGAGTCTCTGATAAATAACAAATCCAGAGACACCCACACACACATGCACACACACACACACACACACATGCAATTAAGTGCATACTGACAAATTCCGTTAAGAGACCAAACTAACCAGAGCAATAGTGTACCGAGAGCTTATTCATTGTACTTGTTATTAAGCATACGAGTGATATAAATTTAGTGCATAGTAAATCAATTTAAAGACATTATCAATCGCATTAAATTAGTAAATGGTTTTTGCACAAATATGGGATTTAATTTAACTGAAAACCTTGTTAAGCAATCGTGATATAAATCAGTTAAGATTAAATACTATAACTATATTAAAAGAGTTCACAATGCATGTGTATGAATCACAAATTTAAACGGTATTCATATCATACATTAAATAAACTATTTGAACTAGTTATTCAACAAAATGGCGCCCAACGTGGGACGTTGTGAAAATATTGAATACATGAAAAGATTTTCTGCTTCTACAGCCTCTTTTTAATTTCTTCTGGCACTTCGATTAATCAAACTTCATTAATTGCACTTCTGAAGAAACATTGAACTCTTTCTGGGAAGTTCGTCCAATTCCGCCGAGTTTCGGTCTTAACACTTGCATATTATGCGGCTCATCGGCTCATTTAACACAGTCGCCGAACAGAAATAAAGCGCAAATGAAATGGGTTTTGCTGCTGATTAGTAGTAGATGTTTGTTGTAATTATTAGACGGTGCCGGAAGGTGCTGGAAGGCGTTGCCCGGGTGACCAGGCGCAATGAGCGGTAAATGTCATAAATGGCGTATACGAAAGCGTCAAAAAATGCAAATCAAAGCGAACCTTTTCGCTTTTCGCGACTTTCCTTCACTTTTTTCCCCATTTTTGCCAGTTCTCTTTGGTTTGGGGTATACCTAAGCCCACAAATATGCGCATAATTAATTTGTCACCCACTGCCTGTTGTTGTTGGTTGTTTTTTCGCTGTCGTTCTTGGACTTTGCAAGTTCGAAGCTGAGTAGATTAAATGGCATTTTGTCAAAGTGTATGCTGTATTTTAATTAACCCTGAAGTTGTTTTCTTGGGTTTGTTTAACTTAAGAACTTAATGCACTACAATAGCACCGAGAACACAAAACAAAAACAATCAATTTTTTTTTTGTTTACCATAAACAATCGATTTAAGTGCCCTGCCCAGCGTACTTACCAATTTCTGTGTTGCTTGCCGTCAGATCAATTCAAAGCGAGTAAATTCCAAAGTATTTAGTCTGCAAGCAAATAAAAAACAAAAGCCTTTTTATACACAGTGAAAAAAGAGCAGGACAATGCGCATAAGTCTTTGGATACTCAACACTTACAGCTCGCATCTGGTCCAATTGGCCATGCAGAGTTTTACGACTGTGATCAGTTTAAGTTGGGGGCAAATCAACGTACTATATTTTTACGGTTTCGGGCTTACAATAACAACAGCTCCAGTTACAGTTACAGTTACAGTAACAGTTACTGCCACAGTCGCAGTTAAAATGCCAAAGACACAACGAAAAGCAAACAAATCCGTTAGCATAAAATGTATAAAAACAAAAGACATACCAACAAATTCAACTGAAGCTGTCAGAGCCATTTGCATAAATGCCCTGCTGCACTGCACGGATATAAACTATATGCCAGACATAAGCATATTCATATCAAGATGGATAGATAGGGCTCTATGGGTGTGCGTGCGTACACACTGACAGCTGTTACACCCACCCACATTTGAAGCTTGAAGCTCGAAGCTCGAAGCTCAACATGTTCTTATGCCAAGTAATAGAGTTTGTTACGCCCCATGTCAAGATTCGCTGCTCTCTGTTGTTGCATTTGCTTTGATTGCTTGGCTTTCGGTTTATACCTTTGCTCTGGGCTTAGGCGTATGCGCTGTGGCATATAGAATACGGAGCAGAGCTATAAATATTATGGCACACGACTATTAACAACGAGCACGAAATGTGAAACTGTTCATAAATCTGGCTGAAACGTGATTATCATGCCATGAAAGCCTATTTAAAACTTGCCTCAAATAAACACGTTTTAAATCCTAATAGACCAGTGAGAATGCAGCAGATCATTCAGGCGGAAGGCTACAGTCGAGCAAATTGTTTTATGCATATCTTCGCTGTTTCCTACCCGATCGTAACGCAAGTTTCGGTATCGATGGGATGAGCATCATTTTTAAAATTCTTGACACCTTTTAATCAAAAGAAAGATTTTTAAATCGATATTTTAATATTTATTTCTTATATTGTATATAGATTTACAATTAAAAATTGTACTTCTTTCGTTTGTTTACATATCCTTCCATTTTATTTCATTTATTTTCATTTCTTAGCGCTTTTTATAATATTTTAAGTTCCGAAATCATCGATTGTTTTCTATCAATAGCTTTAATTAAAACCAAAAAGCCACAAGAGCATTTAAACTTCGTCAGACAGAATTTATTGTCTCAATATTGTTTTTTTTTTCGATTTTCCTTTTGTTTTTCCGCACACACACAAACATGTATGGACATGTGTCTGTTGACGCCCCTGTTTCATAAAAACTCCCAACGATAAAATATTAAAATAATTGTTGTCGTGATATCGACAGTTTTTGCGGTAACGGCTTTTTACCAATGTGTTGCGTTTTAACTGAATTTAATAATTAACAAAAACAATAAGCTTTAATCTGAAATTGTTACAAGATATGCGCTTTTAATTGGGCAAAGCTAGAGAGAACGAAGTCTTAGGCCTGGGGTACGACGAAGCTCAATAGCAATCCAATCAACGGCTCAGAATCCTTTTGTTTCATTCCCCTAATTGAAACATAATCCCCAAAAGCTGTGCGAGTGCAGTCAAATTTCAACTTCGCATAGTCGAGTGCATTTTTGAGCTGGTAATCCGCTTCGGGAAACACCAAAAACAAAACCAGAAAACGCAATGCAAAAACCGTGCAAATCGAAAAAAGAGCAAACAAAATACTATATAGTCTATATTCTGCAGCATTCATGAAATGCGTTTCCCATTTTTTGCTGGTTTGTTGCTTTACGCTTTTTTAAATCCTTTCTAGTTTGTTTTTTTTTTTTTGCCCGTTTCTATATATATTTTTTTTGGGATATGTCCTTGTTCCAGTGGTTGTTGTTGGTTTTTGCAGAGCCCAAAGTGAGAAATTCGCGTAAATAAATTTAATATCTGACACAATCTGCCGCAGAGCTTCAAAAGAGCACAATCAAGACTACTGCAGTCGCGAGTGCTCGTCTGAAAATCCCGCCAACTAAACAAAAGACACAAGCTGACAATACAAACTACGTGGAATGAACCCAATTTGCTTGACTAACCTGTCTGTAAACTATCTTTTTCCTTTGTATAGGGTATGTTATAGTACAGCTTATTGCATGTCTGCATATACGAGGTGTAAAGCTGGCGAAATGTTTGCATGTTCGCAGTTTTCCATAGCCAAAGAGCAAAGGAAAAACATGCGAAGGCGAGGGCATAAACAAAAATAAAAAACATAAATGAATTTTGTAACTCGATGATGTTGACTCACTTTATGAAGCACAATTTGATTATTTTCATGGAAAATAAACAGACTCGCAATATGATTAAACAAACGGAGCCCGCACCAACAATTTGGGAGCCTATAACCTCTTTCAATGCCATAAAATTTGATCTGCTGCAAAACATAATAAAGACATCAGGCCATAAAGCTGGCATTGCCCAATATCATTTCGCGTTTATTTTGATTATGGGAAAACTGTTTG
Organism: Hypselothyrea guttata; assembly: GCA_035045125.1. NCBI lineage: Eukaryota > Metazoa > Arthropoda > Insecta > Diptera > Drosophilidae > Hypselothyrea > Hypselothyrea guttata. Next base: position 1,158,311 of record JAWNNJ010000194.1, read on the forward strand.
TTAATCGTAATCAATTTGAATGTAAAAAGGGTAAAAATTATAACAATTCTGGGCGGCATAAAATAAAGAAATTAATTTGGGTAATAATTGACGCATTTTACAGCTCAATTCAATGTTCGCATGGAACTGTATGCTGCTGAGTTAAAGTCTCTATGTTTTGCTCCACATATCTCAACAATTTCACGAAGGCTTATCGCTCAAGGCACTGTGGAAAAATATGGTAGATTAAACAAATTTTTAATTCCTAGCTGCCAACAATTCTGATTTTCATAGGCAATATTAAAACGGATCTTGAAACTAGATATATTCAGAGAAGTTTATAAGAGGCATTTGTAAGTGTTAATAGTAGAAAATTGGCCGAAATTGTTTATTGAAATTGAAATAAACACAGTTTTTATATACTATATACCAAGCAATAAGTATACTGTGAAAAATAAATACAAATTAAAAAAAAAGGAGGCACCACTCCAATTTCCATATAATAAATTCATTTTGACTCTACAAACTCCAATTTAAAACTTAAAAAACTTAATAATTTTGCTTCGTTTTCGAGATATTCATTTATGCCATAAAATATGGTATTTTTCCCCATAGTGCAATGTCCGGCGGAGTATACTTTGCTCTATGGCATTCATCAGGCTGGACCGTGGCATCTGCTATTGTATAAACTTTTTATTACCTATATCTTTGGGCTCTTCTCCGAGCTGTGCTGCGTCCCAAAGCCTGAGCATCTGCAAGTCTTGTTCTGGCGTGTTGAGTCTTGTTGTGTCGTGTCGAGTCTTGTCTGTTGCCTCCTCTGCTGCTGTTGTGCTTTTTCTTTCCATTCGGTTTTGGTCGCTTGTATTTTGTGCTCGGCTATTTGAGTTCATTTCATTCAACTGTAGCGAGTTTTTATGGCACTTTGGCGTTGCTTTGCTGCAAATATGCAAATGTGGCACGCCCCCAGTCAGATTGAAGCATTGGGGGCTGGAAATGGGCCTGGTGCAAAGCGAAAGCCAAAGCGAAAGCCGAAGCCAAATAAATTTATATGAAAAATGTCATGTTTTTCTCCTTTGCCAGCTTTTCACGCGTCCGCTTCACTGTCACGGAGGCAGTGAAAATATTTATGCATTTGGCCGTGAGGCATGTTTAAAAACTCAGCTGATGAGTGCTTGTAGCGGCGTTGAAGGGGAAGCCGGAGCTTAGATCTCTGTCTCTCTGCACATCCAACCAGTAAGCAGCTACAGTCGGACCTAACCGACTGTAGTAGACCCTGTTCTTTGTGTTTTCTTCGCTGTTATTTTTCCGATCGTAATGGATATTGTTATTGACTACGTACATACCATATCCTAAATCTTTATTATGTAAGTGCAAATCCAACATGTTTGTAACATCCACAAGGAGGCGTGATATACCCTACAAGTTTATACATTCATGATCAGAACGACGAGCTGAGTGCGTCTGTCCGCCTGTCTATCCGTCCATCCGATCTCGCAAAGTACAACAGCTAGAGATAACATTTTAGGTATGTATGTTCTCCTATGTTGTTGTTTTAATTTCTTAATACCTCTTTACAAAGTTTCCCATGCTAAACGCAAAAATAACAGCAGTCAAAAATTTAAACGTCCGACTGTGGCGTTCCTTCCCACTGAACTGCTCCGTCCCTATTTTTTTTTTTTGCTCAAAAACATTCTGTTTACCCTGTCCCCCATCCGGCCGCCAGCTTTCCTTTTACTTTGGTTGTTAAGCGCCAGTTCGAAACTTGCGCGTAGATAAAAGTCATAAAGTTTGTTCAACGTTCTATTCCGCCACCCCCACGTCTACCTTTTAATATCCCGGCCAACTGGCAAGTGCCTAACAGCGAGCAGCTGAGACTCGGCTGTTGCTTTCTGCTCGTATTTAAATATAAAAATTTCATCGGAGCAGATCAGTCGGACGGGCCCGACTGTAGAACACCCTGTACCCAATATTTTAAATATATTTCTATAAAATTGTCACATGAAGCATAGCTGCCATGCTTCTTCTTCTTACTTTTTTATTAGTGCCAGCTTCAATGGCCGCGTTGGCAGGGGGCGAGCAAGGCAACGTCAGCCATATTGTTTCGCTAATAACTCTTGTGTTTATTAACCGATTTTAATGAACTTTTCAGGATAGTTAAATATAATAGAAGAGAGTATATGGGCGGAAGAGGAGTGGCATTGAATATTTTAAATAAACTTGATCTGCGTATGGTAAACACCTTTCAAATATGACCAAATCGGCTTCCCTAGCTTATACAGTAGGAAATTTTAGCATTTATACAGACAGACAGATTAATAGACAGACATGGCTATATCGACTCAGATCGTTGTCCTGATGAAGAGAATATATACTTATATATACTTTGCCACGCCTGCTTCTGCCTGTTACAAACATTCGCACAAAGTTATTAACCCTGTTTTCCCATTTTTCAATGGGTACAGGGTATAAAAAGCAAACGACATTAAAGCGTGTCCCTGCCTCTTTCGCTTTTACCATACTACAAAATTTCAGCAGAGATACGACGCCTTTAAAATAAATGGGCATAAATTTGCCTGAGTGCATTTAATGAGCAACAAAACGTTGGCAATGACATTGCCATTGGCAATCCCAAATGTTGCCCCTGGCATTTTTTAATGGACCAGAAAACTGGCACGCACGTCTTGATTTAGACACAATGACAATATTTGCAGCCAGCGATTCGATGGTCCCAACGAATTGTACGCTGGTTTGTGGCCCAAAAGCTCACGGCACTAATAAAAAGGTAACAGATTAGTAGATTAATTGTAATATATGGCGCTTGAGAGCCTTAAACTAAATAGAGAAAACTTAGCGCCTTTGAAGCAAAACTGAACAAAAAGCTTTTTGTGCGAATTGAAAGTTTGGCAGAATAATTTAAATTTATTTATTATTCCCTGAACTCATAAAATGTGTAAAGTAAACGGTTTTCTATGATAATTATAATTATTTGTGTATTATATTAAAAATAGTGGGTGCAGGGCTGGTTTTTTTTACTAATTGCTTAAGCTTGAGGTTTCAATTTCATACTTAAACGTGAGCTTTATAAAACAAATAAGTCAAGTTTAAATGCATTTATTACGGCGACTTTTTAGCTTATCAAATACTTTAAAACTTGCTTTGACAAAACTTGATAGCACTTCTAGCTATTACTCAACTCGAAGAGCATTCAACTTATCAAGCATTATCATATGAATACATTGGAGAGCTTACAATTTCTATGGCAAACAAACAGCAAACAGCAAACAGCAAAGCCGCAGCAAATATTCCTTGGTATTGCATATGTGATAAAGTAGAAAACTTATTATCTGATGTGAAGCGGCTGTTTCAAGGCAAGACTTTGTTGATTGGACAAGATGCTGGGGAGAACTTGGCATTATGCAATTGATATATACCAGATAAAGTACCTTTGTGCAGCAGAGGGAAGTGGAATGCATGGGAGAGAGTGGTAAAATGTGGTAAAGTTTTGCCTGGGAACCGACACATAACTGCGCCTGAAACTTTAATTAAATATCAATTTCCGGCTAAGCATCCGCTAGGAATATATATACATACACGTGTCTGTGTATGTATGCCTTTGATCTGTCCAAGGCACAAGAAACAAAAGTAGAAAAGCCACAGCAAAGCTCATTTACTTGACCAGACACGCAAATTTTTAAGCTATTCAGAAAGGACGAGGCGACAAGGGAGCAAGATGTTAGCAGAGAGTCTGCGATAATGTATGCAGCTATTTAGTATACGCATATCATTGTCTGACAATATATATGTATGTATACACTGACGAGCAAAACTGTAACACCAATTCGATACTCTAACTTCAACTGTCTGTATCTTCTCTTCTATTGAATGGATTTCAAAGATCTTAGTGTTGTTTTGTTTGTCAGTTAGTCTAATATGTTTTCTCAAAATTTGATGCCATTTGAGAATACCGAAAAAATATCCCAAATCAAAATGTAAAAAAAATCAGGTGTTACAATTTTGCACGCTGGCGATATTTTCAAAAAAAAATTTTTTTTTTAATTTTTCCGTAATGAATCTACAGTTTTTTAATTTTTTTTAGTTACTTTAAGCAATTTGACATAATGTGGGTGTACAATTGTCCTAATTTAGCGTACCATTCGTCCTTAGTCCTCCCCCCAACCCCATAATACCACCACGTGGGACCGCAAAATTCCCTAGCTGCCATTTTACTTGGATCCAAAATTTTTTAATGCATTCCCATCGGGAGATAGTGTCGTTTACTTAATAAATAAAATTATTTGCTTTGACATCATATTTTGTCCAGAAGGACGTGCTTTGGGTCATTTACTCTCCAAAAAAAGGCATTTTTGAGCAAAAAGACCCATTTTTCCAATAAAATTCTGGAAGAATCTATTTTAAAAATCATCAAATATTGCTTCTTTTACTTTATTCTATTAATTAAAACCAAAAGACCAACTGTATTTTGGTTAATTTCAGCCAAAAATCAACATTGACCTGACACCCTGCCTACTGATTTGCTGTACCATGTAAATTGCATGTAAATTGTATGGTACACGTAAAGTGCAGCAAATCAGTAGGCAGGGTGTCAGGTCAATGTTGATTTTTGGCTGAAATTAACCAAAATACAGTTGGTCTTTTGGTTTTAATTAATAGAATAAAGTAAAAGAAGCAATATTTGATGATTTTTAAAATAGATTCTTCCAGAATTTTATTGGAAAAATGGGTCTTTTTGCTCAAAAATGCCTTTTTTTGGAGAGTAAATGACCCAAAACACGTCCTTCTGGACAAAATATGATGTCAAAGCAAATAATTTTATTTATTAAGTAAACGACACTATCTCCCGATGGGAATGCAATTAAAAAATTTTGGATCCAAGTAAAATGGCAGCTAGGGAATTTTGCGGTCCCACGTGGTGGTATTATGGGGTTGGGGGGAGGACTAAGGACGAATGGTACGCTAAATTAGGACAATTGTACACCCACATTATGTCAAATTGCTTAAAGTAACTAAAAAAAATTAAAAAACTGTAGATTCATTACGGAAAAATTAAAAAAAAAATTTTTTTTTGAAAATATCGCCAGCGTGCAAAATTGTAACACCTGATTTTTTTTACATTTTGATTTGGGATATTTTTTCGGTATTCTCAAATGGCATCAAATTTTGAGAAAACATATTAGACTAACTGACAAACAAAACAACACTAAGATCTTTGAAATCCATTCAATAGAAGAGAAGATACAGACAGTTGAAGTTAGAGTATCGAATTGGTGTTACAGTTTTGCTCGTCAGTGTATGTATGTATGCATATATTGTGTGTATATATGTATCTATGTATCCAACCAAGCATGCTGCTAACGGCACAAACTTTGCGTGTTTGCTTTGGCCTTTGTCGTGCGCTGCTTAAAGGCAAATGGCAAAAGTTTCGTGCACCCCCCGCCTGGAACTACTAATGCTCAACTGCAAACTGTAAATGGAACTGCAAATGGAACTGACATATTCACTGGAACTTGGAACTCATGCTTGGGTCAGAATCAGAACCGGAGTTGGAGTTGGAATTGTGTACCAGACTGGCATAGCTCTTCTTAGCTGACTGCTGTCCTTGCATATCTAATGCCAGTGGGAGCGAAGGGAGCGCGGGGTTGAGGAGACAGAAAGATGGATAGAGAAAGAGACCATAAAGTCAGTTCATAATTGAATATTTGCTAATGCAGTGCAGCCTTTTGTGTTGCCTACTTTTTAGGGCCAACAAAATTCCCAAACAATTTTATGTTGCCTACTTTCGGGGCCACACCAATTTCGAAGCGACTGCTTTTGATGGCACACACACGCACAGACCCAACAAAAAAAGGTTCAAACTGTTTGGTAACTAATTTAAATACATGTCATGAATTTAACATAAATAAATAAAATAACAAAAATATATAAAATAAAATGTACATTTTTTATGGCTTCGAGTTTCAGTGTAGCGCTTGCTGTCTGTCTCCCTGTCTGTTGGTCAGACTCCATGCGTTTAACATGGCCAAATAATGTTAACTGTGCCATTCGGGGGCGTAGAGGCGTGCCAGTCTACGTGCCTGCTGCGCCAAAACTTTCAATGAACTGCTCTCAACTTTTAACCCAAAGCCCAGCAAACCAGACAGCATGGCGAGGGACAGCGACCAGGGGCACAAAGAGAGTGCTGGGGACATATATATCAGCAACAGATAATAATATTCAACCGGATTTTTAGACCCTGTACTTGGAAAAAATTACTAAAGAGTCTGTTAAGTTAGTGCAAATGAAGAATGTGTGTAACATTCAGAAAGAGGTAGCAAGCTATAAGAGCTAGGAACAACATTTTTGGTATGTAGGTTCTACAGTTCTGCGAGCAGATCAAATTGGAGCTAAGATTATTGATACTTCTTTCCATTGCCCCGCTAAACACTAAAATCCATTACAGCCAATAATTTATAGCTTTAGACTTGTACGTAACATATGGCATTCTCCATCGATGCTGTGTGAATTACATTAAAGATGGGAAACAGTGAAGATATGCCACCAGCAATTTGCTCGATTGGAAAGATGGTTGGGGAGGGAAGTGATTGCTAAATAAGCGCATAGCTTGCTTCAGTGTGTGAGGCAGTGGTGCAGTGATGGAAACACAAAGTACGGGGTCTCTTGTTGTCGGTTACGTCCGACTGTGGCCTTCCGTCCTATTGATCTGCTCCGTCCTTAGTGGTTAATACAAAAACACCGCTTCCCCTTGTCACAACTGGAGTTAAAAATGTAAGCAAATATTTTTGGCTTTTGTTTTCCATATTCATTTTTCCGATAGCCTGTGTGAGTTGGACACATTCATACTTTGTGCGTAAATTCTTGAAAATATTTCAACTTTTTAGGGAGATAATTTGGTATATACTGCATACGACAGCTACAGCTACAGGAGCTGTAGAGTATTTCTTAGTTATGTTGGCCCTGCCATTTCATTTTCTTATCGCTGCGTATCAAATAAATAAACTTTTCTTTTGCTGTGTTGACTATTTTGGACTAAGATTGGGACTAGGCGCTGGCTCTCAAGCGTAGGTACTGAGAGGGGTAAGTGGAGTCAAGGGTCGGCCGTCAACATGAATTTGCTTTTTTGATTGTCAGTGCGAGCGGCAAATAAATAATTTTGATTCAGCTTGGGCTTATTGGGTTTTGTAATAAATTTCAAGTTCTCCAGCCCCTGCGTCATTCATAACTTTCTCCTAGAGTCGATGTCTGTCTGTCTCTTGCCCCGCTGCACCTAATTTTATTTGAGTTTACTTCAGCGTAGGCTACTTTTAGACCTGGCTAAGCCGGAAGGGATCAAACGTTTTGCATATTCCGATTCCGGAGAAAGTAAAAAAATACCAAAAATACCATCAAAAAGGCAACAACAACCCTTACCAACCATCTGCCAAAATGAAATTGCGAAAAAGAGTTGAATTAAGGCAGCGACAGCAGCTGAGGTCATGGGTCAATGAGCAGCATTGGGCTGCATAATTTATGAGCTCAAATAGTGGGCGTGGCGCGGTCAAAGAGCGTAATATAATAACTAATTACTTTTCATACTGCAAATGAATGCAAATTGTTAGATTTTCCTCCTTCTTCCCAACTAATTAGAAGCCCATTTGGTGGCATCAAGTGCTTTGAAGCATTGAATGGGGATCTGTCAAGCCTTGAGTTCAAAGTGCAGTTTGAAAACAGAAATAAGCAGCAGTTGCTGGAGATTTTCGTTTTTAAGTTGTTAATTAGACCCTTTACTTTAAAAAAGTAAAAAGGGTCTATTAGTTTAGTGCAAAGAGGAAATGTGTGTAACACCCAGAAGGAGGCGTGGTAGACCCCATAAAGTATATATATTCTTGATCAGGACGACAAGACGAGTCGATATAGCCATGTCCGTCTGTCCGTCTGTCCGTCTGTCCGTCTGTCCGTCTGTCTGTCTGTCCGTCTGTCTGTCCGTCCGTATGAACACCTAGATCTCAGCAACTATAAAAGCTAGAGACACCATATTCAGGATTTAGATTCTCCTATTTCGCGAGCAGTACGAGTTTGTTTTAGATTTTGATTACCTCCCCCCCTTCCCCCGCAAACCGGATAAGAAACAGCGAAAATATGGAGCGGACAATTTGCCGCACTAGGCAGAGGGGGGGTGGTGAGCTTTGCATACGCGGGTAGGTTAGTGTGCGTGCCTTTGACTGTGTTTGTAAATGCATAAAGTTAAAGTAAAGGGTCTCATACTGTCGGTTACGTCCGACTGTAGCCTCCGTCCCACTGATCTGCCCCGTCCATATATTTTTAGTCAGGTTTCATTTATTAATTTCTGTTTTTCATTGCGTTAGATTATTTAAATTAAATAAAAAGCTCTGCGCTCTAATTGTAGTAGCATTAGTCACATAAAAATATGACTGGTTTAATATCCTAATTAAAATCGAAGTTTAAAATAAAACGAAATTTTATGCGATAAGTGAAACTTTAAAATATTAATAAAATGTTGAATACATCTTTGTTTTATTTATTTAATTTAGTGAATATTACTAAAGGTTTAACATCCAATTATATGTATTAAATTGTAGTTACTTAAACCCAAAACTTTATATTGCAATTTAAATAGATTGACTTGAGCAAATTTTAAAGCGCCGTTGTTTCTATTGCCAGATACTGACCTAAGCTTTGCTATCGATTCGGGGTAATCGAGTCATTTGAGCCGAGCTAAGGGGATTCACCCAAGCGTCTAATAAAGACTAATCGCCAGGCAGTCTCCCCGTATATTTTTAGTGGTTTGTGTGCCAGAGTCCAAGGCAAACCAATCAAATGCGTCATTAGGTTTCAGTTTCAGTTTCGTTTTCAGTTCCAGTTTCAATTTCAAAACCAAAGGGTTGTCTATGCACCATGGGAACAAATACCATATTTTATGGCATTAATTACTATCTTGATAACGATGCAAAAAAGTATTTATTATTTTTTTTTTAATATGTTAATATTTGCAGTTCGTGACTTTAGTTTATTGTTATTCCGATAAGTTCCGCCAATCAAAAATGTATTTATTGATTTTTGAAAAATGAATTAATGGCAAAATTTAGTGTTTTTTCCCATAGTGCTGTAGCTGCCGCTCAGTCTGCTGCTCTCCAATTTTATCGCAGCATTTTGATTGCTGGCGGACTTAAGTCAACATAATTTATGCTGTTAATGCAAAGATTCGGCTCGGACTTTGATGCTGTTGCCTCGGTCAATATATCAACGGGCCTGCAGCTTATTCAGCGGCGGTTTTTGCATAGATTCATGGGCAAATTAGAAGCGTAAAATGTGCGGAGTGGAGGTGGGAATGGAAGAGCAGCGACTAGGTACATATGCCGAACCCGATCTGAAACTTCAGGCAAGTGCATTAGTCGGCATACGTAATGGTCTCTCAATTTGCTGATGTGATCAGCGTGGCTAAAGAGGTGGAAGGGTGGCAGAGGAAGGCGTGGCGGAGGCTGCTAGGCAGCCGTAGGGCAACTTGATGCTGAAATGTATTTATTCCAGCTAGATGATTTCAAAAAGCGATAAAGACCCGGCCGCAACATGGCAAATGGCAAAAGGAGCCAGCCAGCTGGGGCGACCGAGCGAACTGCAGCAAAATTCTATGAAATTTACTGCTCGTCCATTGACAGTCAGCCGGGCGGAAGCAGCTTCAGTGCCTGGCTGAGCGTCAATTGACAAATTGTCGGCCAGCTTCACAGTTCCATCATCATCATTATCAGCGCCATCGTCATTATCAGCTGGAGCTGAGCGAGTGCCAGTGTCGTCATCGTCATCGCCATCGTCACCGAAAGTCATCTCACAACTTAAAGCTAATTTCATTTCGTTTCACTTGTGCCAAAATAAGCTCAAACCAATTTGGTTATTATTATTCATACTTTTCTCTTGGTTTCTTACACTCGTTGCGCCTCCACTCTCCTCTCACCTCGTCTCGTTTTGGCCTGCCTGGTCTTATTCGCTCCATTTTCATTTTCATTTTCGCTTTGTTTATGCGACTATTTGGCTGTCGTCTCTTTGGCACGCTTGTGCGCCCAAAAGTATGCAGTGCTTTTTTATTTTTCTTTATATTTTTTATACACATTTCGCCAGGCTTCTTCTCAAAATAAATTACGTATACGCAATGCTGAAATGCATGAAGCAACAAAAAAAAAACAGAATTTATGAATGTTCTCAGTGTGTCTTAAGCAAACAATGGCTGTAGCAGAGCTTTTGTTTATTTTGCTGTATTGTTGCTTTTAGAACGCCGCAGTCGCCGACTCCCCTTGCCCCCCGCCTCATCTGTCGCATTCTCTCTGTCAATTTCTCTGGCTTATTCTTGCTGGTTTTCATTGTGTGTTTGCTTTTGGCGGCCCATTCGCTATATTATTTTTAGTAACACGCCTGAAAATACTTTAAAAATGGCCAAAATTCCCGCATAATGATGTCCAACGCACGCAGAGAGGGAAAACGCACAAGACAGATGGCATGCAGAGCTGCGAGGCCTTATAGCACATCTTTATAAGCAGCTATAAGCCTAGTTATAATACGCAAAACTAGATTAACGAACTGCCACTGAAACAGTACGATTTTAAACGAAGGTTTCCACACGCCAATCTTATACTCGAACCCAACTGTCTATGGGGTATTTCCTCCTGGTATAAAAATTACTTCGAAAAGCCACTCAGTTACTATATTGTTTTTTCTTCTTATCAGGAAACTGATTTGATATTCTAAATACCGAATCAAGCTTGAAAAGCATTTCAACCAGCTGTGGCAAAGGCTCCTAGGAGGGGGAAGTATTCACGAAATAAAGAATAGAAAGAGGCTCCAAAGAATTCATTTATCTTAAAAGTAAAATACTTTCTTTTATTATTGCGTTCAGCCTTTTATTTTAATTCTTTTATATGCATTTTTATGTATTTTGTTGAAATATCTCACATACGATTATAATAAATAGTAACAGTGCGCCACAAATTATAATATAATTAAAATAAATATTTAACATTTAAAAAAATTTGTCCACCATTTCAAACCATTTCTGATTTCCAGCTAGTAATATAATAATAATTTATCAAATATTTGCCTTGAATTTCTTCCAACTATCTTAGCCTGAGATATTTTTCTAGGCCCTTTTCGAGCCCTGCCCCAGCTTATTCTGGCTCATCCTGGCAGCAAGCACGCGCCGTCTAATTAGCCTCATTCTCATGTTACTTTTGTTTTGTTTTTGCTTCATTGTGATGCATGGAAATTTTTGGCAGTTAAATGTCATGCGAAATGCGACAATAAAAATGTCAGTTTTGCGTGTTGTTCGCAAAATGTAAACTAAAAGCCAACTGTTGGCTTGTTAGCTATAAATCACGCTGCCAGCTGGCGGGCATGCCGAGCCACGCCCACACACATTGTTGGCTAATTAATTAATTGGCAGCTCTCTTGCAATCGTAATCTCAATCGCAATCGCAATCGCAATCGCAATCGTCATCGTAATCGTAATCTGAATCGCATATCGCCAGCGAGTCTGGTCAGCGGGATCTGTTGACGTTCGCGTGACAGTTTTGTGTTCAGCACGAATTATTTGGCCCAAAAAAAACGAATTGTCAGCGAAAAACACAGTGAACAATTAGCGACGCCCTTTTGAAATAACTACAACTGGCCCCCGTCCCCTCCCCGATAACTGAATTTTCTTTTGCATGGCCAGCAGTTAGTTTATCGGAGCAATCGATGGCACGCACTTCCCCTAAACATTCTGAGCCGCGAACTCTTAAGATTTATGCATGTAGCTCACGGTATTCTACTCATAACTCAAAACTCCCTTCCTCGCCACCGCTCCACCCTTTCCGCAAACCCCTCGGCCATCTCTCGACCCACTTAATGGCCAAAGTGCCCCCAGGCCAACGCCCAGCACGGCCGCCCATGTCGTGCTTGAGGGCGACAAATTAGCGCAAATGTTTGCAAATGTTGCCACACGCGAAAGTTCCTCAACATACTCCCTGACATTGGCATCGGCATTGGCTTTGGCATTGGCATTGACATTGTCACTCTGGCTAGGGCCAGCAACTACAGGTGGCCCAATAAAAAACACCTTGTCTTGATTAGTCCAGTGTCCTTGTCATAAATATCCCTCTGCTCAGACGCCGAAATATTAATATTAAATGGTATATACCAAAGTCAATATATATTTTTGTGCTTCTGATCTGGTAATGGAGAAAACAGTACACATTTTTACAATATGGTCTTACTTATAAGATAAATTATTGAAACTATCCAATCGTTATCCAAATATCAGGAGATATCGTTTTTTTTTTTTAATTTCGCTATAGTGGGTGCATATAAACTGCTACAGAATCTAAGCTATCAAGCCGATTAACGGCATCAGTGATTTAAATGAAATAAAAACGGTAGGATAATAAATATAAAGTTATTTTTTAGAAAATAATTACAGTTAAGCAGTGGTTTAGCTGCTCTCATTACCGCAGGGCTTAGCTACTTATGCCATTAGCACACAGCATACATCTGATTCTCTCACATTATCGTCTTTTTCCATAAACATTTGGGCAAAACATATGAAACGAATGCTAAAGCAGCCGCAAGGGAAATACTAACAAACATACCGCAATAAATACCATAGATTTTGTGCTCGAGCAAACATATTTGCAAATTTTTGTTGTGGATTTAAACCGAGCTTTGTTATATGTACGATGGAAGCGCATTTTTATCATTTTTATGTTGATTTTTTATGCGTTGTATTAACCCTGTACCTACAAATATTACAAATGGGTCTATTCAGTTAGTGCAAATGTGTGTAACACACAGAAGGACCTCTAAAAGCATAATATACTCTTGTCCGTATTTACACCTAGATAGCGCAAACGACTATAAGTGCTAGGAAACCAACTTTAGGGATATAGGTTTTCCTATGCACCAAGCAGATCAAATTTGTTTCAACGATTTTAAAGCATTTCGCTCATCCCTCGCTAAAAACAAAAAATCACAGCCACAGAGTTTAAGGTAAATACTTGAAATTTAGTGTGTACGTAGCCAATATTTACAGTTATATATATATATATTACAGCCGCCCCAGAAACAGCAAAGATATGCTACAGACAATTGGCTTGTTTAAAATGATAATGGTGGGTGTACAGCTTGCCTCTGTGTGTAAGAGGCAGTGGAGCAGTGAATATTGAAACACAAAGTACAGAGTATGCTCCTGTCATTTATGTCCGACTGTTGCCTTCCGCCCGACTGATCCGCCTCTTCCTTACTGGTTGTGTTTTTTATTCTTATTTAGTGTTTTTTGCCTTTGGTTTTTTAGCATTTATTTGGAGCGCTTTTGTAGCGCTAAAACACTGCGGGAAGCGTTTCAATTGCAATTCAGACAGCAGACAATGCCTTAGACCAGCAGCAGCAACAATTACAAGAACAACATTAAAACAACACGTAAACAACAACAACAATAACAATTTTTGCAGCAAACAACCGGCAGAGCAACAAGAGTCGAATGTATTTAAATAAATTTTTGTTACATTTAATGTGCGTTTTTTGTAAACTTGTTTGCCTTTATTCAACGTTTACGATGCGTGTCTGTGTGTGGGTGCACGTGTGTATAGGTGTATGTGTATGTGCATGTGTGTGTGTGTGTGTGGGTGTTATTTGTGTGTGTGTGTGTGTGTGTGCTTCTGTGTGTACTTGCTGTTTGCTGTTTCGCCATTGTTTGGTTGCCGCATAAAAAAAGTTTAAGCACATCAAATTTTTATTGTGTCTCAACAAGTGTGCGTGTATGTGTCTGTGTGAGTTTGCCAGTGTGTGTGTGCGTACCTGCAAGCATGCACGTGGCTGTGCGTGTGTGTGTGTGTATTAAATGAAGGACACTGTTTGCCAGTGTTGTGGTTTGTCGACACGTCGAAGTCTGTATGCCTTTTGAAGCAAGGCTGCCAACTGGGATTTGTTTGTAAGTCCACGCATGATAACCTCTCTCTTTCAGACAGTCATTCTCCCTCTCTGTCGCTCTCCTCTTACTATATCTGTTTTATATTGCCTACATTTCGATCATTATTGTTGTACATAACTTAAAAAATACCCTGTACAGAGAGAGGGCATCCACAATAGAAGTATGCGGCAAAAATGGTTGTGGTAAAGATATCCCTATAAAATTTTGATCTTTAATCTACAATTAGTACAATTAGTTAATTCGCTTAAAAAAAGATAATTAGCTAATGATATTTTTTTAATTTTTTTATATGGAAGCGATGGTTGTTTGATGAATGGTCTTTAGTTTTTATTAAGTATGTATTTCCCTTTACCTACTCAACTCTTATATAAAATAGATTTTAGAAATTATACTAGTACAATATATATTGATTTTTGAATAATTTGGCATTAAATTAAATAAAATAATACTAAATTATATACTTTAGCGTCAACTTTTGAAAAACCCGCCAACAAGGTAGTATCGTGCTGCCTTACTGCCACACTGATCCGCCGCCATTCACCCGAAGACGAATTCAAAGCCAATTGTTTTTTATGTACCCACATATATCATTTGATACGTAAAATTTTTTAACAGAATTACTGCATTCAAGGGTTTTTAATTGTCAGACCATTTTTTGTGAAAATTGCTGTCATTGCTGCCGGTACATCAGCTACGGTCACACTGGCCAGCCGCAATACACGCGAACACGAATTCGGTGCTAACTTTTTTCGAATGTACAATTTGCACAATATATACATCATTCGATTCGTTTGATTTTTTGGCAAGTTACCGCATTTGTGGATTTTTTATCATCCGACCAGGTTTTTGGTGTTCCGAATTCCACCGTTTCAGTTCGTTGATGTAGTGACATGGTAACACCACGTATGTGCGTAAAGATAGCAACGCGACTTTAGCAACGAACTGGAATCTGGAACACGAAGGCCCTTTTTTAAACGCGATTATTTCTGTAATACTGAATGAAACTGCTTGAAATAAAGATTGAAATCGATTAAAAACAAATTAAACTTTCATTTTTGATTAAATAAATTGGGAATTTTGGGTTGCAAGGGGTAGAAAAATCTATACAAAAAATCTATACAAAAAATCGCAATTGTACCAATATGAACGGTATACCAGGTGATAGGGCGTATATTTAGGTATATTTCCTGAAATTTTCATCAAAATCGTAGGAACGGTTTTTGAGCAATCGGTCTTAAAGTCGGTTAACAGCCCATACAAAAAGTGTCAAAAATGACACATAATCCATTTTTAGTTTTTGACGGCCTATATCTTTGCTCACAGGAAATGTACCAACATGCACGATATATCAGGTGAAAGGCACATTCTCAGGAGTCTATTGCCCAAGTCTGATTAAAATCGTAGGAACAGTTTTTGAGTAAATCGGCTAACAGTTCAGGTGCCTCAGGTGACCCAGCCCGCCTGTTAACATTGCAGCCTAACATGAGCTGCCGCAAGCCACTCAAACAGCTGATTCAAGCGTTGCAAATAAACTGCAAAAAAACGCTTTTTAGCGTTATTGAACGCAAGTAATTTAATGAAAGTACAATAAAATAATATTTTATTAATAATTTAACAATAAATTATTATAAATGTCTAAATTTAATTATTTGGCGTCGTTTTTTGAAAAACCCGCCCCACGGTTGCAATCTGCCGCTGCTTCACCCAGCACGCAACAACTGCAAATTCGACGCTAACTTTTTTTTTAATGTACCAATATGCACGATTTGTCGATGGATTCGTTGATTATTACAGAAATAATCGCGTTTTAAAAAGGGCTTCCGTGTTCTATATTCCACCATTCCAGTTCGTTGCTAAAGTCGCGTTCTATCTTTACGCAGATACACCACGTTGCTAACTTGGCGCACGTCATATATGTAAGTTCAGTTCGTCAGCTGTGTTATAATTTGCTGCAAAATGGAAGGAAAGAGCTCTGAAAATTTCCAATCAGCTGAAGAAAAACCATCACTTGGCGAGGATGCATTGGCCTGCATCTGTTATCGCAAGCGTGGATTAATTACCTGCACTTGTTGCCTCAAATCATGGAAGGGATTCATCGCCAAACTCTGCCCCGTGCATCCACAGACTGTGTATTTGATGGAATTTGATCATTGTGCTTATTGCGGCGTTCCTAGCGACAACCTGCAGTTCACCGAAATATAGCTCCGAGGAAGTGCGGACGTCCCCCGAACATGGCAAGACACACAATCATTAACACAACACAATTTCGATGGAAATAACACAATTTGCAAGCTATCAAGCCTATATGTATTAGACAATAACACATACATATATACACATGTACATGCGTGTACCGATTAACGCCTTGAACACTGTATTCAATATAGTAAAATAATAATAAACCAAAAATATATAAAAAATTCAGTCGGGGCAGATCAGTCGGGCGGAGGCTGCAGTCGGACGTAGCCGACAGTAGGAGACGCTTTACTTTGTGTATATGCCTTTCATAGAATATTGGGAATGTGGCTAGTATATAATTTAGCAAAGATATTTTTGGTAAAAAAAACAATAATTCAACTAGCATCATCTAAGCGGCAAAAGGGCATCCACAATAGAAGTTTGCGGCAAAAATGGTTTTAGTAAAGATATCGTTATACAATTTTGATCTTAAATCTACAATTAGTACAATTAGTTAATTCGCTTAAAAAAAGGCCAATTAGCCCACGATATTTATACCCTGTGCCCATTTGAAAAATGGGAAAAACAGGGTTAATAACTTTGTCAGAATGTATGTAACAGGCAGAAAGAGGCGTGGCAGACCTCACAAAGTATATATATTCTTGATCAGAGAGTCAAGCTGAGTCGATTAAGCGATGTCTGTCTGTCCGTCTGTCCGTTTGTATGAACGCGTCGATTTCGGAAACTACAGGAGCTAGAGATGCCGTTTTGGTTGCCCAAAAAACAATAAAACTCACATAACCTCGAATTTTTAACATAAAAAGTTGAATAACAAGCGTAATATTCAACATAGAAGGTTGTTATTTGGAACATAAGCTCTCTTATATTATATTTAACTATCTTGAAAAGCGCATTGAATCGGTTAATAAAAACGAAATATAAACAAATCAAATTATATGTAAAATATTTAATTAAATTATATACTGTATTTGCGAGCGCGCAGCGCGAGCTTTGGCACAGGGTATAAGACAGTCGGGCCCGTCCGCCTGATCTGCTCCGCCCATTCTGGTTTTTTTTTATTTTTTCCTATGCGAGCGATAATTGTTTGATGAAGGGTCTTTAGTTTTTATTAAGTATGTATGTATTTCCTTTTACCTACTCTACTCTACTATAAAATAGAATTCTTGAATTTTTTAAACTTTTTAAATGCCAAAACTCCGAAGTCAGCTATGAACACAGGGCCCTGTATTATTAATACATATCAAGCTCAAAACTGTCCCCAATTGTGTATACATTTTACAGGGTATCCAGCGTGTTACGGCCAATTAAAATATCGCCCCCTTGTTCATATGTCGGAGAATGATACAACAAAACTGATTGAAAGCTGATGTGCGTTTGAAGAATGCGCCGCATCATGGTCATATTAACATGCCTGCCAGATTGCAACATGTTTATGCCAGTTGGCATTTGCTGTTTTCCCCTTGTGACCTTTGACCTGCAAATAATAAAGTATTACGCATTTAAATGAAGCCACAATTGACAGCATACAACAAAATCCTGGCAGACCATTACATTCGATTTCAGTGAAGAGGACGAGCAATGCAGACTTAAAGAGAAGTTTTCATATATTCTGGGAAACAATTTATTGGCTTTTATTGCAACTATTGAAAATTGCAAATTGAGCGAACAGAGGCGGAAGTAAGTGAAATTGAAAATAGGCCAGGAAGCCAAGGATTGGAAGGGAGCGAATTTTAAGTTTTTCAGCGGCATTAAAATCATTTCATATCTAATATCGAGTATAGAAGATAAGAAGTGAGTAAGTAAAACATCAATGCCAATTTTCTACTTATGCTCATCATACATTTATTATAAAATTTATAATTATTTTTTATATTTTATATTAATTATATATGAGTTGGTCTATTGCTTTTATTTTAATGCTTATTTTATTCTACTTGCCATTTGAAGGGAGTGAGAACTTAAGACAAAGTGAGATAGACAGGGAGAGGAATATAGAGAAAGTAGGAAAAAAAAGAAAAAATGAAGAGTAAAAATATGAAATTTAGCTTTTTGTTTTAAATAAGTTTATTATCGAGCTGAGCCCAAAAAAGAGAGAGACAGTGAAAACAAGAGGAAGGAGAATGTAATGTAGAAAATAAGAAGTTAAAGTTACTTTATAGATTAATTTGATATGGAGTTGGGCCCAACTTATTTTAGATTTCTGTTCGTGAGTGAGAGAAGAGCGCTGTATGAAAACTTAGAGAACGGAAGAAATTCGCAGATATGAAGGAGAAACGGAATATGCATAGCTTGAAGAGCTGGGCTTCAATAATTTTCCAATGTGAGTTTTTATGCAGCCAGCCAATTGTCCCTAAGAGCTTCCAAGCTGGCAATGAAGAAGACTGCTGATTTGGGAAAGGGGGCCGTGGGTGTAAAGTAGGTTTGTTAACTGGCCAAACGAATGTTGAAGACTTTTGGGCGTCTTTCGGTTGTGGTCAAAATCTTGACCCTTGCAGCACGTGACACAGGCGGCAACAGCTGAAAACTGAAGCAGAAATGGCTAAGGCAAGCTGAGCGCAAGCAGAACGAACCGGAAGAGTGGGAGAGAGAATCGGAGAGAAAGGCAGAAGTAGAGATGGCCGGGCTAGCAGCTCGACTTGTCAGCGTTCGGCTTGTTGGCTTGAAGCACAACTGACATTGATTTTTATTTCATAACGGCAGAAGAAAGTCATCGGCGAGTAACTCACATTTTTGTCTACGCTCTTTGAATCCCGTTTCGTAGAGTTTTCCGGCTGATGCTTCGACTTGTTCTTGTGCACATTTTGATTTGTTTTGCTTGGGATTTTGCGCTTGGATTTGGGACTTGAGCTTGGGCTGAATTTGGCTTTTCTCTTTGCTGTTTTTTCTTTTTTTTTTATTTGCCCGCCCTGCGTGGTTGTTCAATTTTCAAAGCGAAGCTACCAACAGCTGCTACTTAATTGGAAATTTTTGTGCTGCTGTGAAAAATGTGGCATGCATTGTCATTTATGTTTGCTCTGTCGTTTTTGGCTTTTGCCATTTTCCTATTGCTATTGGCTTTTGGCTATTGGCATTGGTATTGGTATTGGTATTGGTATTGGTCTAGGTTCTATGTGCTGGACATGCAGTTGTTGCCTTGCCACAGCTGGCTCAATTTTTTTTATGGAAATTTTCCTTCGAACTGTCTACTCAGCAAGTCAAGATTGAAGATTGAGATGTTGACCCATACCCTGCACATAGACTGATTGTTGGCAATTGCCAAAGAACAAAAACAGCACAGCATAATAATAATAAAAAAAATCTCGAGCGTGCAGGAAATGAAGAGTTTTCAATTATTTTATGGCCATCAAAAGTCTATATGGAAGAGACCTTGGCTTTATATTCAGAGCTTTAACAATTCCGAAGTTAAATACTGCCAAGATTCTCTCCATGAATAAATAATATATGATGGTATAAGTCTGTTATAATTGAATATTCATCAGTTTTTAATTTCATTCTCCGTTATATAGTTTTGCAAATAATTCTTGTTAGATTTTTGGCACTCAACTTCTAGCAGCGTCTTTGAACTCAAAAAGAATTATAGTAGTACAATACATATTGATTTTTGAATAATTTGGCATTAAATTAAATAAAGTGATACTAAATTATATACTTTATCGTCAACTTTTGAAAAACCCGCCAACAATGTAGTATCGTGCTGCCATACTGCCACACTGATCCGCCGCCATTCACCCGAAGACGAATTCAAAGCCAATTGTTTTTTAAGTACCCACATATATCATTTGATACGTAAAATTTTTTAACAGAATTACTGCATTCAAGGGTTTTCAATTGTCAGACCATTTTTTGTGAAAATTGCTGTCATTGCTGCCGGTACATCAGCTACGGTCACACTGGCCAGCCGCAATACACGCGAACACGAATTCGGTGCTAACTTTTTTCGAATGTACAATTTGCACAATATATACATCATTCGATTCGTTTGATTTTTTGCCAAATTACCGCATTTGTGGATTTTTTTATAGGCTATTTACACTGAGCCCGAATCACGAAATAGAATATTCTGCCATAAGCCCTCTGTGGGTAGAAGAAGAGCCGAATAATCCAAGATTCGACTATTATGCTGAAGGTGTGGCCGTATACTGCCTAGTATTTCGATACAAATTTAGTATTTTCGATACAAAAAAGTGGCATATCGATAGCAAACAGCTGTTTATTACAGCTAATAAATTTAAAAACGCCCGCAAAAATAAAATGACTGAAATGAAAATAAGCGAAATGAATGATAAGAGTAAAAATATAAATGGGCCGATTCAATATTATTTCCAAATGAACCATTTTAATTGCTGTTACTCATTTGTATGCACTGTACCCATTAAAAATGGGTGAAAATTTATATTTTATTTTACAATTTGTGACTATACTGAAAAGCGCATTCAAATAAAAAAAGATAATAATGTAGCAATATCGCAGTTTTTGTCTAGCTCGCTTTTAAAATGCACATAAATTTGCGCGTTTTCTTGTTTGTTTACGTTTGCGCTGGCCGAACAGCTGGTCGCGTGATTCGATTCTTGGTGTAAACACCCGAATCACGTTTGGAATATTCCGCTCAGTGTAAATACGCTATTATCATCCGACCAGGTTTTGGGTGTTCCGAATTCCACCGTTTCAGTTCGTTGCTGTAGTGACATCGTAACTCCACGTTGCTATCTTCACGCACGTCATTTAAGTTCAGTTCGTCAGCTGTGTTATAATTTGCTGCAAAATGGAAGGAAAGAGCTCTAAAAATTTCCAATCAGCTTCCTTGCGGACTGAAGAAAAACCATCACTTGGCGAGGATGCTTTGGCCTGCATCTGTTATCGCAAGCGTGGATTAATTACCTGCGCTTGTTGCCACAAATCATGGGAGGGACGCATCGCCAAACTCTGCCCCGTGCATCCATGGATTGTGTATTTGATGGATTTTGATCATTGTGCTTATTGCGGCGTTCCTAGCAAAAACCTGGGGTTCTCCGAAATATAGCTCCGAGGAAGTGCGGACGTCCCCCGAACATGGCTAGACACACAATCATTCACACAACACAATTTCGATGGAAATAACACAATTTGCAAGCTATCAAGCCTATATGTATTAGACAATAACACATACATATATACACATGTACATGCGTGTACCGATTAACGCCTTGAACACTGTATTCAATATAGTAAAATAATAATAAACCAAAAATATATAAAAAATTCAGTCGGGGCAGATCAGTCGGGCGGAGGCTGCAGTCGGACGTAGCCGACAGTAGGAGACGCTTTACTTTGTGTATATGCCTTTCATAGAATATTGGGAATGTGGCTAGTATATAATTTAGCAAAAATATTTTTGGTAAAAAAAAAAAACGTAATTCAACTAGCATCATCTAAGCTGCCAGAATTAATTAATAGTCTGTGCATGATTAGCTAAGCCAATTCATATAATTGTGTATAATATGTATAAAAAAAATGCAAGTATAAGAGTAGGTATAAGAGTGAGAAGAGGAGATGAAGTTGCACAAAAATGCTGACACTTATCAGCTGGTTGTGCCAGTTTAAATGCAAATTAAGTACCAAATGTTGTTTAAAAACACACACAAATACACACAAGTGGCTGGCATATACACACACGCAGACACACATACACACACACACAGACACACACATACAATAATAATTATGCAAATGTAATGCCGTAATGTTGGCAAGATTCTTTTAGCCATTGCCAACGCCTTAGCCTCAGTCTCAATTTCCATTTACATTGTTGCATCACTTTCTGCTCCATCTGCCTGCCATGCCTCTTTGTTTATCTCTCTCCCTCTTTCTCTCCTTCTCTCCCTCTTCCGCTCTTTCGCGGTGAGCACTTGTCTCCACTTGGCTGATTTTGTATAAACAAAATGACGTACGCCTTGAGGTTCTTGAGGTTTATACCCCAGCATACCTGTGACTTTGCCTCAGCCGCAAAATTCGACTGCAAATTTCTGTTGCGTGGCAACGGAAACGAAATGAAGCCAAAAGCGCCTAAAAATAAAAAAAAAAAAAATAAAAAGGAAAAAAGCTAAATAAATACACGCAAAGAAAGTAGGCAGCTAAACAACACCAAAAAAAAGAACGAGAATGGGCAGAGCACGCCCGACAGTAAAATACCCTGCACACTATTTGTTACACATAGTTAAAAAACATAATAATAATAATAAATAATAGTAGATATGTAACGTACACGATAGTATTGCACCGATAGTATTTTATATTTCGCAACAGTATTTAGAAATCTCGTTTAAGCAACGCGCAAGCCGCGCAAAAAAAACTAAGATTGTTTAACTCATACATATAAAATATTATAATAACCGCTCTGAGAGAGAATAAAAAAGTTAAATCTGCAACATTATTTTGTTAATATTGTTTGTGTTTATTGAGACGATTTGAATATGCTTCTCAGAATAGTTAAACATAATTTATACTTAATAAGTGACTTTAATGTTTCATGATTTGATCTTTATTCGATATTTTTCCAACATTTGAAATAATCGTGATCTGCGTATGGTATACACCGACCTACATTTTAAAAATTGCGGTTCAAATTCTAATTTTTGTCCAAGATCTCAGCGCCCATCCAGACGAATGGCAAACAAACTGACCGCCAAGGGCTCTGCTAAGCGTCGTTCTGCGTTTTACACAAAGTTATAAGCCCTGTTTCTAGCCATTTCAGGGTACAGGGTATAGAGAAAACGGAGCAACGCAAATCTCTCGACTCGCGGGCAAATGAGCCTAACTCGTTTGAGCTCAGGATGAGACTGAGACTGGCTGAGAATGCGAATAGGAATGAGATTGAGACTCAGAATCAGACTGAGGCGTGGGGCATGGGACTGGGAATGGATATGGTTTTGGCTATGGGAATGAGCTTAAGCATGAGCATGCCATTTCTGGCCAGGAAACTGAAGCTGCCGCTCTGTCTGTCTGACTGTCTGTCAGTTTTGTGCTCGTTAACAGGCACAGAAATTTCATCATTTTCTCGGGTGCGTGGGCATTTTTTCGCTTAGTTTTTATGTGTTGTAACTAACTGAATTGCTCAAAATGAGCTTACATAACTAAGTTGTGCAGGCAGCTGCGATTTAAAGCCATGCTACGCTGCTAACTCGGAGCTCGCACTTTTCCTGTCAGATCTATGTTATCTGGCGTCCATTGCGCCAGTTGCCATTTGGCAGTTGGCAGCTGGAAGCCTCGCACAGAGACAAAGGCAAACAACATTCAAATAGGGAAACCTTTTAAGCACCTAAAACGAAAACTGGGTTACCACTAAAATGCACATGAGTGCACCAGCAGAGGACAGCAGGACAACGAGTCACAGAGCCAGAGGGACAGAGAGACAGAGAGACAGCAGGATAGCTAGCAACAGCTGGAAGCATAAAGATAGTCAGGGTAGAACAAGTGCATAAAAGCAGCTGAAGGGGGGGCGACTACTAAAGTGCATAAAGCTGTTTGTCTTTATATGGCTGTGTATGCGTGTGTGCGTGTATGAGCGACGAGAGCGACGCGGTTTTTGGAATGCATTTGAAAAGATTTAGCGCACTTCCCCTGGGCGCCAAAATGCTGGACAGCGCGAGAGCGCAAAGCGCGAAAATTGTGCTAGAGCGAGCGAAAAGCGTGCAAAAACAAAATCAACCGAGCGACAAACCACAGCTAAAAACAAAAAACAAAAAAAAAACAAAAAAACTAAAAACGAAAAACGAAAAAAGATTTAGCCAAGAGGGGACAGAACCGCAGATAAACTGCAGGCAAGCAGCAAATAGAGACAGCGAGAGAATGTGAAACAATTCCGCTAATTGCAAAAAATGCCAGCGACAGCAGCTACAACAGGCCAAGAAACTTGAAGTCAAGTGCGCTGCTTGCGCTAACCACAAAGGCGCTACACTGTAAAAAATAAAATACGTAAGCAAAAAATATGAAGAAAATCACGCTCACACATACAACAACAGCAGCAGCAGCAGCAGCATGACGGAAAGCCACAGCAGAAATGAAGTAAGTAAAAGAAAACGAGCGCACAAAAGTATGCTATACTTTTTATGCTGCACCTTAACCCCGCAACTGCAGCCCCTTTCCCACGCCCTCTTGAGCCACAACGCTGCAATTGCTGGCGCCTAAGCTGAGCTAACTTTTACTTAATTTGACTTTACTCTGCTGATTTCATTTGTCGGCAACGACGTCGAGTTTTCCACGTGCTTCAGCGCAGATTTCCTTGCAATTTAATTAATTTAATTTGGTTTTGGCATGCCATGGTGAAGTGTGGGTGGGACGTAGCGGGGGTTGTGCGCGTTGCTGGTCACTGGCAACTTGCAGCAAGTAACCTACACACACACACACACACACACCCACACACACATACACATTGCTTGAGTGCTGCATTTTTCACACGCTTTTAATTAAACGCCGCCCGCCGCAAGACTGCGCTGTTCTCTAGCCTCTCTCTCTCTCTGTCTCATTACAGCCACTCGCTCTCCTCTCTCTCCTTCTCCCACCGCCCTCCGGCAACTCCATGTTTTATATGTGTTTGTATTTGTGTGTGTATTTTAAAAGTTACGCTGGCTTTGTTTATTGCTTTTAGTTGGCTTTTTGGGCTTGTTGTTCTTCTTGAGCATTTTCCAGTTTAACGCGTTTGTTGCTCTTGTTATTGCTAATATTGTTATTGTTCCTATTGGACTTGTTGTTGCTGTTGTTGCTGTTGCTGTTGTTGTTGTTGTTTTTCTGTGCAATTCATTTGTGTTTTTTGTGGGTGTTCGTCTATTGAGTAACTAATGCCAATGCCATTTGCTGCGTATTCAACTTTTGCCGGACTGAAACCACAGTCATTGTCGCAAGTCTCTGGCATAAACTTACTTAAAAAGTTTCAATTTATATGAAGTGCTTGGTAACAGATTACTTAGTTAGTTACTAATGTCGTTTAAATTGAATAAACTTTGACATGTTGCGTGGTATTTAAGGTGAGCTTTCAGTATGTTCTTCTAAATTCATTTTTCATGGCAAGAAAGGCGAATAAAGAGTAGTTTTTATTCTTTAGAAATCGCTAAGGCGAATTTCAACCGAAGGTCATCAACAATCTAAATTCTAAATTATATCAATAAAAGAATAGATATTATTAGTGTCATAATTATTCTCCCTTCCAACATAATGCTCCCGAGCGAAGAATAAATTAATAAACCCTAAGCAGTAACTGCGTAGCTAAAGATGCCTGCTTTATCGAGTCCCTAAATAGTCAAGTGTTTTGGGTATAGGAGTCCAAAGCTGAGGTACTGTTTGCTCTGACTAATGATGAAAATTAGCCAGGAGGAAAAAACTGTATATGCTAAAGAGCCAAGGGGAAGTTTATACGTATATATGTGTTAGTGCTTAGCAACAATTACAGTTGAAAGTCATTTAAGTTAATAATGCAAAGAATAAGAATGAAAACGCAATGAAAATGTCATTAAGGCGATTTAATACATTGAAATGGGCAATTGAAGGAAGACCGTAAACCGCAGGAATCTCAGCCAGTCGCAAGCAGAATAATAGCATAACAGAATAGCAGTAGAATAATGGGAGAGGGAGGAGTAGGAGGAGGAAGGTTTAGGAGTATACATGGACTTGCCATTAGACCCACTGCTGATAAATGGAGCACCTCTATTGTCATTAAACTATTCGGGTCAAATGCCGCTGCGACAATGCCAGATATTTGCCGTTAACTAATTTCTTGCGATTTCAGGCAAGATCTCGGAAAAGAGTATGAGGGGTAAGGCTCCAAAAAACCGAAACCAATCGAATGCTAAAAAAAAACGAAAAAAAAACTCAGCGTAAACAGCACTGACAACACCAAAGAGCGTTAGCAACAGAAACAGGAGATGCTGATGATGATGATGATAGTTTCGCTACGAAGCAGAAGAGGCTTGCAGATAGATTTGACTGGACTAACAAGGATAATTGCAAAAGGAAGTAACAATAAACTCAATGTTATCGAATCGCATCCAGTTATAGCACCATCCTCACTCCCTGACACTCCCACGCTCGCACCCTGAGCTGAAAACAAAAGGGCCGAGACGGGCTCGGACAGTACCCGTAGCTCCACCCGGGTGCATACAAATATATAGCCAGCCGGGTGTCCTGTCCTGTCCTGTCCTCTGCTGTTCTGTCCTGTCCTGTCCTGTCCTGCTGGGGCGACCCAACAACAACAGCAAAAGCAGAAGCAAAAGCAAAATGTTTGCCAGAGCGCGCAATCAGCGTAAAGTGCGCGACGCTTTGTAAGTGAAACGATAAAAAACTGTGGATAGCAGGGGGAAAGAATGAGTGTGAGGGGGTGGGGTGTGGGGGTCTGCGTATGTGTGTGTGTGAGCGTGTGTAAGGCATGAGGTAAGATAGAGCGGAAGTGGGCATTGGAAACAGGCAAACAAATGTTGCAAACGCCATGGCAAAACAGTCGAGAATATAATAAAAATGTCCTTTATTGACGCAACGACAGCGTTGCTCGATTGTTTTCAGCATTTCTCGCTACCGTTACTCTCTTTCTCCTTTTCTCAATTATTCATTGTATCTCCTTCTCTCTCTCTTTCTCTCTCTCACTTTCAGCGCTTCAACTGTAGTCCAAGCTCGCTCAGATTCAGCAACTGCAGCCACTTTGATGATCTTTCCTGCCTCTGATTCCAGGCTGGCAGGCGGTTTCAGTACGCCGTAATGCTGTCAATTGCATGGCAAATGCAATCAGACGGACGGCAGACAATTATACAGCGTAAAGCAAGAAATCAATTAATTAATTAAATGTTATGCACATGGTTTGCTTTCAAGTTCAAAAGCAGACAAAGCAGACACAAAATGTGCTTTGAAAACGCACATTGTTCATCTATCAAAATACATATTTCATATTTCACTGTAGCTCATATAACATCAGCAAAGTACGTGCCAACTTGTATTTAATAGACTGTACATGATAATTATACCAAAAGTTATTTTATTATAGTCCTAAAATGCACAAAATGTCGATTTTGAAATTTAAAAAATTATTGTATAAAGTAGGTCCTTCAACTAACTACATATGCATATCTTATATCTTTGCTAAACCTCTTGCTCATTCGATTTATCTCTTTTTTAATAACTTTATTACAACGTTATTCTGGTTTATAAATTTAACAAGTAAGCAAAATCAAAATACGAGGCGGTATGACCATCTGCAGTTTTTTATTTGCCTTCTTTTGGAATTTTGGTTAAGGTATTTGTGTTATATGTTCCACAAAAAAATATTTATACATTTTACCTTGTTGCACGAACAATTCGAACTATCTAAGCAACTTTGACTAAAATCATTATTTGTTTCAAAGTGCACTTCATTTAAATTGTAAAAATTACACAAATAAAATGTTTGCCTAAGTGAATTTGATCTAAATTAAATGCTAACTTGTATTGTTTTTTAGACAAAGGAGTCGAACTTCCAACAATTCACAAATAATTGATTGTTGATTAACAATGAAATAACTTTGCCGATGAAAAAATTGGCAAATGCAGCAACAAAAATGCGAAATAAAATAAAATTTATATTCGTTAAATTTATAGAAACTTTCACTCTTTTTTTTTTATATTATTGAATTTTATATTTTATTTATCATAATATAATTGGTATTAAGTTTAAAAAAAATAAAATATTTGGTAAGCTAGGTAATAAATAAATAAAGTATATTAATATTATTATTTATTATAGTTCTATACAACGAATTACCGAACTTAGATTGTATTCGATATTCAGTTGTATTTTATTTGTTTGATTTTATTTGCCAAAAATAACAAAAGCATTTCGCAATTGACCATAAAGTTTTTGATAAAAGTATTTCTGTTATGGCAGTATATAGTATGATAACAACTACTTTTGCTTTTCATAACAAGACATATTTAATGGCTTAACTGGCCCTATCATGCTTATTTGCCAAACTTTGATTCCTATAGAAATCAATCATTGATTGCTATGCTTTTTAATTATTCAAATAAAAAATAATTGGCCATAAATGATTGTTGTGATAAAAATCATGTTATACCAAAAATTATACAATTTCATAAATGAAAATCCCAATAATTGCGAAGCGGTGTCTGCTTTTAACAGCGCTGCTTTCACAGTGTATTTCCCACATGGCTCTGATTTGTGTGGCTGTTTTTGTTTTGTGCAAAGTTTCGGATGGCAGCACTACCGTAAAACCCATGAATGTCAGGCCAGGACAATGAAAACGCTGCTGGTACCAAGCTAAAGCCAAATGCCTTGGAGCTAGGGCAAGGGGCCAGGGCATGGGGGAAAAGCCAATGAAGTTTTGTTTTGCGGCTGGCGACAATTGAGATGAGAGACACACACACACATACACACATTCATACGTACACACATACAAAGTGAGACAAAGTGAAAGGCAAGTAAAAGTGGTAACGAGGCGCCATCGCCTGCCTGGCTGCTGGGAAACATATCCAATCACTTGTTACACGCCGCAGCTGTTGTTTTGCCTTTTTCGCTTTTCTCTTGCTGTTGTTGTCGTTGTTGTTGTTGTTGTTGTCGTTGTTGTTGTTTTGTCATATCTGTCTGTACTTTTTGTGCGCTCCATTTCTGCTGCTTTTTGTTGTCATATTTTGTGCTGCGCACACGGTGCGTATGCGTGTTTTTAATTGCCAGCGAAGGCATTGTTCATACGCCGCGTGTGACAAATCAACAGGATATCTATCTCAGTGTGCGTGTGTTTGCCACTGTGTGTGTGTCTGCTAGCGGGACTCCATGTCTTATTGCTGCCATGGCCATTTGTTGCGTGTCAAACACCCAATGCCTCAGCTCCCCCCTGCTTTACCAAACGAGACTCCTCCCTCCCACTTTTCGCTCGCTCCACGTCAGACATTGGCCCCGTTTTCATGCACATTTATCGTGATTAGCTATTAATTGATAATAATTAACTTAAGCACATGGCACAGATGTTAGTCCCAGCAGCAGCAGCAGCAGCAGCAAAAACAACTAAAAGCCATATTAACAACATTCGCGTTTGGAGATTTGCTGCTGCCTGGCTCCTTTTGCGCTTATCGATATTGGCTATTTGTTTCTGTCTGTGTTTCCTCCACTTCTTCTCCTCCCTGTCCACTGCTTCATTGGCAGTTTTCCTCCCTAGCCATTAGCCGTTAGCCATATATGCCCGCTCCCAGTCGCCAGCCATTTGATGTCCTTTCGTTTCTTTTGCAGTTCTATTTGCTTTAGTTTTTCGTCAGACTTCGCATTAGCATACAGTACTTAACATTCAGCAAAAACGTGTACATCAAGCAGAGAGTATATCAATTTAAATTCTAGAATTTATTTCTAATATTACATTTAAATTGTTAAAAAAAAAAAAACGAATAAATAAAACTGCATTTTCTAATTTATTTGACGAAATCTGTAATTGGCTTTAAATAAGCTTGTACAATGAATTTTGCTTTAAATTTTAGAAATAGTTTTAAGCTGTTTCAGGATGTACATAGCAAAGCAGAGCCATTTTAAGCGATTAATCTACTTCTTCTCAAACATTGACTTCGAATCGCTAGTTCTTTTAAAATTAAATTTAGAGATAAAGAGAATTGGCTTTTCAGTTTAATTAGTACTGCAACTCAATTCAAATGCTACAAACGCATTCTGAACTAATGTTCTCTTCCTTAATTATGATATTCTTATCAATATTACCAACTTCTTTTCAACAAAATATCAAAAGAAAGAAAACTTATTTTCAATCAATTGCAAGCAGTGTAATAAATATTTTTTTAACGACTATTTCCCATTTATTTTAATCTTTGGCTTCTTTCAATAAGTTCAGTACTGCCTTATTTTTAAAGAAATCAATTTAAAAAGGAAAATGAAGAGCTTTTCAGCTTGATATATACTAATTATGACATTCTCATCAACATTTCCATGCGCTTTCATTATCATTACTATTTTTGTTGGGATAAATGTACTGCAACTTAAGAAGATCTATTGTTCCCCCTTCGAAACTATAGTACCTCCGTTAGTCCAATAGCTCGCACTCTTTCTAAGAAAATACCTACAAAAACCCTTACTGTCAATCAGTCTTATAATTACTATATTAGCTATTTATCCAATTTATCCAATTTCTTAAATTTTTTAATAACTTCTGTATTGTCAGTTCTTTAAGTTCTTGAATTTAGGGAAAAATATATAAAAATTCTCTCAGATATACGCTTCGCTTTTCAATTATAAGCAATTGCGATTAATCTGCTTCTCCACAACCTTTAACTTCCGAAAATATCTTCTGTATTCTATTAAAACTGAATTAAGTGACATACAGAACAAGTTTCTCACCTTGATTAACACTTAAATTCGATTCGTATATTAATTACGTAGGCTTGTTTAACGTTTCTTTCTCACAATGGCATTATTATCGAAATCTCCACATGCTTTTCAACAAAATGCCAACAAAAACCTTGAATTAATTCATTGATTAACGGCTAGCCATTGCTCTTGTATTAAATACACACTCTACAGACACATACTTACATTCTATATAACCCTTAGCGGTCGGTCAGATAACAAAAGCCCGCAGACCACGCCCCCTAATCAACATGAACCGCAGAGAAATCAATTGGGTTAAATGAGTTCATTATCTAACAATTTGGCTGTGAAAACAAAGATTAATATGGTAGCGCATAGGCTTTTCGAATGCGCTTAATTGACAGTCTTTGACTAATTAGGAGAGTTTTTTGAACCAATTTCTTAAATGTTATTTTTGGAATAATTTTAATAATATTTTTGCCTACTTACAGTGCGCGCCTTGGAATTTCACTGGATTTTACATTGATCTTTGGGCTGTTTTTTGCACATAATTATAATTATTTTACGACTTGATTGATCTAATATGACATTTTGCTCAAATTGAATTTTTCACTGTGTTTTACACTGTGCAACAACGACAAAAAAATTCAACTAACAAAACACAAAAAAAAAAAATACATTTAAACTGCCGACGGTTGAAAATTTTACAAAAAACTTGTAATTTATTAGTTTGCAGCTTGTTGATTGATAGACGAATTGATTGATGACTTGATTGAATTGCTGGCTTGCTGGTAAATTTAAATTATTGCACAAGAATTTATTCAAAATATACTTGATAAATTCGTTATTGGATTTGATTTAAATTTTTGTCAATATTTGTTTTTTGAGTTGAAACTTTTGTATTGTTATTTTGGATTTTATTTTTGTATTTTTGTATTTGATGTTAATTTTTTGCTCGATTTGCTGTTTATTGTTTGGCTTGTTGCGGAACTGTTTGTGATGGTTTTGCTTGAGTTTTGACTGGTTGGTTGCTGCTGCTGCTGCTGCTGTTATTATTATTACTGCTGCTGCTGCTGCTGCTGCTGCGTACGGCACGTGCGAACACGTTCAGATTTCATAACCAACTGTCGAGTCCCGATGTGGCAGCAGCCGACAGGAGCCGCGCCATCAGCTTACCGTTACAGCCGAACAGCAGCCGAGCGGAAGCACGATGCACGATGCGGCACGATGGCGTCGCATTTGCGAATGCTCGAAAAGCCTTTCGAATTTATTTTGCCAACATGAAGAGTTCCTGCTCTTTCGGCAAGCCAAATCATGTGTGTGTTGGTGTGGGTGGGGAGGGGAAGGCGCCCCACCGGCTCTAGGAGACTTTGGGGCGCTGTTGCCGTTGCCGTTGTCGTTGCTGTTGCGCCTTGGACAGGTCAGCATTGTCAACATTGTGCACGCTGCCTGATAAGCGACACGATACGACACGCTACGACACGATGCGACACGCCACGACACGCTACGACACGCTGCTGCCTGCCAGACGCTCTTAAGCTCGCCCACACTCTCTTCGGCGCTCTCTTGAGCGGAGAGCGCGAACGCCGCTCGTAGCACACTTTTATAACAGTAGCGTCCGCACTTTAAGCCAAGTGCGTATTAAAGCCTGATGCTGTTGTGGCGCTTGGGGCGCGAATGCCTCAAGTGTTGCACATTATAAAGCTGAAGCCAGGCATAAAACTTTGACCATTAGCCGCATTAATGTGCCGCGCGACAAATTCGTCAGCTGGTCAGCGATGCATTCCCTGTCTGTATGTGTGTATCTATATGCGTGCGTACGTATGTGTGTGTATGTGTTTGTGTATTAACAACATGCCAACTCTGAGTGCTTTGTCGCAACTTCTATTGACAACTTTACGCTCAGATCTATGCCCTACGCACCGCCTCTCGCTGCCCTGTTGCCGCTTTTCACTTGGCCATTTGCCATTTGCCGTTTCCCATTCTCATTTTTATTTGCCATTACGTTTAAGTGGTTGCCACATCAATGGCCCGCAGGCGGAGGCAGAGCCGGAGGTGCTCTAAATCTTAATTTCTGCTTAAGTTTAGTATGTTAAAAAACGTTTCACACTTGTTAGCAGCTTAAAGCCACAATATTTAATTTAAATGTAAGCTAAATATTTGCATTCATTATAAATGCATTATTATTAATGAATAAAATGCTATATATTTTATTACATTTGTCGGAGATTCCAAATGCTGATTGTAAAGTTGGTTCAGCATAAAAAAGTTTTGTTCTGGTTTCGCTTCTCCAGCGTCCTATTTTATTTATTGAAGTTGAATGAGGTAAAAAATTAAACAACAAATTTTTAAAATCAAAACATCAAAGCTGCCAATATCTTTTAAAGCGATTTCCAGTTCCTGTCTTATCACGAATTCAAAAGTAATGTAATTCCAATAAAACAGTGCATATGTTAAAATTTACCATTAACATTTATAAGATTGGACATTATATTCCTTTTTTAACGATAGAGGCTTTTTGTAGCCAAATATAAGCTTTTAAATTAATTCTTAATAATGCTGATGTCTAATTCATGATAAATGCTTTGCACAAACGAAACCAGTACGATTGAAGGTTTGATCCAGTTGATGCGTCCAGTTATGAACCGGTTCAATTTATTCTGTTTACGTCCTTCGTTCAAATTCTTCAAATTTCTTAAATTTAGTTTGTATATTAATATATATGAACGGGGCAGATCAGTAGGAGACCCTCTACCAACAGCACCCTCTCTCAAAAGTACATATCAGGCATGATACCGTATTGTTAGACCTTAATTAAAGCTTTGATTGCCAACGATTTGTATTGGAAAATAATGCACAAAAAACCAAGCATGGGTGCATTTATTATAATATGCACACTCGCCACTCCACTTAAACGCTCTTGACACGTCCCAACCACTTGACTTCACCGCACTGTGATCAGCAGCTCTGCCGCAGGCGTACTAATAGTGCTTGAAGGCAGCGCAGTCGGTGTCTCTTATCAGTTCCCGATGCATAAGCTCCGAGGCAGCGCTAAACCGCTCTCCTTGCTGGCTCTCCAAGCAAACCTCCTGCATTAAAAGTAATGCAGCGGGTAGCCGGCTCGCCTATAAAGAACTCATCGACCGCTCTCTATGCATAAGCTCAGAGGCAGCACTTAGCTGCTCGCCTTGGTGGCTCTCCAAGCATACCTCCCGCATTACAAGTAATGTAGCGGGTAGCCGGCTCGCCTATAAAGAACACATCGACCGCTCTCTATGCATAAGCTCAGAGGCAGCACTTAGCCGCTCGCCTTGGTGGCTCTCCAAGCATACCTCCCGCATTACAAGTAATGTAGCGGGTAGCCGGCTCGCCAATAAAGAACACATCGACCACTCTCTATGTATAAGCTTCGATACAGCGCTTAGCCGCTCTCCATGGTGGCTCTCCAAACATACCTCCTGCATTACAAGTAATGCAGCGGGTAGCCGGCTCGCCTATTAAGAACACATCGACAGCTCTCTATGCATAAGCCCAGAGGCAAAACTTAGCCGTTCGCCTTGGTGGCTCTCCAAGCATACCTCCTGCATTACAAGTAATGCAGCGGGTAGCCGGCTTGCCTATAAAGAACTCATCGACCGCTCTCTATGCATAAGCTCAGAGGCAGCACTTAGCCGCTCGCCTTGGGGGCTCTCCAAGCATACCTCCTGCATTACAAGTAATGCAGCGGGTAGCCGGCTCGCCTATAAAGAACTCATCGACCGCTCTCTATGCATAAGCTCAGAGGCAGCACTTAGCCGCTCGCCATGGGGGCTCTCCAAGCATACCTCCTGCATTACAAGTAATGCAGCGGGTAGCCGGCTCGCCTATAAAGAACTCATCGACCGCTCTCTATGCATAAGCTCAGAGGCAGCACTTAGCCGCTCGCCTTGGTGGCTCTCCAAGCATACCTCCCGCATTGCAAGTAATGTAGCGGGTAGCCGGCTCGCCTATTAAGAACACATCGACCGCTCTCTATGCGTAAGCTCAGAGGCAGCACTTAGCCGCTCGCCTTGGTGGCTCTCCAAGCATACCTCCTGCATTACAGAACATAAAGAACAGATCGACCGCTCTGTATGCTTAAGCTGCTAGACAGCGCGTAGCCACTCTCCTATCTCCTTGCTCGTTTTTGCGGGCTCTCCAAGCATACCTCCTGCATTACAAATAATGCAGCGGGTAGCCGGCTCGCCTACAAAGCAACCGACATACAGTACTGGATGGGATAGAGCATGGAGAGCGCTCCCCACAAAAGAAGAGTGGTTGGTGGGGAGGTTTTTTTTTTGGCGGGAACTGATTCAGACAGCGAGCACTATAAATACTGCTGCTGCAGTGTTGCTAATCACAGTGTAGTGTGTACAGTTAAGTGGTTAAGATGTGTTAAGTGCGCTTAAGCGGCAAAAGTGCTTGTTATAATAAATATATATAATATTTAATATATAATATTTATTATTA
Source organism: Hypselothyrea guttata (assembly GCA_035045125.1). Lineage (NCBI taxonomy): Eukaryota > Metazoa > Arthropoda > Insecta > Diptera > Drosophilidae > Hypselothyrea > Hypselothyrea guttata. The sequence goes on from JAWNNJ010000194.1 coordinate 1,193,254, forward strand.
TTTTATATATTCATATAATATTTATTATAAATCGACAGAAGTTTGTGCAGATGGCCATGGCCATTCGCAAAAAGTTATTAACCCTGTTTTTTCCATTTTCCAAGGGGTTCAGGGTATAACTTTAGTAAATTATATACTTTAACGTCAACTTTTAAAAAACCCGCCAACAAGGCGGTATCGTGCTGCCATACTGTCCACAGCGATCCGCCGCCATTCACCCGAATACGAATTCAAAGCTAGTCATGTGAAAGAGCAGGAGCGATGAATGGTAAGCTTTTGCTTTTAATCTCTTCTTCACTAAGTACGTACACGAATATTTGCTTTTACTTGTTTTTTAAGGAAATTTCGAAATGCAGATATTTATGAACACTTTTGACACTCCCCAGAGTCCGATGTGTATCCTAAGACTGAATGCAGAGAATATTGAACTAACACTGAGACTAAGCACCTACGATACCTGCAGAATAAAGCTATTACCGTATGCCAAACCCATGCTCAATGAACTAAGCTAAGTATAAATTATTTTAGTGAATTTTTCGGGCACGGTAATTACAATTTTTAAGCATTGGCTGCACTGCGGTATTTTTGGCTAATTTTTATTTGCTTGTTGCGGTTTAATAATTTTCATTTGAATTTAAGAGCTCGTAAAGTTAAGCGTAAGTTATGTAAGTCCTTATGCTTAAGCGCTGCAAACTTTCTAATTATTTTATGTGGCAAGTATCTCAAGCTGCCTTTTAACCGGGCGCAGAACAAAATAAATATAAAAATGAACAGAACAGAAAAGGTAGCCATTAGAAGTCAAATATTCTGAGCTTGAAATTCCAACTGGCACTTGTGCCGCCCCGACAAGGGGAGAGGACGGATGTATATTGAGCCTAAACCCTCCATGGAAACCCGACTACAATGCCAATGCCAATGCCAATGCCAAGTGTGACCCTTCCGCACGTAAAAGACTAAGTGATTGTTTTAGGATTTGCATGCCATCTGTGACGTGGCCCACCAAGATCCAAGCACAGCCAAATAAACATGACTAAATGCGGAACAGGTGTCGGGGTCTGGGCCCGGGGAGCATCGCAAGAATCCGGAACATAACGACTACGAAGCAAAAAGCCGAGCTACATGAAACATGAACGCAGCGGGGCAACAGCAGGTTGCCTTTCATATCTGGAGGATGACGGACTGCGGCGGTGGCGAGAGCGGAATGCAACAATTTATGCGGCTCACTTCAGGCCGTATGCGTGCTGTCAACAAGCGCTGTACGAGTCCCTTACAGACGGAGTACAAGCTGAGTCCAAGTGAAAGCCAAGTCGGCAACGAGCGCGCACACAGGGAGAAAAACTCAGCAACTTCTTAGAACAAGATAAGCATATCTCACCAGAATTACTATAGTTGAGAAGACAGCACAGATAACAAGTTTAAAGTTTATGGTTTCAAAGAAAAAGACGAAATTGGAAAACTTAGTTTTCTTCTTAATATTGTTTTTTGGACCCTGTACTTAAAAAAAATTACTAACAAAAAAAAAATACAATAAGTGTCTATTAAGTTAATGGCAGAGCGAAATGTGTGTTACTCGCATAAGGAGGCGTGGCCGACTCCACAAAGTATATATCGCTTATTTACCACAAGAGTGCAAGCAAGCTGGAAATATCTGATGCGATTCCACTTCAAAATTCAATGGCAACCAACTTCAGTACTTTGAACACATCATTGGCTACGAATTTAATTATATTTGGTAGTTTTTCAGCACTTGTAGATGGAGCCACATAAAAACTCAATCTAAAAATTAAATCTATCAATCTCATTTTAATAAGAATCGGTCCCCAGTGATCACGTAGGGGATAAGCGTCACAACCTTATTTATCTAAAACATCACTGGGTGCGGGTTTAATTCCCGCCGCGGACATGAGTTTAAAAAATAATTATAGGAGAAATCAAACTATTATTGTCATTTACAATAAGGATTAGTTATACTATGAAATTATTTTAATACCCTATGGTATAAGTTACTACAGATGGTAACCGTAAGCAAAAAACCGTTGTTTTCTTATTTGAAGATTTAATATGCTTGTGTCTTAAATTCTAAGGAACAACTGTTATTAGAAATAATTGTTTTTATCTGATATATACCGAATGGGCGTAAAACTAGAATTTTTCAGTAGGATTGCAAATTCTTGGATCATAATTTTTCGCTCTGTGCAGGCAAAAACATCTTAAAAGCTGACCGCGACGGTTAAGGAGACGCGAGCGACACATGTTACTCCAAGTGCTCTCCGACAGGGTCTCAGCTCCACGGGACCCTACCACTCGCGGCTCCCATGCCCACATGTGTGTATGTGTGTGTGTGTGTGTGTGAGAGAGAGAGAGAGAGAGGGAACCACTATGACATATTGTATCCACAGGCGTACGTGCTCTGTGTGTCAACGAATAAAGTTTTCTGCTTGCAACTGCCACTCCAGACTTTATGCCTCTATGCCCCGTACCCCGTACCCCGTACCCCGCACTCCGTAACCCACTCCCGTGACCCAGGTCTCCTGCTGTTGCCCAACAGCGACGTCTACGTCTATGGCTATTGCCATTGCCATTGTTGTTGTCACTTGGCTTGTTTACGGCCGCGTCCGTCGCACGTTTCTTGGGCGTAGACTGTGGTTTTTATGCCGCTCACACACATAAATTATATGAAAGACATATTAGTTGGTTGATTTTGATAGTGGCCAAACTTCGGCTAAGCAGTAAAAGCTGCCCACCAAGCCACGCTCAGATCCTTGTCAACTTCCATTCAGTTTCACTCTCTCTTTCTCTCTCTCGTTCTCGCTCCACGCGTTGAAGTTATTGATATACCAAAAGCAATGCAGCTGACCACATGCCAAAAGCTTTAGCTAGATGCGGTAATAAGTCGTTTTTCCAATTGGCGCAGCAAACCCTCGAAATAACGGACCAGTCGCTAGCTATCGACTGTAATATTTAGTTACTATATCATATTCCGTATGCCTATGGATAGTAGTGGTAAGGCTCTTGCTCATTGAATATAGAAACATTTAAAATATACTTTGAATTTCTTAGACCCTGGTTGTTTTAACTTAGTGCAAAGAGGAGATGTGTGTAACACCCAGAAGAAGGCGTGGCAGACCCCACAAAGTATACATATTCTTGATCAAGACGACGAGCTAGAGATACCATGTTCGGTATTAAGGCTCTCCTAATCTGTAAGCGGAACATAATATTTTAAAGAACAACATGAAAATTTCATGTTTTTTTAAATGTTTATAGTTTTTGAGGAAATCTTGGAACGTAACCGCTTATTTTGTGCTAAATTCATGTTTCGCTTAACGCGGTTCTACTCAACACGGTGTTTTAATGGAACGTAGCCCCGTATTAATCGAGTCCCAGCTGTGCACCCCTTACACACAACGAGGTGCAGTATTAGAGTTAGATATTTAAGCCAGAGCGTATACCTATAGCTTATGGTATAAGCCGTACAATCGGCAAACAGGTAATCCAGTTTGAATTTCTGTAACTGCAGCATGCGGGCACAAGCAGCAAATGCTCTTGGCCCATAAGTTCTAATGCAATTCGGAACAGAATTTGGCTTTGCTTGGGCTTCTCGCACTGTCTCTGGCTCTGGCCATGGCCCTAGCTTTGGCCGTTGCTCTTGGCCCAACTGCACAAATTACACAAATCACATTTAAGTTGCGGCCAGCGAGTGTCGCAACTTTTGGCCAGTTTGCGAGTGTCCCAAATCAATAAATTAGAGTCGCTGACCCCGCGGGACACGTAACTAAAACACAGCATATTTCTGATACATGGTCAGAAGCGGCAAAGCGAAGCGGAAGTGAAGCGGAAAAAGAGAAACAGAGAGAGAGAGATAGGAAGAGAGAAAGTGCCAGAGGAAGTGAGCGTGTTGAGTGTGCGCTGCCGCTGGGAGTTTTTGGAAAAGTTTCAATAGACCAAAAACTGACCCGAAACTGTGAGGCGAACAGATAGACGGACAGACGGACAGCGGGGCAATCGGATAGCCGGACGGACAGGCAAGCAGATGGACACACTGCTGCCTCCCGTTACCAGCTGACCTTGACAGCACGAATTTGACCTACCCGCTCAGCTGTGCTGTGTGCCTGGCATTGTCATGCTGCATTTCGAAATTCGCACAAGTTTGGCACATTTGTCACTTTGCACACGAACAAAAAACTCTAAAAAACAGCCACAAACAAACACACGCATTGCACAGATTCCGAGTGCAATGAAATGTTGCAGACAACACACACAGACACACTCACACTCACACATACTCACACACACATACTGGCATACACCGAAATCACAAGTCTCCACTTACCCCTTTTGTCACTCAAAGTTAATAACTGCCACAGGCCACTGCCCGAGGAAAAGTCTACGGAACGAGTCGAGTGCAGGGACTGTGGAATACCCTCTGACGAATTACACTGAGCGAAATTTCGGCTAATGCCGAAATTCTATTTAGTATGCTATTGTAATACTATACTATTAAGTAATATCACAGATGAATTCCGATTGATATCAGTCACATCTCTAATATACCAATGCTCTACAAAAATACAGTTTATAATTATAATTATATAAATCAACGTCATATGCTTCGAAATGCGAACGATCGTCATGGTGGAAACGAAGCACAAATTGCACGAGACCTGTTTGAAAGTCTACAAGGACAAGGCAACCCATATTTTGAGCAAAAGGAGCTAGTATTTTTCTCAGTGCGCTACTGGACCTGCTCGCATATGTGCAGTGTTATCTGCGTTTTTAACTGCCTACGGCTCTCGTTCCTACGCTCCCGCTGCCGCCCACGCTCAAAACCCGCCGGGCATGTCAAAGGTGCTTCGGCCCAACACGATTAAGCATGTGTGTCTGCGTGGTTGTGTATATGTGCTTGGGTGCATGTGTGTGTGATGGGGCAACATGTGTGTATATGGCACAACCTGTTGTTGTTGTTGCTGCCACTTTTAGTTTTTTGACTGCGTTGAGGGCCAACTTTTTTAGCAACTACAATAATTTAGTATAGTTCAAAAAGTTCCACCTGTCCACATCCGCACACACATCCGCATTCCGCACTCGCATCCGCCGTGTGTGTGCTTGTGCGTCTAAAGTTTATTGGTAAAATTTTATTGCAGATTTTTGCGCCATAGACACAGACGGAACGGATCCAGCTCTACCTTTTTCGAAAACGCAACCAACACGCAGAAATCGCACCACATTTTATAGCCAAAAAACATTAGGGTGGCAGGGCGTGGCAAGGGGTTCTTGCGGCTTGGCCTTGTCGTCGTCTTGTGAAAATATTTGGAAAAACTTTTGCAATTTATCTGCTTCATAGCCAGCGACAAAAAAGCTTTGTGAGCGTCGACCAGGCATGAGTCCAAACATCTTCAGCAATGTCGCCTTCGCTCCCTATACCATATATCCCACTCTCTCTCGCTCTCTCTCTCAATTTTTATATATCTTTGTCTCTATTGCTAGCTACTGCAGTCAGGCTCAGACACACGCTCAAGCTCAGACTTCACGCTCTATGCACAAATCGTGTGCTGTTCTCACTCTCAAATCCGCTGCAAATTCACACCAATAATAGAAGACATGAGTTTATGCCTGTTTGCTTTAAAATTAAATTGTACAGTTGATCCCAGAAGGCCAACGAAATTGAGTGCCAGTCTGCGCCATGGAAGGCTATATGTCTTTTATAGACAGCAAGATCCATATGCCGAAGCGTTTGCAAAATGAATCCAGTTCAAGTAATTTGGCCGTGGATTGGCCAGCTTGCGTTCTATCTCTTTCCGTTACTCGCTCTTGCTATTCTTTCTATTTTCGCCCACTTTCTGCCCTTCAGTGTGGCATTCAAGATGGCCAAGTGCTGATACGCAAGTCATACAGCTCTAGCGTACTTGGAATCTCTCGCATATATCATTGGATTCCGTACAGTTTGCCACGGCTTAAGTGGAGCACCACCAAAAAATGGTGGCACCACCGTAATGAGTAGTGGCTAAGGAGAATCGGAAATAAATCTCGCCAGCAGAGATTGCAATCTCCTATTAGTCGCTACTTGAATTCAATTAAAAATGGTAGTGCGAAATGTTGAAAAACTAAATTATAATAAATGCCAATATAAATAATACAAATATAATTTATAATAAATACGCATATTTAGATGTTGCCAATTTGTCGAGTATTGGCGTTGCCACACGTTGTCCGAGTTAACAGTTGCGTTTAAGCGTTAACATATATTATATTGCAAACAATATTTTTTAAATTACATATTACATAAATTACATACTGTACTGGTGATTTTTTATTTTAATTAGCCATCTGACGCTTGTAATATAATCACAAAACTTGACAATACTGACAAGCTTTCCGACTACTAGCTTGTTTTCGTCTATTGCATTTGGTTCGCTTTTGGACAATGGAGCGTATGAAAAATGTTAATTGCACAAAGCGCTGCCCGTTGGTCAGTTTTTTTTGTAATGCCTCCTGGCCTTCATGGAACTTTACCTAGAATGTTGTTAATTTGTTATTTTAATTGCTGCTACTGACAGTTTTATTATAATCACAAAAGTTAGCGACAATCTACTAGTAGTGCTCTCTGACTGCCTGCTTATTTTTCTCAATTGCAGTTTGTGCGCTTTGTGGACAACAGCACGTATGAGCGATTTTAATTGCACAAAGCGTTGGCTGTTGGTCTGCAATAAGTTCTGGCTTCCATGCAACTTTACCTAGAATTATATTGCTGAATTTATAACAATTTGTTAATTTTATAATTTAATTTAATTAGCCTGCTGACAATTTCGTTATAATCACAAAAGTTTACAATACTAGGAACCCATGTTGGCTGCTTGATTGTTTTCTCGCAATTGCAGTTTTGCTTAATGGAATTGGTCATGATGAATATTTTGTTATATCCTTGACATGTTCTATTAAAGTTCCTAATAAATTTTTAAATTAAATTAAATTGCCAACAAAAGTTGGCAACACCAGAATCCTCTCCGACTGCTTCATCGGAAAACAAAGCGTATGAGCAATTCGAATTGCACAAAGCGCTAGTTTTTGGTCTGTACAACTGTTGGTCACTCTGGCATTTGGCTGGGTTCAACATTTGGATAGCAACTATAATAATAATTTATAAAACAATTTTAAAATTAAAATGCTCAAATTCTAAACAACAATTTCAATAAAGTAATTAAAAATTATTTAAAGGAGTTTTATATGGTTTTTGGACGCATACTATTACGAAACTATAGTTATCAAAATGGAGAATACCAAACCATTAATTGACTCGAGCCTGTCGGGTATTATGAGCTGATGAGCAGAGGCTAAAGCAAATGCTAACGAAAGGCTTTGAGGTCTGGCCTGAATCCCGTTACGCTTTTGTCTTGTTGATGAAGCCGAATTTGCTCATGTGCTAGTCCCTTTTTTGTGCCCTAAGTTTTATTTTCAGCACATTCCTTGGCTGTTTTTTTTTTTGTGGTTCCTAGGGTTTAACGGTTTTGGGGCCGTCGAGTTTGTCTCTCTTTTGTTAAAGCAAATGTAGCAGGTAGCTCGAGGCAGCTGAGCGCCACGCCCACTTAAGCCATGGGGTGGAGGTGAAAGGCATTAAAACATCTGTTGCCAGCAAAATCGAAGTGTGAGTGTGTGTGTGTGTATGTATGTGTAAATATATATATGAGTGTACACACACTTAAACTCATTAGCGCGTAAAGAATCTTAACGCTTCAAAATGAATTAATTTTCATCCAATTTGACGTTGTCGCACAAACACACACAACGAGAGTCAGTAGAGACTGGAGAAAACTAGATGGGGTGAGGGGGGTGGGGGGAGGGGGCACCTGTGTGTTCCCCCTCACTCTTTTTGCCGCTAACATTCCATCTATTCTTCATCAGCTGTTTTTGCTTTGCACCTGCACGCAGACTTTATTTTTGATTATGTTATTTTATTTTGAATTCTAAATGCTCTGACGTCGCACAGTGGCTGAAAATAGGAATTAGCATGGCTACAAAAATATCAACTTCAATTTCAAAGTAAATTGTAAGACGCACGTATTCCCACATTTAAATTTAAACCAGAAAGGACAGATCCGATCTTTAAAGGCGACGCTGCCAGAGGACAAGCGTGGCAAAGTGTACTATATTGTTCATTTAACAACTTTAAAAATAATATAGAGTACATATTCCAAATAAAAATATATAAAGATTATAAATATATAAAAATATCGCTCATTTACCAGAAGAGTGTCATAACTCAGTTATGATGCATTAATGTTCGGGTAATAATCTATGTTGTGTCCAAATTTCATTATCCTATCTTCAATAAACAGAGCGTGAGAGAAGAATTTGTCGCTACGCTTTGTATGGAGATACAGGGCCCTTGATAACTTTAAACGCATTTATCTCAAAACGTACACGATTTATATTTATAAATATATATTATTGAGGATGCCTTGGTGTGTGTGTGCGTGTGTGTGTGTGAGTGTTTGTGTACAAATGTTTATCTGTGAGTGTCATTAAATGCGTGGCAGCTCCCTCCTACATCTCCTCCACCATCTACATCGTTAGTATCATCCGTTCGCTTGGTCTACCAGAATCCTCCAGTATCCGCCGAGTATCCGCCGGGGAGAACACTGCCACGGGACTGATCGACATTCGCTTGTTGCCCCCGTTGGTCACCCACCAAAAGGATGAACCCAAGCCAGCTGCCAACAATCATCCCAAAGAGACCAATATGGTCACCTGACCATATCATTGATTGAGTTATTTACTTAATAAAACATACAATTTCAATTGGAAAGTAATCATAGCGATAGATTCAACATTTCAAATAAAATTTTAAGCACAGCATATAGCCATACTTACAGATGCCTCTTGACCAGACGACTCTTGACCAAAAAAGAAGTCGAAAATTGACTTTTGCCGAGGCAATTTGAAGTTTCAGCCATAATGAATTGGTTTTGCCTTAGGCTTAAAACTAAAGACACAGGCTTTCCAGTTCGTGTGTTGTGTGTGTATTTAAATCCGATTTGAATAATTACAAATTTCAATTGTATAGAACCAACAACAGCAGCTGCAGGAGCAGCCGGCGCCATGACAGCCAGCAATGTGACGCCATATGGAAATGGCAGTTCACACACACACCTACACACTCACACACACTGACACTCACACATACAATGGGTACAGCAGCTATGGCAGTCGCTGTCATTGCCGGTGTCATCGTCGCTGTTGCTGCTTTCACAGTCGCTGGCTACGAGCAATGCCAACAGCAACAGCAGCAACATCAACGGCTTCTGTTTCTGCCGAGTTAAAGATAAGATTATTACCCAACATGCGCACACTGAGAGAAAAACAAAATTCTTCATTCTTCACTTAAGCGATCTTCAAGTTTGATTCAGTACATAGACACTCCACTTTAAAAAGTACAGAAGGGTCTAGTAACACACAGAAGGAAGCGTGGTAGACCTTACATATAGCTTTCAATTGTATTACGATCTGTTAAGAAACACCGAAGATATATTTAACACATTCTAACACGTTATCTTGATCAACGAAGTATGGTATTTTTGCTTAACCATACTAACCACTAAACTTGGTACAATTGGGATTTTCTGGGTTTTTCCAAATCGATGTAGCAAATGCTGGACCTTTTTTTCTTTTCTTTTAATTGATTTCAGATTTTTAATTTTATTTTTACCAAGATTATTTGCCATCTTAATTTAAATTGTATTTTATGAATTCAATTCCTTTTTTTTATGCTTCATTTTAATTTGTAATTTAATTATTCTTGGTAGCCTGGTCTAAGTCGACATTTAAATAAATAAATAAATATGGAACAGACAATTTGACGAATTGACAGAAGAAGAATAACGCCTTATTTTTCTGAGTGCACACGGCTCGAGCCTCTCTGCTTTGGATTTATTTACGTCTGCACACATTGTTGTTTTTGCTGCTGCTGCTGTTTGCTGTCAGCGTCGCGTCGAGTCGCTTTTTGTTTGAGCTCCACTTTGCGGTCGGACTATTTGGGGGCATTGGTACGTGCCACAAGTGCTTGAGCACACACATTGGGGTACTTACATTTTATTCATATTATTGAAATAATACCCGTACTTCTACTTAACGTAATTCTCACATCTGCAGGCGCTGAAGCGACAGCAAACACCACACCAACACAGAGGCAGACAGCAGCTAAAGCCACAAAAACAACACCAACATTCACAGGCAAAGCTATCCAATTTCTGTCGCGAAGCGTTTTTCAATATTTTTCAGATAAATGCGGCCCAACAAGCAGCTAAAATTCAGCATTATCATAGCAATAATCTTGCTGAAAAGAATGCTCAAAGCTGAAGCCATAACTGAGCTACAGCGCAAATCTGACACATTCAAATCGATTTCTTCAGCAACAACAATAAGTATCTAAATTTAAAGCTCAACAAGCATATGTAAAAGCCAGTCGGACGTAACCGACGTACTTCCAGATTCAATATTTATATTCAGTAGAGCAAATTATCTGTGGCAAATATTCACTGTTTCTTATTCAATGTAATTTACAGTTTCGATACAAAAAAATAACAAGGATGTAGCTTTAAAATTATGACTCTAATAGGAGAACCTATATAGTATTTAGGGTGCGGGGAAACTACAGTCGGGCGCGTTCGACTCATCAGTTCCATTCTCCCGGCTTATATTATTAAGCTTAATAAAAATGTTGTTATAATCACAAAAGGTGCCAACATTAGAATCCTCGCAGGCTGCTTTATTGTTTTCCCCAATTGCAATTTCTCCGCTTTGTGGACAACGGAGCGTATGAGCAATTAGAATAGCGCAAATTATTGGCGTTGGACGTTGGTCTGTGTGGCATTTAGCTAGCTCCGACATGTTGATAATAATAACAATTATAATTATAATAATAGCTACAGTCCTAATAGAAATAATACTCATGCTCGTAGCAATAGCTCGAACAACAAATTAAAAACCTAATAATTGTCTAATTATAATTTCGACTAATGAGTTTTCAAGTGGTTATCTTCATCTAGCCCAAGCTGCCTCGTTGGCCATGTGAACACTCTCCGCCTTTTACGGGGCTCATTGTCCTTGTTGTCGAGGACAACAACATCGAATGTTATGTCTGAGCTTGGCAAATTTTTGTGGTGTTCCTAAAGAGTGGGATGGATAATGAGAGGGGTGGGAGCACGGAGAGTGTTGTCTAAGTATTTAGCATGCTTATCGCTTAATTGCTTGACTAACAACGGCAGCACCAACCAGAGGAAGAATAACAGAATAACAAGCGCAACTGCCACATGAAATATACAAAATACAAAACAAATACCAAATTTATCAAAATTTAACGCAGACAAACTTTGCCAGCATTTTGCATTGAAGTTGTTTTTGTTTTCGCTGCTAAGCGTAGGAGGTATGTATTTCCATTGAACACTCGCAACTCATTCGACATGAGCGAATGGAACTGCGTAGTAAACATCGGCTAATACCCTGTAATTGCCACAGGCATTTGGCACAAACACAACTTGGCAGTACACAATGCCGGCAGCTAGTTTCAACACCAAACAAGTTGTGTGCCATGTTGAAAATCAATCATTAATACTGGAATGAGCCCATCAACAACACGAGCTCGTTGCCAGCGGCAACTTTGAACCGCGCGAGGGGAAACAGGGAAACAGACGCGTATGCAGTTATAAAAAAGTTAGTTTTTAACGAGTGCAACTTGTAAATGTGTTGCAGCGTGGGAACATGGCTGGTGACATGGCGCCCAACGTGAGCCGGGCTGCAAGTGATGAAAGCCTTTGGCGCGCATGTTGCGGCTCATGACACTTATAAATCGGGTAACTGCTAACGAGTAGCAGCCAGCAGATATTTTTACACCTCAAAGCTGCGTTAGCCAACTAAAAATATACAATAAGTAGAGCTGAAAGAGCTGCACAGAGAGAAAAAAACAGAATTGCGCTCTTGTGTTTTACATGTTTCATATATCAAGTAAAAAGTCTAGATGATGTTCTAGGAGTATTTTTTTTATTATTTTATTCAATTTGGTCAACTTAAGGGTTTGAAGCAAATTAGCCCTAAGGTCTGCAACAAAGTTGAGTTTAAAACTGTAAACTATTGGCCCAAAATCAAGTCGATTTGATGTTTTGGATAGATTTTAAATGTTACAAATACTGATTTTTACAAAACATTTCTCTGTGACCGATGTATTAAACGCTTGAACTTTATTTCTCAGGTAGTTCTCTCGAACATATCTTCAACATTTTATAAGAAATATGCCCTCAATTTTAATATTCGAAATTCTAAAGTATCTGTTCAAAATAATATTGAATAGGTGTTTCAAAAAGCAAGCACTTTTGACTAAAACCAGAACCCATACCGTTTTTAAATTGCAGTAGTTTATATCTACAATTTATTCAGCGTAACATAGTATGTATACAGCATACAAATATTCATTCAAAAATGCTTTAATGAAATTGAAATATTTGTAAGTCCATTTGAATATAATTTTAGAAGGTAATTTTTCTCACAGTGTGGAAGGGTTGAGTGAGTTGGGGGACTTGCCGGGCTAAGCCTTTGCTCTAATAAGTAATGCAAATAGCTCAATGCAAATTTCCATGCCCCTAGATATGAAACATTGATAACTATTAGGTTACAAGCACACAAACACACACATACACAATTCATTATCATTATTTTGCCAATCAAAGTGCGACCTCAAGCGTTTTGTCGGAGGTTCGACTGAAAAGTAATTAAAAACAATGAAACACTGTAGTGCGAAATAGAGCGAGAATGATTGGAGGGTTAGGTTAGCATGGGTTGTAGAGGTTGGGAGGCTTAGCGGGCTCAAACCGGATGACAGGAAGTGCGCATAATGAATTAGCGTGACGGAAGCGAACTGGAGGAACCAAAAACCTCTCGGTTAAGCCATTACAGCACGCGCTACCTCTGATAAGCCATTATGGGAGGTGGACGCTGTCCATTTGCCATTTGCCATTCGCCATTGCGGATCGATGCCAATAGCTGTGACGTTGGCCATGCTTATAATGGGCCTAGCTCCAGCAATTTATGCATACGAACGATTCGCCGTCTTGGCTCGCTAAATGGCTATCTGGGGCACAGCGTTGAATATTTGTGGACTATAAATGCGCTGGAAGTGTTGGTAAATGGCGTGCATAAATTAAGAGCAAAGCCAGTGATTGAAATGGCCCAGAGGGTGCTTAAGGCCTTACCGCACTGTGATAGGCACCAGCCAACTTTCACCAAATCGAAAAATTGCCCATGGTATTAACTGTTGATGACTTTATGGGGTTGAAATGAATGAAAACTTCTAGCTAAATGCGTTTACTAGTATAAGTTCGTAAACTCAATTCAAAACTTGCTGATTTGCTAGAACTTTAGCCTGAAATCGTCTCTCGCTCTGTCTCTTCATTAAAGCTCTACATTTTTGTTTGTCTCACAATTATATAGATGAATAAAAATTATAATTTAATAAAAATTGTTTGGCTTGGTAAATCTTTTCACGAAATTAACTTAACTCCGTCGAATCGAGATGTAACACCATTTAAAAATGGTATCAGCTGAAAAACTACAAGGAAGTATCAATAATAATGATATAGTTTTAAATTATACTGTACAGTTATAAATTATACTACTTATAAATTATACTGAAGGCTACTTGATTAACAAAAAACATTAGTTTGATATTTTTGGGACGTTTTTAATCAGTTTATTTTATTTACGTTTACTATAGTGGGTTGTTTTAAAAACTGTAAGTAATTCATTAGTGTATATATTTTTTAAATTTCATATGAAGGGTTGTGAGGCTGCCCCTGTAGTATACCATTTTATATATTATCATATCTTTGACAAAACTTTGCGCCTGCGTATTAGCTGCAATTGCAAATTACATAATCAACTTCATATGCCTGCCAATACATGCAGACTTCGGCTGCTGTGTATGGCTTTCTGGATTTGCTCATGCAAGAAATCAACATATCAAAATTAATTTCCCATGCATAAATAAGTAATATGAATGTCAATTTAATGCATGCAAGAGCCGAAGAGGTGGCTTCCTGAGCGGCAACATCATAATGTACATACATACAACCATAAATATGTCATACACACACACACACACACACACAAATACGCACACACACAGACAGACGTATTGACAGTGTAAATTAGCGTTGGTTGTGCATGTGCCTGCTTTAGTAGGTGTAATTTTAATACCAACTGCCTTTTGCCATTAATAATTTTTTGTTAGGGCAGCCTAACACATACACACATACATACAGACACACACCCACATACTGGGAGATATACATACGTATAAAAAGAGAGAAAGCCAATATCACGAGCAAATTTCAGTGAATTATGGCAAATTACATTCTTATCGATTGGTCCATTTTTTGTGAACGAGGGCAGACCCTTAGCATTTGCTTGGGTTGCTGCTTTTGGCGCTTGTTGTGCCCGTTGTTGTTGTGCACCTTCAAATTACTGTGTGTAGTATATACTGTATATATGTATATATAGCAGACACGCCCCCCAACATATGAAAGGAGGTGCGTTAATATTGCCCATTGGCCAAGTGATGTCATTAAAGCAGTCCCTGCGCATCCTTTGCCAGCCCATGCTATCCTATCCCATTTCACAAATCACTTGGGAAAATGGCATATAGCATGCATGCATTAGGGTATTTCCATCCGACGAAACACTCCATATGTCCGATGTTTGGCATAATTCGTTTACATGGAAATTGACAGATCACTCAAGCACATTACACATAGTATATTCCAGGAATACTCACAGCAACTCAGCCAGAACAAGCCAGTTCGGCATGGAATTGAGCTGAGAATTGCAGTGTGCCAATCTGTCGACCCTCTTCTAACTCCGACTAACTCTGCAAATTAACATATACAACAATAAATTGCCACAAACTGATTTGCCATAATGTTCAATCCACTATCTAAATCTAAAAATATCCAAATTTGGCTGACAAGAAAAAAATTACAGCAGCATGGATAACAGAACAAATAAAACAAAAATATCATTCAGCATTTGCCATATTTGGGTCAATTGCATTATTTATAAGTATTTCAAAGAATAAACAAAAAGTTGGAATATATTTATTATTTCATAAATATCAGTTTTAATTACCCAATTTGTATACTCTCAACGCATGAAATCAGGAAAAACAGACCTGACAGACCCAATAAAGTATAAAGGATATTCTTCATCTATTTAGCTAGTCTATCTGTCAGTTAGTCTGTCCTTTTGGATGAACGCTGACATCTCGAAAGCTATCAGAGCTGGATCAGCCATTTTCGCAAAGGGTTTATTTCAAATTGGAGATACCACGCCCCCTTTATGAGCTATTAGATAAAAACCCATTCAAAGCTGAACAACAAGAGTAATATTCTGCGTAGAAGGTTGTTATTCAGAAAGTCTAGTTGTATATTCTTTGCCCAACAAACGGCATTTAGCAATCATTAGACCCTGTACTTTAAAACAGCAAAAGGGTAGATAAACGCGTTCATCTCGAAACGCAAGATTTTAAAAAGCATATATACACTGACATGGGGACAGATAAGCAAAATTATCTGCTTCGATTTGCTGTACGGGCATTTGGCGCCCAACGTGGGAACGCCACAGCTTCTTCCTAGTGCTGCGTAATAAGATAACCTTATTGCATATGTTTATATTACAACCATGCGTATGTTCGCGTCTTGTTGCGAGTGTGTGTGTGTGTGTGTGTGTGATAGAGAGTGAGTGTGTGAATGCGAGTGTGAGTGTGAGTGTGAGTGTGAGTGTGCACTTGAAGCGAAAACACCTAACAGCCGTTGATGCTTAAAGACGACATCACCCAAATAAAGCAAAACCAAAGCCCAAAAGCAACAGCGGCCCACCTGCCTTGTCTTGACTGCCATTATGCCACGCCCAGTAGGCAGACAGACACAGCATCCAAGTGCGAGAGATGGTGTTTGCGGAGAGGGGGATATGGAGACAAAGAGAGAGAGAGTGAGAAAGAGAAAGCGAGAGAGAGAGAGAGCTGCGACTGTCGTATTTGTGCTCAGTGCTGCCTAATAATGTGATTGCCTTGTTATGGTTAAGCCATATAATGTAATATGTTTGTATGTATTCGTACGGGTATTCGTACAAGTGTTGCGTGAGCGAATATGAGTGTGAGTGCGGGTGTGACCGTGAGTATGAGCATGAGTGTGAATATGAGTGTGAGTAACTCAGTGTGTGCGTGCTGGATTCACAAATTCATTTTTATGATCATGTGAAATTTATTAATATTTATTGTTGTATTTGTTTGCTCTTGCCACCATTGGCATAACCATCGAGCCACCTTGCCACCGTGCCACCAATGCCACCATACCACCGTGCCACACGGCAATATGGCTGCTTGAACCGCCATTGCGGCTGCTGCTTGTGGCGTTTTGCTTATTGTTTTTATATGTACTCAACAAGCACAATAACCGCCCCGATGCCAGTGCTAATGCATAAAATACATTCGCAGTGCTATCTATTTGCAACATTTGTGTCTCCGACTGTCAATTGAAAGCCAACGCCAAAGGTGACCCCTGGCCACCTCCCATCCAGAACTGCAGATGGGGGCCATCCACCTGAGCTCAGCACGTCCATGAAAATCGCATAAATACACATTATCTGTAGTCTCTTTCTAGTGCACTCAGCATCGCCATCGACCTCATCTGCAAATTGCCGAACTCTATGTGATTCTGCTTGGCTAACTGTGCCAAGCAAATTTTGGACTTTCCTAATGAATGGAGCTCAATTAATGCAATTGCTCTTTGCTGCAACTACAACAGCCATTATCATATCGCATGATTGTCTCCGCTCGAACTGCAGATATCGTTCTAAGTAGTATTCATCTACCAAAAGTTAATTAAAGTTTAAGCTTAATATTTTTGTTACAAAAAATTGCAATAAAATATAAATAGGATATGTAGTACTATAGCGTAGGATAATAACATAATATATTTTTATAAATATATAATTACATAACTTTGAAAGAATACTATAGACATATTTGAAAACATTATTCATTATTGCTCTTAGAATATTACCTACTAACAAATATCTTCATGCAATTTGTTGTAAAATTTTGCAACCTTTTGTGAATACTATTCAAATAAACTCCATAATAGTTTAAAAAAACAAATTAATATGAAAACATGTGATAAACACATCAAAAAAAAAATAATTAATTACGGACAAAGAACAATATATATTGAGGAAATAATTCATTTTAGTAAAACTCTTTTAAGTTACCAACATATCGCTCGTTTACCAGAAGAGTGTCATAACTCAAAAAAGTGCGTTTCGAGATAAACGCGTTTAAAGTTTTCAAGCGCCATGTATCTCCATACAAGGCGGAGGGACATATTCTCTTCTCACGCTGTGTGTATTGAAGATAGGATAATGAAATTTTGACACAAGATAGATTAATATCCAACGAAGATTACTGCATCATTAACTCAAAAATCGCGTTTTTTGAGTTATGACACTCTTCTGGTAAACGAGCGATATGTACTTTACTAATATTTTCATAACAATAATATATGATAAGAATTTTACACCAAAACTTTTTTGAAAATTCTTATATTAATTTTAAAATTATTTAAATAATTTTAAATCTATGCAGCGAATTATAGTCAGTAAAATTATTGGAAATAACATTTCAATTGTTTAATAAAGAAATTTCAAAAATCTCATGACTATATCGACTCGGCTTGTCGTCATGATCAAGAATATATATAGTTTGTGGGGTCGGCCACGCCTTCTCTTTTTCCTCTTTGAACTAACTTAATAGAGCCTTTTTACATTTTTAAAGTAAGGGGTCTAAACAGCTTACTTCAATTGCAGTTACAATCAGGGTCTTTTTAGAAAATAACTGCAACTATTCGTTCTAATAGGTAGTGCTGAGTCTCCGCCTTTCAGCCCACAGCTATCGGCACTTGGTACCTGAGTGAAAAACTTTGCTGTGTCTGTCTACGGTGACGGCATGAAATCAAATCTCATGCAAATTATACGCCTTTTTACGCATTAACACAATGATATTGGTTAGGGGCAGGGGGCAGGGGCAGGGGCAGAGAGCAGGGAGCAGGGAGCATGGACTTCGTTGGTTTGTGGTAGTTTCGGCTGCTGATTTGGATCTGGCTGGATCTTGAATTCAGATACAGTTTGCTGAGTTCGAGTTGGGGTTATGCAATATGCCAAAGCTGCTGCCTGATGCCTGATGGCTGATGGCATGCACAAGGTGCGCGGAAGAGGAGGGGGAGGGGGAGGGGCATGTGGGGGAGGGGGCTCCATTTAAATTTGCCTTCAATTGCTGTGAGCTGCGAATTTGGAGCAGAAGCAAGTGGGTGTAGATAAGCAGCTCAACTACGATAAGCCCTGTTCGCGAAAATTACAAAAAATATAAATAAGAGAGAACTGTATATATATATAAATATATATATATACATATGTAAATATGTACTATATAAGTCTGAGGGTATTCACTTTAAGCTAGCTGCAATTTAGAATTTGTTATTAAAATTGAAAATAATGCAAGGAAAGTGCGCGGAATTAGCTTAAAGCCGCAACGATAAGCCGAAGGGAAATCGAAATAGCTGTTTGATGCTTTTATTCATATTTTTAAGCCCCGCCATATACCCCATGCCAGCTGCTTCTTACAGGGTATGAAGACAACAGCTGCAAAAGGAAACGCGCTGCTGATGAAGCGCCTTCACCGGAGCCCTGAAAACGCCAGCGCTGGCAGAGCAGACACATAAATGATGGAAATCGTTGGATGGTGGGCGGCGAGGGTCGGTGCGGGGCAGGAGTAATACAGCAATATTGTGGAGCATCCATGGCATGTGCCGGCTCTTGTTCCGTTACCCAAGAAGAGACCCCCGCCCCCTGCGCTCTCCCTTGTGCCCACACACAGGACGCGTCTCTCGTTACGTTTTGCATTTCATATCTGATTTTTTTGTGCGTGGAAATTTAATTTGTATTTCATCATACGAGTACTCTGCCATGCGGCATGGCATGCCTGCTCCTATGCCGTTACCTCCTTCAGCTGCTGGCGCGCAGCTCGACAAGCCCGAGAAACACGGCAAAAAGAAAACAACAAGCGCAGCACAAAACAACAAAAGTTAAAAGCAAAATAAAAAAGAAAACTCTTGGCAAACAAGCAATTGAACACAGACACAGGCTTGCGGGCTTACACACACACACAAGCATCACATACACATCACATACGCAACACACACACACCACACTCATACACGTATATGAGCATAAAGTCAAACTAATCGAGTATAACGCCATTGCCTCCGCTGCTCGTCAGAGTGTCTAATTTCAATCAACTTTGATATGCCAAGGATTTGAAACAATAACGTCAAATAAAACATAAATACACTTGATATTTTAATATTTATTTGCTTATTTAATATTGACTAACTGCAGTGGTACATAACCAAAGTCAAGAAAATTAAAATAAAGAACAGTAAGAGAAGATTTCAAACTTAAATAAATTCTACTAACTAAACAATTTAAAAACACATATTAATTTTTAGTCTTTGAGTTTATACTACATTGTGATTTTAATTTATTTAATTTATTGCGTACTTCCAGTAACTTATTGAGCACACCTTGGTATTCTTGCCCACTCGCTGCACTCAGGGATGCATTAGATTTCAAAACTTGTGCAACCGAAAGAGCTACAATTGCTGCACCTATGATTGTTAAAGATCTGCCAGGCAGTAGGGGAAAGAGACAGAGGTAAATAGAATTAGAGACAGACAGACAGTCATATAAAGCTAAGGCGGCAGATGTCATTTATTATATAAAAGCGAGAAATGTAGTTTATCAAGCTATTAGTCCGTTGAGGCATGCCAAAAAGACAGTGGCACAGACAAGCACACAGGACGCCAGGCAGACAGACAAATTTCAGTCAAAGTGCAAGATGCACTTAAGATGCAGACACAGACACACACACACATACAGATACACATACACACACGCATACATATACGCATACACACACATACTTGGCGAGATGTGGCAAATGCAAACAATAACAGCAACAAACTGCAGCTGTGTGTGAAGTCATCAACTTGGCTGATGATAGCAAAGACTACAACCTCTTTGCCTTGCCAAGAGCTGCTGCAAGTCCTTGCCGGTCCCCCTTCCCCTTCGCTTACCCCCTCTCCAGCACTTATCCTGCATCCTTTTAGCCAGAGCTACAGTACAGCTGCCGGCAAGGGAAAATAATATAAACAACTTTAAGTACATTTGATTTTTCACAATTTTGTTGCGATTTTTTTCAACGTGCCAGCGTATAAGCGACAGCCAAGATGTACACAAAATATATAAAAAAAATTAAAATAAAATGGTATAATTAAATAAAATATGCCATTTAAGCAGAGACTAATAAAAATGAATCCCTCGCACTGGCAAGCACGGCGTATGCGTAATATGCAATTATCTGCACTCCATGTTGTCTTTGCTTTGTCCTTGCTGTGCACCTTTTTAATTTTGTCGCCATTTATGTACAAATATTTTACAATTTTAATTAAAGATTCCAAGCGTTTTACAGTAAATTATGCGTTTAATGCAACTTGCAGTTCGTTGCTTAGCGCATTTTGGTCTGCCGCATTATGATTAACGGTTTTATGACTCGGAATGAAAACTGAAAACTGACAATTGCCATAACTATCAAGCTGGCAAACTCTATCGCAATTAAAGCATTTGTGGCGTACATTAAAATAATTAATTATGTTTTTCTACAAACTGCTAGCGAATACGAAAAATAATGAGGGAATAAAATACTTATTTGAAAATTGCTTTCTGAATAGAAATACGGATTTAAGAAAAGCTTTTCGCAAAACTAAGCAGCCCGTTAAAATGAAACCAAGACGTCCTAGTTTAACATGAATAATGTAAATTTAAGATTTAATTGTTGAGTTTAACGATCTATCAGGAGTCTTTCAAGAATTTTCTATATTGAAAATATGCGAACAAGACGAAACTATATTATTTGGCTACCCTATAAATTAACTTAATGACTATTTTTATGTATTTTATATATTAAGATATCGTTTTTCAAGATTAAAAATTGGATCTGTGAAATCTACATATTCATATGTATGTATGTATTTACGATCAAATCGGGCGCGTGATAATAGCATTCAAATTAAAAATGTGATATATTTTTAAAAACAATTCTAAATCTAGATAAAATCCAAAGCTCACTTGTTAGTGATAAAATAGGTACATTCTATAATTTGAATGGTTGTTAACAATAACATGTTTAATCTTTAATTAATGCTTGAAGAAGTCATGCAAATCCCAAGCTTCCACAATGCTTGTCATTTATTTTAGCCAGATACGTTTCCGCATACGATTGGCACTCTTAAATCTAAAGCTGTATAATATATGCCTGGACCAAAATAAAAGCAGCAAAAGAAGTCGCAAAAGTTGAACGGTATGCATTGATATCTCGATGCAAAGCAGTTGATTTAACAACTAGCAGCTGCCAGTCAGCCAGCAGAACATCAAGTGTAAAGCATAAAGATTTACATGCGGCAAGGCACACATAGCTCCAAACCCAGAGAGAGAGAGAGAGAGACTCAGAGCCAAATCCAGAGCCAAAAACAAGACCAAGAGCAAGGCGATGCACAGTGGACAAAAAACATTATCAAACAGCGATAAATTTAACTCTTAACTTTATTTTTAGTGCCATTTTTGTTGCGTTATCAATTACTGTCATACCGACAAAAACACTTTTGATTTGAGGAATGTTTACCTAAAACTAAAATTATCAGTACAAAAATAACGTAATTTTTGCAGACGCTAAATGAAGCAGAGCTAAATCAGCCACTTCGCCCACTGTGCAAGGGTAAACCTAAAAGCGAAGGCAGCACAAAATATAACACTCATTTACATGCCGAGAAAACAGAAAGTGTAGGGACCAAGATGGCAGCTTGCACTTAGCATATTTGCCACTCGACTTCTGCAGCCATATAGCATGTATATATCTATGGAAATCGGTTATGTGCTGTCTATCGACATGCGCAGGCGCGCCTGTTTATGACTTTGGGATGGGAATTGAAATAGGGATTGGAATTGGAATTGCTATTCGATTGAGCTGCTGCGACTATATTGTGATTGTCAGCGATGGCGATGGCGATGGCGATGGCGATGGCGATGGTGATGGTAATGGTGATGGTGATGGCGATGGAGTCTGCTTTTGGGCCATGGATATGTATGCAAATTGTGGCATGAGGTCGTCAGAGCGTCAGCTGCAGCATGTGCAAAAAGTTACCTTGATGGCGGCGGGCGCCATTTTGAAAAAAAAAGCAAACTCGCAACTATAACAACCATGTTCATAATCTGCATAAAAGTATGGCAGGATGTGTGTATTCTGTTTACGTGTAAGCTGCTTAAGTGGAAATCCTTTTTTCCCTGTCGTAGTTTTGCCTGGGTTTACTTTAGCAGTTGTCCCGGCAACTGCCCTATGGCTATTTTACATACTTTACCCCATTATGCCTATGCACGAGTGTGTGTGTGTGTGTGTGTGTGATTCAGCGCACAAAACTAAACAAAATCATTTATCGATTATGAAACAAAAAAGGAAGCAAAAAAAAAAAAGAAACGCAGGGTATTCAAAGAAAGAAAAGGGGCAAATGGACTGATAGGCCAAAGTGGGCACAGGACATCGATACGGCATCGAGCACAGAGTATGCTCTCAGTGTCTATTTAGGGATACACGCTTGTTTTGCCTTTGCTACTGGCATTTTCCCGGTCCCTAACGGGGTTAAATAAGTAGACGCCATCACATGTCAATTTGCCAGTACAACATTTGCTGCTGATTTTCTCCTTCAGCCTCGACCTGTGCCAGCTGCTTGACTCCGCTTATGTCTCAATTTACAAAAACGAAAAACAGAAACTGAGACAGAAACAGAAACTTGAGCTTAGCAAAAAGCATTGCTTTTATATACGATATACTAGCAAAACAATTAACTAAAATCTTATTCCCAACTAGAATGGCATAGATTGTTAAATACGGTGCACCCCATACTTTAAATATTACAAAGATAGATATTCGTTATCTCCACCAACTACTGATGACTTTATTTCATTCAGATAACTTTGTATTTCTTCAATTGATCAATGTTCACACCTAACCAAATTCCAAAATTGGCTGCAGCCTTTATAGTTTCTGAGATTTCAGTGTTCATCCAGACGGACAGACCGATGGACAGACAGGGCTATATTGACTCAGCCCATCGTCCTGGTGAAAATTGTACACACATACTTTTGTGGGGTTTGACATGCTTGCTTCTGTCCATTACAGAAAGCTATTAACCCTATTCTTTAGATTTTCAGTGGTTACAGGGTATAAAACACAAGAAGAGAGAAGAGACTCATGTTGCAAGCCAAGTGCTTAATTTATTAAACCAGAAAATCATTGGGGTCTTGGCAAACTTAATCCATAATTGCCTGAGCCCTTCTGACATGCTCAGAGTCTCCATAGAGCCAGAGCTCTGTGCCTTTGGCTTTGCCTTTGGCCTGTGTCGGAGTGTCCTTGTTACTGGCAATGCGAATTAAATATTTGTTTAGAATATATCAACTCATATTTCTTACACGTCATTGTGCATGCGAGATTATCATTGTCATAAATCATACAACAATCTTTCCATAAATATTTACAAAAGGCAAAGCGTTCGCGTAGTAAGAGAGGGCAACAAAAAACGCAATCGTGAGCGAGAGTTAGCTACAGAGGGACTGGGAGATATAGAGAAAGAAAGAGAGAGATATGGAGAGAGAGTGAGAGACAGACAGCGAGAAAGAGAGAAAGGAGGCACAGCGAAATGTTTTGGGCATGATGAATAGAGAGTATGGGCCAAGGGATCAACTGGCATGGAGCACAAACAAATGCTGATGCGTTTGCTTTCAAATGCAAAACGCTTCAAAAATTTATCCTTTTTTCCTATGCATGAATAGCCAAACAAACAAAATATACATATAGCTGCATGCACATACACAGACACATACACATACACATACCCATACATAGAGATATGTATACACTATATCCGTTTTGGTTCTACTCTGATACTGACTCTATGTTGCTTTTTGGCAACGCTTCTACTACAGTTGCAATTGAAACTGGCACTCCAACTAGTTGGTAAGCTCAACTAACCTTTCAATAAGTATTCTTACTCTCTCATCAGTGCTGCCGAAATCGCTTTTTCCCCGTTAAATCGACTTATTTTTGACGAAAATTTCCGAACAATATCAATATCTGACTTTAACTGGAACTCTGGCTTTTATTGAATAGAATTAAGACATTTTCGGGTTTTGAATAGATTTTAAAATTGCATTCGTGCGACTAAAAAATGCTCTTATTTGTGTAATAAAATCTCAAATCAGGCGATGCGGTCGTCATCTACACACTTGGTAAAATGTAATTTGTTAAAACACTTGTCTGGTTGCTAATGGCGTTTATTTCTGATTATAAGTGAGAATGATTGACTTTTTTTATTTTAATTGTTGAAAACATTGCATTTGTATATAAGAACAACAAACATTACAAATGATATTTTTCAATTGCATAACAATAAACTTTAATTGCTTTGCAATTAATAAAATCCCTACTATTTTTGAATCTCGAATGCCAACAAATTAAAGGTATAGTGTGCATTAAATTAAAGGTATAAAAGCAAAAATAGATCAAAATAATGACTACAGACCTGTAATTGTCCCTTATTTTATCATGCATTTTATAGTATTTAAAAACAAGCTTACAAAGAGCTTAATGATAAAAAAAAAGCCAGAATACCTGCAAGTGACAGTTTCAAGTTTTTTTTAACAAATGTTCATTAAAAACAAACAGATTTGTGGGGAAAATAGAATATTTGTACGTTTTAAATAAACGAGTTAGTTCGAGCCAAGATTCTGCTTATTGTATGTATTCATAAGAATAAGTTAAAATTTTTCATACATTTACTTTAAATATTTAATTAATTTATGTCTTAAAGTCGCTTTATAATAAATTGGCATTGCTCATGTGCACTAAGTCTGTAATATCTTGTGCTTTTGCACCTGCGAGCTTGGCATTGTTCTCTGTAAGTCGCTCATCATGCTTCTCCTTAGCTCAAGCACAACTTGCAACATGTTGAAAGGCCCACACACACACAGTCATGGGGCATGAGGCATGAGGCATAGGGCATGGGCATGTGCTTTCGATGTGCGGTGGAGCTGCAAGTTATTTTGTTGCGCTGCTGTCATTCGAAGCTTATAGTTGATGAGGCGTGTTATGTGCATTTTATTTGCTGCTCTCTCTCTCTCTCTCTCTTTCGCTCTCTGTCTGTCTATCCTGCTCTCTATCTGCTAATACCGCCGTAGGGGCCTTAGCAACCAAGTCTTCCAATCTATACGCATATATTTGGGTGTGGGTGAGTAACGTTGCTGTACCATAGCCACAATGAATCTTTGAAAATTGCATTCTGAGGTTTTTCTGCGCGCTTTTCCGGCTTTGATCGAGTCAGCATTGCACTATGGGCAAAAACACCAGATTTTGGGGCATAAATTAATAATTTGGAGAACCAAGCAAAATGTTTTAATTTACATTTTTAGTTTGAATTTATAAAGTCAAAACTAATTTATTTGATACTCCTTTATTAAGAGTAAGAATACTGATGTCGTTGACATCTATATAGCATACAAAAGTGTTGTTTATATCAAATTTTTTGGTCACTCCATCAATCGCTGTACTCATCACTAAAAACGCTATACAAAATAAAGCATCAATATAGCAGAAAACAACATCAAAATCGGTTGTTAAACCTAAAAGTTATTGAATAAACAATTTATTGTGGGCTAGTCCTTATTTTTCCCCATAGTGCATGGTGCAAAGACACACACACATATTATCAATAGCCACGTCAGTGGAAAGTCAGTCAAATGCCAGCACAACTTTCAGTTATTCAGTCAGTCATTCAGTCAGTCAGTCATTCAGTCAGTCAGTCATGCAGTCATGCAGTCATTCATGGCATTCAGTTAATGCTCTATTTGCAGTTCTCGGTTCTCAGCCCTCAGCCCTCAGCTCTTAGCTGTTGGCTCTCGCCTTCGCTGTTCGCAGCAGTCGCTAATGAGCAG
Source organism: Hypselothyrea guttata (assembly GCA_035045125.1). Classification (NCBI taxonomy): domain Eukaryota; kingdom Metazoa; phylum Arthropoda; class Insecta; order Diptera; family Drosophilidae; genus Hypselothyrea; species Hypselothyrea guttata. The sequence continues at coordinate 1,219,441 of JAWNNJ010000194.1, forward strand.
CATCCTTCGCTAAGGATAACTCATCAATTAATCACATCTCAGGCAGCAACAAAGTCGAGCCAAGCCAAGTCAACTCAAAGTCAAGAGCTGTTTACAAAGCGCAATCAGTCACAGATAAAGATACAAAATACCAAATGCCAAATACAAAAATACAAAGCAATAAACATCAACCGAAGACTCCGACAAACAAAGTTTCAAGTGCAGCCTTGTACATATTTTCAACAATCAACTAAATACATATAATATTTATTTTAAGTTTTTCCAATATATTCAATCGAAAAAATATGCTGGTATTTTTGGTATATAAATAAGATTTTAATAAATGGATACTTTTATTCCAATTTCGCTTTAAGTTTAGTTTTCAGCTATTATTTGAAAATAAGACGGATAGACGGACAGATGGATATATCGACTCAGCTCGTCTCCCTGATCATAAATACATATAGTTTGTGGGATCTACCACGCCTACTTCTGCCTGTTACATTCATTCTGTTTTTCTCATTTTTTAATGGATACAGGGTATGATAAATAATATGAACTATGTAAGATAGGCAATGATGCAGTAAATTAAATTCAATTTAAAACATATACTTTGCAGAATATATGCAAGACTAGTTTCGATATTATTTGGACTAGATAAGAGATAAAATAGAATACAAAGAACTAATGAAATATGGTGTACAGATTCGGAAAGAATGAGGTGGATGGATAATTAATGGGCATATGCGATGGATAAATATTGTAAATTTGATCGCATTTGACTTATTTTCAGGGCCTTGTCTCAACAATTAATGCACGAGGTGTGATAACTCAATTAGATTGATGTTGGGAAATTGGGGAACAGGTGGAAGGACCCCGTGTAGTAGTCAGGTAGAAAGTAAAAGCCACAGTACGAGCTGTTGGTAGAGCGTAAGCGAGTGGTAAAACGAAACATGAATTTGAAATGAAAATGAAGCCGAGACTGAAATCCGTTATCCTTGTCGGCTTTTCCAGTTGCTTTTTGTTCGTTTTCCCTTTTCTTTTTTGTCAGTGAAAAATCACAACTAGGCAACGGTAGTGGAAGCCCCACTGCTGATGTTTGAGGCTGAACCAGGTGTCTGATGCTGCTGATGCTTAGTCCTAAGCTGCTGTCTGTGGCAGAAGGGGGACAGAGAGGCAGGTGCTATAGTTCTGAATGCGTAGCTACAGCACTTGAGCTCATTTTCATGCAATGCAGCGTTTCCTTTTAGCCATTTCACTTATAGGCTGAACGTTTTTCTCTCTTCTTGTTTAGGGGGCTTTTATTTTTTTGTTTTGCTTTTGATATTCAAACTCGGATACAAACCACACACAGCCAGCTGAGTCTGGCAGGCTCAACAGTCTGCGATGTCTGGCAAACGTTGTCTGTAGAATGGAAATCAGATTTCATAGGCAGTATTAGCTAAAACTGTGATCTTCAATAGTCAGCAAATACACGTTCCTGCAGCTATTCAAGCGAGTATGTCACACAATGCACTCAGAGGCACAATAATGTGAGAATTTTGGCATAAAGTAAGAGAAGAAATTTGGTAGAATCGACTACATTTGAAATTGGAATTAGTGAGATAAGTTTCAGGTGAATCCCGTTCATTTTAGAACACTTTGTGATTAAGAAATAAGTAAAATAGTAAAAACAGTTGAGCATTCCTTTATTTAAAATGGTATGCACCATTTAAATCGGTGCAAAAGCATCGTTATCAACATTATTTGAATAATAACATTGATTATAATATTCAATGCGCGCTTTTGGGTATGCAATAAAAAATATGCCTTAATTCGAAACACCCAAAAGTAGGTGTGGCAGACCCCATAAAGTGTACATATTCTTTATCAGGACCCCAAGCTTTGCCAGACTGTCATGTCTCGCGGCCAAAGCCCGCTAGAATTTTAATATTTAGATTTTTAGATTTTAGATTGCAGTACTTTTGTCAAGAAATATGATTTGCGGGATATCATTTTTGGCACGCCAAATTTATCGGGATAGCCACTGTGTGACGTTTGCGTGATCTCTGTCCTCCTGTCTGCCTGTCTATGGAACCGAATGCATCAAATTGGAAATATGGAAGGCAACTGAACCCTATAGAGGGGCGTAGCAAGGCAAAGCATGATGGAGGAAGGACCAAAGGCAAGAGGCGATACAAGCTCAAGTCAAACTCGAGTAGGGGATTTACTTGAATTTTGAATGCGATTGCCACCTTTCAACTCAAATTGAGTTGATTGTCGACATTGAGAACGTGGCTAGACATTGTTCAAATGCTCTTAGTTGCTGTTCTTGATGTTGTTGTTGTTTGGTTTTTAGACCCTGTACTTTAAAGGAGTAAAATGGTCTATTTATTTAGTGCAAATGACAGATGTGTGTAACACCCAAAAGGCGGGTGATACACCCCACAAAGTATGTATATTCTGATTCAGGACGACGAGCTGTGTTGATATAGCCATATCCGTCTGACCGTCTGAATGCATGAATACCTAGATCTCAGCAACTACAATAGCTAGAAACACCATTGGTAAGCAGGTTCTCTTTAATCGTTAGCGAAGATAGCTAAGATATGCAAGAGACAATTTTTTTCATAATGGATGTATGCGCAGCAATAATAAAGCTACAAACTTGAAATTTGGAATGTACGTAGCCATGTACGCAGCCTAGCATCAATGCTGTGAATAACATTGCCAACCGAAAAGAAACAGCAAAGATGGGGTAGAGCAGCCACCTAGATCTTGCAGACTATAAGAGCTAGAAAGACAATTTTTTAGTATTTAGGTTCTCCTATGAAGCAATCAGATTAAATTTGTTTCGGGTTTTTGATAATTACTCTCATTCGTCCGCTAACCGAACAACCAATTTAGCAACAGTTTGCAGTTTTAAAGCTACAGTTTAAAAGCTAAAGATTAAGGATATGGCATGTACGTAGTCTATGACAATCTCCACCGATGCTGTGAATTACATTATGATTGGATAAGAAACAGGAAAGAAAACATAAAGTACAGGGTCTCCTACAGTCGGTTACGTTCGACTGTATCTCCGTCCTTACTGGTTACTTGTGATTCCGACTCAGAAATGGTTATTCTGTTATACTGATTCCCAGCCCCCAACATATTCAACCAGTCGCACATATTTGCATAAGTTAAGGCTAGCCACGCCCCACGCCCTATTCCAAAACCCTCCGCCAACTTCAGCTGCTTGAGCTTATCGAGTACAGCGTTCTGACTGCATTTCTTTCACTTTTTCCCCGTTTTTCCCTGGCCCAACGCAGCCGAAAACTCAAAACTGTCAAGGCATTTTATTTTATTTGCAAAACTCTCTGTGGCTGCCATGAACATTTGCCATCAGAGGAGAAAAACAAAAGCAAAATGCCAGAGAATAGTTGCAAAAAAATAGTGTGGAGAAGCGTGAAAAAGTGGAATTTTCTTTCAACTCGAGTACAGCAACTGACACCAAAAACGGGTTGCTGATCCAAACGAGCTTTGTTAGGGTTTAACCATGTTGGATGCTAATCAGATTAGTTTATGGGCGGCCGTTTCTAGTTGTCATATAGTATAGCACACATGCAGAAACAAATCATCAAATTCGTACTTAATCCAAGTAAAATCTGTTCCTAACGAACTTCAAACCTAACTTAATTCGGACTTCCAAAGTAAATTCCTGAGAGCACCTAGCTTGCGTAAACCTATTATAAGGTATTTAAAATTTGGGCTGAAGGGTATTCTACAGTAGCGCGTGTCCTACTGATCTGCTCCGTCTATAGAGGTTAATTTTGAGATGTCTTAAGTCACAAGCAACTTAAATTTTTTTATAAAAAACAAATATTAAAAATTCTATTATTCACGTACAACTTTTTGTGAGTGTGAGCGAAAGCGAATAACTCGTAAAGTCTACCAAAATTTCGATTTGAGCTCAGCCTAAGCGCGTATAGGAGTACTCCAACTAGGGATGCAGAGTTGGTGCATAATGTATGAGCTGGAAGACTTATGTGCATATTTAAAAATCGTCTTGATGATTTCCTAATAACAAGTTATTTATCACGAAAAATTACTCATACGCACTGTGGTTTGCACGTGCTAAAGACTTGTGTGTGCTTAGCTGTTCGTCCTCGATTTCAGCTTACTCGATATGTTTGCTGTCAGGAGCTTAAAAAACCACAAGGTTCGTGCCTGGGCAGCCATAACTTGAAATGGTGTCAGTGAAGCGCACTTCCGTGTCAGACATACACACACACACACAGATATGGCATGGTATGGCCTGGTTTGGAATGGTATGGCCTGGTATGGAATGGTATGGTGTGGAATGCTTTGAAGGATGTCCGTCATCAATTTGTATCCCAGGAAGGAGCACGCAACTGAAAAACCAAACAAAAACTCAAATAACAACGGCAATTGAATAGTAAGAAAGACCACGAAAAAAACATTTATTAACCGAAAAAAACAACGTGAAATAAAACGATAAAAAAAGTCGACAATGCAAAGGAACAAGCAAAGAAATCAAAAGGCAAACATCAGCTACAAATCGCTAGAAAGTACGAATAAGTTATATGTACATGCCACGCCCACTTTTCAAGCGAATTAAGTCATTTAAACTTTTGAAGCGTGTGATTTTTCTTTTCCGGCATAATATCAACGTTCATGCAACAATGGCAACAACAGCAACAACAGCAACAACAGCAACAAACAACACGAAAATGTCTGGGGCCGAAAAATGTTATTTATGACGACTTTATGCGCATTCATCATCGAGAAATGTTTCTCTTGTGTGTTGCTGCTCTGTGTGTGTTCTTGTGTGTTTGTGTGTGTGCGTCGACTTAGCGCTGCATTGACAGTATATATGTATATGTAAGAGTGTGTGCGTGTGTTCCTGTGCTCGTGTGTGTGTGTGTGTGTGTGTGTGTGTGCAAAGCTACTTAACTTGCGTGTGTATGGCGTACGTGGCCATGTGTGAGAGCATCAGCTTCATATGAGCAACACGCGCACTTGACATTTATGTACGAAACGCAACTGAAGCCGCTTCTGTTGCCCCCATGTGGCATATACGCCGACCAGTGTTGCCAGACTATCATGCCGACAAATAAGTTAGCTCCAAGTGCACGGAATATACGCAAACTGCGTTGCTTAAACACGATATTTATAATTTAAATCCACATTTATTCAGCAAATGCACCTATTTTAGTATCTTGATTTTTATCTCTAGAAAGCACAAAATGCTTAAAATTTTATATGGTATCAAGAAAAAAGTGTTTAAGATGTAAAAAATTTCTGAAAATATTGACACATTTCTGCCTATTTAATTCTCATCTATTCTCCAAATGCTAATTATTTAAATCATTTAAGATAAAAAACAATATTCTAAGAATTTGTTTTTTGTTTAATTGTTTAAATAATATACATAAATAGGGTTGCATTCTATATTTTACAACCGAGCCTTTACTATTTAACTTTATTCTATTTTATTAATCTTAATTTTTTAGGCAATTCATTTTAAACTCAACGGTTAAGTTTGTATGAATGCTGTGAGGATGAATTCTCAATGATGAATTCTTGAGGAGATGTTTATTATTTTTCTAATTATTAGGATAAAAATCGGTCCACTCAATTTATTTTGATTTGCTACATTGTGAGTTTTAATAGGCGAGATCTAGCTTGAAATGGCTAAGCTGGTAACACTGACTCTAACATATAGCATCACCCACATGCACCACATTGTAGTCTATGTATCGCTTTGGACATTGTCCGCCAATAATTTCTTTCACATTTTACTCACGCACAATAAGAACCTCAGCAGAACAACATCAACTAAATAAATGAAAACATTTTGTTACTCTACGGAGTACATCGACTAATATATACTCTGCTTTGATTTACAATGTAGGCAAAGAAATTAAATAAACATTAAAAAAAAAAGAAAACATTAATTGCAATGTTTTTTTAATTTAAAAATTTATTTGAAGCTATTATTAATTATATATTATTATTTTGAGCTTAAATATAGTTTAATATACCACATTTATTAAATCAAATTTATAACATTCTACCTCCAAAGAATATTTAAAATAAATTTAACAAAAATAATTTTAATTTGGTCTCTTTATATAAACAATTTTTTCTATTCTATTAATTTATATTCATTTCATTTATTTCATTTCTACTTAGAGCACACTCGACTATCATATCCCCTTTAGACTGCTACCAACTACAGTTTGCCATGATTTATTTGTTACAATTAAGTCCGTAAATCGCAATTGGTCCTCGGTGGCTTTGACAGCCTCGCGGCGATAATTGCAATTGGCAAATAAGTCGCAAAACTTGGCTCAACTAATTGTAGTCGCAAGGAAAACATCGCGAATAAAAACAATCGCTAATGTATGATTTGATTAACATGCGGACTGTGTGGCTTGTTAACAAACGGTTACTCGCAGTTCGTTGCCAAACAATTTCCCGACGTTAATTGCAATACGAAAGAGCATTTTCCGCAGCTAAGAGAGAGCAAGTGAAAGTGTCGCTCTCTTACCAATCAAGAAGAGAGCGTGTCCGACGCACGAAGTTGTTTCACTCTGTTGCTTTCGAAATTCGAATTTCGAAATGTGTGAATTTGTTTATAACAGAAAAATCATCTGAACGTGCTCCAAACAGGCGTGGATGCTGTGCGCCTGTGTGCGTATGTATGCGTATGTATGTGTGTGTGTGTATTGGGCGCCATTTCATTATTTTGCTGCTTTAAAACAGACGCAGAAGACAAGAAAATGTATTGCATACTTATGGGAGTTGCTTGAAAGTTTCCTTTTCTTTTACGCTACGTCACATAATTCGCTGGTAAGGGAGTAACCGAGAGATAGCTGAACGAGTAGAGAGAGATAAAGTCGCATTGGCTGGCTGCTCGGCTATTTTTAAACAGAATTATATTTGTTTAGGTCTAGGGATTGAACAACGTTAATAGTTCAATTCGTTTATAATAATCTTTGTTCATGTTTAAAGGGCATAATATTGCAAAATATGAGAACTTACAAAGACTTAAGATATTTAGTTTTCACTTTGTTTAATATACAAACTGCCGATGGGCCTACAAAATCAATGATACCATTATAGTTAAGATTTCTGTTCTCATTTCTACTAAACTTATACCAAGCCAATCCAAGTCCTAGTTTGATTATACTTATAATATAATAATATATTAATATGCCTGAGTACACGTTTTGCACTGACATTTACGTTTACATTTCCAAGTAATTAACAATTGCACAAATAATTGAACTGTAGAGCGAGTGCAAGTGTAATGAATTTATTGGGAATTTATGACAATCAGTTGTTTAAACTAAAAGTTGAAATTAACATGATAACTGTTACAGATTGCCGTGAGCTCTGGTCGTTGTTACGTCGTTTGCAGATGTCAGTAAATTTAATTGATTCACTTTATTATTAATTACTATAAAAACATCCTTTGGTGCGGTTTGGTGTGCTTTATAATGCTCTACGAGTGTAGCTTGGGATTAAAGGATTACAAGCAATTAATATTATACTAATTTCTGAATGAAAAACAACAATAACAATGAAAACTCTTTAAAAAAAATAGTACTCTGCAAAAATTTTTTATTAGTTTCTAATTTGTTATATTAAGCACCATTAACAAAAATATAAGAATTATTATTTTATTTCGTAAAAAACAAGATACCAATTTATATTTTTTAATAATAATAATAATATAAAATATTATTTTAAGTCGAATTAATGATATATTTTTCATCAATTGTAATATATGTATATTTGTAAATCAAAATAGTTAAATAATTTTTAACTTATTTTTTGATTTATGCAAAAAAGTCATACACCCAATACTATATGATTATTTTTGAATAACTTTGGAGTAAAATTTGAATTCCCTTAAATAAAAACAAAATTTATTAAAACTGCCCAAACGTAAGATCTATTAAATGCCTGGATATGGCCCAAAAAGTAGATGAGATTTAACAAGAATTTAATTTTAGAAATTCCAATTTCAAGAGCGTTTAATTCTAGTCAAAAGATTGTTGTGAAAGTGTTACATTTTCACTTAAAAACTCGGCACTTGCTCTATGGTTCCCGAGTCAAAGGAGCACTGAGCAGATGCGGCTGCGGGTATATCAAGGGGAAAACCAGCAATTCGTATCGATAAACATTTGCAAGCATCATTAGTTCCGCGTAACCGCAAAGCCTGCAAGGATAACATGAAGAGGAAGACGTAGGAGGAAGATATGTGGAGAGCGTGTGAGAATGTGCGAATGTATGAATGTATAAAAGTGAAGAAGGGAGAGGGAAGAGGGGAGAGAGTGCAACAGTGGCTGACAAGCCGTGCAATTAAAAAGCCAGCGTAACGGTAAATGTGTGCGCTGTGGCGAATGTGCACAGCGCCATTTTGCCGGAAACCGGAAAGGCGTTCATATAACACGCATATTTATTGCAATTACAACGCAATGCACAACGTGCAATTTGTTATTCTGCCTATTCTGTGCAACTTGTGGAAGAAGGGTGCCCCTGCCTCTTTGCCAGCAAATAAACGCAGAAATTCCAACTAACATTACCTGCTATGCACATCAGCTGCATTAACACAGAATTGTAATTTATGGCGTTTACCAACTGTCCAAGTTTATGGTTTCTTTCAACTTCCATGTTGTTCTTTTTTATGTCAACTAAATGCACACACACGAATGCTTGCTCTGCGTATACGTATAGGTATAGGATAGATATAGCTGGGTGAGAGTGTGTGCCATAATTATTGAGCCACGCGACACGTGCGTATTTTCAATTTTTGCTCATTAATTTTAATTATTTTGTAATAAATGGAAGATTTATTGCTTACAACTTGCATGTAGCATAATTTTTATCACGTATTTTCACAACCCAATACACACACACACACACACACACACACACACACTCACACCCAGGCCGAGACATGCATATACATGTTTTCGCAGGTCGATTCTCGGGTATCAAGGGTATTACAAGCACACTGTTGCGGTGGCTTTTGCTGTTGCCATTCCCGTTCCCTGCTCCACTTCACTTTTCTCTGCTCTTTTTTTCCGTCTCTTCCTGCCCTTCTCTGTCTTGCACTGTTCTTCTTCTGCTTCATCTCTGCCTCCCTGCGCCTTTGCCTCTTGTCTGCGCTGCACTCATCCGTTCGAGTCCATTGGCGCTTTAAATCCCTCGAGTATTTTTGTCAGTTATTTAACTACTGCATGCCACTGTTGCCGTGCTCAATTGGCATTTTACAGTGTGTGGCATCGGCAAATATTTTGTGTTAATTCTATGGAATCCAGCATGCGAACCGAATGCCTTAAATCTAGCACTTGCGGCTGCCTATGTAACTACATATATCTGTTATCGAAAGTCAAACTCGAACCGATTGCCCTTAATGGGTGCTATGTCTGAATATATCTAGGCTATGTTGCTATATATTTTAGAAATCCGAACTACAATTTGAACGTATCAAAAACGTTTCGTTCTACGATGTGAATTCAAAAACCTTAAATTTAAATAAATATTTAATTGAGGGGAGCCGATGCTTTGTAGCCAATATTTTATATACTATAATATGCCTATGCATGGCAGCTTTAATGCATTTTATCTCTTTGCATTATGGACTGATTTTGATGAAAATTTCAGAATTGTTAGATACTTCTTCGTTCCGAAAATGGCTGTCCAAGAGCTCAGCGTCCATACAGGCAGGTGAACAGATGAACAGGCATACGTAGAGAATGTCAGCGCTAAGTCGACTTGACTCTGAACAAGTATATATATAGTTTGTGAGCTCTGTACGTCATCCGATGATTTTTTGCAGTGTATGGAGATTGCAACTTTATAACATAAACTGCGTGAAACCGACAGTCAAGTAATCTGAACAATTTATTTATTGCGTTCGACGCTGATCAATTTTGTCCTGACTGCCTGGCCAATATCCGTATAAAATATAAAAAGCAAGAAAGTGGCATGCAACTTGTTGCACGTTGCAGTTCGGAATTAAAATTTTGGTGAAGTTATCTGCTTAATGCTGAGTGTATGGCAAGCAAACAGAATGGCAAATACCGGCCCAAGGCAACTAATAACCCAAGCACTGCCCAGACGAACATACAAACACAACAAACCAACAAACACAACAAACACAACAACAGCAAAGCAATAAAAGCATAAATTGCAAAAAAAAAAACCAAAAACAAAAAAAAAGCAAAGAAAAGGAATCAAAAAAAAAAATGGAAAAAAATGGTTGTTTTGAATTGCTTTTGCTGCTGCGGCAGAAGTGGCAGAGGGGGCAGAAGGGGCAACTTTTGTGCCCAGGAGCAGGACTAATGAGGCTGCTGGCGGACATGGCGCAAATGAGCGGGGCGAGGGGCGCTGCCGGGCTGCTGGTTATAAATGTGTAAGTACTGACTCAGGCCTGAGTAAGCAATGGACATTGGCTGTGGGCAGGGGGAAGGGGGCAGGGGGCTGTGGGTAGGGGCAGCGGGTAGCTGTAGAATGGTCCGGGTTGTTAAATTAAAGCGGCGTTAGCAAACAGCGGGGGGTGGCCGTGGGGGCAGCACGGTGGGGGTCTAGGCAGCCGAGGGGACCGAGCGGGGGTCCTAGCAGTAAACACACACACACACACACAAACCACAACAAAATATGGTACGCACAACCAAAAAACAAAACAAAAACAAAAAAAAACACAACAAGAACAAAAATAAGTTCTAATTGTTTGTAGACATTAAATGGGGCGCCGTTTGGAAATTATTGCCACTCGCTTCAAATCTTTAGTGAATTTTTCGACTGTGCCCCCTTCACACGCCACACACCCCCCCTTCCCTATATTCACACACAGGCGGCTATCTGGTTGTGCCTGTGTGTGTGTTGTTTGCAACATAATTGGTCGCTTGGTCGCTCATAACAATAAGCAGCAATGTTGCGGCCGCCCACTTGCCACAGCCAACCCCCTGCCCCCTTCTCACCATCACTACTCCGCAACCAAGCAGCCGTGCGTCGCATTGTTGTGGCAACTTCTTGTGCGCCAAACAGTACACAAAATGGCCGCATGACGAATGTAACGGGCGGTGCGGCTCATAAACTTGCAACAATAACAGCAGCAACAACAGCAGCAACATCCACAGCAACAGCAACAATATGCGACTGCACAGAGAGAAAATACCTATGAACTTCGGGCATTTCTAACTTGATATTTGATTTATTTTTAATTATTTAGATATTTTATCCCAATGCTACAAGTATAAAACTTATAATTTATTGCATTAGTCACTACAAAATAATAAAAAAATAGAGAAAGAAAAACAAAATTAAATTAAATTAAATGTAATAACCCTGGTTGGTTTCTCTTTTACACTTGTTAACAAGGTATAATTTTCTATACTTATCAAAATTTCAAGTCTGTTACTTTATTTGAAGTTACAGTTTATTGCGCACATTAAAATGCATTCTGAAAATTCAAATTTTCGTCATCATTTCATTTCAATAAGATTGCAAACTCCTAAGTTGAATTTAATTTGGAAACAATATTTTCTCACTGTGTAGTTAAGCATTTTGGCAACGGGCGTGCCACAGCTACAATTGCTACCCACACACACACTCATGCCACACACACACGTTTATCCCTCCATATGTGTGCGTATGTATCTTGCCTGTTCATTTCGACGCCTTGTAAGTTTTAATTGTAATCGCGTATGTTGCAAGCAGGCGACGAAGGCGGTGGCAGCAACAACATCTGATTATTGAGCTTTAAATAATTAATTGCTTATGCTTATGTGTGGTGTGTGTGTGTGTGTGACTCACTATTAAACTAACAGACCCACACACACACAGACACACACACGACTGCCATTTGTGGTCGGCAGTCAGAGGCGTGTCCCTTCAATTGCAATTGCAATAATATTTTGTGGTCAGCGCAGAGGCGTGCGACAAAGGAATTTAATTAAGACTCAACTTGCAAAAAAAAAACTGCAGAGCTAACAATGATTTTTGTTACCCAAATTTTGCTTAAATTTTTATTGCAAGATGCATAAGATACATAAAAATACTAAATAGTTGTAGTATTAGTAAATTATTCGCAACAGAATTGTAAAATTAAACTAAACCTTATGTTTATGCGATTATTATGTTTTTCTGTATAATTTTTAACTTTCATTATTAAAATAATTTAAATTAAATAATTTAAATTTATTCAATTTTATCAGATATATTAAACGAAAAAATTAACGAAAATTTAAAAATATTTGTCATCAATGATTCGACACCATTTATTATAAATAAACCAGTTCCGATTTAAAATAATATAAATTATTATATGCTGGTCACAATTTATGCAGGTCGTGATCTAGTGTTAAAGTATGTAAGTAGCGAAGTATTAAATATTTACGTAATGGAATGTCGAATATAGGCCATAAAAATCGATTTCAAAATGGCCCGCAGATAGAATTGTGTTAATGATTGAGCTGAGCTAAAAAATGTAAAATAAATGAAAAAGATAAAAGCGAAAAGCGGCAACAATTGAGTGTAAACAGTGAAATTTAAAATAACAGACACAATTGCTGTAGTACAGTGGCAGCAAATTGCACTCGGACATGCTGGAAAATAACGCCCAAGTGCCAAACAATATGCAAAAGAAAGAAAAATTAAGTCAGCGCCTTGGCCCATGATTAATTACAGTACGAGGGCAAACGAGAGCAAGGGAAATTGATGGAGATGGAGATGGAGAAAGAAGATGCCTAGAGCAAATGTCCAGCGTATACACACATGCAAAATGAGGAAGAGAAAGGGGGCAGAGGCAGAGTCGTCAGACTCCATCCACGGAATGATTTATGTCTTTTTAAAGATAGCCATCAACATCATCGGCAAAGGCAATGGCGGTGGCAAAGGCAAACGCAATGGCGGCGACGAAGGCAGAGACAGAGACAGAGACAGAGGTAAGCACCAAGACCGAGAGCAAGGTTCAGAGATGGGGATTGTGATTGGAAAGAGACGTTGCCGAGATAAAGCAGCCTATGCTAGGCCCACAATTGACAAAGCACAAGCCGGGCAGAGGCAGGGCATAGAGAGACAGGATCTCTGCCGGCCAATCCGCTGTACCTCAACTGGCATTGACTTCCGTTTCCGGGCAGGAGCAGCAGCCGCCCACAGCGCAGGCCGTGTTGACTTTATTTACGAAACAGCACTTCAACTATGAGCAGAAACTGAAGCAGAAATAGAAACAGAAATAGAAACAGAAACAGAAGCAGATGGGAAAGGGATGGGGACGGGGCCGTGTTCGTGTTCGTGGCTGCAGAAGTGAAATGAAGTTGATTTCATGATTGCGCAGAAATTGTCTATGAAAATGTAAATGTGTAATTATTTGGAAAATGGCAGGCCAAGCCGACAACGGCAGTGGAAGCAGCAGCAGCAGCAGCAGCAACAGCACATTAATGAGCAGCAGCAGCCAGCAAAATCAAAATAAATCTTGGTGCCCGAGCAGGGACAGAAGCGGCAAACAGAGATACAGATGGAGAGCAACAGGAGGCTCAGCTGTCCATGGATGCGAGCACGATATGTAGAGGCCAAGAAACAGACAGGACATACTTTAAATTGTGTGCCAGGACATTAGGCAGCGATAACAACTGACACGGCTACTAAATGACCAAGAACAAGAGCAGGAATCCCACCAAATGGCAGCTATTTTTGTTTCAAAACTGCAAATTTATACTGACAACCGAAAATGTGAGGTAAATGCGAACTTCAAAAAGCAAATTTGGAAAGTATTGCTTTACACTTTAGTCTTTCAAGGCAATGTAACCATGCTGAGCTAACTAGTTCATTATGTATATTACTACGATTATAAAGAGTGAATTATTTTAATAATCACCTTTTATTTTCAACCCTCTAGGTTACGCGTGTTATTCGATTTATATCGATAAAAAATATACGAAAATATACGTCATTCTACATCTGAAATAAGCTTAGACTGCAAGAGGTATTTAAAACTAAAGCACCTCAGCTCTTCTTAATAACGAAGAATATATATATTAAATAAATCCATCGGTTCTTCTCCTTCTTCGGGTTGTTATAAAAATCTGAAATATCAAGGTATTAAAAAAAATCAAACGATTTATATGTTAGAATAAACATGCCAGCATTGACTTTCTGTGATATTGCAATTTCCTTAAATATTTAAACTAAAATTTGTAACATTTTTTTATTTGTTATAGAAGATACAATTTGTGAAGTTTGTTAAAGATGTCGCTATTCGCGAAAGCCATTCAATAAAAACTTCACGAATTAACTTTAACGTGTAAATACGAACATAATATTCTTATATTCTACTGAGGCAACTCTATTTAATGTATATAAGTATTTAAGGCTTAACAAAAGAATTGCCAAATTAAATGCCTTGCATTTTTATACGTCAATTTCGATTATATTGACTTTTCTTGGCTTTTCTTTCGCTGTCATTTTGTGATGCGGTCACAAGTTGAAAAGTCATTTGGCATTCAATTGATATTCACTTATACCACAAAAGCGAACAAATGAATTTGATGTAAAAACTTTTGATTCAAAAACGCAAGAAGAAAATTGATTAAAAAATTTGATAAAAAAAAAACTTTGATGCGACAGATTTAGACAGAGACAGAGAGAGAGGGAGAGAGAGAGAGATGGAGAGAGTTATGTCAGCCTTATAGTCCATTATGTCATTCGCTAGGCGCTTATCCCTCTGCCCTCTCCCCTCTCCGCTCTACTCAACAGGTGTGACAACACGAACAATGGCGACGAGAGTGCGAACTAAGTGTGATGAGCAGCAGAACATGTTCAACTAGATAAATGCCAGGCACTTAAGTCGTTTACAGTCAGCCTTAGCTGCCATCGCAGTGCTCTGGATCAGTTCCGAACCGCCAACAATTCAACTAACGGACAGCCAGACAGACAGACTGACAGACTGACAGACAGACACACTAATACAAAGATATTTAGCTTGGTTCTGTCACACTTAAAGAAACTGCGCAGGCGAAAACCTAACCAAAATTATAAACAACATTTCAATACAAATGTGACAATTAATATGCAAAAATAACTTTTAAATATTTTATTTATAATTGACAGAAAAGCTTAAAAAAGCTTAAAATAATTGTAGAGTGTGTATACCTACATATATTACAAATACCAAACTTGTATTATTAAATTCAAATTCATATTCAATCAAATGTGTTATCTTAATGCAATTTATGCTTAACCAATAATACTGCTATATTACAAATCTTTGTTTAATCAATATTTCTCCACAGAACTGTTGTCAATCGTTTGGGCAGCTAAAATATTATTTTTCTTTTAATTCTTCGTGTAGATTTATACGAGACGTTTCAAACTAAATTAATTATAAATAAATATCTTTCTATTAGTTCTCTTAGCTCTCTTTCGACCTTCTTTTTTGCCCACTCTCTCTAGAGCCAAACTAATGCCGAGCTTAGTGATAGCTGCAGCTTCTTTCGCCAAGTGTAATCTCTATGAAATCTTGAGCCACACTAAGCAGTTGCCCCCAGCCACCACCTATGCCCCTGCAGTCCACGTCCTGCGGCTGTCGGCAATAATGCCACTCGCCGTTGGCATTTTGCATGCGGCTCTTGAGCAAGTCGAGACAGAAGTCGCAGCAGCAGCTGCAGTTTCTCTTTGGCATGACAATAATGATGTTGTCTAGGGCCATGCACAGTGGCCAAAAATAAGCAAATGCATTTGCAAATGGATATCCAAATATTGTTGATTTTTGATATATTCTTTGTGCTTACTTTACACTAAAATATGTGGGCATTTTTGCAAAAGAGAATATCATTTGTAGAGAATCTACCTATCCAAACTACCTAATATCTCGTATACCTCTGACAGCTGGAAATCATTTTTGGCACGCGAAATTAAGTGAATGCGCCACTGTGCGACGACTGCTTCGCTGACTAGCCCAGACAACAGTGGGATATGACGGGGCAGCTCCTACCCATCCAATAGCTGCAAGAATTTGGCAGGCGCAAGGCGATAATAAGCGCAACAACAATGTCCGTCGTGATGTTTGTATGTGTATGTGTTTGGTGCTAAGTCGGCCGCATCGAGTGCAACTGCAGTGCACACAGAGCTCGAGACATTCAAGTGCCACACTGGCAGCATTTCAAGTGGGCCAGAAACGGACATGTGGCAGCTGGGGGAGCTGGGGGACACATGGGAGACACATGGGGCACAGAGGGAAGGCCGGAAGACACAGTGTAAAAAATGCTGCAGACAAACATGGCTCTTTGGCGCTATATTTGTTCGAATAGAGTCAAGGCAGGGCAATCGCATGGCTAAGACGCTTAACTGCTAGTTAAATGTTTGACACGTATATTTAACTAGCCGTTAAATGCTGCAATTGTTGCCGGGCGTTGCCAGATTGTGCACAGCGCACTGCCAAGCTTGCTGCATTTGCCGAGTATTTTGGCAACAATCTCCCCCTTTTGTTTCTTGCCACTACTGTTTTGTCTTCGTTCCCAGCTCTTGTTTTGTGGCATCCCAACAAGGTAACGGTTTTAGCAAAATGGCAATAAGATAGCGTTGCCCATAGGGCAGCCGGTACATAACGGTGCAGCAGAGTTGCCATAACGCTGCTCAACTGCCAAATGGCAGCACAATGTGTGATAAATGTGCTGGGCAGGCAAGCATTAGCAACAAAATGGCACCCCCTCACACACACACACACACACACATGCGAGCACTTACACACACCATGCTGCAGCTCTCATAGATGCAAGTGATACTCGAAAATTCCTTGGGGTCGCTCGGCTCTCAAGTAACTGTCTCTGAGTAGCCGACTGAGTGTGTGTGTGTGTGTGTGTGTGTGTGTGTGTGTGTGTGCGTATGTGAAGGTGTGAGTGCTTCCTACTTAGATAGATAACAACTCGCAAACACACACTTATACATATACACATACAGACACACTGTGGACTGTTTTACCAAAACAGTTGACAAATGCGTTTTTGCATTAATACCGAAATGGTATTTTTCTGCACAAAATTTAAATAATATTCAAAAGATTAATATTCTTACCTATTTATTTATTCCAATAAATATATGTTTTTATATATTATGCAGTTGTTGAGCCAATCAAAGTTCCGAAAGCTTTCACAAAATATATATAAAACAGAAAGATTGACAAAATAATTTATTAGTTTCCAAGAAATATTTTATTATCTATTAAGGAGTTGTATATGTTAATAAACTTCTAGAAATCTTCTCAAAATTGTTGTTTTGAGATATTTTAAATACTATACGTGTAGACATTAATTTTAATATTTCATTGATCGAATTGATCGATTCTAGAGGCAATTAATATGATGGTTCTAACAAAGTTTTGCGTTCAATATATAAAAAGTTAGAGTGCCTTTTCTGTCGTATTTTATTTGAACCTTAAAGTTAACACATTTGTTAAAGAGACAACCCCGCAAAATACACAATACGCATCATCTACTTTAATTTAATATATTTCACAAACTGTAGATTGATCGTCTGACTTTGGTGTTCGATAACAATTTGAGGAAATTTGTAGCGCTCCATGCCAGTTTTTGTGCGATGCAGCCCACTGTGCCCCTTACAATAGTCCGACAGAGGCATTAACATAGAGAAACACTTAAACCGCTCTGACTGATGGCACTGCTCCAAATGGACTTGCAACCTGCACTTGCACCATTTACACGCATACGCACACATACACATGCAGAGAGAAATCAGAGCAACATAGATATAATTTTTTGATTTATTCCGCAGCGATAACAATCACAACTGTTTAAGCTGCGACCATTCAATTGATGGCACTTGATTTCTGCTGTCTTCAGCAGAATGCAACCACTGAAAAACCCTATACCCATTGTGCCTCAAGGACTGCGACAGATTTTGAAATGTGTGGGTTAAAAGATTTACATTTTTATTACATTATATATTTGACAATCTTCTTTTAGAATGGTGGGTCGGTCGTATCGATAGATAAACAACGGCTTGCTATTGTTTAAAATAATTGTAATTAGAATTCAATTACTTAGGGATTTTATAGTCAAATCAATTTTATATTTTAAACTCAAATTCATATATGATATGATGTGGCTTAAAAAATGACTCGCATTTACTCCGGAGCGAAAGATCTTCGCAAATTCCATAAACCTATCATTCATTAATTATACATTTTGATTTGTAATCAATTTATACAAGCAAATAAAGTGTCCAGTGTTTTTACCTATTCAGCACAGTTCATTAATTATTTTCATTGATATTGGTTTGGTATTGTTGTTTTTATCTATTAATACATGAATAATTCTTCAGCTACATTCATTAGTATAATAAATTAATTTGTCTATCAATTAATTGAACTGCACATAGTGCATGTTTCTCTCAGAAAAATACAAAAATTCATTTTTCATCTTTAGAAAGTAATGCAACTTGTGCAATTTGTATATATTTACCTTTATACAAATTAAATAAAGATTTAAAAAAAACATTCGTGCCGTTCTTTTCAACGTAAATAAAAATATTTGCTTATTTGTTTATGTCTATGATGAAATAAAGAGAAATAAACAGAATAGAAAGAAATTTATAACTAAAAAACTATTAATAATGCAATTCGTAAAATATATATACAATTAATATAAAGAAATACAAATAAGCTCAATGTAAATAAAAATACTTGAAAATGTTTAGAAAAAGTATTAGATTTAGATTAAGACTAATGCTTGTCGAATTCATATTTACTATTATTTTTTGTAAAACTTGATATGATTTTGTAATATGGTTTCAATGTCTTGCGGTTGTTTTTTATTTCTCATATTTTCATTTTTTGCGCCTGTGAGCAGTGAAGTCTCATCAGAATCAAATTAAAAATTTAATTAAATTTTGCGTGATTGATTGCACTTGGCTGTTGGGGCAGCCATGGCAGAAAGTTGGGCTATTGGGAAAGTGGGGCTGGCGGTTGGTAGTTGGCCTCAGGGATCGCGAGAGGGGACTGAGTGATGTGGGGCAGGTACAGGAACAGCGCAATTTATGTTGGCAGCTGAATGATTTTTCAAATTTTTTGTGACAGGCAAATAGAAGCCCGACAAAAGCAACGTCCGCACAATTAAAAATGAAAGCGGCTTAATAAGTTCACTTCACGAGGCCTTTGATGAGCCCAGGCACAGCTCACAAAAGAGTGAGGCGCAGAGCAGCGCCATACAAAAGCCCAAAAAAGCCAAAAAAAAAAAATGCCAAAAAAAAACAAAACACAATAAAAAATAGAAACGGGCGCTCAAATTAAAAGACACTTTTTGGTTTCATGGGACATGCGTGCCAATTGGGCTCAGACCTAGACCCTCAGCCTGTCCAAAGCTCCCTGCCCCAAACTCCAAAGCGCGTGGGCTTTGCGTTAATGAGGCAATGCGTCACTGGGTCCAACATGCTTTGAGTACCCTCCCCGCCCCACCCCAGGTCCACTCCGATTCCCAGTTCCCAGTTCCCAATCCCCAGCCCGAAGCTCGTCAAGTTCATCAGCATAATTATCCATGGCATTGACTTCATCAACTGTCGCATTGTCATTGCCTGTGTGGCGCTGTGATTTGCCTGGACTATCCACAAATTTGCTATTTGCTGACTGACCACGCCCATTGGTTGCCTAACCGCCCCTCCTTCGGCCTCCAGCCACTGGCCACCATAAAGTGTGTTAATTGTGCAGATTTGCCAGCAATGCGAACGATAAAGAAAATAATGTTTTTGGCTTAAAAAGATAAATCGCAAGGACATCGAGCAGCAGCCGCAGGCCCACAGCAACGACAACGCACAATTTATGGAGCCTACTCCCAACTCTGGACCCCGGACATGCGACATGGGACATGGGACATGGGACATAGGACATCGGACAGCAGACAGGACACAGGAGACATTGTTGACTGTTGGGCAAGGACACGCAGCACCCGCCAGCCAAATAATTATTGCAGTAGTAATTAAGTTGTTTTACTTCTCATTTTTGTTGCCTCACTTTTTCTTCGTTTTCCCCCGCCCGCCTGCGAAGGGGAAGTTGCTTAGATTTGTTATCGAGAGCTTAAGTCCAAAATACAGCCATCATTTATTTTGGGGCTTTCAGCTTTCCCTGGTAGAAACGATGGCAAACAGATCCCTCACGAACTGCAAAAAGCCAATGAACCCAAAGGGACGCACATCCAATGGCAAATGTATCTAAAAACAATAAGCAGTTTATTATTGAATGCATTCACTGTAAGGAGTTAAGTAAGTAGAAGCATATCAACAAGCTGCGTTCAACCAAATATAAATAAATTAAAGTTGACATTTGTATAGCAACTTCAACTTTATCACACCATTTGGAGATTCATTTACTGTTTTGATAATAATATTTAAATAAAACCAGTTAGGACAGAGCTAAAGTCGGACGTAAACGACAGTAGAAGTCCCTATACATTATACATATAGTATATTCTGTTGCATATCTTCGCTGTTTTTCATGAGATCGTAATGAAATGCAAAGAATCGATAGAGATTGCCGTATCAAATAGTAGTTGCAGAGATCTTGAATTTTATACAGACGAACAGACAGACGGAGAATGTGTTTGAGTACAGACTCTAAATTATTTATGTTAATGCAAATTAAAAATACAAATTCAAAATTGTGCGTTTAGTATACATATATTTGTCTTCGAGTGGCATCTAGAATTCACTCTTGAATGAAAATTGTTGCTTTTCTTTTTTTATCCACATTAATATTATATAATATATATGCATATAGCTATAAGCATATGTAACATTTACTTACGGACATTTACTTAAATAAAATAAAGAAACTGTCAGCATCAATTTGAAGTAAAGCCCTTTAAGGCAACTCTTTAGAATATATTAAAAATAAAAAATAGAGCGTCAGAATGTTTGATCGGAATGCAACCCTCAATTGAGACGCCCAGGAGGATACAAAGCGCAAAAGTCATCGACCAATTTCCAAAAACAAAATGCAAATCGTCTGTCAAGCACACTCACGAACACGTACACACATATGCTACACATACGCATACCAACACACATGTGAAGGCCACTTATTTATTCCGTATTACACATTATTCAAAACGCTCACAGCAGACAGTGGATGGGGGGCAGAGAACCACGAACCAGTGTTGCCAAATTTTTATTTGGCAAAAAGAAAAAAACCATAGTTTGCATCTCGACAAAAATAGTCAGAAAACGTCTACTAGATTACTCTCAAGATTTTCTATACCTTTTCTCAGTAATTGCGATTCTTGAGATTTTTAAAAATCTAGCAGGTTTTTATACTCTGTGCAAAATGGGAAAAACAGGGTAACCGGCAAAAGTCGTGGCAGACCCCATTAAATATATAAAGTATATTTATGGATTAACACTTATTATCGAAAAGAGTTTTTTTTTATAATGATATTTATTTGAATTCGATCCAAAAAATCATTTCATAGGTGATGGATGGCTATGGGTCAGTCAAGGAAGCAGAATGTGCATATTCTGGGTATCTGCATCAGGCACTACATAGGGAAAACTATTGATATCGATGATGGCAACACTCCAAAATCAATATTTTTGATTGGTAAACGATTTTTCATATCACTGTGATGATATACAGACCAATCAAGGATTCTTTATCCTTGTAAGTTAACATAACAGTTTTTGGCAGTTTTTTGATAGATTTGACATTAGAAAACTGAATCTAGTTTTCTAGTTTCTTTGAAATCCAGGTTTTTGTTTTATTTTTACAGGATTTGATCAAATCCTTAAGTGATTGAGCTCAAAATTCTTTCCAAAATAGATTAAATGCAATGGAAAATGTGTAATTTAGTAATTTTAAGCACAAACTCTTTTAGGATATATATTTATTGTCCAAATACTTATGTCACCTTTAGAGGCGCTATTCAAAACAAAACAAAATAATACCAAAATTTCAAAACTGGTATTTTTATATACAAAAGTAATATATCTATCCATTAAAATTAAAAAAAAACTAATATTTTTTCTAAAAATCAGGAATAAACGAAATTGAAAATAAGACACTGTTATGCCTACGTATATTCTTGTTTACGTCTAAAAATATTGTATAATATTTCGGGTATATTATAGTACAATTATTTTTTTTTATT
Source organism: Hypselothyrea guttata (assembly GCA_035045125.1). Taxonomy (NCBI): domain Eukaryota; kingdom Metazoa; phylum Arthropoda; class Insecta; order Diptera; family Drosophilidae; genus Hypselothyrea; species Hypselothyrea guttata. Next base: position 1,241,574 of record JAWNNJ010000194.1, read on the forward strand.
GGCAGAAAAAAAAAGAGTTTTGCCAAAAAAAAAGAAATTTTATGCATTTTGAAGCCACCGATCACCGATTTAATATCGCTCAAAATTAGACCAAAAATTGGGTTCTATTTTAGCATGAATTTTGTAAAATTGAAGAAAATCCTGACAAAAAACTTACTTATTTTTGATAAATCCAGAAATCCCTCTTCACGCAGTTTCAGAATTCTTCTAGCAAATGCTCTGGAAAGCCAACTTTGACAGAAAAAAGGTTAATTTGGCAACAGCGCCGAGGACACAACCGAAGAGATGAAGCCAATGGAAGGCACGTTTCCAGCTGCTTATGCTCGGGCTCAAGCTATTGCCACAGTCGCAAAAACTGGCAAACGTAGCAGGACGAAAGGGTACTAGCAGGAGGACGGGAAGAGGCTGAGACAGCCGTAGAGAGGGGATGAGACAGCCACAGTGCAAGCCTTCAATCAATCACCGAGGTTGACAGTTACGCAAATATCAATCAAAAATAAATCGCATGCATGTAGCAAGTTGTTTGTCAGGTGCGCGGGGTCTTAGTCAAGTCAAAAAGACGACACGAGAGAGATAGAAAGAGACGAAGGGTTTGGATTGCGATAAAAACGGGCCTATAAGACGTGGCAAGACCAACGCATCAACATCTTGGGCCATGCATTAGTTGACATGGCCAAAAAGGCAGTCGCCACTGATTTGCTGTCAGCCAACTTACAACTGGCTCAATTCAACGCTAAACTGAAGTTTCTACACAATTTTCTTTCAACATATTCTAGTCATTCATATATGTATAACCAGAACGATCGGAGCAGATCAGTAGGAAGCGGTCGACTGGAGAATACCCTGTACCCTCAATTTGATATATGATTTCAAAAATATTGTATATATATATACATATGTATATATTTACTTTTATTTATTGTCGTGTTCATATGGATGCGCCGCCAAAGCGCGTGCGATTCAACGCATGCAATATTGCGTAGCTTATATCTCCTGTGTTTATTAACCAATGTCATAATTATAAATATAATAATAATAATATAAATATATGTGTGGAGGGGGCAGATCAGTTGAACGGAAGGTTACAGTCGGACGTGATCGACAGTAGGAGACACTTTATTTTAAGTATATGTACATACAAACACAATAAGAGGCACACACACTAAACTACCCGCGTATGCAAAGCACACCACCGCCCCCACCCTTTTGCCTGGTGTGACAAATTCTCTGTGGCATATGTTCGCTGTTTCGGATCCGAAACTAACAGTGTCCGTAGAGAATGCCATAAACTAGTTTAATACCAAATTACATATCAATAGCTTGCAAACTGTGGATTCAGTAGCTTTTTGCAACTTTACGGGAAAGGGGGGGAGGTATCCAAAATATACAACAAACTCGTGGTGACTTGAACCTAAGTACCGAATATGGTGTCTCTAGGTTATATAGTTGCTGAGATCTATGTGTTCAACAGGACGGACGGACATGGCTATATCGATTCAACTTGTCGTCCTGATTGTCAGAGTGTCATAACTTTAAAATGCGATTTTTGAGTTAATGATGCAGTAATGTTCGGTTAATAATCTATGTTATGTTGTGTCCAAATTTCAGTATCCTATCTGAGAGAAGAACATGTCGTTCAGTTTTGTATGGAGATACACGGCCCTTGATAACTTTTATCGCGTTTATCTAGAAACGCACTTTTTTGAGTTATGACACTCTTCTGGTAAATGAGCGATATCTTATGAGTTTGTGTTTGCTTATTTTTTATTGATGCCTTTAATGTTATTTTAATGTTGCCCATTTGGAATATGAATATATAGGTTAAATATGTATTTAGGTTGTATGTATACTTTAAGCGATTTATATTTATAAATCTATATTATATGGGATTGAGGATGCCTTGGTGTGTGTGTGTGTGTGAGTGTTTGTGTACAAATGTTAATCTGTGAGTGTCATTAAATGCGTGGCAGCTCCCTCCTACATCTCCTCCACCATCTACATCGTTAGTATCATCCGTTCGCTTGGTCTACCTGAATTGGTGTGTCCGCCACTTCTGCTTTAGCGGCGACGCTGTATGAAGTACATAAAAAATATTAAATAGTAATATCAATTAATTTATGTTATTTAATATAAAGTAAACGCAACTGATTCTTTTTCATTATGAACTCTACAGTACCTTGGCAGGCGGCTCCTTACGAGAGATATTGTCATACCAGTCCCCATCCCCATCAGATGGTATTAGATAATCAATGCGGTAAATCATTGTAGGTCCCCATTCATAGCCATTGCGCCCTGGTATTCGATATCGCCATATTTCAATGGGAGCACACAACCGTGAGAGGAAAATGCGGATCAATAAGATCTGAGGTATTCCAAGGTTTTGTCGGGGCGCCATCTTAATTGCTTTAATAAGGAATTTTTTATTTTAAGTTTCAAAATTTTTTTAATATTTTGTATGCTTACCGTTCAACACTTTCCGATCGAATGATAGATTTTACTGGCTTCACACACTAGGCATGTAAATTTACTGCTTTGACACTAGCAACTCTGGTATCTGTGTTGAAAAATGTATGTTTCCAATTGTTCGATTTTAAAAGGGAACAGGTTTATTTATAATCGGAAACATACATTTTTCAACACAGATACCAGAGTTGCTAGTGTCAAAGCAGTAAATTTACCTGCCTAGTGTGAAGCCAGTAAAATCTATCATTCGTTCGGAAAGTGTTGAACGGTAAGCATACAAAATATTAAAATAATTGTGAAACTTGAAATAAACAATTCCTTATTATATAGCAATTAAGATGGCGCCCCGACAAAACCTTGGAATACCTCAGGTCTTACTGATCCGCATTTTCCTCTCACGGTTGTGTCCTCCCATTGAAATATGGCGATATCGAATACCAGGGCGCAATGGCTATGAATGGGGACCTACAATGATTTACCGCATTGATTATCTAATACCATCTGATGAGGATGGGGATTGGTATGATAATCTCTCTCGTGAGGAGCCGCTTGCCAAGGTACTGTAGAGTTCATAATGAAAAAGAATCAGTTGCGCTTACTTTATATTAAATAACATAAATTAATTGATATTACTATTTAATATTTTTTATGTACTTCATACAGCGTCGCCGCTAAAGCAGAAGTGGCGGACACACCAATTCTGGTAGACCAAGCGAACGGATGATACTAACGATGTAGATAGTGGAGGAGATGTAGGAGGGAGCTGCCACGCATTTAATGACACTCACAGATAAACATTTGAACACAAACACTCACACACACACTCACACACCTAGGCGAAATTTTAATATTTATTATAGTATTATACTAATACATATCTAAAATTATAACAAAAATATAAAACAAACTTAATCAGTCTATAGCTCTCAAAATTTGTGATATAGATGGACGTGGCTATCTCGACTCAATTCAGTCCTGATTTGTTGAATTCAAAAAATATTTAATTTATTTATATGCTTTCTGTATAAGAAATTAATGAATAAATATATATTTTTATAGTAATATTATAATGGGCGAGTCTTCTGCACAACATCAATAATTTTTTTTTAGTGGGAAGGGGGGGATAAAGGGTCTTCCACTTGTTTTATACTGTGTCTAGAAGAAGTGAAAAATACTCAAATACTTTGAACTTTTCAGATGGCAAAATTATAAACCCTTTAGCTGTTTTAAAGTACAGGGCCTAATGATTGCTAAATGCCGTTTGTGTGGCAAGGAATATTTACACCCTGTGCCCATTTGAAAAATGAGAAAACATGGTTAATAACTTTTTTTTGTCATATATTTTGAATTTTAAGAAGCAAGCAAAAATAATCTTTTATTCAAACTGCCTTTTATACAGGTCAGACCGTAGAGAATATGTTTATAAAAACATACACTCATAATGAAACACAATTAATAACAGTGTGATATTGTGTAACGTTATATTTCAAATATTTTAAAATTAAATATATAATATAGAATAGAGGGTATTTGCAGTCCGACTTGTCGGCTTTGTCCATTGTGGTTTCATTTCAGTTCGCTTTCACCTGGCAGGATTGCAGCTTGTGTCACAGGACTCGGGGAAAACACAATGAATAATTTATTATTATAGTTATTGTATTTTGTTGGCAAAGCTTTTTTCCCCTCTCTCCTTTCCCTCTCTCGCTTGCCCTTTGTGGCAGTTGTGGCAGCTACAACTGCAACCTTGAGGCAACGGGGCAACCGCAACAAAGCTGCATACATAAATGCAGCCCAAAGTTTTTCCTGTGGCTTGTTCTTTTGGGCTGCACTAATTTGTGTGTTGACCAGCTCATGGTGTTTGTTTATTCGGCTTCGGTTCAATTGTATTTGTGTTCGTGTTAATTGCAAACCATTACAGAACGTGGTCTTAATCTAACAGCAATTACTGCAAATTGCCAGCAATTGCACGCAGCGAGTGGAGCATAAATCAAAATAAATAAATCATAATGAAATTTGAATTGTTAATAGTCTTGAGCAACTTTTTGTTGTTCCCAAGTTGGCAATTGCTTAGCTCAAAGTTGAAAATGGAGAATTTAAATAGCAGCAGCAGCTCTTACAGCAACAGAAAGTGAAGAAAGTACAGCTGCATTTGCTGGTTTTGCAGGAACTCTTCTATATCTGCTGTAATGAGAGCTTAAGATTCCCATTTCTTTGTGAATAGTTTATTAAAAATATCATAGGTCACGCCCACTCTCTTTATTAAAAGCCGAAATTTAAACTATTTGGGATATACAATTTTAATTTTCGGCAATTTTAGATTCAGTGATTTGAAAAAGTATAATATGGACTATATGGTATATACATTCTTAACAAGGGCAGCGAGCTAATTGTATATAGGCATGTCCGTCTGACCGAAAAAGGTTGTAATACAGAATATATACTCTCTACTATTATATTTAGCTATCCTGAAAAGCGCATTTGTTAATAAACACAGAAACTATTTAAGAAACAATATTGCAGGCTTGGCCTGCAGCATCATATAATTTTATGAAATTATATTTTAAATATAAAGAACAGGCACAAGAAGGCTGATGTAGGTTGATGATGAAGGTTGATGTAGCACCTCTTCTGGTGAGCCAGGCGGATGTCGTAGGTGGTGGTGAACGTGTTGGGGTTTCCGCCCCCAGATGCTCCTCGTGGATCCTGCACATGCTGGAGAAAATGCAAAAGGATGAAGCAATTCATCTTAACAGAATTTTAGACGAACCTGAAGAGCTAGAGCTACAGGTAGAGCTGAAGCTGAAGCTACATACCCCCACAGCTGCCGGCTAGCAACTAATCTTGTAGTAAACCGCATTTGAAGAACACTTTTTGGTGGTCTGTGAGCCGTACCGACCTGTCCGAACATCACATGCTTGATGTCCAGCCAGGCGGTCTTCACCGTGCAGATCAAGAACTGCGATCCGTTAGCTTTGGCGCCGGCGTTATCCACCGACATAATGCCGGAGTCGGTGTGCTTCAGACGGAAGTTCTCATGGAGGAACTTGTTGCCGTAGTTGGACTTGCCGAGAGTGCCGTTGTGGTTAAAGTCGCCTCCCTGGCACATGAAGGAATAACGCCTGCAAACTGGAACAGTTGTAGACGAAGCCCCTCTCCCCGGTGCAGAGGGCGCGGAAGTTTTTAACCGTCTTGGGCTCATCGGAGCGCAGCTCCAGGATAATTCTGCCGACGGGCTCGCCATCGCGCTGTCATATACATAGAAGAATACCCTCCGCAAAGTGCCCATGGTCGATTCCTATATAACATATAGTATATTATTGTGATTGTGATCGGGATCGACGTTGCCAATTCACTTACCAATCAATGGCTTTTGTATTGTATTATTTGCAGTCTCCAGTTCTTGCCAGAGAGTTTTTCAAGTGTCTTGTATGCGCTGCGAACAGAACAAAATGCATAGCAGATTAAAAACCAACGTCAAGTGCCTTTTATTGTTATTATTATTATTATGCACTTACTGTTGATTGCATTTAAAATAGTTAATTAAAATTGTTTCGACCTATCAAATTGTTAACTTACACTTTGCCGATGACCGCCTGCTTTTTGGTACGCTGCTTCTAGACGTCCAGTGTTGTAAAACGGCGCGTTGAATAAAGTTGCGAGCAGCTGTTTACGAGGGCTACAAAATTGAAATACCCACAAAACAAAAATTGTAAACAAAAATATAATTGCCGATAAGAAAGATAATAATGAAATTAATTATTAATGATAATAATGAATAATGATGGCAATCTTCGATTTAACCAATTCTCGGTTAGTATTTGATGCCAGTTTATCAGCCTTGGTAGGGAATTACTTAGGGATTGAAAGGTGTAAAAAAAGCTCTATGATAGTTAAATTTGCCTTCAACTCAGCGTTGAATTAATGTGGGGCATTCTTTAACTAGCGAACGCGTTTTAAGGACACGTTTCAGTGCGCAACAAAAAATAAACATGAAACTAGCAGACGGACTTGACATTCTGCATGAAATATGTAGAAGCATGCGAAAACATAGAAAAACACACACACATACAAATATCATAAGACTTAGGTGGATTGCAGGGCCTGGCAACTCTTTAGCTGAAACTTTTCACAACGGCTTGCAGGATGTACGCAAAACGCCCCTCACCTGCCGCTCCCCACGTCTGCTCGCCGCTCGCTGCTCGCAAAATGTGAATAATTTATGTAACAATTGCGACACTTTTTTCACATAGACTGAGCAGCGGCAGGATAAGAGGGGAGAGTGGAGTGGGCAGTGGGGAGAGTGGAGAGGGGAGGCTGGTGTGACAGTGAGTGTAGCTACAGCGTCTACAAGTTTAATGGCATTGTTGCTCAGGTTTTAGTCGCAGCAGCAGCGGCCCTGGCGTGTCGTAAAAGCAAATAGGGAACGTATGCCAGCCGCCAGGGTTACAGCAATGCTGCTGGAGCCACCTCCTGCTGGGGCAGCGGGAAGGGAAACAGGGAAACAGGAGGGAAGCGCAGGCAGCACAGTTGCCAAAACCCGCCAAATCTGGCTGTTTTTTTTTATCTTTCGCTAGAGAAATTTTGTTTATTTTTCTACAGATACAATAATATCTTTTTGGGCTTTTTCTTTAATTTTACAAAGCTCATTCTAAAATAAGGTACGGTTTGAGGTCTTATTTTAAACGATATTTGTTCAAAACACTTTTAGTTTTTCGTCGGTAGAAAATATATAAAGTCGCTGCTTCTTTTGTTGGTGGTCAACATTTTTTCTGCCAATAATTAGTCAAACATTTAGGATATTGTTATATGCAAATTTAATTAAATTTATTGTTATGCAATTGAAGAACTAGAAAACCAATAAGCACATAGCCGATCAGCCAAATGCACTCGGTTGTCGAATATCCAATAAAACAGTAAAACATTTTTATTTAAATTACTTTATTCCATCACAAAACCATGTAAAATTAAATCTCTAAAAGTTCCGGCTTAGTTTGAAAGATTTGAAAACCAGCTCCCGCCATAATTTTAAGAGATTTCTGCTTGCGAAAAATTATCTAATGTTTAAAATTAAATTTTGTGAAAAACTTGCCAGATTTAGGGACTATGAGCTCAATTGCTGAGGAAGAGCATAGAGAATCGTAGAAACAACTTAGCTGTTTTCTGTATTTCTTGCACATATTTTCAGCTTTTTTTGGTACCTTTCCCGCCTCAATTGAAAATTGGCAACACTGTGTGACAGGGCCCAGCTTGGGCTGGCTTGGCTTCGCCTGGCGTCGCGTGGAGTCGCTGACAGACAACGCTTTGGCGACCCGACTGACTAAGTGAATGAAATATTGCTGCCTAATAAAAATTGTATGAAATAAAAGTGATGACTTTCACTTTCACTTTCACTTTGGTGCAGGCCAAAGAGCTGCCCCCCTCGCCGGCCCACCAACAACTGTAAGCCCCTCTGCCCCGTATGGCATAGTCACTTTCCTGGGGAAAAACCCTTGCTGCAAGTTCTATAAGTAAATGCGACAGCTGCGAAAACTTGATGTCTAAAGCCCAATTTGAATGTGCTCTATGTTAAGTATGTTACGTATATATGTGCACACCTGTTGCTTTTAGTCTCGAATAGTTTTCAACGTTTTGTTAGCAAAGCAACGAAACTAGAATTTTATAGGGTATAACTTTAGGTTGCAAAATTACAACTTGTAACTCGTACTTGGCAGAGAAATTATAATTTAACCGTCAATATACCCTAGTGAAGTTAGTGTAGAAAATGTGGGTAGTGATCAGAAGGAGGTTCGGCAGACCCGTATATAGGTATATTCTCGATCAGGGCTTAACTGAGTCGACAAAGAGCTAAAGACAATATTTTAGATATTCAGGCAAAATCGCTCTGCTCGCTGACCCGTACATTAATAAATAAAAATATTTTATAACTACTTTAGTTTATAAATAAACAATCGCTATTTATAAAATGTTATATGGAAAATAATCAATACCCAGGGAAAGCCATAAAGAGACCATTACAAAAATATTTAATGGAGTTGACTAGAGCTGCCAAAATCATCTTTAAAATTAAAAAAAAAAAAAATTTTTACAACTGAAAAAAATTTTTTTTTACTTTAATTTTATTTAACTTACATACGAAGCGTAGCAACAATTTATTTATTTTTTTTTGTATGCCATGCTTAAATCGCATGCTAGGAAACGCTAACAATATTGTTTCGTTAATATCTTTAGTGTTTAGTACTCGGTTTCAATGCGATTTTCTTGTGATGATATAATGGTAAAGGGTATAGATTCTGATTAGAAACCTTCTATCTTCAATATTGGTAGTTTTATTGATTTTGAGCATAAAGGGGCTTCAAATAATATCGATGTGTGTACATATTGCTATTTTAGCTCTCAGCTCGTTTCCCTGATCAAGAATAGAAGAACCTTGTCTGATGAAAGCCCCTTAGCCCTTAGAAATCCTAGAAAAGAAGGAAACTATGTTATATCAAGGTAATGCCTGTTAAATCACTTAATGATGCTATCTACATTTTTCAATTAGCTAAACAGGCAATAAGCCAAATGAAATGTATCAACTTATTCCATGCAGTGTAATCGCTTTCACATTGGCGCTCACAGCGACTCAAGTGAATACTCTAGTGAGTGTTTCTGTTTGCCATAACGAGTGCGCTTAGGCTGCACATTGTTAATAAATGTGAAATTGACACTGCTATGCGATACACTGAGCATAAAGATCCCATGGCGTGCTGGAAAGCGTGAAATGGAGGGCAATCAGGGGCTGCGGCTGGTCAGCCAATTAGAGTGCTAAGTGAATGTTCCAACATGTCGGTGGGGTTGGGGGGGGGGGGGACAGCAAGATGGCGGCATGTATGGCTGTATGTGTGAGTAAGCAGGGCGTGACTTATTAAAAGTCGCTTGGCGCCCAGACTGCGGCAACTTAATTAAATGCATCCATGGGCATGTGGCATGTGGCATGTGGTATGCAGCATGCTGCATGGGGCACGTGGCTCTTGGCGTATGCGCAATGTTGCTTTAAAGCGTCCAGTAAACTAAGCAGGCCAAACAAAGCACATACAACTCCAATTCATAGACATTTGCCCCTTCTTATAGATACAGTACAAAACGACTGGGAGACCCTTTATCCCCCCCCCACACACACACAATCTTTACCACCATTCACTCACCCAATTTACCCATTTTTTGCAGAAGACTCGCCAATTATAATATTGCTATTAAAAATATTCATTTATTCATTAATTTATTATACAGAAAGCTTATAAATAAATTAAATATTTTTTGAATTCAACAAATCAGGACTGAATTGAGTCGAGATAGCCACGTCCATCTATATCACAAATTTTGAGAGCTATAGACTGATTAAGTTTGTTTTATATTTTTGTTATAATTTTAGATATGTATTAGTATAATACTATAATAAATATTAAAATTTCGCCTTGGTGTGTGTGTTTGTGTGTGTGAGTGTTTGTGTTCAAATGTTTATCTGTGAGTGTCATTAAATGCGTGGCAGCTCCCTCCTGCATCTCCTCCACCATCTACATTGTTAGTATCATCCGTTCGCTTGGTCTACCAGAATCTTCCAGTATCCGCCGAGTATCCGCCGGGGGAACACTGCCACGGGACTCCGCCACTTCTGCTTTAGCGGCGACGCTGTATGAAGTACATAAAAAATATTAAATAGTAATATCAATTAATTTATGTTATTAAATATAAAGTAAACGCAAATGATTCTTTTTCATTATGAACTCTACAGTACCTTGGCAAGCGGCTCCTCACGAGAGAGATTATCATACCAGTCCCCATCCTCATCAGATGGTATTAGATAATCAATGCGGTAAATCATTGTAGGTCCAGATTCATAGCCATTGCGCCCTGGTATTCGATAGCGCCATATTTCAATGGGAGCACACAACCGTGAGAGGAAAATGCGGATCAATAGGACCTGAGGTATTCCAAGGTTTTGTCGGGGCGCCATCTTAATTGCTATAATAAGGAATTGTTTATTTCAAGTTTCACAATTATTTTAATATTTTGTATGCTTACCGTTCAACACTTTCCGAACGAATGATAGATTTTACTGGCTTTAACTAGGCAGGTAAATTTACTGCTTTGACAATAGCAACTCTGGTATCTGTGTTGAAAAATGTATGTTTCCGATTGTTCGATTATAAATAAACCTGTTCCCTTTTAAAATCGAACAATCGGAAACATATATTTTCCAACACAGATACCAAAGTTGCTAGTGTCAAAGCAGTAAATTTACATGCCTAGTGTGTGAAGCCAGTAAAATCTATCATTCGATCGGAAAGTGTTGAACGGTAAGCATACAAAATATTAAAATAATTGTGAAACTTGAAATAAACAATTCCTTATTATATAGCAATTAAGATGGCGCCCCGACAAAACCTTGGAATACCTCAGGTCCTATTGATCCGCATTTTCCTCTCACGGTTGTGTGCTCCCATTGAAATATGGCGCTATCGAATACCAGGGCGCAATGGCAATGAATGGGGACCTACAATGATTTACCGCATTGATTATCTAATACCATCTGATGGGGATGGGGACTGGTATGACAATATCTCTCGAAAGGAGCCGCCTGCCAAGGTACTGTAGAGTTCATAATGAAAAAGAATCATTTGCGTTTACTTTATATTTAATAACATAAATTAATTGCTATTACTATTTAATATTTTTTATGTACTTCATACAGCGTCGCCACTAAAGCAGAACAATCATCCCAAAGAGACCAACGGGGGCAACAAGCGAATGTCGATCAGTCTTGTGGCCGTGGTCCCCCCGGCGGATACTCAGCGGATACTGGAGGATTCTGGTAGACCAAGCGAACGGATGATACTAACGATGTAGATGGTGGAGGAGATGCAGGAGGGAGCTGCCACGCATTTAACCACACTCACAGATAAACAGTTGTACACAAACACTCACACACACACACACACACACACACACACACACACACACACACACACACACACACACACACCAAGGCATCCTCAATCCCATATAATATAGATTTATAAATATAAATCGTGTACGTTTCGAGATAAATGCGTTTAAAGTTATCAAGGGCCCTGTATCTCCATACAAAGCGGAGCGACATATTCTTCTCTCACGCTCTGTGTATTGAAGATAGGATAATGAATTTTGGACACAACATAGATTATTAACCGAACATTACTGCATCATTAACTAAAAAAAATAATAATGTAATTCATAGATTTTATAAAATAATATGTTGATTTTAAAATAAAAGCGTTTTTTTTTTTTAATGGAAATACTAAGTGAATTCTTGACGAATTCTTGGCGAATTGAATACATATACTCTCTCTCATTGTATGTATTATAGTTGCACTAATAAGGTACAATTATGCAACTACCATAAACAATACACAACTGAATTAAATCCAGGCATGCACATATGGAGCCACTTTGATTAAAATTTCAGTTGCGAATTTAATATATTTTATTTGGTGTAATTTTTTTTTCAACATTTTTCCTAATTTTTATCGTATTAGCTGCAAATTTCATTCATTAAGTTGGTTAATAAATTTGCTTTTATTTATTTTTGTGCTCGGCATTCAAATAAAGTTGGAAAAGCTGCTGCTGCAGTCAAAGGCAAGGCATTTCCCTGGCGATAAAATGACACCAGGACAGAGAAATGAACATGAACGATAGCTAGCTCTGGTCTGTCCTTTCCCTCTCTCTCTCCTTCCCTTCATCTTTCTCATTTATCTCTGACTCTGTCTCTCTCTCTCTCTCGCTGCTCTCTCTCTCTCTCTCTCTCTCTCTCTCTCTCTCTCTCTCTCTCTCTCTTTCTGTCTCTACAGTTGCAATTCTTGCGCTTGTAATCCCGGAGGGCGTCATAATTTTATATGCTGGCGCCGATGCCATTGCCATTGACTTCATCATCGGCTGCATCAAAAGTAAAATGGCGTTCCCAACGGCATGCCAGTGCGAGCAGAGAGTGAGAGACCAAGAGAAAGAGAGAGAGAGCAAAAGATTGCCGGACACACAAAGTATTGTTGAGATGTTGAGCGCTTGTCGCAGATTTTTGTCGTTGTGCATCGCTGTAGTTGACATAATTATATTGTAAAATATCCTTGCACATTCCGATTTGCGCTGTATAATGTATATGTATACTTGTATGTACGTGTGTATGTATGCATGAGTGCGTATGTGCATGTGTGCGTGTGTAATGATTTACGATACGTACTGCTTTAACACTTTTGTTTGCCATTCACTGAAAGCACACTGTTTAAGACCATGCTTTACACTCTTATTCCATCTCGATGCATCTTCCTGTTGCTCGCTCTGGCTGTATCATTGAAGCCTTTAAATAAACTTGGTTAGACCCTTTTCCTTAAAAAATTAAAGAGGAAATATGTGTAACAGACAGCATAAGTTTAATTTCAAATAGATGATGTTACTCCCCCGTTACGCTACAATCGATAAGAGCCGAATAACAAGCGTAATATTAAACATATATTAGGTTGTTATTGAGAATATACTACACTGTCTACAATTATGTTTATTTAAGTTTTGTATTTCAATTATTTCCATATTATGCATGTAAAAACTGCACTCCCTATCACATTGGAATTGCACTTAGTACTTTGATATTGCCCTGGACTTGATTGAATATTAGCTGGGCCATGCGTGATATAGCATGTATTTGAACATAGTTACCTGTGACGTAGTCTCTTTATTTGCATATATTATACAGCATACCCTGGGCTAATTATATGCTCCACAAACTGTTATATGCCAGATACATGACTAGAGTAGAGTGTGAGCGCCGAGATACCAGTTTATGACAGAGTCATATGAGCAATTCCAGCAAATTTCTGGCTCTAGATGAGCTTGCCAACAATGTCGAACTATATTTGCAAACCTAAATACCAACATCAACAGTGCTTTGCAGCCCGCCTTTGCCTGCGCCCTAGCTCTATATGACCCTAAAAAAGGAGACGAAATGTGGCAACCGGGGGCAGTGAAGCGCATGAGTCTGAGCCAGATACAGAGACAGAGACAGAGACAGAGAGAGAGAGAGAGAGAGAGGGAAAACAAGAGTGTGCAGCATCATAAGGTCTCATAGCTGGTGTCTGAGTGTGTCTGAGTGTGCTAACAGTAGCATGCACTTGTCAAAAGAAATTGTTTACGCTTTTTAAGTTTACCAACAAGAGCAACGGCAACAGCAACAGCAACAACAACAGCAACAACAACGGCAACGGCAACAGCAACAAATGTTTTCCTGCATTCTCAACTCGATGTTGGCCAAAAAGTGCCCGAACCCAAGGGGCGAGCGGACAGGCAACAAAACTAAAATGGAGCATCTCGGAACGATGCAAGCCAAGTATGGATGTATGTGTGTATGGATGAATGTCAAATCGACAGAGAACTTATCTACAGTTGTGATGTATGTATGTATGTATGTATGTATTTAAATCAAAACTAGATTTGCGGCGGCATAAGTAAGTGGCAGTATGTGTAGTTTACGTGGTTAACAAACTACTCAAAGCAATTACCACACAGTTTGCGCAGAATTAATTGATTGAAGTATGAAAGGAACATTTTTGAAATCATATTAAATGTGCAAATTGCCTCAGATACACTTTGTGGGCGTGGTTTATGTTACCAGTTTAACTTGCTGTTAAACTCATATGTAACTGAACGCTTAAGACAAACGCAGTTTAAGGATTTACAGCGCATGTATGTTACAGCAAGTTCTGTTACTCTAAAATTAGACAAATTGCATATAATATGTATCAGCGTAATAGTATTATTAACATCTTTATAATGCAATCTTTTCTTCTTTATAATGTATTAACAGTTTATCTTCAGCGAGAGCTACTTATTGCACTTTAATACAAGTCTGTAGACTAAGCAAAATTGTATTATTAGAAGAATACAACGAGAATATTACCATTAACCGTCATTAATAGGACTATATACATATACACACTTGTATATATGTATGTAATGAAATTATTATAAAACACTATGGTACAGGTTATTACATACAGAAAAAATAAACCATAAAACAATTAAAATAAATAATTTTATATTACAAAAATATTGTAATAAAGCAAAGCAAGTAAATTAATGAAATATATAAATTGAGTAAATTTCTATAAATACACTAGTTTTGATCGGCTAAATATCTTAATAATGGGGGTCATTTTGGGCCTAGATCACATGAGTAATCTGCCTCGAACTGTTAACTGTTTAACATGCTGTTAAATTCAAAGCAAATAGCTCTTCAGCGAATATACAGTTTTTGCAGAGCGAGTACCGTTACATCTTAATACAGACAAGTCATGCACCAAACTAGGCACACTTTAGGTAGCGCTGTTAAGGCTGTTAACATGGCCGTTATGTGCTGTTAAGTGAGCTATGTTATTAACAGCAAAGTACAGTTCTCCGTTACGAGCTCATGACTGCCGTGTAAGTGTGTGTAAAAGACAAAAGTAGGCACTCCCAGCAGCAGTTGAAGCATGTATATAGTATACTTACTATAATATATAAATGTTATATAGAGTATGTTATGTACGTGTTGGATTTGATTAATTATGTTGCTGTTGCTGTTGCTGTTGTTGTTGCTGTTGTTGCGGCAGTTACTCGAGCAATAACCCTAGCGTCGCTTTCACTTTTCCCTCGATTTTCCCGGTTTTGTGTTTTCCTCTTTCTTTGTGTTTTTTGTTTTTTGTTTTTTGCTTTGCAGCTGACGCAGTCAACTGCTTGTTTAACCCCTTACAGCGCACATCCTGTACTTGCCACATGATGTGGCACGGCGTCGCTTGGAATGGCGTCGCATGAGGCAAGGGCTATGCCAGCAATGTCACGTAAACGAGCAGAGCAACAACAACTACAGCAACAACTGTAGTTAGCACAATGAAGAGCATAAATTGTTGACCAAACCAAAAAACTGTAAATAAATATTTTAACTATTCGCAACTTTATTAACTTTGCTCAAGTGCCGCAATTTATGGCACGCAAAAAAAATGTAACTATAAAAAATAAAAGCCCACAAGGCAGCATATATGTAATACAGAAAATATCATATACCATAGCGTGCATGAGCGTAGTGGAGTTAAAGCGAGGAGGGTTTGGTTACTAGGTAGGTGTATAGAATACGCAGATCAAGTTTATTTGGAATCTTGGATGCCACGGCCCTTCCGCCCACAATCCCCATCAATCTACTTAAATTTTGTTTACAGTAATTCTTGGAGATTACTTATATCTAAATGGATGAATTAAAGTCTTATCAGGAGTTTGTATACCCAAATACTCATATAAGTATGAGTGCGATGCTTGAATACATTCACGTATTTAAATGTCGCCGATTGGGAGCTCATATTGGCAATCAGAACAATAGTGTGGCAGTCTCTTCTTGCGATAGTCATTTGCAGATTCATTGCACCGTTCAGGTTATATATAAATGCCTGTCCTAAGCAGCCCATGACATTGAATTCTGTGGACACATTGGAGAACTCCTTGCGACGATTGTGATAATAGCCCAGCTTGGAGAGACGCAGCAGCATGCCACATGACTGTGAGACGGCTGGCGGGGTCCGGATTGAGCTTGAGGTGACCTGTGTACACGTCCTTTTTCAGGTAGATGCCCTCTATGACCATGAAGGAGTGAATGACATTCTGCACCACATCGTAGACTCCATTGGCATCGCTCAGCTTCGACAGCTCCATTGAGAGCGTGGGATTCACGCTGGTATTTGTGTGAAGGGACGTGGCTTTGGTCTGGGTGGATGAGTTTATGGATTTGAAGGTGCTCTGCTTCTCGGGCAACAGCGTCAGCTTGCTGGAGCCGCCCACAAGCGGTTCCTCCTCCAGGTAGCTGACCAGGAGATTCGCCAGCGGATGTCGCATATGCTGATCAGCGATGCCCTCGGTCCGCAACAAATACTCGTCGCAGAAGGCCTAACCGGACAGGTGGGGGGACTGCTGGTGCACCAGGCCTGGAATACGGGGCCGGAGAAGGCGGTGGGTTAGAGCTCGATATATTGCACGGCATTCATCAGCAGCTTATCCACATTATCCAGCGCTGTGTGCTGCCTTGTGCTCTCAACAGTCTTGTCCAAATGTGCAATTGAGTTTTTGATTTAAACTTTTATAATAAATATTGAAATGACAAATTCTAGAGAAAATATGCAAAACTATTGATGGCAAATTCGATGGTATCGATGTTTTCAGAATTGTCCGATATGTCGATGTTAAAAATGAAACATCGATATATCAGACATCACATCAAATAAAAAACTTATTAGCAATCTAGTGCAGTTGATACAAATTCAACGCTGCTTTGATGTCTCCTGTTACTTCTTTTTTGCCTTACATTGTATATGTAACTAGTATTTATTGAAAGCGCCAGAGGATTGGGGGTGGGTCTCCCACAGTCGGTTACGTCCGACTATAGCCTTTTGTACGACTGATCTTCCCCTTCCATATATATTTGCTTATAATTAAACAGCTAAATAATATCATGAAATTATTATTTGGATAGTTAAAACAATTATATTGTTATACAACTAAATATTTTAAATCCAGAAAGTACCTAGCCGATTAACCATTCTTATATACCAGCATGCGAGTTCTATGTTTAATTTTAAATCATAGAATATATGTAGTCAAAACCTCTTTCTACGGTCAATTGTAAAGCTGTTAAATTTTCAGCTCAGCACACTCGACTGCAGCATGTAGAAACGATTGTGGCATTCAGAAGCTTGCAGCTCACGCACATTTCACACCGAAATTGAAGTTGTGGGATAATTGCTGCACATGCTGCCACACATATAGTAAATAATATAGTATTATTATAATACTAACTTTGGTTTCTTATTGTACCCTCTACCGATTGCAATTGGGTAACAACTAACTTTGTGCGAATGTTTCCTCGACTGTTGCTCTACGACCGCTGGTATTGAACTGCTCTTTCCGACTCATGATACTCAACTGCTGCTTACGATTTTTCTACAATATTGCCACATGATTTAATGTATCATCACCTTCTACTTATCGCTACCTTAATTTATCCCGAAAAGCTCATTAAAATAGGTTAATAAGTACAAAAGTTATTAACGAATTAATATTGAAATTAAAATGTTTCCTTTAAAATTAAATAACTTAATTAATATGGTCAGTTGACATAAATGAACCAGTTCCCTTTTAAAATCTAACAATCCGAAACATAAATTTTTCAACACAGATACCAGAGTTGCTAGTGTCAAAGCAGTAAATTTACTTGCCTAGTTGAAGCCAGTAAAATCTATCATTCGTTTGGAAAGTGTTGAACGGTAAGCACACAAAATATTAAAATAATTGTGAAACTTGCAATAAACAATTCAATTATTTCAAGCAGTAAATAAACCTGCCTAGTGTGAAGCCAGTATCATTCGTTCGGAAGGTGTTGAACGGTAAGCATACAAAATATTAAAATAATTGTTTGTAAAACTTGCAGTAATTCCTTAAAGCGATAAAAATGCCACGGGCACGTAAACCTCGTCCACCGGAACTGGTGATAATGTATATCCACCGTTCGCTTTTGTGCCCGCCGGAAGAGATCTGGCGCTATACAATCGCTGGTCGCAATGGCGGGGGAGGGAGAGCTCCAATAGTAACCATGTGGCGAGTGCGAATACCTTATTGTGGTCATGGAGACTGGTACGATAATTTAGCTAATGGGGAGCCGCTTGCCAAGGTAATGTATAGTTCATAATGGAAACTACGAGAATTATTTGCGTTTAGTTTATATTTAATTACATAAAATAATTAATATTACTAATACTAATATTACTTCATACAGCGCCGCCGCAGTAGTGAAGAACTATTGGCCAACTCTGACTTGCATTTCCTGAAAGCCAACTTTGCCAAGTGGCGCGATGAGTCCGACGAGGAAGAGGGCGGAGATCCCAAGGACAATAATATGTTCTCCAACTATGGAGGACTTGGAGACGCCTGGAACAATAAGTTCGACGATTTCAATGTTGATGAGGATGATGACTCGGACGACAACATCTCGAATCTGTCGCAGACCGACGACGAGGAGGATGGTGGAGAGGGCGACAAAGAGAAGCAGGAGAAGCAGGAGAAGCAGGAGAAACCAGCTGCCTAAGCAGCTAGCTTGGATGGGCATTTTTGGAGTACTAGTTTCGTAGCATCAACCGAGGCCCTTATACTGTTAAGCAACAACACAACACACACACGCATAAGCCCCATCCCCCTCATAACACAAACAACGCATTCATACACACTATTCCAAAAATAAGAAATTTATGTTAACGAAAACAACAACATCATGAACAACAACAACAACAACAACGTTTAATATACGCTGGATTTTCGCAACAACAACAACAAGAGCAACAGGAAGAGAGCTACAATCAATTTATTGCGAAGTTTAATTTGCAATTTATTAATTTTTTGTTTCCTGTAAATAAAGGAAATTAAAATTAAAAAAAAAACCCGATAATTAGCTGCTCTACGCTAAGGACACGGTGCGCTTGGGAGAGGCTCCATACAGCCAAACACCATTTACATACATACATTACATACATTACATTTACATTTACATACTTTTTATGAAATACTCCAAGCTCAGACGCACAGCAAAACTAAAATAAACTAAAAAAATAGATACAAATTACACTTAAAAAAAATTTTTTTGTCGTTAAATTGAATCGGTAGGGTTTATGGTAATTAAGCACCAAACAGCAATTGTAATATATTACAATTCCGGCCGTGGTAATGCATTCCTTTAGCAATCTCTTCTCTACTCGTACATATGTATATAATTTTGCAGATTACACTTGATATCCTGAAACCTTACTGGAATCTCTCTCTCTCTCTCTTATGAGACGCTACATGCAGTCGAGGACCAATATAATTCCTGTTTAACAAACACACAAATCAACAGATACACACAAAATAAAATATATGAACGAAAATTATTCTTAAAACATGCCAAATTTGACTTCTGATGCCTAACAGGACTTTTGGACAATAGCTAAATAAAATATTAAAATATGGAAAAATATCACAATGAATAAGAGAATAAACGTGTATACTAAAAATAAATAAGTGTATTTTAAAATAACGGTAATAGTAAAATTTTTGTACATATAGCTATTTTAAGCGCGTTTTACATTTATTCGTAACACATTCGGAAATATTCAAAACATTCACAGAATTAGTTGTTTTTTGGTCATTTTGTATTCATGTTTTGTTTTGATCAATGCCCTTATGGAAAGAGATTATTCATTGCAGTTTGCATTTTCAAATATCAGCTTTTACTGATATAATATAAAAAGATATGTATAGGAACGATCCGACTGCAAATTAAGGTGAGGCTTGGCGCTAATTCACCGATGGATTAATTATAAAATAAACTGCTTAACATATTTAAATCAAATGGAAAACCATTATAGGATGAATTACTAAAAAACATTTTCAAATAAGTTTTAATAAAATAGTCCTTTGGGTTGCGCTGAAATCAAAATTTGAATAGCTCGCTGTGAAATCGACCACTAACTTTATTTACGACAACGGCAGTTTTGTTTGTAATTATCTCTAGTGCGTATCAAGAGCTACAAGTTTCTCTTTCTGTTAAAAAATAAAAAATGGTCAGGAACATGTTTTTTTTCGCTCTGAATGCGTACGAATTCGTTTGAAAGTAGCTTGCGACACTTTGAAAACGCTCATATATGGATTAATATTCTGAAAGTCCAAGTTGTTAGAATAAACAATATTTTATTAAAATCAAAATTGAATATTTTATATACTTGCTGCATCCCCTACTTTATATTCGGGCTAGGCCTTTGGCTTCGTCTTGGCAAAAGATTCACAGAGCTCGTTGGCAGATGCAAATTTTAATTACTTTGCCACTTTTGGTGGCAGCTTTTGCTGGTTTTGCGTTAAATATTAAATCGAAATTCATTTGTCTTAAGCGACCGCAACAAACACGCACATACACACATACAATCTCACACACACACGCACGGTTACCCACACACTTACTCGTGCAACCGCAAGTTTGGCACGCAGTCAAGCGCTAGGCGCCACAAAGTATGCTACACGCATTGCAACTACAACATCTCACACACACACACACACACACAAGCACATCTGCAAGTTAAGCAAAGTTGGCAAACAAATTAAATAACCATTTGGCGACTTACCGTGCCATACACATACACACACTTACGCACACACACCCACACACACATTGCTCAATATTAGTGCAAATAGCAAGAGCAAAGAGCAAATAATAAAGCTCCTCCTGCCCATTAGCCGAATCAAACTAATTGCTTCTTGAAAAATATTAATATTTAAAAAATATGAGTACATGGTTATTGGGTATCGATGTACTATTATAGTACTACTAAGAACTAGGGGTATAGAGGAATGGGATATAAGAGCATAGAGTGGGAATATAGGATATGTTTAAGAGCATTGCATAAAGGAATGTACTATGTAGGAGTATAGGATATTGGAGTATATGATATAGGGGTAAAAATATGAATATCGGAGTAGAGATTATAGAAGTAAGATATCTAGTAAACCATAAGCTTGGCATCGAGATTTAGGATATACTAGGAGTAAAACATATAGCATTCGAAGTAAGGCATATTGCAGTATAAGAAATAGAATTTAAATATAAATATAGAATTTAAATAAATTTAAATTTAAATATTTTGTCGAGCATTGTAGGAGCATATACAGATTCTGAACATATATTGTTATTTATATAGGACCCAAAGTTAATATATATTAGTTAGGACTAGGGCATCAGTGTAATTAATATCTATTCAAAAACAAAATGAGATAATTTAAAATTTGCTTTGTGTGTCTGTAAAGACTGAATTTGATTGGAAACTCTATTGGATCCCAAAATGCAATTGTTGTTGTCGCTGTTGTGGCTGCTGCTGTTTACCATTGGCATTGGTTTATGGCATGTTAATGAATTTTCGGTTTGATTGACCCAAAATTGAGGCTTTAATGTGATTTGTGCTTTGGCAATGTTTGATTATCGTTTCGTATAGTAGATGCTTGTTGCTGTTGCTGTTGCTGTTGTCGTTATTAATTTGATCGCATTGTATTGACTCCAGATGTGTATTAAAGATAAACTTTTTTTTGTAACTTTTTCGCGAAACGTGACAATTTATCGGCTTTCATTTGTCATTTGCGCCACTGTAATGCTTTGCTTTTGGCTGTCATTTGCTATGGTTCAGGTTCTTTCTCCATCTCCATCATCTTTCTTCCACTTTCGTTTCCTTCCTCTTGATTTACATTTTTTTTTTTTTTTTGCGTTTCCCGTCTTTGCTTGATTTTTGTTTTTTAATTTTCTTTTCTCTCGGCTGATGATAAATGTTGTACGAAAAGGTGATATAATAATTTCATTCTTTCCCTTCTGCCGTTTACCAGTTCCTTCTCTTGCGCGTGGTTGTTATCGTTGTTGCTTAATACATTAATTTATATGAATTGAAGTTGTTGTTACTGCAATTAAGTAAGCATTTCTGTTGCTCTTGTCTTTTATGGAGGCATAAAAATGTCAAAGTCTTAAGGGGAGCAGCACACAAGCGAGGCAGCTTTACATAGTGGTTTAAAAAACTTACCAAATTAGACAGACTTAAGGAATAGTTTTCTGCATTCAAAACGTGGATCTGAATCAGCTCAACTTTGAACAACAAACACTTGAAAATTATAATATCTATAAATAGACTTACATACAAATATCCAAGTACCAAGATATCCAAACTATAATATTCAAAAAATTGTTGGTTTTGTACCAGTATTTCGCGTCAATGAAAATATATCTATATAGTTAGTTTATTAAATATACATATTGTATTGTTCTTTAAGCTGAGCTTCTGGAAAGTCATTTGTATTCAATATAGGAGTTGTAGAAAACATATAAAAAATTGACAAGAAACAACAGTTAATTAAACCTTAATTGATATCTTTTTCAGTCAATCGTATGTTTAAGATACTGCTACAGAGAGTTGTAGCTCTGTCTAGCTGGCATGTCTTATTAAAGCCCTATACAACTACAAAGTTTGTATGTACATATATCTAGTACATTATCTATATACATCTATTTGTGCCAACTCTGGCATAAACGGCATTTTATGCACGAAATGCTATTGCACATGTTTAGCAAGGCAATCGAATGCAAACAAGCAGCTCGAAGAACTCGAACTGCAACTGGAACTGCAACTGCATCCGAATGACAAAAAAAAACTATATAGAATATTCTATATATATGCATGGATGCATGTAGGTATGGAGTTCTCTATGTGCAGAAGGTGAAAGACGTCAGGCAAAGGCGCGGCACGTGATTCTCATCTCAAATTGATTTCCATTTGCAGATGAAGATGTGAGTGTTTGTTGTAATTGCAATTGATTTGTCGCTGTCTTCCTGCGCCTGTGTGTGTATGTATATATTGGTCTCGTAACTCTCTTCGGGTTTGTGGTTTTGGCAATTGGGGCAATCGCAACGTCTGCAGATTAATATTTACTCAGCGCCAAATGCAGCGTATTGAGGCGCGCAGTTAGCTGAAGAGAAAAGAGAAAAGAGTTGCTATCGAGCTGTTTCTGTCTTGGGAGCTCAATCTCGATGACGGCTGCTCAGACACATGTCTTCACAGTCTTCACAGTCTCCTCAGTTCATACAGCCAAATGCTTACATTTCATTCAAATAGGATTTGTATTTGTTTGCCTTTTGGCTAAGCTGCCGTAGCCTTTGCCTTTGCCGTTGCCTTTGCCCTAGCCTTGGCCCTAGCCTGACATAAATTGCATGAGAAAACTCAACTAAAGCCAGCTCACATACTATACACACCTGAGCGTGTGTGTGTGCCCAAAAGTGTTGGGCAAATATTAAGGCCAGTTTGTTGAAACGCTAATTTAATGTGCTTGCAAAAGTGTCTTTCAGATGCACTGCGTGTTTGCGGTCACAACAACACTGACAACAACAACAGCAACGTACGACTACGCATTAGTGATATCTGTGCAAATATTGGGGCACATTCGGCGTATGAGTAATGTATGTGCTGCATGCGGCTTGCCAAATACCAGCTGACAATGATGAAGCGTGGGCGATTGTGTGTGTGTGTGTGTCTCAGCATGTTGCCATTTTTTACTTTTTTTAAATAAAGGGTCTAATCAGTCAAATTCTGCAAAATTATTTGAATTGCGAATCGCTCAGGCAAACCTTAACAAGGGTTTCACTAGAATGTAGAGCAAAACTCAACTAGGCAATTATCTTTTTCAATCCAATAAGCTTTGTCATTGTTCATCGAAGCTGTGAATTTCATTGCGATAGGATAGGGTACAGCGGAGATATGTAACAGATCATTGGGAAGAAGGTAGTAATGGTGTAATCAGGGTCTGCTACTGTCAGTTACGTCCAAATGCAACCTTCTGCCATACTGATTTGCTCTGTTCTTACTGGTTTTTATTACCGTAAGCCGTACGAGTTTTGATTTGGTTTAATTTTTAATTTATTAGTATTAATAGCTAACACGGCCCGTTGATTTGGATATTCCATTTAAAATAGCCGATCAGCCTATCAATACCGTTTAAAATATGGTTTAAAAGTTTTAAATTATGATCCATGATTTTATTTATTTCATGGGAACCGGAAACCCTTTAGTAGAAATTAATTTGATAGCAAAATAAATTTTTTTTCCAGTGTTGCCATATCAATTACAGACAAACTGGCGAATTTGACCAACATTGTCAAACAATTACATGACTTTACAATTAATTTGTCCTTACAACACGATAACAGTTCAAAAGTGGCAGACAAAAGGTCGAAGGGAGAAAGTTGCTAGGGCTAAGCCATACATATGTTCATGTAAATGCAAATGAAATGAAAATTTTAAATGGAGTGGTCAGAGGGGCAGAGAAAGGAGGTATTGGCTTTGTCGGCTGGTGTGGGTTATGAATCTGTGGGTCTGAGCTTTGAACGGTCAATGTGATAATGAAATTTTGCAGCAGACAACGCAATGGCTTCCTGATAGCTGTTGAAAAGATGGCAGACGGATAGCCAGACAAAGAGAGTGCCAGACAGAGAAAGGAATATAGCAGGAGAAGATGGCAGCAAGCAAATAGTGCACTATGGACGGAAACACCTTGAATTTTGACTAAACCACCTATTTTAGAAATATTATACAATTGTTTTGAGTCTTATAAAGCATATGTTAATTTCATTTTCCAACTTCGCTAAATTTTTTCTTTAGTTCCTTTTATTTTAAATGTTACAGTGTATATTATATATGTTCATTGTGTTTAAAGGGGGCGTGGCATCCAACAATTGAAATAAACGGTCATACATTCCAAAAAATTGCAGCTCTAGCACCTTTAGTTTTCAAAATGGCCGCGATCATACAAACGGAAAGACGGACAGTCACACAGACAGACGGAAATGGCTATGTCTATTCAGCTCGTCGTACTGATCAAAAATATATATACTTCTGCCACGACTCCATATGTCTTTTACATTCACCTGTTACATTAACCGTGTGTTTATTTTGAATGGCTACAGGGTAAAAATTATTACATTTATGTTCCATGACCGTAGTTTCTGATATCTCCTAAAAAGATTGCATTTCCTAATAAGATAAATAAGATAATTTCGGGCAATATAAGATGCCTACCTTAAAAATTGTAGAAATGCCAAAGTTTAGAGGAAAATATTAGGTTTCTAGTCCATAGTGCAGTGGCTTGTGTTGGCTGTTGATGACACTTGCTGTCAATGTATGTGACTCAGAGTGATGTCAAGCCATGGATATATGTATAAACTGGCAGTCAAGAGCAGCCATGCTTGTTGCAGTTAGATCAACAGTTTCCACACACAGTCAAACTGTAATCTAATCAAACGACAATATATGCACATATGTACGCATCCCTGCAGTTTCATTTTAGAAATTTCTCAATTTCTTTACCCTATGTTAATGCCATTAAATAGGTAACAATATTCAGTCCATAATATGATATTGTTGCTAACAGCGAGAGTTAGGCCATCGAGAATTGAGCCAGCGAGTAGTATTTAATTCATTTAAAATATATATCAATATTATATTCCTATTATGTTTATTCATTAGATTCAAAATTGTTTACTTCGACTAATCGATCATGAGTCGAAACAACCGATGATCGGTTAATCGCATCAGTTGAGCTATCGATTATTTTGTCAGAGGGACAAAGCACACTGCACCACAACAAGTTCTATTTGCTACAGGAAATCAGAATCGTTGTACTGCAGGGATGTTAGCCAGTATTTGCTGCATCATGTCGCCTCTCTCACTGTGTACATTGTTTGCCTCTGTCTGAGCTGCAATTTAAATGTCATTTATTTTAAATGTAATAACTATTTTAACATGCAGTCAGTTGTCGTTCGGTTGCCTGATTGCAAAAATGATTGCATGTAATCACTCATAGGACACATTGCCCGCAAACACAGCTCTCCAATCCTCTCAATGGCGTCTCCTTTGCACAACATTACTGATTTGTTATGCCTGGGTCTCTCACAATGCATTCCCGTTATACAATCAATCATTGTTCTTTAAACAATGTTTTCCAACAGATGAGAGCGAGAGGGCGATCTGTCTGTCATTGAACTGCATCAAATGCACAACATAATCCTGCATGTTATACTCGACTGTATTCAACAAATTCATTCGATTCGAGAGCATCAAATTGAGTGATGACAAGCATTTGCTTGCTTTTCATTGATGTGTTCCATATAGTTTTCCGGCTTAACGTTTGTATTTACAACAAGTACGGATGAGGCAGATCAATCGGATGGAAGGCTATAGTCGGAAGTAACCGACAGTACCTGGCAGATCCGACAGATCTGTGTTTCAATAGTCACTGCAAAGTAATTTAATTTTTTTGCATATTTTTGTAATGTGAAGAAAAAGTTTTCATTTTGCTAAAAAAAAAACTTGAACTTATTGGAATTGAGGTCAAGGTACAAATTTTGGCCCAATAAAAAAAATTTAAATCAATATATAATTTTCTTAATAACGAATCTAAAACCTAAGATTATTTATTTTTTCACCTACATTTGCCTTATAGAGATAAATGGCATTTTGGTATGCAGCACAAATTAAATTAAATTAAATTAAACTTAAAGCTTTTTTGTTCCAAATCCTAAAGCCTGAACCTAAAAACGTTACTTATTTTTACAAAGAGCTGAACTAAAACTATTTGTTGTTAGCTAAGAGGTTTTTCATTTCGCGCACCCTCAATGTACTAGCCTGGATAGTATATGATAATATATATTCATTTGATACTGCCATATACAGGTGCATATGCTGTATTTGTATATGCATGACTGCAAAATGAGGTCATACGCATATTTTATGAATATGACCGTCTCTCTGCGTGCGGGTGTTTGTGCTGTTAACGGTCCACAACAATGGCCAAGACTGCTGAGGCTGTTTCTAGGCCCTCTCGCCTGTGATTAAAATGATATTTTCAGACAATGTCAAACAGCGTGTGACTAATGGGTCTATGGGTTGTCCGAAATGTCTGTTATTACTTGATAAATCTTGTCGGTCACACATTTTAGCCAACAGTCCACAACAACCCCCTCAATAACCAACAAGCACAGACACACACACACACACACACATGCACACAATTTATATGCTTATAGTGTATGTGTATTCAAGGCAATCGTGTGTTTTGTTTTATGCAAATCCCCTCTATGCGAGCCTAATGACAAATGGGTCAAAAATTTGCGTCTAATGACACAAATATGCTTGTTTCTGCCTATACATTTTATGCATAAATAAACTTGTACAAGGCTAGAATTTAACTCAAAAAACTATAAAAAAAAAAAAAACAGTAAGGACGGATCTACAGTCGGACGTAACCGACAGGTGAAAACTCTGAATTTTTATGTTTCAATAATGATTAATATTACTACAAAGTAATTTATTTATTGATATTATTCACACCTATATATAGTACTTTATATATATATATATATATATATATATTGTCTGTTGCATATCTTCGCTTGATCGTATCCGATCGTAATATAGTTCACAGCACTGATAGAGAATTCCACAGGCACGAAAATCCCATTTTTATCATTACAATTGTAAACTAAAACCTAAACAAACTAGCTAGCTTTTATAGTTGTTGAGATCTTGATTTTTATATGTGCGGACAACCGAACAGACGAACATAGCTATATAGTCCTGAGTCAGAATATATATGCTTTGTGGGGTCTACCACGATGCCTTCTGGGTGTTACACACATTTTTGATTTGCACTAACTTAATAGACCCTTTTGTACTTATTTAAAGCACAGGGTTTAAAAAAAACAATAACATAATAGGAAAATACCAAATAAAGCAAGAGCGAGAGAGAGAGAGAGAGAAAGAGAAGGAGAGAGAGAAAAAGATTGACATAAGGAGAAAGAGAGACAGAGCATGGCAGCAAACTATGATTGAAGACTTTCTGGCAACGACCTAGACGAGCTTTCGGCCTGGCACATTAATCAATTGGGCAAATAAACATAAGATTAACTTAAATGGCCATAAGGGTAATGCGAGAACAGTCGTATTATGGTTTCAGTTCAGGCATTCTATAAACAAAGCCAAATGCCAGAGTGCCTTAGAAAATCTTTTGAAAATATGAGCTATAATTTGTAATATACGAGGGTGGGCTGCGAAGGATGCGACGTCGCCAAGAAAACACTTTATTTTTAATAAGTTTCATAATTTGTTCGGATATGGCAACTTATCAGCTGTTACCCTGTGAAGTTCGATTGCATTGGTTGCGTTCACGAAGGAAGCGTTCCCTAGATATGCGATAAATCGATAAATTTGAAGCCTCGAAACGTTGCCACCTGTTTCATTTTTCAAGATGGAGCTCAAAGTTAAGTACATAAAAACATATATTGGCTATTTAATATTGTTTTGACTGCTTTTTTATTGCAGTGGATGATAGGAAATGGACAACCAGTTCAACGAAGCTCTTATTATGATCATACTATGAGCGCAAAGAGTTTCGCAATCCGAAGAAAAAAATTCGACATGAGAGTTTTATAATGAAATACAAAATATATTGGGAAATGTTTTATTTCAATATTTTAAGGATTTAATTGACATTTTTTTAGGCATCTATTCATCTATTAAAAGATAAAATAAAGCAAATAAAGCTTAACAACAAATATTTTGCGACTATGTGTGTTCAGTTAAATGAAAGGTAATTGCTATTAAATTTATATTATTTACATAAGTATCATGTTAGCATTATATTAATATCAATGCCAGCCCGATCAGACTTATGTGCAGAAGTTTGGTTAAGCTTTAAGTAAAACTTGACATGGAGCTGAAGTTGATGTTGAATATACTAATCTGATGGCACGTAACGTTGTTGATGTATTATTTACATAAGTAGTCGGATTCAAATGGAACAACTACAATAGAATGAAGTCCATTGGCCGATGGCCAAGTTGTTTATATTTGATGTGCTTGTATTTGGATTTGTATTTTTGCTATGTAGTTGAACAATTTCTGAAAGTCTACATATATTCTATAGGCAAATCGTGGCTGGTGACAATAAAAAACACCCCATCGAGGGATAAACTAAATCAAACAGAGCAGGGAACAAGCCAAATACGTAACGTGGCTCCGGCTCAAGACACATGAGGCAAAAAACTCGAAGACCTAAACAAATAGTACATATGAAGCAAATGTGACACCAGGAGAACTTAGAAAGAAACCGAGAGAGAAGAGAGAAATGGGGGCATCAGCAACAGGAATTGACTCTATTTGTCTTCATTACGTCTGGCAACATTGCATTGGGTGTTGAGCTTTTAATGCTTGATATACAATATAGCTAAAAACGTCATTAAATTAAACTCATTAGCCGAAGTCAGAGCTGGAAATAGTTGTAAGTTTGTGTTGAATATTATTATGCCAAGACAGAATTGGAAGGATGAGCGTCTACATCTGTCATGAGAGAGCTCTACTCTCCACTCTAAATTGTCAGGCTCACAGCCGAGTTATAGAAATTCGTTGTCAAAGTCAAAGCCATAGTTTCCTGGAGTAGGCAAACTTCCAATTTGAATGTAAATCAGTCAGCACACAACCGTATTTATTAAGCTGCATAATTAGCCAGCTTTTGACCAGAAATCATGCTAAAACAAATTTTGGTTTTTTTGCGTGCAATGTTTTGGTTTTTGTTTTGTGTTTTTTAATTTTTATTTCACACTCTTCAGGTTGAAAATTTATTTGTCTGGACACAGCGGTTAAGTGGGCTACACTTTAAAATTGTACTTATGCTGCTCCTGATTGCTGACGCTGGAAGAAAGGACTTAGGTTGGCATTAGGGAAAGCACTTGACATCAGGCGGTTTGTGATGATGGCAGCACTGACAGTCCTAAGTCAACATCCTTCCAGGCATCCTTTAGTCAGGCCCAGAGAGTCGAGAAACATTGCTCACCTTGCGGTAATAAGAACCTGCAATATTATTATACAATTTTTCCGCCTCGCCTGTGTAAGTGGGTGGAGAATGATAATATATATATATCTATATATGTATATATATATATGTATAGCGCTTGAAATGGGTCTGATGTTGGTGGTTGGCAAGAGGCAGGCCGCGGGCAATCATTTCTGCTTGATGTCTGTGCGCGGTAATTTCAGATAAATGAAAATGCATAAACAAAGAACTCATTAAATTTCTGGAAAGCCGACTGCTCCCATGTCGACAGCACTACAGGTGGGATCTGAATCTGGTTTCCTATAAGTGTGCTCTGGCTCTGGCTCTGGCTCTGGCTCTGGCTCTGGCTGGGCTGCGCTTCTGGCTGCCATAAATACGCACTATCTGGCGCCTGCCTTCGCAGTTGTTGTTGCTGTTGCTGTTGTCGTTGTTGGCCGCATAACACCTGGCCAACTCTGGGAAGTGCATGGATTGTGTAAAGTCTCTGGGCCTGGTCGAGTGCATTTCCACGAGAGTGCATAATTGTCTCTGTTGCATCCCTTGGCTCAGGCCTGTTATTAAAGTTGAAGCAGTTTCAGCTGGCTATGTAATGTATGCATTCTTCGATTGCGATGCCAAGGGATTAGCGCTTGAAATTTCAAATTGATTTTCGCTCCTGGGTGATTATCACCTCCAGTGCCACAGCTCGCGCTGCGCGCTCGACCATACATTTTCCATTCTGGCATTGCTGCTACGCAGTTAAAAAAAAATTATATTTAAAATACAGGGTACAGGGTATTCTACAGTTAGGCGCAGTTATAGAAAATTATATTTAAAATATAGGGTACAGGGTATTCTACAGTTGGGCGCGTCCGACTGAAGTGTTTAAATTTTAACAAGTATGCATATGCAAATATACATTTTACTAGCCTAAGTTTAAAACATTTTATAAACAATATTTTGACGAAGCAAGTACAGGGTATCTGCTGCTCGTCCAGTTTGTTACTGTGCAATTCCTGCCGCTGCAGCGCGCTGTCGTCTGTTCTCACATGTTAATGTGATTCACTTGAAAGAAGCTTGGCAGCCTGAAAGCGAACCAGAAGCTAAGGCACATAGAACTTATATGTGAAAGTGTGTGTGCATTGAAAATTTAATTAAATCAACATACATAAACAAATTATTTTGTTTGGAGGACGCATCGCATGAATTCGACAACAAAACTCGAAGCAAAAGCAATAAAAGAGTACAGCGGCAGGAGGGAACAGCGGAAGACCGTCTGGGTAATGCTTTTGATTTTGCTTTTCTGATTAACATATTTCTTTTATCTGGAAGTCAGAGTCTGTGGAGTAACTGTAGCGAGGGGTCTCCCACAGTCGATGCCAGCTCCTTTGTGCTCATGAGCATTTTATCAAAGTTATGAAAGCATTTTTGATAACTGACTACAGGACCAAGCGACAAATCAAAAACAAACCAGAGAGTACGAAGCTGATCAGTCGGACGAAAAGGCACAGTCAGGCGTAGCCGATAGTAGAACACACACAGGGGCACACAGACAGCGCAAATATCTTTAAATAGAGCTTATGCATGCAACATTTGCTCGAACATATCTTCGTTATTTCTTATCCGAAAATCCGTAACACAATTCACAGCGTCGCAAGAAACTACCATTAGCTACAAACATACCAAACTACAAGTCTATGAAATTGTGTTTGCTTTCTGTATAGGAAAACCTAAACACCAAAAATTGTGTCTCCAGTTCTTATAGTTTACGAGACGGACGGACTGACGAACATGGCTATATCGACTTAGCTTGTCGTCCTGATCAAGAATATATATTCTTTGTGGGCTCTGCCACGCCTTCTTTCGGGTGTTACACTTGTTTTACTTTTACACTAACCGAATAGACCATTCTGCATTTTTTTCAAAGCACAGGATATAAATATGCACATACATATAAATGTCAAACAGACTGTAGTATTGGTTATAAGTTAAATAAAGTAAATACATTATATTTAGTATTATGTATTATGTATTTGATTTACATTTGTAACCATATATACTCTGGCACATACGAGTTCTACTTGTCAGTCGCCATGACAAAACTTACAAGTCAGGCACACACCAAAAGCAAACTTTTTTAATTAAAGCACAAAAACATCATAACAACAAAATAAATGAAAGCGCAAATACATAAAAGTTGCCACACTGACAATATCTTTTCCTGACCATCAGTCAAGGCTATGAACAATTTCAGCGAATTTTTCTAAATTTCCTTACAACTTTCCACGTCCTATTAAACACCTGAACAACATTCAGAACCAACACAGTTACGCATGATCGCACTAAACTAATTAAAATATTGATATATTTATGTTCTATAATGCATATAGTTTAAGGTATAAGTGTTAAGTGACTTTCTGCGATTTGCGTAGGAAGGGGGGAGGTATCCAAAATCTAAAACAAACTTAATCTGCCTGCTGAATAGGAGAACCTTAATACTTAAATACAAAATATTGTATACATAACTCTCATAGTTACTACGATTTAGGCGGTAATACGGACGGACAAAGAGATAAACGGTCAGATGGATAGACAGACAGGACTATATCGACTCACCTCGTCATCCTGATCAAGAATATATTCATTTTGTGGGGTTTGACACGCCTTCCTCTGCATGAAAAATATATTCTACCACAGTAATTACACGTTTTTTAATGGGTACAAACTATAAATATCCATATTCAGGCGATATTTTACTAGCTCTATATATCAATTAAAACATTGTTAATAAGAAGAAAGGGATTAAGGAATTTATGAATGCAGATTTTAATTCATGCTAAATGTACTATATAATGTATACTCTACGTACAAATATTTTACTAAACTCTTCTGGCATTTAACTAATGGTAATTGCGGTTTCAAATCGACCCCTAATGGAGGTGCGCAACTCGCTGAGGTTTTTACTGGTGGAATGAGATACAGGCTAAAACGGTGCACGAGGAAGAGAAGAGGGGGAGCTGGATCTGAAGCTGGAGAGGATAGGGTAAGACACTAAAATCGCCGCAAGTTTATGTTGCATAATTTTATTGAGTTCTGGCTAAGCAGCTGTAGCGGCAAATGCTAATGGAGCAAGGGGCAAGGGCGCCAGATGCAGGCTGACGAAAAGAGAAGCGTGTTCCGGGAAGGGGCAGAGGCAGAGGCAGAGCAGAGAGAGGGGCAGAGGCAGAGCAATTGGCAAACATTCTAAAAGTTGTTTTGGCAGCTGTTCTTTATAGAAGACTTGTACACACATACGCACATTTCCCCTGCCCTTGTTGCCGTTATTGTTATTGTGTATTATTATTATGATTATTGTTATTGTTTTTGCATTTTAAAGCAAATGGACTTTTATGCGTTTCCGTGTATGTGTTTGTGTGCCAAAAATTAGTCCACAATGCTGTGTGGCAGACTCGTTCGCAGTTGCTCTTGTTGCTCTACCCTGTACCCATGAAATGAGCAAAACAGAGTTAATCGGTTTGGTAAGAATGTATGTAACAGACGAAAGCAGGCAAGGCAGACCGCATAAAGTATATACTACATATGTATTCTCGACGGGCTGAATCGATCTAGCCCTATCTGTATATCGTGACGCACGCTGAGATTTCGGAAACTACATAGGCAGATGTACCATACACAGATTGAGCTTAACCCAAATGCTGGATGTCACGCCCCCTTTACGCCTCAATCGCCCAATAAAAAGCGTTTTTGAAATGCGTTAATTAAGACTGATGATTTAAAAAAACTATATTGCAGGCTTTGTCTAGCTTATCCGGTCATCCTAGCGTAAAGTAAGAACACGCATTGCTGCTGGTTTTAAACCTAGGGTACGGGGTATGCCACGGTAGGACCCGTCCGATTGATCCACTCCGACCATTCTGGCTGCTGCTGTGCCGAGGCAGAGTGCTTTGCTTTGAGCATTTTGATGGGCCTTTAACTGCCTGTCCGTCGCCCATCAATTTTACTTACTTTACAGGCAACGCCAGCCTCTAAACATTCGCGCACATAAAAATCAAATTTCCGCATAAATTACCAGCTCAACATTTTTGATGGCCCTCCGTCTTGTTTCATGTTGTACTTCGGCTCTTGTTGTTGCTTATGTGTAAACATAATTGAGGCTTTTATATGGCATAGTATGTGTGCATGTGCTTGGTCTGGCACATATATACGTATATGCATATATATTTATGTGCGATAGAAAATTTAGTAATAATTGTCTGTCATGCGATGCGCTGATAAGCCGTGGAATTGATGTGTTTGTTATGGACTCAAATACCCTAACCGAACACACATAACTGCCGACTCGTGTGCATAATGTGTCCATGAAGGAGCTCAGAGTCCATTATGGCTGTTGGAAGAGTTCGGCTCTCGATATGCAAATATGCAAATATGTTATATGTATTTGTATAAGTGTATTTGTATATTCTTTTTTATTTTTATTTGGACTGCATTTACCTTGGCTTTAACTGTATGTGCGACCCACATAGAAGCCACAGTGTCCCACAGTATTGCACAAACAACAAAATAACTGCGTCGTCAAAGTGACAAAATAAATATGTTTTTATTTTTATTTTATATTTTAAATGATTCGCATGTAGTATTGTAGTAGGTTTTAAAGCTGTTCCTTTGATTGCATTATTTTTTGTCTTGTGACGTTAATGTCACCCTGTACCAATTAGATAAAGTTTCAGAGATACAAATATATCTATATAAATTCGTTAGTATTTGGTAGAATTTTTCAAGATCCATAAATTTTGTAAGCTTTATCAAAGTCAGTCAATATGATGCATGCTGATCGTGTGAATCTGAAGCTTGCGTATTTGTGTTATGTGCACTCTGAAAATGGTCGAAATAACTTTGTAAAAAACTATGTAAGACGCAAGAGTCGACAGAGATCATAAGTATTGAACAGAATAACGAAAAGACATCGATCCGTCCATGTTTGTGCATCTGTCTGTTTAAAGACGTTGATCTCAAATAATAAATTTGGAACATAACTAGGTGTTGTAAATTTTATATACCGCTTGCCATATGAATAAATCATTAAAAACTGTTTTTCTCTAAATTTTTTAATTTATTTTTTTTAGAACAAATTTTCGTAGGTCAGCATTATTTTGTGACTCAGTGTGTCGCAGTAGATTCGTTTGGTTTATCAATTGTTAATCAGCTGTTTTGGTGTTTGTATTTCGCAATAGAAGCCCATGTGGATTAGCGTTCGCACTCTCGACTGGTGGCACACATGATTAGCACTGACCTCTGGCCTTGAAGTGGCCGATAAGGCACAGTTAGACCGACATAGACTAAGCTTACTGGCTGGACTCATGTCGATTACACAGCCAGAGCCGCAGTTGTGTTTCCAATTCGCAGCAACAACGACGTCGAAGATGCGGCATAGTAAGAGCTTCCTACCAATAACACTCTGGCTCAGCTTGAGTCTCATCCTGTGCCTGGGTCTGTGCCCCAATCAATCCCTGGGCATGCGTCTGCGGCAAGAACGCGAAGCAAATGCAGCACCAGAGCCGCAGGCAGCGGCTGAGGCGGTGGAAGTGAATGCAGATGAGGATGAAGAGCTGTTTGTATCGGATGCGACAACCACAGTGGCACCATTGGGCATTGTGTCCATTAAGTCCCGAGCCATTGCCATGGATCGGGGCCTATGCCAAGTGCAGTCCCGTTACCATCCACACTATCCCAAGTGCCATCAGTACTGCAAGAAACTGGAGCATTGGGTTGGGCAGTGTTGGCGTGAGAGTTGCCACTGCATCTCCTGAACTCGGTTCGACCGTAAAGCCATTCAAAACTCAACTTTGTACTTACCATAGAGCTAATTATACAAATTTTGTTGCTGCAACTCCACAATTACTCACACTTTTTTTGTGTCTTTGTGCTCTTTGTACTTCTTGTACCCTGTACCCATGAAGTGGGTATAAACAGGGTTAATAACTTTGGGAGAATCTATGTAACGGGCTAAAGAAGGCGTGTCAGAGCCCACAAAGTATATATAGTCGATATAGCCATGTCCGTCTGTCCTTCTGTCCGTATGAACGCATAGATTTAGTAAACTATTAGAACTAGATCCATATTCGGAATGTAGCTGGGTGTATACAATACGCAGATCAAGTCTATTTGAAATCTGGGACGCCACGCCCCATTTACGCCTAAAATCAACAAAAACCCACATAACGAACGTAATATTGAATGTTATCAGAATATGTACAATAATACCATTATATTTATCTGTTCTAAAAAGTGCATTGAAATTGGTTTATGAACACAGAAGATATTAAAGATACAATATTGCATGCTTCACCTTGGCATTATTATTATATTCTTAAAATACTACTTTAAATGTAGGGTACAGGGTATCCTATAGTGGGGCTCGTCCGACTGATTTGCTCTGTATGTTCTGGTTTGTTTAAACATTTCCCCCATTAACTCGAATTCAAACTGCAAATTCAAGCTGTGCTTATAAAAGTTGCAAGGCTTTTTGATGAGTTACATTTACTGCCTATACTCGGATCTAATTAAGAAGTTCAGCTAATACGCAATAACCAATGAGTTAATTATGTTCACTTTTTGGGCCTTGTGTCAGTTTTTGCAAATATTACAAAGCATAATGATTGGCTGACTCTGCATAATTTACCAACATCTAAGCGGAAGTAAGAATAAATTTAAATCATATTACGATACAACAAACTTTTAGCTACCGCTGCACTGTTATTGATATTGAAGCTAACCCTTTAATGCATTTAAAGCAGAAATTTCAAACATAAGTATAATTCATAACAAAATAAACTTTTTGTCAGTTTTACAGTGGAAATTTAAATTAAATTTATATTTAAAGTTTTAGGCTTCAAATAAAAGCTAAAAAAATCGTATTAAATTTAAATTCAATTTAAGTAACGTCAAGGCCTAAAGTAAATTTAAATAAATCGAAAACTAACACAAATATTTACTTTTAAATGAACGCACTTTAAATATGCAAATAATTTAGTTTCAGTCTGCTTTAATGTCATAAAAAAAACCATCGAAAATTCTGCAAAAGATATGAACAAAAACTCACTTTCATATGCATATAAGTGCCTATATCTCAATCGTATACACACACCTACACATGCATATGTCTGTATATAGTATGTTGCTATAAGAGACCAAGCCAAGTCTATGTGCATATGTATGTGTGTGTGTTTTGCCATTTTTATTACACAGAGCTCAGTCAAACATTTGCCCGAATTTTCATCAAAAACCTACACACACACACACACAGGCGTATGTGTATAGAATTTTCCATGCGCGTGTGTGTATGTGTGAAGTGTGCATAAATGTATGTGTTTGCAGCTCTTTCATATGCTAATTTAATAGTAAACAGTGGCAAAAATTGTACGCCAAGTACAACCACATACAGAGCAGTGTTGCCAATTGTTTATTGAAAAAAAAGCTGCTTTTTGGCGGAAAGGTCTAAAATTGTCGAAAAAATCTCCAAAAATCCCAGGCATTTGCTGCCGGCAAAAAACTATGAGGTTATAAAAAATAAAAAAAAATTTATTATAATAAGCGCCCACCACACGTCTTAACCACGTGGCTTTACCCACTGCACTGTGATAAGCAGCGCTGCAGCAGCAGTATTTATAGGGCTTGCAGGCTGCGCCGTCGCTGTCCCTGTCCCTTGATCAATTCCCGCTTACAACAGTAGCGGATTGGTAAGTAGGTTTAGGAATTTCCATGGTTTTTGTCAATAATTTAGATCACAATCTCGCAATCTCTTTGAATGTCTCAGGAATTACAGAGACATAATTTTTATTCGAATATTACTCTAAAGCTTACTCTAAATTTTACCCTAAAATTTTTAAATATCGAAAATAAATTAAATTAAATATAATAAAATGGCGAATTTCAACAAAATATATATAAAGTTTATGCATTTTCACGATGGAGATTATATTGTGATTTAAAATGAATCATGCTAAGCAAATATCGATCAAAATAATGCCAACACACCTTTAATTGTTTATTATTTTAGCATGAGTTTTGTAAAATTAAAAAAAAAGCTGGAAAAATGCTAAATTATATTTTTAAACTAATAATTCCCGCTTGCCACAGTTTCACAATTTGTACAATTATTTAAAAAAAAAACAGCATGTTTTAACGAAACAAAAACCGATTTGGCAACAGTGATTTAGCGGGACATTGTCTCGCTCTTTTTTTTCTGTGGCTGGGTGTATGTGTGTGTGGGTGTGTTGTGTATGTGTGTGCACACATGTAACGAGTGACAGCCACTAATAGCACACACACAGATACAGTATTACACATGCTGTGAGCTCATATTTTGCATATTCATGAACTAAGTGGCTGCATTTCAGCGCCCTGTTTTCTAAAGCTTCTTTGTACAAATTGTGAACATTAACAATTTTTTTTTTTGTTTTTTTGTCCCTCGTGTTGCTCTTTGTTTATAGTTTGTGTGGAATTTATCTTTTTTTTTTGTATTTTTTTTATTTTATAACTACAATGCTGCTTAAAAAGCAATGTTTCGAACATTAGACGTATGTTTGCGCTATTGATGCCAAACTATAAAGAAAACTTCAACACTTTAAAATACGTGTATTTGCAGAACTTTCAAACCTATCAAAATGCAAAGACACATTTTTATTTAACATTTATGTTCGCGCAATTGAATTTTGTTTTAGAATTTAAAAAAAAACTAACAATGTAGAATGAAAGAATCCGTCAAGGGCTATAAAAAAGTGGCAATTCGTGGAACTTACAGCATTTCCTGGAAAGGTAACTTGAATTGACCAGGAGAAGCATACAAATTCGCTTGATATAAATATTTTTTGGGGTTTTTATTGATTATAATTAAAATTTAATTAACGCTATGGGTCCCTTTACCGTGCATGGGGCGAAAGAAAAAGGATTAATAATTGTATTTTCGAGGTTGGGCATGAATATCGGCCAAATTTCTATAGAAATTGGATGCAGTCGGACTGCTATTGCAATTTTTTTTATAATCCTCAAGAAAATGGCATAAAACGTTTTTTTTTTTCACGAAAACCGACATCGAGTAAACGTAGAAAAAGACGCGTTTTTTTAAAAGCATGCAAATCAAACGCGTCCTGTTCCCAATTTGATGTAGTTAATGGTCGCCCATTGAATAAATCGGAAAATATTGTCAAAGAATTTGACCCCCTATCACAAGGCTTCAAGAACCGATTTAGCACCTAAGAATTTGGCAAAAACCTGGAATATGGCAACCAATCATTGCCATTACTGAATTGGCTCAAAGCTTTCTTAAAAAATATGAAATACGAAAAATAAACTTAATGAACTTCAATCTGTCATGAATTTATTTAAGTTATTTGAAAAAGGACTCAAGTCCCTCTACTGCCATTACTCATAATACCTTATTTGAAAATTCTTTTACATATGAACCTACAATAAAATAGTCCAGCTAATAGAAAGTTATTTAATGTCAATTAAATGAATTAAGGAGGCGTATTGAATGGCAAATATTTCGATAACTGTCAGCCGATATCACTTATTCGAATCTATTAAAAGGCAGCCTAGCAATTATTGCCAACAGTTGACATTTACAAAAGCACGAAATCAGAAAGAATCATTGAAATTTTGGGCAAAGTGAGGCAGCATTATTAGCCAGTTTGATTGATATGATTGTAGGACCATAAAAATTTAATGAGCTTCGAGAAACGAAAAAAAATATATGCCTAAACATAGCAAATGTGGGTATAGCGATGTCAGTTTGATTCGAAACATACCCAATAAAAGGGTAAACTGTTGAGTGAAGCTCACGCATTGAATACATCATTTTAGAGGGTATACGCTAGTCGTGCTTGTGTCGATCTCAATACATTTTTATCCACTATGTTTGCCATGTTTTGAGGCGTCTGTTCAACTGATTTAGCTCAATAATGCGACGCGTCCCTCACTTTGATAAGGGTCTGCTCCTGCAGCTCGGCTACCGCTGTCAACAGATAACAATAGCAACAGCAGCAACAGAAACAGAAAAAATAATAGAAAAAGCAGGAGAGAGACAATGGCAACAACAGGCATTGCTATAAGTGGCAAGACAGCAAACACGAGTTCGTTATCTTTACCGCAATGTTAACACTGATACACGGTCGGCCAACTGACAGTGTTGCACAACGCCAGCAGGGGTGACCCAGCTCTGTTAAATCTAAAATAGGAATCAGAGTTTTATGTCGCACGGACGAGTCAACGAGGCAACTTAAATGAAAATACAAACTCAAGTTTAATTTAAGTAAACGGATCGGTAGAAACGCAGCTGAGCAGTCGAAAGTCGCATGTAGCGTCTCTTTTCAAACAAAGTCCCAAGTGTAAAATAATATAACTTAATTCTAATGATATAATTTCAAATATTGCATGGCAATTAATAGATTATTTAATTAGTTAACATTAGCTGCAATTAATAAATGAGCCAGTGAGTATATTACGTCAGAAAAGTAATTCAATTCATGATTGTTTTCCTCGCTCGAACAAAGAATTGGCGATAAGTACGTCGCATGCAAATTGTCTTTGGCATATCTTCGCTGTTTCTTATTCAACCGAAAGACAATGCATCGATAAAGAATTCTACAGCCATGTTTAATATTAAGTGGCTAGCATTCAAACAATGGCTACAGAGTTATTTATTGTGGTAAGCGGTTAAAGAAAGGGAGGTGTCAAATATCTAAAGCAAACTTAATCTGATATTGCATAGGAGAACCTAATTACAGAATATAATATCTCTAGCTCTTATATATTTTGAGCTATAGCTGTTCATACGGATGGATTCGCTCTTGCATTAACTTTCGCACTTGCATTAACATAATAGACCCTGTTGAACTTTTTCGAGAACAGGGTGTACAAAGTATTATGTAGATATGCCATGGATAATATCATAAAAAGCGCAACGGAATGCATTATTTGACTTTTTATTATTCAGTAGCATGCTTTTAGGATCGTTTTAATAGAGTGCAAGCGGGCAAAGCAGCAATACTGTTTCTTTATTCTTTAATACGTTGTTTTTATTGACTGATTTCAATGCTTTTTTTCAAGATAGATAAATATATAATGGTGAAAAATATATACGTTTTTGAGTAACAACCTTCTTTGTTCAATATTACGCTTGTTATTCGGCTTTGAAAAGGGGGCGTGTTATCCAAAGCACAAAAATACATTAAAAACAAGTTTTTATGTGTATGGATATTTCTATGTATTTTGTCTTATCGCCACATTTTTTATTTTTTATTACACCAGCTAATTTATACATACACTAATTTGTGTATGAACAATTCCATTTTTTTATACATGACGTTGTGCTCTGTTCCGCAATGAAAATCAATCAAGCAACAAATACTTTTTTGAAATTTTGTGAGCAGCCATGCAGTTTTGAAAATTTATATAATGAATGTCGGCTTAACGTTGGATCCCCACTTGATCATTGTATCCTTATGCATTTGGTATTGCAATAAATAGTGTGGAGGCAATCCCAAGACTCCGCGCAACTTATGCCCAATATCAAGAACGGCCTGATGATTATATGCATTGGCCGTCCACAATGATATCTTATTGCTCTTGGAGCGTATATTCACAACGGCTCCACAAATCTCATCCAATTGATCAAATACTTCGCCAATCATGCATAAAGCCTGAGGAAAGATAGAAGAATGTTAAACAAAATACTTAAAAAATTCAGAATATGTAGATTAAATTAAAATTACAACCTTAACAACACAAGTTTTATTGCAATTTTATTTCCATGCCTGCGTTTTAAATTAAATAGTTCTAGCCAACACTTTTGCGCAGCAGGGCATTTAACTACCCACTTATTCAAGCTAAGAAAATTGTCTGTTGCATATCTTCGCTGCTTCTAATTGATCATAATGCATTTCAAAGCATCGATGAAGAATGCCATGAACTACTTACATGTCATGATATGCCTTTACATGTCTGTATCTTTAAGTTCTTTATCTTTAAGGAGAACCTAAGCACCAAAAGTACTCTTGTCTTAAGCTTTTACACTTTGATGTTTATGCGAACAGTCGGGCGGACAGACGGACATACGAACATGGTTCAGATCGCCATCCCGATCAAGCAGATATAATTTGTGGGGTCTGACACGTCTCGTTCTGCCTTTTACCTACATTTCCCACTTGCACTGACTTTATTGACATTTTGTACCTTTTAAAAGTACACGGTCTTAAACTTGCATGCAAAACGGACAGAATCAGAACCAAAACAAAGTATGTTTGTTTTTAAATTAAATAAAATTTGTCAGCACTTACCACATCCAGCCAGATGCGATCCAAATCATGTGTTAGCACTTTATTGAGCGAAATAATCCAGCGACCACCGTTAATATTGCTATAATCCTCCCACATAGGACGTATACCCTTTTTGAATAGGGAATAATCGCAGCCTAGTTGAATCTCAGATGGCGATTTGATGTGATTGTATAGACTCCAAAAGTCTTCAACCGTATCAAAGCTAGTAATCTCATTTTGCATCTCATGCCAGGATTTGTTGCGATCATTTTCCAAATACCATAAGGTCCAGGCATTTTGCAATCGATGCTTACATAAGAGCTCATTGGGTAATGCAATAGACATATCAGTGGAGCTCGAACCGACACCATTCATCAGATCATCCATCTCATCAAAAGAAGCAATTTCGTTGGGGGGGCCAATTAACAACGATTCGGGCTCAGTGGTATTGACGCTGGCGTCTACGTATTGTGCAGAAGGCGAATTTGCCTCGTTGTTTAATTTATTAAGCAAATCAGTAAAGCTATTCATTCTGTTTTGGATAGTTTCATGTAATTATGAGTAACGATTATCGCAATTCCAATTACCTGCGAGAGTTATCCATATCGACTCTTGAGAATTAGTTTTTTCCGGGATGTTGTTTATTACAATTTCAGTTTGCGCAATTTAAATTGGTTTTGTTTTTGAATTGCAAATGAAATAATTTTGTGACGCTTTGAAATTGATTTAATGATTTAATGGAAAATATTTTGAAATGCCCCTTTGCATAGTTCCCTAGGCTTGACATAAATAACATAGTATACTACTACCTTATCGAATTTGTTTTGTTGCTTGTTTCATTTATAAAGTAACTGGTCTACAATTTCAGTATTAGGTATCT
This sequence comes from Hypselothyrea guttata, assembly GCA_035045125.1. NCBI lineage: Eukaryota > Metazoa > Arthropoda > Insecta > Diptera > Drosophilidae > Hypselothyrea > Hypselothyrea guttata. The sequence continues at coordinate 1,284,726 of JAWNNJ010000194.1, forward strand.
GCATATATATTGCTTACATTAATGAATGGCCAACAGTTGCTATTTAGTAAGATTGTTTATCTTATATGAGTATTAATGGCACACCTTGTGTTAAATTCAGTTCTCTTTAGTAGAACAAGCGTCCTGGGACTTCAGGCCAGGCAAGGTCAATGCAAAAGAGCAAAAAACAGGAAAAAAAAAACCTGCATGAAATTGTTGGTCGAATACCGAGGCACACATATAATATATCTTACACATAGAGAAATGAAGACAAAATATTTCCAGAGACCGAAAGATAAAACCAAACCAATAAAAATCTATAAGTTTAGAATAGAAAAAACTGAAACATCTTTTTTCTCAAAACAAATACAACATATCCACAGGAGATGGTATATTTAATAATATTCAAAATAATTAAAATAATGAATAGTTTAGTGAAAAACAATTATTATGAATTATTTTTTTAAATATTAATCACGTTAGAATTAGCAATTAAAAAAGGTCTTGAAATAAAATAGAATTGACTTATGGTATAATCAAATTTTTTTGGGTACACGAAATTGTAAATAATCCTGAATACAGTTCAATAAGGAATACTTTCTTACTCGGATCTAGTGAATTTCGAATAACATCGCAATTGATACTTGAATCAAGAAGCAACGTTTTGGTGTTTTCTCTGAGTGTAGGTATATAAGTATGTACGTACATATCGTATAATTCATATAAATTTGTTGAGCACAAAACTCTCCCCGGGGTGCATTTAACTAAACGCAGCAAAGGGCCGATCCAGGCACTGGGCCCAGGCACAGTTGCTGTAGCTACGGTCCGACTGCTCGTGGCAATTATAAATTGTTGAAAATAATTTCATTAAAAATGTAAAAAGCGCCACCAAATAGAAAAGTGTGTTATTAAAAGGCCCAGAACCTTGAGAACAGCCGGAACAACTTGAAGTGGAGAAAGCAAATGTTGTACAATATTTGTGTCCTGTTGTTTTTGCTGGCATCCATTGTGTCCATGTTGTGCTGTCCGTATCCGTGTCCCTGTTCCTGTCCCTGTCCCTGTCCCTGTCCCTGTCCCTGTCGAAGTCTGGGCTACGTGCGCCATTAACTGTACCGACGCCATCTTGCTCTGCGCTGAAGACACTGTTCGAACTTTGACTTCCTGTGGCCCAAAGGTTTGCACTTTGTGCCTCCTGCTATTTGGTTTGCAAATTTAATGCGTTCGTAAATTTTCCACTGAAATTTCATTTGCGTTAGTTCATTTCGTACCCCACTCCCCACACTTTACCCCTCTCAAACGCCAGTATGTAGTGCCATCATTTGAATATTAGCTCCACACACACACAAACAGACAGAGAGAGAATGAAAGGGAGAAAGGCTCGAATGCTTGTAGTACAATTTCAACGAAATGCGTACTGCATTTTTCCACAGTGCGCAGGAAATTAAATTGGCAACTTTACATAAATCGTTATCCACTGCCAGAAGTGCCAGCACCTGCTACCAGCTAGCTTTTAACTGCAAAATGTAACTGAATACCACACTATAACTGTGCCACCTGCCTGTTGCCAGTTGCCAGTTGCCAGGGAATAAAGCAGAGCCCCAAGAGATTTCCCATAGCTCCACCAGATTTTGGCTTATCTTTGACACTGGGCAATGATCAATGTGTAGACCAACCGCGATGCAAAAAGGCTAAGTTTATGCGATGATTATGCATGTGAATTGCTGAATACTTGAAACCATAAATGACATCGAAACTCTTGTCTGCTGATTTGTGTTAAACAATGGCAAAGAAAACAAAAAATCAATAATTTGTTTGTTAATAGCTTGCATTTCTCTAAATAACCATGGGTTTGGAAAATTTCTAAAGTCTCTAGCACTTGTTTTCAGTGAGATATTGAAGATATTAAATTAAGAAAAAGATACGATTTGTACCTAATCTAATCAATTAATTAATCTGAATTTATTTACGATTATATTTGTACTTGTTCTTGAATTGAAGTATAAAACGAAATTCATTTTAGATCTATATTTTGTAAAACAAATCAGTCATTATTTTCTGAATGTAGTAAATTCCGCCATATAGTCTTTGCCGTTAGCCCTCTAATAACTTATATCATATCCCACATACTATAATAATCCCACTTATTCAATCGTTATACAAAATATCATTGGTCTGGTCTTGGCAGCCTGGCAAAGCTAATTTGATGTCGTAAGCTGATGAGTGGCCAAAACCTGAACTTTTGTGCGAACTGTACCTGCATCGGGATTAATGTGTGCTTCAAAATTTCCATAATTACATTTGAAGTGAATTTTAAATAAATAATATACAGCTCGAACCAAAGGTTTTGCAAAAAAGAAGCAAATGCAAGGTTTTCATTTTATCAATTTCGAGGTATTTGAATCTCCCTGCTCAACCCCAACCCTCGTGCTTAGTAAACAGCGTAAGTAAACAGTTGGTTATTATTTAGGTAAGACTTGGTGCTGTGCTCTTAAGTCTATGGCACATTACTCATACCACGCGTTGCCCAAAGAGCGCCTGCTGCTAGCGCTTACTGTGTCAAACTTATTAACGCACACAGAACAGAATACATATGCACACGTGTGTGCACAGAAAGAGATAGATAGAGCAAGAGAGAGAGGGAGAGGGAGAGAGGGAGAGATATGCTCATAGACACGCAGACAGGCAGCCATTTGTCTCCTATGCGCGCCATTGCGTTTGAGCAACGCCTCCCAGAAAAATGTTCACTCCATTTTAATAAAATAAAAGTAATGAGCGTTGCCAAATATCATTTTCAGCAAATTAGTCGAAATAATTTAATGCCAACTGCTTCCTTGAGCAGCCGTAGCAAGTGCCGTTGCTCAAGCACAGGAAAAACCTTTGGTATGCACACTTATCGTGCTGATTTGCATGTCGACGCTGAGATACTCTTTAAATCCTTAATACTTTTGCTTTCTTTTTATTTGTTTTTTTTTTTCATTCAAGGCCAACAATACTAAGCTTAACAAATAAAAGTTATAGTAATTATATATAATAGAATGTCAAAACTAATTTTGCCAGAATTTCAATTAAATTAAAAACTTTAAATAAAGCATGAAAATAATATCAAATATTTGAACATAATAATAAACTTCCTAAAAAAATCTGGAATTTCAAAAAATGTATAAAAACAACGAAACAAATTTCTCAATTCCACAATATATAGTTGCAAAAATTAAAATAATAGCGTGCAAAACACGTAAGCATATACTATAGTATAATACAAAGCTTTTTTGAATCTTTAATCTTTTCAAAGTAAATTAATTATACTCCAGGTGCCCCAAAATTTCCAGAAAATCTCAAAAATCACAAAAAAAACTCTACTAAATTTATTAACGTTCTTTAAAAATGTACATAAAAAAATTATTATGTTTTAATCATGTATGGCTACATATCTGTATCTGTGATTATAAAAATGAAGATATTAATTATTTAATATAATTTATAATTTATTTATATTCAATAATTTTGTTTTATTTAAAACACCTCCCTCTGTACTATGCTTCAAACCCACGTCAATAATTATATAATTTAAATCACAAAAAACCTTTGAAGCTTTTACAGCTTGTTTTGCAAGCCGCATATACGAATAATAGTTACCCTTTAAAATGGCTACTTCTTTTACATACGGCTAAGCAGGAAGACATTGGCAACCAGAAATCAATTTGGGAAATGAATGAAGCAATTAAATGTACAAAACTTCATAAATAATATAGTATATGAATTTGTTTGGCAAAATTCGCATGATTATTTGGATGATCAACCACTCGTGATAAACGATGTGTAAAAATATTTATATATCTTGTTAACTTTTGATGTGCACACTTAGCTCTTGGTCTGTTTATCTGTCTGTCTGTCTGTCTTTCTGTCTGTCTGTCGTTTGTGTCTTCCGCTGCCGCATTTATTGTGGAATTTGTTGGGCGTTTTGCTAACGGCACTTGGCTGCATTATGTCAGTGGCATTGGGAAATATGTAAAAAGCCTTTCGCATTCAATCAAAATGAAAATTAAAAGAAAAACCAAGCAAAGCGTATAAACAGCGAATCTAACATGCAATTAACAAAATTAGGCGGGCGCAAAAACAAAAAAAAAACAAAAAAGCAGAAGACGAAAAAAGCAAGCACAAAATCAGAAACAGAAACAGAAACAACCAAACAGCAAATTAGCTTAAATTTTGCACGCACGAGTGAAACGCAGTCGCAGCCCCAAAAAGTGGCCCAAAGCCTCTTCAAGATTGGGAGTTGGGAGTTGGGAGTTGGGCGTTGGGTGCCTGGGAAGTGATATAATTGCTGGGGCAGGAAACGGTAACTGACTCTGAGTGAGTGACTCAACGCGGGCTCCAATACTGGGATACACGCAAAGCAACAAATACAACAAACAAATAAATAAATAAAAACCAGTATCGACTAAGCCGACAAGTCGGACGCGCCAGATTGTAGAATATACAGCATTTTATATTATGAATATAGAAACAATCTCAAACGAAGCGCAGCAGAAATACGTCTTCTTACTTTTTTACTTAATGCGATGTCGGAGAGCTAGGAATATAGTTTCCATAAACAGTTTAGCATAGTTCAAAGAGAGTTTCTGTTCTGAATAACAGCCTTATATGTATATTAGTACACTAGTTATGTGGCTTTTATCGATAACACTTTGAAGTAAACATTCTTAAAATGGCTGCTTTATCTCTTATACCAGTTCCCGAGATCTCCTCGATCATACAGATTGCTAGGCTACGGCTAGGCAGACAGACCTACAAGGCAATATCGACTCAACTCGGCGTGATCAAGAATATATATGCGTTGCTCCTTATTCTTTTGCCCATTACACACATTTTCACAGAGTTATTAATCCAGTTTTTGCCCATTTCGTGGGTACAGGGTATACAAATATATATACAAGCTCAAAATGAAAATAAACGAAACGAAATAAATAAATACGAAGTATTCAAAGTTGGCAGAGCAGCCAAAGTGTTGCACACTTGACTGCATTCAGGGTATGATGGTAGCGTTTTGCAAAATTCATTCCGAGGATACACGCCCTCCCAGGGAGTTCGAGCAGGCAGCCGACACCGGTTTGTCTGTTGGCTTATACGGTTTTGGCCATGGCCTGTGTTTATGTTGACGCCTTTAGCGGTTTTCTTGCTTTTCTTTTTTCTTTTTTTTTTTGCTATCTGCGTTGCCAGGCGCAGCTAAAAATTCATTTCTCAAATGAGCTAAAATCAAATTACCGATTCAAATTTATCCGTGTAGTCAGAGAGATACGAATATTACGCTTACGGCGAAGTTCTAAAACAAATGTGTCAGAATCTGTTCAGCTCAGTTATTATACACTTTGTACCGAACGTCATCACTCGATACGATCTAAATAAATTATTTTTCTGCTCGTCTCTCTAGTCAGAGCATCGCATACTGATTACCTTTGAGGAAAACATATAGAACTCATTGTTTTCTAAAAGGAGAAAGTGCATATTTATAGTACGCTGTACTTTCGGAATATATACTATATATTATTGTTTTCATAAATATAAACATAGAAGTTATTAAAAAACAATAATATTTGTTTTAAATACTATACGCTGAATCACACATAAAGATTATGTAGGTGCTCATAATGTATCTGTAGGGCAAAACAATATATTTCAAATTAAAAATGATGGATTCTTTGTGATTTTGAATACATTAGATATACTTCAAAAATTAAAAATTAAAAATATATATATATGAAAAAATACATAACTATTAGCTACCATGCTGAAAGCAAAAGGGTAATATGACCTTTTATGGATTTGAAGCCAAACAATTGTCATTCAAAAGACAGGTTTCACAGAACTGGATTTGGGCAGAGGAAGCTGTTCAATTTGAATACAATTCGAATATAAAATGTGTTCACATTTAGTAGCCAATTGTATAATATCGAAATTAAGTATTTGAACTTATTTGGCAATATGAGTCAGAAGCCGAAACACAAACAGCATCGCAATGAGCAATTCAATCGGATTTTGAACGAAATATTTCCATTAAATATGCATTCATCAAATTTATAGCACTATAAGAGTGGAATATGATGAAATCATGCATCAAAATTCCAGGTAACTATGCAGTTCTAGTTAAATACTATTGGGAAATGCCATAATTGATTCGCCAGCAACTGCAGAGAATGCAGTAAATGCATTTTAATCGCCCGACAGAAACTGTGCAAATGTTTTCATGGCTTTACGTGTAATATGCGATTTCATAATCATAAAATGTTGGTGCTTGATGCATAGTTGTCGGCCAAAAAGGCCAAATACGGTCAGTCAATTCGACTGTCTGGCAACTAATTACATTACACGAATGCAAACATGTATTTTACTATTGCGATGGAAGGAAAATGCCAGGAAATGCGATGCGATGCGTGTTGCAAAAAGAAAGCCAATACACAGCATTATGCAATCGCGCTCAGAGTGGGCAGATCGAAACTAAATCAGCAGAGTAGAGCCACAGCCATGGGAGGCATAGAGGCAGCTTCAGCTCTCAAGCTCAAGCTAACTGTAACTGCCAGCGCTACCAAACAAGTTTCAATCCCCAAAAGGAAGCCGAACAAATCTGGCCAGTCGTCGCCTTATTGCCACGGAAATGTAGCCCCAGGCATTTGCTGCACCTTCAAGTGTTGCCTTGTCAATGCACAGTGGTCGCGACTGTGCGGAAGTGGGCGGCGAAAATAGTTCTAGTGCAGATATCGTCCAAATTATTTTAAATTGTTTTTATATTAGTATTCATAGAATACCTCAGCGCTTTTTTTTTTAATTGTTGTGTGAAAATTTTGGGTATTAGTTATTTTTCTCACCTTGATTCTTGCTTTAACTTTGAGCAATTCAAAAAAATACCGGTTTGATAAAAAAAATCGATTTATGTATTTATTTATTTGACATATCTATATTAGGTATGCCCTACGCTGTTTTTATGTCAAATTTAAAATAGGTCTAAATTGTTGTTTTTATTTTAAGCCAAAAAAGGGAAAATGGCACATTGTGCATTGCAAAATAAACGTTGGATAGTCAAGAATAATTTCTATATATAAGATGATTAAAATGTTGAATTTCGATTAAGGTTTTCTGATCTTTGTCGCATGGGATCGACCACTGTGCAACGCCTGCCTGTTGCATTAATAGCAGAAGCTGCAGCAACAGGCTAACCGGCTTTTGGGGCAGATTTAGCTATAGCTATGGCTACAGCTACAGCTCCAGGCTCAGCTCCAGCTCAGTTGTAAGCAATTGAACTGGTTTAAATGGCTTTGACTGTGCGGTCAATTCGCAGCAAGTGTTGGCCTTCTGCTTGGCCCGCAAATTTGATGGTCTTTGCAGCACCTTGAATGCTCTACGAAAAGATAAATCCAATCACATTAGTTTAAAGCTCTTATCTTATAGTAAAAGCAAACGACTTTTAATTATTATATAACTAGGAGGCACGCCTCTACTTTGTACAGTCAAAACAACAACAAAAAAAGACTGATTCAACAAAATAATGAATCTTGTTTTGTTCTAGAACTCAAGTACAAAACTAAACAGAACCGTGAATTATTTAGGTTTAATTAAGATAAAATTGGGGATCAAGTTAAAATTAAGTAAAAAAATAATAATTAAATTATGCACAAATCGCAAACTTAAAAATTCATTAAAAGAGCAATATGTATTTAAAGAACAACTTCATTGATGAATCAAGAATTTTCTGTCTTATTGAACTTGTGAACTTTTGCAGAATTCTATTCTTTTTTATATAAATTTTTTTCTTCTCTTGTTAAGTCAACAGTTAAAATTGCTTGGCAACTTTCAAGCAAAAGTTTATTATATTTTATAGAGCATCTGCACTTAGTTATACCCTGAGTAAACATTTTGGCGCAATGCTTTTAATTTCATTTTGTTTTTTTTTTTCTTTCATTAAATGCATTTATATGCTTGTTATTGTTTTTTTAGCTGTTGCGCACTTAACTCTTGCAGTTGTTGTTTGTTTTTTAAAATCTCTTCAATTGAAAAACAAGATTATCTAGACTGAACTGTGGAGGCTTTGCTTCCTATTTGCCAGATATGTGTGTGATATTATATTATTTACTTTGACGTTGACTTATAAAGACATAAAATGCTTTCATGGTCATCATGTGAAAGTAAAGGTTATATTTAATTATAAGCAAGAACTGGACAATGACTGTCCGTTCATACAATATAATACTAAAATTTAATTTAGAAAATAAAGCTGCATAAAAGTTTAGAGCAAAACTGAGCTTAAATTCTTAATCAGCGCTGGCACAACTGACATACCAAGGGAATTGTTGGTCAGAGACAACAAAAATGTACGAGAGAGGGCAAAAATATGTGCGAGATGGCGGGAAAACGAGTCAAGTTGTCAACAAATTGAAAACCCAAACACAAACCGAACTAAAACCAGTAAGGACGAGGCGGATCAGTCGGGCGTACTGTACTTTATACTTTGTGTTTTCATAATTACTGAAACACTGCCTCACACACCAATGCAATGCACAGTTCTGTCAGTCAAACAATTGTCTCTTGCATATCTTCGCTGTTTTATATCCGAAAGTAATGTTATAGGCTAAGCAAATGCAATTAGAATTACAAGTTTGTAGCGATTAAAGGAAAAGCTACATACCAAAAATGGCTGCACATTTGCACTCAATAGACCCTTTTGATTTTTTGTTCAGTGCAGGGCTAGGTTTGGTTAGAGCCAAGCGTAGCCAAACCAAACCAAAACTGAACCAAGCCAAAAACCAAAACCAACAACCACATACGAAGCAGAGTCACAGTTCTGATTCCGCTTCCGAATCAGATTCCGATTCAGATTTGTGTGCCTCGGTCTGCTGTCTCCCCAAGCATTTGAGAGCAAAATTATTCATTACGATTTCCGCGCTGCCAAGAAAGCAAAAAAAACTTGAGCAAGAAAAAAAAAAGCCGTGGTAAAAAAATATAAAGCGCAAGCACGCGGACGTGGACAAAGAAAAAGTTTTCCATGAAAATGTTTCAAATGCTCATTTGGTTGTGCTGCTGGGTGTGTGTGAGAGTGTGTCTATATTTGTATGGTTAAGACGTTGCACTATGGGCGAAAATATTACATTTTTTTTGGCATATTTCAACCATTTTTCAAAAATTCCTATTATTTGGCGAATTTATTCAAAAAGCATAAAACTGTAATATTACGTATCATAAATGGTAACAGCGCGACAGTATTAAGTTAACGGCTGTTAAAGTCAATTAAAAGAAGTCAGGAAATTTGAAATTCTGAAAATTATTTGAAAGCACAATGGTTTGCTTGTGAGTATTAGTTCTTTAAATTGATCGTGCTGTCCATTTAATTATGTATTGTTGACAACCATCTAACCTGCACAAAATCTAATGCTTATGATAAGTGAATAAAAAAGTCCATTTAAGTCCATAAACGGTATTTATTAATGTAGAGTTTTCAATTCTTAATAGATCATATTTGTTTAAAATGGATTTGGATAAAATGGATCTTGGATGCCACGCATTCTTTAAACTCTGATCGAGTAAAAGCGCTTTGCAATTGTCTTATTGTACATAAGTAGTAGAATGTTATTCAGAATGTCTGCCATTATCTTTATTTGGTACAGACAAAAATTGAGAAGAATAATTTTTCTTATGTATGATGATGATATTTTATAAATATTTTTAAATTATACATATTTGGCATATAGAGCATAAAGGGATCAGCTCCGTCCTAACTGGTTCTCATTGCGCTTCAAGTCAGTAAAAACTATGAAAGCATGGAAGTTATAATGTTTTTATTTATTTGGTTATAAAGGAGGCAAGTGGAACAAGAAATTTAAAATACTAAAACTGAATTTTGTATGTTATATACCCTAGCAATATATTATCCAACTTTGCTAAGAAAGGAATTGCAAGTTGCCTAAAAATGGCGAAATACAACTTTTCTTCGTGCTCGAGCTAATACCTAATGCCACAAAATTAGGTATTTTTGCCCATAGTGCGCAGAGGCGTTGGCAATGCTGAGGCGTGGCCTGACATCTTTTCGCTTGCTTTTAAGCTGAAGCCGCGCGCCGCCTGCTAACAATTGACTTGGAATAAGTTTCGCATTGAAATGATGCCAATTTGTTGGTTGTTGTTGTTGCTGCTGTTGTTGTTGCTGCTGTTGTTGCTGCTACTGCTGCTGCTGCTGCTGCTGCTTAAGCTGCGACACTGACGCAGATAATTTGCGGCGATGTTGTAATTTTTCTGGTTAAACTTTTGCCAGTAAACAACTCGAGGCATTATTTGCTGGCTGCGGCATATACCAGGGCGTAGTATGACAGGGGATTCCTGCCGTCATGGCACAGGCGGCAAATTGTAACTGTTACTGAAACTTCAGCTGGAGCTGTAGCTGGAGCTGGAGCTAAAGTCGCAAAACTGCGACTCAAACGTGCCCGTTAGGCAGCCACTTCATTTTATTGTTATTGTAATTTATTTCGAAATTTTACTTAGGCAGCGCCTTATGCACTTGCGGACCCTACACTTCCCTACCTCGGCTAATACAACTTCACTTGTTCTGCCACTTGTTGCCCCACAAAGAACTTATAGCCCAATGGCTCACTTAAAAACAACCAGTAAGGACGGAGCAGATCTGCTGGCCGGAATGCCACAGTCGGACGCAACCGACAGTTGGAAACCCTGTACTTTTGAGCATCCATAATCACTGCACCACTGCCTCACATACACAAACAAACCACTCCCCCCCACCACTTTATCAAGTCAAGCAAATTGTCTGTGCCATATCTTCGCTGTTTCTTATCTAATGGTAATGCAGTTCACAGCATAGAGCAACTGTGTCTGATGCTTTTTTTTTTGGGAATAGCGGGGAATAGAGAGGAGGTATATACATTTTAATTCAAATATGGCCAGCGTACAGAATAGGAGAGCCTTAATACCAGAAATGAATTCTCTAGCTCTCACACCTTAGGTGCTCATACGGACGGCCATGGCTATATTGATTTTAAAAATATATATGTACTTTGTGCAGTTTGCTACGCCGAGTTCTGGGTGTAACACTCAATTTTCACTTTTATGAGTACCAACCCAGTAGACCTTTTTGTCTTTCTTTAAAGTACAGGGTCTAAAAAAAAAGTAAGGAAAAAAGCAAGGAAAAAACTTTACTTAATTTTAATCAAAAAAGTTTTGTTGTTGTTGCTTTTTGGCGGCCAACAAAACGCGTTTAATTGAACAAGGGAATACACACAACAACAATAGCAACAGTACCTAAAAGTGAAACAACACTGCGTTCACAAAAGAGTACACACTAAGCTCTACCCTGTAAGTGAAGAACTTTAAATAAAAGTCGAATCATACTTGAATCCATTTCAATAATTTTTCAAATATTACTTAATTATTTAGTTTGATTCGAATTCTAATTCAACTTAAAATTTTTCTGTTTATTTTGAAAAGGAAAACCCAATGCAGCATGTTTCACAGGGTATGCAGAAAACATGAGGAACTTTTATTTGTTTTGTTGTGTGAAGCCCATAAGAATTTAAGCACAACAAATGTTTTTCTAAAGTGAATACACTTGAGTAATTTAATCAAAACCAAGTGCAAAAATTTAAAAATATATATGTAGCAATATTTATTTATTACATAAATGTAATTTGTTTAGTTGTCTTGGTTACACTTAATTACAATATGTAATAACCGTATTGATTGGAAAAGTTTCGAAGGCAATTATTTTAAATTATATTTACAGTTTCCGCCTTGAGTTGGTGCACAAATAAATATTACTTCGTTGTCTATTGAAATCGAAATCAAATTGAAGTTTCAGTTTTATGCGTTAGGCATTTACAAAATTCTGTTGAACTTTCGCTTAGTCAGCGGCCAGCAAAAAGCCTCCAAACATGCAATGAAGAAGTACGGCAGGAGGGCAGAACACAACACAACACAACACAAAACCATTGACGACGGGACGAATCAGTCGGAAGTTACCGACAGTAGGAGACCCAGTACATACACTAAGCCCCCACGACCAAGTCCGGTAATTGTCTGTTGTATATCTTCGTTGTTTCTTATCCAATCGAATTGCAATTCCCACAGTTGGTAGACAATACCATGGGCTAACTTAACTACAAGTCTGTAGTTTTATGAACTAGATGTTTATAAGAGCAGATGGGCAGTCGGATTTGGCTATAGCGCATCAGCTCGTCGTCCTTATTGAGAATATATTTACTTCGTGGGATCTGCCACGCCTCCTTCTGGGCGCTATATATGTTTCCGTTATGCCCTAGCTTAATAGACCCTTTTGGACTTTGTCAAAGTACAGGGTCTGAAAAAAATCATGACAATTATTTGCAGTTAGTGTAGACCACAAGGAAATGTTGTGGAACTGACAGTGCGCATTTAGCGACTTTTTGAGTTTGGGCCAAAAGCAAGAAGCAGAAAATTTACAAAATACACAAAAATACAAAATGCCAAACGCACAAAAAGACGGCCCAACTGAATAATTGTCAGAAGGGAGGAAGTGTGGGGGGAGTGGAAAAATAGGAAGAAAACACGGAGTAAATTGCCCAGTCAAATGAAAAACTATTTAAATGCAATTGCTGGCCAAGCGTCGATTTGCTCACTGAATATTCGAGTGCGCAATGAAAATATTTGCCGAACAGCAGCCACAAAAACTGTACTCCACTCCCCCTCATCCCACACCCCGAATGCCCCCACGGCACCAATTTCATCCTGCTGAAAATACCAAACCAATATCAGCAGCTACCCGGAGCGTAACAGTCAGTTAACAGATAGTATAGGTTCCGCTATCAGTACTGCATCCGGCCCGCCGCTGACTATGAGCATCCTAGAACGCCAGGGGGTTTCAGCAATGGTGGTTGGGTTACAGGGGGCGGGGGGGAAGTGGGTGTAGGGGGAGGGGTTCTTGTTGCGACACTGTTTGGTAGCTTAATTTGCTGTGTTTATTTTTGTTTTGGTTGCAACAACGAGACAAACTCTTAAACAGCATTGCGATATATTGACCAACTTGGCTCTACGAATGGCAGTAACTTATAATGTATGCATTGCCAGAAACGTTTGAAAATAGTGCACAATTCAATTGACTCCCCCTGATTAAGCATATATACTTTATGTGGTCTACCACGCCTCTTTCTGCCATTTACATACATTCTTCCAATATTATTAACCCTGTTTTTACCCACTTTGAAAGGGTACAGGGTATACAAAATTTAAATATAATTTCACAAAACTGTCATAAGAAGCATAGCAGCAATGCTTCTACTTCTTACTTTTTATGTGTGCCATGCTTTAATGGCTGCACTGCCAGAGGGCAAGCGATGCAAAACCTGCAATATTTTTTCTTTAATAACTTCGTTGTTTGTCAACCGACTTCATTGCCCTTTTCGATGCAAATTAATATAATAATGGTATGCGGCTTAAATCGATTAGTACGTGAAGGGGGCGTGGCATTCAACGTTTGAAATAAACTTGATTTACGTAGAGTATAGTATATCTGTCTACATTCCGAAAATAGCTATTCTAGCTTTCATAGATTCCGAGATCTACCTGTAATGTGAAATTTGACTCAAAAACATAGATTTTGACCCTAATATACAAATTTTGTAAATATATACACGGTATAATGCGTTGTATAGGTATTCTTATAATTCAATTAATTTAAGATCAACTTATGGCATATATTTTTGGTGAATTTCTTAAAAAGGTCATTTATTAATAATAAGTGTTAAGCATTACAAAAAACAGTTTGAGGTTTTCAAGCATTTTTGCCGTCCAAGTGTGCAACAGCTTATTTAACACCAACTTCTCCGTTATTAAGAAATAATTCCGTTCCATTATCACAGCCAAAATGCTGCCAAAACCCAAAAAGGAGAAAAAGAAGTCCAGCGATAAGGTGGACGAGCTAAAATCCGTTATTGAGCAATTATTCCGTATTTAAAAACATTTAGGTTTGCACTGTTATAGTGCATATTATCTAAGAAGGAGAAGAAGAAGTGCAGCCATAAGGTGGACGAGCTAGAATGCGCCAATGATGAGGAGAACACCGACAGTGACCTGGATGACCCTCATGATGACCCTCATCATAAGGGGAATCCAGGTCACTGTCGGAATCCTCCTCATCATTGGCGCATTCTAGCTGTTTTAAAATATGGAATTATTTCTCAATAACGGATTCTAGCTCGTCCACCTTATCGCTGCACTTCTTCCTCTTCTTCTTGAGTTTTGGCAGCATTTTGGCGGTGATAATGGAACGGAATTATTTCTCAACAACGGAGAAGTTGGTGTTAAACAAGCTGTTGCACACTTGGAAAATGGAACGTAGGGCGTTCTCGTCTGCCCGATTCTAAGCGGCCTTCTTCGCGTCACCTTTGCCCTCGTACTGTATGGAGTTGACGTTGACAATAGCCTTAAACCCGCCATCCGAGCAGCTGTTTATGGTGAAGTCGGTGATGTCGACGCCATTCATCTCGCTGAGCGCCCTTATATCGTTCTTAGGCAGCACAAACTTGCGCAATTGACGGTCCAAGAGCAATTTCTTATCGGCCATCCTCTCTGCAGAGTTTGAAAATAATACTGTCATCAATATTTATTGTTTGAAAGCTATTTTGGTTGCACATCTACGTACCCGATCGCTGTTGTCGTCTCTGAAATATTTGCGGATTTGTATCTAGCTAGTTGCTTCGGTTACAGAGATTGGTTCATCCTTGGCCGCCATTAGTTCACTGATTGGCTAAAGTTGAGGTTGTTCAGATTATTCAAGTTCTTCAACTATTGGAGAGTGAAAAATTGTGTTTCTATATTAATTTGTATGCAAAAATTAAGGAATAGTCTTAACGCTATCCGTATTGATAATATCGATATTGCAAAGATATTATCCCAACACTTTTGGCACTGCCATGGCTTCCAGAGGTGGAGAAACGTCCATGTTTCTGCACCTCTATTCCAGTGACAGTCGTATTTCCTCACATTCGCGAAAGTTCTGTTTATATGCACACATATGTATATGTATGTATATTAGAGTTGTGTGCAATCGTTCGCAACTGATTCAATTGAACGACTCACAAAGAACCATCTCGCTCACCGCAAAAGGAATGATTATGAACTGGATCATAGAACTGACAAACACATCTCTAATACAAATGCATGTATGTATGTATGTATGTCGACTGTGCGAAATTTTCGACACGTGGTGAAATTAGCTTTGCGAATATTTAATTATTAGCCATTTTCTCCACATTTTTACTGCGACTTGTTAATTTGGCGTCTGTGCAAGCAATTTCACACAAAACTGACACACGTGTAAGGAAATGTTGCATTGTTTTTGTTTTTTGATTATTTGGTTTATGTGTTGCACGGTACTTACTTGAACTCCACAAGGAACAATATTTGTATTAAAAGATCCTAATTGAATATTTTTCTCTTATTTGCTCTTGTTCTTACAACTTCAATTATTTAGGAAAGTCCGCTGACGATGTTTCGACCATGATGCAATAATGGTTTCGACTGGCACTAGAGATGAGACTATTAGGGATGTGAAAAACTTTCGATGTACCGAACATCGGCGATATTGCTAGCTTGATGTATCGATGTTTTCCGATGTTTTTAGAAGCTCAATGGCAGCGTTCACGGCCGTAGCGCTTCATGGAGCGATAACTCGATAAATTTGGAGCGCTTCAGGAGATTTTGTGAACGGTGCGCTCCATGGCATTTGCATACAGCTGTTAATAAATTTGAAATGTGGCGCGAAAGAGACTATTTAAGCAAGTAAAATGTAAGTATCTACTGTCTGTACATTATTGGGTTATATAATTAATTATTGTTATTGTTGTACAGATTCCGTTCTAAAAAAAAAACAAATAAACTACCAAGTCAAAATGTCTTATGAATATTCTGTTCTTAAACAGTATTCACAAACAATTCTGGTAATTGTACAAAAATAAACGTACAATAAAAACCAGAATGGGCGGAGCAGATCAGTCGGACGGGCCCGACTGTCTTATACCCTGTGCCACAGCTCGCGCTGCGCGCTCGCCCGTACAGTATATAATTTAAAATGTTTTAAATATAATTTTTAGAATTATATTTGCAAACGATCAAACGATACGCACAAAGCGGTCTAAAATCTGGCAGCGCAGGTCACAAGATATAGATCTGGCAACACTAGTCGCTGATAGTCGATGCAGGTGGCGCTGCAAACCTTTTCGCTGGTGTTGTTACGCGCACTATTGGCAATATTCAAATATTTTATTTCTTACGAATGAATTAACAATATAAATTATTTTGTTCAAAAAATATAAAATGTATCAACAATAGTAAATGAATTAGTAATTATTTAGCAAACTTATGAACGCAGCCCAACAAGCTGGCAACACTGCTGCCGCTGCCACTGCTTCTACCGCAGCCAACATGTTCGATTTGACATGTTCGATGCATACATACATATGTATGTGTGTATGTACATGTCTGCTATTAATACATATTTACGAATAATCTTTAAATCGCCAAATCTCTCGTAATTAAGAACCGATTTTGATGCAATTTACAGAATTGGTAGATAATAGCTACCTCTACAATTCGTAGAAGACAGAGTTGATGTAAATTGATTTATATGTATCTCTTTAATGAATACATGAATTATTTTTAGGTACATAACGGGCGACAGGGGCGTGGCATCCAACATTTGAAATAAACTTATTTATGGTACATACATACCTTTCAAAAATGACCAAAACGGCTGCTCTAGCTCTTATAGTTGCTGAGATCTAAGCACTCATACAGACAGACAGACAGACAGACAGACAGACAAACAGGGCTAAATCGACTCATCTCGTCTCCCTGATCAAGAATATATATACTTTGTGACGTCTGGCACGCCTCCTTCTGCCTGTTACATACATTCAGACAAAGTTATTAACCCTGTTTTTCCCATTTTTCAAATAGGCACAGGGTATAATAAGTTACAATTAAGTTACCAAGCACTAATTACGCATTTAGGTACAAAATAAAGTAATACGATACAATTGCATGGGTTTAATCAAAACAATCCCGAATGACTTACTCAGGCCTGATTATGAAATAGATGACAGATGACAATAATTTCAAGAACAAAGCGCCCTGAAAACTCTGCAATATAACAATAGATTAAATACGCCTTGGAAAGCCCTTTAGATGTTGAGCACCAATGTACTATACGCAATTATCAAGCAGCATTTCTGTTTATGGCTACAAGTACATGTGGCACTTATGCCACATCTGTGAGTGTGTGAGTGCGATATTGTGAGTGTTCTTTGCATGTACGAGTATTCAAAATAAGTACTCGTGAATACACTTGTTGCTGCACAGCAATTTGCCGCAACAACAAATTCCACGAGTTGACAATTGTCAGTACAAACAAGCAAAAATTACAGCACTAACAAGAGAGAGTGACAGAAAGAGGGAAAGACGATTACTGTTGTTGCTGGGCGAAATTTCTAATCCTTGGCTTTGTGCGTGTGTGTGTGTGTGTGTGTGTGTAGGAAAACTCAACTCTGCCGTGTGTGCGTCATAAACAGGCCGAGCCTCATCAGGCAGACTCTCAGAGCGAACCGCAGCTGTTGTCGTTGTTAGGGCTTTTGTTATCCCCCCTTGCTCTGTCTGTGCTCTGTTCTCAGTTGTTGTTAATGCGTGTCGGTTTTTTTTTAGTCAGAGCTAATTATAACTCTTTTTATCACACTTACAACAACAGCAGAGCAGAGCGACAGTAACAGCAATTAAAGGATATTGTAGAGCCAAGTGGCGCCATGGCCCGAGTCGCAAATGTCGTATGTTCGTACTCTATTATACCCTGTATGCATAAAATGGCTAAAAACAGGGTTAATAATTGCCAGAAGAATGTCCGACTGTCCGTATCTGGATAGACGCTGAGATCTCGAAAACTATAGGTTCTAGAACAACCATTTTTGTAATGTAAATAGGTGTATACCAAGCGCATAACAAGTTTACATCATATGTTGTATACCGCACCCCCTTTCCGCAGTAATCCATAAAAATTGTATAACAAACTTAATATTTAAAATAGAAAATTATTATTTGCAGTGTATACTCTGTACCATTATATTTTTCAATCCTGAGAATCTTCGGTTAATAAACACAAAAGTTAGCAATGACACAATATTTCACGCTTTGTCTCACCCATTAAAGCATTAGTATTTGTTAATAATATTAAAAATACAGGATGCAGAATTTCTACAGTGGGGCGCATCCGACTGATCGTCTCTGTTCTTACTGGTTTTTTATATATTTTTTGTTTCGAGTAGGGCTTTAAAACTTGCCACACACACGCACATTTTATGTGGGACTGCAAATTGGGGAGCTTTTATTTGATGTAACATGGGCATTTTGGACATCATTGTTGTTGGTGGCTCGATGAATGCGACATTTGTATTTTCAGGTCCTGTTCCTCGTTCTCGTTCTTGCTCCCCTTGTTGCTATGACATCCAAAAGTAACAGTTAAGTTTTAATGAAAGCCACTTGATTTTATTAGCAACGCTCATAAAGTTCGTCCTGCTGCTGCCTCTGCCACCTTCCCCGTTGAGGCAAGTATTTGGGTTACAGCACAGTTTTTATGGCTTCAAACTCTTAGTGAATGTAAAATTCTACCAAAATGCCATTCACTTTTAACAATGCTTTGCATAGAGCCAAGTAAACGCCCATGACAGTTTCACGTTTAGCATAATCGTAATACTATAACTCGTATTGTTACAGCACGGATGATAAAGATATCGCCGATAAAAACCGAAATCTAAACGACGCAATTGACAGTTTGATTTGCAGTTGTTTTAAAAAAAACATTGGCAATTTCGGAATATGTAGCAGCCTGATCAATCTATTAATTTCTATTTTACTCTTCAATTTGTACTAGTATTTGAATTATTATAATTATCTCAATTCTTAGACCCACTATTTACCCATACATCCATTTTTATATTTATCTATAGATCTGATGGAAAAATGTGAATTATATCAACGCATTTTATCTATTATCGGATAATTATCTATTATCGCGTAATATTGAACATAGAAAGCTATTATTCGGAATGTATACTCTTGAGCGAGCGCAAAGCGCGAGCTGTGGATACGTTATGTGTAGAGATATGGTATGGGATGTAGTTGAGGGCGCAGCGCTTGTATTTTGAATATTTTAAATTATGTATATTTAAAATATAGAGTATTCCACAGTCGGTTTTTTAACATTCAATCTGGTATATCTTCTTATTTGCTTTTATTCCGCCTATCTGAGACAAATCTAACAAAATATTTATATTAATAAGTAGCTTTTTGAATATTCTTCTCTCTAATTATGTCCATATCAATGTATTCTCGCCTTCTATGAATTAGTTTTTATCTATTTTGACTATTTTTTGCAACAAGTTCCTGCCACTGCTGCAGTTCTAGATCATTTAAATAAATTAAAAATATAAATAAATCTAAAGAAAATAAATTGCAAGGCAAATATGAGCTACAAGCGCATAAACATAAAAACAGACGTTAATTGCAAAACCAGCGGGCCTTGTGCGTAGGTGGCAGGGGGAAGGTGAAGACGGAAGCAGGAGGCAGGAGGCAAGAGGCAAGAGGCAGGAGGCAGGCTGGGATTGGGTCACGGATGTTGCTGCACAAGCACAAAGAATGACAGCAACAGAGCCTGAACTAGACAGCTGGGCGCTGGAGTGGTCAGCGTAGAGGGGATGGGTGGAAGGTGGCATGCTTCAAAGCAAACTAGATGCAGCTTGTGGCAACTTTGAGTTGTGCATTGGCCCCTGCCCTTGCCAGATGTGTGTTGACCAAACACTAAGCCAACGCACAGTGGTCAGGCTTGTATGGAAGTATTCGACAAAAATTGGTTCTTGTTATATTCACCAAAAATCTAGATAAATTTTCGTATGTAATAAAAATAAAAAAATCGGGAATGAAAAATCTCCATGAAATTCTATTAAATTTAATTGGCTTTAGTGTAGTGCTAACCAAGTTTTACCTTTTGTCAATGCTGTTTCTAAATACTTTGAATGCATACGAATGTTGCATTCAACACTATATAAATGTGCATATTGCAAAATTACTGAATTTGTTCCCACAGTGCACAGTGGAACGATAACGTTGTTGTTGCTGTTGGTGCTGTTGCTAGAATTTGCATTTGCATTTTGCGGCAGCAAAGTGAAAAACGAGAAAACTCAAAGAGCCGCCAGCGACTGCTAATTGGTTGCAGTTGCACTTGCGCTGGCAGTTGATGGGCCACACGGCAACAAAGCCAACATAGCCAACAAGAAATATAAAAATAAAAAATCAAATAAAATGGTAGCAGCAACAACGGGCTCCTCTAAGTAGGCGCTGACAATGACCAAGGCCTCTAATGATAATCAGTCGATTATGGTAATGATTATGCTCCAAATGGCAGCCGTCTTCCACGGTAACAAACGAGCGGCAACTTGCGGCCAGGTGCTTGCACCCAAGCTGCAAGTTTTGCCGCCAGCTGCCACTCGCTGTGGCTATAAAATGCCATGCCGCCGCGTGGCCAATTTCACTCTCACTTTGTTAGCTAACACGCGAGCCAACCCGAAAATAATAATAAAACTGCAACCACACTCGAACCACTCGAACCACTCGCACCACTCGAACCACTCGCAGCACTCTGCATTTGCCGCTTGCCACACTCCACGCGAAAAACAGTCAACGTGCGTCTCGAAACATAGCAATTTTATTCCGACGCGGCACACGCAGCGTATGCGTAATGTTGTAACAAGTTTAATAAACTGCAATAACAACAAAAAAAACATCGACATCATTAATAAATAAATGCATTCGTAATAAAGCTATGTTTATGTTATTATTTTACTGTGTTTCCTCTTTTTTTACACGTGCTGCAATATTAAATTGAGTGTCGCGAATAAAACCATAACAAAAAACATAAATAAAATAAATTGCGTATATTTAAATAAACCGATTCGTTCAACCAAACAAATAAACTGTAAATTATGTCGTTCATAAAGGTGAATTAATTATGTTAAATGTTGTAAAATATTTAATTTCACATTAAACATACATCATTTTGTCTGTATAAATAACAAATTAATAGTCGAAAGGCAAAACTATTTAATATCCGCTATAAGTACTATATCAAATTAACTTTTTAAATTGATAATTGGACATTTGAGCATATAGTTTAAATTTTACAATGGTTTATCTGTATATTGCACTGTGGGCGAAGTAAATTATTTTGGCATTAAAAATACATAACAACATTCCAATAAAACCTATTTTAAGTATGTAATCAACAAACAATAACAAATATGATATTTAATAATGAATTATGCCCTGAGCTCTAACATCAAATTTTTTTTTCTCAAAATTTAATGTTTTAAATTATTATTATTTAATTTGTAAAAATGTTTCAAAGTTTGTATTTATTTATTTGGTTTATTTATATGTTTATTTTATTTAATGTCACTAATTATTTGTTTGATTTGTTTGTTTTCTAAACATATATTAAGTTTTGTATTTCTTAATTAATTTTATTTATTAATTTGTTCTATTTAATATTAACTAAAAGCAGTTAACAAAGAAACTTAAGATACATGCAAAACGAAATGAATTTATCATTAAAATGAAGTTTAAGAGTAAGATATAAGAGGATAAAAATAAAATTAATTTCAATTAAATATAAGATACATTACATTAAAAAAGGTTTAAACAAATTTAAAAAGTGTTTAAAGAACTTAGATAAGTCAGAATTACAGTACAATTTCTTTAAATAATACTTTAATCTGAGTTTAAGACTAATCTTAATTCTTTAATAACTTTTCAAATATGTTGAATTCTTCAGTAAATACATTTAAAACATACATACCGAACTTCTCGAAAATATTAGTTTAGAAATTATTTAATAGACTAGTTTATCGAATGCACGAGTAAGCTCATTTAAAAACCAATAAAGTTTTCCATATTTATTATGTTGTTGGTAAATACGCTTAGCACGCCATATAATTGATATGGACTCTAAACTGTGTTGAAAACTAATTACCGCTATAAACGCTTGTGTGTGTGTGTGTGTGTGTGTTTTTGTGTGTATGCGTGTGCTAGTTAAGTACATAATTAAAACAAAGCGCATCAGGTTCATCGTACAACGAACGGAGAGCAAAAAAAAAACAGCGATAGAAACAGAGTTAGAGCTGGAGAAAAGTGGGGCTAGCTGCAGCATAATTAATACACAATTTTTTAATTATGTGTCTAGAGCAATAATAACTGTAACAACAACAACAACAACAGCAACAACAGCAGCAACAACAACAGCAGCATCAACTGCAATTTGTTTAATCGTAGCTCTGTCACTATTAAAATAATAATTGCATTTATAAATCAATTTAATTAAATTATTATGAAATTACAATGCAAATGGCCGAAGATAAAACAAACAGCGCATAAACATTTGCCACATGCCACACGCAACAACAACTATTTTTTATTAAAATGTTTGACTGAAGCCTCGGCATCAGGTTGCCACAGATTCGCCGTATAGTGCATTAAATATGCATTAAGTATGGCATTTTGTATGTTGCCGCATGTTGAACGATTCACGTAATGCGCTAAATTAATGATAACACTTTGGCATTTATTTGTTGCCAATTAAAACAGAAATGTTTACTTCAACCACATGCCACATGCCACATGCCACATGCAGCACACACACACGCGCTTACACCTCCAGATTACCTTTGGCAAGCTCGTATTCATTTACACGCTCTCTTCCCCTCCCCTCCCCGCATCATTCCTCTCTGCCCATCAGCTAGCTGCGCTCTACATGTGTTGCATGCTGCTTACGGCTGCCGCAGAGCCGGAAACCAAGCCAACGGATGCTCAAGTTGAGGCAGCTGCAACTACAAAGCTCACGCCCACCATTGACGATACAAAGAGCAAAACCGAAAAACGCGATTCCTCGGATCAAACAGGTGAATTTAACCCAGCGCATACGTATATTTAAAATAAATACAGTTCTCAAGCTATATTTAGAAATTCTCTATTAATATATTAAATAGTTAAAGCCAAATAACATCATTATCATTATTATCATTATTATCATTATTATTATTATTTTATTACGTAACATACATATAAATAATATAATAACTAATATCTAAAATTCGAAGTGCTAGCTACTGGGCCATCGACTCTCTCTTTAATTACATTTTGTAAAACAGTTTGAATTTTTTTAGATTTTTTTAACATTTTCATCAGTAGGTAAAAATTCACAATAAATATATTCTTTTATATTTTCATATTCTCTTCAAATAAAATTTCACTAAATTTAAAATTTAATGTTTATATTTTTCCTGTTTTATCAAAGTTTTGATTATTTCTTGTATTTCATTATAAAATACTAGCTAACTATGCTAGTTAATAGTTTCTCTCTTTTATGTTTCCTTATTGCCGTCTCTGTATTTTTATAGTTCAACTTTTTCTCTTTAATTTCATTTTATTTCTTTAGTTTTTTAAAGTCGGAGGGTTGAATTGATATAATTGTATGATACTGGCATTTAAGCTTCTCCTTTTATTTGTTGTAAATTTATATCACTTTGATCACTAGCATAATTAACCATTAAATCCGGTCTAAATGGGTTAATCTAAAGTCTTCTCTTGAATTTCCCTTTAATGCAGGCAACGTGTACATGAGCAAATCCACCAAAGAAACCCCTTTCGGACCCATATACCCATCGGCCACATACTACGAGGCGGCAGATGCTGCAGATTCCGTTTTCGAGCCTACCACACTGCGCTATACGGCAGCTGATGCTGCACCACAGGTATGCCACAACAGCAGCAGCAGCAGCAGCAACAACAACACACTGCACAGTGGTTGCGTCCATAAACAGAAAATTAAAAAATCCATTACAAGAATTTAGACAAAATTTATTAAATAGTTTCTTAAGCGTCCAATCTTCATAATGGCAAGCCGCATTTATCAGGGAATCTAATATGACTTTTTAGACCCTGTACTTTAAAAAGTACTAAAGGGTCTATTAACTGTCTGTCTATCTGTGTGTCTATCTGTGTGTCTATCTGTCTCTTTAAACGCTAAGATCTCGGATATATAAGAGCTAGAGCAGCCAGTTTCAGAATGAAGATAGAAATATACGCAGTTTATTTCAAATGTAAAAGAGAGAGAGAGAGCATGCTCTCTTTAAGCTTTTATCGACAATAGCCGAATAACAAGAGTAATATTGAACATAAAAGGTTGAATAACCCCCGTGTTGTTGAACCTAGAAGTTTGTTATTCTGAATATATACTCTATGCTATTATATTTAGCTATCCCGAAAATAGCATTTAAATCGATTAATAAACACAGAAGCTAATTAAGAAACAAAATTGCGTTGTTTGCCCTCTGGCAGCGTAAGAAAGTAAAAAGAATCGTTGCTGCTACGCTTTGTATGATATTATCTCCAAGTTATATTTCAACTATAGGGTTCAGTCTATTCTACAGTCGAGAGCGTCCGTTTGATCCGTTCCGCTGGTTATATTTTTGCATATTATACAGCACTTTTTTAGATTTACAGAAAAAGTTTCATGACGATAGCACTACCAACCACTGTGCACTGCAACCACTGGCAATCGCATTTAATTAACGCAACACTTTCAGAGCTACTACGGAAAGCCCGCCGGCGGCAACATTCGCTACGCCCCATCGCCAGCAGCAGCAATTGCTGGCCACAGACATGCCGTTGGGCTGGAAAGTTTGCCAGGCCCCGTGCAGTTCACGCAGCGTCATAAGCCGCAGTCGGTGGCAACGCCGCATCGCTTCAGCTTTGCAGCAGCGGGGCCGTCGCAAGTGGAGCTCTATCCGCGGACAATTATCAAGTCGCCAGCACAGCAGCAACATCTGCAGCAGCAGCAACATCTGCAGCAGCAGCAACATCTGCAACAGCAGAGTCCGCCAGCCTTTTACAATTATGCCGAGGCGGAGCCGAACATTTATGAGCAGCAATATCAGCTGGGTGCACAGCAGCAACTGCTATTGCAGCAGCAACAGCAGCAACAGTTGCCCATGCAGGGACAACGCATACAGTATATTATTGCCATACCCTTGTCCTACATGCGGCAGCTGCAACAGCAACTGTTGCCCGCGCCCAGCAGCACTGCAGCCAGCACCAGCAGCAGCACCACAGCAGCAGCAATCACAACAGCAGCAGCAACACCAACCGCACCAGCACCCGAAACAGCCGGTAGTCATCCTATAATGCAAGTCCTAGGACCCCTCGCTCGCGATCATCAAGGCATATATCGGCCCTATTATCAAACAGATGCAGCGAGTGCCACGCCCACGCCCACGTCCACAACGACACCAACTAGCGGCTATGGGCAGCAGTATTTGCAGATACCCACCAATGTCCTACTGGCAGCCGCCCAGCAATTGCAGCAGCATCAGCAGCAATACCAACAACAGCAGCAACTGCAACATCACATACAAACGCTATATCCGAAAGCAGGACCCTCACCACCCACAACGCTCTATCAACCGCTCGTCTATCAGCCTCAGCCTCAGCACCAGCCCCAGTCTCAGCCTCAACAACAACCTCATCCGCAGTACCAGCTACAACAAGTCTATCAGCAACCACAACTGATCTACAGCGAGCCTCAGCGATCCACTCTGTATGGTATGTAGAGCGAATGGTCGATTGTCTCCGACTGAACTCCAGTTGTGCAATCTCGGAGAGAAACCTAAAACTCAACCTTAAATTACTACTGTGTGAAACACCTTTTTTCGGAGAGAACCTTATCCCAACTTAGGAGAAGCTTAATTCCATAATTTATGCCTCTAGCTCTTCAGATCTCTTGAGATCTCTGTATTCATACGGACAGACGGACAGGCGAACAAGGCTATATTGTTTCAGGTCGTCGTTCTGATCAAGAAAATACATGCTTTGTGGTATCTCCTTCTGCGTGTACACACATTTCTCTTTTGCACATAATATATTTCGATTCGTTTTCATAAATTAATAAATAATTAAGTTGGTTATCTTTTCCATGGTAATTATACCCTGTACCTATTGAAAATGGTTAAAACCAGGGTTAATAACATTGTCAGAATGTATGTGGCAGACCCCACAAACTATTTATATTCTTAATCAGGGCAACCAGCTGAGTCGATCTAGACATGTCCTTCTGTCTGTCAGATCGAGCGCACAGCGCGAGCTGTGGATACAAAGTATGTATACAGTCAAGCCTGCAAAATTTTTTATACGAGAAATACTACGATTTATCTTCAAAGATCATCGATACTGACCCTAATAATTTACCAACACTTAATCACAACGGCAACATTGAAGAACATCGACAACTATCATGATTGACATAAACTCAATTAGAGGCAGACACAACTGTACCTAAATGCGCTGGCAATTAGTGCGCAGTTAACGCAGACTGGCAACTCTGTTGCTAATTTAACAGCAAAGCGCCGTAGTTGTTGTTGTTGATATTGTTGCTGTTGGTGTTGCTGATGCCTTTAGTAAAATTTCTTTCGCACTGTTTTACAGCATATCCGTTACACCAGCAACAGCAGCAGGGACGATTGTTGCGTTTGGGCCTGAAGCAGACACAGCAGCATCATAAATACCCGGTTGCAGCAACAGCAGCAGCAGCAACAGCTTCCGTCTCGGCGCCAGCAACAACAGCGACAACAACAACAGCAGCGCGACCAGCAGCAGCAGCATTGGTGGTACCAACAGCAACAACAACGGCAGCAGCAACGGGCAATGAGCCCGTCGTGCACTACAATCCAATTTATGTGCAGGCGCCAGGAGAGCACCAGCAACACCAGCAGCAGCAGCAGCATCAGCAGCAACATCAATTTGCAATATTGCCACGTTTCAGCAATAATAACCCAAAGGCGACTTACAATCTGGCACATGAATCAACGCCAGCAATTCATGTTGTCAGATTGTCAGCAGCGAACGCATTAGGGCAACAGCAACCGCAGTCGATACACCATTACCATCACTACCAGCCAGCACAGCAGCAACACTTCTACTATGCCAACGACGAGCAGCAGCAGCAGCAGCAGCAGCAACACACACAGCAGCAGCAATACACACAGCAGCAACACATGCAGCAGGGCCCAATGTCACCAGCCATTATACCATATTTCAGTCATCCGGGCGCTGTTCACTATGGCACGCATTTGTATCATCCGGTAGCGGGCACTACAACGTCATCAGCAGCAGCAATGGGCGCCAAACAGCAACAGCAACAACAGCAGCAGCAGCGCATCTTGGCAACTGAAACAACCGCAACAAGTGGAAGGTTGCCAGGTGACAACGCTGTGGCAGTCAAGCAGGCAACAGCCGCCACCAATATTGTGAAATATCCCTAAGCGTTGACAGCAGCAGCAGCAGCAGCAGCAACAACAGCAACAACAGCAGCAACAGCAGCAACTGCAGCCAGCGCACAGTGGTCGCTCTCTAAGTTCAAAGTTACAGTTTGCATCATGTGGTTGATTTTACAGATAAATTGGGTTGTTCAATCCCAAAAACTTTTCTAAAATCACAACTTTATGATTTCAGAAAAAGTAAATTTTTATCTTTCAGCGAAAAAATGAAATTCAAATAAACGTTAACAAGTTTGAGGTAATATGGATATCGTTCGCACAGGTATTAAGCTTGAAATATTGGCATATTTTAATGTGTCGTCTAAATATCTAAAATAACTAACAAGACTTTTGTGAGGGTTTTTCGTTACCCATTTTCTAACCTTCCTTAAGCTTTTGGTCGTGTTCCCCACCGAGTCACAGGATTATACTTCTTTCGATCGGAGATTCATATCCGTAGATTAAAATAAAGCTAGAACTATTTGCCTTTAATCTACATCGTATTTTCAATAAACGCTGTGAATTGCATCTCGATTAATAAGAAACTGCGAAGATATGCAAGAGAAAAATTCTTCGACTTGGCCGCGTGCAAAAACGAAACTAAAAATACCCACATACTGTGGAGTGCCCAACGGTTGTTTATATTTTTAATTTGTTCATTTTGAAGAGGCCGAATATTATAAAAGATGAGTTATATTTTAAAATAAGAAATTCAATGCAATCTGTCCCGATCTTTTCTACGCAAGACAGTTTTTTAATTACATATTTCAAAGATTTTTCTAGATTTTTGAGCAAATTTCAAAACGATATCTCCATACAAACTATTTTCGTATCATTCTTGCATACAACCGACCACTGTGCATTTGGCTTCCGGCCATTATCGTTGCAGTTTTGCGTGTGAGTGTGTGTGTGGGTGTGTGTATGAGGGTGTGTGTGTGAGGCTGTGTGTGTGTGGGTGTATATGTGCGTATTGTATATGTTGTCTGCTTTGTCTAAACATGGCCTAGAGTTCCTGCTGCTGCTGCTGCTGATGTTGCTGCCGAGCTAATTATTGTTGCACGCTTTAATTATTTTAATTTGTTTTTTTTACCATTGTTAACAATCTGTTTAGGTATATGTTTTGTACTTTGGTGCTGTGCTGCCTATAACTTAACTTAAATTGAATTTCAGCTCGTTTATTCTGTGTAAATATTTGAAATATATCTTGAGCCAAAAAATAAAAAATACATAAAACATTTGAATATCTTTAACTCAATCTTTGTTATTGTTTATCTTAAATTTAAATTTTGTGTGATTTTCAATTTGATTTTAGTGCATTTTATTTACTCGCGATATTTGAAGAAACTACAAGTATTGTGCTAGCCTGTACCCTATATTTTGCAAAATTACATTTATAATAATATTTTTAATTTGTAATAAATTGTGTAATAAAATGTGAGTTAAATCAAATAAGTAAATTGTAATTGCCTACAAAATTACGGAGAAACAAACTGAAAGGAAATAGTCAAATTAATGGCAAAATGAATCTAATGATAAAATTATGAAAAATTATAAAATTATTGATTAACATTTTAAAATTAGTTGGAATAGTCCTTTGGGTTTTCGCTGAAATTAGTGCTTGAGCAGATTGCCTCAAAATCAATTGCACAAAAAATTAATTAAATTAAATTATACAGTATTTTTTTTTAAAATGTGCAATTTTGTGTATAAAATAAATATAAATATAAAATAAATATATTTCGCTAAAACAAATTGATTTCCATCTTATACCATGAAACAATCAAAGGTAATTACGTTAAAAACAAAGTAATTATTTAAGATTCAAATACCGCTGTCATAAAATTCTTGTTTTCTCTTGCTCATGTTTCATTAAAAATCTATAAAAACATTGTTTTCAATTTTTTCGTATTTAAAAACGCCAAATTTCAATTGCAATTTTAAAACAATCAATAGAATATTGTCTTTCGTATGCGACATGTGTTTTTAAATTCACTTGTAAGCTTTAAGCATTATCATATTTACAATAATGATTATT
This sequence comes from Hypselothyrea guttata, assembly GCA_035045125.1. Taxonomy (NCBI): domain Eukaryota; kingdom Metazoa; phylum Arthropoda; class Insecta; order Diptera; family Drosophilidae; genus Hypselothyrea; species Hypselothyrea guttata. The sequence goes on from JAWNNJ010000194.1 coordinate 1,314,168, forward strand.
TATAGGCTATAGTAAATTGTAAATCGTGCATCCATTAATCGACTTACGCAAGCTTTACAACAAATCCAACCGCAGAAATCGAAATCGATAATGGTATGGCAACGGGAGCCACACGCCTTACACACTTGCACATTGGGCCATTTCAACTTTTTTTGGCATAAAATAAAATAATTCAGCTAGAGAGCTGACATTTGGTTGGATCGACTATATGTGCAATTCAAATATAGAAGATAAATTCCATGTAAATCAGATTAAGTAATTTTCTTCAAATAGCTGTCGATGGAAACATCGTTTTCATTAACTGTACATGTATTTTTGACGGTCTTCATTTCAAAAAATTAAATATCGAAATACATTTATTGTTAGATATGGGGACAGAAGCCGTGGTCCTATATCAAGAATATTTTTTTGCAGAATTATATTGCAGTCTAAGGAACATTTCGATTAGCTCTAGTGATATTTTTAAAACTAATGCCTAAAATTGGACTTTTTTTCCATAGTACCTGTGCAATGCCATACAAAGTACTACCATCCGTATCATATCATATCATTAAACATATGCGTCTCGCTCCCCTCCACCAGTTACGTTGTCATTTAATTGAAAACATTTCTGTAAATATGATTAAGCTGGAACATATAAGTTCTCATACGCCTAGGGGGTTTGGCTACAGGGTGTTTTCTGTTTTCTGTCAGCCGCAGAGGCGGCTGCAATTAAAATGCCCATATTTAATGAACGCCTATTAAGAACTAAAAAGCAATTGGGCCACACGTGGCACATGGCAAAGGTGGGCGGACGTGTGTTGTTGTTATTGTTGTTGCTTGGTAGGTGACAAAGCTTTTAATGCCCATACATGTATTTTGATTTCCTCTCTCTCTCTCTCTCTCTCTCTCTCTCTCTCTCCCTCTCTATCTCTATCTTTTTCGTTATTTTGTGTTAATTTTTTTGTTCTGTTTCATTTTTAAATTTCCTGTAAATTCATTTAATAATGAGCTACGGGGATTATATAATAAGCGCTGCTTAAGTCCCCCTTCATATACGCCAGGCGCCACGCTTGTGCCCTTGTCAGTGTAGAGGCTCATAAAAGTCACAGACCCGCAAATCCGTTGACATGAGCATGAAACACACAAAAAAAGAAAATCTATAAAGTGTCATGGGTTTGTCAGACGGCAGCAAATATTAGATACACTATAATCAACTACATTCGTATTTTATTTAAGCAACAATTTTTTCTAATTTATTTCACCAATTTTAACTTATATCTTAATTTTGTTAATCGTTTTATATATTTTTTAAGTGTTGAATACTCTATGGAGCAGTGTATAAAAATGGCTACCAGGCACAAGATGAACAACTTCCGCCCAGCGCCAGTGGGTTGACACTTGCATAAAATGCGCATTTCCGGTTTGCAGTTGCATTGAAAATGGCCGCACGCACGCACTCGCCATATTTACGGATACGGAACGCTGCCCCCTGTCAGCGGCCATATTGGCTTGTATTTCGCTCCAGCGACTACGCATTTTCCTCTCTCAGTTGAATTATATTTGCAAAAGCTGGTGCGCTCTCTCTAGTAAGAGAGAGGGAGACTTTAACAAGCATTTTATCATATATTTTTATTATTTTATTATTATTTATTCCTTTTGTTTTCAATTGCGATTTAAGTGGCTGAATTAATTTCGTTTAGCAATGTGAACATTGAATAAGCCGCTTTCACCACCTGCAAAGAGAATAAGTAGTTGCGGAAATAGTTAAGGCTTATCTTTTATAATGTTATCTAAAAGAGTACAGTTAACTGCAAAAGAATTTTACTCAGTTGCAAAGACTCTTAGCTGATTTCTTATTGGCTTTCTATTGAAGCGTGGTAATCGCTTATAGATTGCAACTGAAATAAAATGTCGATAACTGCAGTAAAAAGTATTTGCCAGGCGCTCTGCAAGTCAAGGGTGCTTGACGGCACTTACAACTAGAAAGGGCACAGCAGATCAGTAGGATGCGCTCTTCTGACTATTGCATACATTCTTACAAAGTTACCAACCATGTTTCTACTTATTTTCAATTATTACAGGGCCAATTAAACTGTTGTTAAAAAATTATATTTATTTGGGCTCTTTCCCTTTTTTCTTGTTTCAATAAAGGAACTCGACATGCTCTTTATCACCTATAATGACGTTATTATAGATATAATATTATAATATAATACAGATGTTTCACCGGCCCTATTATCCTGAACGCCAGACAGATCTGTTTATGGCCAAATTTGTTTTCTCCCTTCAAAATATTCATTTATTTTAATATCTTATAGTATTTATCGAAACCTTTACCCTAAAGAAGCTTAAAACTTTAACAAAATAGAAAAAAAAAACAAGAATACATATACTTTGTGGATTCTGCCACGCCTCCTTCTGCCTGTTACATAGTTTCGCAAAAAGTTATAAGTGAGAAAAAAAGACTAATAGCATATTTTTTGTTGCATACCCTAGGGAGTTAATCTCAAACAAGTGGGGAAAATTGTAGTAGAATTGGACTCAGTTATGGCTGCTATACAGCTTTTGCAATAGATATGCCCCATTTTCCACTTACCATCAAAAATGTTGTCATGCGTACGGGCACAATTCGAGCGGCAACAATTTCCACTGGACGCTGCGCACGCTTGAGCATAAATAGTAAAGTACGTTTAAATTGCAGGGATTGATATAGCCAATTGCTGGAATAAATGGCCACGGATAGCTCATGGGCACCAATGCCAACCTGTTCGGCGCCATAGCAAATGAGCAGCGTCTCAAAAACGATGCCGGCAATCATAAAGAACAAATGCAAGAGCTTGGAGACGCTCAACCGAATGTAGAATGTGTTGAAGGTAATAATGCAGAGAGCGGTCGCTGTGCAGGCGAACTGATAGAAACAGGCCGTGGATAGCGTCTTGGTCATAGAATCCAGTAGCCTACAAAAGACATGGAGAGAAGGCTTAGTAACCAAAACAAAACCAGTAAGGACAGAGCAGATAACGACATTCGGACGTAACCAACAGTAAGAGACCCTGTAAGCCATGCGCCACTCCACCCCGTCAACCCAGTCGAGCGAATTGTCTGTTGCATATCTTCGCTGTTTCTTTTTATTCGATACATATTCATGTCCACTAACAACTCTTTACCTTTGAAAATTTGGCTACTGTGTTTTTTTTGCGGTTATCCGGATATAAAGGGAAAGTATCAAAACTCTAAAACAAATTTGATTAACGCACAGCATAGGAAGATTCAAATACCAAACACAATGCTCCCAATGCTTATACTAGTTTGTTTTAGTGATAAGCGGGGGAATGGGGTAATGTATTAAAAATGTAAAACAAACTGGATCTGCCTACATCATAGGAGAACCTACATACCAAATAAGGCGTTTTTAGCTTTTATAGATTGCGAGATATAAGAGTTCATATGGACGGACAGACGGACAGAATATATATACTTTATCGGGCCTACAACGCCTCCTTCTAGCTTTATAGACCCTTTTGCTCTTTTTTAAAGTACAGGCCGTAACTATATTATTAAAATACATTTATAAAAAAAAACAGGCCGTAACTAGCTGCGCTTACAACAATATAACTTTGTGATCCTCAATGCATTTAATCAGTTCGTCATAGGCCAGTTTCCGATTCTCGTGCATATATCCCAGCTGGGAGACACGCAGTGCCAGCGCCTTGTAGTGGGCAGCCACCATGTTCAGATAGGCCAAGGGATAGGTATCGTTGTTGAGTGCCATCAGGGCCATTGCGGTCATGCCAAGCATTTGATAGACAACAGTGAATACGTAAAGATCTCTGTTGGACCGCCAATCCCAGGGATACCAGGCGGGAAATACCAATTCTCGCTCCTTTGTGCAGCATATAAAGAGCACACCCGATGTCAAAATGCAGACGAACCAGCGCCAGAGCCAGGTAAAGACGTACTTCGACATCGCTATATGTTCTCGTATTATATCAGACTCATCCTGTTGCTGCAGCCGCGCATCCAGCTGATTCAGTATGACATGAAGCCTCTTCAAACGATCGCGCACCCGCCACACATTCAAGTACTTCATCTGCTCCACGGCCACCAGTATGCCCAAGTACAATGCCTCGAAAAACTCCGGCATGGTGCTGCTCATAATGCACTCCATGTATAGAGCCATGGGCACCAAGCCACTGATAAATAGATTGTACACAATGCCATAGAGTGCATAATGACGACCCCATAACGTATCTGCTTCCGGTGAATGCAATCCGAATAAGCGCCAAATATACCATTGATAGTGAAAGGCTTCGACTGAGTCGACGGCCAACATCCTGTCCGGAGACCATACACTTGTGATACCTTCAAGGTGTGACGGCTAGTTTTTATAGGCCTCCAGCTAGCCAAGGCGATTTATGCAAATTACCCGCAAATTAGTTGGGCCCAGTTCTCATGGCCTTTGCCGAGGCGTTGATAGGTGACCAGCTCATTAAATGCGCGTTCCAAAGGTACTTGCCTCTAAAGTGAATACTGAATGAGTGCTACTTAAAGATATTCAAAATGTACGCTGGCATAATGTGCCGAAAGGACATCGGATGGGGAAACCATTTCTACATCCAGTCAACTTTTTATTTGGAATGGCATCGGCAAAATAAATGCGAAAGTAATTCTGCAACCTGGGGTTATATTGTCGTAATTTCCAGCATAGTAAGTGTAGAAAATGATAAAACAAAATAATAAAACGAATATAGATTGTTCTAACAGAACATTGTTCCATTCAAAAATTGTTGGTGTTTTTTAGCAACAGCCGTGAACCTTTTGTGATGCACTTTATGTTTTCGTGATATAATTTAAATAAATTAATAAATAAATTATAATTATAATTTTAATTGTAATTTAAAATGCAAATTTTATTTACATTAAATCCTGAATTAAAATTGTTTACGTACTTCAAAGCAGGATATAAAAAGGATTTAAAACCACAGGCGATGTACAAAAAAAATGCACCTTTCGCCAATTGTGTTTTGTATATCTTCTATATTTATTAATCGATTTCAATGCGCTTAGGATAAATAGATATATGTAATAATAGCATCTTTCTATGTTGAATATTACGCTTGGTGTTCGGTTTTTATTGATTAGGTCGTAAAGGGGGAGTGACATCCAATATTTGAAATAAACTTGTTCTGCATACGGTTTTTGGGGTCTGCCTCGTCTCCTTCTACCTGTTACATAAGCATGCACAAAGTTGTTTTTACCCATTCACAATAAATACAAATCGATATTTTTATATCCCCACTGTTGCTCAGCTACACGCAAACCCCAAATACCCCTATTCACTGCACAATAGAGACATCTGTGAACTATTTGATTAGCTCGTTGACAAATTCGCATTCGGTTGCAAAGCGCATTTCTCCATTCGATGCTAATCGTCAAAGTCAAAAACCGAGACCAGCTTAACAAGCAAATTTGTAGAGCTTAATTTTGGCTATGTGAAACTAATTGAATTGTGGGCGTGTCTGCATTTTGGGCAAGTTCTGAAGAACTGAAGATTGTGAACTGGCAAATGAGACTAAAACTGAGACTGAGACTGAGATTGCGACTGAAACTGAGACGAATGCTGATGCTGGAGTTGTTGGTTGTGTCGCACACAGGTGTCAAGCCCGCCGTGTATTTAAATTAATAATGCCAAATTGATTATATAACATTTGTCAATGGGAGAATCTGGTTTCTGGCTCTGGTATGGCCCAGCTTAGCCATCCGTCAGATACACTGAACACAGCGTCATGATTGAATATGATTGATTTGGGCGGCATAAATTATGAACCCATGCCCCTTGCCGGAGATACCACACTCACTTCATACTTCCCCTGCCCCTGCCCACTTCCATATCCATGCAGTATATATACCTTATGATGCCAAACTCCAGGGCAACCTGTCGCGACCTTGGCCATTTGACAAATGAGCTGCGTAAGCCGAAAGATTTGCACGCAAGACGCATAATTAAATGGCCACCAGGCGGCAAATTGACATAGGCGACACAACAGAATACATATATATGTTTATATGTACATACATGGCAAATGCTACATATAGGTATTAATACATATCTACAGGATATACTTCCACTTCCAGTTGGACCTTGGCCAGGTCGGTTGTCTGTTGTCAGTTGTCTGGTTTGAATTTTGTATGAATAATGTCAACTGCAGCTCAATTATTGTATTTCGAAAATTGACTTGTGATACTTGACCTATGCTATTTTGGCCATTCAAATTGCTTTCCTGTCAATTGAGCCTAATTTGCTGCAATTAGCAATTGATACTTAAGCACGTATTTGTGGAAATGCTACTGAAGCCAAATCGATAATCTCGGTTAATTGAGTTGCAGTCAGAGAAGTCGAAGAGCTGTGTATATCTACACTCAGAAAAAGCAGCCAGAATCTTTACTGGTTTTCATGGATTAAATCATCCCTAAAATCTTTTGTAAACTACTAGCAAGTTTTTTAACGTGAGAATTAAATTGAATACATTATTTTGAATATCCTTAAATAATAAATTCAAGTATTGCTGTAAGCATTTTTTTTACAAATTATATTTAAGATTTTAATCTTAAAAAGTAAATAATACAAAAATTTAAATATACAAAAAGGGTATAAAAGAAAACTGAAAACTATACTAATTTAAGATAAACCGGATGAAGTAAGTTTCTACGCAGATCAAGTATATTCTGAATAATTACATCAATAATAGAATAATTTAATTATTATTATTATTATATTATCGCAACTTCAAACTTCATTATATACATATATTTTGCGACAAAAACCTTTATTTTTTTGCTAAAAATTTAGTTCCCACTCAGGGAACTACCATAAATATTAAACAAGTTCGTTCCGTTTTTATTTTGGCATTATAATATTTGTTTAATGCCTATAAAACCGAATGATGGTTGATTTTTTGGGCCGACGGAAATTAAATGAAATGTAAATGAGCTTAAATCTATTACAAGCTCTGTAGTAATCAACAGATTTCCGGTCGCAAATAAAATTAAAAAACATAAATTATAAGCAAATCAATTACGTATATATAGAAAACATAGAATTTTGCGTTCTAAAGTTTACGGAATGCGAAAAAGTAAATTTTGTATAAATTGCAATTAGCATGCTGTATCTTAATCAAAACAAATCAAACGCCTTCATGAGCTACAAATTACTTATATGTAGCTACAAATGTATCTATCAGATACATGCATGTATTTGTGTCGTATACCCATATTGGGTGGCTGTATAATTAATAATTAGAATTTGCGCACAGAGAGTGTGGAATGACGGAGATATTGAGAAACAGCAAGATAGAAAAGTATAGAGATATAAATCTCATTTGTTTCATCGATGAACAGCAAATTAAATAATGAAATGCCAATAAGTTGATGAAGAGATTCCAGTATTTTATTTTGGGAAATTCGCTTAAACGAATTTCTTTATTATTTTAGTCAAATCCTCTTTTCTATACACCCTGTATTCAGAATAGCTATATAAAAGTGTATGACACATTTACTAATGATCACTTGGATTTTTTACTACTGGAACAAATTACAAATTACAAATTTACAAAAATTAGCTTTATTGTAAAACCATGAAATTTTAATATACTTTTTGACTTTTAGAAGATTTGTATACCTTATTGCAATTCTTATACTGCAAATAACATATTATATATAATGCTTACCTGTAAAGTGACAATCCTATATTTATTTTCAATTTAAAAATCTCTTAAATCTTTAATCAACATTGGAGAAAATATACAAATTAGAGGAATTATGTAAATCTTACAAAATTAAAGTTGTACTTAAGCTGTATTACATAAGCTCCAGACTCAACCGTATCTAAGACCAGTGAGAGTTGGGCCAGCGAGATGTGGGCAAGCGAGAGTTGGGCCAGCAAGAGTTGGGCCAACGAGAGTTATCCCAGCAGGAGAATTCACTTTCAAATTTCTTAAATTAATATTAAAAGAGACGATCACACTTTATGACAAAAGAAATTTTCATTTAAAGTAATTAGTTCTCTAAAGTAGTTGGACAGGGTATGAGCAGTCTGTCAAATGAAATAAAAGCGCCTAAAGCGCATAAACAATAACACATTATAATAAAAAAATACAATAAATTTTAACGCCTACGCATGTGAGAACCTTACAGATGCCATAGTTAGTCAAGTTGTCAAGTACGCAAATATAAATAAACTGATGTCTAAGCGGACAGCTGAGATCGAATATCGGAGAACGGAGAGCTGACAACTAGGAGCTGGGCTCTGTTAAGTATGAATGAATGAATGAATCAATGAATGAATGAATGACTGAAAGAAACAGCAAATGACTTTTAAACGAAACCAAACAAGACAACAATAACTAAAAGCGGTTCCGACTGAAACAAACACTGCCAAGTTTGTCAAGTCGACTGAGTCGACCAAAAACAAAATCAAATAACAACAAAAAAAAACATCAACAAGTTAAGACTGAGACTCCGATTGATGACGCCAACATTGGTGTTGTCTCATTTCTCAGCTGTTCTCAGCAATGCGACCTTTTTGGAGACAGAGAGACCCAGAGACCGAGAGACAGGCTTATAAATAGCACAAGTTCGTCTAGAAGGCGCTTTAGTTCAAATCGAGCGGTTCAAGTGGCATAAATATCTAGAATTATTCTAAACCCCCAATAATAGTCTATATAGATTTATTATTTTTTTGTTTTTGTGCATACTTATTGTAGCTAGACAATGGTGAGTGCAGTCAAGTGAACAATGTAAACAGAACTCTGGTCGGTTTCTAGTTACGATTTATTTATTTTTAATTTTTAAGTCTGTTACACACAAAGACAAGGCATAAAAATATGATACAAAAAAACATTAACTACGCTACGTGAGCGGCATACTTAAATTTTAAAAATAAAGCACACAATATACGTATGTATCATCAGTGTGGATGTGGGCAAAATTGGAAATTCCCTGAATTTAAAGTGTTTTTTTTTTTTTGTCAAGTTTGAAGTATTTACTTCCGGCACTTCTGATTTTACCTGATGTAGTCGATAATACTACAGACAGAAGATCTGTTAACTATTTAAAATATAACAGTTTACAATAAAAAAAACGAGCAAATTTTGGGTTTTATTTTTTGTAATTAATGCATTATAGTGTAAAAATACAACAATAAACAAACTATTAAGTTGTACAAAAACCTTTAAAAATTTCCATTATTATTACTATTTTCTGCTTATTAAAAGTCAAAAATCCTTAAACTAAATTTATCGTCACTTGATATACAGCAACATTTAAAAAGTGAAAACTAATTGAACCGCGTTATATTGATAGTAATTAAACAATCATTTTTCTGTCTAAAAAAACTTTTTTTATATAAAATCTGAAAAAATTGTATGTATATATATTTTAATAATTATATATTTATTAATCGTATACAATTCAATTTTTTAAAAGCAAGATTTTTGTTGATTTTATGTTCATACAATTTTAATAAAATATTTTCTTGACATTTATATTAGAAGTGCATATTTTGAACAAATATTTATACCCTGTACCCATTGAAAAATGGGAAAAACAGGGTTATTTTATTTAAAAAATTCTTCTAGCTGTCAATTCGCTTGAAGACAAATCTAAGATTCACTGAAAAAATCTACAGCTTGTTACAATTAGCATAAACAAGAAACCAATCAATAAACACAACGAATTTTAATTGAAATTCAATCAATCAAAGTGCAAGAATGTCAACCGGATGAGTTTTAACCGGATGTAATATGGTTAAGTAATTGCCACTGCCCATAACTCATAATGAATACGAAATCCGAAATTAGATCATGCCAATTCCCCCTTAACCCCTTACATTAACCTTGTATTTGGCATTAGGCGCTGCTGTTTTATTTAACGCCACTTAAGTGTTTTAGCGTTATATTGGCACAGACCTTATTTGGCCAATTGAGTCAGTAATTTGCATAATTTTGCTGAAATTTTGATTCATATTTCCGTTGAAATCGAACATTAATAAGAAGCGATAGCAACAAGTTTTGCCATGTGTCATATGCTAAACAATATAATATGGCAACTTATCGATTCACATACTTATCGTATAATGAGTTCTATATGGACTAGTGTGTGTTTGCTAAATCCAAATAGGTGACATTTTACACTGGTCATCAGACTTGACGTTGGGACGAAATGTAGACGAAATGTTGTTGACAGAGTATCTTTTTTCCATACTTGTGTTTTTGTTCTCTCTTTGTTGAAAGGTTTTCAGTTCTCGTTAATTTCAATGATACATGCTCAGATTTTGTATTTATTTACGTATGGTATATAAAGTCATCACAGTCTATAAGTCATGCCTGATTTGTCATAAACAAAACTATGGTATCAATTTACTTGAACTGGGCTTCAAGTTAGAATGAATTATCTTAAAGTTACCCTGTAGTATTTATGTTTCGTAGCTGAAAAGTAGTCGGAAGGTAATAAAAACATCCTGTAGTCATTTAAAAGTGGACAAAAACTATCGCATAGTTCAAGTTTTCTACATAGTCTTTTATAAATGCAGAATAATCAAAGAGTAATCGAGCACGTAAATAAAATAAGTAAATGAAATATTTATTATCTTCAACTGGACTTCAAGACACTATTTAATTAATTGAATTTTCAACAGGTACCCCTATTGCTTGACATCTAAAAAGTAATTAGAAAAAAAAAGAATACCCAATAATTACTGATAAGAAAATAAGAATATGAAAGTTGCTTTTTATTATCGATTAAGCCGTAAAGGGGGTTGGCTTCCAATATTAAAAAACCTGCGAATGGTATACACCTACACACATTCCGAAAATGAGTGCTCTAGCTTTTATAGTTTTCGATATCTACGCGTTCATACTTGTCGTCCAGATCAAGAATATGTACACTTCGTAGGGTCTGCCATGCCCCCCGCCTGTTGCATTAACAAACACTCTACAAAATAGTATATGCCACATTTTACCCCTGTTAAACCGTTTTATAAACCTATACAACCCATTTGTAATTTTTCTTAGAATAGGCTTTGAGCCTAAATACTATACACTTATGCAAAATTATAGACCACAGGTTTCAGCTGAACATATGGATCAAATTCTATATAATTAACTGTATCAATTTTTATTTTCTCTCTCCGTGTATAGCAACAGCAGCTACTGGGCGTAGCATTGATGCTACTGGCGTTGGGCTGCCAAAGTACCCTAGGTAAAAAATTAGACAAGCGTTGTGTCAACTGCTCATATCGTACGTATTACACCTATGGCGATGGCCGATCCCTCCAGCGCGTTGTCTATCAAGATCCGGTCTACACACGTGGTATTTACAACAACAATCGATAGATTACCTTCTACTACTCCTCTCTGTGGCTAACAGCAGCGGCACCTGTTCGACTCACCTGTGTAGTACTTGATTCTACTAAGAGAGCACACTTTTAGCACTAACTGTAACACACACACACACATACTATCATACCCACACCTACACAACTGTATATGCAGGGTGCGCCATCTTTTACAGCGAATATTATTGAATAATTTACAAAATGGATAAAAAAATATAAGGTATTCTTATTTAGTTCGATGCAGTAAAATTTGAAGACCCTTATGATTTGTGCTTAGGTATTTGGAATATATTGAATAACTTTGGCAATTTGAACCGATTGTCTTCAATCGACATGTTTTGAAAACGTTAATTATTATAAATTTTGATCTAAAAGATTATATCAGAACTATCGACTTCCTACCTAAGATGTAAAAATTACTAGAATTACTAGAAACAAAATATGGAATACTATATTGAATCCCATAATAGCGGCTACTTGATTGATATTGTGCTTAAAACTAGTCTAAGCAAATTTGACTTTATCGAACTAAATATAAATACAATAGTTTTGAAAATCGATTGTTTATATTGAAAGATATTTAATATTTACATATCGACACAAAAGAGGGCGCACCTTGTAGAGCTTAGTATTAATTAATATATGTGTATCACAAATAATCGATTCACTGTTGTGCAATGTTCACCAACACTGCCTCACGCTCACTCTCCCTCTCACTCTACTTCCCAACACTGGCCGCCCCGGTACACCCTTTAGCCCAGACTTATGGCTGCAGTGGCAATCCGTGCGGTGTGAACGCCGTTTGCCAGGAGGCTGCCGGCGGCCGTCCGGTCTGCTCCTGTCCACCCGGCTTCAGTGGTAATCCGCTTACGCATTGCAATCGCGGCGAGTGCCTCGATAACATCGAGTGTCGCGGGGATCTGCAGTGCAAGGATAATCGTTGTGTTAACCCATGTGTCGGCGCCTGTGGCATTGGCTCCAATTGCGAAGTAAGTTGCTGCCAATCAATGCAATCTCTTTTACCCTGCCTGTCCCTCTTTTGCCCTGCCGCCGTGAGATTATTTATGGTTTCTTTTTCGCTTCCTGCAGGCCAGGAATCATGTGGCTGTCTGCAGCTGTCCAGCTGGCTATAATGGGGACCCATATACCGCCTGTCATTTGAACGATCCAGGTAAGAGTTAAAGCATACAACTTTATAATGATACTACGACCTATCCTGAAAAGTAAATCGTTTTACTTGTCATACAATAGAGATTCCGGCAACCGTAAAGGTTCAAAACGTTTCCCGAATCGAAATACAGAACGGTCCTGATTGATCTAAAACTAAGGACAGTCGGGTGTACTTGACATCGAGCTGTGTTCCCGATTAGCGCTTCCTTTACTTTTTTGCCTTCTTTGATAAAGCTCAACTTTTGTGTTTCTAACGCAAACCTCGTAACATTTATAGCATAGATTGATATATTGTGTTATTTCTAATATTCCAAATGATAATTGGATAGCATCAAAACTGCGATTTTAAGGCGTATTTCGTGATTTATTTATAATTTTTAATGAAGAGTGTCTAGTATAAGCTGTATAGCAAATTTGCTATTCATAGCTCTTATACTTTCAGGGATCGATAGAATTAAATGAAAGCATAGACAAGCTTGGTTCAATGATTTGGTGTGGATAGCTGCTACAAATCCTATAAATTGCATAAAAATCGGTACATAATTAAGCAAGTTTTGATACATCAAAGTTTTAATTGCATTAATCGTGCGAGCGAGAGAATAAGATCTTTAGAATTATGTATTTTACTTAGTTATATTATATTAAACAATATTACTATTGTTTATAAGAATTTTTATTATGACGAAAAATTGATGTATGTATAGCGAAATGGTACAGGGTATTTTACAGTCGGATGCGTCCTGCATGCCTTTTGCCTCAGCCTAGGTATCGGTAGTATTCAACTTGAAACAGGGTCCAGTTTTAATCCGTGGCAGTGGCATTCAATTCAATTCACTTCGTATGTAGGTTGGCGTGCATAATATTATATTAGTATGTATAAATTTTTTTGCGCTCAATAACAACAGTACACAAAACAATGATATACGCCCAATGCAAAACGCACTCGCTCTTTTGTAATTTTATGGTAATTAGCTTGTATTTATTTCATGTTTCGTAATTGTCAAGATCAAGGACAGCGACGGCTCCAAGTAGGCGAAGCCCAGAAACAAAACCAGAAGCGTTGAGTCGTTGATTATGGAAGTAGAGATATACATAGTATTTGCCTTATTTATATAACTTGGGGTATATTGTTGCAAAAATTGTATTGAACAAGTTTATATATAATATTTGTTATTTTTAGAGGGCGTTGCTTGGGCCATGTGTTCTCACTGTAGTACACTTTAAGCTTTAATAAAAGTATAACCTTTTTTTGTTTATTAAAAATGTATAAAATTTAAGATTAGGAGTTCGAATATTACTGGGATTATTTTAAAAACCTCTTAGCTTAAAAAAAAATTAATAATATAAAATAAATAGTATAAAACAGATAATAAAACATAATTAATAAAAATAAATTAAGGAAAATGAATAATATGAGATAAATAATATGAAATAAATAATATAAACTAAATAATAAAATATAAATACTACTACCATTAAATAACAATACCAAAATCTTATATTCAGATACGTACATATTAAAAAAAATTCTATAATCTTGATAACGATTTTATTTTCTTCATCAATATTGAATTCTAAAATTGCCAAAAAATCAATTGGAAATTTTTGTATTTATTAGTGTATCTACAGGGCATCAGCTGTCCCATCACGCAACAGTAGCTGAAATATTCGAAATTTCCTTTACAACCAGTTTGTTGTTTGATTTATGCCGGGTCATGTAATTCATGTGCAGGTCATCGTTGGGGGCTGACCCCAGCTATAAGGGCGAACCTTTATACTACGCAACGACAAACGTATCCTCACACGCACTTGAGCATTGTAACAAAGCGAAAATAATTCGGAAGGAGAATGGGACCTAGTGTAGACGGGAAAGGAAGGAAGTAGGTCACTTGAAATGGCCTTGAATAAATCGCAATGGGCACTCGTAATGCCCAGTTTCAGTTTGAGTTTCACTCGCAGTCCGAGGTTCAAATACAGTAGTCAAAGCTCATTTATGCGCATAATTTTTACTTATAATTTGACCTCTCTCGTTCTACGGTTTGCCCCATACCATTCATTGATGATGTGGATGGTGATGTTGATGTTGATGATGATGATTGTAATCGAGGCAAGCTTCTAGTTTGGTATTTGTTTCCATGACAAAAGTTACGCCATAATCATTGCAGTCGTATCGAATCCCATGGGGCAACTGAAGCTAAACGCTCATAATTTTTTATTTTATATATAGATTTGCTCAATATAACTCCCCTCCAGCCGATGGCTAATGTTGTGTCTTGAATTTAACATTACGCATCAATTTTTACGCACTTACATTGGGTGCTCAAATGCAATTGCCTCTCCCCGTATTCATCTGACACCCACGCCCCGAATACAAGTTATATTCATTTACATATCTGTATCCCCCATATGGACACCAGAGTGTGGGTGCTGTAAATTTCTATGCTTTCAATTTATGGGGCGTTAGCCAAAGGCTAATTGGAAATGCACATAAATCAATATTAAAACAGGGTATCAAAACGACGCAACATTTAGATTGAAATGCAAATTGAAATTTTATTAAAGTGCAGCCGACAAAGGCTAATGCTAATATACTACTATTTCAAATATTGTATATAGTATATTACATATACTACATTCACAGTTGTGAATGTACTTAGTAGTTAAATAATACCCTCTACTACGACATAAATTCTTTATCATTACTTTTAACTTATTTCAATTGTATAAGTTAGTTAGATAAGAGTTTAAACTACCGACAAATTTGTACGCAAACGTTTCAAATATAAAAAATATATCTTAAAGCTGGCACGTATAGCTATTAACACTTTGTCAACCTATGCCTAAAATTTGATTACAAACTGCCGATTTACAACAGATAACAAACTGCAAATTATCTACAAGATGCGGGCATATGAAAAAAATGGGTAAAAGCCTCAAATGTATGTAACATTTTGAAGGAGGCGAGGCAGACCCCATAAAGTATATAAGTACATATATTCTTGATCAGAAGAACTAGAGAACGATAAAGCCCTATCTGTCTATCCGTCTGTACAAACAGCTAGATTTCACAAACTATAAGTGCTGGGAACACAATTGTTGATAATATTCAGGAATTAGGATTTTGAAGATTTATTAAGCAATTTGAAGAAGAGTTAATCCGCATTTACATAATATTACATAATATTTTGTTCTGATTTCGATAACTTACCTTGTGGTCTTTACAGAGGAACAATGCCATCCCAGTCCGTGCGGCGTGAATTCCAAATGCGAGATTATCAATGGCGTGCCCACCTGCTCCTGCCTGCACAGTTTTGTGGGAAATCCGTTGACCGGATGCCGCCATGAGTGCGACCATGATGGCGACTGCGGTGGTCGGGACATGTGCAGTAACTTCAAGTGTGTGCCTTCTTGTGGACAATGCGGCATTGGGGCCAACTGCAAGACGGTCGCCAATCACCGGGCTGTATGCGAGTGTCCCAAGGGCTATATTGGCAGTCCGTACACTGAGTGCCGACCGGAGTGTTACGGCGATTCGGATTGTCCGGCCGGTCGTCCGGCTTGCTTCTACGGCATCTGCAAGAATACTTGCGACGGTGCCTGCGGCATTGGTGCCGATTGCAATCTGCGAGGTCTGACCCCCGTCTGCAGCTGTCCGCGGGACATGACTGGAGATCCCTTCGTACGCTGCCGCCCATTCACCAAGGAGGATCTGTGCGAACCCAATCCGTGCGGCAACAACGCCATCTGCGTGCCCGGCCACGACAATACCGGACGTGAGCGTCCCGTCTGCAATTGCCTGCCCGGACACACGGGCAACCCGCTGTCGCATTGCTCGCGGGTAAGTCAGAACCTAAGTGGTACAACAGGTATAGATTAATTTTGACGAACAAAAGGGTTTGAAAAATATCTTTAAAGAAAGTATTCCAAAAAATTAGACAGGGTTATTCAGAGTTTGTATTGCAATTTAACGATTTCTTGAGAACCATCAATCTGAACCGCTCTGAAAAAAACGTAAAAATGATACGACTATCACAAAATACCAACATTCTTAAAAAATCTATGTGTGTATGTAGTGTATACAAACCACTCCCTCCTCCTCTTTACCCAGTCGAACTGTCTGTTGTATATCTTTGCTGTTTCTGGTTGGAGCTTTTATAGTTTACAAGATCTAGGACAGACAAACGAACATGGCTATTCGACTCGTCTTTTTGTACATTTTTAGAGTATGGACTTTTAAAAAACCTAGAATTATGGAACGGTTAAATATTAATAATATATATATATATATATATATATACTTACAGGGTGAATGCCTCAGCAACAACGAGTGCCCGGATCACAGAGCCTGCATCAACTACCAGTGCGTCGATCCCTGCATTGGCAAATGTGCCACCGGCGCCAGCTGTGAGGCCAAGGCGCATCTGGCCGTCTGCCGTTGTCCGACCGGACAGTCGGGCGATGCCCTCGTCTCCTGCCGCCAGACACGCACCTTCCCCGTGGCCAAATACCACTGAAATGCGTATACGTAACGCCGCACTGCCTGCCTAAAAAACGAACAACAAACACTCCACCTCAGCCCCCCTTTTAGCACCAATAACTCGATTAGCTCGGCTTGCAGCTATCCAAAATTGTTGTTTATTTAACGTTGCAGCTAATTCCCTGATAAGATGCGGGTATATACCGATCTGAAACTCTCATTTCAACAATGCTAAACCAACTCAAAACCGCTAAATAAATATTTAATATTTAATAATAAATAAAATTGTGAATTTCTTTATAACTTGGTAAAAACCAGAATGGGTGGAAATTATCAGTCGGAAACTTCCTCCGACTGCACTAGTGGTGTAAGTCGAGCTAAGTGAATATATAAAAAACTATATAAGCTACAACAGATATATTCGAAATGTGGGGGGTAAATAGCATACCATACCAATGGTATATTATGCCATGTCTTTACGCGCTAATAAATAAAATCGAATAATAAGCGTTTATTGGACATACTCTCTCTATATAGTCCTCTCTATATAGTCTATACTATTATATTTAACTACGCTAGAAAGCGGACTGAAATCAGTTAATAAATGCAGAAGTTATCAAAGAAGTAAATACGAAGCATTGTTGCTGCGGTTCGAACCTTTTATAATAAATATTTTATAATTATACTTAAATTATTTGATCTGCTAAGTTTCTGCTGGTTTCAGTAATATCGCACGTTTAACACTGAAAAAAGGAACATTTTTACAAACGTCCGAACTTATTTGTAAATTCAATTGAAATTAGTTGGTAATCCCAGTACTTTTAGCACCAGACCGCCTTTAAATAGGTTCAATTTTTAATTGGAACCTGAGAAGACTTACAAACTTACCAGGACAACTGCAAAGCGAGAAGACAGTGGGAAATTGAGCAAGACATTTGTTTAAAAATTAAATTAGTTGCTTTATTTTATAACGTTCATACGCGTTCAATCGTTCTGCTCAATGTTTAGTATATGTATACAGATATACAATATAGATATAAATGAACATATACATATATACATATAAATGCTGTCAAGTTTATATGTATATATATATAAATATATTTATATATACGTATAGTACATAGGTTGTATTTTAAACTATGGATTCACCGCACTTTCTAAAAGCCTGCCATTTATATAATTATATTTGGTGTTGAAACACAATAAATATGTATACGATGTTCAATTCAATAATATATGTATGCATGTATGTATGTATGTATGTACGTTTAGTATGTATGTATGCATATATCGCTAAATACAATCCACAATATACAATATCAATCGAGCTCAATTTGATAACTAATTGGCATTTGGAAAACAAACGTAGTAACTAAATGGTGTGAAATATCGGGTATAGCATATAGTATAGTATATATCAAAACGATTTCTTTTACTTTCGAAAAAAAAAACTAAGAATACGATAGTTCCTGTTGTTGTTATTCTAGCGAACACGAGTCTAGCTTGGATGTACATAAGTTAGGTAGTTTCTCATATCTCTATACAAAATGCCATTATGCGGGATCTGTTCGAATTGATAGACTGATATAATGTCAAACACGGAATTTGATTTGATTTATCATATTTGTTCTGTATCGTATTCTCGGTTCACACACGCAATTATTGTTTCTCGTTAAATATTGTAAATACAATTTGTTGTTTCAGTTTCTATGCTCCTTTCTTTCAAATAGTATAAATATATTCTTGTATAAATATGCAATTTTCTTCCCTTTTTAAATAGTATATATAGATATACATATATATCTCTGTTTATATGTATGTTTATAATATGTATATAAATTGCTAAATACAATTAATTGCGCTTTACATTTCAATTTTATTTTTTACGGCTCTGAGGCATTACAAAATATATAGAGAAAAAAATATAGATTTAAACAACAAAAAAATTTGTCTTGAGTGTGTTTAGTGTAAACTACATGTTGGTCTACATATATATATATATATATACGGATGTGTGTGTTGTGTGTGTATGTATTGTGTGTGCCAAATAAACCTGTGCTAAGCGCCAAGACAACGTTATCCCTATTCGATCTGCTGTTGCCGGAGCAATCGCTGAGGCTATCGGGTATCGGCATGTTCATCGTCATCGTCATCGTGATCGTGATCGTGAGCGTAATCGTGTTCGTTCGCTTTCAACTGCAACATTTATTCTGTTTCCGATTGCCCTTCTTGTTGCTAACCACAATGCGATCCTTCTGCTGCTCATCGGAGGCGGTGCGCAGCTTGTGGTTCAGCACCTGCCGCGTTATCGATAGAAACATATCCTCCACGTTGAGGTTGTCTTTGGCGGATGTCTCGAACAGCTCGATATCCATTTGTCTCGCAAACCGTTGCGCATCCTCCGTTATGACCACCTTGCGATCCGGATCATCGTTCTTATTGCCCACTGTAAGCAGTAAAGAATCAGACTTTAGCATCTGTGACACTATCGATAAGTCGATAAATCGATCTGAGATCGATTTGAACTGAGCATACCTAATACTTTATTTACCACATCGCAGTTGTTCTGTATCTCCTCGAGCCAACGGCGCACATTCGCAAAGGAATCGCCATTCGTCACGTCGTAGACGATGATAACGCCATGTGTGCCCCGATAATAGGTGCTGGTGATGGTACGGAAACGCTCCTGTCCGGCCGTATCCCAGATTTGCAGTTTCACCCGCAGATTGTCGATCACAACCGTACGTATCTTGAAGTCCACACCAATTGTCGTTATATAACTGCCCGAGAATGTGTCATCGGAGAAGCGTATTAATAGCGAGGATTTGCCCACACCTGCATCCATAAAACGAGACGAGAGTTTGATACAAATAAATAAACGAGTCCCAAGCGCAACAGTCGAACGCACCCGACAGTAGAGTATCCTGTACCCTACCTATAGTGTTGCTCAATAGCTTCTGTGCCTATCAACCAAGATAAATATAATGCTAGAGAATATATTTTTCGAATTTCATTTTTCTATGTTCGGTATTACGCTCTTAACTCGATATTGATCGATTTGGGCAACAGTAGAATACCCTGCACTCTACCCAACTTCTGTGTCTATCAAACATGATAAATCGAATGATAAAGAATATATGTTTCGAATTTGAATTCGTTTTGGGCGCAAATGGGCGTGGCATCCGGCATTTGAAACATACGTGATCTGCGTTTGGTGTACATCTACATGCTACATTCTGAATTTTCACACATTTGCACAAAGCTAATAAACCTGGCTTTAGCATTTGATGGGACAGGCTATACAAACAATTCAAATAAGCTGACGAATGCGCATAGTTTTTCCACTCGCAAGTGTTGTGTCAGGCATTCCTCCAATTACAGTGAAGTGGAAATGTTTATGGTCCACAAATAAACTAATGCATGAAATCTGAGTATGCGCAAAAGCTATTAAATGAACCACAAATATGTCTGGCATTTCGGCTTAAGCTAGAGCAAAACGTAAAATATCTATAGAAAATGCATTTGATTATGGCTTAAACGGCTACGACGAAACAAGCTACAAAAAGCTACAGAAAAACTGCATTGTTTACGTACAGGCAACAAAGAAGAATGCGAAAATTTACACAAGTTTCGCTATCAATTCTGGAAGTTGTATAAAAGAGGCGAAGCTTTTTAATATAGCCAAATTTACACGTACAAAGTTGAGCTTGTGACACTTTGATATTGGCAATATTGATATTGGTTTAAAAATATTGATAATATCGAACTTTATTAGAACCTGTACTTAATAAAATAGAAAGTTTCTTGAATAAAATTTAAAAAATTTGGACGGCGCAGATCAGTCGGACGTATCCGACTGCACAATACCCTGTACCCTATATTCAAAATAAAATTTTATGAAACTGTCACACGAAGCCTAGCAGCAATGCTTATTCCTCTTACTTTTTATGTGTGCCAGATTTAACGCCAGCTTAATACCGCTCACATAAAATTCTTGCCATTGTCATACTCCAGATCTACAAACTAATGGCTTTAAAATTATAATAATAATAAAATATTTATATAATAAGCACACTCGCCACTCCACCTAAGCGCTCTTGACACGTCCTAACCACTTGACTTCACTGCACTATGATCAGCAGCTCTGCAGCAGCCGCACTCTTATCAGTTCCCGAGAAGGAGACAAGAAAGAGCCAAGAAAACCCACCCACCAATCTGCAGCTGTGGTGAGATCGACCGCTCTCTACGCATAAGCTGCTAGGCAGCGCTTAGCCGCTCTGCTTGCTGGCTCTCCAAGCATACCTCCTGCATTACAAGTAATGCAGCGGGTAGCCGGCTCGCCTACAAAGCAACCGACATACTGTACTGGGTGGGATAGAGCATAGAGAGCGCTCCCACAGAAGCGGAGTGGTGGGTGGTGGGTTTTTTGGTGGGAACCGCTCTCTATGCATGAGCTCCTAGGCAGCGCTTAGCCGCTCTCCTCGCTGGCTCTTGCTGGCTCTCCAAGCATAACTCCTGCATTACAAGTAATGCAGCGGGTAGCCGGCTCGCCTACAAGGCAATATGAATTAAATGTTAAAGAATTTTTAAATTGACCTAGAATAGCAGTAACCACATTATTAAATTATAAAACGTTATTGAATTTTCCTCCATTTTCTTATTATCACAATTGTCGATTAATTAATTTACATATTTATAAAAATGTGTAACCCTAAAAATATTGTCGTATCTTAGATGATTATCGTTATCGTTACATCGATATTTAACCAGTTCCAGTACATACAATGCTTGGTACTGCCGAGACAATAATCTAAATCACAAAATTCTAGTCTGATATGGAAGAAAATAAGCACCAATTATGGATGCTGATAAAAAATGCATTATATATATTGTGGGATCTGACACGCCTCCTTCTGTGTTATAGCTTATTTCCAGGTGTACAAATGTATTCAATCACCTCAATGATGAACCAATGCATCCAATAATGACGCAAAATGGACTTTAACCAAAATAAGACCAAATGAGCTCGTGAAAATTGGCTTTAATCCATCCCAAGTAAGCCCAACCTTAGCCTCGATAGCACAACAAAGGGAAACGTCTACGAATGGAACATTCAAAGAGTAAATCGAATAAGCTGAATGCATTGTATGCTAATGCCAGCGGAATAGCAGAAGAAGCTGCAGCCCAGTGTTGCCAAAACCGCTTTTTCCCGTCAAATCTGTCCTTATTTGAAGAGCATTTGCTGGAAAAATTGTGAAACTGCAGAAAGGGGAACTTTTGAAGCTATCTTGTTAACTTTAAAAGTTATTAATTAAATGCCCCCTAGTAAAGCCATATCCCCCACTGTGCGTCGTCCTGATGCAGAATATATATCGCTCGTTTACCAGAAGAGTGTCATAACTCAAAAAACGCGATTTTTGAGTTAATGATGCAGTAATCTTCGTTGGATATTAATCTATCTTGTGTCAAAATTTCATTATCCTATCTTCAATACACACAGCGTGAGAAGAGAATATGTCGATCCACCTTGTATGGAGATACATGGCGCTTGAAAACTTTAAACGCGTTTATCTCGAAACGCACTTTTTTGAGTTATGACACTCTTCTGGTAAACGAGCGATATATTCTTTGTGGGGTCTGCCACGCCTCTTTTTGAGTGTTACACACATCTGTCATTTGCACTAAATTAATAGACCTTTTTACTTTTAACATGCGCACGAAGCTATTAACCCTGTTTTCCCCATTTTCAATGGGTACAGGGTATAAAAAAGACAGATCTGGCGGGAAAAAAGCGAACTTGTCAACAGTGATCCCTGGCTAAAACAGCTGTTTGGGGCGCATTCCCAGAAAGAGAGAGGGAGAGACAGAGAGAGAGAGAGAGAGAGAGAGGGATACACGCAATTTGTTGTTGTTGTTATTTATAAAGTTGCTGCCTTTGTTTTGCTGCAGGTGAGCTGAGTGTGTGTGTGTGTGTGTGTGTGTGAGTGTGCATGTTTGTATGTCTGCAATGTATGTTTGTAAATATTTGCATTCTCACTTACCGCTGTCGCCAATTATAAGCAGCTTAAACATATGATCAAAGTGGCGTGCCATTGTTGTTGTTGTTGTTGTTGTTGTAATTTACAGTTAAACGCTTCAAGCTGAACAATGCGAAATTTGTACGCGAACAGAGACAAAAGGAAAAGCAACAAAAACGCTGCTCTCTTCTCGCTTCTCTCTTCTCTCCCTTCGCTACGACTGTTCACTGCTTGCTGTTGCTGTTGTTGTTGTTGCTGCCTTGCTCCCACACACACGCACACATCGACACACCCACACACATACGCGCCGCTCTCCTCTCTCTCTCTATCTGTCTCTTTCTCGCAATGCTGCCGGCCGCCCAAATAACACGATAAACCGTTGTTCTGTTGCCTATGCGTGTGTGTGTGTCTGTGTGTGTGATAAGCTCGCCTTTGTTGTTGTTGTTTTTTTATGGTTTATTAGTTGTTATTTAATTCCCGGCACTTGAAGCTGTTGTTGTTGTTGTTATTTGGACAATATTGTTGTTGGGAATGTTGCAATGTTGCAAAACAACAAAAAAAAATTCACCCTCCCCGCTCCGACGTCTCGTTGCCCCCCTTGTCCAGGCTTTTGTTGCAATGGTGACGCTGCTTTGTGTTTTGTCGAATGTTGTTGGCTGGGCGCTCGTGTTGCATCGGTAATTGGCAATGGGTTAAGCGAATTGTGGGCAGCGGCAATGTTGCTTGTCTTTTGGCAACTTAATTAAAATCATATTCTTAAATAATATGAGTAAACTATTACTAACGCACGTATATATATATTAGGGATGTAAAAAGGGGAACATCGATTGACCGATTGACCGATTGCCCATCGTGTCGTGCGATTGCAAAAATACCAACGCCAATGCCATTGCAACTCTGCGCAATTTAAATACACACAGTTTAATAAAATCCAATAGCTAATAATTCTACTAGCATTACTGTTTATTCTCTTTTTTATATACACATAATTTTATTATAGCAAATTTATTTTATTTCATTTGTAGCCACTTGTGCCAAATATCGATAGCACATGTGCCGTCGTTTGCGCTGGCACTCTCCAACACTGTTCGCTGGCATGGCGCCTATTATTTGAATTTCAATTATTTTTTGAGAAAAATGTTCAACTATAATATAATTAAAAACAAAATAATTGGGCAATTTTAAGCACATACTCTTATACCATACATATATCGAAACGCTTTCTTTATTATCGCAGTTCCACGACATAATAATAAGCAAGAAACAGCCATATGTCTATCTCTTTCGAATTGCTAACTATTTTTTGTCTCTTTCTTTGTCATGATTATTATCATAATGGTTAATTGAAAATTCAAAAAATATTATTTAAAACCAATTTTAATAAATTTGCCGTGAAAAAGACTATATGAATAATTATAAATTCAATAACACTGAATATATTATATTTTTTTTTTTAAATCATTAACCATTTTAATATTCTCAAATTAATACTCAATGGTAAAAATCACATAAAATGGACTCTCCTAAATTCCTTTCTCATTATTCAAACTTTGATTACATATTTTTCATTTTTTATTAAAGAAACTGAAAACAATTATTTCTTTTCTTTTTAACTTTTATTGTTTAAATTAATGTGAAGAATTAAAAAATTACATTGAATTAAATTTAAAAGTAAATATTGAAAATAAAAGTATTCCACTTGTTTAACTTTTTGAAGCTCAAAATTTGTATTTGCGATCTCTGGTAAAAATCACATTAAATGGGCGCTATATTCCTTTCCCATTATTAGATCTCCAGCTTCCATTTATTGCAGTTTAATATCAATAATACTAAATAACAATAATTTGCAATGGAAAAATCTAATTAAATTAGAAGGCACATCCAAGTTCCGGTTTAACTTATTTAAGATATTATCGAATAACGTTCGCTTTACAGGGTATTAAAGATTTAATAATTTCAAATAAGTTTCGAAATGATGTTAAACCTAAATAAAAACTTTTACCAAAACTGAGGATTCGGTACGTAGCGAAATTCGGATCGGAATCGACATTCGTTTTTGGACCTTTATAAATGCGATCGAAAAAAACGTATAAAATTAAAGTGTAATTTATGTATTTAGTTTGATAAAACACAGCTTAATTTTAAAATAGGTGATCTCAAATCATAATACTAAATAAACGCCGTGTATCAAATTCAAAAAAAAAAAAATAAAGTTTCCAATTAATTGTTTAAGCAGAAATATCTTAAACAAAAAATAAATGTATATATAAGTAACTTTATTTTATAATACTAAATAAATATAATGAGAGTCGAATGCTTAAGATATGACCAGTTATATTATATTTTAATACTATACTATTTTGAAGTCAGCCAGCTCAAGGTCCAGATTTGCAACAATTAATTTTTCTTGCAGACAATCTTACAAAGAGAAATTGAAATATATTATCAAGAAAAATTAATTAATTCTCACCTCGATCTAACTGAATTCAAATAAAGTATAACATTGAAATGTCGAAAACTAGTAAGATTTGCATATTTTATGTAATTTAACAAAACAAAAATTAATCCAATGGGAAATTCAGATGGATCAAGAGCATATTTTAACTGGAATGTGTTGAAATTGAATTCATAGGTAATTTCAAAACAAAATACTCAGTTAAAATAATTAATCCATTAGTAAGACAATTCAAAAACAAATTTAAAATTGTAAATTGTAAAAATATTTTAAAGGTTTAAAACTATTGAGATGTGTAATATATTATATTTTATGTAATTGAACAAAACAAAAATAAATCGGTTAAGAAATTCAGATAATTCAAGAGCATGTGTTGAAATTGAATTCATAGGTAATTTTAAAACAAAATACTCAATAAAAATAATTAATCCATTAGCAAGACAATTCAAAAACAAATTTAAAATTGTAAATTGTAAAAATTGTGTCATTTAAAGGTTTAAAACTATTGAGATGTGTAATATATATTTTAAGTAATTTAACAAAACAAAAATAAATCGGTTAAAAAATTCAGATAGATAAAGAGCATATTTTAACTGGAATTTGTTGAAATTGAATTCATAGGTAATTTCAAAACAAAATACTCAATAAAAATAATAATTCCATTAGCAAGACAATTCAAAAACAAATTTAAAATTGTAAAAATTGTGTCATTTAAAGGTTTAAGATGTGTAATATATAATATTTTAAGTAATTTAACAAAACAAAAATGAATCTATCAAAAAATGCAGATAGATAAAGAACATATTTTAACTGGAATGTGTTGAAATTGAATTTATTGGTAGTTGCAAAACAAAATACTCAATAAACGTTATTAATCTATTAGTAAAGTAATTTAATTGAAAACCAAAAAATTATAAATTTGAAAATGTGAAAATTGTGTCATTTGAAGGTCTCAAACTATTGAGATGTGTAATAGTATATTATATTTCATGTAATTTAACAAAACAAAAATGAATCTGTTAAAAAATTCAGATAGATAAAGAGCATATTTTAACTGGAATGTGTTGAAATTGAATTCATTGGTAATCTCATAACAAAACAGTCAATAAACGTAAATGACCCATTGGTAAAGTAATTGCAAAACAAATTAAAAATTGTAAACAAAAATGTGATAAAGTTCTTCAAGAACATCAAGTAATAATGATAATTATGTGATAGAAATATGTTAATTTATAGGCAAATTGGAAGGTGATTACGAGCGGTTATAGTTCTCCGATTTACGGGCGCGTGTCCGATTTCCAATACAAGAAACGTCCTTGTTTTCCCAGGGTCTGCTATAAGGGTGCGTGCGCAAAGAACGACGTCGGAGTTGAGGAGCTTGATTTTCATTCTCCAGTTTTTCTTTGTTTTGTTGCTTTTGTGTTGCTAATTTCTTAGCAAATTCCAATGCCATCTGCTTCTTTTTCGCAATGTCCATTTTCTCCAAAATTGTTTGCTTTGGCTCTTCGGATTTCGGGACATTTTTAGGATGATTCTTATCCTTATCCTTAGCTTTCTGATCGGTTTGATCTGACTTCTCCGCCTCTACCGGTGAGGCGGCATATTTCGATACTGCATATGTCAAACGAGGGTTTACTATTTTGGGTACCTTGGTATTAGGTGTTTGCTTTGGCTCCTCCACTTGCTGCAAGTTGTTTTCATGCTCCTTATCCTTAGCCTTAGCCTTTTCCTTATCAATTGCTTTAGCTTTGATTTGATCTGACTTCTCAATTGCCTTAGCTTTCTGCCCCCCTTGATCAGGCTTCTCTGTTGAGCGCAAATTGAATTTGATGCCACCCACCTCAGGCCCAACCGTTGAGCCAGCATTTTTGGGTACCGCATTGGTCAAAAGACGCAAGGACGATCTGCGCAGCCTAACAACGAGATTATCGTTGGCAAATGGTGGCTTCACTTGTGGACCTAAAGACAGAACCGTCTTCGGACTTTCCCGATTGCGCTCCCCCAAAATTGTGCGTTTCTGATCAACGTTTTCCTTATTGTCAGCTGATGTTTTGATGGCATTCGCAGGCGTTGTGAACGGACGCGTGCGGAAGATGGTATCCAGGGGATCCTTTTCATCATCATTATCAGTATCATCATCATCAGTATCAGCACGTTGAGCCAATTGTCTCTTGGCAGCACAACGAGTCAAATCCATCGGAGTGCCATCCCCACTGTCCAGAAGAACCTTGTCGTCATCCAGATCATTGCCCGCATGCATTTTACTACAATCGCTGCAGCGATAATCCTCCTCATTCAGCGCGCATTCGCGATGCACGGGATTCGAGCCGCACACGTTGCAATGGATCAAACGCTCGGCAATAGAGATCCGAGTATTTTGAAGGCAATAGGTCGCCTTACATTCCAGCATTTCCTCGTTCATATAATCGAAGTCACCGTCGCGCTCCCAAGCGGCATCGCTGCGAAGAAGAAAAGATTATCAATTGTCTGCGTTATCCTCTGTATCTTCTATTATTCCAAGCAGGCTCAAATTGTTTTGCTCATCTCTTCATACATACGTAGCGAATGTGTGGAAAGAGAGAAAATACACGCAATTGTTCTTGTTGTTGGCTTTGCATCCGAGGCAGAGCTCTCTCACATACGAGAGAAGAAAGAGCAACTGCAAATACAAAAGGGCAACGAGAGCTATGGAGTGGGTACCTCTGATCTAGATCTTGCAAACTATAAGAGCTAGAGATGCCCTTTTGGTATTAAGGTACCCCTATGCAGTAGGCAGATCAAGATTCTTTCAGATTTTTCATACCCCCACAGGTTTTGAGGTATCGTCTGTCACGAACGTAACTTAAGAAATAATTAAAATATAATTATAGTATTCACTATTAGTGTTACGATCGGATAAAAATCAGTAAAGATATGACACAGACAATTTTGCTCATTTTTACTGATATATCACAGGATTATATACCACTTTTAATTGAATTTAAATCGTTAAATAAAATCTGATCTTAATTTGTATTTTGATTTTGTCAGTCGACTGATCAGACTTTTCTCTAATTTTCCGTTCGCAGATCATCTTTATCTTATTGATTGCTTTTCATTTTTAGCTGCCAAGTTTATCTATTGATCTTTAATTTGCTGATTGAATTTTCTTGGGTGTTTCTGGGATTTCCCAAGAACCTGATTAAATATGTAATATAATTGTAAACTCCTTATTAATCGATTTTATTTTACTTGTATGACTGATTTTGATTTTATCTGTCCACTGAATGGATTTTCCTGGGATTTCCTAACGCTAAAATACTTTTTATTTAAATTATTTTACTTAATGGGGTCTTCTGGGATTTCCTAAGGAAACTTGAACCTGATTTAATATGTAATAGAATTTGTAGCTCCTAATTCATCTATTGTATTTTACTTTTTTCCATGATTTTGGTTTTAACTGTGCACTGAATAGGTTTTCCTGGGATCCCCTAAGGGAACTTGAACCTGTTTCAATTCTTGGCTCGCAGCTCAGCCGTAATCCCTACTTCTGACTGAATTATACGACCAATTTGAGTTCCTCTATAGCTGCCCCATGACTATGACTACAATAAGCAGGCGCACTCACCGCTTGGGCACGTAGATGCCCCAGTTGACGACCAGGCCGAAGGTCTTGGTGTCGTTGCACAGCGGGCACTTGAAGAAGTAGCCGGAGCTGTTGGCGTAGTGCTGGAGGCAGGAATTGTGGTACCAGCCGTTGAGGCAGCAGCTGCCCTGCAGGTGCAGGCTGGGATTGTAGGGGGTGCCGGTGGGGATCAGCACCTCCAGGCAGATGGTGCACATCTGTGCGGTGGGCGGACGACGGCGTGGCTTGGTCACGTGTCGGTTGCAGAAGGACTTGTAGGTGCCGCTAAATTCGTTTTTCGCTCCATGCAGCTTGCCACAGGGTGTGTGAAAGGCTCGGCGGCAGCTTCTGTGGCAGCAGCCGACGTTGGCCCCCGGCTCCTGGCAGTAGCAGCAGTTCTAAAGTGCAAATAATAAATTAATTTACCAATTAAATCCCAATGGCTTACCAGAACGCTCGTGCGCTTCGATTCGGCCAAGATGCTGTTTATGGGAAAAAACAGAATGTGGTGGCGGTTGGTGCTCTTCACGCTCTGCTGCACCAGGCCGGAGCTCAAGTACTGCGGAAATCGGCCGATTTGAATGGGTTTCAATATATGTAAAATCTTTAATTTTTGGCAGCGCTTACCAAGCAAAACTCATGGACCATAATATTCTTGCGTACATGGCTGTCGCCTACTTCCAGCACGTTCTGCGAACTGGAGCGGCAGAGCATGCACCTCATGTTGGCCAAAACGTTCTCACGGTTTTCCGTAATTTACGTTTTTTTCTCTTTCAGAAATTGTTAATTCACGTATTAACAATTTAGCGCCAATTTGGACAAGAAATGCTAATCAGGGCTGCAGCAAACAGCTACTACACATATCGATAGTTGTGTGGCGATAATTTCGTATATCGCCAACTAGTTGAATTAGCAAAAATGTAAATAGAAGTTGCTTTTATTTAAAACACTTAATTCCAGCAACTGCAACCATTATGTCAACAAAATAAAACAATTAATATTAAATATATTGTGCTGTACTATCGACATTACCCAGTGATGACTTCTCCACAGTGCTGCCAGATTTTTCGAGTCAAAGTGGCTAGAATCAAAAGAAAAAGTAGCTGCAAAAATTATCTGCTTTGGCCTAAAAAAAAATGGCTAAGCAGCAAACACTTCGATCTACATAAAATCTATATAAAATAATAAAAAATGGTTAAATTTGTGATTAAAAAAGAAAGTGGCTTAAAAAGAAAATTGGCAAACTAGCTTTAAAAGTGGCTAGATCTAGCCACAAAGTGACTTAGCTTACAGCACTGCTTCTCGATGAAGACGATGAAGTTATCGATGACAACATATCGCTCATTTACTAGAAGAATGTCATACCTCAAAATAAGCGATTTTTGATGCAGAAATGTTCGCTAGTTAATAATCTATGTTGTGTTAAAATTTTATTATTATATCTCCAATACACAGAGCGTGAGACTAGAGTATGTCGATCCGCTTTATGTATCGGCACTATACCGATTAATTTGGCGCCAACATTTGAATCTCTTGAGCAATTATTATATTAGATTACAAACGACAAGAAAATGTTATTAAAACGTAAGCTTTAATCTCAAACACATAAAAATACGACATTTACTTGAACTTGCATTAATTAATAACTTGGACAGCCGCTGATAATTATGATTATAAATAGAGCGGCATTTTAAAATATAATTACAGTACAATTTGACGTTGGCTATACGAAGATTACAATTAAGAAACGATTACTTGATTGCCCTACCGACTTACAGTTGCATAAATAATTAAGTATATTATCAAGTATATATATCTATATAGTATATAGCCGAATCTTTAAATCTTAAACGAGACGATACATTAAATATAATGTTTATTCTAACGACTTATAGCCTATTTCCACGAGCACAAAAATGCCCCATCAACTAAATGACGAAGCACTTCATCCAAATGACGAGCCAGTTTATCCAAATGACGAACCAATTCATCCAATACAAAAATACCAACGTTATTCGTATGACACGAACTTCTTTCGCAGTCGTACTCCAGGCGCTTAGGGAAACATCCAAATGAGCTCTCGTTCCGGCCCGTTTTTCCCACACTTGCTTAAATCCCTGCACGCTCCAACGCACTGAGCTGAGTGCCCAGACGCTCCTCCTTGGCCTTGCGCTCCGCGCTAATCTTTTTCGAGCTCTGGTAGGTGTTGAGGAAGGTCTGCACGTCGATTTTGCCATTGAGAAAATGCTCCACGTGCCGATCACAGTCCGCATCCGCATTTGAAGCGGCAATCTGCATCAGTTCCTGAAAGACAAAGCCAAACCAAACACAAATATATATCATATTTAGTATTACCAAAAAATCTAAAACATACATGAGAACCTAACTACCAAAAATGGTCTACCTAGCTCTTAAAGTTGGCAAGATCTAGGTGTTCATAAAGACGGACAGATTTCGATTAACGGTTAACGGTGGGAGGTATCAAGAATCAAAAACAAACTTTATATTCTTACTGTATAGGAAAACCTAAATTATAAAAATTGTGTCTTTAGCTCTTATAATTTGGGAGCTCTATGTTTTTATACGAACGGAAAAACGGACATGCCCATATCGGCTCAGCTCACCGTCCTGATCAAGAATATATATACTTTGTGGGGTCTGCCACGCTACCTTCTGGGTGTTACACATATTTCCCCTTTGCACTAACTTAATAGACCCTTTTATACTTTTTTACAAGAACAGGATCTACAAAAAATTAATTCAAAGAGCTTTCAGGTTGTCCGCTGAACTCACATAATTTAGAATAATTCAATTAATCAGAACTAATTAATAATAATAATAATTTATATCGACGATGCATCGAATTCTTAAAAACATTTATGCATCAAGTTATAGCTTATTTTCACGAGCACAAATGTGCCGTATCATCCAAAATGACGAACCACTTAATCCAAATAACGAATCCCTTAATCCAATTGGCAACCCGTTCATACAAAAGACGAACCATAATCTAAAGAAGACCCACTTCATCCAAATGACGAACTAGTTCATCCAAATGACGAACTAATTCATCCAAATGACAAACTAGTTTATCCAAATGACAAACTAGTTCATCATCTACAGACGAACCAATTCATCCAAAAGTCGAACCAGTTCATCCAATGCAAAAATACCAACGTCATTCGGATGATATGAGCTTACTTCGCTCGTAGGCACTCCAAATGAGCGTCATCCCAAATAGATGCATAGATGTTTTTTAGAAATAGTAATATTGCTGTAGTGCAGGCGATACCCTGATATGCTGGGGCGCATATTCCTCTGACTTTTTCAAGTATTTCTTGTTGAGCTGGTCACACTTCTCGCCCAGCGTCTTCAATGCGGTGTAATCGTCGCTGAGACGTCGCTTCAGCTCTACCAGGTGCGTGCCCTTCGTCTCGTTTTCACCTGTTGGGGAGATCGGTTGGATTAGTCGTAGTTTGTAGAGCTGGATTCGATCTTTATATTGAAGAAATCGATTTCGTAAAAAAATCGATTTAAACGATTAATCGAAATAAAAACTGATCTTTCTGAGAATCGATTAAATCGAATCGCAATCAAATCGAAACCCAGCTTTACCTCTTTGTAGGCTTACGCGATTCTCAAAAACACAAGAAAAAAGATTCAATCGTCGATAAAAATCGAAAAGAATCGATTAAATCGATTTAATTTTATCGCAATTCTACTTCTTCGGAGGCTTACGCGATATGTTCTCCACCTGGTTCATCATGGAATCCAGCTCCTCGTTCAGGTGCTGCACCACGGACATTTCCTCGATGAAGTCATCGAAGAATTCGGGGTCCCGATCCAGCTGCTTCAGCTCCTCCAGTGACAGTGTTGATAAGTTTGGCATTATTTCGTCCTCGTTGCCGCCATTGCTGTCCTCGTTGGCTAACTGTTGTTGTTGTTGTTGTTGTTGTTGTTGCTGCTGCTGCTGCTGCTGGGTCTGCTGCGCAGTAGGCATTTTTATTTTATTTGTTTATTTGATTTTATTTTTCCGTTCGCAGTTTTAGCTTCTTGCATTTACATGGACTGCGTTGGCGCCTACGTTGGGGCAGCTGATTAGCAACATGTTGGATTGTGGCCAATGGGGTTCGCTTACCTGTTTGGGGCTGCTTTTCGAGTAATTTGTGAAAATCTGGGAAATTGGGAAATTTTGCAGTTCTCTGTCGTGTTATGTTATAACAAAAACAACATTTCGTTCTATGAAGCACCGTTTGTTTGGCAGGGTTGCCACGCTGTGCGAACTGCCCGCCAGGCGCTGCTGGCCAGTGCAGCCGCCTTGGACATTTCGTGGCTAGATCCAGCCATTTCGTAGTTTTCGTTAGCCACTTTTATTTAATTACTTTATTTGAATGTCTACAAAGACCAGTAAGCCGAAATAGTTGAAAATTCAAATTAAAAAATAAGAAATATTAAATTAAAATTATATAAAAATAATATAAACAAAAAACTGTGAAAAAATTAAAATAAGAATATTAAAACAATTTAAAAGAACGGTCCAGCATTTACTGCACGGATTAGGGAAAACCCAGAAAAACCAAATCAAAACCAACATAATATAATACTACGTTGATTAGATAAAATTGTGGAATGTGTTAGATATAGTATTATAGGATAGCAAAATTAATGGAAGAGAGAGTTCTGCGAATCTTTTAGCCTAATAAATATGAAGTTTACCATATTATATTAAATTTTACAGATATGCAATTCTTATCATTTGCACAGAAAATATTTGGATTTAGTTTCATCAAATTATAAATATAAATATATACGATTTTTTATAGTTCAAACATGTTAATTACACTTTATGGTATGTATCTTTAATTTAATTATAATTTTATAATGCTTAATTTTTAATTTTATTATTCTTGGTTGACTGTTCATAGTCGACATTAAAATATATTAGTAAATAAGAATTCAAGTATATTATTTTTGATGAAATTATTGTGGCTATAATATATTACAGAAAATAATGATTGGGATGGATATCTATATAATCTCAACACTAATATGGAAGCCAATATTAATCTATTGTTGCTTAATAAATATATGAAAAAACAATTTTCTGCATTTTATACAGCAAAATATTATTACGTATTAGTTTGTTTTTTTTTTTTAAGCTATTTTAATTCAAATCTATATTGCGCGCGTGGACAAAACCTGCCAACACTTGCGTAATTTTTCAGCGTGACGCATGGCAACCCTACCGACAATGTTATGTTATATTGATGTATTATTATTATTATTATTTGCTCGTGTAACACGCTACAAAAAAGCTAGTAAAATATCTAAAAAGTAAATGGTATTCCGATATTTTAGCAAACAAATTATACCGATATAAACATTTCATTTTTACAAAACCAAATCGATGTATTGAAATTTCGATAAATTTTTGACAACCCTAAACAGCTGTTTGCTTTGCAATTCGATTGTTTCCAAATTCAAGAACTTTTTGTGCCCCAAACATTTTACATAATTAACTCTAATTAACTGATTAATTCGGATTATGGCGCTCTTCGAAATGAAGTGGCTGCGCCGCCTGGTGCGCCGCCACACGAACCCCATCGCGGAGCCCCGCGCCGAGCTCTGGAAGCGTCGCCTAAGTATCGGCTACGCGATACTCGCCTGGCAGGCCTTCGGCCTGGTCTGCTACATGGTCTACACCGGTCGCAGCGACTGGGCCAAGTACCACGGCCTGAAGAGCCCCGAGGACCTCGCCCTCTCCCCTGCCCAGCAGTTCGCCAGACACCTCAACGTCGAGGGCTCCGGAAAGATTATCCGGTTTTCCGGCCTCACCAAGGTCGAGGAGGTGCCATTCGACTCCAAGGAGGTGAAGAGGGTCAACGAGTGATTTAGTTCTTAATTAACGTTTTTTTGTTGTTGATCAATTGTAAAGAAAGGTATAATAAACAACCAGCGTTGCCACTTTGGCGGGTTTTATTTTTATATATTTAATCGCTATTTCTGGCAAACAGTGCTGCCGTTGGGCGTAATGTAGGCTAGATTTTGTATATATCAAAATTAGGAAGCAGCTATAATTTTCAATCGGTGATAGCTTTTAATGTAACTTTTTCTAATTCATTCTGCTATAAAAAAATATGCAAAAAAAATCTTGCTTGCAAAGTTTCACAAATTACCTATCAAGATAGATCTGTGCAGAAATACGGATATATGAGTTTTTATTTAAATAAATTAAGTAACAAATTATACATTTGCTCATTTCTTAGCAATTAAATGAAGTACCAATTCATACATTTGCTCGTTTCTTCGTCATTTAAATAGTTATTAAATTAGTTTATTGAAAATTTGCTAGACTTATGGCTACAAGCTGTTTACAAATTTCAAATACGCCAAATCTGGCCTGAAACAGGCTAACCAGGCAACACGGTCTGGTATTTCGCAGCTTGGCATTTGGCCAGCAGCGCCGCACGGCCACACCGGCAGACGCAAGCAGACGCCGCTGCAGCAAACACAAACACAAACACAAACAAGCGAAGCAGCGGCGCTGAACAGTCGTTGAGCGGGGGCAGCGGCAGCGAGTGGAATTAATGAGTAAAAATAAAAAACATTAGTTAAAAGAGAGGCTTTGGAGCAGGGCGTGCGACGCGTAAGTGCGGGGAGTGTGCAGCAATCGATGTTGCATGTTGCATGTTGCATGTTGCACGTTTATTGTGCAGGTCGCGTCGACGTCTGTCTAACGATAAAAATAAAAATATAAATAATCATAAAAGACAAGCAGAGCAGCAGAACAAGAACATCATCATCATCATCGTGATCATCATTATCATCATCGAAATCTATTTAATGAATATTAATTGGCTGCAGAGCTGCGTGTCTGTGTGTGTGCGTGTGTGTGTTGTCTGTGTGTGTGTGTGTGTGTGTGTGTGTGTGTGTGTGTGTGTGCGTGAGAGAAATAACGGCAACAGCAGACAAAACAACAACAACACAATCGTAATCATAATTGGCATTTGCAATTGGCAAGCCAAAAAATAATTGTTAATTAGCTGCATTTTTTCTCTCTCTTTTTTTTCTGTTTTTCTATTGTTTTTGCTATTTTTAAGGTTTCGTTGGAGACACGCATGCGAATTTCTAATGCAATTACCTCGATCTCTGTTTAAAAGCAAAACATTCAATACTTATTTATTTACCACGCAATTTAACAATTGTTTCCATGGCTGTGAAAATTAAATTTTTTATGTTTTTTAAGTTGTACCGTTCAGTTGGCCAGTGTTGCACAACGCGCTCGCATCGTCTAACGGCATTTGCAGTCACAAAAACAACAACAAAGTCAAAGTGCAAGTGCTGCCCAACGCACACACATGCACACAGGCGCTCTCGCGAACACACCGACACAGACAGTGCTGCCCAGTGTCCATCGTGAACCATTCCAAATAGCCAAAAATGTCTATTTCAAGCCATAACTGTGTTTCCATCTAAAAAAAAATCTGCAAACATGCAATATATTAATATATATAATATAATAATAAATATAAAATAAATTTATTTGTAAATTTATATATATGCCATAAAATCCTAATTAAAACAAATGAAGATATTTTGGGTGAAGTGAAATATATTATTATTTTAAAGATAACAAGTAATTAATAATTTAAAAATTGGTTAATTGAATAAATTTGCATTAAACTTATAATAATAATAATGCAACAATATTTATAGGCACAACTCTGCACTTAACCACTGGCGGGAAAAAGGCCGAGCTGCCAACACTGTGAGAGCATCTACCGTTGATTGTTGCTGGGAAATGCATCTCTTGCGGGTAAGTTCCCCCCGCTCTCTTTGCCCCCGCGCTCTCCACGCAGCTTTCAGACAATTAAAAACGCATTAATTATATAATTCGAGTGAAATTTGTTCGTCTCGACTTCACTTTCGACTTCTAAGCCAAACAAAAGGCAAGCAAAGAGGCGACAAAGGCAAAACGTAAATCATTAACAGCCAAATGCATAAATATTTAACACAAATGAGTTTAGAAAATGCAACAACAACAACAACAATAACAACAACAACAACAACAACTCAACTAAATGAGCTAAAAAACGTTAGTTTCTATTTTAACCTAGCATTAAAACGAAAGAAGCTCAACAAAAAAGAAGCAGAAAGCAGAAGAAAGAAGAAAAATGAAACCGTTTTCTAAAAATAATTTATTTCGTGTATATGTATGTATGTATGTAGATGGACAATTTGTGCCTCTCTCCGATCTTTTCTCCCGCTATCTGTGAGAAACGAAAGGAAAACCGATTATAATGGCCTTTAACCGTCATCAAAGCGCCGGCGAAATGTTTAGCATATGGTAGAAATGCGAACAAAGCGTGCGATAAACAAAAAACATAAACACACACACACATATACATATGTACATATATACACACACACACACACACACACACAATAGTGCTGGCAGAAGTTTGGGTTCCAATTGGCTAAAATTAAAAAAAAAAAGCAATAGTGGCTAAGAATTTCAGTACTTATTTTTTTGAATTTAGATATATATTATTTTAGAAAAAGCAGGGAACCGTAATCATTATAGGTTTTATTTAAAAAATCATTATTTCCTTTACCGATAATGATAAATTTTGTTTTAATAATTGTGAGTTATAATTTTAAAACTGATTAATAGATTTCAGGATTTTTTATGGGGATTTTTAAAAACTTGTTTGCGCAAAAATCATAGTAAGTTTTATTTTGAGTTAAAAAAATAAAAATAAAAAATATTCAATTATTATTAATGATTTCATTTTTATACCCTGTGCCCATTTGAAAAATGGGAAAAACAGGGTTAATAACTTTGTGCGAATGTATGTAACAGGCAGAAGGAGGCGTGGCAGACCCCACAAACTATATATATTCTTGATCAGGGAGACGAGCTGAGTCGATTTAGCCCTGTCTGTCTGTCTGTCTGTCTGTCTGTCCGTCTGTCTGTCTGTCTGTCTGTATGAACGCTGAGATTTTCTAAACTACAAATGCTAGAGAAGCCGTTTTGGTCTCTTTTGAAAGGTGTGTACCATACGCAGATCAAGTTTATTTCAAATCTTGGATGCCACGCCCCTGGCGCCCACAATGAATGAAATAAAATACATTCGCCTATTTTAGAGACATTAAGCTATTTACATAAATTCTGTTTTCAGTAGTTGGTAGGTCTATATCATACGCCAGATAAGACTTTGTTCAAATTTTGGATGCCACGCCCTCTTTACGCCTTAATCGATAAAAGCCGAATAACAAGCGTAAAATTTAACATAGAATGTTGTTATTTGGAATATATACTCTCTTTCATTATATTTAACTATCCTGCAAAGCGCATTGAAATCGGTTAATAAACACAGAAGTTATTAGCGAAACAATATTGCAGGCGGCAACTCGCTCGCCCTCTAGCAGCGCGGCCGTTAAAGCTGGCGCACATAACACAGTAAGAAGAAGAATTGCTGCTACGTTTTGTATGACAACTTTATATAATTATATTTAAAATATTTTATACTGTATTTGCGAGCGCGCAGCGCGAGCTTTGGCACAGGGTATAAGACAGTCGGGCCCGTCCGACTGATCTGCTCCGCCCATTCTGGTTTTGTCTGTTAATGATTACTTAAATTTTTTTTTTAACAAAATACACTAAATTAATTATTATTATTAGTGAAATAAATCGTACAAATGCTGATGAAAAATCTAAGGATGTAATCCTCTTTTTTGTGAGCTATTATCGATACTTTAAAATATCGTAGGGTCAATATATGTCGATATTGCCAACATCGAAGTTTTAGTAGCTCTA
This sequence comes from Hypselothyrea guttata, assembly GCA_035045125.1. Taxonomy (NCBI): domain Eukaryota; kingdom Metazoa; phylum Arthropoda; class Insecta; order Diptera; family Drosophilidae; genus Hypselothyrea; species Hypselothyrea guttata. The sequence continues at coordinate 1,353,088 of JAWNNJ010000194.1, forward strand.
CCAAGCAGCTTTAAAAGTAACTTGATCTAGCCACAAATCAGCCAAACTAACAGCACTAACACATATGTCAACAAAGCACATTTCCAGCATAGGCATAAGAAAAACGGCAATTGCCATGGACAAGGTGTTAGCTGAGGTAGTGGTGGGGAAGGGGAAGGTCTCTGGCATTGAGAGTGTTGGTAGGGGGATGTAGAGCGAAAGGAAATTTATGTGCACGCTACTATCCGCTTTTTCCCGTCAAATTATAATGATAAAATCAAAGGTTTGAAAATAAAAACTTTAGATGTCCTATTGATTGCCGTGATATTCTACACGATCGATATGCATCCAAGCATTCCAAGCATCAATCGATAAATATCGATCGGTTACCAGCAAGTACAAGTACAAGTAGCCAAATGCATACGCCCCGTTTGAATCAGGGTAGGGCAACAGCTGGCGCACCAAAGCGTAACAAAATCGACAAACCAACAAACAAACGAACAAGAAAAGCAAAAATACAAAAACCAGAAGGACAGACGGACAGACGGACGGACGGACGGACGGACAAACAGTCTGTCGCTCACACGAGTGAATGTCCATCGACTTGAAGTTTGTTTTCTGCTTTTTATTCGCTGTTGTTTCTCTCATTCAATCGCTTAGTTTATTTTGTGTTTTTTGAATACTTATGTCATGCTTCTTGGCCATAGCCAACTCTCCGTCCTTTCCTACTTCGATCCGTCCGTCCGTTAGTCCGTCTGTCTAGCTAACTGCCCACTGGCTTTCTCAGGTGCCAGGCGTAATGCGATCCGTTAGTGCCGCCCAGCGATCGAGTTGGTACCGCATGGTGGTATCAGGTGGGGTGGGGTGTGGGGTGTGGTGGTGTCTGTAACGGTACACCCTCTGGGCTGGTACTCGTACTGTCTAGAGATGGGCACAGACTTCCACTAGCTTTCGCCCTGAGAATCGTATTCGACGAGGCCTGAGAGCTGCAGGCTAGGGATTTAGATCGATTCAATTACATATATCGATATGGAGTATCGACACAATAATGTCCATCAATATCGATTTGATATATTTGGTACAGTAATTAGTCCATACAAATTAAGAATAAGCAAGATAATTAACTATTTGAATATTTATTTATAAATTTGTTTGCCTCGATCAATCGATTGTTAAGTTATTTTCTAACTATCGATCACATCTAACGTGTTATCGATTGTGCTTATTTATTTTATTCCTCTTGCTTACTTATGCCCAATTCACATTCTGATCTGGAGATGCGAACGAACCCAGATCCGATTTAAATTGTTTGACTCGATTAATTGTTTGTCCAACCTAACAATCGATGGTCGGTTTATTTCCTTGCTATCGATCACATCTATAGTGCTATTGATTGTGCTTAGCTCTTTTATTCATCTGGATTACTTTCGCCCAATTCACACTCTGGATTGAAGATGCGAAAGAACAATGATCCGATCTAAATTGTTCGACTCGATTAGTCGATTGTTCGACTAAACAATCGACGATCGGTTTATTTGATAACTATTGATCACATCTACAGTGTTATCTTTCATTCATCTGTATTACTTTCGAGCAATTCACACTCTGGATTGAAGATACGAAGAAACCCAGATCCGGAAGAAGTGGTATATCAATCAAAAACGTTCGTTTCGTGTTCCGGGCGAGGCCCGTGCCCATCTCTAGGCTCTGTCTGCCCGTCTGTGGTTATCATGAGCTGCGATAATGCACGTTGTTGTTTGCCCCAGCTGGTCATGGACCTCCGAGCAGTTGGCCAAAACTAAAACCCAAACAATAAACGTAATAAACGTAAAAACGTAAAAAACAGCAACGGCGAGAAAATAAAAAATGCAGAAAACCGCAAATAGCCGACGCGCTTTGTGGCTTTTGCGGTAATGCGAAGCCCCCGTTAACCCCCCGTAAAGCCCCCGTAGCCCCGCTTTTACGCTTGCCCCCTCCCCGCCGACAATCTGCCGCCTGATAAGCACACGCAGTAGCTATCACAGTGGCATAAGTAAAACGCTTCCCGCAGATGCTGGCGGAGAGAAGAGAGAAATAGATCGAAAGAAAGACAAGAGAATAAAGAGAAAGAGTGAGAGGGAGGGAAGGGAAGGGAGGGGAAAGTGAGGTAGCAGAAGAAGACATCAAGTGTCAGGCCGGCGTAATCAACCTGAGATTGTGTTTGCCATAAAAAACGCTTGGTAAAATCAGTAAGGAGGGGGCAGATGAGTCGGGCGGAAGGCTGCAGTCGGACGTAATCGACAGTGGGAAACCCTGTACTTTGTGTTTTAATGATCACTGCACACATCCAGACCCAAACTTCTCCCCTCCTCTGACTACCCAGAAAATTGTCTGCTGCATATCTTCGCTGTTATTGTTATTATATCGATAACTCTTGTCGGCATTTTGGGGTATCGATAATTATTAATGATACAGTAATAAATGGACATTTTTTTCAACAAGAACTATATAAATCAATAATAATTTAAACTAATTATAAACATTTAAATTCAAACAAATATTAATATTAATATTTTCCAACATTAACAAAATTTTTAAATTCTTAACTTTTTGAAAAAAAGAGATATTTTAAACGCAGTTCAGATCGATAAGCGTAAATAGCTTTTCGATATTATCAATTTAGACTCCTTATCAATTTTCGTTTATAAATATTTAAAATTATTTATTTTATTTGCTATGGTTAACTGTTACTGTCCGTAGTAACCTATACCATAGGGTTATAGTATAATGATTTCATTATATATATACAAATGTATATACTTAGTGCTATATAATATGGTTAATAACAATATTTAGGCTGTACTCTTTAGTCTCTCATATCAATTGGATATATTCTCTTCAGTCTTCTCCTCGTCCTTATTCCGTTAATGCGTTTCGCTCTCAACTCCTTATCGATAATATCGATATTGCAACGATATTATCCCGACCCTATTCGCTGTTTCTTATCCGATCTTCATGTCTGTAGCTTCAAAATTGTGCCTGCTGTGTTTATTTTTGGAGTTACCAGCGGAAAAGGGGAGATACCTGAAACAAATTCGCTCTGCTCACCGCATAGGACAACCTAATTTTTAAAAATTGTGTCTAGCTCTTTGAAAATTCTAAGTTTTCAGATGAAATATTTTTGATCAACTCAGCTCCTGATCAATAATATAAATACTTTTCCCTTTGCACTAACTTAATAGACCCTTTTCCACGTTTTCAAGTGCAGGGTCATAAAAAACTTAACTGTCATCCATTAAAGGTAACAACAATCATTGGGCTCAGCCGGCCGGCTTCTTGCTTGATTGGCTAAAATATTATGTTTTTGTTCTCTTTCTGCTTCTTCTCCTTCTGCTTCTTCTTCTTCTTCGTCTAGTTGGGCTTCTTGGGCTGGGGATTATGGGGATTACAGCTTGGGCCTGGGAAAACTGTGACTGTAAAATCAAAGCGTTATCGAAACGGGATTTAAATAATTATTTTATTCTATTGTAATTTATTTTTTGTACTTATCTATTTTGCCTATAATAATTTAAATATTGTATTGTTATTTAATTATTTATTTGGACTTTCATTATTTAAATTTATTTATTTATTAATTTATTTTATTGTTATTTACTTATTTATTTTGCTTTGATTAATTATAATTATATTATTGTAATTTATTTTAATATACCCTTTCATATGACCTTTTTTAATTAAATTATTTTATTGTGATTTACTTATTTATTTGGCCTTTATTGATTGAATGATTTTATTGTTATTTTAATATACCTTTTCATTTTGCCTTTTTTAAATTAATTATTTTTTTATAATTTACTTTGCCTTTAATTGCCGTTAGCTTACTCTGTAAACCATTTTCAAATTCGCATACACACCTTAGCGCTGTCAAACTCAACACTGTGGTGTGTTGAGTTTGCCGGCACACACGCACACACACAACAGCAGCAGTGTTGCAAAACGCGTCACGCATGCGCTGTTGTCGCTAACAGCCGCTGTTGTTAACATGCGCGCGCGCGTCCCTAAAACGCCAGCATTTCGGCGCTTGCCAACTGCGGTCACACCGTCAATAGTTGGCTCGCGCGTCGCGTTTGCGTTTTTTATGTTTTGTTGTCAGTTTCTCGACTCTGTTTTTTTAATTTCGTGTGCGCCGCGCTTTGTTTTTGTTTTATTTCCATTTCATTTCGAACTGCCTGTGCTGTATTCTGTTAAGCTTAACACTCTGTGCGGTACGAGTTGCTGTGTGTGTGCGTGTGTGTGTGTGTATGTGAGCGAAACTGCAAAAAAGCATAAAATACCTTTTACAGTTATTTGGTGCAAACAATTAAGTGCGCTTGTGTGCGTGTGTGTGTGTGTGTATCGAAAGCCAGAGCGTGTGTACGTGTCTCCATGTATGAATGCGAGTGCGTATGTGTGCGTGTGTGTTTGTTTGTTGTGTATGTGTGTGTGTGTGCTTTAATTCATTGTTAAACAGTTGAACAACAAACTCGCTTTATTCAATTTACTCTCTTGTTTTTGTTGTTGCAGCAACAGTTTTATTTGTACTCTCTCACACACACACACACGCACGCACGCAGGCTTGCATCCTGCTGCGCTCTCTCGCCGCTCTCTGCCCTCTCCTGCTGCAACATTTGCAGTGTTGCACAACGCGCACACTGCATGTTAGCAGAGGCGCGTGATTTGAATATTTTTTTTATTTTTGTTTAATTAACAGGCAAATGGCAAAACGAGTTGATATTTCTTTGGCAATTATCTAATGATCACATACAAACTTATCGCCGTGCTAACAACAGATAAACCCCACATATATGTATATATACATATGCTTGTATCTGTGACCCACGCACCTGATAAAACTTGTACAATTAAACAAAATTGCGACAGTCCAAAATCAGATTTTGCGTGCATGATGTCATATATCTTATGCTTGCTATTATTATTATTATTATTATTGTTATTATTAAAACGAATGTGGCAAGCCTTTAAAAGCAAAATAAACAAAAATTCGCTTGCGTGGGCAGACAGCCAACAGATTTGGCAATAATTTGGGCCAACAATAACAACAACAACAACAACAACCACCAAAACAACAACAAATAACAGCAAGAGGTCAAGCTCAGTTGACGATTGTGACGTCACAAACTTGCCGGTGTTAACAGCACTTGTCTTAACAGTAGCTGTGGCTAGAGTTGCTAGCTTAGCCTATTTAAGGCTAAATTTAGCATATTTAAAACGAAAAAGGTTATTGCCAATATTTGGCATAGTTTTTCACCCTGTACCCATCAAATAGGAAAAATGGGGTTAATAACTTTGGGAGATAGAAACCAATCAACGAGCGTTGTATTGAACGTAGACGGTTGTAATTCAGAATATATACAAAATATTATTATTTAATTCAATTTTATTTAAATGTGTATATACTTTACATACTATTATTACTTTTATATATTTTATTTTGCTATTACATATGTTTACATTTGATAAAGAGCACGTCAGTTTTTATGCTAATATTGAATAAATTAAGCTTCATTTTATTTTTCAAATCGAAATCCATCTTAAAACCCGGCATCACTGGGCTAGATTATGGTTTCTACTGCGAAAAGCTAATTTAAAGCAATTAGAAAGTAACATTTAGTGAAGGGCAACAATAATAAATCATAATAATAAACAACAAACAAATCAATTTAATTTAAAAAAAAAGCTTCAAAATTAATTATTTTATTCTTCTTGATTCTTTTTTAATTTAACATTCTAGTTTAATTAAAATCAATTTTCAATTTTCATTAACTAAAAAAAATCAAAATTTTGTTTAAAATTTATATATATCTGATCGTCGTCCTGATCAAGAATATATATACTTTGTGGGGTCTGCCATGTCTTCTCGCTTTTGCTTCCCATTCCCAACTCTTGCCATTATCGAGTCGGGCACAATTCGAACGTTACCTTCTTGATCGTTGGCGCCATGCCAATAATGAGGCTAACACTATGCCGGCCGGCCATAAACGGCACACACACACACACGCTTATCTATCCGGTGTGTGTGTGTATTTCCCCCGTCTTATTGCACATTTCCAGGGCTCAGTTTTCGCCATAGGCATGAGTAATCCAAACTTGATGACAATGAAAATATCGAATATGCACAAACTTGAGTAAAAAGAGGCAGTAAAAGATGAGTGAGACACAGAGAGAAAGAGAAAGAGAGAGGCTGTCCTTGGTTGCTTGCAAATACGAGCAGTGCTGCCAGTTTGGCTATTTTCTTGCGAGATTTAGCCACTTTTTTGATTCTTTTGTTCATTTTGTTTGCTATATAGCAATTTTTAGCCATTCAATTTTTTGTGTCTATTTTTAATTAGGAGCAAAATTTTCGATAGTTTGATAATGGTTCACAAAGTTTTCAAAACTTGTATTTAACTCTGTTGTTTATTATTATTAACTTTAACGCACTTTTTAAGTTTTTTTTAAATTGATCAATAAGCTAAAAACAAATATACGTTTAAATAAAAAGGTTTTCACTATAATTGCTTAGCCATATCTTGAGCCAGACATTTTTGAGCCATTTTTAGCTATTTTTTCCAACTTTAGTCACTTTTGAAACTAGAATTCGTTCAGCGCTGATTATGTTAATAAGCTGTTAGTGGGTGGGGGTGTCAGCGCTGTAAACGCTGAGGCCGGCTTGTGTGTTGTTTAACATAGCAGAACGCTGTTAATGTTAAGCCGGCTCTGTTTGGCGCTCTTCAAAACAACAACAATGCATGCAATTGTCTCAAGCATAAATAACGGAAAACAAGTTATTGTTGTATTTGATTGTATGCACGCTCTCGCTCTCGCTCTCTCTCTCTCTCTCGCTATTAGCAATTGCTTTGAACTTTCATTTGGCAGTTGTTGTTGCTTTTGCTTTTGCTTGCATTGCAAATTGCTC